>CM069870.1:2500000-5000000 GCA_036172665.1 Prosopocoilus inquinatus
TTTTTGTTGGCCCTTGGCTTTTTAACCTTGGATGTTTTATCGCCCCCTAAGCTTGTTATTGTCATCTCAAACTGCAATCGTCGTTATTTTTGTGTCTTGTTCGTTGCCGGCCCTTCTTCCTTCGCCGACGAACAAGTTTCGGAGAAAACAAAATAAGGACAGCATATATCCGAGTAGCATCATAAGTGCAACAGAGTGTACCCGAGTAAGTAAGTAATCAACACCGTAAGTGCTTGCAAATTATTTTGGGAGTGACGTCATAGTTGACACGTGTCCCAGAAACCCGGTTACTTACTAATTACTTTCATGTTTGTAATTTTCAGTGCAATTGTTAGAATCTCAGTTACTGTGAGATTAATCTAAGCGCCAAAAAAAAAATTTGATGTTTTGACAGCGAATGGGTCTGTAGGCGAAGCCCAATGTCACGCAAAAGAGTCTACGTACCTGTGGCTAAATAAAAAGTGTAATAAATGAATCACAGATGCAGGTATCTGTATGTGCGTTTAAGATTTAGTAAATCAGTTTTCTCTTAATCATTTCTAAATATCCTTTTGGCACTTAGACCCTTTTGAAGTTATGGACTTCAATTGCAGTAACGTTAAACGTAAGAAAATAAAATTTTACAAAATAGAATAATAAAAGGGAGATAGAGTCAAGGATTTTTGGTCAATCGATTGCAATTATAGTTTTTTAAGCTGAATGCCTTTACCAAATGGAGTCTAAATCTTCTCGTAATCCGTGATTTATAGATCATAATGATTTTATATGTATATAAAAAAGAACAAACGATAAGACTATTGATCGTAACGGTTTAAATGCACTTACGCACTTCGCGGAAATTACTGAATCTAAATAGAAGAAGAATTTGGTTTAGAATCGCCCGGATTGAAAAAAGTCGCATGCTTTTTCTTTAAAAGCGATTCGAGTCCTGGTAATAACTAAATACCAATTCAAATGTTAATTGTTTTTAATAACTTCCTCTGCTAAGGCACAAATTTACATTGTGAAAATACTGTTCGATGTATAATACTCAATAATCAACTGTAACCTTGAACGATTAACATGCGCAATCCGTCTGTAAAATGAAAAGAAACTTTTATAAATCAAGTCAAATGATGAAAAAAATTTTATGTGCCATCATAATCTGTTCCAAATAAACATCCGTCCTTCGCATTATAACAACTTCAGAATCTCTAGGGAGCAACTACAATGTTCTTATAGTTTTAGAGGGAGTATAACATTAAGAGAGCCTAAATTCATGCCATTAGAATATGTTTTCTTCGACTTGTACGATACTTTGCGAAATTTACGATCCATACATATTCATTGGCGCAGAACACACTTCGCATCAGCCCGACCTTTTTGTAAAAACGTTGCTTGTATCAAGTTTTTTTTTTTTTTTGTGCGTTGCCGCTTTGAAGTCGAATCAGGAATTTAAATGGAAATGCGGATATTATGGGAATACAATTTTTATTTAAATCGCTGTGAAATCCGACATCAAACAATGACCTTTCCACTCAGATCATCCTCTCCCAATTTGCTCCTTTGTGTTCGGGAACAATTGTCAATTGTGTTGAATTTACAGAGATTGTATCTAATTACTCAAAAAGATTATAGACGAATCATTAAAACTGCCTGCATTTCATGTACTTTGCTACTTCAGTTAATGCTTTTGTGTTGAAGTGTATACAGTTTGTAATCATTAGTTATTCGTGCAAAAAATACGTCGACGTTGTTATTCCTTGCCAAACAAAACTTAAAATACAGACAATCTTCCATGTTTAAGCATTTTTAAAAGCTATCTGAAAAATGACCATTATTATAAATTATTATGGTATTATTTTATCCAAAAAAAAATTGAAAAATTAAAATTATAAAAAAATGTGTTTCTTGCCACAGTTTTTTTTCTATTTCACTAGTTATTTTCAAACACCCTGTATTTCTATACCATTTTATGTATTACAATTTGGAAGTAGCAGGTCCAGCGTGTGGAAGGCGGTAAGTAAGATAAGCAAGGCATGAGGGCACCGATACATGAGGGGCGGCAAAATATGTTAAATTAGAAAACGATTAACGGGCAGCTCGAACAATCTCAAGGTCAACCAAATCCTATCCAACAACTAAACTCAATTCTCTTGAATCCAAGGAAAAAATTAAAAATAAGAAGCAATAAAAAATTAAAGTAGATAAAAAAAATTTAGGATCCATTCAATTCAACTAAATCCAACCTAAGTATATTCGACCAAAGTAAAAAATTTTAAAAAAGGAAACATCAAAAAAGATTAAAAGTAAAACAAAATGTGAAAACCAAGCACAACAAAATTTCAAGGTCAATTCAACTCAACGTAACTGTATTCAAGTGAAACAAACAATTAAAAATTAAAAAATGTAAAAAAAAGAAAAACGATGAAGCGAAGTTCGGCCAATGAGAAGGTCAACCAAATTCTACCCAACTAAACCCGATTCTATTCAACACAAGTTCAAAATTTAAGACAATATTTAAAAAAAATTAAAATTGAAAAGTTGATAAATTTTATACATGGATTAAAATTAACCTCAACAAATCTCAAGGTCAGCTGGACTCACCCAACTTATTGTAACACATTTCACAATTCACCCATTCACAACACAAAAGTAAAAAACATAAAAAAATACTGAAAATCTAATCATCTAACAAGTAAAAAATTTAAAATTATAAGAAAAATTAAAAAAAATAAAAATAAATTCAAGTTCAAGTAACGTCAAGGTCAATCCAACTCAACTGATCTCAACCTAGCTCCGTTTAGCACAAATTTATTTTAAAAATTGCAAAAAGAATAAAAGTATCAAAATTGTTGGAAAACATTTAAAATGAAGCTCAACCAATCTCAACGCCAACGTAATCCAATCCAGGTCTATTCAACCTAAGCAAAAATTAAAAAAAAATAAAAATAAAAAATGCGTTATCTGCCCGATTTAATTATACTTAAAAAAATTAAGATCTAACCTGTCTAATTTAAACTACTAATCATCTAACACAAGTAAAAAATTAAAAATCATAAGAAAAACTGAAAGTAAGGATTAAAGGAAACATTAAAAATCAATTGAAATGAAGTTCAAGTAACGTCATGGTCAATCCAACTCAACTGAATTCAACCTAACTCCGTTTAGCACAAATTTATATTAAAAACTTCACAAAAAAAGTAAAAGTATAAAAATTGTTGAAAATCAATTAAAATGAAGCTCAACCAATCTCAACGTCAATATAAGCCAACTCAGGTCCTAAACAAAAATTTAAAAAAATAAAAATAAAAAATCCGTTATCTACCAGATTTGATTATACTTTAAAAAATTAAAATCTAACCTGTCTAATCTAATCTACTATTCATCTAATACAAGTAAAAAATTAAAAATCATAAGAAAAACTAAAAGTAAAGATTAATGAAAACATGAAAAATCAATTAAAATGAAGTTCTAATAACGTCAAGGTCAATCCAACTCAAGTAATTTCAACCTAACTCCGTTTAGCACAAATTTACATTAAAAATTGCAGAAAAATAAAAGTTTAAAAATTGTTCGAAATTAAAAATCAATTAAAATAAAACAAACCAATCTCTTTAACCTAAGCAAAAATTAAAAGAAAAATAAAAATCACGATCAAATAAAAATTAATTCGCCTATTTTGGTCGCTAGTCGGTGTTATAGAAAAAAGTAAGTAAAGTAAAGTAAGTCAAACTGTTTATCGGCGTTTGGTGATAAATCGCCACAGTTGGCAATACTGTCAGACTCTAAATTTACGAAATTTTCTTGTGATGGTTACTGTTTAAGTTACGAGCTAATTTCGGTAGCGATTGTTTAAACTGGTTCAAAGTTTTTAGCATAAATTCTGAAAAAATAATGAATATATTCAAATTAAAAAAAAAAAAAGAAAATCTGGCAACTATGGAATTACTTACAATACCTTTTGTGCAATCGATTTCATACTCTAAGAACTAATAATGCCAACTTATAAAGGATGCACACTATTTTTTTTTTTTTTTTGAGACAACTAGAAATTCACGTGAATTTGTTTCTTTGTTTTTGGAAAATGGCGCCAATTACTGTTTTGTATAAGGGCGCCAATTACTGTTTTGTATGAGCGCACCAAATACCCTTTCTCCGACACTGGGAAGTAGTATCTGTGCATTTGGTGTTGTTAGCTAAAGGAAAATTTATTTTTTAGGTTATTGTTTACGGAATAATAATAATAATACCCTTAATCTTCCTGTGTGACAATAACAATAAAAAAAATTGTAAAAAACTACTTGGAAATACATTTACCTAGAAATCAAATCTGAAATGCTTTAAAAATAAAAGCTAATAGGGCAAATGTAAGAAGAGATACAGGTTGGGAAAAAATACAAATGAGCACAATTTTTTTTTTTTTTTGTGTTTCAGGAAATGTCTGATCCACATAAAGAGGTCTGATCTGATTTAAAGAAATGAATTAAAAACTATCAATTTCCACGCTGCAAACTGCTCTGTTCTAATGCAAATTGGATGAGTTTAAACTGTTTCGAAAATTTATTGCGCATCAACGTTATTCGTCGATAATTTTCTACTCCCATAGGTCGCGTATTCAAAATTAGCATTCCGCATGCCAAAATTAATTTACCACGCGAAATACACAACATCATAACATCGTCCGTCAGCCCGTGTCGATATTGTTGAAGCCCACATTTCATCTCATTAATTCAGATCACGCAGAACGTTACACGAAAATGCGACGTGCGATCGCCATTAATAAAGCTGTGCATTTGCTTGTTTGTTTCAGTATTCAGGCAAGGAGATACGGGAAAATGCTGGTACGCTGTGATGGCCGGATCCCTGGACGTAAGAGTGACCCAGCCCGAATCCGATTCCAAGGTAAGATGTGTTTGTTGAAAGCATGCTGATTTAAAATACTGATGATTGTACTTTTGCATTGTTGTATTCCATGATTTTGATCATTTTGGGCCTCGTATAAAGTTTAAGCGAGGCGCAAACCAGAGCGGAAACGCGCGCGGAGGCGGATTTGAATGTTTCCTTTATGTTTTCCTCCGCGCCATTTCCGCTCTGGTGTGCACATCGCTTGGACTCGTGCGGTGGCGGACGTAGTGGCGGTACGACCGTAAGAAGAACAAACAAATCCGCCACCCCACGCGTTTCTGCTCTGGTTTGCGCCTCGCCTTAATCTTTTAAGTCTTTCTATTGTGAAACTGCCGTCATTAAAAGGCAAAGAGGCGTATTCTGTAACTTATTAGCGGGCTGTTAAAATTTAGAGGTCCTTTAAAATTTAAAATTCAGTTCTATGATTAGTGGTTACCGTAGCAACAAAATTTAACAGCCCTTTATAACTGACGCTTTTGATACAGAAGAGACCCCAAAGTTTTCTTATATTTATTTTTACATCAGTAACCAAAAATAATTCTTTGGCAAACTCAAATTCAAATGGATTTGCAACAAAATTTAACAGCCCTTTATAATTGACGCTTTTGATACAGAAGAGACCCCAAAGTTTTCTTATATTTATTTTTACATCAGTAACCAAAAATAATTCTTTGGCAAACTCAAATTCAAATGGATTTTACTAAAAACATTAATTTCAGGAAAACAAAAACGATAATTTGGAAGAGATTAAAATAATTAAAGAAAAGAATACGCTTTTACGGTTCTAGAAATGGTACGGCAAAAAAAAAATTAAAAATAAACAAAATCTAATAAAAACCAAGCACAACAAAATTTCAAGGTCAATTCAACTCAACCTAACTATATTCAAGTGAAGCAAACAATTTAAATTGCAAACAACTAAATGTAAAAAATGCAAAAAAAAGAAAAACGATGAAGCTAAATTCGACCAATGTCAAGGTCAACCAAATTCGATACAACTAAACCCGATTCTATTCAACCCAAGCAAAAAGAATTAAAAAAAAAAAAAAACGTTAAAAACTAAGTAAAGAAAAGTAAGTGACAGATTTTCAAAGTCAATCCTAATTTAACTGTACTCAATCTAATTCCATTCAACCAAGTTAAAGTTAAAGTTAAAAAAGTTAAAATTAGAAAAAATATTAAAATTTTACGTAGATTTAAATGAAACCTCAACACATCCCAAGGTCAACTGGACACACTCAACTTTATAACACATTGCACTGCATTCACAACACAAAAGTAAAAAACATAAAAAAAATACTTTAAACAATTAAAATCTAATCATCTAACACAAGTAGAAAATTCAACATTATAAGAAAAATTAAAAGTAAAGATTACAAAAAAAAATTAAAAATCCATTCAAATGAAGTTCAAGTAACGTCAAGGTCAATCCAACCCAACAGATCTCAACTTAACTCCGTTTAGCACAAATTTATATTAAAAATTTCAAAAAAAATAAAAGTGTACAAATTGTTGAAAATCAATTAAAATTAATTGATGATTCGACCAATCTCAACGTGAACGTAACCCAACTTAGTTCAATTCAACCTATTCAAAATTAAAAAAAAATAATAAAATTAAAAAAAAATCCGTTATCTGCCCGATTTAATTATACTTAAAAAAATTAAAAATCATGAGAAAAATTAAACATTAAAAATCAATTAAAATGAAGTTCAAGTAATGTGAAGGTCAATCCAACTCAACTGATTTCAACCTAACTCCGTTCAGTATAATTTCTTATTAAAAATTGCAAGAAAATAAAAGTAAGCTTAAAAATGGTTCAAAATTAAACATCAATTAAAATAAAACAAACCAATCTTAATTAAAAAGAAAATTAAAAATCAATTCAAATGAAGTTCAAGTAACGTCAAGGTCAATCTAACTCAACTGATTTCAACCCCAACTCCGTTTAGTACAATTTTATATTAAAAATAGCAAAAAAATAGACTTCATTTAAAAAAATAAAAGTTGTAAAAAATTGCTCAAAATTAAAAATCAATTAAAATGAAATAGACCGATCTCAACGTTAACATAATCCAACCTAGGTCTATTTAACCTGAGCAAAAATTAAAAGAAAAATAAAAATAAGAAAAAAAACAGAAAAATCCGTTAAAGGCCAGATTTAATTTTTCCGTAGTTTAGAATTTCCACTCACGGTCAAATAAAAATTAATTCGCCTATTTTGGTCGCTAGTCGCTATTACAGAAAAAAGTAAGTAAAGTAAAGTAAGTCAAAATTCAAATGGATTTGACTAAAAACATTAATTTCAGGAAAAGAATGATAATTTGGAAGAGAATAAAACAATTAAAGAAAAGGTTCTAGAAATTGTAAGGAAAAAACATGAATAATGTTGGTTATAATTTCTTAAAGCTACAAACCATAGAATTAAAATGTATTGAAATCTAATTTAATCAGAAATTTATTTAAATACTAAAATGGCCAAGGCTAAAATATGGTGTTAATCTTCATTCCGTAATTCTTTTAATACTAATAGAAAAACTGATATTTTTCATTTGTATAAAAATACAAAATCGATATCGTTCAGTGCCTTACGTGTACGAGTTTGGTCCCAATCGGCCTATAAATAAGAATTTTTTTAAAGATTTAAAAAGACGGTCATTTTCCGAAATTGAGCGTCCTTGTCCACTCCCCCTTGCCATCCGAACGCAAGGCGGCCATCATCAGTCAGTCTTTTTTATTCCCTGATTGCAATGAGCTTCCGGCGGTCCAGCGAAGTTTCAGGAACGAAGAAAATTGTGGAAAAGCCCTCTGCAAAGTGCAACCGTTTCAGTTATCCGCCCCTGGCACTACCAAGCGACAATAAATTAAAAATATTTTTTTACATTGTCTTTCAAAAATTGTGCTACACATGGGATTTTTTTATTGTCGATTTTTATTTAAAAAAAAACAAGCGGAACACTTCTCCATCCGTTAAAATCAAATTGGAAAATGGAAATGAAATTTATCTTGAACGGATTACAATCATATACAGGGTGACTACGCAAGAATTCCCGCCCCCTTTAACGTTTTTTATTTTTTTACATTGTCTTCTGCATCCTTTAAAATCAAATTGGAAAATGGAAATGAAATTTGTCTTGAACGGACTGCAGTCATGTACAGGGTGACTACGCAAGAATTCCCCCCCGCCCCCTTAACTTTGTTTATTTTTGAACTTAGAAAGAAATGCCTAATACAAAACTTGTATGTACAGTAATTTAAAGTTTTTACTGATGTTTACTGAATAACAAATGCACATTGGATAACCCAGATATAAACTTTGTTTTCTTAAATGGAACACTCGATACATTTATATGTACATATTTGGATCCTAAATTAAATACAGTTCCTCCAATAGTTTTTGAGATATTTAGATTTATTAATATAAGTTTGATATGTGCGTTCTCAACCCTTTTTTAATCATCGACCCCCATTCAGATTTATCTTTTTAAAAAAGAGCAGGTGTAGTTATACTCGTGATAATGTTTCACGCAAATTTAAAATTTTGTTAATTTGAGACAACAAATTGTGACAATTTATTATTCTACTTTTCTTGATATTATTTTTTAATTATAAATCTACTATCAGTTTGATTCTCTTTTATTCAAGCTTTCACTTAAAAATTTGCCAAAAATCTTGATTCAAATTGACTTTGCGTTAGAATTTCTATTTTAGTCCTATCTTCGTCGACGATCTTCTTTTTCTTTTTTAATTCCTTCCTTAATATATTTAATTTAATTTTTAATATAATCAATTGATGGACCTTTGTCTTTTTTTTTTCTTTTAATCAATTTCATTTGTTTTGTTTTTATTTTTAAATTCTCAATCATGTTTTTTGTTTTCTCTTCGGTTTGATTTTATTTGACGTGACTTATTTTTTTTTATTCATCAATTGATCGTCATTTGTTTTCCTTAATACTATTTAAGATTATTTTATTTTCGATTTTAATCTCGCCGATTTATCGTCATTTTTGACTTTGGCCTTTTTATTTATATCTTTTTTAATTATTTACTTAAAATTTTTGGTTGCGAGTTTTTATGTCGATTTGACTTATTGAGTTTTGCACAATCTTTACTTGCGTCCTGTCTTATTCGACGATCATCTTTTGTTTTTGTTTTATCCGAGTTGACTGTATTATAGATAAATTTTGATTTTAATAATCAATTGAACGTCTCTTTTATTCGAGTTGATTTTGAGTTATTTATATTTATTTCTCTTCATTGTGTTTCATACCTTAAATATATTTTATTTTATTTTTCTAATACAAATTGTAGATATTTAAAAATATAACGCTGTGGCAAGATATAAAATAGTAATTTACAAAGTTTTTATTTAAGATGAAGTGGAAATTGATATTTTAAAATTTCATTCCACTTTTTCGCGCACACGAGGAAATCATCGAATAGACAAACATACGAAAAATAGAATTCAAGCAACTTGTTATATTTTTAAAATAAGTACGGAGGAAAGGGAAAATATATTTATTTTATACTTCATCTCGATTAGACCGAGTATACAGACGTGATTTTATTTCAGAAAAAAAAGAAGATTAAATCTAGCATCAAATTACAAAAAAAAATAAAATGAAAATGAATATACTTGTAACTATTACATTCATGTATACTAAATTCACATTGAAATACATGAAAGCCTTTTGGTTAAAGCAAGTTTAATAAACTCGGAAGAGCTATTTTAAATCGAATAAAATAATTTTAAATTGAAACAACAGAGTTCACTTCGTTCAATTCGAACTTTATTTAAGTACATATTGAAAAGTTTAAATGTGTCGATCTTTTGCTTACTGAGAGACGCACAAGCAAGTTCTAAAATAGGAATAAATTGCTGAGTTTCGGAAACGACAAAATCTGCAGTACAATACTTATTAGTTTTACAAAATTTTTGTTGCAAATCGTTTTCAATTGCAATGAAAACCTCGAGCAGTCTTTGTACAGCTGTTTCAGCCCTGTTTGGGGCTTCGTCAGCAGAAACGTAGGTAGAAATTCCCACTGCAAACTAAAAGCGATTTGTCCTCCTTGCATGGGGGACTAATTAGGTAGCAAATCCGCTTCAAGTTGTCTATCCTACTGCAGTGTCAGGTCAAAAAGCGATCGTACGATGTCGCTGTTTTATCTGTTCATATCACTATTAGTTTTACATTGAACAGAACATTATAACATGTGATCATAAAGTCATGTCACCCTAGTAGGCTTTGGATGTATAAACGTACGTCTTTTATTTAGTGTTTTGACAAGCGCTGGTTAAATGAAATGTCATCTTGATAAATACAATACACTAAGAAGAGACATACGTTTACACTTTCAAGGCCTACTAGGGTAATAGGACTTTATGATCACTTGTTCGTTTGAAAAAGATTTTATATACGTTTAATAGAAGTTTTTTTTTGCAGTCATAAATAAAATTAGTATGAGGCCGACGCGATGGCAGCAAAGCTTATCTGAAATCCACGTCGTATAGGTATACATTTTTTTTTTTTTTCTGAAAAAGCAATTACTTTTCAATACCGGTCAATATTTACTGTTTTGTGACAACGAATCCCGTCTTTATAGCAGTGAGAAAGAAGTATATCGAATTTCAGTTAAATCCCAACCGAACACCGCCCAGAAAATTTATCACAGCAATTCAAGCATTTGATTTCTCATTCGGCAGAATACGAAAGCGAGATTCGAATTCTACCACCGTTAAGCGCTCTAAGTTAAGAACGTCATCGATTGAACGATTAAATTAGAATTCCATTCTGGGGAAATTGGTTGCAATCTTGGACAGCATTTTTTTTGTACGAAATCGATGAATAATTTTTCTGCATTTTTTTATAAGAAGTAGAATCACGAGATACTCGAGTAAAAACTAAATTGCATCGTCAGGACTTATTTCCACAATTTGTACACAAAAAAATATATACGTCTGACTTTCTATTTCATTAAAGAGAGAATTTTTTTTTCTAAATCTTAGCAAATTTAATTCAGTTTTCATTGGCATGACATGGGTAGAGGGATATCGCGATCAACGATTACGTCAGGATCTAAGTGCACGGCGCTGAATCTCGTTGAATGGGAGACAATAACGCGTTCTTGAATTATTTGTGAGAGATTGTGATAATAACGCAAAAATAATAAAATAGAATTGTTGATTGGATAACAATTAAAGAACTTTTTTTTTTAAAGTACGTATTCACATTTGAATTAATTAATTAAATGAAAGGCAATAATTTATTATAAATAGATGGTAAGAATGTGGCAGCAAACAATATGCGTTCTGTTTTATTTATTCACTGTTAATTACATAAAAACACTGAAATAATATTATAAGAGCTTGTCTTACTGCCTTATTGCTAAAATACTGAAAGAAAAGAAATCTGAAAAGACCTGAAAAGATAACTATCGTCAGACTCAAGGCATCCTGATTTTTATTACACGACGATTTGAAGTCAATATATGCGCGCTCGCAAACTTCTTTTTCCATTATTATTTTTACTAAAGTCAGGTAAGATTTTATTATTAGCCTTTGTATTGCTCAGGAAGACGATAAATTCAGTTTTCGTCGTTGTTTTCTCCGAGGTTTTTATTTAAAGAGAGCCCCATTCATTATGCACAGTCGCCAGTAATGTAATAAATTTTCTTCTTTCTTTGTGTTAATTATATCTTGAAAATCTGACCTGAAAAAGAACTGATTAAAAAATTATGAAAATTTCTGAAAGTAAAGTAATTTAAAATTTACCTGTCATCTTCCTGTAGAAGAAAATTCTTAATTCTAACATGATTTTCTTTTATCCCGAAAAGAATAATCCATCCTAATCAATAACCAGTTATGTATTCCCTATTTTTATTAAATGAAGTTGATTCTTGTCCGATGAAAATTGTAGGTAAAAAGTTTTTTTTTTAATCTTGAACCGGACAGAATTATGATGTGAAAAGCACTCAACGTTTCGCTATTGATTAATAGCTTCGTCAGGAGTGATGAATAGCGAAACGTTGAGTGCATTTCCCGTCATAATTCTGTCTGGTTCAAGATTAAAAAAAAAACTTTTTACTTCCTATTTTTATTGTATTATATTTTTTATGTTCTTCATACAGGGTGAGGCACTGTTCTGGATTTTCAACATACATAGTTAAAATACTGCTGCCCAATTCGTATACTGCAAAGAGTTAGATCACTTTTGCTGCTACTCTTGCAACATAAGCATTTTGCATTTTATTTATTTTAATTACAAACTTCATAATTAGCGAAAATAAATTTAACAATATATACCTACTGATATTTAATGAATGACTTTGTTTATGAATTTACAAACAGTTCGACGAAATTTTGATTTAAACTAAAACTTGAATGCTTTGACGACCACCTTCTTGGAGACAATGAAGACGACACACCCCGTACACACATCCTGAAAAGAGCAGCAACCTTTAATTACAGGCAGAGGGTGCCTGCCTTTGTTATTTCGAGATGGTAAAATCAATCGAAATCTTTTGTTTAGTACGCGTCCACCCCATTTTGGTTCAGTTGGCCAATCAAACTAAACTGTAAATAAACGGACCCCGTGCTTGGTTATTTTTATCTTCTAAATATCGGTACTACGTTGCAAAAAAAAAATAATCATACTACGTCTAAAGTCTTATTTTAAACCGAAAGAGCATACACCTATGAATATAAAATGTGAACTTCATGGAAATGAGTTTGATGGACTTTAAGCCGACAATATTATTTTTTGCCTAACGTGCTAAATCAAGTATATCTGCGTAGTAAGAAAACTCAGGGAAGTAATTTAATGAAAATTTTAAGGGTAGATTTTGGCAATTATTTGTTCTATATTGGTGTACCTAGTTAGTTAATACGGTTTTCGTTTTCGATCGATACTTTACCCCAGTCGACCCGGCGCATTCACCAGATTATAATATCATAATTAAAAGAACTTTTATGTTCGTTGAAATCCGCAATTATTGTTGTTTGAATAGCTTTTATAACGCTCAACGAATAAAATCCTTCACATGTGCTACAATCGACACTGATTTGAATCGATACAAAAAAAAAGAATAAACGATTACAATATAAAATATATAAGAGTGCAGAGAAATTTTGAAGAAAAAGGGAACACGATGTATAAGATAACAATTGCTATACCCTTTAGGCAGAACGGAGTAACAGAGACTCTGGTACGTCCTGAGGGTCTCGATTAGATTCCGGGCTTCGAGGTTGGATTTCACAGCGTGTAAAATACCCGCACATTCACTCAAGTTAGCCCCAAGGGGGTTAAAATAATATGGTAAAAATAACTGCATGGTGGACTAAGATAACAATTGCTATACCCTTTAGGCAGAACGGAGTAACAGAGATTCTGGGACGCCCTAGGGGTCTCGATTAGATTACGAGCTTCGAGATTGGATTTCACGGCGTGTAAAATACCCACACATTCACTCAAGTTACCCCCTAGGGTGTTAAAATAATATCGTAAAAACAACTGCATGGTGGACACGTCTTAATTGTGCATTCTTTGAAGTCACGGTGACTAATTTTTAAACGCTTGGAAACCTTTGTTTTGGGTGGATCTTCATTTTAGAAATATGTTAGTAAATATTTCGAAAATGAAGGGAGTGGGGGGAGAGGCTGCCCGAATTAGAATTTTAGTTTTCTTGTTAATTTGTAATTTAATTTATTTCAGGCCCGATTTTATAATAGAACTAAAGGAGACTCTAAAAATAATGTCACCGTCATATGTCCAAAAAAAATTGCGAAAATGCAGTTATTTATACATCAGATTGTGACTTTTATTTTAAAATCTCTTAAGAAATCGGGCCTGAGTGACTAATTCAGAAAAGAAAAACTGAATACATTAAAAAAGGTGAATATTTTTTAAAACCTTTCTGATAAATAAATATATTATTATTGCGAATAAATCAGTCAAGTCATTTTTGGTTTGTAGTGGAAATCTCGAGCTACATTTCTGCTGAAGAAGTCCCAAATAGGGCTGAAACTGCTATACAGAGGCTGCTCGAGGGTTTCACTGCAATCAAAAACGATTGGCAACAAAATTTTTTTATAAGTTATTATTATTTACAGTCACAATAAATATTAAGTATTTTTTTTAATATTGCAACATTGTAGGCAACCGTAGGTATACCGAATTCGGTCTAAAAAAATTTATATCGTAAAAACGCCCACCATTCCTTGCTCAACTTACAGGCGTTGCTAAGCAAAGGTTACCTGAATCGGGGGCAACTCTAACAAGTTTTAAAATTAATTTATCACTGCGGGGAACGCAAACGCATTCGCACGGTTTCTACGGGTAATGCGATCTTAAATTGAGTCGATGAGTGCATAATCATGTTCAGTTTTAAAAATCAAATGTACTGTCTTGAGAAAACAACATAAAACTTTCTAGATTTTTATTTTATGTGAATCGTTGGATTAAAATTCTTTCAGATAACGATATCTGAAGCCTCCTGAAGCCAACAATTACTTAAAATGAAAATCTAGAGAAAGTTATTTGTTTGTTGTTTTCTCAAAATAGTAGTAAATTTGGACTGAACGTGATCAGGCACTCATCGATTCAATTATTGCTTAGACCATAACGTTTCCAGTCCAGTTCTTATCTACTGAGAAAGTTTATGCTATTGAAATGAAATAAATGAAAATCCACCCGTAGAATCTTCAGAATCAATCAAAAACTGAATTAAAATTTCAAATAAAATATAAGATCGTGTATTTTTGAATGCTCAATTTTTTTGTTGTTGTTATTATTTTTTGTATCAATATAAAACATGCCGTTATAAATAAAGCTTTCTAAAGCACAACATAAATCATAGGATACTCGAAAAGCAAAGCCTTGATGTATGTTTCGCTGCCACTCTTTTTACGAATCCTTTATTTTTCTTCCGGAAACAGGTATAAATCAAATAGTTCCCGGTTATCACGAACTTAATCTATTTACACCGCCTATTTGATTTATTCACGAAGCTCTTAAAGTACTTCGCTCGCCCGAATCTGGACAGGTAGAAATTTTATGTTTTTTTATTTCATCTCGATTTATTTGTAGCCGGACAATTTTCCTCTGGCAGAATTAAATGAATCTGCTGCTGATGCCGTGGTGGCATCATAAAAACCGCAAATTCATTTTATGGAATTTACGCGGGCGTTTTATTTATTTCGTCGGCACCGTTATTTTAAAATAACACCGTTCTCATCTTTTTATTGTCACATCGCTGCGGAGCTTTTTGAATGTTTTAAACGTCCTTTTCAGCAGGTAAAGAGAAAAATTATTGTCGGTTTAACTTATTTTCTTTTTGTGACAGGGTCGAGTTTCATTCTTTTAAACGCTTCTGCATAGTTTCGCGTTTCTTTTATTTTACTGCATGCAGTTAAACTTCCAAGTCCTGTGTAATCAATAAGTTTGCTCGTAAAAAGTTTATTTTAAAATTTATAGTTATTACCTTTTATTAGTTTAATTACAATCATTTTAAATTTTGTTCTCGTCTTTAAATTTATCACTCCTATAATTTATTGATAGTCATCGATACCTACCGATCTACGCATACTGTTGCAAACGTTTACGTGAAATCTGTAACTTAACACGCGTAATACCATTGATTTAATCTCAAGTAATCAATCAGTTGTTTGAGTTTACGGTATGTGGCATGTTTACGTTAATCGCATTTATGTCTGTGCGAGAAACTAGAGTTCTGTACAGAAAGTTTATTATTTAAGTTAGAAAATAAATCACAGTGTGTTGCAGAGCTGGCGCAGTCATAAAATTAAAATGTACGAATCTGAATCAGAGTAAAGTTACCGATGAGAAGTTAGCAATAAAATTCCAGCAATAAAATTATGAAATTTCAAAACGCTGCCACCGATAAAATAACGATGACAGATCAATAATATTTAATCTATTACAAAGAGTATAATGTCTAGATTCCCCTCATATGAAGAAACTGAAAAAATATTTGATATTAAGTTAACTATGACTATTTAAACCAGCATAAGTCATTATTCATATATCGCACCAAAATCTATATATCTGTTTAATAATGCCTTTAGAAAGTTTTAGCCGGTTGATTTGAAGTAATTAGAAATTAATTAAAAGTGACGCTCGAACCAATGAAAGAGTACCAATTATTACAAAGTAATAAGTTGTGACATTGGCAAGAGTAAAACAATATTAACTTTACATTGTCCGTTCTGAATTATTTTGTACTTAAAAAATCGAGATTTGTACAAACAGTAAATATTTCATGGCTATTACGAAAAGTATTGATTTTATAAGTACGAATTTAAACGGGTCCAAACCAAAAAGTAGAACTAATTCTTGCAATTTTCGATCTGCTTATTCTAAATTAGGGTTACGAGAAATGTATTATGAAGAAATCAAAAACAATAACACGATATCTTAAGTAAAAAAGGCCTGGCATAGAAACGTGAAAAATCGTTTCAAATTTTCTTGTGCATGCAACAGGTAACACAAAGAGCAAATTTTATTCAATTGAATATTTTTTATAAACATAAATGAATAAGCTAACCATTCGGATGAGTTAACTGACAAATATCCATTAGCTGCTTCAGATCTTTAGTAAAACTGAGAAAACCGGAAATCTTTTTTTCTGAAGTATTAGAAGGATTTTCATAAGATGCATTTTCTGGCCCAGAACATGCATCTTATGAAAATTCCTTTTATTAAAAGATTTTTACAAAACTCAGACAAAAACACCTTTTATAATAAACAAATAAACCAAAATTAATGTTTTCAAATACATACACGGTTTTCAAATGTTTTGTTCTTGAAACACAGCCATCTTAATGAATTTGTAAAAAATCAAAATATCTTCTTTATTTATTAATTTCCGATAAAATGATAAAAAAACAATTTTAATTCAGAATTTTATTCTCTATCGATTGGTCAAATAATATACAGCGTGTTCCATTTAAAAGAAAGTGTTCTATTCTCTTTATTTCGTTTATTTCGTAAACGCGTTGTTCAATTTTTTGTTTGTATGCATCGTTGCAATCAGCGCAAAAAATACTACTAGTTTGCTAACTTAACCGGATCTGTAACTTTAATAATAAAAAAGTTAGTAATAGTGCCGAGTTATTTTTGAACAGTCTGTATACAGTGAGAGCTAAAACGTTCGCACCATATGGGAAATTTTTTTATTATTGATTTGTTGTGTGGCTAAAAATAGCACTTATTTAGGGTACGAAAATTACAAGAAAAAATTGTAATTTGGAATTGTTGGGCAAACTAGACAAAATTTTGGTAGGATTCGATAAGTATTTACAAAATGTGTTTCTTGGTTACCAGAGATTATTCTCTTCGGCCTAATACTTCAGAAAAGAAGAAGATTTCCGGTTTTCTCAGTTTTGCTAAAACTCTGAAGCAGCTAATGGATATTTGTCAGTTAACTCATCCGAATGGTTAGCTTATTCATTTATGTTTATAAAAAATATTCAATAGAATAAAATTTGCTCTTCTGTTCTTACCTGTTGCATGCACAAGAAAATTTGAAACGATTTTTCACGTTTCTGTGCCAGACCTTCTTTACTTAAGATATCGTGTTATTGTTTTTGATTTCTTCATAATACATTTCTCATAACCCTAATTTAGAATAAGCAGATCGAAAATTGCAAGAATTACTTCTACTTTTTGGTTTGGACCCGTTTAAATTCGTACTTATAAAATCAATACTTTTCGTAATAGCCATGAAATATTTACTGTTTGTACAAATCTCGATTTTTTAAGTACAAAATAATTCAAAAGGGACAATGTAAAGTTAATATTGTTTTACTCTTGCCAATGTCACAACTTATTACTTTGTAATAATTGGTACTCTTTCATTGGTCCGAGCGTCACTTTTAATTAATTTCTAATTACTTCAAATCAATCGGCTAAAACTTTCTAAAGGCATTATTAAATGGATATGTATGTTTACTTTACGACTGTGTGAAAATTTTCAGTAAAAGCAATTGTTTTGGTGCGATATATGAATAATGACTTATGCTGGTTTAAATAGTCATAGTTAACTTAATATCAAATATTTTTTCAGTTTCTTCATATGAGGGGAATCTACATATTGTACTCTTTGTAATAGATTAAATATTATTGATCTGTGATCGTTATTTTAGCGGTGGCAGCGTTTTGAAATTTCATAATTTTATTGCTGGAATTTTATTGCTAACTTCTCATCGGTAGTAAAGTTGTTATTGAAGTTAAACCTGTCACATTGCGCAATGATTTGAAACCGTAACAGTTACAATATCTTTCACTGAATACTCGCAGCTGCAAACCTTGAGAAAACACACCTTCAGAGGACGCTACGCTTCTCTCAAAAGCTACGCGAGGAAAAAAATAAATTCAAAATGAAAATGTTACGGGTGACCTGACTTCTTTTAGCTTTTTTCTTTGCATAAAATTGAAATACGGCTTTACAATATAACAACAAATATTTCACTTGCGTAATCTACGAGCGAATAGTCTCCTTTCTTTGCTTTGCGCTCATTTTTCCCTTTTGGTATTAACCATTGCTGGAATTTACGAATATTAAATTGAGTTGGGTCAATCAATGGACAAAACAAACATCCATGGTCCTGGTGGGATTCGAATCCACGCTGCAACGTGACACGACCTCCAAAGATGCCTAGGCTAACCACTCAGGCACGCTACAGCCCCGAGGGGATAGTCGTTTAAGAATTTAAAATAGTTTGAGACACTAAAATATTCAAAGTTCAGCAACGAGAACGTTTTCAATAGTATCAGTAATAATAAATTTTAATGCCACCATCAATAAACTACTTAAAATCTTTTCATTTTCAATGCATCTTCTAAATTGTATCGAAATTTAAAATACAAAAAAATATTCCTAGTATAAATGAATTGATAAATGCTTCAGTGAAATATGTAAGTCCAAATTCGACATGCCCGGAGACGGAGATGAAACGAATGCCTCTTATTTTATCATTCAAAAGACGAAATTTTATCGAAATCGCAAGCTCCACGGAATTTAAAATAGCGTATCGCAGAATTCGTCTGTAAATCTTTCAAGAGCACTAATTTATTTCTGGTGAACCATAGATGAATTTCGAATGATTTCGTAGCCTTTCATCCAACTTAATGCTCACCTAAAATACGCTTCATTTGCATAATCGAAAGGCAAGGTCGGAACGCATCGGCTTACCTAGGTATTCCCCGGAAATTACAGGTAACTAACTTAATCGCTTACTGCATTTGAAAAGAAACAATCTTGACACAATTTAGGGTGTCCCTAATTAATATATTATTTAACTTTTTCAATCATTTATCTTTGAAATTAAAAAAGAGAAGTGCAAAAGGAACGACGTATTTTTTACTTTTTTACTGTAATCCTAATTCAATATAGGGTGATTCAAAATAACTGTCCGATCCGTTATAACTTATAACATACGCTTCTAGCGGATTGAACGCTTGCTTGCTTTACGCAAATCATCCCGTATATTAAAATTTGTTGGAAATATAAATCCGGAAGTTAGACAATGCAAACTCAGGGAACTTCATATTTTCTTTTAATTTTGCTTCAATTACATACCTACATTCTTATCCCATTTCAGTTTAAAATAAATTTAATCTGTATAATCACTCTCGGAGACCATAAGGCATAAGTTTCTGGAACTAATTCAATCACCCACTGCGGTTGATGAGACTTAATCTGATACGATTTCGTCTTTATCCCAATCGCATTAGACTAGTGATATACATATACCTTTGTGAACGGCTCTAATATTATTTTGAAATCGATTGGATTCACGCCAACTTCCGAAATATCTCGCAATAAATCAGGCCTTGGTAAATTAAAAACGTTTTATTTCCGGCAGCAAGCAGGTCTAATCGGAAAATATTTTAAAGCTCCGTCAAGGAAATCTCCCTAAATCCCTTTTTCCGAGGTAACTTTTGATAAAATATAAAGGATGTTTTAGCTCCTGGAGTGTGAAGAGATAGTGGATATTGGAAATATATAAACTGCTGCTACTGTTGAATTATGTAATGCACTTATATCGGAAGCTTTGTGCCGGGAAATACGGCGAGCTTACATTTGTCATAGTCTGGGAAGGCTGATGACCTCTCGCCTGCCATATAAAAAGCGATACATTGCTGCGCACATCTTGAAGCTCTTACCTCTGGGATTTCATAACAGTTATTTGCAAAACTTAATACTCTAACATCTCATTCAACAATAAATTTATACACGTGCGCAGTCTAAAGAAAACGTTCTGTTTAAAAAACGTCCACAGACAATAATGTCTGAACGTTAATATTTACTTATCTTATATTTGGGTAGCTACTTACATTTTATTAATAATCTATGCAGTTTTCAGTATTATTGATGAAGGCTGTGCTGATAGTTTGGTGTAAATCGAATTTATGTACAGGATCTTTTTTTTTAATATCTTAAAACCCAGCGTACGAAAAATTCTCAAACTTCCCAGACAGATTCACCTTGAAGACCGCTTTAAGAAACGTAAATGAAATTTTGCTGTAAAATAATTAGGGAAGCCAATATTCGAGCACAATTAAATTAACATACCTAAGCATACCATAACATACCCGTAATACCTACAGCTTTCGAAGAAAAATTATATTCAAAGAAAACGTTTGTAAGTGTCTGATTTGGCCACAAGGGAAGGCATTTGACGGATCGATGATAAAACACCCTGTGTATCTTAAACTTCTGTAATCGTACCTGTTCGAAAATCCAAATCAGCGTAAGGTAGTACATTTTACTGAAGAGGATCGAAGTTTTGAATTCGCTTTACAAAAACGTAGCTATCAAAGTGTATATGCTACGAGAGAATTACATGCTAATTCATTCGTCGTTTACAATTCCGTAAAAACTAGATAACGAATATCCATGCATTATGTATTCAGCACAACTTTAAATGCAACCAGCTTTCTGGAGTTACGGCGAGCGGAAATTATAATAATGCAGTATGTTATTTTGTAAAGTAATTTTGCTCTCATAAACAAGTTTTGTAGCATCACACGTTTTTAATTATTTGAAGGAAAAAAATGCGTTATTCTGAACACGAAACAAATTCGTAAAATAAAATTTTATAATAAAATTGCCACAGAGACTCTCTGGCTATTCTACAGCCGGGATATTTATTTAAGCTATTAATTTAGTTCATGAAATGAAACTTTTTACAACTTACAAATCTTTTCAAATTCGTTTTGTTTCCCCTCTTACAAGTGCATTATTTTTTAATAAAATTCACCAAGTAGTTATGAGTCGGATTTCTTATGACTATTATCACTGGGTGGTTTTTTTTTGTAAAAAAAAGAAGAGGAAGTTTTTTTTTAAATTAAGTCTAAAAAAATCCCAAAATTTCTGGGCAAACGTTATATTTACTTCTTCCATTATTTTTTAATAAATTATTGTATTATTAAGAAATCCTAAGAGATTGTATGCACCACGGGCATTACTTGATATTGATAGCCTTTGGTCAACTTAAAAAAAACATTGTCCCGAAGCGTCTCATCCTTAAAATTTGTGGCTCTCGGAGGTCTTCATAATATCCTTGATATGAAAATAACTCTAAAGAACAGTTTCTAAATGTTGCTTAATAGAATGAATATTTTAAATCTGACACTTTAACATCGTGATAACTCACCTTCGTATATTATATGTATTTATTAATTATCATACTTGTGTTCTGTAATTATTACAGACACTGAATTTTTCATTACATAAAATAATACCATTCGAAGGTATTACCCTCATAATCACGCTTTCAATGAGAATAGTCGCCTCCACCATAAATGTTACGAACTCTGACTACCAACTCCAAGATGATTCGTCCCAACAGGGCAACTACTTTGCAATGCTTTCAGACAACATAAATTTTTATGCACCTCTGCGAAAGTAATTTCACCAAAACTGAGTTCGTTTACCTAGCCGAGAAATATTGATAAAGTTTTACTGCGCTTCAAGTTTAAATTTGTATTACATTTGTTTCTTCAACCATTCTTATGCTTACTTACGCTTTTCTCAAGAAGTCAATAAAACGGCAACGATACTTATGTGGATGTAATTACTCATTAGTCTCATTACTTATTTCTACTACAAGATTTGGTTCACAGTATTTAGAATCGGGCTGCAAATAATGTAGACAAATTTTCCACCACAATATTTTTTTCTCAAATAGTACTTCCTTTTGTTAATCCGTCTGCACACACTGAATAAATTTTATTTAATTTATCGATTCCGAGTTTTACGTAGAAATAAAAATTCTAGAAGAGTGAACGCATGGACACCACCATGCATTGAATATTGGACGTAGGTTTATTAGAATATTTTTCTTGTTTTGATCTCTACTATCACCTGACAAACGTTGTACAGGTTTTTTTTATTAGCACTCTGTATAGAACACGTTTACACTTCATTTACAAATTTAAGTTACATAATTAAGGACAATATACCCTTAAATATGCATGTCTTATGCCTGTTTGCAACCACCACTTTCAATTAAAACTTTAATGGCCAGTTGCACCAAACTCTTAGGGTCAGCTAACTTGAAGCGCCGCTTAGATTGTGAGTCACGTTAATGTTGTGCAAGCACAAATGTCACATTATAAGCAATACTTAAATTTAATCTCGGCTTAAGAGTTTGGTGCAACTGGCCATAAGTCTCTCTTAACTTTTTCAATAACAGAAACTCTCACTTAACCACTTAAGTAGGACAATAAAATCGGGTTAAATCTTAACTTAAGTAGGACTTATGGCTATTTGCACCAAAGACATAAGCCGCGCTTAAATTTAAGTATTGCTTATTTTAATCTTTTTGCAATCAACTGTAACTTATTTGTCAGAATTTTCAAAGACACAATTACAAATAAAATAAACATAATTACCACAAGTCATTAATTATTCTTAAACAAAGGCATGTTTAATTTAATTTAATAGTTCAATGTAATAAAAATTACGACATTGGAGCTCTTGAATAAATTTATTTCATGTTATTACTTCTACCAAAAAAAAAAAGTACAGGATACAAAGAAGTAACATTGTGTTTGCGCCGAAGTATTGAAGGCCTTTTGGACGTCTTCAGTATGACACGAAGAATTTAATTAAGCAATATGTTTCCGCTTTGATATTAGAAAGGGAGGTTTTACTCGCGACCATTTTCAAAAATGAAATACAATCAACGCACTCCAGAGCTGAAAATTTCAGTTGTTTTAACTGTCGCGGACTTCATGCTTAAAGGAATTAGTTTTTATTGGATTTTAGATTTCGGAAGGCAGTCGTGGTCCTAATATAGTCACTTAGGATGCAGATTACGTGGGCACAGCCTCACAAACTCCGTGTAATATAACGAGGTTTAACTAAACGCCGTAATCCTTGGGCTGTACTAGGTATAAAGCAGCAGCAAATCCTCTTCTACGTGTCACTTTATTTATTCAAAATAAAATCTAAAATATATTTCTTCCTTCCACACAAAATCATGTACTTTCTAAATTGTAGCATTTAAAAGTCATTTGTGGAAAAGAATCAAAAGAAATTTGAATTTCAGGATCCATTGATTCATAACCGTTTGCGTACAACTCACTTCTACTTTGATATTAAAAATTATTTTGGTCAAGGGTAGTCACGGATTTTAAAATTATTTAGGTTCGTACATTGTATCTATCAATCATTTTTTGGCTTTAAAATTTGTCAATCAGTTCTGTACTTGCTGTTGTTTTTATAGTTTCTTGGTTTTACTTGCTGCTAATAGCTTCTTGAGTTTATTTCATGATCGCCCTTAGCCAAAATAATTTTTGCTGTCTCGGTATAAAAAAACCTTTTACTACTTTACAATATCCCGCGCTAATCGTTGGCAAAATTTAAAGTATTTAAATCGCTCGTCCATCTTCGCTTATAGTTAATTCATCACGAATACGCGTATTCTCTGGAACATTCAAATGACATAGGTAGCGTGATTCCCCGAAAACACTGTAACATGGAACAGTCTAAAATATTTCCAATAATCTGCAAAAGAGTCGGTTGACCACTAATAGGTGGCGCAACTTGTCCGAAAGCAGAAGTTTTGAGGTTGCAACTCACAGCTGTAACAATATATATCAAACGATCATGATGTATATCTCTAGATGTGTGCATTATACAAATTTTTATCTGAAAAAATTGTGTCATTTTGTTTCATTAATGTTTAATGTTTAATTTTAATTGAAAATATAAAAGCCGTATGACAGTATGCACTGGGTTGTCAATGTCAACTGTCCTGAGTTGGCAACACTTAATTTAAGGTGGCATTGCCTATCATGATCTATTCGATATCCGATTTTAATCTGTCAAAAAAAAAGGTTAAGTTTTGGTTATGTTATAAACATTTGTATTCGTTAGTTTCATGTTTCACAAAGTTCTACGTGATATACTAAAATGTTAAAAGAAAATAGCGAGAAACGAAGAACAGTAAACAAAAGTGACAGCATAACGTCTGACAGTTCGGCGGAAATAATAAATTTTCTCAATCAGGTTTGTAAACTATCAAAAGCAAAAATGTACCAACGTAAGAATGTTTTTGTTGCCAACCCGTGACATTTGAGATTGACCACTTTGTATGATAAATTTGAAATCAATTTTAATATAAACTATAAACTGAAAGAGATAAGTTACCGTAGTGAACGTTTATTTACTGATTCGACATTTTGTCTGTCCGTTTCTTTTTCGTAAATTAAAATCGTCAACTATTATTTAAAAAATAGTTCCTAAAATATTTCCTAAACAAATTCTGAGTAAATGAAGTTTTATGTATGGGCTGATTACGCTAATGTAAGATGTACTTACATTGTTTGAAGTGGTATACAATTAGGACAATCAATAGTAATTAAAGAATACTCAATCAATATCCAATTGCAATCAATACCCAAGAAACTAAATTTTGTTTCCGCATAAAGTAACCTTAACATCATTTTAAATCAGTAGTGAATTTCAAGTGTTGGATTCAATGGACGAACAGTGTTTTCAAAAAACAAAAACTAAAACAACAGTCATAATATTTTAGATGGAAATTTGTTTATGGATGAGTCTTTGGTACTCTTCAGGCCTTGGTTAATTCATTTTCTTTTGACTCGTTTTCAACCATCTTCCGCAAGCACTGTTAAAAGATGACTTGTAAAACTTGTAAAAGGAAGTTAACACCTTGTTAATTAAAAATTCAAAATTATCATTGAAAAATTATGGTTTCAAGCTGATAACATCAGTTTTTGCGACTTCCTGTGACCTTACAAGATGTTGAAATTTTTATGAATATAGGATGTTCCATCTAAGACGGCTCTTATCATACCTCTTTAGTTAGTCATTTTACAAAAAAGAGTTTCAAACAAAAGTTTCATTATTTCATTTCATTATTTATTTAGTTTGCTATATACAGAGTGTTCCGTTTAATCTGGACGTTGTATTACTTCGTTATTTTAAACGGAAGACCCTATATATTTTTACATTTTCGGATTCCGGGCTCAACTTTAACGTGACTTTGTGTACCAGACATAGGGCCTAATGTAAACCGTTTACGCGTTATTCAACTTTTTAAAACATTACCACTGTTGCAGCACTTCAAACAAATGCAAATATCTTCCAAACAAATGACGCTAGAGACTTGACTAGAGGTTGTTTGTAAAAGACTCATCTTAAAATGTTTTTTTCTTAAGTATAAAGTTTTTTTAATCTCGAACTGGACAGAAATATGAAGGGAAAACACTCAACGTTTCGCTATAGATTTGTAGCTTACTTACATCATTTAGAAAAAAATCAAGTGACAAGAACAATTTAAAGTGTATTTATTTTCTTTAAAATGTGTATTTATTGTATGTGACTAAAGTACATCGAAAATATCAAGAGAATCTGGAATTTGTTCAAAATTCGCTGTGTTCTTTTAATTTTTCATTTTCATTATTCAAGATTTTCATTGTTTTCCATTTTTATTAATCTGATAAGATTGATTGATTGATTATGTTACAGTTTCCATTAAAATTCGTTTATTTTTAAATATTGGAACTGTTACATTATTTTTCATTTCTTCTTTTCTTGTATAGGAAGGTAGACTTTTGTTGTTATGTATTCCTTTAATATTTTATATAATTTTTTCTTTTTGTTATCTTTCTTGTTAGTATCATTATAATTGCATTAAATTTTATAAAAATATCTCAAATACAAAGAAGAGGATATATTGGTGCTGAATTAAATAAATTACTACAAGGAAGCAAACACTAAGAGGAAAACCAGAAAAAATCTGCTTTTACAAAAAATGCTTGCCGCAAAACCGAGAGAGGCTCGGGTTCAAATCCCGTAAGTGACAGAATTTTTCTGTCTTCCTATTAGTGTTTCCGTCCTTGTATTAATTTATTTTATAAGAATAAATTATTTCCAAATAACTAACTAATTATGATGGGTGGGAAAATATGAAACGTACTTTCTCAAAATAATTTCGCGGATAGAAATTTGGTCAAATTAGCAAAGATTCTCTAATTTCCATGTTGATTCTGAATTTGTAAACAATTGCATTGCTAGTCAAAACATTTGTACGATGTTATTTTTAATTTTTTTATTTTTTTTTTTTTAGCAGTATAGTAATTTAGTATTCGGTAGAGATTTCTTTTTCCTTTTACAACGAGGAATGAATTCTGTGAAAGTTTTAGTAACAGCAAAAAATACCAATTTTTATTTCGTTGGAATTAATCATTTTGCAAAAAAAGTGTGAGACCTATTGTGGGACATGCTATAGCGGCTGTTTCAAATTGGGTGTGCACTGAAGGGATCTCCTAAACCGTAAGAGATACAAATTCGGTTAAATGGAAGAAAAGTTGCATGAATCAATACCTAATTCGTATCCATTGAGAGAATGATTTTTTCTTATTTCTTCTTGAGTTATTAATGAAAATGTGAAAAAATCGATTTTCTTTTTCTCTCTGTATCTCTTTTATTATACTTAATTTTGAAATTCTGATTTGACTTTCTACAGGCACTTTTTGATTCTGCTTCGAATAGAGGTAGCAGAATTTAAGTCGAACGTTTCGTCTTTCCACGACCATCATCAGTTTCGATTTTTTAAATACAACTTATGTCTTTTTATTGCTCTATTCGATAGCATTTTTTCTCCTGATTGTAACGGTATATCACACTTAATAGTTGATATTAATCTGAAGGTTAAATAATACAGATTTTTATGTGAAAATTTTACTTAATACATAATTTCAAATTTTTAGTTCATTTTCTTAGCTATAGTGTAAATTATAATAAACTATTTAAAGTTTTTCTGTATCGTTATTTTAATAATGCGCTGCACTTACAAAAATGAATTTTTACCGAAAAATATCTAGTGGTTCTAATATAACTTGCTAGATCAGTATCTCAGCTTTAGTATAGGAATGAAAAAGCCTAGTTTTTAATTTTTACTCGCACTGTTGGATTAAAAGAAAAAGTGAATACTAATTATACTAAAAATATTTAGATATTACTGAATAGTGCCTTCTACAAATACATTGGCAGCTAAAACGAATATTTTTGTAATAAATTTGAAAGATACTTTCTATAACAATGTATTTTTTTAATTTCTTTAGGACTCAGTGGCTCTCAACACTTGACTATCTTTATTTTTTTTTAAATATGGTTAAGTTATTGTTGCTAAAACTTAACAAATAAAGAAAGAGATTAGGAATAAATTTATTTATTAAGAAAAACATGAGGAAACGATATCAGTTTTTTTGTCATAATCTAACTTTACTTGAAAAAAAGGTATTAAGTATTATACTCACTGAAATCAAAAGAAAAAATGCTTTCGACTAGAATAATAAAAATATAAGAAAAGGAACAAAAATTTGAAATTATGTATTAAATAAAATTTTCATATAAAATCTGAATTATTTAAGCTTCAAATTAATATCAACTATTAAGTGTGATATATCATTGTAATCAGGAGAAAAAATGCTATCGAATAGAACAATAAAAAGACATAAGTTGTATTTAAAAAATAGAAACTGATGATGGTCGTGGGAAGACGAAACGTTTGACTTCAATTCTATTACTCTTATTCGAAGCAGAATCAAAAAGTGCCTGTAGAAAGTTAAATCAGAATTTCAAAATTAAGTATAATAAAAGAGATACAGAGAGAAAAAGAAAATCGATTTTTTCACATTTTCATTAATAACTCAAGAAGAAATGAGAAAATAATCATTCTCTCAATGGATACGAATTAGGCATTGATTCATGCAACTTTTCTTCCATTTAACCGAATTTGTATCTCTTACGGTTTAGGAGATCCCTTCGGTGCACACCCAATTTGAAACAACCGGTATATTACTACATTAACGTTTAACTGTTACAAATTTTCGCTAACGTGAGACTTTAAAAATTATTTTAGTTTTCATATTCCTTTCATAAGCCTTCTCTGATAACGCAGAGCTTAACGTAACGTAACACGAGAAGTCTTTTGTTATTTTGGTTATGAACCGATGAATAAATCGTAATTTAATTGTCACCGTCTGTTGTAAATGACATTGGTATTATTTATACAAATTTTCATAAAAATCTGTACACCTATGTAGCTATATAGCTATAACCTGTGCAAAAAACACTATTCTTTTTGCGCCTTCCCACGCCCTCTCCACTGAATATTGGGTATTCGCTTCGATAAAGTTTTTGCACAGCAGATAAAGAATAAATATTACAGAAAAAAAAAGATCGTATTTTGTTGCCGAATAAATACAGGGTGAATTATAATACTTCACCCTGTATTTGTTCGGCAACAAAATACGACAGTTTTTTTTTTTTTTTTTTCTGTAATCCACGACTTTAATACTTATTACTTGATTGAGTAGGTAATCCATGTAATGATACTCGAAATACGCAGCAATTAAATAACTTCCGGTCAGTATCCTTAAGTGATAAAGTGAATTCCTAAGTAGGTAACTGAACTAATTCGAGTAAATATTTCGTGTTTGGTGGAGATGAAGTTTCCATTCTAATTGTGTATCGTAACACTGTGAGAGCATTCACTGCTGTCGAAATAGTCCTCTCTAAGCTTTAGTTGTTGCTCAAACTGCAGTCCGTGAAATCGCAAATCTTGAACATCACTCTCGAAATGTAAATTACAAGTGGAGATACCGTGAGTTGAGTGCCGTTCTAGTTACCTATCCTCGAGTGCCAAAATGCAGTAATAATCGACGTGTGTAATGCAATAATAGCTAGCAGGGACGAAAACGTAAAATTTTTATACTTAAGTATTATTAATTATAGAAGGGCGCGCAGAAAACTTCGAACCCCATTCACAAGATAAGAAACTTTTTCTGGCTAATTCTTTTTTCTGTAAATATTTTATTTCAGCAGGCAAAAGTTTTGGCCTTCTTTAGAATTTAATTTAAAGGAGTTAAGATGCAATTATTAAATTTCACGCAGCAGCGCCAATAACTTTTCTGTTTTTTTTTTTTTTTTTTAATTAAATCACCAAATGTACAGCAAACTTTAATCGCTTAAAGATTCGAAAAATTGTATATTTGGGGTGAATTTAAAATACCCAGAGGTATGTTGTTATGAACTGGACGGAAGGAGTTTGCTTTTTTTCGTCGACTTTGCTTGCGTCCAATTTCCAAAGCGCTTGCTTACGCATCTGAAAGCAAAGCCCGTGAAATTGATTCTGACCGGAGGCACGAATGGCAAAGGACGCGAACAAATGTATGAAGATATCTATTTCCGTATCCGGTTCGTTCTGTCAGTTCATATAAATTCTTCACGTGTGACGCCTCCCTAGTCCAGTTACTTTCTAGAGCGTAGGGGCAACGATCTAGCTTTCGTCGTTTCATTCGAGATTAAATCATATTTATACAATACATTATTTAACAATCGGATCTACACGAAACCGTGAGAGAAAAACGTGTATTGAATCGAATGCGAATAGATAATAAGAGGGCCGGGCGAAGTTTTCTGAACACACAAAATTGTAACGGTTTATTTAATAAAAAAAAAACACTGTTTAAGAACGTCCAAAAAAATAAAAATAGTTCACGCTTCGCAACTACTATTAACTGCTTTGTTAAAGAGAATTAAAAAAAAAAAAAAAACAATTTAGTCTTCTGATTATTAAGCTAACATTGAATTAAAAGAAAGCTAAAATTATTTACTTTTGAAGTTTGAAAAATTAAGCAGAATAAACTAAAACAGGAGTTCCCAACGGGGTCGATGAATACTCGTAAAGGGTCGATGAATTTTTAGGGGTCGATGAACTCTAAGAGTCGTTAGTTTCGATTCTTACCTGAATAATTTATTTAAAAAACTTTGCGAATAATAATTTGAATCAGTTGAATAAAAAAAAAGGCAATCGATTAATTATCAGAATAAAAATACCCGTAAAATACTGTCAAGTCTGAAAACAAACGAAAACAAAAGACGACCGTCGAATTCGTCGATGAACATGGGATGAAAATAGAAACTGTAACTAAAACTCAGCAAGACAGGTCGATATAAAACCGAAACAACCAAAAATTTAATCTGTAAATGTGAAAGAAAAAAGTTTAGATCAGTTGATAATAAAAAAAATAAATCAAAGTCAAATCGAATGAAAAGAAAATAACAAAAATCGACGAGATTAAAATGTAAAATAAATTAAATTTAAATAGACTTTAAAAAAACAGAAGGCCGGTAATTTAAATTAAAAAATTAAAAAAATCTTGTCAGATAAAATCAAACCAAAGAAAAAACGAAAAACAAGATAATCAATTTCTGTTTAAAAAATGAAAGCGAAACATGGATAAATTAAATAAATCGATTAAAATAAAAAACCAAGGTAAATAAAAAATAAAACAAAATCAAATCGAATTAAAAAAAAGACAAAAATGACGATCAATCGACGAGATTAAAATGTAAAATAAAATGAACTTAAATTGACTAAAAAAAGACAGAAGGCGGTCAATTGACAATAAAAAAATCTTGTCAAGAAAAATCAAACCGAAGAAAAAAAGAAAAACAAGATGATTAATTTCTATTTAAAAAATGAGAGAGAAACATGAATAAATGAAATCGATTAAAATAAAAAACGAAGGTAGTTAAAAAATAAAACAGTCAAATCGAATTAAAAAAAAAATGACGATCAATCGACGAGATTAAAATGTAAAATAAAATAAACTTAAATCAACTAAAAAAAAGACAAAAGGCTGTCAATTGACAATTAAAAAATTAGAAAATCATGTCAAATAAAATCAAAACAAAGAAAAAAACGAAAAACAAGATGATCAATTTCTATTTAAAAAAAAATAAAAGCCTAACACGAATAAATGAAAAGAAAAAATCAAATATAATTAAAAAAATAGAACAAAGTCGAATAAAAAAAAAACAAAAATGACGATCAATCTACTAGATTCAAATGTAAAATAAACTTAAAAATTAAAATGTAAAATAAATAAAACTTAAATCGACTTAAAAAAAACAAAAGGCGGTCATTTGACAATTAAAAAATTAAAACATCATGTCAAATAAAATCAAACCAAAACAAAAAACAAGATGATCAATTTCTATTTAAAAAAATAAAAGCGAAACATGAATACATGAAATCGATTTAAAAAAAACAAAGGTCGATCAGTTAATTATACATATTAAAAAAATTAAAAAAATAAATAATAATAATAATAAATAAATTTTGCCACAATCCAAAAAATTATCCATGAACAAAGAAAAAGAACGATCAATTAATAATAAAAAAAAAACGAAATAGTTAAAGTCAAATCGAATAAAGGAGAAAACCGAAATAGCGATCAATTGACGGAATTAATCATTTGATTTATTGATGATTAAAAATAAAATCAAACAAAAGAAAAACAAAAGATGATAAATTGACGATTAAAAAATTTAAAAAAAATGAACAAAGAAAATCGATTAAGAAAGAAAATAAACGCCCTTCAATTGATTATATTAAAAATTGAATTAAGTCAAATCAGGAATAAAAAAAGACGATCGGCGATGATGACAAAACTAAAAAAAAAAATTCTTTAAAACTAAAAACATAAATCAACTGGAATCAAGAGCATTAACAAATTTTTAACCGAAAGCACTGCCGAAAGTTTGAAAGAACAAAAAAAAAGAAATTAATAATTGAAACATAAAATAAAATCAAATCGAATCAAGAAAATGAAAAAGACCATCGATTTATAAAATATGCAATTATTTTGTTGCGGTCATTCGGAAAAATTGATGGGAAATTTATGTGGACGTTTCAGGAAAATTTCTAAATTATTATTTTACAATAATTTTGATCGGACAAGATGGTGGCTTCAATTAAAAAAATAGTCAAATTCTCACAATTTAACAAAATTTAAATCTTAACTTTATTAGCAGGGAAAAGAATTCGGGTCACTTCTTTTGCCAACGATACGAAAATTTAATACTACGATTCCTTCTCCTCCTCCTCCTACTCAATAACAGTTCGATGCTTCGGAGCCGCGAAAAGGCGACGGGAGCAAAGAGTACATTCGGCGTAAAAAACGTCCAACACTAAGTAGCCTGAATTCTTTTCCCTGATAATTAGTATAAATGAAGTTGTTTCTTGTTCGATGAAAATTGTAAGTAAAAAGTTTCTAATCTTAAACCGGACAGAATTATAAATGAAAGAGCACTCAAAGTTTCACTTTCGTTTGATAGCTTCGATATTATTTTGAAGCAATATAATTGTGCATGATCGTATTTCCAGGCTCCATAAATTAAAATCTTGACACATAAGAATAATAGTACCCCAGATTAAATGGATGTTTAATGCAGCAAAAATGTTTATGTAAGTTGGAGCTTTCTATTTTCCATTCTTTCTCTTCTTCTGGTTGTTAAATTTATGACTCTTATTATTCACTTTGATTAAACTGATATTTTCATGACAAGAATTATGCACAACCATTCATTCAACTTTCATAACAATCACTTCAGGGAGAGAAAGAGAGAGACCGCTGCTCGAGCGCAAGCTCGGAATATTGCAAAAATTCTTATTTGTCATAATTACGTCATCTTTTCAAGAATTCGCGCAAGGATTTTAAAAGGAATCCTTAACATTTACGTAGGAAAGGTTACTTGCAATTAATAAGTATTCTTTTTATTGTCGCAAGACATTAAGGGCCGGTTTTTTCATCTCTGATTAATTTTAACCGATGATTAGTTCATAGATAGAATCGATGAGTGCATAATCGTGTTCAGTCCAAATTTGCTGTGTTCAGAAAAAAACACGTAACTTTCCCTAGATTTTTATTTTTTAGTAATTATTGACTTCAGGAGGCTTCAGGTCTCCTTATATGAAAGAGTTTTAAGCCAATAATTCACTTAAAATAAAAATGTAGAAAGTTATTTGTTGTTTTCTCAACACAGTAAATTTGGACTGAACACGATTATGCACTCATCGATTCAATTATAACTGTGAGGGTAAACCAACGGTTAAAGTTAATGAGAGATGGAAATCCTGGCTCTTAATATTTTGTTTTTTATGCATAGAGGTTATGTTTTTATTTTATTTACAACAACAGGAAACCAAATAATCCATTCATAAAACCGTGCGATAACAACGTTTTGGTATTATTTTATATCAACTATATTTCCAAACATTAATGAAAGTGTATTTTTGGAGCACATTCGATATGGACGTTATCGATGGGAGATAACTGCGCGTCCTTTCCGCTTAATGACAAAGCTCACAATCAATTCGAAAGTTCGTGAAAACAAGTACACATAAATTTATTTTTTTTTACTATAATAATAATAATAAAAATATGTACTTAGTGTATGGGTTTCTTGCTAGTGTTAAAAATAATAAAAACCAAAGCGATATTAGTAACGAAACGGTTTAAAGGTATAAAAAATTGTGTAATATTTAAAAAAATTAAAAATTAATCTAATCGGAAAATGACGATAATCTCTGAACTCATTAAATACTTCAATATGTTTTAATGTGTGAACATTTAGGAAAAAGTGTTAAGCCGGCTACAGACTTGCGTGGACAAATGTTTGCGCGTTTAGTGAATGTTCGTAGGCGAATGTTCGCGGACGAATCTTTGTTGAAACTTCCTATTCACACATATTGTTGCAGTTGGAACGTTTGAGCAAATTAGTGAGGGAAACAAGAACATTCTTGATCTCCCTGTACCTATAAAATAATTTAGTTTTTTTATAGTAATTTATCTATTAAATTAAGTAAAGGTGAAACAAAATACCGGATTAGAAATTACTTCATTAAATGTCATCATACATTTAACAACGTTCTCATCTTTTACAATAATGAAATGAATATTTATTTTATTTTAGTCCTGAATAACCGCTGATAATGATAACAAAAACTGATAAGGAGTTTTCAAAAGTCATCCACGCATATGTAGATGAGACCATGAACTCAAATAAAATAAGTACCTATTTGTTAATTTTCTGACTGTAAATGAAAAATATTTATAGACTCGTATACAAACACTGAATGTTCGCTCCTCAAGCGCAAGGACTTTGTATAAACAAATGCGTCATTCGTGTAACTCCGGCTCCACATATTCGGAAAAGAAGTAATATTTGGAAAATAAATTAATGTTTCACATTTAATTTTACCACTTTATTCTATTCTTTATTACGTATACATATAAGAATCCAGATTCTTAACATTATTTTCTTGTGTGATTTAACACACTTTATTTAATTAAGACACTTTATTAAATTAGAAATAGGAAAACACAAATTGAAACAGTATTAGCTTACATAATGAAAACATTAATCAGCTTGCAACATACCAAGAAATGAGATCGCACTAGTACATTTTCTTTTCTATTTTTTCCTGAAGAATCTATGTGATACTACAAATCACTCTTTAACGGAGTTTGAATAAATAAATTAAAAACGATAATTTACAAACCGAAGAAAACAATAATAAAAATACAATTTGATTATTTTAATTCTCGATACACATTAATTATACATATTTTTGGAACGAGTACGAAACTTATTTCCTACTGCAATTTCAGGAGAACCATGATGTATTTTCGTACGGTTGTCGACCGTATTCTCATATAAGAATAACAACTCAATTTCCCTGTGTGAATTAAATTTGTTTGCGTTTGCGAGTTTCCACGAAGAGAAAATTCGAAATCGCGCGGTGCTTTTAAGTTCTGCCACTTAATTAAGTGTTGGACGTATGGTGTGCGGAAATGTGAAGTATTGTGAACGGACGTGCTTAATATGTGGCCTCAAAAGGGAGTTTACCGACTGCAGCGAAACTACACCAAGGTATAAATAGACTATAATTTTATTATTCCTGCATGATAGTTTTATTAGGTGATCTGATTAGAAATAACCATACACATATACAACAACATCCTCCTCAAAAATTGCGTAGAAATTTCAGACCGCTTAGTAATACATCAGAATCAATTTTCAAAGTCGGGGTATTCTCCCACCTACCAAATCAGGCCTGTATTAAGTGGGCGTTGGTATAAAAAGCGATATAAAAAGCAAAATGAAAATTGGATTTATGATGCTCATATTTTAGAATGCATCGATTCTCTCTGTTTTTTAATTCTCTTCTTCTTCTTTTTTTTTGTAAGCAAACAAAACAGGAGGCAAATTGCAGCTCTTTACTTAAACTGACGACACGAACAACTTTATTTCATCGGACTTTGAAATTTCTTTAAATTTTTATTCGTATCTGCTTGAACATAATATTTTAATGTTTGAAAACGTTATGTATCGTTTAACATAAACTAAAGTCACAGCTTATTAGAGAGCCATTTGTATTTCGGTATCCACATTGTATAAAAGGCATTATTTATGAAGGCTAATTATAACCGTGTTTAATTAGGTTTGGGTAACGATCAGCGAACCAGAAATTACATTCTGTAATCTATGCAAATGAGACACATATAGACGGTATTGCATATACAAAGTTTATGTTCGGTTGAATCCATAGTTACTTCAGTATTAATTAGCACTGATTTACTCTTTAATATAAACATTGAAAATGGAAGTCACGAAATGAACATGCAGTGTTCAAAAGAATTGCCCTTACTTGGCAAAAATTATATTTCATCTAAACGACTTAATTAAGTCCAATGTAATAGTTGATTGATTAGCATAATAAACCAAGGTTTCATAAACGAACAATGTTTAATCTGATTTTAAAACAGGAAAATTTAACCATAAAACTAAGGTTTTGGTATATTATCCAAAATGACTATTGAGAAATTGTTATACCATCAGCAATAATTTCAAAAATAGTTCAAAATACGAATACAAGATGAGAAAATAGGCGAAATTACAAAATGGAAATACAGTACATGTTGTAATTTTGATTAAATAGGAGTACTTATTTAATCTTGCCGTTTCTTATTCTCAGCGAACCAAATACCGACGAAAACGCATAAACGAGGGCGTCAAGTGCTAATAATACGGCAAAGAGAAAAATAAAAAGTATCGTCGGCACCCGAGAGACTCCCTCTAAAAGGATTTTTACGACGCATATTCAAATTGGCCTGAAGAGAACTTCTGCTGGCGAAACATCTGGATTTGTCCCATTCATACAGAAGTAAATTTCACTTTCACGAACCCTAAATCTCAGATTAGGTCATAGGAGCTCGCCGTAAAATTTTAAATGCGCATTTATCGCTATCTCATCTTATTTATCTCTGCTGCGAACATCCAAGAGAAATGTCACGACTATAGTAAGTACTTTCATTGAAGTTTTCATAGAAAAATGCATACTGGATAGCTTAGAGTGACTGTCTTAAAAAAAATGAAGAAACTGGACAGTACCCAAAGATCGTGTGATCATATGAAGTATGTTTGTCAATGTCTGTGCCTGACATGCTTTCTTTCAATTTTTTTGCACTATAACGCTTCAACTTGTTTGAAGTAAAACTTTACAGTGACATTTCTAATAAATCATTGTTTGTTGCTATGGTATCAAGCACTTGTTCTGTTTAAGGGAAATGTCCTAGGCTAACTAGATATCAATACCCCTTCGTAAGTTCGAAAAATTGACTGTTTGTGGTATATCCTTTTTGCCAAAAATAATTTCTCCCATTTTCTCATTTCGTATTCGAATTTTCAACTATAAGTCGTTTTAAACTCTTTCATCTTGAGAGAAACTTATCTTTAAAGCATGGTGAAATGACAAATAAATGTGATTGTTTATACAGGGTGTCCATGGGAAGCCGCTACAGTAGCTAACTTTCTTATTTGTATTTTTATGAAGTAACTTAAATTAGGAAAGTTTTAGGACCTTTCCTCTTCAATTTTATGAAATGACAATCAAGTTTTCGAGAATTTCAATTGTTTTCAATTTTTTTTAATGGAATGTTAGGTTTTTTATCATTGTATCACGTTCAGGATGTCAAATTAATTATGTCTCTAAAATATCATCTTCCAAGGCCTACTACTTTTATAAATGACTTAGTAACAAAATCTTGGTGTTCACGGGAAATGGCTACAATAGCTATCTTTTTTATTTGAAGTTTCACGAAGTAGTTTAAATTAGAAAAGTTTCAGGACCTATCCTGCTCGATGTTATGGTACCTTTGGGAAAACAAATGACTATCAGGTTTTCGAGATTTTCAATTGTTTTCAACTTTTTTAAATGGAACATTATGTTTTTCATCATGGTATCGCATTCAGAATGTCAAATTAAGTATGTCTGTGAAATAATATCCCTCGAAACAGAATATTTCATAAATAATTCAGTCTTGATATTCGCGGGAAGAAGTGTATCGTTACGATAGTCTTTTTATTCACGAATACAATATGGTGTGCTTCGAAACAAGAGAATAAAGGAAGTGTGTTCAAACTGTCAGACCTTTGTGAACTGTCACTATTCAAAATTTGTTTAAATTTAGTTCAAACTAAAAACCCTTGTTTCAAATATTGAATTATTTACCAATAATTTATAAAATAGTAGACTTAGGAGGGAAATATCTTAGAGAAGTACTTAATTTGACATCCTGAATACGATACGCTGATAAAAAATAAACGTTCCATTTAAAAAAGTTGAAAACAATTGAAGATCTCGAAAATCTGACAGTCATTTGTTTCTCCAAGGGTACCATAAAATCGAACACAGAAGGTCCTGAAACTTTTCTAATTTAGACTATTTCGTGAAACTTCAAATAAAGAAGTTAGCTATTTTTCCGTGAACACCAAAATTTTGTTACTAAATCATTCCTAAAATAGTAGGCTTTGGGAGATGATATTTTAGAGACATAATTAATTTTACATCTTGAACGCGATGCGATGATAAAAAACCTAATATTCCATTAAAAAAAAGTTGAAAACAATTGAAAATCTCGAAAACCTGATGTCATTTGTTTTTCCGAAAGTACCATAAAAACGAGGAGGAAAGGTCCTAAAACTTTTCTAATTTAAGTTACTTCGTAAAATATAAATAAGAAAGTTAGCTATTGTAACGACTTCCCAAGAACGCCCTGTATACGATGCCATCAAAGCCTTTCTGTTTCTGTGGGGACAGCCCCTGCAGGGACAACATGACAGGAGGCTAGAAGAAGGGGATGTATGGTCACTCTAAAGTAACTAATCCATTGGTCACTCCGCCGATAGTCTAGTTAGATACTTAAAAGTGTCGTAAAATTTATAGGACGTAGCATTTAATATGAAGAAATAAAAATCATTTCATATTATCTGCCTGAATAAATTTACTCGTATATGAATTCATAGCATATAGTCATAAATCTTAAGTTGCTCATTAACAAATTAGAACTGTTGGGAATTAGAGGGACACCTAAGTATTGGATAAAATCCTATCTTTCTGACAGGTCACAATCTGTAACAATAGAAAATCATCTCTCCAGTGAACAGCGAACATCGGTTGGAGTACCTCAAGGATCCATTTTGGGACCGGTCCTTTTTACTCTTTTTATAAATCATCTTCCTGCTTTTTGTTCAATACCTGCACAAGTGACACTCTACGCCGATGATACGAGCTTCATAATTTCCGAAACAAGTGACGTTGCTGCTGTCAGGGCGGCAACAGCATCTGTTAAACCGCTTGCCGAATGGTTTAATACTAAACACTTCAAAATCACAAATAGCGCAAATATTACCTAAGAATTATATTTCAAATAAATCAGCTCTAATAAAACACAATGGGCGATCTACACCGGTTACGCCGTCCTGCAAATTTCTTGGAATGGAACTGAACTCTAAACTGACGTGAAAGCGGCATGTAGAACAATTACTAAAAGGCTAAGTGCTCATATTTTTCTTATATTTCGCCTGCGGAACTCATTATCTTTTGAAACGCTGAGAATGTTGTACTATGGTTTGACTCAGTCCGCACTTTGTAACGGAATTATCTTTTGGGGAAACAGTTCTGAGGCATCAAAAGTGTTCGTTGTGCAAAAAAAGATGCTGAGATTAATGGCAAATGTTCCTTCCAGAACAAGCTGCAGGGATCTGTTTATAAAATTCAAAATTATGACGTTGGCGTCCTTGTTTTTGTATAATGTAATAATTCATGATAGTTCTTTAGACAATATTTCACAGAATAAAGATTTTCATGATTACAGCACACGGGCAAGGAATGAAATAAGGTTGCCACTTACCCGGTTAACGTCTAGTCAGAAGAGTCCTTTGTAAGTAGGGCTTAAATGTTTACGTAGAATAAGAGACATTTAGAAAAATGACATGCCAGATAGTAGAAAAAGTTTTAAGACTAAATTAAAGTGGTTTTTTTTATATCTAATTCTTTTTATTCAGTAAATGAATTTCTGTTAGAAGGTCAAAATTGAAATGTCTCGAGTTCCCAATTAAGACTCTTTATTTATTATGTATGTTTAAATTTCTAATCAATTTCTTTGTTTCCTTATTCTTAGTTATTGGATTTTGTTAGATCTTATTTTATGTTCCTTGAATATATTAATTTTTATGTTGTTAGTTTTATATTTAGTTTTTATTATTTTTTCTTTATATTGACAGTTCTCATGTTCTATTGATCTTGTATTTAATATTACACAGGGAATAAATTTGAATTTGAATTTGAAGACCATAAAATTTAAAACGTTTTAATACCAAAATTGTAAATTGATTTTAGCTGTTAATATTTTTTTGTAAATTAAGAAAAAAGCATTTAAATTTTTTCACTTGGCCTTAACAGTGCGTTTTAATCAAAGTTGTAAATGATCCTCGTGGTCAAGCGGGCAGTGTCGAGTTTGGTCGACAAAAAGTATTTGTGAAAAAAGAAGAATGAAAAAACTTGCTTTGATCCATTTTCAAAAACTAATTTAAGCTTTAAAAAAATTTATGAAAAAAGTCGTGGCCTTGGGATTAACACCACAACCTGACAGTAACGGTGGGAAGAGAACTTTGATATTTGAAAACGCTTTTGATTTTTGCATTTTCTTTTTTTAGTCTTGGTAATGACAACTTCGCTGTCGAAACAAGGGTTCGCTTTTTAAATGATTTTTTTTTATGAAAATATCAATGATGATGATTGATTTTGCCAAACAGAAAATAAACAAAAACAAGGAAAAACAAACTGAAATAGAATATTCTGAAAATTATTACTTAATTTAATTGCCTGAAAATAAAAATATTAATCTCGCGAAAATTTATTCAGATCTGGTAATGTTGCCTTGAAAATCATTAATAGATCAGAACTTACCTGTTTTTATAAAAGAATATGTTTGTAGTCATGTAAAAAAAAATCAATTTTACGAAACATCAAATACAATTATATTTTGTGATAAAAAAATGTTCTTTACTCAAAACAGTAAAATAATAAAAAATTAAAAAATTCGAAGGTCTAGTTCGGTGTGATTTTTAAAAACTCAGGATAGTTAAAATTTGCCACCGTACTAAATTGTTATTATGTTGGCAATACCTTTCTCTCCGACTCTGAAATTTTATAAAAGAATTTGTGCAAATCGTTTTTGATTGCAGTGAAAACCTCGAGCAGCCTCTGAACAGCTGCTTCAGCCCTACTTGGGGCTTCTTCAGCAGAGACGTAGCTTCAATTTGTCTATCCTACTGCAATGTCAGCTCAAAAAGCGATCGTAAGATGTCGCTATTTTATTTGTTCATCACTCTTACACCGCAATTGCGAATAAATTGGACAAGTCGTTTTTGTTTGCAGTGGGAATGTCGAGCTACGTCTCTGCTGAAGAAGCCCCAAGCAGGGCTGAAACAGCTGTACAGAGGTTGCTCGAGGTTTTCACTGCAATCAAAAACGATTTGCACAAATTTTTTCTAAAAACTTTCATTATGCTTTGACAGCAAGCATGGCCGCCTTGCATGGGGGACTTATTAGGAGCAAATCCCGCTTCAATTTGTCTATCCTACTGCAATGTCAGGTCAATAAGCGATCGTAAGATGTCGCTATTTTATCTGTTCTGAAATTTTACATAATCACTTAACAACAGACTTTCAGAGGGTTGCTATGGCTACGCATTGTTTATAGGCTTGCGTATGTAACCATAGCAACGCTCTAGTTGTCCTAAGTCTAAATGATCCGTATTTGATCATTGAAGCAGCCATATTTAAATATAAAATGCAATGATAAGTGTACTGTCAAATTTCAAAATTATACTTAAATCCGCTACGCAGTTATAAGTCAAGGTTTCGTGTATGTGTAAATTCTTGTTGATAACTTAATTTACACTGTTTTTTAAAAAAAAAAAAACAAATATGAAAGAAAGTGAAATGAAAAAATACTACGTCTCCGTTTGATTAATGTAAAAAGTTTTACTACATTCATGTTAAAAATTGACTGTTACGGCAATATGCTAAAAAGTTAAAATTTTGAAGGGATGAGGAATAAAAGTTAAGCATGTTTTAATCTCATTAATCACATCGATTTTAATCGAAAGTTGTGATAGAATTAATAGCGAAGTGCTTTCCCATTTATCTCAGTTAACCGATACATTAGTAGGTAATTGGAAACTAATTATACTTCCTTATTGGGCGAATTATCCGGAGTACAACTTCCGTAGTTAAAAACCAATTCATCTGAAGCTAACAAACGTCATAGACACCCATCACGTACTTCGGTTAAAGGAAAAGGTTAAAGTAAACATGAAAAAAGAAAGAGAATAAGTGAATAATTTAAATTTTATTTTATTTTATTTTATTCGTTCACGTTCTTTTTGCTCTGTAATAGATCGTGCCTATACTTTTAGTATTTTTTCTTCTAACATTAATATCTCTTTTCAAATAAATTATTTTTGCAGTTCGTTCGAAAGTCATATTTTTAAGACGCGTTCCGAATGGATTTGGTTTCAGTAAACATCACCTAAGTACAGAACTAAGAAAGTATATCTTCATTAAATAAATGATTTTCCTCATTGCCGGAAATGCTTCCGTTTATACAATCCTTTAATGGTATAAGAAATATTAAAAAGGAAAAATAGCAGAACCACTGCGATTAAAGAAAAAGACGACTGCTCTAATCTAACTATCCAAAATTTAATGGAACTTGTCTTTAAGAAGATAGTTACTGAAGAAATTTAATAATATTTTGTAGGCTAGATGACCGATGAGAAGTTAGCAATAAAATTCCAGCAATAAAATTATGAAATTTCAAAACGCTGCCATCGATAAAATAACGATCACAGATCAATAATATTCAATCTATTACAAAGAGTATAATGTGTAGATTCCCCTCATATGAAGAAACTGAAAAAATGTTTGATATTAAGTTAACTATGACTATTTAAACCAGCATAAGTCATTATTCATATATCGCACCAAAACAATTGCTTTCACTGATAATTTTCACACAGTCATAAAGTAAACATACATATCTATTTAATAATGCCTTTAGAAAGTTTTAGCCGGTTGGTTTGAAGTAATTAGAAATTAATTAAAAGTGACGCTCAGACCAATGAAACAGTACCAATTATTACAAAGTAATAAGTTGTGACATTGGCAAGAGTAAAACAATATTAACTTTACATTGTCCCTTTTGAATTATTTTGTACTTAAAAAATCAAGATTTGTACAAACAGTAAATATTTCATGGCTATTACGAAAAGTATTGTTTTTATAAGTACGAATTTAAACGGGTCCAAACTAAAAAGTAGAAGTAATTCTTGCAATTTTCGATCTGCTTATTCTAAATTAGGGTTATGAGAAACGTATTATGAAGAAATCAAAAACAATAACACGATACCTTAAGTAAAAAAGGTCTGGCACAGAAACGTGAAAAATCGTTTCAAATTTTCTTGTGCATGCAACAGGTAAGAACACAAGAGCAAATTTTATTCTATTGAATATTTTTTATAAACATAAATGAATAAGCTAACCATTCGGATGAGTTAACTGACAAATATCCATTAGCTGCTTCAGATCTTTAGCAAAACTGAGAAAACCGGAAATCTTCTTTCTTTCTGAAGTATTAGGCCGAAGAGAATAATCTTTGGTAACCAAGAAACACATTTTGTAAATACTTATCGAATCCTACTAAAATTTTGTCTAGTTTGCCCAACAATTCCAAATTACAATTTTTTTTTGTAATTTTCGTACCCTAAATAAGTGCTATTTTTAGCCACACAACAAATCAATAATAAAAAAATTTCCCATATGGTGCGAACGTTTTAGCTGTCACTGTATACAGACTGTTCAAAAATAACTCAGCACTATTACTAACTTTTTTATTATTAAAGTTACAGATCCGGTTAAATTAGCAAACTAGTAGTATTTTTTTGCGCTGATTGCAACGATGCATACAAACAAAAAAATGAACAACGCGTTTAGGAAATAAAGGGAAAAGAACACTTTTTAAATAGAACACCCTGTATATTATTTGACCAATCGATAGAGAATAAAATTCTGAATTAAAATTATAATTAAAATTATTCTTTATCATTTTTATCGGAAATTAATAAATAAAGAAGATATTTTGATTTTTTACAAATTCATTAAAATGGCTGTGTTTCAAGAACAAAACATTTGAAAACCGTGTATGTATTGAGAAAACATTCATTTTTGTTTGTTTGTTTATTATAAAAGGTGTTTTTGTTTGAGTTTTGTAGAAATCTTTTAATAACAAGAATTTCCATAAGATGCATTATTACTTTATGACTACGTGAAAATTTTCAGTGAAAGCAATTGTTTTGGTGCGATATATGAATAATGACTTATGCTGGTTTAAATAGTCATAGTTAACTTAATATCAAACATTTTTTCAGTTTCTTCATATGAGGGGAATCTACACACTACTCTTTGTAATAGATTAAATATTATTGATCTGTGATCGTTATTTTAGCGGTGGCAGCGTTTTGAAATTTCATAATTTTATTACTGGAATTTTATTGCTAACTTCTCATCGGTGCAGAACCACTGTGATTAAAGAAAATACGACTGCTCTAATCTAACTATCCATAATTTAATGGAACATGTCTTTAAGAAGATAGTTACTGAAGAAATTTAATAATGTTTTGTAAGCTAGATGTATTTTTGAAACTATGCACACGTAATGATATCAAAATACGTTATTTGTTAAAATGTTTGCACCACTCAGATGTGCGACCAATAAACCCACTCTATTGCGAAATGGCTGCAACACTTTTATATATGATATGCTTTTATATATGATGCGCTTTTATACGTAATATACTGTTAAGTTATACGAGGCTGAAATTTTAGTGCATACTAGAATAGGATGTAAAAGCATTGCATAAATTTTGCAACGTAATTCGTGACTGTGCGATGCTAACCTTTATTGATTCTGTTCGCGTTCCGTCGACACCGAAGGCTTTATGATCAATTTCGTAATACTGAAAACTGTTTAACTTGCCATTATTATTATCCGATGTCATTTTATTAAGAGATTGGCTCAATTTTTTTTGCTTTCGTTTCGAAAATCGACGATTGTTATCTCCAAAGTCCAGTTCTTCAAAAACTCTAAAACTCTTATACTGTTAGGAACCCACAAATTTAAATAATGCTATTCCAAATATTCCAATGCGAATAAACATGTACGCACAGTCGCGAGCAATAAATTTTGATCGTCAAATATTTAACTTGGCTTGTATTTGATTAAAACTACATAGATTGTTGTCTTAATTTTGAATCTAATTTATTTTCGACCTGTTTTTCGCAAAACACAACAAACCGAACATGTCTATTTATTATTTATTATTATATTTGACAGTGACGTGCAAAATTTAATGCTCGCGCCTGTACATTAAAAAACTTGTCGCCAAAATTAAATTTTCTTGCATACGGCCCTTAAAATTGAAAAATAAGCCAAGACAAACGATGTCGTCCTCTGTAAACCTTGTAGTTTCATCAAAATCAACAGAAACAAAACCTACACGATTCCGGTGCTTCAATTTCAATTAATAAAATATTAAAATTCATATTTAAGTGCTTGCGAAAGGAAATTGAAGCAATATTTATTAAGAATCCCCTCTACGTTTTCGGAGGATTCGCAAAGCGATATTTTTGCTGCTTGGTGATTTATACCGTGATTTATTGTTTCAATATCACACGCTGTTTCGTAATACTTGCAACATGTATTTTTCGATTTTTATCCTGTGGAGCATTTTATGCCTCAGAAATGGAAAGAAATCTCATCTCACAAAAATTTCATGAATCATGACGCAATGAATAAAGTGTAATTTATTACATTAAATACAGTCATAAACTCCAATATCCTAACTTTTATGACTTTCAACTATTAAAAGATAGACAGAGCTTAGTATGTTCAACAGTTTGTTAAATAATACGACTGAAAAGCAAAAAAAAAATCAATTATTACATATCACTACAAAATCTATAATTGTAATTGATCCGGCAGATTGTATTAGTTATTTAGTGTTGAGCTTTGTAAATTAAGCTTTAGGGGCGAGCTGGAAATTTTTAATTTTTATTTCTGTGCGCTTAGTAAAGATTAATTGCAAGGCGTCTTTTATTTTCACCTCCACATGGCGATTTTCAATTAACTTACTTAAATTTTTTTATGAAAATGTTTTTTTTTTTATCGAAAGTAAGACGTAGTCGTGGTGATGTAAACAATCTGCTTCTCCACAAGCCTGTAAAATTTTACAGGTCTTTTATACCAGCCCGTTATTACAGGTCTATTCTCGTAATTTATCGTTTACTCGGTTACCATAAACAACAAAATTAATCTGTGAAATATTATTTATTGAGAAGGTGGAAATGAAACAAATTTAAAAATTTACTTTCGCTGTAGGTTTTCCACGATAGACAGTAAATGTCATATCAATCATAGCAACAAATTTTGTGATAATTTTCGATGGACAAGAAAGTGCTTTAATCTTAAATTTTACAAGACAAATTATGTTCTGTGATAATAATAGAAGTTTTTTTTTGTTTTAGATGGTGTTTTTGTTCTGCTAAATCTCTTAGTTTAGGAAACAAAGGCCGCTTTCATAATAGGATTTAAAAAGACTCGTAATTTGAAGTTACTTTGACAATACGAAAACAAACAGCTTTTTTTTTTTAATTTTAAGTAACCAATAACAGTGTTTTTTTTAAATAAAAAGTAACTTCCTATTTTAAAAACGGACCTAAAGCTCGTATTCTCTGCATATGCAGTTATGCAGCTAGTACGTGGGCTACTGGAAAAGTTTCTGGAAACGGTATGAAAAAACGCATATGAAATTTGGTAAATGGTATCATTGTTTTTCGAAGTATTCGCCATTGACGTCAATACACTTTTGCACACGCTCGAACCAATTTCTAAAGCACGTTCTCCACTCTGAAGATGGTACCTCAGAAACCAGTGTCCGGAATGTTTCAACCGCTGCTTCAGCCGACGAAAACCGCTCACCACGCATTTTATTTTTGATATTTGGGAACAAAAAAAAATCATTAGGTGATAAATCAGGTGAATTTGGACAATGAGTCATTAATTCAACATTTTTGTTGGACAAAAAATCAACTGTTTGACGGCGCTGGCGTTGTCATGCTGGATAATAATTCGCCGATTTCGATTGTTTCTTCTTATTTGATCGATGACTTCCGGCAAACAAATTGTAGTATACCAATCAGCATTCACGGTTTTTCGATCCTCTAAAGCCACGGTTGCTACATGTTCGTTTAAACCAAAAAAACAAGCAATCATTTGCTTCGCAGCACTGCGTGAACGGACAACTTTTGTTGGTTTTGGTTCATTTTGAAATACCCAAACGGTAGATTGCTGTTTACTTTCTGACTCATACGAATAGATCCACCTTTCGTCACCAATAACGATGTTATAAACTAAATTTGAACGACCTCCATTGAATTTCTTGAGCATTTCTTCGCACCATTTGACACGACCCTGCTTTTGCGCTTCTGTTAAATTGTGTGGGATCCAACGACTGCAAAGCTTTCGTACGTTCAAATAATCATGCAAAATCTGGTGTATTGCTTTCATATCAATGCGTAAGGATGCTTGAATCTCACGGTATGTCACATGTCGATCTCGCTCAAGCATTTCACGCACAGCATCTACATTAGTAGCAACAACAGATGTTGATGGACGACCTTCACGAAATTCGTCACTGAGAGAGATACGTCCACGCTGGAATTCGGCAAACCAATTATAAACACTGCTCCTTGATGGTGCTTCATCTCCAAAAGCCAAATGAAGCCGATCGAGGCATTGTTTCGCCGTTGGACCACATTTGAAATCGTAAAAAATCATGGCACGAAAATTTTCACGCGAGATTTCCATGTTTACACAAAATTACTTTCTCGCAAATGCTGTACAAACAAAACTAGTTCACTTGGATAGGAACTGTCAATAGAATTATAGGCGAAAACTTCAAATTTTTCAAATATGACAGTTGATAAACGCTAAAAATTCTAGACCTACTAGATTCTAGAAAATTTTCCAGCAGCCCACGTAATGATTTTTTTTTTACTTTGCGGTCTAAGGCAGCACTTCATTTTTAATTCATATCGGTTTCTTTCAAGTGGATTTTCTGCGTTTCCCCCAGTTTGGAAGACGAATGTCTGAAGAGAAAAGTAGTAAATCGGTCGCAGCTGTAAGCATAAATAACCAGCCAAGCACGCCTCCCCAACAACCTAGAATGGGGTGATAGATACACAAACATATTTTTCAGTGCTTTTATTATTGTATTACTATAATTTGCTTGGTGTTATAATATGCAATAGGCTAGTGAAAGAAGGGGCTCGATATGTTTTATTAATTAATCATCCTATTGCGATACACTAGTTACTTTTGCAAAAGTAAATGAAAATTGATAGATTCCGTGCATTGAAAATCATACCGTCAAATGTTTTATGTGTATATAACATTTTTTCCATTTACTCTAGAATTGGATCTTGGATATAACTGCCGTCTTAAACAGAGCTTTGTGCAACTAGCGAGACATTAAAGCTCCCTCGGCGCACACGACAAACAAAACACTGAAATATTAAACAAAGTTATGCCTTGTTTTGGCAAGACAGTGCCGGGGAGTTATGAACGCGTGAAGTGTTTTCGTGTGTGTGATATATAGCAGGTCCCTTAATTACTAGTCATCCTGGGAGAAGTCGTCGTCGTGGTGTAATTGAGGATGGCGGAAAACCACGTAGTTAGTTAGCATTAGCACGAAGGAGTGTCCTTAATTAATACGTACATTAAAATACATAGACAAAACTCATTTTGCAAGACAAACAGAAGACACTTCTTTTATCTACATATATTTTGTTGGATAATATTTAAGAGGAATTAAGTAAAAACTCACGGACATTTTCGACAAATAATTTCTCATTATTTGATTTCTTTTTCTTACGTTTAAGGACAGCGTTCTTTACAGTATTGTCGCAAAAAAATGGGTTCAGAAGGCATTCAATTATTTTAAAACATGTTAAAATATTCCGGCAATACTTTAATATTAAATTAATGTATCTGATTTAAAAAATTTGCACATAAATTATATATTAAAGTTCCGTTGTAAAACTCGGATATTAAATAATCTTGAAAAGGATTGTTCAGTAAAGTATTTAAATATTTGATGTGAAACGCACAGCTCTGAAACTGCGCAAAATAATGCACTATGTCGATACTAAATAATTTAGGATTCTTTCGCAATTTTTGATCCATTTGGAAACTTGAAATAATCTCTCGCACAAACATAATGCAATCAATTTTTGTAATTCAATCTAAAGCAATTTGTAAGTTTGTGGTATTACTAACGTCTTCAGTTTGTTTTGTTTGCATCACTGATTGAAGTTCTTCGTGAAATTTTACTTGTTTTCATTTGTGATTGGTCATCACTAGAACACTGTATTGAAATTAATCTTGCTTGTAATGAATTCTACAGTATCCTATATAAGATTCTAGATGAACATGTTCCATTGTTCAAAGCAAGAAAATCCAGTTACCCACCATGGTTTACGAGAGACATTATCTCTAATATTAAACTAAAAAATAATTATTACAAAAAATACAGACGTACTAACTTCGACACTTACTATCATCAATTCAAACGTATTAGAGCGATAGTAAAAACAAGCATAAAAGAATCTCACAAACATTATCTGTTGAACATCGAGCAATCTCTTTCACGGGAGCCCCGCGCATTTTGGTCATATATTCAAACCAAAAATCGTAGTACACGAATCCCCAGCATTATTAAATATAATGATGTTAGTAGTGATAATCCCCAAGACATTGTAAACAACTTTGGAAATTACTTTAGCTCAGTCTACTCTCATGATGATATCGTTAATTCACCTATAAATGGAATCAATATGACTTCGATTAATATTAATCAGGTACAAGAAACTGATATACTCTGTGCCATCAAAAAAATGAAAAACAAAATGACTGCAGGAGATGATCAAGTGCCCAGTTTTCTAATTAAAGACTGTTGTGATGTATTCGTTAAACCCCTCTTAATTCTCTTCAATCTGTCTGTTAGATCTGCTTGCTTTCCTCATCAGTGGAAGCTATCTAAAGTTATTCCTGTCCTCAAATCTGGGGATCCTACAATTATCTCCAATTACAGGCCTATTTCGATCTTATCAAACTTTGCTAAAATTTTTGAAATTGTCATTTATGCCAAAATCTACCCCAGTGTAAAAAATCTTATATCCCCTTCTCAACATGGATTTATTGAACGGCGATCTACCGTAACTAACCTAACCAGTTTTGTACAGTTTATAACTGAATCACTTGACAAACGAGGACAAGTTGACGTCATCTACACTGATATTAGTAAAGCATTCGATAGCATTAGCCACTCAATACTGTTAAATAAATTATCTGGTTTTGGTTTTACTGAAAACCTAATTACATTTTTTAAATCTTATCTGGACCAAAGACGACAATACGTCCACCATAATGGCTTCAAATCCCACTATTTCACAGCGCCATCAGGTGTACCTCAAGGATCGAACTTGGGTCCTCTCCTCTTTGCACTCTACATAAACGACCTATGCCAATCAGTTGATTGTGAAGTTCAGCTGTTTGCCGATGATGCCAAATTCTTCCATTCAATCAACTCTTTTCAAGATTGTGTTACTCTACAGCTAAACATTGACAGAGTTAATCAGTGGTGTGCGGCAAACAGTCTGCATCTTAATATTAATAAATGTAAAGTCATGACGTACTCTAAGTGCGTAAAGAAGTGGATATTTGAATATAAGGTGGGTCAGGCTCCTCTCGCTCGAGTTACAACTGTAAGAGATCTCGGGATAATCTTTGATTCTGAACTTACCTTCTCTCAACACGTGCTGTCACTGGTCAAATCATCAAATAAAATGATAGGTTTTATTATTAGAAATTGTAGATCTTTCACCAATGAAAAAGCCTTAAAAATGCTTTATTTCTCTTTAATCCGGTCCAGATTGGAATACTCAGTGATTGCTTGGATACCGATATTGAAATGGCATTCTTCTATCTTAGAAAATGTTCAGAGAAAATTTTTCAAATATATATGGTTCAAGAGACATGGTGTATATCCTGAGAGAGGGTTAGATCAGAAACAGTTACTATCAAGATTCGAAGTTTCATCACTTAGTCACAGGAGAAAATGTATTGTTGTTACTCTTTTGTATAAATTAGTGCATAATCAGGTAGATTGCCCGTTTCTATTAAACAAATTAAACTTTTTAGTACCAAGACCCGAAGCAAGAGAATCTTCTACTTTTATCTTTCCATAGCAAGAACCAACATGTTATTGAGATCTCCAGTTCATGTAATGTGTTCAATCTATAATAACATCTGTTTAAGATGTGACATTTTCAATGATAATCTTGTCTCAATAGTAAAGCTTCTAGATAATGACTGATTTCTAAAGTCTTATTCTTAACCTTATTGCCCTCTTTCTCCATTCTCCATTCTATTTTTCATTCTCCAATTTATTCTCTCTTCTTCTTGCTACTATTTTAATTAGTTAATTCTAACATCATCTGCGAATCTATTACACGTATCTCATTGTTATCGCTTAAGTTAAGATTTAGTTAAGTTAGCTAAGCTTAGTTAATTAATTAGTTGATTAATGTTTAGTCGTAGCTTATTGTAAGTTAATCGGATAAGCATAAACCTCTGTTATGGAGTAGCATTTGCCTTGTAATTGGAACTTTCTGTTAGGCAATAAAGAATATTATTATTATTATTATTAATATTATTATTATTTGTCTGCAAGTATGCATCCGTTACTTTAAGTGCAATTGTACTTAAAATTATTGAATAAATGTGGGAATTACTGATGTTAGATTTAACATTTTGCATCCAGTAAATTATAGATAAAATATACAGCCGCCAAGAGACTGGGAATTCGTTCACACAATTTACAATATCCATGTTTATGTCTAGCACATTGAATAAAATTTCTATTCCTTTCTCTTCCGTTGAATTATACAGCTGATTAAATTCAGGTAATTGCTTTGTGGTTGATTTTTTCCTCTTAATATACAAGTTAAATCATAGGTATTAGAAAACAATAATATTTTATGAATGGCGGCTAAAATTTCTAAGCTAATGTAATGAGACGTATCAGTAACATAACTCTCAATCTGAGGTGTAAGAAAATATCTCTTGTTGAATATCATATCTATAAAACACGCAGGATATGAGCACATTTTATAATTTTCTTCGAACACATTAGGCAAATTTTTTGCGTTGTTCCCATCACCAGATTCCACGGACACATCAGATTCACTGTCGTCATCTAAGTCACTACTTTCATTTACTTCCGTTTCGGCATAATTACACAATATACCATCAAAATCAAGTTTAACGCACAAATTTAAAGGTTCCGAATCTTCGAAATTCGTCGTAACACCAAGAAACTGTAACCATTTGCTTTCTGAGCAAAGATAGCTTTCTGTAATCACCTTTATTTGATTGGCCACATATTTCCTATTCCTCATTTTTAATTGTCCTAAAATTTCCCCGACGCACTTAGGGGTATTTGACCCAAAAAGTTGGCCAAAATTATTTTTTCATATTTTTGCGTTTATTCGGTGACAATATTTTAGGCTTAAAAATGTTATCTATTACCATATACCGGGCGCACACTTTAATTATGCACCACATGAATTTCTTTTAATTCCTGCCCCCCATTGAAGTTACTGTTGAAAAAGCAACATGAATGAATATGATCTATCCGTTCGCCGTCTATTTAATTTCCGAGGTTATACAGGATGTTCATGGGGAGGCGGTACCTAGCAAATTTCATTATTTGCATTTTTATGAAGAAACTTAAATTAGAATTTTCAAGACTTTCCTTCTCGAATTTAGGGTACCATCAGAAAAACAAATGACTATCAGGTTTACGAGATTTTCCATTGTTTTCAATTTCTTTAAACACAACATTAAATTTTTTTTATCATCGTATCATTTAAAAAAGTTGAAAACGATCGCAAATCTCGGAAACCTGATATTTATTCATTTATTTCTCCTCAGGTACCATTAATTCGAGCAGGAAAAGTAATGAAATTTCTCTACCTACTGAAATTTCAAATAGAAAAAGTTAGTTATTGTAGCCATTTTCTGTGAGTACCAAGATTTAGTTACTAAATATAAAATTCAATTAAATTCCCAAAGACGATGATATTTTAGGAACGTAATTAATTTAATATCCTGTACGCGATGCGATGATAAAATACCTAACATTCCATTTAAATAGAAACAATAAACAATAAAAAATCTCAAAAACTTTATAGTCATTTGCTTTTCTGAAAGCATCATTAAATCGAAGAGGAAAGATCCTGAAACTTTACCACTAATTTAAGTTACTTCGTAAAAATAAGAAAGTTTGCTGTAGTAGCGGATTTTCATGAACACGCTGTACATGACAGTTTGTGCATGAATTCTTTCTTTTGTTCTTCAGGATATGTAGAATTTTTAACTATGTCGTTTTGTATAAAGTCTAGTTTTTTGCAAAGTTTTTTTGCCTACTGTTGCAAGTCACAGCATCAAGAAAATAATTGTCATAAATGTATAGGCAAATTTCGGCAGCCGAAGTCTTCAGATATTTAAAGTATCTTACCTACTGTAAAACATAACAGAAAAAAATCGACCCGGAAACGCCCTGACATATAAGAAAACTCTTTCGATATACACTAATAACCGAAAATTAAACGAGATAAATTTGACATACCGTTAATCTGAAATATCTTAAATACTGACAATAGCATTTAAAAAATTATGGTTGATATGAACAGTGCTTACTTGGCTGAACATCTTCCGTTACAAAAATCACAGCATATATCTTCAAAGAAAAATTAGAAACAGTTTGAATTTAATTATTTTTTGAATTAGGCATATACGTTTAACACAACCGACTATCAAGGTGCTTCGATTCCTTTGATGGTATTTTGTTCATCTACCCGAGGAAAAAAATAAGTTTACCCTCTTCATCCCTAAGTATTGTTCTATCTTAGGTAATAGTTGTTGCAGTCAAATTCATGATTTTGTGTCATTCGACTTTTGACCAGGTTTTCGGGGCAAATACCCGTATGTGCGACGGCCGATTTGTATGTTTCATTCTGAAGCCATTTGATTACTGGATTTCTTTTATAATTACTGAAGTCAGAGTAGAAAATCTAATATCTGCTACTGCACGAACATAGTTTTTGATTTCAATCTGGACTTTTAAGTTCAATCAAATTCGTAGCACAAAACTCAGCCATTAATATAATTCTAACAAATACAGTGATATTATTTTATTAAGCAACATATCCCTATGTTGCTTTTTAAAATAATCATGTCACCATAGGCAACTAATACCGCCAATTCAGATCTAAACATCTAGGATTAAATTTACAATTTTTTTTTTTAAGAAAAATAGAAAATGACCGGAAACATAATTTTTCGTTTGCTGTAAATTAAAATCCAGCATTCAGAAAGCAATTTCCAACATTATTAATTTCCACAAGGGATAGCGCAACATCCTAAACTAAATTGTGGTACTTGTCCGCAGTTAATTAGCCACAATTACATCCACAAAATCCATTGCATCCACATAACACAGAATATTGCGGCGAGAGTTCGTTAGATTGCAAATAAACTCAGTTAGAATTTAATTAGTACGTACTAAAACAACTAAGCTTGCGTGTGTGTGTGTTTGTGCAAAGTACGGCCGGTCATGTTAGTATAGCTTAATTACTATATGTAAAAAGCTCAACCATCCCTCTTGCTAACTCATTATTAATAAATATGTTCATGTTTTATTTATTTAACTGAATTTATGAAGTAAGAAATTGCTAGTTTTTATTACTTTTCATTTATTTTATACTATAGTTGCTGACTGTTTAATAAACACTGGCCACAGTGATCACACTCTCCAATCAACAAATAGTAAATGATTCAAATTGAAATATTCAAATTTAGTTGATACTACAGATATACTTTTCCAATTCCTATTACTCTTTTATGGCATTGCAATAAAAATTAACGATGCCCATGCCATAATGATTGTTGAAGTGTCCTGCCATAAATTATCTTGCCTATTTGATTTTGTTTCATCTTTTATGAGAGGGTTTATTGTATCTATGTATCATTTGTTATGTTTAATCCTTGGTAACCGAATTAACTTTTAAATGGTAGAACACGCATAGGAAAGACCACAAGAAAGTAGAAATGGGCGATTATAGCAAAACCAAATCGCAAATATTGTCTTAACTTATGATTGCCCTAATAAATTGAAATTTGTACATTTTACATAACATAGACGGGTAACTGATTGATAAAATTCAAAATTCGTTTCTCTGTTTTTGAGATTAAACTTTCCAAGTCCAGACTCAGAACTTCATACTCGGACTGTAAATTATTCGAAAGAAGTTTGACATAAATTTGATTAAAAGATCGAAATTGAATTCGTTTTTTTTCGGTCAGTTTAGTACATCAATTTAATGAGGTTACATCTTCTGCCAGAATGAGAATGAAATCTCTTCAGTGTGATGTGATAAACGAGATATGTCCTGGTTGAGGCGCCACCTCGTATTTATATCTATAAGCAGGAAATTTGTATGACACTGAGAAATCTCGAACATCACTCATGCGGATATTACACGTATTTCACGATTTCACTTACCTATTTCGTGGCTGCCGGCTCTTCCTCCGTAATAAGTATCAGAATGAAAATAGGTACGGAGAAAAAATCGCCAGAAATATATCCTCATCTAATTAAATTTTTATATTTTGTTATACTCGTCCCCTATTTATGCAGGGATATTCCCGACGAATATCTTATTTAAATGCAGGGTGTCTCAAAACCTCTGTCTTTAAATAAAACTGTAAGTTCCTCGTTACATAAGAGATTAATTCTCCAAATCTAAAACTTTTTGCCCAAAAATGAAAAACTGACCTATCACAAGCGAGCTCAGTCCTTTTGTTTTGAAACCTCTGCTTGGTTTACAATGCAGTAATTATTTCTTGTATGTACCAGCACAGGAACGCTGGTTTCGTGATATGTACACACGTGCCATAAATTGTTGAAGATAATAGACAATAAAAAAGCAAATGAATTTCTTCCCTTTAATTCAAGGCCAACTTTAATCAATTTCGATGGCACCTGGACATATGGGGTTCATATCAGAGGAGCGCTACTGGCTCACTGCGTCTTATTCATCGATTTCCAAATCGAATTGCTAACAAAGAACTTGATTCAGCAATTTATTCCGATAAAAGCAATAAACGCAATAAAACTTTTTATTTACGTTTAGAAGAACTCGTTCAAGGTCTTATTGTATACGAATATGAATCCGACTTGCGTACATCGGCATGTTTATTTGTATTTTCAACATGCGATAAGTAAGAACGTTTGTTTCTTTATAACAGACAATAACAATTATGTTAAAAACGAGTACCTAATCTTCGTTAGATTTTTGCTAAAGTGATTAAACATATTCGTACTCTAGTTTTGTAACTGCGTTGAAAATGAGTGGAATTATTTTTTAATTATCGCACTAATAGCAGCAGAATAAGTATTGCAAAAGCAGAAACTATTCCTATTGTAAAAGCGGAAAGCAAGAATTGGAGTATGAGTACGATAAAAAATTTAAATAAATTAGATTGTCTGTACACACAATAATTTATGGGTTCACAATAATTGATTGAATAACGTCGGCTTAAACCAATAAAGACATAAAAAACTCTCGCCTAGTGCAAACGTTTATTTCTTCTTTTCGCCGTAGTTTTAATAAAGAAACAAATTTATTTTTGCTGTACAAATACAATAACTTTAGTAATCAACATTGTAAAATGGCAATTTACAAATTAATATGATGTAAGAATTTCCACTTTTTCGATCGCCTTTAGATTGAATTTTTTAAATTTATCTGTTAAAGTAGGGATTAGCACAAAACTAATCTTCAATTAATGCGACACGCACAGAATATTTTAAACTAATAAGAACTTACCTAGTTACAAAATTTATCTGCTTTTAAAATTAACAAAAACACGATACTTGACCTGCCTTAAGTACAATAACTGTGCATTAGGTCATGGTCTGCGTTTTTATGACTTTTATGGCCCCGAACGTCGGAGAATAGTTGAAAACCAAGCTCCGCCGGAACATTTAAGCTGCATTCAGCGACCCTCAAACAATTTCTATGAAAAAGTAAAATAATTTCTATCTGCGTTATTATTGCTATAGACGAATAGTTGTGTAACAAATTTTGCTTCTTTTCTTGAACACTATTTGTGGTTTCAATTAAAGACATAGGTTTAGAGACACGCTGTATATTGGAAATTTTTAGATGATAACTACCGTCATTCCATTAGCACTAAACTGATGATGAAAGAGTCTTCATTTTTTTATTTCTTTTAAATTCAATAACATTCCATTGGGATGATAATATTTCCGTGTCATTTGCAAAGTACAGTAAAAGGCTGCATTTCCATTTTTTTTACATTTGATCTGTCATGAAATTGTAAACTAATATAATCTCATAAATTCATTCATCAAAATAAATTCAGTATCATCACCAATTATCTTCTTGCTGGGTTTGTTAGATTTTAATCTTAACATTGAACACACTACTACGTGCTTTAAACGCTGTTTTGTTTACGAAAACTTAAGTATCTCTTTTTGGTGAACGTGATGTAATAATGTATTAGATGCTGTAAATAGAAATTCTACGATATTGTCGACATTTCTTCCTTGCATTTACGAGTTGCTTTCAGCAGGATGCGGATAAAAGGAACACTCCTGAGTACTTAAAAAATTCACGCTAAGCCCTACGAGGGAAACCTACGTTCGCCGAAGAAAAATAAAAGAGCGTAGCTTCCATTAAATGTGGGCTAATTTCCAGTTGGGCTCCTTCCTTCTTGAAACAATTTCCAGCCTTCATACGATTTAAATGATAAAACAACATCCGACAATTTCGCGGACTAGCAAATTAAACATTCCGTAAGTGGAGACAACTTTCCATTTTAATTAGAATTGAATGGAAAGGCGGTTGTGACAAAGGGTACTAAACTCGATTGTATCGTTCGTCTATGTAGAGAAGTAAAGCGGTAGCAAACAAACAACAAGTAAAATAGGGGTAAATCTGTTTACCGTTAACTTTTGTTCACTTCTGTAATAATGAGATTTGTATTTCTCTTTCTTTGGTATTTATACGTGGGCTACTGGAAAAGTTTCTGGAAACGCTATGAAAAACGCATATGGTAAACGGTATCATTGTTTTTCGAAGTATTTGCCTTTGATGTCAATACACTTTTGCATACACTCGAACCAATTTCTAAAGCACGTTTTCCACTTTAGAGATGGTACCTCAGAAACCAGTGTCCGGAATGTTTCAACCGCTGGTTCAGCCGACGAAAATCGCTCACCATGCATTTTATTTTTGATATTTGGGAACAAAAAGAAACCATTAGGTGATAAATCAGGTGAATGTGGACAATGAGTCATTAATTCAACATTTTTGTTGGACAAAAAATCAACTGTTTGACGGGCTGAGTGAGAGCTGGCGTTGTCATGATGGAGAATAATTCGTCGATTTCGATTGTCTCTTCTTATTTGATCGATGACTTCCGGCAAACAAATTGTAGTATACCAATCAGCATTCACGGTTTTTCGATCCTCTAAAGCCACGGTTGCTACATGTTCGTTTAAACCAAAAAAACAAGCAATCATTTGCTTCGCAGCACTGCGTGAACGGACAACTTTTGTTGGTTTTGGTTCATTTTGAAATACCCAAACGGTAGATTGCTGTTTACTTTCTGACTCGTACGAATAGATCCACCTTTCGTCACCAATAACGATGTTATAAACTAAATTTGAACGACCTCCATTGAATTTCTTGAGCATTTCTTCGCACCATTTGACACGACCCTGCTTTTGCGCTTCTGTTAAATTGTGTGGGATCCAACGACTGCAAAGCTTTCGTACGTTCAAATAATCATGCAAAATCTGGTGTATTGCTTTCATGTCAATGCGTAAGGATGCTTAAATCTCACGGTATGTCACATGTCGATCTCGCTCAAGCATTTCACGCACAGCATCTACATTAGTGGCAACAACAGATGTTGATGGACGACCTTCACGAAATTCGTCACTGAGAGGTACGACCACGGTGGAATTCGGCAAACCAATGATAAACACTGCTCCTTGATGGTGCTTCATCTCCAAAAGCCAAATGAAGTCGATCGAGGCATTGTTTTGGCGTTAGACCACATTTGAAATCGTAAAAAATCATGGCACGAAAATTTTCATGCGGGATTTCCATGTTTAAACAAAATTACTTTTTCTCAAATGCTGTACAAACAAAACTAGTTCACTTGGATAGGAACTGTCAATAGAATTATAGGCGAAAAACGTCAAATTTTTCAAATATGACAGTTGATAAACGCTAACAGTTCTATACCTACTAGATTCCAGAAAATTTTCCAGCAGCCCACGTATAAATATAAAATCTACATCGTATGTTCTAATTGGTCAAAAAATCTAAGTCTATTTTTATTTATTTTTACAGGTGCCTGTTACATTGTGTACGTTGGGTGTTGGAGCAACATTTGGAGAGTCGATCCTACAAGATCTGCCACGAGACAGTACAGTAGTAACGCAAACAACTTGTGAACTTTTGAGAGTCGAACAGCATGATTTTAAACTGATCTGGGAGGTGAGTTTAATCAATAAGCTTCACGTAATATCTGCTTACTGCAACAAATCCTCGGCTTTAATGCTGGAAATCGCTAACACAAACTACTACGCATGTGTTTAGTCAATAATTACTTGAGGGCTTAGAAGGGTAAATTAGATAATATGCTGGGGGTGAGAATGGCGTGTTTAAATTGACGGTGAAGTTGGTTTACGCAAGTGTCAAGTCGTCTGACAAGATGTTCGTTGATGCCATAAAGCACAATTTACCTTAAAACATAGAACACATATTCTTTTTTTTTTTTAAAGGAACATATTCTAATATAGTCAGGCGTCCTCTTCTGAAACGAAATCATTCATCTTTCTTTAATGTACGTTTACTAAACAATTTTCCCCTAACTGACAAGTTTGTAACTCGCGGTCTGCGACAAGCGCGTCTTTAAACGGTTTCCGGTTCAAGAAACCGGAAAGGAATTGAAACTTAAGCTCAAAGTAAGCGGGTGGAAAGGATGTGGATTTGGAGCTATTTCGGGACTTTTTAAATTAGGAAAGAATCACTAAGTTAGGATTTGAATCTTCAATCGAAATTACCAATAAAGAGCGTGCTGCACCTCTAAAAAGTAAATCCCTTGATTTAAAAAATATTTTACTCGTTCGGGCAACTATTAAAGCGTGGGTTCGAATCCCTTCCTGGTACACGTGAGCAGAGGCGGCGAAGCCCCGGGCGAGATATTTTTGCGGGGCCCTTGGAGTAGGCGAAAAAGTTTGTCTTCTTTAGGAAAAGCAGAAAATACTAAATAAATTTAAAAAAGAAAATACTGAATCAATTTAGTAAAGTAAATAAAAAATAGTTTTTCGTGACTGCTATTTGACATGTTTCAATTTTTAAAATATGCTGCCGTAAATTTGAAAGCGTGAAATGAAAATGCAATTATGGGAACACAGGGGTAAAACTGTGAAATAAAAATATGACAATGAAATAAAAAGGCAATCATAAATTAAATATAAAAAAAGAAGAACAAAAAGACGATTAATTGATAATCAAAATAAAATAAAATATCGTCAAATCTAATAAAACAAAAACAAAAGACGATCGCGGATGAACGTGAACGAAAATAAAAACATGTAAAACTAAGTTTACTAAGTTTAAGTCAAATTGATATAAATATTGACAAGCAAAAATTAATCTATAAATTTTAAAGACTAAATTGAAATAAACTCGAACTGAGCAAACGAAAAAAAAAAAAATAACAACAAAAGTCACTCAACTGACAATTAAGAAATAAAAAATCGTATCAAATAAAGTCAAACGAAAGGAAAAACAAAAGAAGGTAGACGAAAATAAAAATCATATAAAAAAAAAACTTAATTGTTAAACGTTGAAAAACATAATTGAAAAATAAAATCAAGTCACACGAAAGAGAAAACAAACATGGCCATCATCGATCGAAGTAATTAAAAAGTGAAATAAACGCTAATCCGGTAAATAAAATAAAAACCGAAAACAAAAGACGATCAATTAATAATAAATAATCAACAAACGAACTCAAATCGCATAAAAAAGGAAACAAAAATGGCGATCCATGGAAGGGATTAAAATGTAAAGAAAGCGCAAATCGAGTAGATCAAACAAAAACAAAAGACGATCAATTGATAAACGATAAATCAAATCAAATCGCACAAAAGAGAAAAGAAAACAAAATCGGTGATCGAGTAAATGAAAAAGAAACACAAAAATAAAAGACGGTCAGTTGATAATTAAAACATAAAATCGTATCGAATGAAAGACAAACTGAAAAAATAAAAATAAATTATATGAAACCGAATAAAAGAAAAAACAAAAGTCGATACAGCGTGGAAACTAAGAAACGGGTAAATTCGATATTTTTAAGACGATTAATTAAAAAAAAAAATGCTGGGACCCGCCAATTTTGTCTAATTGGGAAGTTACCTTTAAAAAATAATACTTAAAATTAACACTCGCCCAGCTTCTTGCAAACACCCTGTAGTATTAAAAATAGTTACTGGAAAGGGCATAAAATTAGACGAAATTGATGGGTCCAAATGGGTCTTTTGAAAAAAAATGATCGTCTTGAAAATATCGCATTTATCTTCTGTTAAGTTCCCACGATGTATTAAAAATTGTATTAAATACAGGAAATAAGGAATTAAAAAAGCAAAATAAAAGACGATCGGCGATAAAGATAAGACGAAATAAGACTGAACTATGGTTGGTTAAAATATTGAAAAATTCGTGTATAGCACGGCGCGGGGCCCCTGAAAGCGCCAATTCACCGTCGCCGATTCGTCGTAGGTACAATTCACCGCCGGAAAACTCGCCGTCGGTAAATTCGCCGTCAGCGATTAAAGTTTTAAGTCCAGGTACATATCCAAATCATAATATACCGATAATTATATGTAAATAAAATAAAGAAGTTAACATAATTAATGGAAAATAAAATAATTTGTTATTAATTAAATGTGATACATAGATATAGAAAGAGATAAAAAAATTTGGTCTTCCAGGAAGTATTTCTTATTCTTCAGGGTGTTCGTAAAATCCCTCCAATTCTTCTTTTTTATATTTTCAAATTCTGCTCAAAATCATATTGATTTTCATATCAATCAAAATCACTACACATCAAAAGACGACTGCTTTCAAAATATTGATTCATGAAAGCTCGTCATTTAAAATTATAAATTGAAAAAGGGGTTCCATTAAAAAAAAATAGAATTATGATTATGTGTACGTACAGCACCAATTTGTTCGTAATTTTGTGTCTTACGGTGGTCGCACTGTAATTAGGAATTTATTTTAACTTGAAATAGAAAAACAATAGTAAAGTCCATTTTAATTTACTTGAAACGTACTGAAATTATAGTTATTTTCTTCAATTCGTAGGTATAACTTGGATATTATCTAAAATGGTCAGAAAGTGTTTTAAAGCTTATCAAGCTAAATAAAGCAGTAACATGGGACGGCGAATTGGGCGGACGGTAAATTGGATCGACGATGAATTGATTCTACGACGAATTGGCGACGGTGAATCGGCGACGGCGAGTTGGCGACGGCGAATCGTCCCATCCCCACCCCGGACGGTTGTCCGATTCGCCCGCCCCTGAGGCCGTCACTGCATTAATAATTTCACCGCAATTCTCACGAACCAGATGAAATATGCTTGGATTTGTTTATAAAAGATTTTACAATCCTATTTGGAAAAAGAATGCAATCTCCGCACGATATTGTTATAGGAGTGCCGAGGCCTCGAGAATTGTGCACTAATTTATGGCCGGAGTATTTTGAAGCAAGAGCTCAAACAAGTATTTAAAGTAAGACACAAAACGTGAGAACGAAGAGAAGATGTTATTGATAGTATTGGGCAATTGGAAATAAATGCGAGTCTAACGGAATATACAGGTCGTCGTAAATAATTTTCGGTAGTTTTCATGTTTTTAGTGACCTCTTTAAATGCGTATATCTAACAATCTAACACAAATTAAAACCTTGTATCCTGGTCAGGTATACATAGCTACCAAATTTGCTCCTCTTCTGTTTTAACAATATACCTATTCATCACGTTTTGCTTTATGATTTTTTTTTCTTAGCAAATTGCGTAATAATATTTTCAAATAATTCAGTGAAACTGAATTGAAATTAGATTTTCAGAGGTGTCCATACGCATGAAAGCTATATACCAAATTCTCGACAAACACGTGAAACAATTGCGTTATCTCTCCCTGTAACTCAACCAACAGAATGTAACGCTATGTCTTCTATTCTCTCGTTTTAAGGGGTTAAACGTGGATCAGCTGCATTCTCTCTCGTGGCGGTTTTTCAATCCCATAAATAATATCATTAATCTTCTTAACTGTTCCTCTCGAGATGCCGCATACTGGTAATTTAAACTCACAATCCTTCTGGTCCAGTGTATAGCCTGTCAAATTCTAATCCTTATAGATTTTCTGGCTCTGGCAATATTAAATTTTGGGGTCTCGATATATCGATATAATTAATCGAATTTGGTGTAACGAAACGTACCGCAGTAATAAATACAATACATTATTAAAACAATATTATTTCAGCGTAACGAATTCGAAATAACTCCCCGTATAGTAATCGGATAGTTCAATGGATTAGGTGAGATGATGCGCTGATTGTTTCAACATTGGGAATGGTTTACCGCAAAAGACTGAGAATTCTGTTTCGTAATAATAATGTATGACTTTGTAAGCTATGTACAGGATGTTCTTTGACTGCGTGCAAATATTTAAACCTGTAATATATCACCCATAAATGGCAACGATTGAACTCATATGGTCTTAACAAAAATGTAATAGTTTTCGGGAAAAATGCAGTGGCAGATTTTCACTAAACCGTTTGAGAACCGCTGGCATAGCTAAAAGTGGAACGCGGCCGCCTCTTCAATTACGACCCGCAGCCGAAGTGGGCCAGGGTCAGTGCCTTACTGGATCTGAAGTAGGAACGACGTAAATCAGCGCCGCTCCGATCAGCTGGTCAGTCAAAACGTTTACAATTTAAATTAACTTAACTGCAAGTAATTACAAGTTTAAGTATTTTAAAAACTAAAATCTAGTGCAATTCAAGAACAAATTAAAAGCGAGGTACAAACAAATTGTAATTTGTCATTCCATAGATACAGAAATAAATGAAGATTCCATACGTGATAAAATAGTGAAAGTAAAAGACAAATATCAAAACAATACAAATATACTATTAGAATGCTGTAAACATACACCCAACTTTACGCTATTTTCTTCCAAATTTCTTTTTTCTACTATGTTATTTATTTAATACAAAAAGAAAGAACTAATGCGTTAAATTTATTTTATGATAAACTTTCAGAACACATTTATCAAATCATCAAAGTTTTAAGACTTCTTTTGGTTAGCGACAAACTTATCTGCAGTGTTAAATATAACAACAAAGCTTGTGGCACTTGTAAATTCCTCAAAGGTGATTTTCAATCAAGCGTTTTAATTAATTTCCCACTGCAGGTAGTCAACGGTCAACGGTTTAAGTATCAAAGTTTAATGTACTTTCCGGGAAACTTCTTCTTAGTTTTATAGTAAATTGAATTTCCTTCAGAACTTCCTGCGGCGTTAAATTTTGATTTTGTCTTTTAAGTTTCACAAAGCCATTTCGGAAAACGTTGTTGCGAAAGCGATTTTCTGTGATGCTGAAAATTTCGTAATGCTATTACGAAATTATTGTAATTACGAAATTCCACCTACACTGTTGAGAAACGATGAATTAAAGTATTCAAAAAAAAAAATAACCGCCTACGAAAACTGATCCGAGTCGAATCTGTACCACACTTCATTTGCACAGTTTGTTATTTAATAATTGGAACTAATATTTAATTTTTAATTTATAATTAAAATAATTAGGGAAGCCAATATGCGAGCGCCTTTAAATTAACATGGGATTTCCTATGTTGCATTTCAAAACGCAGCACCCTGTATATTATATTTCATTTTTTAGGAAAATTATGAATTTTATTTTAATTTTCCTGAAGAAGCCGTCAAATACGTAGCGAAACGTCGACATATTTCTCAATTTCGTCCGCACAAAAATAATTATATACCGGGTGGAGTATTAAAAACCTTTGATGCTGTAACTTCCTTATTTTTTTATTCGATTGTAAGAAGTGATACGTCAAACAAAATCACTTTAAAAACATTTCAACCTGACCTGCAATAAATTTCTTTTCAATGTCTGTTTTTTTTGACAGATCGCACCCAATTTAATTTTTTTTTAAGTTCACTATATATTTTTCTGTGCTTTTTCTATTACAAATTTTGCTTCAGAATGCATCTACATTACAATTTATTTATTTTAAAATATTTTTTTATTTTATTTTATTTTTTATTTAATTATTTATCGGCACTTGGTTGTAATTTGTTAGGAAAACGATTTCTGTAAAGTCTCAAGGCAGCTGCAGCATTTTTCCACATTCAAAGCCTGCTTCAATAATATCCACATTATTCTGGTTATCCATTTTAATTTTTTGTTTTTTTTATTACAAAATGTGAGTTAATTTTAGTTTCAGATAAGACATGCACAGCTCACTTAGTCTTTGTTTAATGTGATTGTTTAATTTTTAATTTTTCTAAATTACTTCCATGAATTCTCGTTCTTTTTCCATGCACGGCTACAGTTGTTTAGATTTTCAAATTCAGGAGGAAAAACACTTTTTCTATAAAAATGAGTAAAAAACAAACGGTAGTGCAATTTGAAAAATAAAAGTTGACCAAAAAATGGAACTCAGAAAAAATGTAAAATCGATTCAAATTATGACGTTTTCTAAGTAATTTATTTAATAAAATCGGATAAGAAATAAGGACGATACAGCATCAAAGGCTTTTCATATTCCACCCGGTACATATTTTATAATAATTTTCTTTGGATAAGATAGTTTAATTGTAAATAAACGGTTAAAACAGAGAGTTATTTTAACTTCAAAACACAGAACGGCGGATTAAGCATTTTATTTAATGAAATCCGCCGATCGGCGGTCTTATTAGTATTTAGAGTAATCATCCGCCGTACTTGGGCAAATCACTTGAATTTTCGGCGGAATTGTGGATTGCGATTATTTAAAATTCGGCAGAATTAGGAAATGCCCGGTTCCGGCGGTGGACGTTTAACACACCGTAAAAAAAATTTCTTTATTTGAAAAAATTACCTGCTTTATTTTCTGTATTAAATTAAAAAATAATTAAATTTTCAGCCACCGTGTGTTTCATGATTCAAATTTGAGTGTGGTTTCCGCCGTTTTCAAAAAAAAAAATATATGTTTATACAGAATGCAATTGCGTAAAACAATAATCAATTTTCTTTGATTATTACAACAAATTGAACATTTCAGACACCTTGCAGTCAAAAAAACTTAAATTTGTAACCGTGGTTAAAAACGTTACTTTGATCGCAACATAAAATTAAGAAATTTGATTTCTTTTTTCGACAGATCACCGTTCAAAATTTAATTTAAGCATTGCTTCTGGAGCTTCTAGACCAGCAGAACTTAAAACTGATGCAAAAAAAAAAGTTTAAACCAAATTCTATTTGTTGCACTCTTTTTGAAAGGCACTGAATATAAACAGAGATAGTACCGAAGATATTTAGAGGGGGGCCCTCGAAACTAAAATATGCCTGGGACCTCTCAAATGCTAAATACGCCACTGCGCACGCTACCACCAATAAAAAAAAGAAAAAATAAATAAATAAACTGTACCTATATCTACGTGATTGAGACAGATCCGTATTTCATCAGCGCTATACGTTGACGAATCAATAACATTCATAAACGGGAAAATTAATATTCGTAATTACTCTAAAGCGCTGACAATTAGATTTAAATTGTATGCAGCAAAAGGGCACAATTATTCATAAAAGCCTGGCACTCTAAAATAATAACATAAAACAACAAGTATTTAATAACCAATGATTTGATTGATGTATGCAGTTTAATAATACCAGCGAACTCGGGTTTTACAACTGCATTGAAAATTCGCGAACATATTTTTTTATTGAGCACATAGTTACAGGAAATACCGAGACAGCAAAAATTGGTACTAGGTTTTATTTGGTATTGATTCTGTATTATGAATAAGGGCCGGCCATTTCTAGGATATCTGGTAAAAACCAGTATAAAGATAAACAAAGCAGCGGCGTAGATTTCAACGTCGCCGCTGAACGGCTTTTATGCACGAGGCACTCTCACCCTCTCTCTCATTGCATCAGAAGCAACCGTTTGATGTGAATTACGTGTGTAACATAATTGCCTTCATAGTTTCTTTCTAATTAATAATTATGAAAACATTATAATTCTTTAATGTAACTTTTAAAAAGACTGACATAATACGTTTAATTCATATCAATTATAGCGCCGTCACTGCAAAAAGTATGCGAGTTTATTTCGGAATGAATCTGTTATGTAAACAAGTTTTTATATCCAGTCGGCCAGAACTGTAGTGGTTACTGCGTGCCGCATAGATTTCTCGGGCTTCGACTGATTTATTGTTTTGTTTTTACAGGGCGGACGCGTTAAAGATTAGAACTTTTTCCGACTATGATCGCTTCAGCATATTAATAGTTCATCGTATATTTAACGAAACCTTCCGCCTAAAATGCGCCTAGGCCTGATTATGAAACGTAAAGAATAAAATAAAGTTAACAAAAGAAAACGGTAAGAGATGTAACTTTTTTAAAAGACTACTCGAGGCAGAAAAGGAATACATAAATTTTTGGTACGTTTAATGTTAAGCAGCCGCATTTTAAATTACATACGCTAGCAAATGCAGGAGATTAAAATAGCTGTTTATTATAAAGCAAGTAAATCATGAAAGGAATGTTTAGCTTGCTCGAGTGGGCTAATTTTTCTTGAATGACTTACTTCCTGTTAAGGCACGACTGTAATACATAGTTTTATCCAACACCTGTTTATTATGTAGTCACTTTAATGTCGATTTTGAATAACAGTTTAGTTATGGTTTCATAATTCCACTAGTGTTTTATAGATCTCATATTATATTCAAAATCGGCATTATTATGACTTCATAATGAACAGGTGTTGGATAACATATTGTTTTATAATAAAAAAATATATATCAAAACTGTAACTTAAGGATTGGGAAACCTCAGTACGAAATTCAATTATTGTACAACTTTTTTAAAGTTTAAGTTTTATTTATTTCACTGCCGTCTCGATTGGAAGTAACAAATGAAGCCATACATTCTCCGGGGGAAAACCGAATTTCAAACTGGTCGCTACCGTATTTATTATGCCGCACATCTGCGACTCCAGTTTTCCAAAATCAATCAAACAAACGAAATAAAATTACAATTGCAAATAGTGTAAATAAAAGCACCACATCGCAGCATAAAATGCCACCGGGTCCATTTATCTTGTTCGTTTTTCAGAAGCAGCGTGGAGGATAGTTTGTTATTATTTTTTATTTTTTTAACGAGTCAATTCAATCGGCGGAAACGGATTCTGGGAAACGAGCCGCGTATGAGATATTGTTTTCATTGCTACACGAATAAATACGATATTGTTCGGGTCATCAAACAAAATAAACAACAACGTATGGTTGGGTTCAGTTGTGGTTTTGGCTTCACTCAGGAACAGTATCTGTTTATCAATACTTCACGCATTGTTGAACTTCACTTGTCCTGGCTATCAAGCTATTAGCTTCTAATGTTCCGTAAAACATTTTGACAAGATGAAAGTGTGCAGCTTTCCATTACCTATGCAATACGTATTATTACCAAAGGGAGGATCTAAGAAAGTGAACTGACTGAAACCAGTTTGAGATAGCGGCAGTCCGAATCGACGTGGGGGTCTAAATCGAAGCTTTAAATGTTCCGCCCGCTTATACGTGATTTTTAATCAATCAGTCTAACATCGTAACGGAAAAACGCGAATATAATTCCAGAAGCTAATAACAGCTCTTTCTTGAATTTAGAAGTAACAATTTAGTTGATTTGAATTAAATAGAAGCACGACACGTTTCTGCAGCACACTTTCTCGTGCGCATCGTGTCCGAGCATCGCAGTCAACCGCCATATTATTGTGAATAAAGCCGTCCTAACGAATGCATTATTTCTTTGGCTTACCGATTGTTCACTATCAGCTAGACGCACTGCGCCGGCAAATATGTTGAGGCGTTTATAACATCGCACCGCTTCGTTGCAATAGTAAAGTGTTACACTTTTTTCTATCCGCCATGTGATTATTACGAGTACAAGAAAACACATAATTCTAAGCGTTAAATTGTTTTATAAAAGCATATCATTACCTGAAAACCTTATTCAGGATCGATTTAAAAGGTTTTAGACCTTGACCAATTAGTTGATTCATATATTATAAATAAAATTCGTTTTCAGTATGAAATGCGCATTTTTAGAATCAAAATCAGGAGAATTGTATACTATAGATAAATAATATTATACAGGGTGAATTTAATAGTTAAATAGTTTAAGCAAATTTTTAACTGGTAAGTCATAGACAACGACAAATCATTAAAATTCGCTCTGTAATGCCTCATACAAAAGTCTAAAGCACCAAAAACGCAATTTTTGCGAATACGGATCTGCGCATATTCCTCGGAACACCAACCACAATCGAAAGCTGACGGGTTTCCTCCCCGGCCCTTGCAAAATGCAACTCCCTCGTATATTCTCCAAAAAAAAATCTATTAACGTATGCACAAAGTAGCAAATGAAACGGTCCCCGCTTTAATTAAGAGCAGGCTTCGCTCACACAAACGACGCAATTACCCGAGATTAGATAATTAAGAATTAACAACTTTGTAAATTCCGTTTGTCTGCATAGCCCTTAATTGGAGAAGCGTTTGCGAATTTTCGTGAAATATTACTCGGTGCGAGCAAGCCAACTTAATAATCACGTTTTGGCTTTGCTTTACGAATCGCCGGGTCTTTCAATCGAAAGCCACACGGAAAACTTTCCACTTAAAATACATACACGCATACATGTTTAGTAAATAGTTGATTAAATTTAAATTTTGCTGCATAATTTAAATTAATTTAATTAGCATCTGAATAGTTCCAAGTGGTAAGAGACCGGCCTTGTGATCGCTTGGTCGTGGGTTCGAATCACGATCGGTAAATTCTCGGGGTGATCGGTATCCACTTCAAGTAGCCTTCATTATTGGGGCTGCTTCCCCTTCAACGACGAGGAGGTTTGGAAGTATCAAAGCCACGGAGCACTTGACAAACACAAAACACACACTTCTGCTTCTGAGGTCTTGACAAATCTATGACTTAAGACCCAATTGGACAACCACCACACAGGGCCCCCGTAACCATGTGTGCAAAGCGTGCAGTGCACGCGGGCGCCATGTTCAAGGGGCGCCAATTAGCCTATTGGCCACTAGGGAGGTTTTGTCATATTTCTCGCAAAAAAAAAATAATGGGAAACTGTTTCTTATGTCGTAAAAATTATTCGGAAAACTATCCACGAAGAACTGGTTTGATGAAGACGTCAACCTCAGGGCGAAACGTCGACTAAAATAGAACAGTTAACTGCAGCAATGAAAAGTAGAAAAGTTTTCTAATTTTCGTGTGCTAAATTTTCATAAATAAAAAGTTTAATGTACTTAGTAAAAAAAATAAATTATATAAGCTGTTACGGTTTGGTTAAAAAAAAAAGCAAATTATATTTTACTTTTTAAGTTTTTAGAAACTTAAGTTCATTTTGCTTTTGTGAATTTGTTTCTTTTTTTCTAATATTAACAAGCGGGCTTCGCCTACTTGCATTCTGGGGGGGGGGGGGGGGTCTGAACAGAGGCCTCCTTAATCAGATGAAAAGAAAGCGCTTCGTTTTTGAGGGATCGCTGTAGTTAGGAACTTGAAAGAAGCGAAGGAGAATGTTTTCAAAATGAAGGAAAGTGTTTTCAGAATGAAGGAAAATGTTTTCAAAATGAAGGAAAATGTTTTTAAAATGAAGGAAAATGTTTTCAAAATGAAGGAGAATGTCTGAAGAATGAATGAAAATGTTTAACAAAAATTCCCTAACGTTTAATTTTTCTTTAATTTTTCTGTTTTTCCATTTTTCGTTTCTTTTAATTTATTTTAAAATTAATGGGGGTTCTGGTGAAGCCTTCAACCTGACGGCAAGACGTCGACTAAAATAGAACAGTTAACTGCGGCAATTAAAAGTAGAAAAGTTTTGTGTGCCTAATTTTTTATTAAAAGAATTAATATACTTAATAATTTTGTTAAGTAAAAAAAATAAATTACGTAGGCTGTTACGGTTTCCTTTTTAGTCAGATGAGAGGATTGGGTTACTCGTTTTTGGGGGGCTCGCAGCAGCTAGGAACTTGAAAAAAGTAAAGGAAAATGTTTAAAGAAATGAAGGAGAAAGTTTAGAAAATGAAGGAAAATGTTTAACAAAAATTCCCTAAAGTTTATATTTATTTTAATTATTCTGTTTTTTCCAATGTTTTGTTTCTTTTAATTTCTTTTAATAATATTGATAATCTGTATGCCCCAACTCATCTGTCAGAGGGCGCCAAAATATGGAGTCGCACGCGATCGGATTCTGACCTCGCGGGGGCCCTGCCACCACACATAAGAATTAAGAAAAAATATTGAAGACACTGAGCCAGTTCTTATACAGGAAATAGGATAGACTAAAAAGCCTTAAGAATAACATGAAATATAATAACTGCAGAAGTTGATATGAAATTTTAATATAGCTAAATGTTTGCTTTCGTTTTTTTTTTTCACGGTCGAAAACGCACGCATTTAAAAGTAAATAAAAGTCGATTCAATTATTCAGCCGATTATCATTCGAAATTATAAATTCGAGTGCTTGAAATTTCAGCGACCGAATAATTTAATATTTTTGGAAGTCAAATTAATAGGCTGCGAGTTCAGTAACCATCGCCACGCTTCCGAGACTCAAAATTTTTTTATAATAAGGTCCAGGGTATTGTAAACGTAAAATAAATTTACTATACAGTTTAATGCCTTAGTAATAATTGTAAAAACGATGGTTACCAAGGCATTAAACTGTAGAATAAATTTAACTTGCGTTTATAATACCTGGCCCATTAAGAGTATTATAAAGCAACTTATTGCACTTTAAAGTTTAGTTAATTTTTATAGTAAATTTATTTTTTCCTTTTTTACCCTAAGGAATAAGGTATTTACAATAACACCGCCAATTATAACTCTTAATTAACTTAAGCGTACGAATTTTATCCATTCCTTTTCGTCCTTCGACATCCTTGATGCTTCTCTCCAATTCTTGTTTCCTTTCTTTAATATCGGTGCCACTTCGTCATTCTAAGTTTCCTTTAGTCTTCCCTTTCCTCTTTTGTTCTGTATTTTTGCTTGCCAAATCTGTTTTACTTATATTTGTTCCCGTATTCGGTTAATTTCAATTATATTATGTATTGCCTCCACTTCCAGTTCTTCTCTTGTGTGTTCATATTTTATTCTGTCTTTACGTGTGACGCCCTTAACTCCTCTTAAATATTTCATTTCTGCACTCTGTAATCGGCTTTTCTGTGACTGGTTTAGTACCCAACTCTCACTTCCGTAAACCAGAGTTGGTTGGCTTACAGACTGCCATTTTTCTACTTTTTTTTTCCTTATTACCGATCTGTTGATCCTGTGACATACTCTTTAATATTTTATCTTTCTTTCATTTCATTTTCTATGTTTCCTTCTCCCTCTCTACCCAAACTCCTAGACATTGGTAATCTTCCACCTGATATATTTTTTCCTCGTTTGGCCTTATGTTAAGTTATTTTTGTTCTTTGCCTAACATCATCACCTTAGTTTTATTCGCGTTAATCTTCAGGTCCCTTTTCATTAGCTCTTTTTCTCATATCGATAATAAATTTTCTTATTATCTTGTATCAACAGTGAAGGCACATTCTGATAGGTATACTGACATTAGTTTGTTGAAACCTAAACACGTCTTTCTCATTTTACTCTATACTGATTTAATAACATCGTCTATAGTTCTTCTGCAATGAAGAACGAAACGTCGGCAGTAGAAGGAATTCGAGACAAGCGGTTCCAACCGGAAGCCAAGAATTCATTCAACCATTTATATTAAAAGTTTCGGATTGCAAATTGTCTTTCCTTATATAATTTTTATTATTAGTATACAGACTTTGAGCACTCTTTAAAAGCTTTTGGCTAATGTTTCTGCGTTTCAATCCTTCCAAGATTGCTTTTGTGGCATTCTGTCGGAAGCCTTCTCCAAATCTAAAAATGCCAGCGTCTTTTATTCTCATTTTTTTCTTTTAACTGCGTCGCTGTGAAGATATGATCTTGTGTATTTCTACTTTTTTCTAAATCCGCATTGTGCTTCCGTTAACTGTTGTCTGTTTCTTCAATTTCTGCTCTAATATGAACTCACAAACTAAAATAGTAAACGAGACTGTGGTTTAAGAGATAATTGAAATTAACCTCCGCCCACATAATTTTTATATCCGTTATATACGTATTTCGGCAGCTAAGCTGCCATCTTCAGTACGCTACCAACTAAAAACACTAAAAAATGTCTAAAAACAACCTCATCACACTGACAAAATCATAAAAATGTTAAACCTAATAACAATCTAATCATCGTAAAAGATATAATATGTATAAATGTAAGTAAATATAAATTAATATGTGAAAATCTAAAATAAACTATATATGTTTTTGTATAAATCGGAAAAAAAAATATGTGAACACCTAAAATTAACTGTCAGAAAACCTTATAAATAAGAGCTAACCAAACAACACGGAAATGCGAAAATAAATAGACCAAAGACCCCGAAAAAACTTCTTATTCTAACGAATAAATAAGTATATAATTCCCTTGCTTGACGTTTCGGAAATATAATTATTTGCTTTATCAAAAGTGAATAACGGAAAATATAAACAATTTAGCCTACTAATTTTTTTTAAATTAATTATGAAGAGATTGTTAGAGGTAAAAAAAAAATTATCAACAAAGATATAACTTGTAACCAAAAATATCATTACTGATGTGGCCAGGCCCGTCTTAACATATACTCCAGTATTTACTGCAAGAGTTAGGGAAATCCTGGTAAAACCAAACTAGAGTATGCAAATAAATTGTTGTAACAAAAATTACAACAATTCTAACAATAATAAACCATTAAAATAAGATAATAATATAGTTTTTCTAATAAATAAACAGGGAAGTTTCCGATTATTATGTCTCATTTAATGAACTTAGAAAACTACAAAATATGTCGTTCAAATTTGTAAAATCTGTTCTTTTATTAATTGAATTATTGCACAATTTTATTTTACACATTTCAATAAATCTACGTTTAAACGTGTTAGAATCCTGATAAAGAATTTTAGCATTTTCAAAATCAAAAATATATTTAGTTAAAAATGCATGTTCTACTAACATTGAATGACTCTCATTCTTTTTTTAGATATAATATTTATGCTGATCTAACCTTTTTTTTTTAATTTTGGCTAGTCTCACCTATAAAGCCGAGTTACAACTTTGACAATTTACCTGATAAACTACATTTGGAGTTTGAAATTTAGGTGTTTTTGTTTTTAAATTAGTAAAAATAATGTTAAAATTATCAGCAGATTTACTGGCTAAATGTAAATTAAATTTTTTGAAAAAATGTTTATAAGAATCATGTAAAGGTTCTATATAAGGTAATGATATGTATTTGTTCTTTATTTTATTTTTTTGTGAATTGTTAGATATATTAATATTTTTTAAATGCTTTAAACGATTTTTTTATTACTGAGTCAATAAGCTTCTCAGGGTAAGAATTTTGAATAATAATTTTTTTAATTAAATTTAAATTTTCAGTTATAAATAATTTGTCTGAAAGTAATACTGCACTAGTACTGCATTACTTAAACAAATAATAGTTGAAATTTTGGGACTTTTTGATTGATAGGAATTAAAATTAATATATCTACTTATTACTTACCAATTTGTTATTAAATTACCATTTTGTCTGGTAATATTTACATCTAAAAATCTTATCGAATTATTATTTTCTTTTTCTACAGTAAATTGTAACCTATTATGAAAAGAATTAGATTTATTTAAAATGTAATCAACTTTCTCATGAGGTAAAATTAATAAAATTATCGTCAACATATCTATAATATAAAGTTAAATCAAAAGGTAACGAATTAATGATACTTTTTTCTAATTTTTGCATAACAATTTCAGCTAAAGTAGGAGAAAGAGGTGAGCCCATTGCTGTACCAAAAGTTTGTCTATAAAATTTATCATTAAATGCAAAATAAGAACTATCAAAACATAAAGTTATTATTTCTATAAAATTATTATATGAATTGTCAGTATTTTCTTTAATTTCTAACCACCTATCTTTAATACTTTGTAAAGCAAGATCTTTTGGAATATTAGTGAACAAAGAAACGACATCAAGAGAAAGAAGAATATTATCATTTGGTACAACAATGTTTTTAATTTTTTTTTTAACCAATTCAAAAGATTGAAGTTTGTTCTTGTCCTATGAAAATAGTAAGTACAAAGTTTTTTTAATCTCAAACCGGACAGAAAAATGAAGGGAAAACACTCAACGTTTCGCTATAAATCTATAGCGAAACCGGACAGAAAAATGAAGGGAAAACACTCAACGTTTCGCTATAAATCTATAGCGAAACGTTAAGTGTTTTCCCTTCATTTTTCTGTCCGGTTTGAGATTAAAAAACTTTGTACTTACAATTCAAAAGAATTTGTTACAAAAAATTCAGATTTACATGTAACAACATTGTTAATAATTTTATAAATAAATTTTGACGAAAAATATAGAGGAGAGCCAATAGTGGAAACAATAGGTCTGAGAGGAATGTTTGGTTTATGAATTTTAGGAATATGTTTAATACTGTCATCCCTCTATAATTTGTACAATTTCAGTTGTCTTTTCTCTTTTAAATATTGGTACTTTTCTTTGATTCCATGCTTCATTAAATAATTGCGTTAGTTCCTTAATTTCCTAAATTCTTCACCATTTTTTTTTCCCTAATTTAATTTAGTAATGTATCTTTCTGATCGTACAAAATTCAAAAACGAACGAAGTCGAAAGTCGAGAAAGAAAATTTATGACTGTCTGGACAAGCTTTAAGATAAGAGAATTGCATCAACAAATCGAAATCATAAATCATAATCAATTGCGCGCGTAATATTAACACGTACCTACGCAAAGATAACAAAATTGTGACGCCGACGTTTAATTTTCCGCCCAACTTGACTGTAGTTTACGAAACTTGCGCGCCGAGATACGTATTGTACGTATAATATACCAACATGTAAATAAACAACTTTAATTTGCCATACACGGACTTGACGTTAACACCAAGTCATTCATTATAAAGCGAACTTGTGTTGCGTGCAGTGCCGTGTGTTCGCAGAAATTTTTTTTTCCGATGTTATCAAACCGCACATGAGGCCAAATGTGTTTCTGGAAGGATATTTTACAGTTTTTAACTTCGTGGAGAGTAAGTTACTATGTGAAAATATTTGTTATTATATTTATAATTAGTGAATACGAAAAATATACACACAGTACAGTTCAAATAAATTTTTGGAGAGACCGTGAAAAAGAAAACGTAAAAACGTATGTCGTGACTTACGCCAATATGCGATTAAGATTAAAGATTTTGTTTGAAATGTTCCAAACGAGCACATGTATTGAATAGGTATGTAAATTACCCGTTTACTTTTTTTTACTGCATTGCAGAAATATGGTTTACGAAGGAAAAGCTTTGTACAGGAACGAAAAAATTTAACAATTGATACGTCCGTTGATTACGTAGTGCAATCTCAGACGAACGTAACGTAATTGATCAAAAATTGAACAAAAAATTACAGCAACTTAAAACACTTTTAAATGTTTCAATTACACCTACATGAAAATATATTCTTATTATTTGTTATTTGTGTAAAACAAAATAAGAAGAATTTAATTAAATTCGATCTCTAATGAAAAGAAAACTGAAAAGTTTGTAAGCTTATAATGTTAGATTATGTACAGTGCGTTCTTGTAAACGCAGTCACCGTCCTAAAAAATAGTTATTGTAATGTGTGTTCGCTAATTTATTACAAAAACCGTATATCACACAATTTTTCAAAGTTTAAGTCATGAAAAACTCTGAAAAGTAGTAAAATTGACTTAACGACTTATTCACTTGGACGACAAATATATACGGTGTGTAAATGAAATACGAAGTAAAATGCACTAATCCTTGGGGTGTGTCGAAGAGGAACTTATATTCAAAAATTTGTCTGCCTTCACAACGCAACAAGAATAGAATTTTAACAACTGTTATGCAGGGACCACCAAAAAGTTTGCACCAAGTGGAAAAAGTTTTTGCCCCAATATTTATTAATTCATGTACGATAACTAACCACAGGGTGTCTCTAAGTTCCATGGACATGGCTTAACCACAGATTCCTGCGCACAAAATAAGAAGATTTAACTAACTTGTTTATATACATTGTGGTCTCGTTAAGCCTTCTTGAGTTCTTGAGGAGGAAGTTAATTTTTTTTTGATAATAAAGAAACTCCTGAACCTTGACTATAATATTTTTTCTCCTGAAGCCGTAAGTATTACGGTTTGCTATATGTATATCGTCGGTTCCCGCTCGTATTGAGACACCCGGTATGTATTTTGCAGTACAAGATGCTAAGTTTAATAGTCTGCCATTTTAAAACCAAAAACAGTTTGGACAATAATTATTTAGATTTTGGCATTTTCATAGGCAACTGCTCAGAAAGTTGTGACTTTTTGTGCCAAATTTCATTTACACGGTATATAAATTACGTCGTATTTCCTTGTTGTAACTTTAAATTTGGTGACGGTGATGCAATAATGTACATATTTTAACAAGCATGTGAAAATAAAGTTTGTGTGTGGGTATACTTATTTAAATTCAAAATTCTATTCATCCAATTTTGTAACGGGAAAAAAAAAGTGGTGAATTATTAATTTTTTTGTAACGAATTCCTACGTTGACGGCAAAATCCATAAGTGAAAAATGAAAAGTAAACAATACTGTGTACGCTTCGCAATGAATAAATAACTCTGACGAAGTTAAATGTTCCTCTATTGTTACAGTAAAGAAAATCATATTCATTTAAAATGAAAAGTCGGTTTGGTGAAAAATAAAACAAATGCTCAGCGTGTCCCCGGATTGAGTTTACAAGAGGGAAAAAAGTTTATTTTTAATTTTACGAAAGAAAGCCAAAGAAAATAAGTTTTTCTCGATTTATAATTCACATACATAGGTATATGTAATTAAAATCTCAGCTTTTTAGAAAAATTTTGTGCAAATCGTTTTTGATCGCAGTGAAAACATCGAGCAGCCTCTGGACAGCTGTTTCAGCCCTGCTTGGAGCTTCTTCAGCAGAGACATAGCTCGACATTCCCACTGTCGAGCTACGTCTCTGCTGAAGAAGCCCCAAGCAGGGCTGAAACAGCTGTCCAGAGGCTGCTCGAGGTTTTCACTGCGATCAAAAACGATTTGCACAAAATTTTTCTAAAAACTTTCATTATGCTTTGACAGCAAGCATGGCCGTCTTGCATGAGGGACTTATTAGGAGCAAATCCCGCTTCAATTTGTCTATCCTACTGCAATGTCAGGACAAAAAGCGATAGTAAGATGTCGCTATTTTATCTGTTCATAAAATCTCAGCATTAATACAGTATGTTCTTAAAATCGAAAAAAAATCGACTTTTTAAACTATCCGATTTTTTGATATTTCTACATTATTAAGTCTTCCTTGAAAGCAAAATTCCTTTACGTTTTTCGATCTTGTAAACTCAATCTGGGGACACGCTGTATATTATCCTACTTTACCTATTTTTTTGAACCTCAGAAGCTTTTTGTGCCTCTCGGTTTATAGCTCCCGACTTTTCTCGTGGTCCTCGTAACTATCTTATCCTTTCAGAACTAGCAGCATCGTCATGAATGAATGAAATCCTTCTAATATTCATTATTTGCAAGCTCGTTTTCTTTTACTTGTTTTGTGATCGCCATTTCCAAGGTTCAGAATGATAGTTTTTCGCAAAAATACGTAAATACATAGGAGTATGTGTTTTTAACAATGCAAAATAAGTGCTATAGTGTTGACATTAAAGTGCAAAACCTCGTTGAAATTTTGAATTTTTGAATTTACTCTACCATGATTTTAAAAATACTTCGGCGCTCTCGAACTTAGCTGGCGTCCGGCGTTCGTATATAAACTAAACACCGATGAAAGCATTCAGTTATTATTATATTTAGTTCTTAAATTATTTTTTTTTTTTGACTTAATAAATGTATTCCTTATTTTGACTGCGTCTCTAAAAGATAACCGTAACATTTGGGTGGAGCCGCCATTTTTGATTAAACGCGTTTTCGTTACTTTTGGTTAGCAAAATTTAGAAAAAAATCGTTTACCTTGAAAAATTTAGAGAGATTTAAAATGATGCTTAATTGACTTACGAGGTTTTGCACTTAAACCATCGTTTTATAAATAAAATATCAACATAAATACACGGGCAAGGCTTTGCAGTTTATAAAACTATGTCAAATAAACCTAAAGAAAAAAACAAATAACTCAGAAACCCTCACATAATAAAATATAAAACATAGAACAAAGTAATGCAAATTCTAGTAGAAATAATTATTATTTATGGCATTTAATTTTTCTAGTTGGATTTTTTTTTAATAATTTGGAATAAATCACATTCTTGTTTGACTTTTTAAAATTATTTCTGAATTTTCTATTGACCTTGAATTTACGATTCTCTGTATAACATTTAATTTTCTGTTATTATTGAATAAAGGCTCCCTGAAATGTTGCCAATTACTTTCATTATTTATTTTTGACTTAAAAGTCATGTGGTACGAGATTAAATTTCATACATACTTTCAAAATTATGCATTAATAGTGATTTTGATCAAAAAACATGTTTTTGTTATGTACTTTTGGTAAAAATATATACTTTTACATAGATACTGACTGAATCCGAAGCAGCCATTTTTTTTTCTTTGTTTTATATTATTTCTTTTAATTTTTCTACTCTTGTTTTTTTTTCTCTTAAATCCTACTAACAATAACCACTAAAAAATTGAAGTTCAACAAACAAGACAACAGGATAAAGAAACTCATACCCACTGGAAAAAATACAATAACTAGAAGAAGTGTAGTATTAAACAGATCTAAGAGAGAGGGAGAGAGAGAGACGTGAGAAATTTTCGAAATCTGATCTGATGGCATAAAACATGGCATAAAATTGATTGATACACTTACTATTCTTCTCAGACATTCAAAATTTGATGATATTCTTCAAAATATATGTCCATATAAACATGAGTTAATTTATTATTAGAAGTACGTCTTCAATACAGCATTCAACTCAGTTAAGTCTAAGTATAAGTCTCATAGTTTCTGATCAAGTTATTTCGTTTTGTAAAATTTCTTTTGATTTTTCAATTTGTTTATCCGCTTCTCTGTACTGTCTAAATTTTCTTTACGATTTCGGCAACTGAAATTTTATTTTTGTTGAGTCTACAGTTGATGTATTATCACCAAAGGTGGCAGTCTTGTTATACCAGAAGGGCACATGTGTAGGAAATAGAGTAGGGAGCCCAAAACACTCCCTTGTGGCACCCCGGCTTTTCTCTACATACGATTTCTGATTTCAATATGAGGTGATATTTAATTGGAAGTGTACATTTGAAGCACTTGTAGCATATCTTGTCTGCCATCCAAGAATACTAATAAATCAGTACCTTCTGCATTCCATACCTTCTTGAATTCTATTTACATTCGCTGCACTTGTATCGTTAAGTGTTTTTGCCTGAAACAGTTCCCCGTAATAGTTCTGCCCGTATTCATAGTACTTCCTTGGAGACTTCCTTCAATAAGGAAGCTCATTCTAAGGGCTCTCTTATGAAAATTCAAGGAAACCTTTTCAAGGAAATCCCAAGGAAGTACTATGAATGCGGGCATTAGTTTACCATAATTAGTAGATTACTATAGTCGCAAATTTTTAATGGTGTATAAAAACGCAAGGATGAAACGTGCTTCCGCATACCCGCCAAGAATAACAAATGCATCCAAATCAATAAAGCATGTGAAAGACCCCATTAAACATTTAACTGCTAATGAACGTGCTCGCTAACATTTATATTCGCAAGCAAAATACTCTCGAATTTACGTTAGGCGTTGTTCAAGTCGTCGTGGGTAGCAAAATATTTACAAAGAGCCTACGAATTCGAATGAATTCAAACGGTAATAAAGATAATTATCTAATCTTTGTATGTGTGTAGCATTAAAATACTGCGGTATAAGAAGTATTTTTGGATAATTTTGCGAGTTGTTCAACTAGGTCGAGGCTTAAAATAGTTTGACTTGACATTTAATTGACTTCCCTTTTATATTAAGGAATTAATTAGTTGTTGTACTGGGCGGTAGTTAATTGTGAGGTTCTGCAGTTGTTGCAAACATGTCGCACGATGTTACACTGCGGAAGTTAATGTTGTGTTGTGGGTTTCAGAAAAACAAGGACCTTATGAACGAGCTGGTCGCGAATTGCAAGCTTAAAAATGGTAAGTCTCTTTTGATTTTTATTTTTTTTTTTTGTTTAATTAAAATTCATTTCACTTATTTTGCATTTCTGGTTAAGTAAAATTATACTCTGTATTTTCAGAAGTATTCCATTTGTATCATCTGTGAAATAATGTAGTGTAAACATTTTAAATTGTTTAAGTTGTAGTTTTAATAAATATAATCAAACATGCAGGTGAAATTTTCGTGCATAATTTCATCATTTTGCGACGGTTGTTTTAAATGGAATACTTCGTGGAAACTTGTTTTATTACAGCAACATTTCAAACATAAACAACATTTGGCGATAATTCACCGAGATGACCTCGTTTTGTTAAATAATTCTTATCGTAGCGTACACATATTTATTCGTCGTTTTATCACTTTTTTTTGTTCTTAGTATCTCCAACAGTTATTCTTTTTTTGTATTCTCTCTATCTGCCTCTCTGTTATGGCTTTGCGGAATTTATTTCACCTGGTTATTTCCAAAATATTAAAGTCCAAATATTTTCAATGTTAAAAACATTGTTTTCAGATTAAAATAATCGAACATAATAAAAAAAAAATTGATTTATTAGGATTTGTAAACAAATCTTATTTTACTTATTGATCCCAAAAGTTATTCCCCTTATTTATTTTCTTATTTTAATTATTTTAGGGGAAGAGTAATTATACAATGTGCAAATGAAAACAAAAATTATCTCTTCATTTCGTTTAGCTAAAAATACTTCTCGTTAATAACAGGGAAACTTTTCCCCGACTATAATTAAGTTTCCAATTAAGACGGCTAACAAGTACAAATATATTTGTTAGTCAGGAACAGAAAAGTGCATTAAAATGTTATTTAATTGATGAACATTCCTGGCTACATCTCCAAATGTCTTTATCTCAAAGATTGGAATATTTTCAAATATGAACGTCTTTAAAACCAATATCTATCATAGTACTTCTTTATTATTTTGCGTGTTTATTTTAAAACTAAGTTTATTATTGTTGTTCGTCAATAGAAAACGAAATGATGAGGTAATTGAAATTACCAGGAAAAATAATAACCAATGCTCTTAAAATCCTCCTCCATCATCTGTCTGTTGTAAAAGGACTTGCACCTGGTTGCTTCAGGAATTAACTTTTGAACAATATTGATAATGATTTGTTGAACGAAACCAAATCCTGATTACTACACAGGCTGTCCCATAAATGCAGATAACTCTTTGCCACTATCCCTAATGGCCCTATAAGTGCATCATCACATAAATAAATGACAAACCGTTTTCTCGTCCTTCCATTCGGTGCAATAGCTTCTCCGCGCACCCTGTATACAATTTGTACAAAATGTGTGTGTAACAAAAAAAAAATATTCAGTGCGTTTCCTTCAACACCTGCTTGAATAACATAAATCACAAGAAGAAATTCAATTAATAAAATGGCCGTTGAATTGAATCAGATGAACTTGCATTAAAATAAATAATTCCCCGCACGTTTTTCAAATTGTTATTCGTAAAGTTCGAGGAAGTGTCTTGAATCTGACGGAGATGGATTTTTTTTATTGAGTTAAAATCACATCCCCCCTAATAATAAATGCGAATGTTTCAAAAAGAGTTCGTCGTTCTTTTTTGGCGGTTTTGGGTCATTTGTTGCTTGTTTTAAAGTCATATTAAGCGGTGAGCAAAAGTACTTTTTAAATTTACTTTTACTTTACTGTTGATGGTTACAATAAATTATTTCGTCTTAAAAATCCTACATTTCTTAAGTTTGAATTTCATGTTCCAAATGAATATTGAGATATATACAGGCTGTTCTATTTAAAATTGTAAAATTTATGCGACTCCGGTTTATTACCATTATCATATAACTTGCAGAGGAAAAAATATCGTATGGTAATAGAATCAAAGCAAAACGTATCACCAACATAGAATATGCCTTTTGGCTGCAGTCCTTGAATGACATGCATGAAGTTATTGCACACAAAATGAAGAAAGTGCACTTGTTTCATAAGAATAAACTCCGGTCACTTTTACCACAAGAAGCTGCAACCCAGGATTCGATAAAGGAAAATTTAGTTGCCAATGCGTCTTCAACTTCACTCACTGACAAGGAAATTACGCTATTGAATAAGGGTCTGAAATTTAACCTAGCGTATAAAAAACCACCGATTGTCGATATCATAGCGAGTAGAGAAAGTTCCATCTCATCGTTAGATAAAGTCAATAAGACGTTTGTAAGAAACGCATGCAAAATTCAATTACAAAATAATATATGTACATCAGAATATAGTTCGAAAGACACCTACGAACAATACCGTACCATTAAAAGTCTCAACCAAAAGGACTGTTTCTTTTTGAAGGCAGACAAGGGTAATAAAATCGTGGTTTTGGATAAAGACGACTACTATCAGAGGATACAAAATCTACTGAATAGTGGCCCGTACGTTAAACTAAACCGCAATCCCTTGCCTAAACTAATCAGGGAAGTAAAGGACGCTTTTAAAAACTGTCCCTTTCTCATAAACAAATGGAACAAACAAAAAGTTACAGTTTCTAATCCGATTCTCCCTAAGTTACACGTCCTACCAAAAATACATAAACCCGGCAAATCAGTAAGACCAATAATATCTGGTATTAACTCTCTTACCTATTTCCTATCCAAGTGGTTAAACACCGAATTCATCAAACTCTCCAATTCTAAAGACGCTTTTTCTGTGAAAAACTCTGCAGATTTCATCCAACGTGTTAAAGATCTAACACTAAGCGAGGACGAAATACTGATATCTTTTGATGTCCAATCCTTATTTCCCAGTATCCCGATTCCCACCACGCTAAACTACCTGCAAGATCTCCTAGTTTCTAACAACATAGACCAACAGAAGACGGATGAATTTCTGGAACTTACAAAATTGTGTATGTCGCAAAATTTGTTTTCAAAATAATGGGGAATTTTTTAAGCAAACCGAAGGGACTTCAATGGGAAACTGCTTATCACCATATCCGGCTAAGCTTTTTATGTGTAATTTAGAAATGTCACTCAAAGAAAATTGTACTTATTTCCCTAGAATATGGTTTAGATATGTAGATGATGTTTTCGTTGTTTTTAATACCAAGGAATGCAGAATAGAAGATTTTGCAGGTCAATAATTTCTTTTTCTTCTTCTTCTTCCAGATTTCCTTTGAAACGGTTGATTTTTAGTAAGGCTCTTCCGAACTCCAAATTCTATTGCCATCACCTCCCTTGTCTCCCTCTTCCTTGATATTAAGTTTGCCTTTTCTAGCGGTCTTTGTTTTTCTCGTTATTTCTTGTTTTCCTTCAAATAATTGCCCTTTCCGAATCCGTTGCTTCATCTTCTGATATTGCCCTTCCCCATCAAATCAGTTTGTTCCTCTCCATCTCCTTCTGACATTACTTGCACGTCTCAGATCAATGTTTTCCTTTCTGCCCCATTTCCTGTTACAACCCATAAGGAATGCAGAATAGAAGATTTTTTGGATATTTTGAATTCTAAATTTCCTAGTATTAAATTCACGTTTGAAAAAGAGGTAAATGGAAAATTACCATTCCTGGATGCCTTGGTTTTTAGAAATAGTGAAAACAAATTAGAATTTGATATATATAGGAAAGAAACAAACATCAATATATTTATTGTTAATGATTCACAACATGCCTTATCACATAAGTATTCTGCAATTTCTTTTCTACTTAATAGATTAGTTAACTGTCTAAAGAAAGGTACAACAAAGAACTTAAATTTATTATAGATGTAGCAATTCACAATGGTTACTCAGTAGATATTGTAGAAAATATGTTAAGGAAAATTGTAAATAAGGCCAATATCAAAAAATTTACCAGCAGAAACAAACACGTCTAAATATATTAAAATTCCGTTTGACAAAAGCTGCTCTAAAGGTTAAAATAACATTTTTAAAACACAAGGGTACATAATTGCGTATACTAATAATATAATAATAATATAATAAAACGTTTACTGAACGGTTTACGCAAAATTTGAATTTGGCGCCATCTGATGGTACAGCGTTGTCGACGGAAAAGAAGATAACAACGTGACAGCTGACAGTTTGGGGTTAGTAAAAATGGAGCGCTATACGAAAGAACAACGCATTTTTATTGTTGAGCAATATTTTAAAAATAATGAAAGCTTGTCAGCCACAGTTCGCAATTTTCATACAAAATATGACCGACATAGTGATTTAAAACCATCAACTGTTAAGAGAATAATTGAAAAATTCAGGGAGAGTGGATCAATTAGTAAGCGTAGTGCCTCTGGGCGTCCTGTTACAAGTCGTTCAGCAGAAAACATCGCAGCAGCTCGCGAGAGTATTGCTAACAGTCCAGGAACATCAATTCGGCACCGTAGTCAAGAATTGGGCATTTCGAGAAGCTCTCTACAGCGAATTCTCACGAAAGACTTTCAGCTTCATGCTTACAAAGTTCAATTGATTCAAGAACTGAAGCCTACTGACCACGCAGTGCGAAGAGAGTTCGCTGAATGGATTTTGGAACAACAAATGGATGCTGATTTTGCGAACAAAATCATCTTCAGTGACGAAGCTCATTTTCATCTGGATGGCTTCGTTAATCGTCCAAATTGTCGCATTTGGGGTTCAGAAAACCCACGAGTTATTGTTGAGAAACAAATGCATTCAGAACGCGTGACTGTTTGGTGTGCATTTTGGGCTGGAGGCATTATTGGACCATTCTTCTTTGAAGATGCGGCTGGTCAGGCAGTAACAATTAATGGTGTTCGTTATCGTGCCATGATAACCCAGTTTTTAGTGCCTAAGTTCCAAGATATGGATGTGACCAACATGTGGTTTCAACAGGACAGTGCCACATGCCATACAACCAGAGAAACAATTCAATTACTGCATGAGTCATTTCTTAATCGTGTAATTGGCCGTTTTGGCGATCAGAATTGGCCATCCAGATCTTGCGATTTAACGCCATTGGACTTTTTTCTTTGAGGTTTTTTGAAATCAAATCTATTCCAACAAGCCCACGACCACCAACGCCTTGAAGGAGGAAATTCGGCGGTGTATTAATGAAATTCAGCCACATTTATGCGAAACGGTCATAGAAAATTTCAATAAAAGAATTCGTACTTGCCAGCAAAGCCGTGGTGCCCATTTATCCGACGTGCTGTTCCATACATAACCCCAATCTGAATACTCTATGAAGCAATAAAAAAATTAAACTTTCTAATAACAAATCTGTGTTTTCTATTAAAATTATATTTTGCGTAAATTATGGGACACCCTTTAACAAACCCCAAGGACAAAACTGAACCAAATGAAAAATCAGGGATCTACGGAATATCTTGTCAAGGGTGCACCAAAAAAATATATTGGGCAAACAAAAAGAAACATACTAACACGTTTTAAGGAACACTTAAAGTACAATAGAATTGAAAAATCCAGTGTTGCCCAACATATTTTTGACACCAGTCATAAAATAGATTTAAGTAATCTTAGGTTAGTAAAAGCAACGTCAAGCAACAGGGAATTAGACGGTTTTGAAACACAAAACCAGTAATGATTTAATGAATGCCGATCACGGGCCTTTGGCAGGTTGACGATTTTATTTTTACAAGTAAGGCCAAACGTTTCTGAGAAACTTAGAATCTTTTCAGAATGGGGTGTGAACTGATGTTCGATTCCTTGGATCTACTGCGATAAGCAATAATTTTCCTTATCAGAAACTGAACGGGGTGATGGTTATGTCTTTTCATAGCAAATTGTACATCACGAAGTTCGTCTTTTCACCATTTCACTGTCATCATTTATACCTAAAAAAAATCTAGATTTTGCTAAAGAAACCATTTTTATACACAAAACCAGCAATGATTTAATGAATGCCGATCACGGGCCTTTGGCAGGTTCTGTGTTGCTTGACTTAGTTGATGCAACTCGGTGAGGCGCTCACTACTGGAAGCGCACGTTTCATTGGAGCGGAACGCACTTAGTATATAAGGTAGCGATAGGTATGACACCGTCACTTCTCCTGTGATTTAGTAGGATAGAAGTCGCAACTACTGAAGATGGCAGCATAGCTGCTGAAATACGTATTTAGTCTTTAAAAAACATATTGTGGTTAGGAGTCAAATCCAAATTTATTGCAAAACGTATCAGGCAAAATTGGATAAAAATTGGAAAGGAATAAATACTAAGGCAACCAGAAACATTTTTCTACAGTTTTAAAGAGTATCAAAAAAGGCAACTGCACAGAAACTCTACAACGGTCACAAGTGAAATCGGAAATACTTACAGGGGCAGAGGAAGCCGGAAGGATTTTTGTAAAACATTAGATTCTGGTAATATTGCATTCCACATACAGACCACATAAGAAGAAACTACCTACTGTAGGTGCTAAGGAGATACTTTGGTAGTACAAGTTCTAAACAGCCACCATTTCCGCAATTAGAAATTTACAACTGTAACTAACATCATCATCAAATCTTCCCAATTAGATCGTAAACTACGAACTCTCCCCCGCGTATTACGATTGATAAGTCTTATAGCATGATGTCGTATTATCTCATCAACGACTTCCTTCAAATTATCCGCATCTACACATCACATCTCTGTAAAACCACTCTAAATGCGTGATGTGAACCTGCGTGCCGAGGAAAACTTTCGCAGGGAAAAATAATTTAGGGTCGACAGAGACCACTAAATTTAGGAATTCTTCATACATACACCCTCTTGCTGTCGTAATTCCGCGTAAGTGTTCGGGTCCAGTGTACTTTTTCGATATTTTTTCTTCGTAGTTGATGTTGTAGTACCTCAGCGCACCGCACCAACTTTTAATCAAGGTAGGTCATAAAGTTTTTACGCGTTCAATAAAAAATTTAAGACTCAATTTGACATGTCGATAATGCAATAATTGCAGAGTCTTGCCGGATTTCGCCTTACTTTCTTCCCGCAAGCTTATTAATGTACAAACTTCGCGCTAAATTAATTTATATTTCGCAGTTGCTCGACGTTCCTCGTTTATATTGCGTGCAAGGCAGACGCCGAAGTCGAAGTGATTTAAGATACCTGAGCTTCCAGATCGATTGCGACGCCTAATCTCAGCTTCTTCTTTATTTATGGCCTTGTTTCTAGTTTCGGATCGTAAGATATCCGCAGTTGTTTTCGAATATCTACCTCATACATACACATCTTATCCTAACACATCTGAGATGGTAATACATGGTAATCAACTTTGTCTATGCTTTTTCAACGTATTACTTATTGATATATTTTGGCTTGGATTTCCGATTTTAACGCCTAGGGTTTCAGTATTTCAACATCCAATTTTGTTTCCTTGCAAAAAATATCTTCCCTGATAGGATTTATTTCTGTTAATCTCTTTAATAAGTCAATAATCAAACTGTGTGTGTAATAAATCTGTACATCCTTCAGACATCTTTAAAGTCGTCACTTATCCATGTATCTATCGGTTGACGATTTTATTTTTACAAGTAAGGCCAAACGTTTCTGAGAAACTTAGAATCTTTTCGGAATGGGGTGTGAACTGATGTTCGATTCCTTGGATCTACTGCGATAAGCAATAATTTTCCTTATCAGAAACTGAACGGGGTGATGGTTATGTCTTTTCATAGCAAATTGTACATCACGAAGTTCGTCTTTTCACCTTTTCACTGTCATCATTTATACCTAAAAAAAAATCTAGATTTTGCTAAAGATTGCTATTTTCCATCCAAACCCAAATCTCTGCACCTTTGAAATCTGACATGTCGATGCTTAGGAATGAGAGTTAAAACAACATGAAACGTCTTTTGCTATATTTCGCAGTTACATGTTTAGCAAGCCACTGGTTCGCAATCGTCCATATGGAGAACATTCAATCTCTTAAACCCAAAAAAATAGTGAGGTCTTAGCGTTCTGTATTTCTCTTTGTGTTCGAACTTCTTCATCTCATGCCCGACGTTAACTCAGCTTCGTATTCTACTACTAAGGCATTCTATCCTCGTCGTCGATTGGTCTTCTATAGGCCTGGTTGGTTCTCCTTAGTTTCATTTTCTCTTGCCCTTTCCTTTCTTTTCTCACTTCTTGCTTCAATCTAAATTCTAATGCCAGGACATTCTATCCATCGCCATCGTTTGGTCTTCTGGAAGCCTGTTTGGTTAATTTCAATTTCTCTTACCCTCTCTACTTTGTTCACACTTCTTCTTTCTTCTGCAAAAAGAGATTCTTCAAGGTCTTCCTCGGTCGATGTTCTTTGGTTCTCCTTAGTTTCAATTTCTCTTACCATTTCCCTTTCATTCTCACTTCCTCTTTCTTTTTAGCCTTCTGAAGAGCCGCGTTAATTACGAGTGTTGTCTTTCTTACAAAAAAAAAACTTCTTCAGAGCTGCTGCTGGCGATGCTCTCTGCCGTTGCTACTGCTACTGTAACTGTAGTAACTGATTCGCCGAAAGCCTCAGACGATGAGCAACGGTTGCAGAAGCCTTCCAGATTCCTTTCTCTTTCTAAATATTACTGTCTTCTAGTTTTTCATTAAAAATTATTTATATTAATTATTATCATTTTCGTATTAAATCATTAATTGTTTCCCTTTCTCTCCCCTTGTTTCTAATGAAGTAGTTGCTTGCGTACTATACATGGTTGCATGATTAATTTTAATCTTAATTATGAAATGGTCCACTCAAAAGAAGTGATTACAGGATAATCGAAATTGAATCGAAACTTCCAAACTATTCTATCCATTGCATCGCCAGGTCGACGTACCCTTTTCCTCCTTCATAATCCTTCTCTGTTGGTATTATCTGTGCTCCTAGCAGGTCAATAATTTTTTCTTCTTCTTCTTCTTCCAGATTTCCTTTCAAACGGTTGATTTTTAGTAAAGCTCTTCCGAACTCCAAATTCTATTGCCATCACCTCCCTTGTCTCCCTCTTCCTTGATATTATGTTTGCCTTTTCTAGCGGTCTTTGTTTTCCTCGTTACTTCTTGTTTTCTTTCAAAAAATTGCATTAAATTATAATTGCCTTTTCCTAATCCATTGCTTCATCTTCTGTAATTGCCTTTCCCATCAAATCAGTTTCTTCCTCTCCATCTCCTTCTGACATTACTTACACGTCACAGATCAATGTTTTCCTTTCTGCCCCATTTCCTATTACAACCCATAGGGAGTGGGTTGTACTTGCAACTTGCGAAGTTGACAAAGATCTGCGTAGTTTCGCCCTCCGGGGTGTATTGACCAAATGCAAGAGACGTTTATGAACACTCTGTTCAAAAAACTTGTAGTAATTATTCGCATTAATAAGCGGTTTTAAAAATGTCTGGAGAAGTTTTGAGTTTTTTTTTTACAACAGTTGCCAAAAAAGCCCAAAACTAAACAAAAACTACCTATTTTTATTATAACAGTAAACAACATTTTACGAACTCAATAGGATCCAGATGTACAAAGTTAATTTTTATAGCATGCAACGTTATCAATAATATTATTTTTCCCCTAATTTATACACCTCTATGTTTATTCTTCAAGTTTCTTTATTCGTTGAATCAAATTGAAAAATGTATCAGCATCAAACTTCAACAAAAAAGACTAGAGTTTATAAATGCCTGTGAGTGTGTAGAATATAGTCAACTGCATAATAGTAGCATACGTAAATAACTGTAAAAATGCATTATCTGCAAACTTCAATGCCAAATATTATCATAGTTGACGACACCTACGCCACTGACACTCGTTTCCCATTAATTCGTTGTAAACAAACCTCTCGAGGTCAAAACTTATATTCCACAGGATTCGGGTCGGCCGTAAACGCGAAAAACTCCATGCAACAACAACCTGCTTCTCCACCTCCCAGGAGATCCATGTCGCCGGATCAGCCCAACCCGGCCGAACCCATCACGGAAAGCCCGAGCGCAGCGATAGGGCGCATAGGATGGGCTTTGCGAACCCTCCTGCTCAGTAAGTTTTCAAATTTTTATCTGTGCTCGTGTCGTGTTTTACTACCTTGTCACATTCTCCCCCACGACAACATAAAGAAAATCTCTTCGGAGCCCGTGAAGCTATTACTGGAATGAATTGTTTACGTTGAGCAATATAATAAAATATTTCATTGAAACACTTTTTTTTCTTAGGAAAATCTACTGACTCAATTAAAAACCGAAATTTATTAAAGATATTCAAATATAAACGTCACGTAGTCGCTGAATACTCAGGGGCAGGACTTTCGTCTGCGTTATCCATTAAATTTTAATCAGCAAATTATCCTTCACGGGTATTAGAGATGTAATTCTAGTTTGAGTAGCTTCTTATCTTTGTATTTTTTCAATACGTCAATTTGTCACACTAAGTTACGAACTGTTTCAACAGGAGCACCTCAAGGCTCTATTCTTAGCCCTATACTTTTTTTTACTATATACATATAAGTGATTTATCTAATGTTAGTATTTATGTGCACTTCACAATATATACTGATGATATTTCCTTAACTCTAGTAAAACTGATTTGATTGTTTTTCACGATTACAATTCAAGGTTACTTTAAATTTAGATAACAATTCTCTCAAGGCGATGGGTTAGTTGAAAAAAAATATCTGACTCCTATAGACAAGTGCATCTTATTGAACTCTTTCTCTGGCCATCGATTGCTCCAATAATACAGTTCCTCAGTAAAGCTACATTCACACCCTAATAATTTATACATAAATTAAGACGTAAAATTGCAATTATACTTGCAGTGAAACCCCAACATTTACAACTTTAAGTGTTAAGAGTTTTAAAAGTGTTTCGTTTAAAATAAGAAAGTTGACGTCACTTCTGGCGAAACCGGAAGTCCCAGGGTGCTCAGTTGCACCTCGAAAAGTTCACTTCTTCGGTTAATTCATCCCTGCCAAGTTTCATGCAAATCAAACAAAACGTAAACATTCTAAGCGGGTGAACACGTATAGTGTCGGACACCCGGTATACAGACTGGGTCATCGCCATCGATTTCTTCAATAGCGCCTTAATTATCATTTATCAATTATAAGGAAAATGTCTGCTAAAAAAGTTGTCACATATAACGAGTTCTACACTTGCAAAATATTTTCACTTGTACAGCATGTCCCATAAGTGAGTTACCTACCAAATTATACCTTTTTTTTAATGTGAATGTACCAATTTTTTTTTGACATTTCGATCGGTCTCTTAAAAATGATGATTTTTTATTCAACGACTATAACTCTAAATCGAAGCATTCGCAACCTATTGGAGTTGGAGCTATTGGAGCTATTCAATTGGATTAAAGCGGCCATAAAAAATTTAATGACCCTAACTATCGTCTAGAATAATCTCCACGAGCGATAGTAACATTTTTGATCGATCTATTGAAATGTGCAATGAAAATTGGTAATTAAAAAAAAGTATAAGTTTTTTTTTTATTTTTCCACATGTATGGGACACCCTGTACAATTGTAACTTAATAGATCCATTAACGTCAGTAGAAACTAAAGAAGAAATAAATATTAATTTGCACTTAAGTTTACATCGAACACGTGATGATGAAATTAATTAAAACAACTCGAGAAAAAGAAAAGAACACGATTAGTTGATTATCAAACTAAGAATTAATTTAAATACCGTAAAGTCGAATAAAACAAAAAACAAAAGGCGATCGTCGATTGAGCCAGGGCCAAAATAAAAAGAAAATGTGTAAAACTAACTGTAAGTCAGGTCGGAGTTAAACTGAAAAATTTTATCACAACTAAAAATTTAATAATCTGTAAATGTTAAAGAGACAAGATGATCGGTTGATAAATTACTCCAAAAAAATTAAATAAAATCGAATCGAATAAAAAATAAAACGATCAATAGAACGGGATCAAGATGTAGAATGAAATGAACACAACAAAAATCGAGTTAAAAAAAAAGAAAACAAAAAACTAATGCAAAAGATGATCAACTGCTTGTTAAAAATTAGAAAACAAATTAAATGAAATCGAATAAGACCGATTATATTAAAAATTCGATTCAATTAAGTTAAATGAGAAATAAAAAAATGACGATAAATTTAGAACGAAACTAAAACATGCATAAAACTAAAGCTAAATAAGTCGAATTAATTTAAAAATTGATGAACTTTATCATAATAAAAAAATTTAATCATCTGTAAATAAATTAAAGAAAAAAGACGATCAATTGATAATTAAAAAATTAAATAAAGAGAAAACGAAGCAAAAAATAAAAAAAAAAACGTGCTCGATTGATAATTAAAAAATACTATATACAGGGCGATCAAGTTACTGCCGCACTATTGCTAACTTCGTTGTTATTGGAGCTACGAAGTCGTTCAAATTAGCAAAAATGAACTGTTTTTACTCGGGAGTACAATGGTGATATTAGGAAAACAATTGCGCATCGCATTCTCGAAATACTCGCCTACGTAATGTTTTCTTTAATTGAACACCTTATATCTTTTATTGGCAAATAAAAGCACGTGAAATTCTAAATAGAAATCGCTCTTTATTATTTCACACTTAAACGAATAATAAAGGAGTTAAATCGAATAAAAGCGAAAACGAAAACAGCAATAAAATTAATTAAAATGTAAAATGGAAGATTTAACTTGTCTCGAGTAAAAGAAGAAGAGAAAACAAAAAAGGACGATCGATTGATAATCAAAAATAAAAATAAAATCATGCCAAATGAAAGAGAAAAAAAAACAAACTAAAGATTGATGGCTAAAAAAATAAAAACAAACCAAATGAAATCGAATAAAAGGAAAAAATGAGTCTTACTCATCTCATTATGAAAAAAATGAGTTGAATAAATCTAATAAGGAATTGAAAAGAAAACATAAGACGATCGGTGATGAAGACCAAAATGGAAATTCTGTAAAACTAAAGCAGGCCACTCAGTAGGCAACATGCTCGTTAACATGTTTGTCAAAATATCTTCAGGACGCCACATACATGGCATCATGGAGCCTGCACTTACGAACATGTCCACACACAAGCGTTCTTGTTGCTGCAAGCATGTTGCCCAACATGTTGCCCAGTGAGTCACCTGCTTGAGAGTCCAATCGAATCAAGGGCATTGATAAATTTTTAACCGAAAGTTTGAACAAAAGAAAAAATAACACAAACTAAAACCGATAATTTAAATTAAAAAAAAATCAAACAAAATAAACATTTGGTGATTTGATTTGGCGTAATCACCATAATTAAGAAGTGGCAACTTCAAAACAGAAAATGTTCCAAGTTCTTTCGAAAAGAAATCAATTAAGGTCCAGTGTTATAAACGTAAAATAAATTTACTCTACGATTTAATGCATTAAACTGTAAAGTAAATTTATTTTACGTTTACTGTACAGGGTGGCCCAACGATGCGTATTTCTTCTGTGAGGCGTACAGGAAAAAAATTAGGAAAAAAATCAATAAACAATTTTATACTAGACAATACGCGGCATATCGTAAAATTATTTTGAAGTATACAGAGTGATTAGAAAAATGGTGGTTCGTGGAAACTAATTTTTTTTAATTGAACACCCTGTATATTTTTAGATATTTGGATGCGTCGCAGAGATCTGATTACAACAATATAAAGATATATTAATTTCATTGAACTACTTTCGTAAAATAAATTTTGTTCTTGAAGAATTCTTCAAAAATTCAGTCAGCTTGAATATGAATTTCTGATTAACGAGATAACACAGACGAACGAAAATCTAACACGATATTTTTGGGACCCTGGCCTTTATGAAAATGTGAACAAAATTAAGATATCTTTTTGCATTATACCGAGCGATCGATACTTACGAAACATTCGGTATCTCATTTTTTTTAAATCGAACGGCCTACTTTTTATTTCAGAAATGGATAGCACTTAAATTTGGCTTTCTGCTGATATAGGGTTATATATCTTTATTTTTAATAATTTCGTCACTAAAAATTTTCTTTTTACAAGTATTTCAATGGCCTGTTTTTAAATTATTTTTAGTAAAATAAATCCTATCGCGGTGATATTCAAATTAGAAATCTTTGAAAGTAGAATCAAATGATCGAAAAATGACTTCGAATGATTGAATTTAGGTAGGAAAGTAGCATTACTGGGTGTATAGTTTAAAACGCCGACCATTGAAATACTTATAAAAAGAAAATTTCTAGTGACTAAATTATTAAAAATAAAGGTATATAACCTGACATCAACAGAAAGCTACATTTAAGTGCTATCCATTTCTGAAATAAAAAGTAGACCGTTCCGTTTAAAAAAAATGAGATACCGAATGTTTCGTAAGTATCGATCGCTCGGTATAATGCAAAAAGATATCTTAATTTTGTTCACATTTTCATAAAGGCCAAAGTCCCGAAAATATCGTGTTAGATTTTCGTTCGTCTGTGTTACCTCAGTAAACAGAAATTCATATTCAAACTGACTGAATTTTTGCAAAATTCTTCAAGAAAAAAAAAATTATTTTACGAATGTTATTCAATGGAGTCAATATATCTTTATACTGTTGTAATCAGCTCACTCTGGCGCATCCAAGTATCTAAAAATATACAGAGTGTTTCATTAAAAAAAATAAGTTTCCACGAACCACCAATTTTCTGATCACTCTGTATAGTTTAAAATAATTTTACAATATGTCGCGAATTGTCTAGTATAAAATTCTTTATAGATCTTAATTTTTTTCCCATAAGCCTCACAGAAGAAATACGCATCGTTGGGCCACCCTGTACAATGAAGCATCGCTAAGTTTAGAAAAAAATTGCCCATTTCGACAATCATAATCGTTAAATTTATTATTTGATGATATTCAAAAAAAAAAGAAAATTGGCGACATTGCCTACAAAAATCTGGCAAACCTCGTGAAGCAATTAAATAATCATCATCATTTAATGCTTAGAAAAAGAAGTTTGAGAGCTCCAATTCAAAATTGGAATTATTTTTGCACTAAATTTCAAGAAATTGTTTATTATTTAACAGGAAGAATAAAAAAAAAACAATTATTTTATTATAAAAAAAAAGAGAAACCGCCACCTACCTTTGCTGCGTCACTGCAACCTCTTCGAACCAATCCACACGAATCACTTCACTTTGTGAAATTAAAAATCCACGCTTCGTTCCAAATTAAAAAAAAAAATTAGCAATTGAGAGTACATCACTGATAGCGAGTTTTCCGCGTAGTTTTCCCGGCCATATTAAAACAAACCCGTCGCCGTCGACGTCGTCACTGCCCCGTGTCAATAAAAACAATCGCGTTTCACAGTTTTCCCAACAAACTAAGGAAAACTCACGTCCGATTGCTCCGAAAAATCTTCAGAACCGCTTAAATAGGTGTTCAGATTTTTATAAAGAGGCGACGAGTTATTACACGCGCACCTGATCGGGGCAAACTGCTCAGTTTTTTGGGCATCTTTTTTACGCAAATCACGAGTTCCTTGGAATCTTATTTCAGTGTTTTCATTCGTTTTTAATCTGCACAGAAAATTGAAGCACTCGAGCCGGATTTAAACCGTACAAATATATGTAAAAATAAACGCGGCGGTGACTCTTTCCTTTCTTACACTACAACAAAATTCTCAATCATCGTCGACAATTTTTTTGCAAACGTAGCAAGTAACATTTTTATAATTTTTAAGGAGAGTATTTTTAAAGTTTCTCTACTCACTCTTCTTTGCCTGACTTTGTTATAACGTTCCTTATATTTTTCGCTAAATTCTTATTTTTATTTACAAACTAAGGGTACAGCGAAACCAGCAGTATTATTATTATATAACTTAATGGAATTTGAAAAAAAAAATGCGTATAAGCAACGTATAAAATTACTGGGAAAAGCGTGGTTGGCCCTGGACTGTAGCAAGGTTTTCTTAATATACAGCGTGTCTCTAAACCTATGTCTTTAATTGAAACCACAAATAGTGGTCAAGAAAAGAAGCAAAATTTGTTATACAACTGTTGGTCATATAGTAATAATAACGCAAATAAAGATTATTTAACTTTTTCATAGAAATTGTTTGAGGGTCGCTGAATCCAGCTTAAATGTTCCGGCGGAGCTTGGTTTTCAACTATTCTCCGACGTTGGAGGCCATAAAAAGTCATAAAAACGCAGACAATGACCTAATGCACAGATATTGTACTTAAGGCAGGTCAAGTATCGTGCTTTTTTGTTAACTTTAAAAGCAGATAAACTTTGTAACTAGGTAAGTTCTTAATAATTTGAAATATTCCTTGCGTGTTGCATTAATTGATGATCAGTTTTGTGCTAATCCGTACTTTAACAGTTACATTTAAAAAATTCAATCTAAAGGCGATCGAAAAAGTGGAAATTCTTACATCATATTAATTTGTAAATTGCCAATAATCAACTTACAATGTTGATTACTAAAGTTTATTGTATTTGTACAGCAAAAATAAATTTGTTTCTTTATTAAAACTTCGAATAAACGACGAAATAAACGTCTGCACTAGGCGAGAGCTTTTATGTCTTTATTGGTTTAAGCCGACGCAGAAATCCAGGTTCAATATTATCCTTATAAAAACATGTGCTTTATGTTGGAATGTAAGCAGTTAATAAAATAGTTCGATTGAGAGCTAGCGAAGTTATTCAATCATTTATTTTGAACCCATAGATTATTGTGTGTACAGGCAATCTAATTTATTTAAATTTTTCATTGTATCATACTCCAATTCTTGCTTTCCGTTTTTACAATGGGAATAGTTTCTGCTCTTGCAATACTTATTCTGCAGCTATTAGTGCGATAATCAAAAAATAATTTCACGCATTGTCAACGCAGTTACAAAACTACAGTACGAAGATGTTTAATTACTTTAGCAAAAATCTAACGAAGATTAGGTACTCGTTTTTAACATAATTGTTATTGTCTATTACAAAGAGGTGCGTAAACAAACGTTCATACTTATCGCATGTTGAAAATACAAATAAACATGCCGATGTCCGCAAGTCGGATTCATATTCGTATGCAGTAAGACCTTGACCGAGTTCTTCCAAACGTAAATAAAAAGTTTTCTTGCGGTTTATTGCTTTTATCGGAATAAATTGCTGAAACAAGTCGTAAACCAAGCAGAGGTTTCAAAACGAAGGTACTACGCTCGCTTGTGATAGGTAAGTTTTTCATTTTTTGGCAAAAAGTTTCAGATTTGGAGAATTAATCTCTTATGTAATGAGGAACTGACAGTTTCATTTAAAGACAAAGGTTTTGAGACAGCCTGTATATAGGAATATGAAGCTTTCATAACATGTTTTAGCAACTGGGTTACCGGAAAAGTTTTCCGAAACATTCAAGATTTGCTGCTTTTCTTTAGAAATCTTTTGGATCGCACTTTAGTTCATAACTACAGTCTGATGTCAAATACAAAAAAGTATCAGATAAACCAATGAAAAAATATTACCGTGTATATTTACTATACAGGGTGCTGCATGTTAATTTAAAAGTGCTCGAATATTAATAATCCCTAATTATTTTACAGAAAAATTCCAAGTAGGTTTATTAAAGCGCTCTTTAAGACGAATCTGTCTCTGAAATTTGAGAATTTTTCGTACGCTGAGTTCTAAGATATTTAAAAAAAGATTCCGTAACTAAATGCAATTTGTACCAAACCATCAGCACAGCCTTGATCAAAGATAGTGAAAACTGAACAGATAATTAATAAATCTAGTTCGTTTTTGAAAAAGATTCTCAGAAACAACTTTTCCAGTAAATTTATTTTAACATTTACTGATCAAAGCCGTGCTGATGGTTTGGTATAAATTGAATTTCTTAACTGATCTTTTTTTAAACATCTTGAAACTGAGCAAATGAAAAATTCTCAAACTTCGCAGACAGACTCATCGTAAAGAGCGCTTTAAAAAAAACCAATGGAATTTTGCTGTAAAATAATTAGGGAAGCACCTTTAAATTAACATGGGATTTGCTATGTTGCATTTCAAAACGCAGCACCCTGTATAATGAGTGGAGTATGCACGTTTTTGATTTTCCTATTCCATCTTTAAAATCAACCGACAAAATTCCACGGTTAGTTGTTTATTCATTCCAAATAAACCTGATTCATAAAAATGTGCTTGCGTGGGTGACATTCTGGTCCTGACCACACTCTATCTCCATTCTTGGCGGCGACACTTTCACTCAAAGCCGTTTCACAATTATGCGACTTACCAGTCGGCGTTTTAATAATTCACCGTCATGTTCCTAGTTCCGTATAGTGTAGTGATTATGATCATATCAGTGTAACAGTATAAGAGGTGTCCCACATGTAATCTTAAATCTAGACGAGGCCGAATCCTAATTATCCGGATTGACAAATTGTACAATGCTCAAGAAAAAAAGAGACATTATTTAGCCATAAGTTGCGTAAACGAGTGTATGTATATTTATTAACATCTTAAATATGTGTAGGCCAAAACACCTGTTTAAAGGATAGAAAGGTGTCTGGGCGTTTGGTACGGAGGTGCGCCCCAGGCACCGAGTTGGTGGACTGGTTATTAGCTCTGTCCCCCGGAATACACACCAGGGCTCAAGCGGCGGGCATGTGGCAAGCCCTACTCGAAGAAGGCGTCATTGCACATGGTAAGTAATTTTTTAAAATAAATTACTTTTCAAATGAGAGGGTATCTTTTCAAAAAATATTCTACAAGAGTAAGTATACAATATTATCTATTTAGTTCCAAATGAAACCAAAAAGTACATCTTACATCAAACTTGGGATCGGTTTCTAAATTTAAAGAAATCGTTTCAAAAAAAGTCGTCAATCATCACGTGTCTCCACCGACGCACTTTTATAATTTTATGTAATACTGGGTGTCCCAGTACAATGTTTAAATATTTACAGAGCCTTTAGTGCGGTCGACTACAAGTTAAAATGTCTGGTGTATGTGTTTATTTAATTTAAAAAAATGATTTTGCACATATGCTTATGGTAAAATACATGTGTTTTAAAGTGAATTTATTTAATTTGAAGTTTCCTTGAAATGAAGACGGCAGATCCTCAGGAGATACGGAAGGACAATATTTTGAACATCTTCTTTAATAATGTAAAACCAGCTAAATCTTCATAGAAACCCATAAAACATTTGAATCGCTCTTATCTCGAAAACTATTAATTTGAGGAGCCATGTGTTTTAAGACTTTTTAACTATTTTCAACCGTACTACAGACCCCGTAAATATTTAAACATTGTATTAAGACACCCTGTATACTTAATCAATTCGTTTTACGAATACATTTTATAACCGTTTATTTGTATTAGTAAAATGCACTTACTTCTATTCTGGTGATGAGCAGAGATTAGTATTAGTATGTGATTGGTATGTAGAAAGAATAATTTTTCTTATTCTTTCAAATTTTCACATCATGTTTTGCTACTATGCGAGGTTTCAAATAATCGTGCCAACTTTCAGATATTTATTTCAGTTTACTCTTTGATTAATTTATTTAATTGAAACGCTCAATTCTTGACACATTCGTTGAAATTTGTTTCGTACAAAAACATCGTTTAAGCTGCAGAAACACTTATTAATTAAATTTTTAAACTTTTAAATGTACAACGAGCTTCAAATTTACAAATTTCTCGACGCGAAATGTTTTCATTCAATTTTTGGAACACGAAAATACAGGGTGATTCATTAGGCTCTTCGCGAACTTTAGAAAATGAAACTCGACGTAAGTAATAAGGAATCACCCCGTATATTTGTTATTAAATTCAAATATGCATTAGATTTTTTTTATTATTATTATTAAAGAGTTACCTATATTTTATTCGTCTGCTTGTCATCGTCGTCTTGGAGACTTGAAGAAAGTAAAATTAAAAGTTAATTTCCAAAGAGTCGAACCTTGAAAATAAATATCTTTCCCGTCAACAATCTGTCTTAAGGAAACACTGTTACTTTAGATAACATCAGAGAAATAAACTTCCTTATTTATACAAAGTTAGCAGATTCAGCTGAAGAGGGTTGGTAACAGAGAGGCCCCCAAGTGGAAGAGAAATTGTATATTACAGTTTGTGTGCCGCCTTTTGAACTTTGTTACACATTTATATTTGAAATCATTCGTGTTCTGTCAGTTCAAAGATAAAATGCTTGCATAATAAATAGAAGTTGCCACACTCTGTATATAAGATAACAACAACTACTAGGATGGTTTAACGCTTTTCTATTCCATTAATAGAATTCCGGTAGTCACAATTATCTTTTGCAAATAAAGCTTTTTAACTTTTAACAGAATTTCAATTTGTTTGTTGAATTCGAACTTATCCAAAGCGAGAAACTTAAATGTGAGAGATCTCGAGTCAATATTCATGAAAATTTATCGTTGAGTGCATGCCATGCTGTGTGCTGGCGAAATGCAAATTTAAACACATTTATTAAATATGAAACTGCAGCAAAACTTCCCCGGCATTTTAATATGATATCGATTAGAGCGCCGCGCCGAGACAATCTCTCGGCTCTTTGAATTTCCATGTGTGTCGCACGACTTTAAAAAGAAACTTTGGTATCACGTTTCTGCTCAGTGAAACTTTAATAATGTACCTGTTCAATATTTTGATTTTTATTCACCTTCAAACTTTTGTTACATTTAAATCAAATAACGTAATATGTGTTTTTATTTTTTAAGGAATGTCGAGTTGAGTATGTTGGAAAAAAAGTTTTTAGTAAACAATCTTGTCGCATTTCACAAAAGGAGATGCTGATGCTTTTTTGATTGGTTTTTTGATATCACAGGTTCCTAAAATGTGGTATTACTGAAGATTTTACAACGACCTCTTCCCCTAATCCACCACATTTTACATTTTCTCCTACTATCCTTCCATATTTCGAAACGTGCCAATTCCTGGCTATCTTTATTCTTCACTGATGATTCAATGGTCTTTAGTGGAATCTCTTCCTCTTCCCCTAGTCCACCAGTTTCTGGACATTTTCTTCAACTCTTCCTTCCATATTTCGAAACATGCCAATTCGACGTAATTGCCTATCTTCATTCTTCACCGTCTCTTCAACATGATTCAATGGTCTGTAGTGGAATCTCTTCCTCTTCCCCTAGTCCACCAGTTTCTGGACATTTTCTTCAACTCTTCCTTCCATATTTCGAAACATGCCAATTCGACCTAACTGCCTATTTTCATTCTTCACCGTCTCCTCAACATGATTCAATGGTCTTTAGTGGAATCTCTTCCTCTTCCCCTAGTCCACCAGTTTTTGGACATGTTCTTCAACTCTTCCTTCCATATTTCGCAACATGCCAATTCGACCTAACTGCCTCTTCATTCTTCACCGTCTCCTCAACATGATTCAATGGTCTTTAGTGGAATCTCTTCCTCTTCCCCTAGTCCACCAGTTTCTGGACATTTTCTTCAACTCTTCCTTCCATATTTCGAAACATGCCAATTCGACCTAACTGCCTCTTCATTCTTCACCGTCTCCTCAACATGATTCAATGGTCTTTAGTGGAATCTCTTCCTCTTCCCCTAGTCCACCAGTTTCTGGACATTTTCTTCAACTCTTCCTTCCATACTTCGAAACATGCCAATTCGACCTAACTGCCTATCTTCATTCTCCACCGTCTTCTCAACATGATTCAATGGTATTTACTGGAATCTCTTCCTCTTCCCCCAGTCCACCAGTTTTTGGACATTTTCTTCAACTCTTCCTTCCATATTTCGAAACATGCCAATTCGACGTAACTGCCTATCTTCATTCTTCACCGTCTCCTCAACATGATTCAATGGTCTTTAGTGGAATCTCTTCCTCTTCCCCTAGTCCACCAGTTTTTGGACATTTTCTTCAACTCTTCCTTCCATATTTCGCAACATGCCAATTCGACCTAACTGCCTATTTTCATTCTTCACCGTCTCCTCAACATGATTCAATGGTATTTACTGGAATCTCTTCCTCTCCCCTAATCCACCAGTTTTTGAACATTTTCTTCAACTCTTCCTTCCATATTTCGAAACATGCCAATTCGATGTAACTGCCTATCTTCATTCTTCATCGTTTCGTAAACATCTTTCAACTATCTTTAGCAGAATCTTCTTTTCCCTTGCTCTCAGTTTTCATATCTTCTTGAATTCTTCCTTAGATATTTCGAAGCTTGCCATAATCTTGGTTAGCATCGAACTTTTACGTCCGAATTAAAATATACAGCACTTTACAGGAAGGGAAAGTAATACAAATCTCCAAATTGATATTTTTTTGTTAAAACAGATTAGAATTTGAAGCTCGGAACACATAAACCTAGCCATTCTGAATTAGTTGAGGAGTATTGTTCATTTTTTAGCTTTTTTCTTCTACTTTCGTTCAATGGAATCTTTATGGGTTGGTAATTTTTCCTTGGGCATGCAAGCGCTCTTCTCCAATGGATCATCATCACATTGAATGACCTCACTCAGAATGAATCATCATATTTTCGGTGTTTACCAACATGACCATTGCCACAAAAGTTTATTTTGCAGGTTTCTGGGTCCTATTTCTAAACCTTTAATATTGCCAAGCTTTATTGTAATACCTCCGTTCCTTTTCTTCCCACACAATTGATCATCTCTGAGGTTATGCCGTCGGTCGTGTCCTAGTGCCTTCCCTTTTCTTTTTATTTTGACGGGCTTTTCGACTTTCGCAAACGTAAGGTCCTCCATTTCGGTGTTATTTGGGTTCGTCTATGCCTGCGCCTCTTCTTCAATTGTTCTTTGATCGTTCGGATTAAGCAATTTTGAAAAATACTCCTTCCATCTATTCATAATTGCAACATTATCTTTAAAAAGTTGTCCACCTTTGCTTTTCATGGCAATTGCCATTCCCTTTCCTATTTTTTTTAGTTACTTTATCGAATAGTTTACGGTTATCTTTACTTGCCTCTTCAATTTTCTTTCCATATTCCACCCACGCACTCAGTTTAGCTTTTTTATGTATTCAATCAGCATAAAAATGAAATAATTTACAATCTATTGCTGCTCATCATTTTACTGAAGTGCTGCTGTGGCAGAGCTTTAATGTTCCTTGTAAATCCGGACGGAAATCACCTTACATGCTACTGTGTAGGTTTACAAAGACGAAGTAATATGAAGATGACAAAAGTCAAAGATTGTTTCCTCACACTCGCCTCTCCGCTTATAAGATTGTTAGAAACTCTTTTAACATAGGACCTATTCAATTTCAGTTTCTCGTGAGCAACCTTTCAAAGACAAGTGCTTCCTGTACCGCTTTTGGCAAGATGAGGAGGGCGCGACCGCACTTCCTTCTTTAGAGGATATAGCTACGGCGGAGGATCAAATACGGGAGTCCCTTGGGACTCTCATAAACAGGGGGCCAGATGCTATGATGAGGATGATACTTAGGAAACCGTAAATGCGCCTGTGTATTAATGATTAACCGTTAATAATGTGTTCGTTTTTTTCGCATGCAGAAGCCACGAGCGCACTCCGGATGACCTGGAAACTATATACGAAGAACTGCTGCACATAAGAGCTTTATCTCACCTCTCCAATTCCGTTAAGCGCGAACTAGCGTCTGTAATTGTTTTCGAAGCTCATTCGAGAGCTAGTACAGTATGTAAGTTCAGAACAAGCATCACTTAATCAATTTGGTTTGTACAACTTGTTTTTTTCTTCTCAGTGTTTCATCAAGGAGATGAAGGAAGGTCGTGGTATATTATTCTAAGAGGATCGGTAGATGTAGTTATACATGGCAAAGGAACAGTTACAACGTTACAGGAAGGAGATGATTTTGGAAAGTTAGCTTTAATTAACGACGCCCCGAGGTACCTATGTACATATATAAAATAATTCCTCACATAATTTGGAATACATAATTATAATTCGTGGGAAATTTGATAAAATCAAGCGAGCATTCTCATTCTGCAATGCAATAACTCAAACAAATTTGATATTGCTTACCGGTTATAATAAATAAGTCAATTGTTTCTTGTTCCAGGGCGGCAACTATAGTTCTGAGAGAAAATAATTGTCACTTTCTGCGAGTGGACAAGGAAAACTTTAATCGAATACTTAGAGACGTAGAAGCAAACACCGTTAGACTTAAGGAGCACGGAAAGGATGTGCTAGTACTCGAAAAGATTTCGAATCAACAGAAGCAGTTATTTTCGCACTTCAAGTAAGTGAAAATTTGTTTGCCCGCGGTTAGTGCAACTCGTTTGTATTTCTTAAGGTACACCGTAATGGCGGGAACGCCGCAAAAGATGTTAGAACATCTCCTTGAGACCAGATTGGATGGACGGGGGGCGGTAGGAGCCGGCGATTTCCTCCTGACGACTGCTCAAGATCCCTTCCTGGATGATTTTCTTTTAACTCACATAGTCTTTATACCTACACACCAGCTAGTGGAAGAACTTGACAAACAATATCCTTTCGATGAAACTTCATTCAAATTACTACCCGAACGTTGCAAAATTGTATTATCCTTAATTTCTTGTACTTATAGAATAGAATCTCCTAGTCAAGACAGAGAGTTCTTGTTGGCTTGCAAACGGCGCGTTGTTCAATTCGTCTATAGGTGGGTTACTACAATCAGGCATCCTGTTTTTGATGACGAATCAGCTGTAGAGTTTCTAGATGAGCTAGCTAGCGAAGTTGAAGCTGATTGTATGCAGTGGAGTGCATTACAAGAAGAAGCATCCCTTATGCATCATGTCATGACACAATTGAGAAGGTATTCGAACTGATTGTGATTGTGAGTCATTTCCACTTGAAATTTTTATATATATATCAAAATCGCAGGTATCAAGAAGACAGGAAAGCTCACGAAGGCCAAAAATGGAAATTGCCTCCATGTGGCCAACCGATTAGTTTATTCAGCGGTAAAGAGAACAGCACCACGCGGACGATAATAATGCCCCAAGACGACAGTGAGTGGTCAATACTTATTTGTTGTTCTCTCTTTCCAATACACGCATTTTAGTTATATTCAGGGTGTATTGCGCAGATCATACTTATTGCACCCTAAGATTACCCGTGGAAGCCTCAGCAGAAACAATAAAGTTGTTCGCCGCTGATAAGTTGCAAATGCGACCTTCAGATGAACTTTTACTCGTTGAAGTCAAATCCAATGGGGAACGAGTTGTCTTCAAAGATAATGATATTAGTATCCCGACGGCTCTTAGCATTAACGGAAGGATATTTGTTTCGCCGAAGGATCATTTAGATGCTCTGGTAAGCTGTTTACTATTAAATAATAATTGTATTTACTTTATGATTAATAAAATTAATTATCTGCATTGTTTAAGAAATATTGGACAAAAGGCGAAGTTCAGTTTTCATTCATTCCATTCATTCCAAAGTGACATTTTTTTTGATCAATTTGAAAAAAAAAACCGAAATAGAAAATTTTTTTGGCTAATAAAACAGGTGTGCCAAAGAACCCCACCACACACTGCGACACTAAGGATAATTTCCTCGTAATTCACCATTTTAAAATTAGGATGTAACTTTTTAAGGAAGGATTTTTGGACACATGTTTATAACACAAACTTTTGTTACACTTTTGTTCTATACCCTAACGTTGCACAGTGGTCCAACTCGTGAATCTAGCTGGACAAAATTGTAACATTTTAAATGAGATGTTATTTAGAACGTAATCAAATTGCGTTTAATATTTACAATTTTCATAATTCATCACTGGATGATGAACTAATTTCATCAGTTGTATCTTCTTCGTCCATGCTAGTTTCTGCTTCTGCTGGAATGGGAGCATTTTTTAACAGTAAGATAACTTCGTTTGGGAGAGATTCTTGACGCTTTTGCTTTATTGTTCTCTTACTTGTTATTAGTGGATCAGATGTAATTAATAACATATGCAGGAGATCTTCATTGGTTATTTTTCTTGATATCTTTCTTGTATGGTGTTCGCGGAATCTTTTGCAATCTTTATTTCGAGCTTCTTGAGCTTCTTCCGATAGCTATCCAATTGGCAATAATGCTGATTCAATAATTTGTTTGCCATGGATTAATAATTTATGAACACTTGCTGGCATGTAATACCAGTTATAGTTATCTACATATAATTTCGCTGTATCTGTAGTTTTTTGCAAAAGCTTCAATATTGATGTCATAACCACTCGAAATTGTTCTTAGAATTATGCCAAACCGTATAATAAGCTCTTCATTGATACCAGTAATTGAAGCTGATAATGCTGGATGTGAAAAAAAATTACGTGCAGTATTACCATCATTTGTCGTTCCATAACACGGTTTCGGAATGTCTATTAGTAAGCCAAGTTCTTTTCGAAATTTAGTTTGAATAATCCTCTTTCGTGTTTCGACACTTTCCTTGTCAGCTTGTTTAACTTGCCATTTCTTTATTTCTAATCGATAAGCAATGTGCAGCAAACACTCAAAACACCTAATCCACGAATGGAGACTTGACAAACCAAAAGACAAAGTTGTTTCATCTGTCGGTCGCGGTCTTGCAATATGATACTCCAAATTATTCATTTCTTTTGGTGTTGCACCACATATGTAGCATTTTTGAAATGACTGTTGTGCAAGAGTGCTGCAGATTTTTCCATCTACCATAGTTAACAACATTTGCTGCGTGACCTCCAATTCTTTCGAGTGACCAGAAATTTTTGTCGGTGAAAGAGTTCTTCAATTTTACGAACTTCTTGTCGAATAAGTTCTGACGTTTCTTTCGCAAAGAGCAATTTAATTGGTCGACAATAACGAGTTGAAGACGGTCTTGGGTTTTGCCATAAAGTTTCGCCTTCGCATTGTAGCTGCAGAGGTACCAACGAAATCACAAACAAGGATGAATCATCATGCAATTCTTCTGTTTCTTCGGTATATGCTTGCTTATAAGAACTCTGCCCGGAAGCTCCATCACAACCCCATTTAAATATCATAATTAGATTATTTGCGGATCTGGATGCTGCATTGTCTAAAATGTCGTTCTTTGCCATAGAGAAACGTTGAATCGTATGATCAAGTAAAGCTTGAAGCTTTACTTCTGCTGATATTTCAGTAATGACAATATCATTCGGATAACATTCTTTTTTTGCCGCAAGAAGTTTGTTATAAGAAGGATATATATTCGCATTTTGCTTTTTGGTTTGATCACGAATCAACACGTACTGATGTTTCGTTAATTTCGCGTCAACATACAAAGCTAAAGCCTCTTCTTTAGCGAGCTTGTTTGGTGTAGATAGTTCTGGAGATTTGAATGGTCTTTTTATTCGAGTGGCTCTCGTGGGGGAAGCGCTAATTTCTTTGATAATTTCAGCTGCATCTCTTTTTCCTTTTGAACGCAAACTGATTTGTGACGCGTAAACTAACTCATCTGAAGTTGATTGCGACACCAAAGTTTCCACTCTTCTTTTTTTTGTCTTATCACTGGAATCAACAAATGCTTTTCGCGGCCGACCTACAGTGCTGCTAGTTTTCGGTGTTGTGGTATCTTGAGATGATGTTCCTGGTCTTCTTAAAACAGCGGCATTAATTACTATATCCGGAAATTCTAATTCACAATTAAGCCAGGTAGAGTTTTTAGATAGAAAATTTTTTAATATACGATGACTTTTTTGCCATCTATCCTTTAAATGTACGCATAGACTGTCTATAACTTTTTTAACACACACTGTGATTTGCTCATCGCAGTCTTCCAAGTGTAAATTGTTTATAATATAATTATACAGAACATTATTTCTGTTAGCAATATCCTCCTCATTGTGCCAGATCTCGAATAATGCTCGACGCGTGAGTTCACCTTCCATTACTGAAATTTAAATAAATCATAAAGTTGCGAAGATATGCAGCTACATTGTTTAGGATATATGTCGTCAATAGATGTATGTCACACATTGATTAAATTTGCACTACTAATATGTGTTAGTTTTGGTAATTATATTTAAATTCGAATTGCATTCTTTTCTATGTTCTGCATTGGTTATAATTTATATGACAATATAGCACTTACCTATAAGTAATATTTTCAAGGCACAGAATTTAAACAACACTGTTATTGTTTATTCAAATAATGAACGTTCGCAACGCGCACGGTTACAATACTAAAACCATTGGTCGCATCAAAGGCCTGTCCACTACAGGTAGAGAGATAAGTACTTAAGGGGAAATTTAATAACAATTTCTAATGAAATGGTCATTAAGAAGTACTTTTGTATCATTAAGATCGTTTTCTGAGACATACTGATTTTGGAATTTTGTCCAGCTAGAATTAAACTTTGGACCACTGTGCGTTGGTAAAATTTGGCGGAGCAATTCAGATACGCCCTGTATATAAGGGCAGATTTTGTAATTCATTAGCGGTTAAACAGCTGTTAAAATTTAGAGTTGTTTTAAATTTAAAAATACTGTTGTCACTACAGCAACAAATTTTAACAGCCCTTTAAATTTAACGGTTTCTGTACAGAATAGACCTCGATATTTACGAATGTTTAATTCATCTGTCATTTCATGTTCATTAACCAACGAAAAAACTTTAAATTTTAATCATTTCCATTTCCAATATTGCACTAGTACTGGAAGTAATAATTTTAAACAAAGGAAAATGTTTATTTAATTTGGGTAGAACGGGATTGAAGGATTTGATTCATTGAATAGTCCTCCGAATACGATTCGCAGTCATTGTTGTGCAGATCATTTTTGCGGTGATGCCACTCATGTCAACATGGATTTGACGAGTGCGCAACGCTGTCGAATTTAACTCAAGCTAACTACACTAATATTTCAGTCTTTTTAATATTTTTAATATCGTTTGAATTTTGTTATCTAAAAAGCAAAAGCTCAAAAGTATCGCTCCGTGACCTGGCTTATGAGATTTTCGAATTTTGAGATCTTATAAATCCAAGCCACATTTTTGTGTTTTCGGGTTCATGATACAACAAAAAAAAAAAACTATAATATTTCAACAGATAAAACAGCGACATCCTACGATCAAAGCATAATGAAAGTTTTTGGAAAAATTTTGTGCAAATCGTTTTTGATTGCAGTGAAAACCTCGAGCAGCCTCTGTACACCTGTTTCAGCCCTGTTTGGGGCTTCATCAGCAGAGACTGCAATCAAAAACGATTTGCAACAATTTTTTTTATAATATTTCACTTTTGTTCTAAATAAAATGCTTGCCTTTACATTTCAGACCTGCTTGACTGAACAAGAAGAACCTACGCAAGGTATAGACGCCGATATAGAACTTTTCAGCACCAAAGAATTAGCATATTATATGACTTTATTCGACTGGGATTTATTTTGGTACGTAACCACTACCTAAGTGCTTTAAATCTCAATTTTCCTAAAAACCTAATCATTGGATTTCTTTCTGATTTAATGTCCATCAGCTATTTCATCATACCTCGCCAATCATTTTAGAGCCGTTTTCTCAGAATCATAGTTTAACTTTAATCTTCTTGTTTTATTCGCACAGTCCAATTTTATAGAAATAAAAATTGAAGATTGAAGATAAGCTCTGAGTGAGAAGACGGCCCTAAATAACGTGAATTTTTCAGGTGCGTTCACGAATACGAATTAGTGTACCACACGTTCGGTCGTCATCACTTCGGCCAGATCACCGCCAACTTGGATGTTTTCGTGCGGAGATTTAACGAAATTCAATACTGGGTGGTCACGGAAATTTGTATGACAAACAACCTAAGCAAGCGAGTGGCGGTCTTAAGGAAATTCATCAAACTGGCCGCATAGTAAGTAATGCAATAATTAAATAAATTTATGTTTCACGTTTTATAATTATTGTAGAAGAAACTTTCACAACTCTCACTAAATTATAAATTGTTAATCAAACTGCGTCAACTAATTAAATGAATTTTGTTAATTTTAATATACAACCTGTATATGTTCCATATTGTTGATCATTAATTTGCTAAACTGCGTCAACTAATTAAACGAATTTTGTTAATTTTAATATACAACCTGTATATGTTCCATATTGTTGATCATTAATTTGCTAAACTGCGTCAACTAATTAAACGAATTATGTTAATTTTAATATACAGGTTGTGTTCCATATTGTTGATCATAGCAATACCTGTGAAAAGGAACATCCTTAGCTTTTCAAAACTGTGTGGTGGAATTTTTGTTATTTAGTTGTTTGGCTTTTATCCTTCCATCATCGTTTCTTTTTTTTATAATTTAAATTCAGATATAATCATATTTTTATTGAAAATTTGCAGTTGTAAAGAATATCAAAATTTGAACGCGTTCTGTGCAATCGTGATGGGTCTGAGCAATGTGGCCGTGTCGAGGCTTTCATTAACATGGGAAAAGTTGCCCTCAAAGTTTCGGAAGTTGTACACGGAATTCGAATCGGTAATAGATCCAAGCAGAAACCACAGAGCTTATCGCGTCAGCGTCGGTAAACTTCAACCACCGGTGGTGCCGTTCATGCCCCTTCTCCTCAAGGACATGACATTTACTCACGAAGGCAATAAGACGTGCCTAGAAGGGCTGGTCAACTTCGAAAAAATGCATATGCTAGCGCAAACGATGAGGACCATCCGGTTTTGTAGGAGTAGGCATCTAGGTAAGAGCAATTTTAATTGCCTCAAGGAAAACTTCTTGTAATCATCGTTTATTTGTCTCAGTGTTGGAACCTCCGTCGCCAAAAAGTGAGGGCGAAGTAAAATCATACATCTCATGCCTACGGGTCATCGACAATCAGCGAGTCCTTACCAGCTTATCGCAGAAATTAGAGCCTCGGAGGTCTTAGTATGTCGGTAACCTTTTCAAAAATTATTTATTTGATACGAGTTTTTTCCACGATCTTACTAATTTAGAACTAACTTAAGTAGGTGAGGAGATATCATACTCTATGCAAATAAAAAAAAAAAGAAATCTTGGACCAAAGTATTTATTACAACATATACTTAACTGTAAATTGAAAAGAAATGAATAATTTAAAAACGTAGTCATTGTCCAGCGTTTGATTAAACAAAAGACTATTAAAATCCAACAATATAAATTATTTCATTGATGAAATGTTGGACAAGCATCATATTTGTTTGTATTTTCGTAGGTAAACCATGAAATGTACTATAGTGTTTTGTAGAATTTTATAATTTTGCTTGAACATAGCGCGCTGATACACAAAATTAATCAAAATAGCTCTGTGTTGTCTGTAATGAAAAGTCTGTAGCGGTGGAATAACCTTTATATTCTTATAATAGCAGAAACGTTACTGTAAAATATTTTTTTTTTTTAAATATAGTTAGTAGTTAGTCGTCAAAGCAAGCAATAAGTATGTTGCTGTTTTAGTATATTGTATTAAGTGCACAGTATTTGTACAAATCAATTTCCGAATAACTCATCCACTCCTTACGAATACATCTATAAGTGAACACCACCACGAAACTGTATACTTATAAGATTTAACGTTTCAGCATAATTTTTAATACACTTAAGTTATGCATGAATCAATGGACCATTCAATTACTGCCGCGTTTCTTTAGTCTCCGAAAAATACACATAGTACCTACACATAAACATAATTCAACCAACAAGTTCCAAAGAAAAGTATGTTAAATCGTTTAAGATTAACTTTTACACGGTTTTTTCTCCTACAGCATTTAATAATTAAAGAGAGTTAGGTATGTATCGCATTGTTCAAAGAGTTAGTGGTAACTTATTGTTAGATTAAATAAATCTGCTTCAATATGTTATCTCTTTAGAACTAAATTTGTAATTAGTCGAAAACGCATTGTTTTCAAGAGATTTTTAATAAATTTATTGAATTTTCTCTTACGTTTACGTCGATTTCAAAACTTTGACTTCCTCTGTATACGACGAGAGATATTCCAACTTTGATGCGTGCTTCTTGAATCTGGAAAGATTTAGGAGCTTTCATGAAAAAAAGAAATCAGTAATAAGACGAATTCCCGTACGTGTCCAACTTTCTGCCGGTCGCTGTATATTTTGAGAATAATTTTAAATATGCGATCAAAAATCAACTAAAAATAAAAAAAAATTGGTTAACAAATTTGAAATATCTTGTTTGATTTAAAAGGAAATTTAAATTTAAAAAGTTTCGGACGCAAAGAAATCTCATTTGAAATTTAAACATAATCGAAAGTTAATTGTAATTTTAATCAATTGATATTTTAAATATGTAATTAATTGATGTTGCTCTCTTGAAAACAATGAACTTTTTCTCATGCAATTTTATCTACAGAGAAGGACGGAAATTCGGGTACTGGACATGGGAAGTATCTTCGGATAAGTTCGGGAGTGGCGAAACCTGCAAAGGCAGCTACAGTTCGTTCTCGGTGAGGGGCATGTGTGAAGTGTCTGACTTTTTATATTATTTACTTGTATTTTCGGCAAAACGTAAATTATTTAAATTATACTGCAATAAAAAAGAAATTCCACGAGTGTATGTCTTTAAAATTATAAACCCTTAGAACTTCATTTTCGCCACAATATACACTGTGTCCATGGATTGGGTTTACAATAGGAAAAAACATTTTTATTTTAGTGTTTTTGAGAAAAGTCATTTTTTATAAAAGTTTTTTTTTGCTTGTCCTAAAACAGCCAAAAGTGTTATTGAAAATGATGAATTCCTTTTGATAGCTGAGCAAAGATTTTGAGTAAAAACTCTAGATTTTGCGATATTTTGCAAAAATCCGAAAAGAATTTTCAATTTTTCTCGGTTATCAACCAGAATTTATCACATTCTACGAATTTTCTGGGAGTTCTAGGACAAACAAAAAGTTTTATAAAGAATGACTTTATCTCGAAAAGTCAAAAATAAAAAAGTTTTTCCTATTATGAACCCAATCCGCGGACACACTGTATGTTTAAATACACGTTTTGTCAAAAGAATACGTAAATTGCAATGCAATGAATATAGTCAGATGAGCACCCCATTGAAAAAGCTTCCCATTTCGTCTAGTATTTAAATTTCCTTATCTGTATATTACCATTACCGATTCGCATTGTTAACGCACAAACACTAATTAGTGTCCCGATTTTCACTTAGTGTTTTAGGTCGATGAATTTATCTACTTTATAACATAAAAGCACACTGCTTGATAATTGTGAATTTGTTATGACAATCACGGGTGATCTGTATTTAAAGAAAAAAAATAATGTGATATAGATCAGCCAGTTCTATCACTACTCTATCGATAAGTGAATTTAATTAATAGTCGTATTTACGTGTTATAAGTAAAAAAAATATATATATAATATATCTCGAATATCTTATGAACATACCTACTTACTAGATTAGTCGTGTGTATGTTGCTCCCCTAAAACTTTATTTATGTTCAAATTCAAGGTATATAGCAAAGTTCTTCAACGTAAATATCGTCGAAGATTGTTTAATAAATAGGGGCGCCACATACAAAATATAATCTTCCAGAAAGTTATATTCCATACTAATGAATTCCCTAACTAAAGAATTTTATAATCTGCTGCAATAATACTTTCATGTGATTGTTAGTTTGAAGTTATTTAAAAAAAAATAATGTCTTGCCAAAGGGTCGTTATTTCAATTCGACATACTATAAGACGTGCAACTATTAGAAGTACCGACTCTTCCGTTAATTAAAAATATAATTACGTTCTGTATGTGATATATTTAATTTATTGTCTTAGGATTAGTCTTGATGTATGTCTAATGGTTCTATTTTTATAAAAAAAAAAAATACTTAACCGTAGATTTAATGTTGTTTTCTTTCTTTAATCCTATGTACCCAACTTTTCGGTGCAATAACATTTCCGAATTGTTGGCAGTAATGTTTTCAGTTCTTTTTTTATTTGTTTTGACCACCTTATCCTGGTCAGTCACTGACAATGTAAGGAAACACTCCAATGCATGTATGTGTGATCTCTGTTATTGTCTATTTTTACCTAGATAAAAGAAACAATATGTAAATATTTACTACTAATAATCCATTTTTATTATACACTTATTAGACATATGGAATAAAGATTACGTGATATCCGGTGTTTTTATATACACGTCCATATTTTATTTTATTTGTTTAATTATTATTCGGGGCTACTACGAAAGATAAATGAATTAATGACTGCATTAAAAGCAAGAGTAAAATTCTATTCATTCTTTTTTAATGTGATTTAGGCATCACGCTAAATTTAAGTCCTTAGCAACTGCGTTATAATTTGCAATCTCGTGTAGGTATACTGAGTAAGTATATTATTCATTAAATTATTTATCATCTTAAAACAATCACTCTCTAGTCATCTGGGTAATACTCGGAATGTGTCGGATGTTTTAATTATTTTATTTAAAATTTTAATTCACCGAGCGAAGTAATGTTACATTTATTTATTTTACGTTATCGACTATTGATGAATAAATCCGAAAATTTATGCAGTAGTTAGGCGAACGCATTAAAAATGTTTTTCCTTCTTCCTTATACGTGCATCAATCTACTCTAATCTCGTTGCTAGCTACGAAAGTACTACTTATAATCCACTGAAAAAATAAATAAATTTTGATAAGTCTATTAAAATTCATGTGGAATATAAAATTGTACCTCTCTGTTAACTTGTTCGGCAACAACGAAACACATGCGATATTCGCAGCTTCTTGAATTGTAATAATTTTTAATTTGGAAATACTTAAAATTGCAATTACTTAGAGTGAAGTTACATTTATTTGTTTTAATAAATCCGGGCGCTTTGTGAACGCGTTTAAAATGTTTTGATGATTTACGACATCGTCCATGCACAAAGTCAAAGTTGAAACTGACCTATCTTCGCGCCGTCATTCAACAGCCAGCCGCCTATGCCATCCACTCATTAGCTGTGCCAGAAGTTACTCAAACGGTTTAGTGAAAATCTGCCAAAGCATTTTTCTCGAAAACTATTAAATTTTTGTTAAGAACATATGAGTTTAATCGTTGCCATTTATGATGATATATTACAGGTTTAAATACTTACACGCGGTAAACAAACACCCAATAGAAGTGAAAAAAAATATTTACTGAGCCATTACATAGCAGAAAATTAATATATTTTAGAGATATAGTCACATATTTAAAAGCATATAGAAACTGAAAACTAATAATGTCATTGGATGTTTAAAATGATATACCACTTAATCCGCTTTGCCACTTGAAATCTTGAGGTTCGTAGCAAGGGGTTCACATAAAGACACTTTAATTAGAGTCTGGACAATACCGCCATTTTATATCACAAAATAAAATATACCGCCATTTTATATCACAAAATTTAGCTATGATTGGTAAGGAAGAAAAGTAGGCGTTACCTTCTCGCGAGTTACACGCGACAGTTGTCTTGAAAAGTAATAATCAATTATTGCTTTAACATTTTTTATTGACATGAGTTGGATAAGGCAAGCCGCCGAAAACCTAAATATATGAAGAGAATTACTCCAGCTTGGTGATATTTTTGAGCGTTGAGGTTAAGAAAGGTAAACAAGCAACAAAATGGCGACATTTGCCGAAAATTAGGATGCGCACTCGTCGAAGCGAATTCTCCCAACTCTATTTCTCTGGACACTACCATTGTCAAATGCCAACTATAAGACTTACAAGTAACGTAAACCAGGAAGTTTGTTTAAAATAAAAGTGCGCAACTACTTACGGTTAATGCGCTATTAATGGACCTGAATGTGTTTAAAAAAATTATATTAATTATAATACCTATGTGTTAAAAGGAAGTAGTAAATACATGACTTCACTTAGTAATATTTTTATAATTTAGGTTGGTTACACTGACAGTACAGTATTTCATTTAATGTCAAAAATGAAGATGGCCGACGGATCTATGATTTTGCGAAGGAACAGACCAGGAACTAAAGCTAAAGTAAGTTAAAATACGTCTAGAAATTACGTAAAATTGTTTACATCCCGACTCTTACAAAAATAAAACTTCCACATTGATTTTTCTAATTGTTAAACAACCAACACCTTTTGTCATAAACATGAATGTTTTTAATTGTATATTGCTGCATTATCTAACAAAAATGTAATTGTGTGAGATTTTCATAAGAATTATTAACGCATGAATGATGTTTTTTAAGTTACAGTAATTAATAAGTAGTGTCTTGGATTTGTAGGATTTCTGTAGGTTTCCAGATGAAGCTTTTGAAGAAATGGACAGCACATTGGCTGTTCAACAATATATTCAACAGTTGATAAGGCGAGATCCCGCTAATATTGATCTAATTTTAAAAATGCCCGATGCTCAAGATGAAGGTGTGTGGAAGTACGAACATTTAAGGTGAAGTCATCCTTTAAACAGTTTTCTCTCAAATTAAATTAAAGTGACTTTTCTTAAAACAGACAGTTTTGTATGGAACTCAATGGTTTAGCTGTAAGACTACAAAATGAATGTCATCCAGAAACTTGCACCCAAATGACTGCCACAGAGCAATGGATATTCCTGTGCGCTGCTCACAAGACACCAAAAGAATGTCCCGCTATCGATTACACAAGACATACATTAGACGGGGCTGCTTGTCTATTAAATAGCAACAAATATTTTCCTAGTAGGTAAGCAATGAAAATCCATTTTAAAACATACTTAAGTTTAATTAATTACAAGTGTGAATTTGTGTCCGAAATAAGACATAATAATTGAATTTTTTCCAGAGTAAGTATTAAGGAATCTTCTGTGGCAAAACTGGGTTCAGTTTGCAGAAGAGTCTATCGTATATTTTCACATGCTTATTTTCATCATAGAACTATATTTGACGAGTTCGAAAGTGAAACGTATCTGTGTAGAAGATTTACGCAATTCGTAACAAAATACAATCTCATGTCCAAGGACAACCTCATTGTTCCGATATTAGAAGATGATAATACTCCAGGTGAATCTGAAGCATAAACCAATCTTTTATTTATTTATTTTCGTGATTTAAGTGAAATGTGTGTTGAACTTTCAATGTACATAATAAGCACTGTAGGAAACTCTCTCGTGACTATAGCTCCACAGTTTATAGTGTTAGGAGAAATTATACGTTTCCGTTATAAAATTAATGGAACTTCATTTACAATTTTTATATGTTCATTTCTTTAATGTAGTAAAAGAAAAAAACAAGCATTATTGTATTATGTGTGTAGTAACAATACATAAACTTTTTTTTGTAATGTATTTTTGCTAATTAATAAAAAAAAAGTATTATTTGCAAAATTCAAAAATGCAATAATCAGTGTGGTTATTTAAAATTGTATATTCTGTGACCACTCTCCACCTATTAGTTCAATTGACAAGCATTGATTGTATGTTGACGGTTTTTATTATAACGTTTCGTTTATATTTTAAAGGCAAAAGTAAAACATATTTTATTATTTATTTATAACAGGTTGTCCATACTTACAATTTACTTTCTCCAATACTTAGTTTACATACCAAAAATAACAAATCATAATATTAGGCTAGACCTAAAATATTACTAAATACAAATTACTTAGAGTATATATTACTTATTTAGTACTGGAATATTACATTTTATTCTGTAAAGAACAAGCACAGATATCATCTAAGATACAGCAAATGTAAAAGCAATTACTAGCGACATCATTTGACTTGTTTTATTTTATTTACTACACGACTATAAAATTCGATACGCACACATAAAACACTTCTATTAAATATGCTCGTAAAATATAAACATGCACTAGAACATCATCTAACATCTCGTTTCGTAAAGACCACTTCTTCCAATGTAACGCACCCACTTTATAACATCATGATCGGAATAATTAAGTTTCGGTTCGAAAACCTTCAAATAGCGCACTTTAAATCCAGATGGGGCAAATGGCACCTCAAAATTCATAGAAATAGGCGGCCTTGTCCACTTTTTCTTTGTATCGGTTTCCAACAACTCTATTTCAGCAGAGAGTTGAGTTTCTTTCATGCCTGCCAATCTCTTAATTCTAAAAACAGAATACTGAGCACACAAAATAAACAAGTTTGCAAATCTTACTTCCACACTATAGCATTTTCTGAAGCCTTATATTTTGCTTTGCCTTTTAAGCAAATTAATTGTACTCCAGATGTATTGAGGGGAGTTGGTATTTTTACTTCGATTTTCTGTCCGAGTAAGGATGGTTTAAAGTTGCTTTTCAGTACAACTTTCACTTCCATCTTTGTGCGGCCAACTTCTCTTACCAACGGAATAACACGAAAAGGTAAAGATATGTCTTTAGTTGTTCGATATCTAAAATGATACGTATAGAAAACTCAGCATTATTTAAGAAAAAAAATGTGACACCTCATTAATTCAAATTCTCCATCTGGCGGTATGAAACTTATCGAATGCTCAGTTTCAAATTTACTTAATTTCACACATTGGTGAAACTGACAATCATCAATGACCACGACTGGTTTACCAGATCGTGCTGCATCTGAATCGGATGTACTTCCTAGCCCACCTTTGCCTTTCGCTTCCATAACTATCTTATCATTGATACCAAATTTGCATTCAGGCATTCCAGACAGGTATGATTTCATTACAACTTTTCCTGCTACATGTGCTGATAAAACTTGCCCTGTGAAAATTAACCAATGAAATAAGCCCATATAACATGATGTTATTTCTTACAGATAATATGTAAAATTTGTTACAAAGTGTATATTCGACACCTCTCGGTTTTAACAAAATTTTTATTCAAGAATTATCAATTATGCGATTTCAATGAAACATCAAAAACTTTTTTACGTCAATCTGAACAAAGTCTAATAAAATACAAACTGACCTTGTGGTGACATCAGTAGATTAACGTATTCCAATACGTCTAAAAACAATTCATTTCGCCGATATTTAATCCCTTCCCGTCTCCATCCAATTTGTCCAGTCACCTGTGAAGTTATTTGAGCTTGCTCTTCCTTAGTAGCCGACTTTATGCCTTGCTGCGTTATGAACGTCTTTAATACACCAGTGTCCGAATTTTGTGGATAACCAAAATCCAAAATTTCTATAATAAAAACAAATCGTCGTAGCAAAAGCTAACAAACTGTTCCTTGTAACATACCGTCCAACAATTCATAGATGAGAACGAAATTATTCTTGATGTTTTCTTCGGAGATTTTGCCGAAATAAGATTGCATTACTTCGATGATTTTCAACAAAAATTCAAATACCATTGCTGCGTTTACATTTTGCTTCGTTACAGCGGCCAGCCAAATATTTGCTCGCTAAAAAAAAAAAACAATTTACTATAATTACGCAGATGTTGCTGAATTATTCAAGCAAACCGTCCATCAAAAGTTTTCGAGTAAGAAATTTAAACAGAAATTGGAAATTTATAAAAAAAAAACAAGAAATATTTCAGCAAGAACTATTAAAATAAAATTGACTTTACGCCTGCGCATTTTGATTAAAAAAAAAATCAGTAACGTACACCAATACCAAAATCTTATAGGAGTAACTTTTTAAAACTGGAATTTTTCATAAGTCGTAACAATTTATTGATTTTTGAATCTTCAGGCGGGAATTATGACGTCACAATGACGGGGTTTTGACGTTATTCAAAATGCAGTCATTTTTTTTATCAATTGTTTCTAAAAACAGTAAATTTAACATACTGGCTCGTTCTCATCTTATAATTAAAATCTTTAAATGAAATTGTGGTTAAAGTAAACAAGAAACGATTTAGGTTTACGTCAATTTAAGAGAGTGCCGCCAGTGATGCCAACTCAGAGACCTCAAGGATTTTATTCCTGTATGTAATTATAAATATTAGGTATTTGACGATTGGGACTTTCTGGGAAGAAAAATTATTTAGTGACATTTTAAAAAAGGAATAAAGAAAACTGTCTTTTAAACTTTGACTTATTTGTAGCAATTATTACTTTGGTTTTTCAACCAAATTGAATGATTAATGCTGTGTTTCCACACCTTCGGCGTTCGGAATCCTATTCGCGATTGCTTAATTTAAAAAGTTCTGAACTTTGAAACAGTCAGAAATTTGAAATCAACCAATCACGAGCAGGATTCGGAATGCCGGCCTGGTGGAAACGCAGCATTAAGCTGCTTTTCATGCTTTGAAGAATTGGGTATTTAGGGATTACTGTCATTGGTTTTCGTTGATCACGTGATCACTTGCCCTACAGGCGTGGAAGTATTATCCTAAAGTTACCAGATTTTAATTTGGATAAGGCAGGACAACCCATTCCAAGCCGCAACCAACAAAATGACTGCAGTCCCAAACTTTTCTTAAGCGTCTACCCCTTAAAAGAAAAGAAAGTTTTTGTCGACCTCCCTTATTTTAAACTTAATTATTACTGCAACCACATTAGAATAAAAACTAAAATTAATTACATAATAAAAAAATTAACATGTATAATTGTACTGACCAGATCGCCATCTATTATCTCAAAGTGAAAGCTAATTTAATCGAAAAATCAAAAATATGTGAAATCTGTGCACGTAAGAGTATGTAAAAGTCGTGCCATCTGTTGTCTGAAAGTGAAAATTATTTTAGTCAAATTTCCTATAAATGCATTTCATCTTCACGCGCATGTTATTCGCAAAGTCTCTGCCTTCTAACTTTGCAGTGATTGGAACTCCAAAATTTTAACTTCAAAAATGAAAATCAAGGCATGACTGGCATTATCAGTATTACCGCCATCTCTCATCACCGGAGCCTATCAAATTTAATTCAGTTTGAGTACAAGAATCAATCCAAAGCGATAGTAAAGACATCAGAAATCAGAAAGAAATCATTTAGAGCGCTATCTCTTGGCCAAAAATGGAAATAAAAAGGTTTTCAAAGAGGGCGCTGGACAAAATGTTAAAAATCGGGACGTCTGGTCACCTTATATTAACCAAATCCCCAAAAAGCATTTTCAAGTGTTTTCAACATTTCTTTTCAATCAGCTGTTTCTGTTAATTTATCTTCACATTTTTTAGCAATTTACGTCAAACATACATATTTCGTACCCCCTCCCTAATCGCCAAGCGGCTATTATGGATTATGATGCTATAAAATTTTGGAAGTAATCACAAAATGTGATAGGTTACTCCGTTAGCCTTCAACACTATTTTTTGAAAAATAGAAATTTAGGGACGTTTGGTTTAGCTCCACGGATATTTGAGACTCTACACATTTGGGGAACAATCTTATTTCTAAATTGGCAAGACTGAACGACATGTTTATTTCCTTTATTTCTCACAGCATTCATTCTTCTCCTTACTTATGAAATTGGCATTAAACTGTTGTTTACTTTTATCTAGAGATGGGATTCCACCCGGTGGAATCACGGAATGCACCCGGTGCATTGGATGCATTGCCCGGTTGCCTACATTTACATAAGGCATAAGAAATGCTTCAAAATGACACCAAATATAATATATTTTGTACGAACTATCGCTAGACAATTATTTTGTAACGTTAATTTCAACAACTTACGCATTTTGTTCAGATTTTAAGCTACAAAGCTTCCGATTAAACTTAAAAGTTTACTATTCAGCTATTCACCATACACTATGAAACATTAAACCTGTAAACCACCTGCAAACAATTAAATAACATCAAGAAAAGATTCTCGTTCGATTTGCGCGGGAAATTTAAATTATTGAATGCACCCAGTACATTCATGTATTCACCCATGTGGGTGCTTTCAATGCACCAGGTTCATTCCCTAACCTATCTTTACTTTTATCACAACTTTAGTAAAAGACAACTTTAATCATTATCAGTCCTGTTAAATAAAACAGGAAATGTTACAGACAAGCAGTGATACCAATACACTATCAGTTTGATAGATAGATGTTCATAATGTGCAATTTATCTTCTCCCATACTAAGGACATGGAAACACTAGTATTACCGGGACTTAGTAAGGTATTAAGCAGATGTCCTAGTGAACTCACCTTGATGTGAAAAAATGATGTTCGAGCAATATTTGTAACCGGGGATCTCACTTGCTGCCTGGCATGAATGACGTTCACTCTAAACGCATCAACTGCATTTCTTCCAATGTCATCTCTGTAGACCCTTGAAATCAACACCTCTCCCTTGTGATTATACACAAAAAGTCCCCCAATCATTGTGTCCAGATGTCCAAGAAGGACTTCACTTTTCAACTGAAAACACTGTTTTTTAATTGTTGAAACTTATGAAAGAAATGCATTCGACATTCAATCATGACAGCAGCATTTGATGTCTTATTATTATAAAGTATAGATTAACTATTAAAAAAGAAATATAGTTACACATAACTGGCTGATTAAAATAAATTAGTATACATATATATACCAATTACCGACACAAATTTGTATAAGTAGAGCATTTTCTTTATAATAAGTAATGGTGTGCAACAATTTATTGTAGTCCTGAGTGGCTGTGGAATGTCTATTCCTTTTGACTGTAAAACAACAAATTGTTTACGTATTTAATGTTTTATTGCAATTTAGTTAAAAATCATTGTTTCTACAGCCACCCGGGACTACAATAATTTCTGGACTCTCATTAGACAGAAATGAAAAGAGAAATAATTTGCAATAACATACCACTTACGTAAACATGAATGAAAACACCCCTCAACTTGTTCTTGAAGTACTGACGTTAACCTTCAATATCCGCCATCATTCCACCACCCACTTTTGTCGATTAACTACACTGATCATTGCAAGAATTTCGCTATCCTTATGAAAATTATTAGCATAATTAAAAAGTATATAACAACAGTAATCATTTTTAATTGCGAAAATCAGGCACCAAGTTTTAAACAATTGTTATAAAAATACATTTTGATAACATTTGACTAACGATTGCCAAATGACGTCACAAGTTACAATAATCGGGCGGGTGAAGGTTTCGTGACTGTTCAAATATTTTCATTATTAAACTAATGTCTGGCACTTCTTAAAATATTTTAACAAAAAACAAACAGTTAATCATGGTATTTACGTTCGAAGCGTTTACCAATCAAGAACGCGATAATTTGTTACGGAATTACTCAAGATTATCTATGACACTGAAAGAAAAAACTTTTAACTTTGGAACGCACTACAAATAAATATTTATACTCAAACTTAAGACTTGTTCAAATTTAAATAACATTTATATTCAGTAAAATTGGCAACCATGTTACGCTCAAGCTCATCGCTAAATTAACTGCATTGTAAACTTAGTATAATGTAATTTAAAGTACCTATTTCTTTGTTACCTCGTTCCAGCAAAATTTACACTATTTTCTTTCATAGCCTTGCGTTAATATTTAATTAAATCAGCGGGAGAAGATCTGGCAACTCCGCTTACTGCTTAGGGTACGATTGGGTACGATGACATTTGACATTACTTGGTCATGTATCGTACTAATAATCTTGTTTTAGTATTTATGTCTCTCTGAATAATCCCGACTGCTTTTAAATACTTAATTATGTCGACTACAAACAGTGAACAAACCTCAGACTCCATAACAGCACCTTATAATGCCACAGTGCGTGAAGATTTGGTAAGTGTTTATAGGTTATGTTTTCTTTGCGTGCAAAAAAAAACTATCGGCGATTTTTTCTTTAATTGTAGGTACAAACTGCGGTGAAATTCTTACAAAATCAAAACGTAATTGGTACACCGCTAGCGCAAAAACAGAAGTTTTTACAAAGAAAAGGACTTACGGATCAAGAAATTCAGATCGCCTGTGAAAAATCCGGAGCTTATGCGTTACATGAAAATCAAGCCAAGCTTCCGCCACCGCTTCCACAGCATACTTCTATTCCTATCTTACCATATACACAACCTCAATTACAACTTAGTCTCTTCGATAGAATCAAAGATATAGTGCACAATGTTGCTATATTTAGTGCAATTGCGTATGCCGTATACATGTTTTATAAAAAATTTATCAAGCCATTCTTATTTGGTGATAAGAAAAAAAAGGATCTTGAAGAGTCAATGGAAGATTTAAGCAAGTCAGTTACCTCATCCGTAGTAGAATTGAAAGACAGCCTAGCAAATATAAGGTCTGAAATAGATAAAATTAACCAAACCTCGGAAGGTAATACGCAAAGGCAATTGCAGAACTTGCAGTCAGACATAGCAACTGTTAAGGGGCTATTACTATCCAGGTACATATAGTAGATTGTAGTAAGTGTTTGTTATTTAATATATATTTTGATTTGGACACTTTGTTTTGCAGGAAACAATTCCCATCGGTCTCAAATAGTCCAGTAGTGCCTCCTTCTATCCCAGCATGGCAGCTCACCAGTGTACCACCAGACGGCGAACAGGATCCTAAATCCGAAGAACTTATTGAAATTGGATCAGGCTCGACATCTTCCGAACCAGAACAGGGCACCAAGAACAGTGATTCAAGTTTGGAGATCATGTAGAACTGAAATTGTATTATTTTTTTTTTTTCATTTTGTGTTGTGTGGCCATGTGGGACTTGAAGTGAAATATCTCGATCCAAAGGTGTAATTGGTGATATTTTTAATTTTATGCTATAGCACATTTTACTGAAAGTATTTTGCTTTTCGACATGTATGAATGTTTTTATTATACCAAATAGTTGTACTAGTTCCTATTTTTCATGTACAATAAGTCCAATTTGAAAAATTTTACATGGGGTGGTGAAAAAAAAACTATTCAATACAGTAAGCAAAACTTCTAATTAAAAATATGCACTGACAATTACAATTATTTATTTATTTAGATATCGCCTGTTTACATCAAACGTTAATTAATCAACTGATAATTATTATTGAAGATTAGAAAAAAACTCGGACTATCAATAATCAACAAAGAAAACAAATTTCTATCATGATACTTATATACAAAATGAAAATTTCTGAAGAAAGCAAAAAATCACTAATTATTTGCAGAGAAAAAAGAAATGCAAGAAAAAATTGTTTCATTAATTTCAGAACGAAAAAAAAAAGAACAAATGACGATCGTAAATTTCACAATTTCGCAACAATTATATAAAGAAAAGAAAAACAAATTATTAATTTAAAAGTGACGTCTTCTTTTATAAAAGAACGGCAACAGCACCTAAAAAAAATCAGAAAGTAACAGAAATATTTGAAGATGGAAACAAATAACAATAATTCATAAACAAGTGACGATTGCGTTACGTTCGAAAAATAAAACGAGGGATTTTATACGTCAAAATCGATTCTTTTCTAACCTCAAAATGTAAACATTTTATTTACGTTCTTGAATTAATTGGTCATCTCATCCAACTCTTGCATTGCATTCCTAACCACGATACACATATAATTTCCAATTAATTTTATGTTTTGCACTTTCTAGACTTTTAACTTCTTTACGCTCCTGCTTATTTATAGATATCTCATTTTTACAATTGCGGTAGGCGCAAGCAATTTTAAAAAGTGCAGATAAAACGAATGAAACTTTTTCACTTGACTTTCGCTCAAGTTTAAAAAAGCTAGGTTAGGTTTGAGATTTCAACTTTCAAACACTTCCATCATCTGAAACGATTGATGGATTTGTAATACCATCTGATGAAAACCAACTAGAATAAAAGAACAATTGTTGATGAATCTGAGTCATCCATCAAGCAATGAAAAATCAATTTTGATGGAACTGATGCCATCCAGCAGGCTTTTTGATGAAATAACGAACACGCCCAGTATCGTGAATAAGCATCCATCTTGTCGCCAAAGAAGCGGCAAATTTAAAAATTGATGCAAGTGTTGATATCGGTGCATTTCAAAACAATTTAAACAAAGACTGACGATTACAGATTAGGGACTTTTTGATCACATGTTATGTAGGCGTTTATGATAACACTAGTAATTGGAGTGGTAGATTCACAATCGCGGTAGAAATGTAAGAGAAGAACTCTGTTTCAGTGCATGTAAGAGTGAGAAAAATACGGATAAAATGTCGACGGTGTTTGGCTACATCTATTTAACACCTGTCAAATAAAAAATAAACCCTGGAATAAACAAACAATCTATGGAATAAACCAACAAAACATATCGTGACATAAATAACTGGTTGCCGAATAAGAAAGCATTTAATCGTATTGCCAATAGAGTTATTTTGGATCACTTTGTATTAAAGATAAGATGTGAATCATCCAACAAAGAAAGTAAAGCACTGATGAACAATTCTAGTAAAGTACCTACAGTATTTACCTGCATGCAACCATAATCAAGGTTAGCGACCGAAAGAAAAATTTATAAAGGCAATAATAAATGCACTGAATCAGAAAATGATGTTCTTTATAAAAGAAATACAATCTATATTGGCTGAATGTTAAAACTGAATAACATTTGGAGTCATATAACATTGAAGATTGTGATCGAGTACAATCTGCATTAAAGCAGCATGGGTGTGCGAGGTTTAACCACATTCATAGCAGCAAACGCTGATAAATATTTTAAAACTTACAAGTTACATGACACATATTTGGTGATTGATGGAAATAATTTAGCAGCACACTTGTACAAGTGGCATACTAAATGCAATGACTGCTTCGGAGGTGACTATGATAAATATTCAAGAACCGTTATCAATTTCTTTAAGTTGCTAGAAGAATGCAATATAACTCCTCTTGTCATATTTGATGGTGGCTACGAGGCAAGAAAATTATGTACTATTTATAGTCGGATTAGAAATAAAGTCCAGCAGGCGCAGCGCTTGAATTGTGCTACGGAAGGTACTATGACGGTGTTCCCTTTGTTCTTGAGAGATCTGTTCGTGGAAATTGTCATGAAATTGCAACTGAAGACGGCAAGGTGTACTTTAGAAGCTGATTATGAAATGGCGTGCATAGCTAGAAAACTGTGCTGCCCAGTGCTAAGTTACGATTCTGATTTCTACATTTTTGATGTATTGTATATTCCGTTTTCGACTTTCAACCTGAGGAGTACTAAAATAAAAAACAACGAGTCAGGAATCACTTACAAAGTCATTGAATGCCGTATCTACAGAATTGAAAACTTCCTGCAGTCATTTGGCGGTTTAAAATCAGACTGCATACCTTTACTAAGTGTATTATTGGGAAACGATTACATTAGGCCGAGAGTGTTTAGAAAGTTCTACGAACATATCAAGCTGCATAAGAGAAGGTTTGCCGAATCAGATCAGCAAAGACGTATTGCAGCTGTAATCAAATGGCTTCAGAATGAAACGTACGAATCGGCCGTCAGGAAAATTTTAGGACGACTAAAAATGAGGAACAGGAAATATGTGGCCAACCAAATAAAAGTGATTACAGAAGGCTATCTTTGCTCAGAAAGCAAATTGTTACAGTTTCTTGGTGTTACGACGAATTTCGAAGATTCGGAACCTTTGAATTTGTGCGTTAAACTTGATTTTGATGGTATATTGTGTAATGATGCCGAAACGGAAGTAAATGAAAGTAGTGACTCAGATGACGACAGTGAATCTGATGTGTCCGTGGAATCTGGTGATGGGAACAACGCAAAAAATTTGCCTAATGTGTTTGAAGAAAATTATAAAATGTGTTTATATCCTGCGTGTTTTATAGATATGATATACAACAAGAGATATTTTTTTACACCTCAGATTGAGAGTTATGTTACTGATACGTCTCATTACATTAGCTTAGAAATTTTAGCTGCCATTCATAAAATATTATCGTTTTCTAATACCTATGATTTAACTTGTATATTAAGAGGAAAAAACAAAACTTTACAAAATTTACAGCTGGAATCATCCACAAAACAATTACCTGAATTTAATCAGCTGTGTAATTTAACGAAAGAGAAAGGAATAGAAATTTTATTCAATGTGCTAGACATAAACATGGATATTGTAAATGTTGTGAACGAATTCCCAGTCTCTTGGCGCTTGTATATTTTATCTATGATTTACTGGATGCAAAATGTTAAATCTAACATCAGTAATTCTCACATTTATTCAATAATTTTAAGTACAATTGCACTTAAACTAACGGATGCATACTTGCAGACAAACGAAAACAAGTTTTTAGTAAAATTTCACGAAGAAATTCAATCAGTGATTCAAACAAAGCAAACTGAAATCGTTAGTAATACCACAAACTTACAAGTTGCTTTAGATTCTATTACAAAAATTGACTGCATTATGTTTGTGCGAGAAATTATTTCAAATTTCCAAATGGATCAGAAATTGCGAAAGAATCCTAAATTATTTAGTATCGACATAGTGCATTGTTTTGCGCAGCTACAGAGCTGTGCGTTTCACATTAAATATTTAAACACTTTACTGAACAATCCTTTTCAAGATTATTTAATATCCGAGTTTTACAACGGAACTTTAATATATAATCTATGTGCAAATTTTTTAAATCGGTCAGATTTAGACGGATACATCAATTTAATATTAAAGTATTGCCCTAATATTTTAACATGTTTTAAAATAATTGTATGCCTTCTGAACCCATTTTTCTGCGCCAATACTGTAAAGAACGTTGTCCTTAAACGTAAGAAAAAGAAATCAAATAATGAGAAAATATTTGTCGAAAATGTCTGTGTACATTCAGACGATGAAAATTCTTTATATGATGCAAATAATAAGTTTTCTTTATTAAAGTTTGTAAATGAATAAGTTTTGTTATGAAAATTGTAAGCGTGAAATAGTTTTGTAAATAAACTACTAGAAAACTGATTCTCTCACTTTACATTCCTCCCACAAAGGATATTTTAAAATTGTATAACCCATATTTTAATTTTTCATATTATCATTTTATTAAGTATTATATTAATGATGATAAGGGAATAATAATAATAATTAAAACGAATGAGACAAATTTACAATATATTCATACAAAATAAATACAATTAATAAATACAAATATGAAATTTCCTTCGATGTAAGTCAGGAAGAACATGAGAACATTGCGATTGCAGGATCCACAGTCTCATAAGTTATCAAAACATCCCTAAACTTATCGAGTAACTGTAGTAATTGACTCCTGCGCAAGTTCTCAAGGTACATAATTTCTTCAATGTGGTGATCTCCTTTGAAGTAGTTTTTCCTGCACAGCCTTGCAAATAAAGACAGATCTTCTCTGTTATTGGAAGAAGAAATCTGAAAACTTGGTACTTTAAAAACTATCAGCACGGTACACGTGTACGAGCAATTTACTTTAAAAATAGCATTCCGTTCTTCTTCGGGAAAATCAAGAAGTAATTCCTCTTGATATTCCTGTTTATCTTCATCTGTTGATGTAAAACTGAGACTTTCTAAACTGCAAAATTAAATTATTTATTACAGAATTTATCTTGTAAATATGTAATGATTTTTACTTGGCATCTTTGTGATTTAATTCTAGCTCCATATACGGTTCTGGTGTACTGGACATGTTGGAAGTACCACTTTCCGATTCTGTTCTGGAATTCACTGTATTTCCAGAACTGAAGGTTGAACTCGAAAAGTTATTTTTGGTTGACTGTAATACTGTTTTGACTTCCTGTGCACTACAATAAAAATTTAATTCAATTCCAATTTCAAAGACTTTCACAAAAATTTGCTGACCTATTAGATTTACCACAACCGTGATCTGTAGGCATGTACTGTATATACGTGTGTAATTGCAACAACAAATGATGTTGTAACATCCAAATAATTATTTGCACTAACTGATTTTGTTGTGAAGGATGGCACAGAGGATTACACTTTTGTCCAAGTGATGTGGGTAAAGAAAATTCACTTATGGTCCTTATTAAATTAACATCAGGAAATATTTCGTTAAATTTATCAACCAATGGAGAGTTTATGTATAAAGGAGCATCGTATGCTATCACATACTTATTTGTGGAACATACTGGATATATTACAGTTGCTTTTGCCCAGTATACTAAATGAGCAGTCAACTGATATACCTAAAACAAATATTATATACAGGTAATAAATTTAAAAAGAAATCACTTACATGAACCAAAGTTAAGTCAGCGTCTGCAGCAAGTGTTTGTAGATTTTTTAATGGTGAATACTGACTTAAAAGTCTAACAAGTGAAGGTGAACCATCCAGTGATATAAAATCATGCATTTGCTGTACAGGGCATAGTAACAATAAACTATGATAAGGTCTCAATGACTGCAAACATCTGTTTTGTCAAAACAAATAAATATGATTGATTAAGAAATGAATTTATAAATAGTTTACCTATCGATATCTTCAGGTTCGACTATTTTTCCTCGAAGATGCCACTGATGAACTTTCTGTGGTAAACAAAACGTTAATGGAATCCATTTATTAATTCGGATATTTACTAATCCTACACAAAAAATTTACATGAATTCACGGATGTTTTTCACAGTCGTGCACAGTTATACCTGTACTGCAAAGATCATCATAAACTTTTTTAATGTTTTTTGCAAGTATACACTTTTCCAAAATTATTTGGAAAGGCAGGTCAGGATTATTTGCGTATCCGTCATCATGTGCAGTCGTCATAATGAGAGTTTGATCTGAGACAAACCCACATCGCTTCTCTTCATGTCTAAGCACTATACCCAAACGCTTACTTAAATCATGATAACATTTCACTAAAAGCATTTCACTAAAAAGTGTTTAATGCCCTATAATGAAGCATTTATACCTACTGAATGACTGGCCACAGCCTGTAATGCAAACACAATATTCAACAGTAATCCAGATTCATCCTGATTTTTAGTCCTACGCTGCAACAAAGTGGGGTAACTCACAAATCGTACATCGTTAACTTTTAGTTCAAATTTACGATTACACAGCTCGGCTTTCACAGCGAACAGTGAGGACAGGAATTCATCGGTAAATCCTGTTAAGCGTCCTTCGTTGATATTTGACGTAGGTTGAGGGGGTGACTGTAATAAATCTTCAACGAAGGGCAAGGTGTAGGGATTTCTTCTTCGAGTACTCGCCGGTTCTTTGTTTTCTTGTTCGTGGAATGGATACCGGAAGAGAAGTCTGTCACCTTTACTGTCGGATTTCACCAAAATTACGCTTAAAGGATTTACTTCCATCTCGAGTCGTGTCTACTTTTATCAGTTTTTATCAAGTGTTGTAGGTTAAATGTCAAGAAGCCATGATGATGATTACAGCAGTAGTACCAATCGCAGGTAAGAGCAGGGCTCTCAGATACTTTTGGTCATATTTCATCGTAGAAATGTTTCCAAAATTGGCAAATTATTTTAAAACTTCCCCATTTATCTTTAAAAGGTGCTTTAAATAACAATATTCGCTTTTAACTAGCTACGTTTGCAATAGACATGTGAGAGAAAATAACTCTGTATTAGTGCACGTAAGAGAGAAACAAATACAGTAACCAGATAGCTTCAGTTGAATATCAGCAGCGTTTGACAAAGCGATATTTTTCATCAATCACTTCTATATAATTAGAAGATATACAGATCTTAAATAAAAGATATATTAGATAAAAGATATATTGTTATATCTCTGTTAATATAGATGTTAAAGCCACGTCAAAGCCAACGTTCTATATATTAAAGTCCCTAGATCTATCAAAGTACTGCAAACTTGCCGCCATATTGATTCCCTGTTTCGCGCCAACGTCGGAACATTGATGACAGCTGAAAGTTTCTTGAAGTCATTTATAAATTAGTCAATAATAATGACTGTATAGAACGACCTGAATCACAGAAAATTTTAATTAATTTTATAAATAAAACCGCACTTAATTCGTAAGTATTTTTTACTTAATTTTAGGGAAGCAAAGTTTTGTAGCTCTTTCTCGACATCTACGGTCCTTGACGTCCTCCGCATTCGATTTGTTTGTTTATTTTGGAATACCTATGATTGTGGCATTTTCCTAACGATTAATTTCAGTTCGTAGTAATTGATGTATACGCCTTTTAAATTTATAGTCACTATTCAACTTTCCTAGATATCGAAGGTGTCCATTCCACCATGATTCCAAGTCTCAACCTTGATTTATTACGCTTACTGAACGAACCTGATCGATAATATCGAAGTATCTTGATTGTTGAGTGTGAAGCGACAAAAGTTGAAGCCTTATCAACAGCTGTTTTTCTAATCCGTTTGTGCATGGCAGGTAAGTTTAAAAACGCAAGAAATCGTGAAGCGCACGTTTCAGTTAGTACCTATCTAACTGAAACGTGCGCTTCACGATTTCTTGCGTTTTTAAACTTACCTGCCATGCACAAACGGATAAGAAAAGCAGCTGTTTATAAGGCTTCAACTTTTGTCGCTTCATAAATCTTTTGCGTTTAAAACACAATTATGCTTGAAACTCAAATTTTAAAGCTAACGGTAAATCGTCTGAAAACTGTCACGAAATGTCACTGCGCCATCTTGATTCCTTTTCAATAGTTCTCACTCTAACTCATGGTCTTTACCAATTGTTCTCTCTCTAACTCGTTTTATTTACCAATTGGGTTACTTTGATAGATCTAGGGACTCTAAAGCAGCAAAAAGTAATTATTAGATTCTTTCTTTCGCTCACAAAATCGTGATCAAGACTTGTTTTGATTCAAAAACAGACATTCTCTTCTTTGAATCTCTCTGTTTTTATAACTTGTCTGCAACAACTACGAAATTCAGGTCCAAACTATTCGAAACACGATTCAAAGTTTTAAGTGAAAGAAAGCATCTAATATCAGAAAGTAATAAATGAAACAAAGGTCATTGTATGTAAATTTGTCATCGTGTCATATAATTTTTATAACTAAGGTCCAGTTTTACAAATGGGGCTCAACTTTGAGCTGAGGCTTAAACCCTTAGCAACGATTATTTCAACAATTGTTGTGAAGGGTTTAAGCTTCGGCTCAAAGTTAAACCGTCATTGTAAAACTGAGCCTAAGGCGACAACATACTCTTTTTATTTTAAAACAATTTTTATTTGTAAAACGGTTACAACTTATTTTATGACGTATGACATGAATTAATATGGTGCGCAAGGCGTGCCTTTAATAGCCTCGTTTACATTTATTCTATAGATCCTGAAATTTACTTGAATGGGATCTAATCTCCTGTAGAGAAACAGTGGCATTTTGTCAGATAACATGAAAAGATTCTGGTCATCGTCCACCTGTAAATGCACGGTGAAAGTTACGTTAACTACTTTCTCCCTTCATATTTACCTTTATATCATTCGTGAATATTAATCCGTCCTTGTCCTCGACGATAAGTGCAACGTTTTCAGGAGTTAGAGGTTTGTTTGTATTCCAACAGGCAACACCATCTTTCTGAAGTTGTGTTAAGAAAAGCACACCTGTTTTCTTGTCCAAATCGCTGGCCGATGTTTGCGTGTTTTCCCCTTTATCTCCTAGGATCTACAAAGAAAATGTCGAATCGAAAATACAGGGTGTATCAAAACCTTTGTCTTTAAATGAAACTGTAAGTTCCTCATTTTGTAAGAGATTAATTCTCCAAATCTGAAATTTTTTGCCCAAAAATGAAAAACTGACCTATCACAAACGAGGGCAGTCCCATTATTTTGTAATCTCTGCTTGGTTTACGACTTGTTTTAGCAATTTATTTCGATCAAAGCAATAAACCGCAATAAAACTTTTTATTTATGTTTAGAAGAACTCGGTTAAGATATTATTGTATACGAATATGAATCCGACTTGCGGACATCGACATGTTTATTTGTATTTTCAACATGCGATAAGAAAGAGCGTTTGTTTACGCACCTTTTTGTAGTAGACAATAAATTAAAAACGAGTACCTAAACTTCGTTAGATTTTTGCTAAAGTAGTTAAACATCTTCGTACTCTAGTTTTGTAACTGCGTTGAAAATGAGTGGAATTATTTTTTAATTATCGCACTAATAGCATCAGAATAAGTACTGCAAGAGCAGAATCTATTCCTATTGTAAAAATGGAAACCAAGAATTGGAGTATGAGTACGATAAAAAATTCAAATAAATTAGATTGCCTGTACACACAATAATTTATGGGTTCACAATAATTGATTAAATAACTTCGCTAGCTCTCAATCGAACCATTTTATTAATTGTTTACATTCCAACACAGAGCACATGTTTTTATAAGGATAATATTGAACCTGAATTTCTGCGTCGGCTTAAACCAATAAAGACATAAAAAACTCTCGCCTAGTGCAAAGGTTTATTTCTTCTTTTCGCCGTAGTTTTAATAAAGAAACAAATTTATTTTTGCTGTGCAAATACAATAACTTTAGTAATCAACATTGTAAATTGGCAATTTACAAATTAATATGATGTAAGAATTTCATCTTTTTCGATCACCTTTAGATTGAATTTTTTTAATTTAACTGTTAAAGTGCGGATTAGCACAAGACTAACCATCAATTAATGCAAGATGCACAGGATATTTTAAACTATTAAGAACGTACCCAGTTACAAAATTTATCTGCTTTTAAAATTAACAAACAACACGATACTTGACCTGCCCTAAGTACAATATCTATGCATTAGGTCATGGTCTGCGTTTTTATGACTTTTTATGGCCCCGAACGTCTGGGAATAGTTGAAAACCAAGCTTCGCCGGAACATTTAAGCTGCATTCAGCGACTCTCAAACAATTTCTATGAAAAAGTAAAATAATTTGTATCTGCGTTATTATTGCTATCTGACCAATAGTTGTATAACAAATTTTGCTTCTTTTCTTGACCACTATTTGTGGTTTCAATTAAAGACATAGGTTTAGAGACACGCTGTATAAGACTGGGGTGACTAGGAAACTCACCGTGTATTCGTGATAACTCTTGGAATCCGTAGCGAGGGTTCTGTTCTGTAGAATACGGGTGGAGACAGCAAATTCTTTAGTACTCGCCAAAGCATGGAAGTACAAGGTACGATACCTGCATGCAGAAAAAGTATATATATATATTTTTGTTATCTGTGGTGGTTGCCCAACGGAGTCGTAAGTCATAGACTTGTCAGGACCTCAGGAACGTGAGTGTATTTTGTGTGTGTAAAGTGTTCCATGTCTTTGTTACTTCCGAACCTCCTCGCCGTTGAAGGGGAAGCAGTGTCGCATTTTCTCTGCGACACTGAAGGGTACCTGAAGTGAGTACCGACCGCTTCCGAGAAGTATCTCGGGAGCGGTGCGAACCCACGACTTTACGATTGCAAGGCCGGTCCCTTACCACTTAGACCGTTCAGGTGTAACACTTCACAAAAATTCTATTATTGCGTACCCGTCTTGATTTTTGTCCGACAGGGCTAAACCAAATACACCATCTGTCCATTGGAAATTAACTCCGCCAACTGTTAAGTCGCCTTTAAGTGGATCGAAATGGAAATAATTGTGTTGAATCCTCCACGAATCATCTGCTGCCAGTGAATAGATAATGATCCCGTAACCACCTAGGTCTGGTATGTAGGCGAAAGCCTGATCGCACTTGCCAGGTTCTGCGTCTACAATCTTTAAACAAATAATTTTTCATTTTCATTTTTCAAAAAGTTTTATTTAAAATTCAGTGCAATTTTCTAGATTGAAATGATCTTGTAACCACCTAAATCAGGCATACAGCCGAAAACCTTATCCCATTTGACAGGTTTCTTGTCTATCTAATAGCGTTTTCCACTGGTCGCAGTTTCTTGCACTCAGTGCGCACTCAGTGTATCTCCATCTCGGTTCAGCATTATGTAATAAAACGAGATAGAGATACACTCAGTTCACACTGGTGCAGCCAGCGGAAAACGCTATAATTTTTTTTAAATTTTTTTTACCGCTGCCTTCTCGCATCGTTTCAGTGGTTCAACTCTACTAATACAAAACTGTGTTCTACCAATGATTATAAGAATATACTCTCATAATTCATATAGTTCAACTTAATCCTCTGGATTGATTCACTTTACCAATTTAAAGACATAAAATAATATATAACACTTACAACATTCGCAAAGAACGAAGAGTCTTTGAGATCTGTTGGTTTTAACTCGTATCGTTTGATTAGCTTGTCGGTATTCAAATCGAAAATTACAAGTGCCGGCTTGGTAATTTGCTTGCCTTCTCCCAAGATATCGGCGAGACCCGTGTCCATTACCCAAAGACGATCGCAAGCATCCACACGGACTCGGAAGGTCGAAATTATTTGATTATTTGCGACTTCAGCGTCTTTTTCTGGTAGAGTGTTTGCCTGCCAGTCTGGATAAGGTGTGAGCGGTGACAGTTTGTCAATTGGGTTTAAAGAGACATAGTTGAGGGAAGCTGCTACACCGGCTTTCCATCTGTAATGTTATAATATAATATAATAAATACAATTATTACAAACAGATAAAACAGCGACATCCTACGATCGCTTTTTGACCTGACATTGCAGTAGGATAGACAATTTGAAGCGGATTTGCTACCTAATAAGTCCCCTATGCAAGACGACCATGCTTGCTGTCAAAGCGTAATATGAGAGTTTAAAAAAATTTTGTTGCAAATCGTTTTTGATTGCAGTGACGTTTCTGCTGGCGAAGCCCCAAACAGGGCTGAAACAGTTGTATAGAGCCTGCTCGAGGTTTTCACTGCAATCAAAAACGATTTGCAACAACAAATTTTATAATTATTATAATTCAAAAAAATAGTTAAAATATGATCTATTGAGGTAAGCGAAATTTTGTGAAATATATTCATTTTTGGGAAGGTCCAGGATGTCTTACTATAATTTTTTTGGAGTTCATTTATTACGAACTGAGACACGACGCTATGACGAAACCGCGCGGCCGTGTTTCAGTGTTCCTGACCTATCCTTGACCTTCTCGAATTTTTGGCTACGAAAATCCTAGGATGTTTATAGGTACTTAATATTCATTTTTAATCGGTTCAGAGCGGATGTGTTAAAACTTGATTCAAGTAGAAATTGAAGAAAGAAAGTCTGTCTATCTAGGCAACCAACCCGACACTTAAGGGCATGTGACCATCAATTTCTATAGAAAAATGATGAATGCGTTATGATGAGAAAATACCAGCCTACTTTATAAAACAACCGGGTACATGTGTTTTCCCTTGTCCTTAGAAGTAATGTAAGTTGCCTATCTCATGAAGCCAACAGGCGTAGTCGGCAATGCGCGTTCCTTACGATTATATTTCTATGGCATTAGCTAAGAATGCTTTCAGTACGTTTTTCAAATAGAGGCTTTCAAAATTAAAATAAAAAAAGATATTTTTTGCTTCCACAGTTTTCATCAAGCAGGCAAACTTCTAAATGACGAGCTTTACTGATGTTATGAGTTTTGTAATTAAAATAGAAGCATCAAACACAATTCATATTCAGAAATATTTATTTATAAATGAAAAGGTGCTACACTAAATGCTTAATTCGTCGTTTACGGCCAAATATTATCCCAACCTACCAGTGGCGGCACGTAGAATAATATAGAAGGTTTTCTGCAATAGCAAACAGCCAAAATTCTAAATTTAAAATTCTAAGTGAACAATGCAGGAAGCTCCGCCCCTAACTAAACCCCTCACGATTACGTCACCTTTTCTGAGAATGTAATGAGATGAGTACAGGTCAACGTAAAAATAATACGTCGACTTTTTTTCATGTAAACATAAATACATATTTCTAATGATTCAAAATGAATGTAAAATTTGTGGTTTTATTTACTCATGTATCATCGAGACTAAACAATAAAATCTATCAATTATAATATCACATTAAGCTTGGTTTTATGACGCAAGATAATTTACTGCACAGTGTAACACCTTAATAACCAATTTACTGTTGTTATGAAAGCATTAAACTGTGCAATAAATTTATGTGATATTTAGGAAACCAGGCCTCAATCGGACAGAATAGTTAACGTGATTCGCATAAGCGTAGTTGCTATTGGGAAAACCATTCTTATTAGGTATTTTCTATAATTAGATTCATGTATTTATTAAAACGGTTTTTATAACAAGATATAAGATGTTCTCCTTAATTTTTTTTTTTATATTACCGAAGTCTGTCTTCGATTTTTGATATCGTACTTATTTTCACGAGAAATTTATTAATTGTGAACTTGAGTGAATTTAACTTATGATATATTCTTCTGTAGTCAACTCAGATTTGACATACATATGTATAAACAATAAGTTTATAACGGTAGGTTGTGTTTGTACGCAAAATAGCACGATTATTTTGTTTTATACATAAAATAATCCTATTCTACGAGAAAAAAAAATGTTGATTAACAATAGAACATAAATTAGGTCAATTTCTTGGATTTCACATACACATACAACATAGTTTGTTGTATAAAAGTAATTTTCGATAAAGTGCCTTTTACTTGAAACATCGCGTCGGTTGTATCTATTAAGTATCTATTAACTATTAAGTAAGTTGTTCTGCAAAAATTATCACAAAAAATAATTTTACGAACAAGAAATTATGTACATTAATTATGAACTATTAAGGCTTCATTCAGGAGATTCTTTAGGTACGGAAATCGTTATGAAACATAATATATAATGACTTCAAAATAGCTCACACATTGTTATTTAATGACTACATTCTTAATTTTATCAAATGTTAATTTTATATTATCATAATCACATTCATTTGAATAATATAATGTATACATACAATGTACAAAATATTAATACACGGTATAAATACCCATCGGCTTGAAATTATTGCGTAATTTTATATAACTTGAATTTTTCGTAAAACTGTAATGATAAATAAATAAAACAGCGACATCCTACGATCGCTTTTTGACCTGATCGCTGTTTTATCTGTTCATCACTATTACATCGCATTTGCGAATAAATTCGACAAGTCGTTTTTTGTTTGCAGTGGGAATACCGAGCTACGTCTTTGCTGACGAAGCCCCAAACAGGGCTGAAAGAGCTGTACAGAGGCTGCTCGAGGTTTTCACTGCAATCAAAAACGATTTGCAACAAAATTTTTATGATGATATGAACTCCTCAATCTGGACATGACTTTGAAACATTATTTTAAATATAATAATAACTTTAATATTTTTTTTCTTTAAATCATTCATTAGTATGACAGCAAGTATGGCTGCCTTGCATGGGGGACTTATTATGTAGCAAACCCGCTTCAATTTGTCTATCCTTCTGCAATGTCAGGTCAAAAAGCGATCGTAGGATGTCGCTGCTTTATCTATTCAATAATTTTAATAAAAGAATAGAACGTGTACACTTCTTTCTGAAAGAAACACCAGAAAATTCTTTTGTAATAGCTATGTATATTACATTATTATTTTTAATAACGCAATTTCTAATGTTTCTGTCACAAAGAATCATTAAAAATAATTAATAACGATCAATACGTTGCCACTATAAACAGGAACTTCTGTTGTATCTTTTACACAGAAGTTTACACGCCTTTGCTTTTTTAATTTCTTAATCTTAATAAATTTAGTATCTTGTAATTATACAGTGTGTTAAAATAGTGTATTATATTAGTTTCATATACCGTTTAAGGAGTTTCAATTTAATGCATATAGCTGTTTCATAAAGAGCAACAAAGATTATGTGCGCGCGCGAATGGTTGAAAGAGGCGCAATGTTCCGAATTTTGATACTAGATCTGGTGACTTTCTGTTGAAATTTCAGACGATTTCTAATGAATTTAGACAAGTCGAAAATCTAGTAATTTACACCCGGTTTAGTGACAAATTCATTGATTTTGTTTGAAAATAATTTTAATCGAATTCATAGCGCGTACAAAATAAATATTTCAGTTTATTCTGTCATTTGCATTCTTGCATTTACATCTTTTATAAAACAGTTAGAAATGTTAGCTAAACACAAAATTAAGCTATAATTACAATAATTCTTATAAAACTTAATACACTATTGTATTTGCTGTAACACGTAATCCCGGAAAATTTTGCTCTCTTCTCACGTTAAGAATGCCTTTTATTTTTACTTATTGCCAGGAGTCACATGTTCTTGTTACTTTTTACTCTTTGTGAAACCTACCACTATGTGCTAACTTGTGAGATATCAATCTGTACCCACTATGACATGAGATAAAAAAAATAGCGCAAAGTTGTTATAAGTCAAAATAGAAAGTTTGGAAATAGAACCATGATTTACGAGCTATACCAATTAATAAAGTATTTAAAAATGTTCGATAACAAAAGGTCATTGGTGCACTTTCGGATCGTTCTATTATACATAAATAATTCTGACAGCTTTGAACATGTAATTAAGAGATCTCAATTTTCAAAGATCGTAATAAATAGACAGAAAAGTTAAGAGGTATTATTAAAAAACTAAATTAATTAATTAAGAATTTTAAAGACATCACCTGGGACCTAAATGTTTCGTTTGACATACATTTGACGTGCTTGTGAACGTCCTCGACATTTAATTAGTTGACATTAAAAATTATAAAAAAAAACCCGAAAAGATAAACTGCTTCATTATCACGGATGTAAAATAAATTTTAAGTTTTTAAAGTAAATCTTTACATCAGTACGTACTGATGTAAAGATTTACAGAAAAATTTTGTGCAAATCGTTTTTGATTGCAGTGAGAACCTCGAGCAGCCTCTGGACAGCTGTTTCAGCCCTGCTTGGGGCTTCTTCAGCAGAAACGTAGCTCGACATTCCCACTGCAGACCAAAAACGACTTGCCCAATTTATTCGCAATTGCGATGTAAGAATGATGAACATATAAAATAGCGACATCTTACTATCGCTTTTTGACCTAACATTGCAGTAGGATAGACAAATTGAAGCTGGATTTGCTCCTAATGAGTCCCCCATGCAAGGCGGCCATGCTTGCTGTCAAAGCATAATGAAAGATTTTAGAAAAATTTTGTGCAAATCGTTTTTGATTGCAGTGAGAACCTCGAGCAGCCTCTGGACAGCTGTTTCAGCCCTGCTTGGGGCTTCTTCAGCAGAAACGTAGCTCGACATTCCCACTGCAGACCAAAAACGACTTGCCCAATTTATTCGCAATTGCGATGTAAGAATGATGAACATATAAAATAGCGACATCTTACTATCGCTTTTTGACCTAACATTGCAGTAGGATAGACAAATTGAAGCTGGATTTGCTCCTAATGAGTCCCCCATGCAAGGCGGCCATGCTTGCTGTCAAAGCATAATGAAAGATTTTAGAAAAATTTTGTGCAAATCGTTTTTGATTGCAGTGAGAACCTCGAGCAGCCTCTGGACAGCTGTTTCAGCCCTGCTTGGGGCTTCTTCAGCAGAAACGTAGCTCGACATTCCCACTGCAGACCAAAAACGACTTGCCCAATTTATTCGCAATTGCGATGTAAGAATGATGAACATATAAAATAGCGACATCTTACTATCGCTTTTTGACCTAACATTGCAGTAGGATAGACAAATTGAAGCTGGATTTGCTCCTAATGAGTCCCCCATGCAAGGCGGCCATGCTTGCTGTCAAAGCATAATGAAAGATTTTAGAAAAATTTTGTGCAAATCGTTTTTGATTGCAGTGAGAACCTCGAGCAGCCTCTGGACAGCTGTTTCAGCCCTGCTTGGGGCTTCTTCAGCAGAAACGTAGCTCGACATTCCCACTGCAGACCAAAAACGACTTGCCCAATTTATTCGCAATTGCGATGTAAGAATGATGAACATATAAAATAGCGACATCTTACTATCGCTTTTTGACCTAACATTGCAGTAGGATAGACAAATTGAAGCTGGATTTGCTCCTAATGAGTCCCCCATGCAAGGCGGCCATGCTTGCTGTCAAAGCATAATGAAAGATTTTAGAAAAATTTTGTGCAAATCGTTTTTGATTGCAGTGAGAACCTCGAGCAGCCTCTGGACAGCTGTTTCAGCCCTGCTTGGGGCTTCTTCAGCAGAAACGTAGCTCGACATTCCCACTGCAGACCAAAAACGACTTGCCCAATTTATTCGCAATTGCGATGTAAGAATGATGAACATATAAAATAGCGACATCTTACTATCGCTTTTTGACCTAACATTGCAGTAGGATAGACAAATTGAAGCTGGATTTGCTCCTAATGAGTCCCCCATGCAAGGCGGCCATGCTTGCTGTCAAAGCATAATGAAAGATTTTAGAAAAATTTTGTGCAAATCGTTTTTGATTGCAGTGAGAACCTCGAGCAGCCTCTGGACAGCTGTTTCAGCCCTGAAACAGCTGTCCAGAGGCTGCTCGAGGTTCTCACTGCAATCAAAAACGATTTGCACAAAATTTTTCTAAAATCTTTCATTATGCTTTGACAGCAAGCATGGCCGCCTTGCATGGGGGACTCATTAGGAGCAAATCCAGCTTCAATTTGTCTATCCTACTGCAATGTTAGGTCAAAAAGCGATAGTAAGATGTCGCTATTTTATATGTTCATCATTCTTACATCGCAATTGCGAATAAATTGGGCAAGTCGTTTTTGGTCTGCAGTGGGAATGTCGAGCTACGTTTCTGCTGAAGAAGCCCCAAGCAGGGCTGAAACAGCTGTCCAGAGGCTGCTCGAGGTTCTCACTGCAATCAAAAACGATTTGCACAAAATTTTTCTAAAATCTTTCATTATGCTTTGACAGCAAGCATGGCCGCCTTGCATGGGGGACTCATTAGGAGCAAATCCAGCTTCAATTTGTCTATCCTACTGCAATGTTAGGTCAAAAAGCGATAGTAAGATGTCGCTATTTTATATGTTCGTAAAGATTTACTTTAAAAACTTAAAATTTATTTTACATCCGTGATAATGAAGCAGTTTATCTTTTCGGTTCTTTTTTATAATTTTTCTTTTTAAATTTATTATTACGTAATAATAATTATGATAATGCATCGGACTTTAAAATACTTTTCTTTATTTAAACAGTTTGTTTCAGGTTTCCAATTGAAATTATTTATATTATTAAAATTAGATTTAATGTGAACTACAAGTTTAATTTAATTTTTATTCCTTTGTATTTCAAAATGATTTAAATTTGTTTAGTGATTCTTTTTAAATTTATTTTTTTTTCCTAGTTATTTACCTTGGAACTGTGACAAACAATTTATTTTTCCATCTTTCCAGGCCTAAGGGTAAGTTATTCTCTGGTATGTAGGTGCCCTTCTTCACAGCATCTTCTTTTGCTTCAGGACTCGGCCATGTATAGTCAATCTGCTTCCACGCGAATAATTCCTCCGGCTGTGCGGCCAGCGATAGCCCGAACACGGTCAATATGAAAGCAACTTTCAAAATCATGTTGCAAGGGCGACAGATGCTTCACAACTAGCGAGGAAATTGTCAAGCAAGTGCTAAAAACCGGCAACGGTACATACCTATGTCTAATGTCCAGGTGTGGGTACCCCCCTCTTCATTGATGGTGTTTACTTCAAATTGTGATCATATCATTGAGACCATGAACTTAATACGTTCATTGTAATTTACATAATTTGTTTCGAGGTCTTTGGTTTTACTAAGATCAAGTTCTGAATGCAAAGCAAAGAGATTTTAATTGCAAATATTTTCTTGTCTTACTTTGTTCTATATTCCAAAAAAACTCATTAATAATGGCGTGTAACAGGTAGCCTTTCGATACTAATGCAACATACTTAAATTGTATTGGCAATCAATAATAATTAAAGAAAGAAATTCAGTTGAGTCTTAAAATTACACTGTTACTAACTGGTTCAGTGACCTTTGGAAAATTATTAATAATAGTCTCAGCCATCAGAATAATCTAATACCATGCAATTACTATTCACGAACATCAACCGATTGATTTCTCATAACAGCCTTTAAACGAAACCTCCTACCTGAAACATCTTCTTTGGAGATTCCCAGATCCTCGGTCCATCTTTACAACTGCCGACGTGTGTCAAATTAATATCGAAAGAAGGAATGGTTTGCATGAATCGAAAATATCGTGACCTCAGCAAGAGTCAACAGAGTATAAGCTGACGTAAGGAAAACCAATCACATGAAATGTCAAATGTGAACGCAATTCAATCTTTCCGTCGACCAAAGTAATAAACTTACAAAGAATTGTAAATTCGCAGGACCACAACAACAGAGACGTCATCCTAAATTTATGATCATCTAGACGTTTTAAACAGGGTTGAAGAAAAAAACTGTTTTTTTTTAAAGAACAAAACTTCTGTTTTTTTTGTTTTAAACAGTTTTTTTTTTGTTTGAAATATGTTTAAAATTGACCCCAAATTAAACATGTTTTAAACAAAAAAAAAACAGCTGGTTAAAACAACTTTTAAATGTTTAAATTGCCCTTACAGCTTACATAAAAAGATATATATTATTATTATTATTTGATATTTGTGTAAAAAGAAGAATTTATTAAAATTCGATCTCTAATTAAAAGAAAGATGAAAAGTTTGTAATGTTAGATTATGTACCCTTTTAAAAATAATGTATGTACTTTGATAATAATTTAAAGAATTTAAGGCAGAGCTTGATTTATTTAGAATCTACGGTCGCGGTGTTTTAAATGATTTTCAAAGAAAGTATAAAGTATTTGGTTTCAACATACTGAGGAAAACATTCCCAATAAAAACTAAAATCAAATACAATCCAAAGAAGTATTTTTTTTCAAATTACTTGATCGCATTAGAACTAAAATACATGACTCGTGGCTTCCAATACTGGAAGACAAAAATTTCAAATATGTAAAAACATGTAGGATGTTCAATTTAAAATAACAAAGTTGATATTACTTCCGGCGAAACCAAAAGTCCAGTAGGTATATGTCTGAAACTTCAAATTAAATTTTTGTTTAATTCATCGTTTTCAAATTTTAAACAAACCTTAAAATTGTAGAAGGGCGAATATACGGCCTTGGGACACACGGTAGAAATTCAGAAGACAAATGAACCGATAACGTTATAAATAGTTTAAACAGGGACATCCTACGATCACTTTTTGACCTAACATTGCATTAACATTGACAAATTCAAGCCAGTTTGCTACATAATAACTCATCCCGTAGCCCATAGTATGAACAGCGAAGCGGAGGACCCAGTACGTTTCAAAACTTAATGTAATAATAAAAGGTTAAACATTGAAAAGGTATTTTAAAATTTTACAATATACATAAGTATTATTCAAGTGATCAGTAATAATTAATGAATTGATTATAATCAATCTAATGCAATTTAAATTTAGTTCAAATCAGAGCTACAGTGTAGTCATCAGTCATCAGCTCAGCCACGCATTGTCTACAATTATTAAAACAATTGATATGAGAACAAACTAAAGTTTAAAGTTAATCTGTCAGTGAAATACGGAGACTAAACAATTAACTTCTGGTTATACAGTATTACGTTGCAAAAATAAAACACATATATCAAAGGTATTCTTTTTTAGCTTAAAACTAAAAAAATGAATTTAAAACATTAACAAAAAAACATGTTTAAAGCTTAAAAATAAAGCACTAATATCAAAAGAGTTCTTTTTTTAGCTTAAAATTACAAAAAATGAATTCAGAACATTATCCAAAAAAAACATGTTTAAAACATTTTGTTTAAAGCAAATGGTATGTTTTTAATTCAGTGTTTTAAACATGTTTTAAACAGTTTGTTTTAAATTTTCCAACCCTGGTTTTAAAGCAAACTTTCAAAGTGATGAAATGCATCGGCTACGCTTGCAAAAGATGATACAATTAATGCTAAAAATAGAAACTCCGGGCGATATTGTTTACTTGCGAAACAAGCAGCAACAAAGTACGGGATACCTAAACGAAAACCTCTGCTTAAAACTGACGAGCAGCTGGCTGGCGGCGGAAATTTACTAATTTTACAATCTGAAAAGGCGGAACATTTCAACGTCTGCCATGTCTAATGAATCAATCATTTATAACAACTCTGTACAAGAAACAAATTTTTGAATACATTGGAAACTCCTTCCCCATTTTAATTTTTTTTTTATTTGTGGTTTCACTATTATTCCCTTACGAATTATTAATAATTTTAACAACGAAAAACAAAGTATGATTGAAATGATTGGATAAGTATCAAATAAACTATTATATCCCAGTATTACTCTAAATTGTAACTGAATTGTAATTTTATAATCGATTTAGTATTGCAATAAACAATTATTTATTTAGTAAGAGAATTAGACATGCAATTAATTATTTATACAAAATAAGATATTTTTGAGTTCAGTAACGTCTGAGGAGATATCCTGAGGTCACGTTCAGATTTCCTATTTAAGAGTCTTACGCAACACTTCATTAATCGCACGTACATTAATTTTAATTATAAAAGACCCAATTCAATATACGAGTAATACTTATTTTTTATTAAGAATAGTTACATGATTTTTGCGTGCTTGCGAAGGAAAATCTGAATAAATTCCTGCGGTTTGAAGTACACGCTTGTATTGAATTACAAACCTAAATTACATTACATAATTTCGATTTAATAAAGCGAAGCAGGAACAAATTTGTTAGTATTCCTAAAAGAGTATATTTTTCTAGAAATAGTTTAACAATACAGGGTGAATTAAAATAAGTGTCTGGCGCGTTAACCGCAGGTAGCTTTCGAAAAAGTAAAGCAAAAAGATTGTAAACATAGGGGGTCTAACTTATGTAATTTCGAGATATTTCGGGATTGAAAGTTCACACGTAAATTTGTTGATGGCCCCTAGAATAGTTCTACTACGTCATAACTGCAATTTACCTTGAACTGAACTGTAAAAGGTTTTTGTTTACGACTTTTTCTCAATCTCAATCGTGGACTTCCTAGTTTGTTTCTTCCTTGCGTTATATTTCTTTTGCTATATTGTCATCCTTCATTCTATGTAAATGTTCTAACTTATTTAATTGCCTTTTTTCTATCACATTTTCTACCGGTTTTATTTTCAGGTTTTCCGTTATTGCCGTGTTTCTTGTCTTGTCCATTCTAGAAATCGCTTGTATTTTTCTTAAAAATCTCATCTCCGTAGCTCTTCTTTGCTTTTGATATACTCCAGGATTCTGAACCATAGATTCTGGAATGCCTTACCACTTTCTGATATACCTAAGCTTTTGATCTCTTTTGGTATCTCTTTTTTTTCAAGGAACGTATTTTTAAGCATGTTAAATAACCTTCCTCCCTTCTCACTCTTTCAGTGATTTCTTTGTCTACTTTTCCGTTGTGTTCTATCACTGTTCCCAGATAATTGCAGCATTTTACTTGGTCCAGTATTTGTCCCTTTACTTTTTTTTCTTAGTAGCCATTATCATTGTTTTGGTCTTGCTTGTATTTACTTCCCTATTTATTAGTTTTTGGTTCTTCTTTATGTTCTTCCATCTTGGGTTTCAATTTTTCTTTAGGATCGGCTACAATCACCATGCCGTCAGCGAATAGCACTTCTTGTATTTGAATTGTTTTCACTTTCCAGGTCCCTACTTACATACACTTTTACGTCTCTCTTTGTGCTTTCTTATGGCTTCCTCCACCACTATTGAAAATAGCTGTAGCTGAAAACGCATTCTTGAAGTTTTCATCAAAAGTAACTGTTTTAATTTGAATAGAACTTCCTCACCAATAGATGCAAGCAAAGGAACACCCTACGTATACGCCTCTTGTTGCTATTGGCTAATGTGAAAGTCTTCAATCTGTATAACCGTTTCAGTTGATTCTCCGTTGACAATTTGTTATTAAATCAAGTCCGCGTCCATTTTTTTTTTGTCAACCAAAGATCACAGTTATCGCTGAAAATAATAATGAGATGAATTAGGTTGGACTTAAACTTGAGGGTCAAATTGAAACAGTTGGTGGACGTTAATGAACTCGACCATGATGAAGCGTTTCAGAGCAATTATAACATTAACTTTTTTTCAACACTCGTGAATAAAATAGTCTGCACAACCCAAGAGAGGACATTGCTATTATTTTTTATTACTTCGCCTATGAAATAATGAGGTATTTTTCTCCCTTGAAGTATAATCTCGTATTAAAGTGACTTATATTATGAAAACGGCCCGTGGTAATTTCACGAAACGGTTCAATGCACAACAAACATATTTTAAACAATATAAAATGTCGGTCTTTTTTTCGATTACGTGCGTACGATCAATCGACAATGAGTTCACAAAATGTTACACAAAAAGTTTTTAGTTAACGAAGCGATTAAAATTTTTCCGGACAGGAAACCATCGCACTGCCCCTCCTAAAAACAACCGGAAGCAGCACTATTTTGATCCAGGGCAATACGTACCTAAATCAGAACTTTCATAATATCATGTAATTACGATTACTAATGTAAACTGAAGAGCCCTGTGGTTTCGGTTCGTTTTTGACATGCCTGTTTATTTGCAGACATTACGAGATAAATTGCTGCTCTTCGACTGTATAATTGTATATCTACCTGTATTAGGTAATTATGCCTCTGAAACTCTTGGGGTCATATATTTTTAAGCGAGTTCTTTGGCTTATAAGCTTGCGGTTCGAGTCTATCGCTTTCACTTTTGTTCGACATGTCAAATAAATTTTTGCTGTTCTTTTTTTATGCGTGTGTAAATATCAATGTAATTACAGGCGATGATAATAAGCTGGTCTTCATAAATATGCTGAAAGATTTTTTATCGCTGCAGGAAGAACCTACTAAAATAGCTGCATACATATGCTGGGAAAAAGGTATTAATTAATACGAGTATTTTTTAACGTATTCTTTATTTATCTTGAATATTTTTAAAATAATGCGTTCTTACACCACTTCTGTTACGCATTTAGTAATATTTATGTTTTATAGCTGTTAAACTGTACTTTTAAGACAAAGCATTTCAAAGAATTCCATCTCGTTATATTTTAATTTTAGTATCTATCACTGAAGGCGACTAATTTTATTATCCTTTGTCCATCTTGGAATTTACCTGTTTTTGACGACCAAAATTTCCCTGCCTCAACTCATGTCTGTTAACACCCCCTGTTTTAGAGCTGTTAAACTGTATTTTTAAGACAAAGCATTCCAAGGAATTCCATCTCGTTATGTTTTAATTTTAGTATCTATCACTGAAGGCGGCTAGTTTTATAATCCTTTGTCCTTCTTCGAATTTACCTGTTTTTGACGACCAAAATTTCCCTGCCTCGACTCATATCTGTTAACACCCCCTAATCACCCGCAGCATATCAAGTCAGAGTTCTCCCCACGAACTGCCCATTTCTTGAATTCTTAAAAACCCCATCACAGCCTCCACAGACAAGAATTCTGAAGTTCATTGCTGCTTCAGTACTTTCAAACTTGCGTGTTCAATATGTTCAATGTCGTTTTTAATACTTTATTCAAATTAAATTAAATTGTTAAATTTTGTTTCGTAAATAGCGCTTAGTGAATTAAATAAATTTGTTAAAATTACATGTGGCCAGTGTTCGAATTCGAGGTTGCTGTTAAAATAATTCTGACCATCTGACGGGAACAGCGAGTTCCAAGATCCCAGGAGGCGTCACTAAACAATCTAAATGTATAAATTATTACGCAATTCTATAATTCCTACAAGTATTTGCTTAATATACAATTGAATAATGAATAAATAATTAGTGGAAATTTGAATGACGGAAAATCCGAAGCGAAAAACTGCTGTAAATATTTATGCACAATAAATCACGATGTCTACTGCTTTTAAACTTAACCTTGAGTAAATAAAATAAAATATAGCAAATGCTAAAGTTGATTTAAGAAGAAAATAAAAAATAAAGTAAGTAGATTGAAAAAAGAAATACGAATTTGTAGGTTACAATGAGAAAGAATTTCTCATAGTATTTTAATACTCCTACTAAATTTATAATATTTTAGTAATTATTATTTAAAAAATAGATACATGTATATACAATTCTGCATCTTTTTGTCAGTTACCATTTTATTTTATTATAGAGTAAATATTTTTTATTATAGTCTAAATATTTTTTTGCCGCAATTAAGTTAGATGTTGGATGAAAATATTAAAATTATAATTTTAAGAAGTCAGTTCTTTTAAGAAATCATCAAGACACTGAATTTAAATTTTCGCAACCCTGAAGTTACAAATACAAATCAATTAAAGAGAAAAATTAATGAAGATGCATAATAAAAAAAGAACATGTATGCTATTTTTTTTTTGACATCGCGCGGCTATTTTTTTTATTTTTTTTTTGCTTAATACCGTGGAGGCAAACCTAACAGCCTGACTACAGATAAATAATTAAAAAAAAAAAAATCCAAAATTACGAATATTTTGGGGAATGCAAAATTCAAGCTTTGGTTTGAAAAAAAAATTAAATAAATGTTCAACTCTAGTTTTTATATCATATTTCATTATAATTATATTTTTTGTTTTACTTCCTCACTACCTTTCCTTACACATCATTTTTTCCATGAAAGGGATTTACAGAAACATTGAAAAGCTATTCATAATCATAATCTTTATTAGTCCTTTAAATCGATATGGACATAGGACAGGTCAAAATATAACATATATAATAATGTCAAAATATAACATATATTAAACGTCTAAGCCATTCGCAGTATTTGAATTGAAATCGACTCTTCTCTTGTACACTGAGCTAGTCGATCGTCATTTGTTTACCGTATCGTCATTTGTTTATTGTATCGTCACTAGTCAATTCTTTTCTTGTTATACTCTTCCAAAGTTTAAAACAATTTTTTTGAGTGTGAGATATTTTTCTCATTTTTTTAATAAATTTAATTAAAATTTTCTTAAAAATCAATCGATTTTTGTCTGATGATTAGATGAGATTTAAAGAAATTTTGAAGGAAAAAATTGTAATTTTAAACGATTTTTTAGTGAGATATTTTTTCCTTTTTTCAATGATTTAATTAAACTTTTCTTAAAAATCGATCGTTTTTTGTCTGATGATTACAGATTTAGAAAAATTCTGAAGAAATTTTTTTTTTAATTTTACACGAATTCTTTTTCTTTGAGTGAGATATTTTAAAATTTTGAAGAAACTTTTTAATTTTAAACGAATTTTATTAGTCAGATATTTTTCTCGTTTTTTCAAATGATTTAATGAAAAGTTTCTTAAAGCTCGATCGATTTTTGTCTGTTTAGATGAGATTTAAAGAAATTTGGAAGGAAAAAAATTCTAATTTTAAACGATTTTTTTTCAGTTAGATATCTTTTCCTTTCTTTAATGATTTAATCAAAATTTTCTTAAAAATCGATCGTTTTTTGTCTGATGATTAGAGGAGATTTAGAAAAATTCTGAAGAAACAGTTTTTTAATCTTACACGAATTCTTTTTTTTTATTGAGTGGGATATTTTTCTCGTTTTCTTATTGATTTATTGAAAATTTTCTTAAAAATCAATAGATGGATGATTAGAGGAGATTTAGAGAAATTCTCAAAAAGAAAAAAAGGTACTTGTACTGAGATACACGAGCGTTTATCGATTGTTTTCTTGTTTAATAGATATGAAAAAATAATAAACCAACAAGAAAAATGATTAATAAAACAGTAACAAAGCCTTAGTAAATAAAGTATACCAAAAACAGTAAAGCAATAATTGTTGTTTTATTAGTCATTTTTTTTTTTGTTGGAGTCCTGCAAGTTATTTTAGGCGAGATATTAAAAAAAAAAAAATTGAAAAATGGTTTAAATCAAGAAGTTCCTTCAAAATCGAAATGCTTTTATTTTTCAGTATGTTACATGTTTGTTTTCAATTTTTTTTATAATTATTGATTTTTTTATAATTATTGTTTTATTTTAAGTTAATTAATGAACTTGCTTACTGCAAATAAAATCACGGGAAATCTATCCAATTTTTTATTCGATTTTACGTAAGTGCAATCCCAAGCAACCAGGACTTAAAAATGTTTGTAAAGCATTTTTGGTTGTTGTTGGGATGTGAACAAATTATATGAGGAATTTTTTTCCTTTTTTTAATTGCTAGGTATAAAATAAAATCGTAGTTATACAGGCTCGATTTTAGTAATTTTTTTAAATTAATTTTCGCAAATTTCAATTAAATTTTTTTGAATGAAAAAAATTTTTTTTTAACTTCTTCAGAACGATTTACAACAAAATTTCCTTGAAATTCGATCGGTTTGCATTTTAAGTACAGAAAATTTTATGCTTCGATGGTATCCCCGGCTTTCAAATAGCATAGTTATTGTTAAAAAGAACATGTATGATATTTTTTCTTAATTAGTCATTTTATTTTTATTTATTCGATTCACGTGACTTACAGTTATGACTATGCATACATATACATTCTCATCTCATATTTAATGATGTGTATATAGTCTATTCACACATTCGCACAATGTATTTAAGTCAAGGTTAATATTTATAATTCTAGCCAAAACTTAAACGAAAAACAAAAGATATTTAGATTCATTTTTATGTAATCGCATTTTTAGTCAGAAAACAAATTTCCAGATGATTCTTTCGCTTTGCACAAAGCATTGGATTCGGAATACACACCGCACTATGTAACAAATCTAAATCAAAGCGAACCATTTCCTAATCAACCGTTGACTCAGCATTTATTTTTGCTCGACCTTGATTGTGAAGGTTCCCAAAACATTTTACAGCAGGTATTTTTGTTAATTACCTTATTCGTAAATTAACCGACTTGTTAAACATTTCCAGGCAAGCGAGAGAAACCTTTTCCAACAACCGCACAATTGGCTGATTAAAACGAAGAACTGGATAAAAAATTTCCACGGTTCGAATTTGAACATTCTGGTGGACAGCAAAGTGTACGTCGGCGAGGAGGTTTCATTTGGTGAATTTCACTTAAAATCAATTTACAAACTTTCGAAGCTGTCTAATGAGTTTGTAACGAATGACGTTGGAATTTGGAAGGGTGCTCCAGAATTTGTGTATTTCAATCGCTTGTCGGCCGTTAGGAATAGAACGAACTTAATGGGATTAACTTTAAACATTTCTTACGTAATAACGAACTTGGATTCTCTGAATCATCTTAATGATTACAGGTAAAATGTCAACATAATTGGAAGTGAAATTAGAGTATACATTTAAACAGATAACAATGGAAACAAAAATAAACGAGCTGTGACCAAAACTGAGCCTAAAAACCTGTAAGCGAAGAAGTTCGACAATAATAATGTGCACAAAAAGAAAAAGTGACAGTCGCAAACTATCCGTTCCGATCGTCAATAGCGACATCTCCGAAGAACTTCACTCAAATATTATGCCAAAACCGATGAAGTGTTGTACACTGAGGAAACCTCCCTGAGGCTCCTCACCAGAACCAAAATTATATATCGTCCCCTGGACGAACACATGCGAAACGGCGCCAAAAGTCCCTCCTAACACCGACCTGGTGCTGGGGGCACCACGAAACGGACTGTGCCTGCTCCAAGCACCTTGCACGTTAATAAAGCCAAAACTGGCCGTACGTTCCTGTCGAGGAAGTGAAAGACATGCACGAATCGAAAACACTATGATAGCATACAAACTCAATAAGATGAGAGTAAAAGCAGTGGAAGACTAATGGCATGAAGGGTCAAACATAAACGCAAGTTAAACTCTCCGTCGTGTGCAAATGTCAAACGTAAACGCAAGTTAAACTCTCCGTCGTGTGCAAAAATTGTTATTCTCAGAACCGATGTAGCAACAAAATAAGGAATGCAAACAAATATTTACGACTTTGGCAGCATCCTTTGATCTCGCGAATACGCAGAACCTCGCATGCACTTTCAGAGGAAGCCACGCCGATTGATTGTTTCAATCGATCAACATATGGCGGCATTGTTGGAAGTTCTGTGTTCACTTAGAGGGAGAAGTGCGTCTAGGTTATCAGGGGTAATTGACTTTAACGACTTTGGTGGTATCCTTTGATCTCGTGAATACGCAGAACCACTTGTACACTTTAAGAGGAAGCCACGCCTCTAACGGTCATTGAATAATATTCGCCAAAACAAATGTCAGGCGGCACGCACAGCGTAAAGGCGACGGAATGCGTTTGTTCCTTGCGACAAATAGCAGGTGTTTACAATTGAACCGCCGTTAAAAAAAATAATCGACTATGCATGCGTCTTTCATTGACCTTATTGTCAAGACGATTTTCTTTTAATTGGTATTACATAAAACGAATTTATTTCAATACAAGCACATGCGTTTTGCAAATGGTAATAAACAAGTTTAATCTATTACCGCAGAGTATTTAACGCATGGCTTGAAAACAACATAACAGGCAATTGTTTTGCGTTGCCGGCGTACATGCGTTAGTAGTAATTGCGTTGATTGTATTTAAATTCTGCCCCTATTTCCAGAGACAAGCACATAGACGGTATATCTAAGCTGAATTACATCTTCATGCACCACATAACGGACGCAATGAACGCCTCGAGGAATTTCATAATGCAAAGTACGTGGGGCTACAAGAACGAGACGACTCAATTGTATTCCGGACTGATAGGAGATTTACAAAGCGAAGTGGCAGAACTAGGAGGTATGCACTCCTCTCGCTGAATATAATTAGTACATAGTATACATACAACTAGGAATTGAAAGTGAATTTATTTATTGTTTCACTGTCAGGACGATGTCGACTGCGCAAGCAACACTCCTCTTTCATTAGCATTAACGTGTGCTCGGAGTTTCTATTTTTCAATTTAAATGATGAATGAAGTTGTTCGATAACTAACTGCTGTTTACATTAAATCACGGCGTGTTTAAAATGCAACGTGTTCTTGTGTAATGCAATGTCACATTGCGGTTACGGTAGGTTGCAATTATCGGATTTCATATAAAAATAGAAGGGAATAAAATTTTGATATTCGTTTTCTTTCTCTAATGTGGAAATAGGGCTGCTTATACAACATGGAGTATATAAGGTAATCGTCTTCGTATTTTCGTTGATTACATACAAAACATACATACAAAAGCGCGGAATGCGCTGCTTAATTCGGAGTAAACCGTCGAAGTCGGCCAACGGCCGTGGAGTATATTTCACCCCCCGGGAAAATATTGCACGAGCACCGAAATACTACGCACAAAACAACAAACAAAAAGCGATTTTTTTCGATCTCTAAATGCCTTTTCGGAAACTCGCTCGGAGCGCTCTGGTTACTCACTCTTGCACACACTAAGTCTCTAAGTTTTCTCTCTCACATTTCTGCTCGGGTTATGTTTCAAGCGAGTTTCGGAAAACGCCTTTGGTAGAGAATAAAGCTAACTCGATTCGGGAAAGTCGGGAAAAGAGAAACAAACGAAAAAAAGGATCGTAAATGATCCATGATAAATCCAGCGAAAATGTGACATAATGACCTACCAATAACATTAAATACCAAAGATGATGGGAGCGTTCGAGACTGGACCGAGAAGGTATCATAAAAACAAACTGCAATTATCGCGAAAAATGTAGCCAGAACGGCGTCATCCGGATCGAAAATAAAACGCAATTTAACTCATCTAAATTCAATGAAAATAGAACGAGTTGATTTCTTACATTTCTAACAACACAGTTAACATGTTAAAAAAGGAGAATTTTTTAGATAAACTCCGAGGTAATTAGGGTTGTAAATGTTAAATAAATAAATAAAATAAAAGAAAAGGTAGGGAAAGACAAATGGTATGAAAGGTGAAATGTAAAGTGAAACTCTTCGTGTGCAAAAATTGTAATTCTCAAAATCGGATATAACAATAAAATAAGGAATGCAAATAAATATTTACGACTTTGGCAGCATCCTTTGATCTCGCGAATACGCAGAACCATGCACTTTAAGAGGAAGCCACGCCCTTATCGGTCAATTATATGACCATGTCGTGTAAGTCGCTCCACGTAACAAAGTTTGGATATGACTTTAGCACGTGTCCGCAGGTTGTATGCATTAATCTGCTTTGATTGTAAGTAAAAAAAATATATTTTTTTAATTGTTTCTTTAACATCGCTGCAAAGATAGGTGCATACCATATATATTTACGGTTTACTTTTGTTTTAAATGAAATATTTCTATTTTTAATTCATCCTTCTTTTCTTTTTTAATAATTTCATATTGCTACCTCTTGAATGAAGCTGCGTTATCCCCTGTTAAAGTTACTAAAACAAGTTGCAAGTCAGTGCTGAGGAAGACAATTAGCTGTTCCGAGATAAAACTCCGATGGAGATTGGCGGAGTCAGGGCGCCATCAGGGAGAATAAGCCCCAGCTGATGTTACGCCGTTGCGGAACCGCCCCCCGAGATTCACAGCGCCGAAATTTCGGTAAATTTCCAGGAGAACCGTCCACTCTTCCATACAAAATAATTGTTCCTCGCCGCAAAACAAGAAGACGTACTTAAAACGTATATTAATTCACAAGCCAAATTACAACGGCTTACAAGTCTGATTCAAATAAGCCACACTTACGTACTCTAAAAGCGCTTTCGATTGGGGTACACCACGTGCACTTAATGTATCTTTATCTGATTTTATTCCATGAGGTTAAAACGAGATGAAGATACTTTGAGTGCACGTAGTGTAACCCAATCGAAAGCGCTATAAGTTAAAATCTGTTGAAACAAAGAAATCAAACGTAAACATGGGTCACTCTAAACCTGTTGAAACAAAGAAATCAAATGTAAACGTGGGTTACTCTAAACCTGTTGAAACAAGGAAATCAAATGTAAACACGGGTCACTCTGAATGTGTTGAAACAAGGAAATCAAGTGTAAACATGGGTCACTCTAACGGCATCATTGATTACCTTACTGTTTATCGCAGAAAATGGGAGATCCGCTTGGCAGATTTACTAATCAACAAATCAAATGATTCACAAGGCACATGGAATTCTAGTAAACACTGTAGTTGATTTGAATTTTGGTCGAAATACCAACAATTCACGAGAAACATTCACAATGTCTGTATCTCGTGATGACAAAATGCCGAATAACGTTGAAGGTAGCTGCCGGAAGTAAACGCTCTATTGAAAAAGATGTCTGCCAAAACGGTTGCAGCAGTGCGGCCACCTGTCTACAACTAAATCGTGCCACACAAGACTGTTATAAATAACCAAGGAATTAAACTGTACAGAACACCACAAACACTTTTAGTTTAATCTACATTTTTTGATTCACTCTCTTTTCCTCTTGTACTCTAGTTGTTTAATAAAGCCATTCTTTTTCATGTAGTTCCAGTCCTTCCCTATTTCCTTTCTCCCTTGATAATGATATTAAAGCCCGGCACTATTAAGGTAATATACTTGACTCCTTTTTCATGTTCAATCCACCCCCGTTTCCATTATTTAATATTTCTGTTCAATCAGTTCTTTCTTGGTCAGTAAATTCACAGTATCAGTTAATTTACTTTTTCAAAAGTGCTAATATAATGAAGTTCGGATTAAAGAATTAAACCAAGACACAAGAGCAATTGTAGGAATATAAACGTGCATTTTTAAATATTTATACAAGATAGTTCTTTTCTTATATTAAATGGTTATTACGGGAATGTTGCTTTTAACGTTCTGCTAATTGATAAGTGCTTCTCAGTCTACAGTTGCTTGCCCAGGGCATCTTGTTTTAACCTTGGAATTGTATTCGCTGCAAGTTTTTATTAAACGCTAACCTTAACTGCAAATTGTACACCATTCTATGGCAGGTCTTGTTCTGTGAAAGTTTTGATTTTTTTTATCAAATTTCTCACTTAGTAAAGACGCCTATTAAAAAAAGTGCGATAAATATTAATTAGAATACTGTTTCAAAGAGTTCTTTTTCTTTCTCCTAAATAATTTTCTCCACAGAAAATTTAAATTATTCAAAAATATTTTGATTTTAGGAACGCCCTGTTTCTTCACACGAGACCGAATACCCATAATTGATTACATCGCCCCTACAACACCAACCCGTGCAAAGTTCATATTTCGTTCCCCACCCTTATCTTATATTACAAATGTGTACTATTTACCCTTCAATAAAATGGTTTGGTACGCAAATTTCCTTCTGATAGGACTCATCGCAGTGATAGTCTACGTGATCGTCAAGTGGGAATGGAGGGATCCACAATTTAGAAATGTGGTGGAAAAACGACAGGGTGCATTGAGACCAAATTTCACGGACGTGATACTGCTGGAATTAGGGGCGATATGCCAGCAAGGTTCTGAAGCGGAACCGAGGAGCAGCGCTGGTAGAATCACGACGATTCTTGTTTTCATGGCATTAATGTTTATGTACACTTCGTATTCGGCAAATATTGTGGCCCTCTTACAATCCACTACGGACAGCATTCGTACTTTGGATGATTTGCTGAGCTCTAGGATTAAGCTCGGCGTAGAAGATAAACCTTACAGTCATTATTATTTCAAAGTACTATTAAAGAAAAAACAACTGGGTGATTCAGAATAAGTGTCCGACTCGTTAGGATTGGGAGCGTATAAGGTCATGCAAGTACGAAATTGCTACTACGGATATTAGACCTCCTATCCATAAGGACCTTTTGTTTTCCTTTTTTTCTGCGTGCTATCAGTGGTTGATGGGTCAGACACTTATTCTGAATCACCCAGTATAGAAAATGCTTTAATTTCAATTTCAGGCACAGACAGAACCGACTCGTAAAGCAATTTACACCCAAAAAGTGGCACCGAAGGGGCAGCCCCCTAATTTCCTAGATATTAACGTAGGTATGAAGAAAATGAGGGAAGAATTTTTTGCTTTCCACGTTGAAAGCGCATCCGGATATAAGATAGTAAGCGACACGTTTCGAGAAAATGAAAAATGTGGTCTGCAAGAAATCGAGTACTGGCAAATAATCGACCCGTGGATAGCAGTTAAAAAGAATTCAAGCTACAAGGAATTAGCTAAAGTCGCGTAAGTATCTCTTACTTCACCACCAACATCACTATTTCTTCTTTAGTGTGATTAAGTTTATTTTTCTTATTGTATATGAGTTTAGTGCCCGCAAAACCTTGAAAACAGCCTCAGCAACTCAGCAACCTTGACTTGCTCATTATATTTCTGCACTGCACGCCTTGACTTGACTTTTGTTTTTGTGGTGACAAAACAATGCAATTTATGATTTATTAGAATAGAACAGCTTAATAACTGGGTTTTAATTTTGAAGGTTTCGCAAGCTGCACGAAAGTGGAATCCAAAATCGGGAATTCAGAAGGTTGTATACTGCGAAACCAGCATGTCAGGCGAAAGGAAGTAATTTTATGAGCGTCGGCCTAATCGACTGTTATTATGCATTTTTGATCATGAGTGTAGGTACAGCATGTTCCGTGTTACTCTTAGTAACGGAGATGACTATTAAACATAAATCAAAAATTCGTCTTAGAATAAAGAATTCTTTGAATTAATCTATTAAAACGCTTGTACTACGACGCCCAAGTTCAATGATAACCAGGGAAAAGAATTCAGGCCACTTGTACCGCGAACGGGATAAAAATTGAATGCTCGGATTGTTTCCAACCACGCCCATGCAGACGCTCGCATTGCATTCCTTCCCCTCCCACTCAATAACACTTCGATGCAGCGGAACCACGGAAAGATGGGAAGAGTGAATAGCACATTCGGCGTAAAAAGTTCTTTTTCCTGATGATAACATAAATTTGACAGTTTCGTAGCCCTTACGCTGAATGTTCTTAAGAGTATGATTCGCACTCAGGAGTATCATTTAAATTGAGCATCGTCCTTATTCCTTTAATACGCAAGGAGAGTTGAAATTTTTAGGTCTAATAAAAGACACGTTTGAATTAGTACCAAGCACTTCTGAAGTACTTTTATTTAGGTAAATAATTCAAAATTGAATTAAAAACAAACATTATATAATTAGACAGTAAGAGTAAGATGCTGTTTTCTTAGATTAAATGAGAAATAGTTGAAATAACTACAGCCTAAAGGAATTAAATAAAAATATATCCTTAATGTTAAAGTAAATGTGAATTATTAAGTTAAGTTTTAAATAAACGTTTCATATAATGCTTATCAACAGTCTTTTATTATTCTGTAACTGCGTTCTCAAAAAATAAATAAATAAATTGAACAAAAATGAAATGAAAATTAACAACCTCCAAAATAAAATGCAGAAAATGGTTTTGTTGTCGTATTCGAATTCTAAGGAAATTATTAATTTTCTCAGTTGAATAATAAATTTCATGTCTTTTAGAACTCAAGAATCCCACTCATTCTCTCTTTTTCTCTGTTTAGTTAATCATACTTCCGTATTAAAACAGTTCGGATAAAAATATTGGATCTTTAAATAACAAAGTGCGTTCAGATAAAAGTGAAATTACATGTACAATAAAATAAAAGCAATTACTAGTACCAAAGATACAAAATGCAAACGGAAAAAAAATTATAATTCTTGAGCAGAAAATATGAAAATGATGCGATAAAGAGAGAACAGGGACAAAGAAATCTGTACTTATTTTAAAGCGTTTGTTAGTTTTTTTTTAAAGCTGTGAAATTTTATTTTATTTATTATTTATTTATAGCTGACCAAACAATGTCGTGTATGTTCAGTAAAATCTAAAATTCGAACAGAAATTACATGCGCTATTAAAAGTAAGGGTGCTGATAATTGCTTCCGGTACAACCGGAAGTAATTGTATCTAATTTTATTTTGTTTAAAGATTTCTCTTCTAACACGTAAATTTACAATTTCTATCTAGATCATTTATTTGGGAGAGGTTAATAAATGATTTGGGCGAAACATTCTGTACTGCACGTAAACAGTTACTTCGAACTACTTTCGACGGCAGGAAACGCTTTTTCGGCGTTCCTTTGCATCCATCCGTTTGAGGAATTAAAAAAAACGGAGTTAGGATGTTTACCCTTTAAAAGTAGGAGCAGACAGTGGCGTAGCTGCAGGAGATGCGGGGATGCTAAGACGCCATGGGCGCCTGTTCTAAAGCCTGTAAAGTAAACATTTTTTTTTAACACGCGAATATTCAGATAGCTGCAGATTTTCTTAATCCCTGAAAAGATTCAAGATTTCAAATACAGAATACAGTCTGAAATAAGTGAAAACAAGAAAGAAGAAAAACTAAGAGGATTTTAATTTTTGGACTTAGATAAAAAAAAATTGAAAGCAGCTGGAAAACGCCAAGAAAGCTATCTATTTCGAAAGTAGCGCCATCTGTTAATCAGAGCCGTAAATATGTAGCTTGCGGGGAAGAGAATCCAAAACAACTGAAGAACGTTAGTAAAATTCAAAAACAATGTCTCCTTGAATAAATAAAATTTTATTTATTTACTTGCCTTACCTTTCTGTAAACTTATTATAAGCCAAAAGAAAAAATTACGACTTCCGATGAAAATCTTTTGAAAATCAAATCAAGCTTTCACTTGCTTCTTTGTATTTCCTATATAAGCCAAATAAATGACGTCTTCCGAAGAAAACTTTTTGAAAATCAAATCAAGCTTTCGATTGTTTCTTTGTACACGCAATTATTATTATTTTTTGTTTCTTTTTGTAAACGAGAAAAATTTTCAACGAAAAGTCTTCACAAATCACATCAGTCACGCTTCATTGTTTTTTTTTGTTTTTGTTTGGTTTTTCGCATTAACTTTTAGATTGGATCTAGGGACTCCGTTCCAGAAGCGTCGATTTTCTTTTGTTTTTTTTTTGTTCACGGTACTCTTCGGGCTTCCACTTCGTTTCAATTTCTCGTCAGCCTTGATTTTTGTGCGCCTTTTGTTTTTCGTCCATGTTTTTCTTCACACCCCGCCGTTCATAATTCGAGTTTCCTTTTTTTTTTTTGTTTTTGATCATGAATTAATTTCTCATTCGTTCGCTTATTTCTTTATTTATAATAATTATTGTAGTTTATTATTATTTATTAAAAGTATTTGAGTTTGCCAACGTTACATTATTAGTTACATATTCATTATTATCGGTGATATTTTATCATAGTCTTACACATATAATTTTTTTTCTTGCAAGTGCTTAACATTATGCAATGAACATGACTCCACATGACCTTAGTAAATTATGTGTTATTTTTTTTTCTTCCTTTCAAATATGACATGTTTTCTTTGGAATTCTTGAGTTAGTATAATGCATTACAAACTACTTCAGATTCTAGGTTGTATCATACGTAATTAATAAAAAAAAACTAATTGACACATTGACATTGATTGTTTCATTCTCTTTATCCATTTAAGTTTAAGTCGAATTTATTACTTTATTAAGATGAATATGACGAGAATATTTTTTTGTATGCTGTTTGATTGTATGCAACATAAGTATATTTTTCATAGTGTAATTTCTTATTTTAAAATATAAATACGAATTCGTGAATTTGAATTAAATAAATTAAGTAATTCGCTGATTTAAGAAAAGGTTTAAAAATCCAGTTACTTATACTTATACCGATCGTATTTTTATTATTTTGTTAATGGGATTTTTTCTTATAAATGTAAATGCCATACAATTTTTCATTATTGTCGTAAATTATCCGTTACTTTTTTCCCGTTGGAATTTTTAAGTTTATAACATCAGCTGTGTCGTACAAATTATTTTAAATTCTACGTTTTGAAGAATAAGTAATGCCAAACCAATTTCACGATGAAATCGATTGTCCCATTCTTTTTACGCGTCTGATTCCTACAAGTTGCAGTTATATGTATTGCTTCTTCATCATGAGAAAATATTTATTCGTTTTTATATGCTACTTGAGTGCGTACTACAATTTAAAAGTCGATGGCAATAAAACTGACATTGCGGAGATTATCAGGGATTTCTTATTCTTGCAAAAACCATCACCCAAAGTTACACTATTTATGTGTTGGGAAAAAGGTAAGTTTTCTGATCACTACGAAAGATATTTTTAAAATACCTCTTCATAAGAATGAGTTGTAGAAATGAGAGGAGATTTCATATTATAACTTAATTTGTTAAAGACAAAAATTGGATGAAACGACCATACAGGATGACTGGTAAGCCGACGTATTCCTTTGAGCGAGTGTTAGTAGAGCTCATTTGCAATTGATTTGACCATTTAGGCATTATACAAGATGCAATAGTTAATGAGATATTTTAATTTTTGTGTTTTCCTTAGAAATACGCTCCCTACTAACATTTATTTAACATTACTCAGAGGGTATAAAAGGTTTTCTTAATATTTATGTTTTCCTGGTTAGACTAAATAATAGTACGTACTACGCAACAAACATTAAGTTAAAAACTTTAATAAGTTTGAAATACAATGGCTGAAAAGACACTTCTCTAAAAAAATCCAACCTACTTGAAAATTCATTCTGACTTATTTCCAAAATTTGGTAATACAATCAACTTGCAAATTATTCTAAAAACTTCTCTGATTCATTGCCTTTCCAATGAAGGTATTAAGTTTTGGCAAAAATCTGTGTACATTATACTTCCATAAAATAATAATTATTAAGTGCGGAATAGAATATTCATTGTTTTCAATTTAAGAGGACAACAGCTTCTCGTAAGTATTAGTTTTCTATAAACTTCAGTTGAGAAATCCTTTAAAAAGTCCCGTGACTTCACAAAATTGGAAATTAACCAAAATTGTTCCAGTGTAAGCTCAAAGTTTGAATTTTTCGGTTTTTAAATGAAGCCGATTCCTCAGGGCCAAAGAGAATTAACTGAAAGGTGATTTTCTTGAACATTCATTCTGATTCATTTCCAAAGTGTAATACAATCAGCTTTCAAATTATTCCAAAAACTTCTTTGATTTATTGCCTTTCCAGTGAGGCAATAAAATAAAGTATTTTACGTCCTTTAATAGTTTAAAAAACTAGGTGAACGTATGGATTTCAATCTCGTCTTTATTACACAGCAAACAGACAATAAAATAAAATTCAATAAATTTATAGTCCACATTTTTAATTATGTTTGATTTTCGAAATGGTTCCCTCTGGCTCGTACGCAAAATCTTGTGCTTTTTCGTACTATCGTTTCACTCTGTCAAAGAAGGACAATAGGAAAAACTGAACAACAAGAACAAGAACTTAACAATATCAACAAAAATTAATGACAGGAAAGTGATTGCACAGATTATTTAAACAAAATTCAGAAAATTACAATTAACGACTGCAGTGTTTGACATCGACAATTATTATTAAATGTATCTTAGCATTAATACAAATCTGAATAGACCAAGTCCTACTTGTTAATTGAATTTGAGAAATATTTACGTCAGCTTTTGGTTGGAGTTAAGTTTAATCCAAATATCATTTAATACGGCCATCCTTTGAAGGAAAAACCACCTTCCATTAATTATCTTGGCCCTGAGGAATCGGCTCCAGTTAAAAACCGAAAAATTCAAACTTTGAGCTTCCACTGGAGCAATTTTGGTTAATTTCCAATTTTGTGAAGTCACAGGACTTTTTAAGGGACTTCTCAACTGAAGTTTATAGAAAACTAATACTTAAGAGAAGCTGTTGTCCTCTTAAATTGAAAATAATGAATATTCTATCTCGCACTTAATAAGTATTACTTGATGGAAGTATGATGTATACAGACTTTTACTAAAACTTAATACCCTCATTCGAAAGCCAATAAATCAGAGAAGTTTTTAGAATAATTTGCAAGTTGATTGTATTACCAAATTTAGGAAATAACTCAGAATGCATGTTCAAGTAGGTTGGATTTTTTTAGAGATGTATCTTTTCAGCCATTGTATTTCAAACTTATTAAAGTTTTTAACTTAATGTTTGTTTCGTAGTACGTACTATTATTTAGTCTAACCAGGAAAACATAAATATTAAGAAAACCTTTTATACTCTCTGAGCAATGTTAAATAAATGTTAGTAGGGAGCGTATTTCTAAGGAAAACACACAAATTAAAATATCTCATTAACCATAGCATTTTGTATTATGCATAATATGGTCAAATCAATTGCAAATGAGCTCTACTAACACTCCCTCGACTTACCAGTCATCCTGTACATTCTTCAAACTCTGATAATAGATTTAATCAAAACTGTAATAACATTTTTAATAACATTTTTTTTAAGGAGAAATAGTAAAATTGTCGAAAACTCTACAAGAGATTAACAATTACGTGGTTATCATGAATTTAACACATAAGGCAATTCCCGTAATTAAACCTGTAACCAAACAAATATTCGTTCTGGATACAAACTGCGATGGATATAATATTATTCTACAGGAGGTAACAGTTTTTGATTTACGTAGCTAGAAAAAAGGTTTCTCAGTATATGTATAACTATAACTGTAGGACATACAGAGATAAAATTCACTACATTTATCCAGGGAGTGTCTATTAAATTTCAATTACAATGGTAATCGCATTACTTCCTTATAAATTTGCTATTTTCTTAAATAATATTTGCACATATTTTTAGAACATTAGTATTCTTTTAGGCAAATATCTTGAAATTATTTCAACAACCGTACGAATGGATGATTTTGGCCAACCCCACGATGCATATTTCTCCTTATCTTGAAATTCTACTAGACAGCAAATTTTATATTGTCAGTCAAGAAACGCAAACAACTTTTCATGTTCGGGCTATTTACAAAATTTCCTTCGAGTTGGAATACATAACGAATGACATAGGTGTTTGGAGATCCAGCAGAGGATTCGAATATTACAAATTCCTCTCTACTGTTAGAAACCGAACAGACCTGATGGGTCAGCCTTTAAATATTTCACTCGTCTTGTTTCAGTCGGATACTTTAAACCATCTCAGGGACTACAGGTGGGTATATAACCAACCGCAATGTGTTATTACAGTGGAATAAAACCGTTTTTTTTTTTTTTTATGAAGAGATAAACATGTAGACGGACTTACAAAATTTTCCTATATGTGTGTAAGTAAGGTAGTCGAAACCATGAATGTTACAGAAAATTTACTGATTCGAAGCGAGTATGGTTACTACAATGAATCAACAAAGTTGTATTCAGGAATGATGGGAGATCTGCAATTAGGACAGGCCGAGATAGCAGGTATGTATGATACGTGGGCTGCTGGAAAATTTTCTGGAATCTAGTAGGTCTAGAATTGTTAGCGTTTATCAACTGTCATATTTGAAAAATTTGACGTTTTTCGCCTAAAATTCTGTTGACAGTTCCTATCCAAGTGAACTAATTTTGTTTGTTCAGCATTTGAGAAAAAGTAATTTTGTGTAAACATGGAAATCTCGCGTGAAAATTTTCGTGCCATGATTTTTTACGATTTCAAATGTGGTCTAACGCCGAAACAATGCCTCGATCGGCTTCATTTGGCTTTTGGAGATGAATCACCATCAAAGAGCAGTGTTTATAATTGGTTTGCCGAATTCCAGCGTGGACGTACCTCTCTCAGTGACAAATTTCGTGAAGGTCATCCATCAACATCTGTCGTTGCCAGTAATGTAGCTGCTGTGCGTGAAATGCTTGAGCGAGATCGACATGTGACATACCGTGAGATTCAAGCATCCTTACGCATTGACATTAAAGCAATACACCAGATTTTGCACGATCATTTGAACGTACGAAAGCTTTTCAGTCGTTGGATCCCACACAATTTATCAGAAGCGCAAAAGCAGGGTCGTGTCAAATGGTACGAAGAAATGCTCAAGAAATTCAATGGAGGTCGTTCAAATGTAGTTTATAAAATCGTTAGTGGTGACGAAACGTGGATCTATTCGTACGAGCCAGAAAGTAAACAACAATCTACCATTTGGGTGTTTCAAAATGAACAAAAACCAACAAAAGTTCTTCGTTCACGCAGTGCTGCGAAGCAAATGATTGCTTGTTTCTTTGGTATAACTGGACATGTAGCAACGGTGGCTTTAGAGGATCGAAAAACCGTGAATGCTGATTGGTATACTACAATTTGTTTGCCGGAAGTCATCGATCAAATAAGAAGAAACAATCGAAATCGACGAATTATTCTCCATCATGACAACGCCAGCTCTCACTCAGCCCGTCAAACAGTTGATTTTTTGTCCAACAAAAATGTTGAATTAATGACTCATCGTCCATATTCACCTGATTTATCACCTAATGATTTCTTTTTGTTCCCAAATATAAAAATAAAATGCGTGGTGAGCGATTTTCGTCGGCTGAAGCAACGGTTGAAACATTCCGGACACTGGTTTCTGAGGTACCATCTTTAGAGTGGAAAACGTGCTTTAGAAATCGGTTCGAGCGTATGCAAAAGTGTATTGACGTCAAAGGCGAATACTTCGAAAAACAATGATACCGTTTACCAAATTTCATATGCGTTTTTTCATACCGTTTCCAGAAACTTTTCCAGCAGCCCACGTATACTAGTTAAAAATTTCAAAATTTGAGTCAGCATCTTTATTTTGTATCGTTGTTTTCAAAATGTACTCCTCATCGTTTGTTTTACCGTTATAAATTTGTATTAGAAAGTACACATTGTTGCCCTTTTACAAGAACGTGATTTGACAATTCTCTTCTTAAATCTACTGTGACCTTAACATTATAAATTGTCATGTTCATAATTTATAATTTTGTTCATTTTTTCTTTAGGAAGCGCAGCATACATGATCGCGCAACGCATATCCTTTGTAGACTACGTTGTTCAATTCTCAGATCTTCGTAGTGTTTTCACATTTCGCAAGCCACCCTTGTCATATGTAGCAAACATCTACACATTACCTTTCAATGGTATGGTTTGGCTGGCGAGCTTCATCTTAATTATTATTATACCACTAATCGTTTACATCGTGATCAAATGGGAGTGGCTAAATCCAGAATCCTACGGACTTGTAGGAGAAACACGGAATGTTCTTCGGCTGAAGTTTTTCGATGTAGCTTTATTGGATTTGGGTGCCGTTTGTCAACAAGGTGCGGAAGCGGAACCTAGAAGTATTGCTGGAAGAATTGCAACCTTAACTATTTTTGTGGCTTTCTTGTTCCTGTACACTTCTTATTCGGCGAATATTGTTGCACTTCTTCAGTCGACGTCAGATAGCATTCAAACAGTAGAAGACTTGTTGACTTCCAACATCAAACTGGGTGCAGAAAACTTTTCGTACACTCGGCAATTCTTTCTTGTAAGTACCTGCGCAAAATTTAATTTCAACGCATTTCCATTTTTTTCCCATTCTTTTTCTCATCTTACATTTCCATGTGTCTTTTAGGCACAGACGGAACCTATTCGAAGAGCTATCTACGCAGAAAAAATTTCACCGAAAGGCCAGCCATCAAACTTTTTCAGTCTTGAGACTGGCGTTGCTAGAATGAGGCAGGAATTTTTCGCGTTCCTTGCGATTACGACGAACGCGTACAAAGTCGTCGGCGATACGTTTCAGGAACATGAAAAATGCAGCTTAAGAGAAATCGACTATTGGGGATTGAAGCCACCACAATATGCCGTTAAGAAAAACTCAAGTTACAAAGAGTTAATTAAAGTTGGGTAAGTGATCGAGTAATACGTGGGCTGATGGAAAACCTTCTGGAATCTAGTAGGTCTAGAAATGTTAGCGTTTATCAACTGTCATATTTAAAAAATTTGACGTTTCTCGCCTATAATTCTATTGACGTTCCTATCCAAGTGAACTAGTTTTGTTTGTACAGCATTTGAGAAAAAGTAATTTTGTGTAAACATGGAAATCTCGCGTGAAAAGTTTCGTGCCATGATTTTTTACGATTTCAAATGTGGGCTAACGCCGAAACAATGCCTCGATCGGCTTCATTTGGCTTTTGGAGATGAAACACCATCAAAGAGCAGTGTTTATAATTGGTTTGCCGAATTCCAGCGTGGACGTACCTCTCTCAGTGACGAATTTCGTGAAGGTCGTCCGTCAACATCTGTTGTTGCCACTAATGTAGATGCTGTGCGTGAAATGCTTGAGCGAGATCGACATGTGACATACCGTGAGATTCAAGCATCCTTACGCATTGACATGAAAGCAATACACCAGATTTTGCATGATCATTTGAACGTACGAAAGCTTTGCAGTCGTTGGATCCCACACAATTTAACAGAAGCGCAAAAGCAGGGTCGTGTCAAATGGTGCGAAGAAATGCTCAAGAAATTCAATGGAGGTCGTTCAAATTTAATTTATAACATCGTTACTGGTGACGAAACGTGGATCTATTCGTACGAGCCAGAAAGTAAACAACAATCTACCGTTTGGGTATTTCAAAATGAACCAAAACCAACAAAAGTTGTCCGTTCACGCAGTGCTGAGAAGCAAATGATTGCTTGTTTCTTTGGTTTAACTGGACATGTGGCAACCGTGGCTTTAGAGGATCGAAAAACCGTGAATGCTGATTGGTATACTACGATTTGTTTGCCGGAAGTCATCGATAAAATAAGAAGAAACAATCGAAATCGACGAATTATTCTCCATCATGACAACGCCAGCTCTCACTCAGACCGTCAAATAGTTGATTTCTTGTCCAACAAAAATGTTGAATTAATGACTCATTGTCCATATTCACCTGATTTATCACCTAATGATTTATTTTTGTTCCCAAATATCAAAAATAAAATGCGTGGTGAGCGATTTTCGTCGGTTGACGCAGCGGTTGAAACATTCCGGACACTGGTTTCTGAGGTACCATCTGTAGAGTGGAAAACGCGCTTTAGAAATTGGTTCGAGCGTATGCAAAAGTGTATTGACATTAAAGGTGAATACTTCTAAAAACAATGATACCGTTTACCAAATTTCATTTTCATATTTCATACCGTTTCCAGAAACTTTTCCAGCAGCCCACGTAACTGTACCTGCCTACTATTTTGATGAATGTTTATTTCAAGTTTCAGGAAGGTACACGAGAGCGGTATTCAAAGTTGTGAAATGAATCGGTTGTGTACAAAAAAGCCAGTTTGTCAGGCAGAAGGTGGAAACTTCAAGTATGTCGATTTGCAAGACAGCTATTTCGTTTTCGTAATTTTCATAGCCGGAGTAGCCATTTCCCTAATAATACTCTTAATGGAATGTACTTTTAAAAAGATATTTGGACACCGTTAAAGAAGCAGTAGAAATTAGAAAAAAAAAATAGAGCACGTTAATTATGTTAGTTAAAGAAATAGAAGAAATAATAGTAATAAAGTAAATATAACAAAAAGAGAACAAAAGAATGTTATAAAGAAAGTAGGAAATAGAAGAAAACGGTTCGCTTCTTCAAACCAAACCAAGGATCTGTACAAAAAGTACTTATTATCTAGCAAACCTGGAAGAAATAAAAAATTAGGAAAACTGACTGTATATAAAATTACAGTGATACATCACAAAAGGGTTCAGTGGAAAAAATGAAGAGAGAGAGAGAGGAAATTAGAGAGCGGCAGGTATTAGATACATTCTTTGGATACTCTCTTTTCTAGATAATACCAACTTCTTGAATGGGGTGATTAGATGGTTCAGTCTTTAACTGCAATCTGAAAAACTGACAATTGCGCAGGTTTGATCATTAAAAAAACAAACAATAGAATCAAAAAGACTATTCTTTATATCTGAATTTATAAATAATTACCGATTTTCATTGTTGACTACAGACTGTTTTCAGCAAAACATTAATTTAATTTTTAATAGGCAAATAAATGCAAATATTTCGCATGGTTCTGTATAGGAGATAAAAGTTGCGTTTTTCTGCAAGAAAATATGTAGGGCATTCCATTAAAAAGAGATCTGTCGCATGCGCCACCCTGTATGTATAAAAATGATTTTATGTTATAGCATTCAAAAGGCAGAAATTTTCTACGAAAGAAATAAATTTCTATTTCATTCCATAAATGCTACCGAAGAAGGCTTGTTTAGTGGCTCACTCTGTATATTGTGTTAGTGAAGACTCACCCTGCATATTGTGTTAGCGTGTGCGTTTTAAACAGGATAAGTGACAATAGTTTCACGAAGATAAAAATAAATGTTTATTTGACTATTTGCCTTTTACTTCACTTAAACTTTCCTTAAACTATCCGCATAGGATGTGAAAAATAACATAAACGTAACTAATGAGCGAGCGCGTTAATTGTTTTGAATTAAATGCTGGTGTAGCGTTGCGAGTAATTTCAACAACTTGAATTTCAATTGTCAGCATGGAATCCCCTCATTTAAAACGTTAATTTTGTCTGCGTTCCAAAGACCGAAGAGGACTTTGAACTGCAAACAAAGCAAACGTCGGTAATTCATGTATTCAGTTTCAATGGTAATTAAGCCGGTGTCGAAGCCTGTACTTGCGAAATGCTAACTAAACAATTTTATCAATTTAAACAAAAAATACTTGTTTTAAATTTTATGTTAAACTAAAAGTAAAAAAAAAAAACGATTTTAGAATATAATTTTTTAAACCGGAGATTATTTTTAAATTTTTTTTTTTAATTCTTTCTGTCATATTGATTTTATTTTATTATTTTATCTTTACCAGCGATCAACAAAAGCTCTCCTCTTAAAACTCGTTTATCTCCCATTTATTCCCGTTATTCAATTTATTGTTTGCAATTCTTTGTTTTTGTTTTTTACTTGAGTATTCTTAAGTTTTTCTTCTAATTTAAGGAATTAAGTTTTTCTTTTTTATTGTAAATTTTTGTAATTTAACTTTACTGTCATTAAGTTTTTTGCTGTTCTTCGTTTTCTGCCGTTTAATTTGAAAAGTTCTCCGATTTTTCCTTCCTTCTTTTGTATTCATTTTTAAATTTGAGTTCCTTTTTGTTAAATTAAATTTTCGTACTGTGTTGGCATACTTCGTATAATTTTCTTCTTCTGTTTTGTGTGCTTTGTGTCGATATTCTGATTTCTCACACTTCTTTCTCACACTTACTTTCTCCGATAATAATGTGCACTTCTGGTAATCTCTCTTTGTTTCATTTCGTGCCTTTTCTTTTGTATTTTTAATATTCCCTTGGCGAATTGTCGATCTTCTTCGGTCTTTTTCATTCATTCATCTTTTTTTTCACGATTCTGTATTTTATCCGGCAGAAGCTAATTCATTTCGTAATTATTTTATGTCTGGTTTTATTTGATTTGTTTCTTACTTTTTAGCCAATTTTTTAAAAATTGTTTTCTTCCAAATATTTTAAACGTATTTCATGAAATTGTTAGGATCATAGTTAAAATTAATTCCAGCTTTCTAAGTGCGTGTAGAAAATTAGAATTACATACTTCAAATACCACACAAAATTATTAAACGTCTGATTGTAAAACAAAATTAATTGAATTTTAGAATTTAAGTAAAGAATAAACATTTATAAAAAGTGCGTGTAAAAAATGTCTTATTTTTAGTTGTACGTTTTTCTTTTTTAACGGGAAATTAATTACTTCTACTTCTTATTATTATTTCTTATTTTTTTTTTTTATTTATAAAATTATATACCGATTGAAGACTGCTTTATCAATAGCAGTTTCATTGTATCGCACGAATGAAACCGCTGTTGGCTGAAGTAAAAGATCTTCAGCATACGTATACATATGATTTTTACTAAAATACAATACCTGCTTCATTATTTATGAAAATATTATTGTAATCATGGAGGTTAAGTAACTGGAGGAGTAAAAGCGAGCCGATTTTCGAACGTGCACTCCGCTTTCTTGTACGGCAAAACTAAAGAGCACCAGAGAACACAACATGTGCGTGACAAAGTACGCGATACTCTACACTGCGTTTGTTTTGCCATACTAAAGGCTCGCGGCCGGACCGGTTTATATTTCAGTAGTACGCGTTATGTGGCATGGCGGCATCCTCCATATATCTAACCTCGATGATTGTAAGATACCTAAAAAGTCACACGAAGCTCCTGTCAACCGTTTTTTCTTTCTTGATTTTAGTGCAAAATCAAAACACAGCTAGTTGGTGCAAAAAATTTGGAAAAACCATGATTTTTTATTTGTCTTTTTCTTAATTTGAATTGTAAATTTTGCTTTGAAAATTTTACTTCTTAATTAGTTTTGCTAATTTGTAACCATAAATATCTATTTTTATACAAGTGACTTATTTGCTGTTAAGGCACGTTGTAATACATAGTTTTATTCAGCACCTGTTTATTATGAAGTCTTAATAATAGCACTTTAAATAGCAATTTAATTATGGGTTCATAATTCCACTAGTGTTTTATAGTCATATATTCAAAATCGGCATTATTGACTTCATAATAAAGAGGTATTAGATAAAATTATTTTAAATATATGTTTTCTTTTGTAAATTTTTAATTTTTTTAATGTTAGCGGTGAGTGACCAAAAAAATTAAAGACCTGCAATCGAATTCTAATTCTGCTAAATACAAATTTACTGAGAATGGTTTTAATTAGAATTTAGAAATTATGAACGGAACATAATTGAGAATAATATGTAGAAGTTGTATTTGTTGCATTCGGTAACCAGTATTTTTACTCTAAGTAGGAAGTTATTATTCCACTCGGCTTTTTCTGCATACGCATAATTCGCAATCTACAAAATAAATACTTTATTATAAATAGTTACTCACGTCAGAAATTAATTTCCTTTACCTGTAATAAAATAAGACTTCCAGGACAAAAATAGCAAAAGCTACAGCTATGCCAATGGCAAATATCATTATAGCGGGAGAACAATCTACTATGGTAACTTCCACAAAGCTAGTCCCTCGAGAATTACACTGTGGCTTTTTAGTGTACAAAAGAGCAACTTCCCTGGATTGAATGCCACTTTCCTGTATTTTTCGAAGTCTGGAAGACGGCGAACTCATTTTTACAAAAACAAAAATGTTCCGCACGCTTACCCAATTTTCAGCATTTCCTTGTAGGACGAATTCTTCTGTACAGCCAACCATGGGTCTGGTACTTGCAAGAACTGAATTTCTTCCAAGTCACATTTCTCATTTTCAAAGAACGTTTCAACTGAAACATACGGTACGCTCGTACAAGAAAAAACTAAAACTAATTCTAACTAATTAAAGATACTGTGCACGGTAGAAGTTAAGACAAGTATACCTACGACGCGCGACGCGACGAAAACGATACGCTCGAGTATAAAAGACACGGCGAAAAAGATAATAATATACAGGATAGTCTAAAGAGTAGTTATCGCGCGGAATAAACTATTTTTTATGACGTAAGCAAAGTGTTTAGGCATTGACGGTCTGCAACACGGATAATACGTGTTTCGTGCCTACATGTATGTAAAACTAAACCAAAATTTAATTAGGATTAAATGTTAAGTGAGAATGAAAGTGGACGGTTTTATTTTATTTTATAATGGCTAGACTCGAGTTCGTTTTTGTGTGACGTACACAGTGTTGTTAAAGATACTTTTCTTAAGTATCTAGATACAGATGCAAATACTTTCACAAATATGTATCTAGATGCAGATACAGATACTTTTTCCGGGAAATATCTAGATACAGATACAGATACAAAGAAAAAGTATTTGGAGTTTATCAAGATACTTGCAAGTGTAAAATTCAATAACCTATGCAGTAGTGGAGGTACGGTATTATTTGCAATCCAAATCGACTTTTTTTTGTGAAAATTGACGAAGTTTTCGTAAGAATATGTAAATAATGTACACACTAAAATCTGTGATAATTTTCACAATTTTTTTCAGCAGTATGTCTTTTTAAATAGAAAATTTATCTTTGTAATTAAGTTGATCAATAAGCTGATAAGTAATTACCTGATTTTGTATGAAACCAAGTCAAGTCAACGTAAAATATAAAGTTATCAACAGAAATGACTCTACTTCCGTATCAGACAAGTTAAATGTCAAATGAATCTAGGATCCTTGCTTGCAACCTTGTTGTAGCTAAGAGAGCGTTCCCATAATCAAGAAAAGTTGATAAAATCAACAATACAGTCTTTTCCTTTTGATTTTCTCCTCTTGTAAATTATCTTTTCTAATTTTTAAAATAATTTTCAAGTTTCTGAACTATCAAATCGCATTTTAAATAGAACAGTCATTTGACAAACTGGAAAACATAATTAACAAGAGCGGAAAATCAAAAGAGAGAGACTGTAAAATCGGAAGTTGCATTTCCGCCAAGGTCTGCTGTTTTTATGGAAGTTCAAAATATATCTAATATGTATCTTAGTATCTCAAATGAATAGATACACTGTAATTGCATCTAGATAGAGATACAGTTACATTTTTTTAGTAGTATCTGAGATATGTATCTAGATACTCAAAAAGTATTTAGATACTGTATCTAGATACTTGCATCTAGATATTTAACAACACTTGACGTACACAGGTGCAGGTATGAAATGTTATGTCATAAAGAATTTGCGTTCGAGACGTAAACATTGTTGACTGACGCTTCGAGCGCAGACTTTTTAAGATGGATTAGACTTACTTACTTATTGATTTCGCCCCGATGTTCATCCGATGTATAGTCGCAATCATTCTAATCAAGACCGCTGTAAGCTAACTGCTCTCTTATTAACGTTGGTGGTAAGGGTTACAGAACTCTCAAACGGTCTCGATTAGCTTGATCGCGACTGTACGTTCGAATTGCGAGAATCTTATTCTTCTGTTTAACTGTGGATATGTATTGTGACGTCGGAATACCTCTACATCTACCACCGTGACACTGAGTCAGTTTTTTTCAGTAAAACAAGTATCTTTACCTACGATTTTATAACCTGCTCCTGTTTCCATATGAAATGCGAACAGTCCCTGGCGCATCTTTCGTACACCTTCCTCGATGGGAAGAAACCTTGGTTTGCGACCAGGCGGAGCAACCTTCTGCTGATATATTGCTTTGCGAATCGGTTCGGTGGCGTTCTTTTTAATTGCATAAAGAAACGATAAAATTACGATCGCGTTTAGTAAAAGGTTTTCTGCTATCTTTGACAATCTATTACGAGGTCGTCAATTTTGCACAATAAATAAATCAGACGATAGTTTTGTAGAAGATGAGAGAGGGATAGTCACGACTATCACGAGAAAACTGATACAACTGCTGTTTTACAAGGACTTATGCACATAATGGCTTAGATCATATATTTTTACTTTCTTCAAGTGACTTACTAAGGTCGTTTTAGAAAACCCTACTTCTTGTACTAGGTTATTTTTAATTTTTACAATAATATCTATTTAAAACAATAATTTTTTTGGGCTGCAGATATGTATGGTTTGCTGATAGAACACGTTCTATTTTCCAAGACAGTTTAAATTTCGAAACTTACAATTTACAGTAAACAGTAAATTGGTTAAGAAGTTGAACCAAATCTTGTACAAGAAATCGGATAGTGTGAGACGACCTGCAGAGGTATAGTTAGTTAATGAATAGAAAAATATATTATCATATTTGACCAAGCAAACAATATTAACCATGAAAAAGTTACTTTTTAACAAAAAAAACACTATTAAATATACTATCAAGTTCAATAAAACGATACTCCTTCATGCAAACCGTTCGCTTAGGAACGTCAATTACGTCGCTATGTCGTTTTAATTGAGCATGATAGTACATACCAATTATAAAACGTGTTCGTAAACTTTCCTATGTAACATTTCTCATATCTCATCTCTCTCTCATATAAATGATTTTGCAGATGTTGCTTTTCATTTTATTTACTTCTATGCTACACCTAAGAAGACTTTACAAACTCAGTCTTAGTTTACTGTGACTTATAATTATAATAAATAAATTCATTAGGGAACGTCTATCTCGTTTTTAATGAAGGCTGAAGTTTTTAGAGTCTTCTTAATTTAACGTAAACAAGTCTTTTGTTTGTATCACCAATGAATTATTTTTTGTTTGTGTCGTTCATTAAATTCACCAATGAATTAATTATTATTAAATCTCTGATTTGTGTTTCACTTACTGGAAAATAAAAGTGATTAAAAACAGTGTCGTCAACTCCAACTTGCAACCTTGATTTCAACAAGTCGTTTAAAGTCTGGATGCTCGTGGAAGATGATTGCAGGAGAGCGACAATATTAGCTGAATACGATGTATACAAGAACATCAAAGAGACGAACAATAAAATTGTGATTATCCTTCCTGCTATAGTATAGGGTACAGCCGACGCACCTTGCTGACATGCCGCTCCAAACACCAAAAGCAAGACTGCCACAAAATTAGGTTCCAGTTCTGGTTCTGTCGTCTCAGCCTTCAAAATATTTGGTTCAAGATGAAAACAGTCAACTTCAAGTCAAATTTGTAACTTGTTACTTTAATGAGATAGTTTCTTCTCCATTCGCAGATGATGATGATGTATAAGCCTATTGCGGTAATTACAATGAGGGCACATATAGCAATCCAAACTGTAGTTTCAAAGGGCAAGGTAAAGACGTTCGTGATGTAAGATAGTTTCGGTTGACGAAATACGAATTTTGATTTGGTCGGTGTGGTCATTGCGATGTAATCGATTATTGATACACGATCGGAAGTCAAAAACAGAGGTGTACCTAGATGTGAATTAAAAGATATATCCGTAAGTTTAGTTTCTATTTTAATGTAATTCTCATTTAACATTCATGTATAAAATGAGATACCTTGGTATATGTACATACCTCCAATGTCTGCTTCCTTTCTCGTCAACTCGCCGATCATTCCGTTCCATTGCGATTTGTTATTTATGTAACCCCAAGTTGATTGGATTGAAAATTCCATGTTTGCATTCAGTAAATCACTTAGGTGAAGCATGAAGACAAAATTTACCTTTGCTATAGAATCGATGTGTTTATCTCTGTAAATTAAATTTGTTATTAAACTAATTTATGTCAAATATTTTTGAGTGCGTAGTCTAATAATTTTATAATTTTGTCAACTGAAACATTTTAAACAAGAATGAATTTACTGCAAAAACATAAGCGAAGATAAGTTGATAAATAAAAATGGGGCGTGCGATTGATTAATTAAATCAAAAACTGATTCATTTGAAGAAGAATAAATAAAAATACAGTAAATATGCTTTAAAATGCATTCACATTTGAGCTATTCGTGGATTGAACCTAGCTTTTCCCAATCGAGCTTTTACTCATTTAAACTCCTTCCCAAACAATTTTGGGAGGAAGCCAAGTGTTGGCTTTATTAATTTTAACGCGTGCTCTTTACGCTCAGTATCGTCTTAGCTTTCCCATGGCACGCTGATGCTTTGAAGGAGGCTCAGCCTCATATCAATGCCTATGTACGGTACGGGCAAGGCATAGTGTTTATCGTTTATGGCAAGGACTTTTAAGGAGTGGCTTGCATTTCTACGGCGTTGCGAAAAAATGACAAATTTTTTTAGATGACATTAACATACCGTTTATCTAACAGATGATTCAAGCTATCATTGTGAGTTATGACCAAACAAGTTCTTAACGTGGTTCCCCGCAAGTTTTTCCTCCTGTTAGCGGCGACATGATTGCTTTCTGTTATTTTATAGCCACTTTCTTCGTTCCAAATTCCATAATTTTCGAAAATAATTGAGCTGTTACCGCTGACTTTGTAGACTTTCCGAATAACATAAAGAGAATGTTCTTCATCGAAATTAGCAGTAATGACATCACTGTCTACTAAAACGTCAATTCCGTCAAAAGCAGTATATCCGGAGTCTCCGACAGCTTTGCTGGATGCATTTTCGAATATAATTAACCATCTGTTGGGTGGTGCAAAAAGTTTCATCTGATTCGCCTAAAAGATAAATTAAATTGAATTATGTGGGGCAAATATGGTAATAACGGGGGTTTTAAAGGAAACAATTATTTTCTATTAATTACAGCGCCTTTTTGTCTATCAAATTTATCAAATAATTTTATAGATATAATTAAAAAAAAAGAAATAAAAAATAAAGTCGACAAGGGAAACTAAAAACAGTTGTATGACCGTACGTAACATATTTTTTATGTATTTATTGTACAGTGGCTGGTCCTTCCCCCTTATTAATTTTGGAACTAAATAAGACAGGAAGTTCAGAAGAAAACAAATCAAAATAGGTACAAAACACTAATTCTTGAAATAAAATTACTTAATTCTTTAAAATATCACTATTTCTAGTAGGCTTTAAGTGCTTTTAAGTTGTTAGCGTACTGAAGATGGCAGTTTAGCTGCCGAAATATGTATCTACGGATGTAAAATTATTATGGGTGGAGATTAATTTCAATTATTTCTAGCAGGCTAATAAATACTAAAACAAATACAAACTTATTACTTAAAAACGAAAACACTAAATTGAATTAAATTTAAATAACATGAAGGCTATTAAATACTGACAGCGTAATCATTGGATGTACTATTAAAAATTCTTTAAAATAATATCGCGCTTAGGCCACAATACTATTTGAAACTTTGAAGTTCATGGTTCATAGTCGCGTAGCGCCATCTAGCGGATGTTCTAAAGTAATTTTATCTCTCTTTTTATCTACTTTGATTTGGTTTTCGTCTGAACTTTATATCTCATTTGGTTCCAAAATTAACAGAGGCGGAAGGAACTTTATTGCCATAAAGAGAAAAAAAAAATACGCTATCAATCAGTATAGAAAAAAAATATAGATTATAATTTAGAAAAAAATCATTGATGACGTCACTATCCAATAAAAAGAAAAACCCAGTTTATGGCAAACATTTTTGGCCGTTTTCATAATCAAACTTTAAGGCAGCTTTAATTGAAAGAATAGAAGAGTAGGGATTAATTGAAAGAATAGAAGAATAGGGAAACAAATGTATTTTTTTAGGTTAAAGTAATTTTAAATTTAAGTCCTATTATGAAATCGGGCCTTAGGGCCGTTTTTCTTAATCAGACTTTAAATTTAAAGTTACTTTAACCTAAAAAATACATTTGCTTCCCTATTCTTAAAGTGACTTTAAATTAAAGCTTCCTTAAAGTCTGATTATGAAAATGGCCGTTAGCCATTTAAATTTTGGCTATTTTTTTGTAAGTCTTGTACCCTTTGACGTTCTTTTTTTTATTCAAACGCAGACTGGCAAAATATAGTTGATTTTCTTGGAATTCTTCTTATACAACCCTATAATATTTTTTTTCTATTTTGGTACTTTCTTTCACTTAAAAGTTTGAATCTTGTTTCGAATAGTTTGGACCATGAATTTCGTAGTTGTTGCAACAAAACACCTTAATTGAATTTTTGATTGACAGTTCATTTGTAAATAACCATAATTCAATCCAAACAAGTTTTAAGAGTACAAAGATTCAAAGAAAATAATGTCTGCTGTTGAATCAAAACACGTTTGGATCATGATTTTGTGAGGTTGGTGGCAACATACAACTACGTTTGTTCAAATCTCAAATCATAAATCACAAAACCTACCTTCAAATTGCAGGCGTTTAAAATTACCTTTATTTGTTGAGATCGCAAATTATAAGCATAACTAAAGCACTTTACAATAAGCTTACAAAATATCGTAATTATAAGTATAACCTTTAAACTGACATTTGTTTGAAATTATTTTAAATGTCAAGTTCAAATTTTTCTGTATTAAATTAGAAAATAATGCAGATTTTTAAGCTTTTTTTCATATCTAAGAACCAAAATGAAAAAAGTAGTATAGAGTACACGTTTCATAAGACATTTTGACACACGAGTTTTCTAAAACTGGATGCGTGTGCTAAAATCACTGTTCTTTGTTCTTTAATATAGGTATAGTTGCGGCTTTTGAAAACTGGTAGACTAAAAATTGACAAATTGTCAAAACTTCGTAATTGGGTAACGTGTTGTAAATCAAACCTTCATTTATCATTTTGATGTTAGTGTCAAATTTGACAAATCCATATCAGAATTTAAAGATTTGAATGACCTTTAGAAACTTCAGATTTGAGATCGGTTTTCACACTCAAAGTATGTTCATCTCGTATGAATGTATGAGGTTAGAACAAGACACAAATACTTTACTGTACACTAGTGCAGGATAACAAACAGAGTATTTGTCAAAGTGTACCAGTTTTCAAAGGCTGCACTATACTACAAAGTGGTCAATCTCATGTGTCCAGGATTGGCAATAAAAATATCCCTACATTAGTACATTTCTATGTTTGATAGTTTACACACAACATTCGCAAAATTGTCAGACATTGTGCTGTCACTCGTATTTACTGCTATCACAACGATATAACCAAAACATAACCTTCTTTTGAAACCGGATATGGAATAGATCATGACAGGCAATTATTCAGTGATGCCATCTTAAATTAAGTATTGTCAATTTTGGACAGTTGATATTGACCACGCAGTATATGCATACATAAAGAAAAAAAAGTACACTATCAATCCGATTGGTGGAAAAGTATAGATTGTAATTTAGAAAAAAAAATCATCGTTGACGTCACAGTCCAAGATTATGCCACAAAAAAAAAAAGAAAAGCTCTAGTTTATGACAAACAGCTAACTTTCTTTACTTTTGACTCACACTATATACATACACTATTAATAGGACGAACATAAAAGCATTTTCAAAATCGATTTCTGATTTAATTTAATTTAATATTTTTTCTTGTATCTTGATAGACACTAACGAATAATATATTAGCTATTAAATTGTGTTTAAAAACTTTAGTTTGTAGTATTTGGTGGATATTCTGTGCTTTATTATTAGCGCTTGGAGGATAGTCTACCCACAAAACGCTGCTGTGTATAAAGCAACACTAAAATAAATTCACATATTATTGCCCCCTGAATGTTCATTGTCTGTTCAGTACAACTCTATTACTTTATCTAAGATTTTATATAAAATATATATTTTATATAAAATATATAAAGTCTTACAAGATGTTAAGGAGGCCTCAGACTCGTGCGAGTTTTGTATAAAAAAAATGAACGTCCATTATGATAGCTTGGCTCTCTCAGTTTATACGAGACTTTATATCAAATCAAAAAGTAAGAAATTGCGAAGCAAAAAACAAAAATTTCTCAAAAATTAGCTTTGGAAATGTCAGTAAAACATTTGATTGTAATTTATCGTTATAGCTTTTTTTTTAAATTCTAATTCTAAAGCTAATTCTTCTGGTATATTAGTACACAAAGAAGCAACTTTTAAAAAAATTATCAGACAATAATTATTCGGCTTTGATAAGTTTGCATTTTTCTTAATTAAAAACAATAATTAGGTATGGGAAATAACCTGATTTACAGTGGCGGATATAGCAATTGAATTTTGGGGGCCCACTTTAAAATATTTTCGGTATCGCTACAGAGTCTAATCCACGTGCACGTCTTTTACTTACAGCACTCTCTAGATCATTCTAGATTTAGGTATTGGAGTTGCCAAATTTTAAATTTCTTAAATCGGAACATTATCAGTGAAAATCAGGGGCTTTTAAATTTAAGTTCAAATTAAATCTGCGACGCAAGACCGTACACACCAACCACTAAAACTGAATACTGTAAGGCATGCTCTATAAGTTTTTATTCTTTGCAATTTTTTCGAATTTTTAAAACATTCTCTAAATGAATAACACAACAAAGATAGATTATTAACGCATGAAATAAGGACATTCAAAATAATTGCAGTTTTTGTGTTGTTTGAAACAAATTTTGTTTAGTTTCTTTTTAATATTTAAATTACCCAATTGATATCTGTTCGCAAAGTGAATTGAATTGCCTTGTGAAACATTAAACTGGCAACAGTGTGATGTGAAGAAAGAAAGACAAAAGGAACGCTTTGTGCGCAAATAAAATCAAAACTCAACAGTAAAACAGCGTTAATTTTCTTCAACGCGCAGAATTCGTGTGAAATAAAAGCAACTACGCAACCGGGTTGTCAAATACATGTTTGCGACAGTCTACAAAGTCCGAGATCACGGGTTTCAGCGGGAGTACTCACGCGTGGCTTACACCAGCGACGGGTACTAGCGGGGAAAGCGTACTCCTACCGCCTAGCTGTGACAGTTGAAATGAAATTACGATTCTTCCAAGAAATCGAAAGTGCGGAGAGCGCAATTGTGTTTTATTTTAATAATGCGAGGAGTATTATTTTTGAACACCGAAATCGTAGCAGCATGTATTATTTCAGGTCAGGTTAGACCGTCGCGTCATGGGGCAGGCTTAAAACTTAGCCTCCCTTGGTGCCCCTCTAGCTACGGCCCTGACTAAAACTTAATAAATAAGAACAAGGAAATTAAAATAAAAAGTTGTACATATGAACATTCTGATAAAATTTAATTCAATGCCTTAATTTATTTTTTGTTTTGGCGTTTCCAATAGCGAAACAAATACGTAAGATATTTTTACCAGTTTCAGGATGGATTTAGAATCTTCGCATTTGAAATCTAGAACGAAAAAAGACCAAAGCAAGCAACAACGGGGAAGTTCTTTTATGAATACGTCTAGTACATTTGACATCAGTCCGTTACTCGTAAAAAATTTTAAAAATTCTTCTTCATCTAAAAAAGAAAAAAATAAGCAGCTTTATCGATTAAAAAAAAACACAAATACTTTGATTATACCTGTTTTATTGCACAAAAATCCAATTACGAAGGCCGGGCAATTAAACGATTTAATTACATCGTGTATCATCAAGAGCTTGACATTCCATACTTCAGGTATCAATATAAATATATTGATAATAATTAAAATTTTCCGAGCTTTACACATTTCAAACTGGATCGTCTTTATAGTCACCTAGAATTCTTAAAAGAATACTTCTAGGGGGTTTATTATAAAATACAGTGAGTACTTGTTTGCTCGATTTAAAAGCAAATGAGTTATTTCATCCAAAGAAATAGACAAATAACAGCTCTTTGTATAACATTATTCATTTACGTTTTTCCTTTTTTTTTTTTTTTTGAAATTTGTTTAACGAGCAAACAGCTGAACGAAGGCCAAGAGGAAAATAGCCGAGGAAATATTGACATTGGCTCGCGGAAACGAAATTACGGACACGTAAGTTATCTTGTTCTCAAAATTTTCAAAGCACAGCATAATATAAATATTCTGCCGGTTAACAATGATATCTACATATTATGCAGATGTTTAGCGTGTGCAGAACGAAGATAAGAAAAAAGCAAATAAAAGTGAAAAAATATCGTGCAAGATATTATGTAAGTAATGTAAATGTTTTTTAACTTCTCAACGCATTTTGACCAGATAAATTTTACTTGACATTTTTCATGGAATCACAATTTTATTTAAACATTTGTTATATCAGAGTGAGTTTTCCAGGAATAATATTAATAGATACATAAAAAGAGTAATTAATGTTAACTATCAAATAAAAGGATTAATTGATTTTGTTTTCGAAAATGAAAAAAGCAGAAACAGAAATTTAAAAAAAATAACAGAAAGCAAAAGGAGAAGCCTTGGTGTAATGAGAAAATTTATGCAACTTCCCCCCCCCCCCTTTCCCAACAATATTTAACGAAGGCATATCACTTTACTTATACTCCTTCTTGCCAGGTTTGTTCTTTCAAGTTCCTCATTATTCTATTCTTTTAGTTTTTTTTTTCTTTGCTACTTCCAGTTCCTTTTTTATTTTTATTCCACTTCAATTTCACATTATCTGCAACATTCAATTTTCACCACATTATCCTTTGATTGTTCCTTTGTTCCTTTTTGACAAGTCCCTTTTGTATCTTCCGTGCCTTTGAAATATTTTATGAATTTAATTTGGATTTTAATCCTAATTGCTTCATTCGTTCTTATTTTAAATTAAAATTGTGAAGGCAGGTTCTCTTTGTCTTTCAATATACAGGGTGTTTTACGACACACCCGCCAAGTTGTAGGGGTTGATTAAAGAACTAAAGGAAGTAAATGAGTCCTGTAGTTTTTGCTTCGATTGAATACAGTTAGATTGAGTTCAGTTCATAATAAAGAAAATAAAAGTAAAAAAAAATGTGAAAATGAAGCTCAAGGTCAACACAACTCAACTGAACTCAACCTAACTGCACTCAATTGAAGCAAGAAATTAAAAGTAAAAAATTTGAAAAAACGATTAAAGCGAAGTTCGACCAATGTCAAGGTCAACCAAACTCGACCCAACAACTGTACTCAATTCTATTCAACGCGAACAAAAAAATTTAAAATCAAAGAACAGTAAAAAATTTAATTTAAATATTCAGTGGGAAAAAGATTTCGAAATCAACCCAGCCCAATTCCATTCAATCCAAGTAAATAATTAAAAAAAAAAACTTAAAATGAACATCTTAACAAATCTCAAGGTCAACTGAACACTTCCTACTTTTTACATCAAATTGCTCCACTCCACTCTACGAAAGTAAAAATATTTCAAAAAATACTTAAAAAAATGTTAAAATTTATACCTGGGTCGTAAAGTTAAGCTCTACAACTCTCAAGGTCAATCCGATCCAATCCAATGACATCAACCGACCTTCATCTAACACGAGTAAAACATTAGAAATTGCTAGGATAGGAAAACTAAAAGTAAAGATTAAGAAAAATATTAAAAACCATTTTGGTCGCCATTTGCCAAACGGTTACCAAAAGTAGCCCATCTGGCGATAAATCTCTACGGTTGGCAACACGGTTTAACTCTAAAATCACATATGAAATTCTTCTATGATGGTTATTTGCTAAGTTGCGAGTTGCAATCATTTAAACTGGTTCAAAGTTAAACAAAAAATTGTCAAAATTGACTTTTTAACAAAATTTTTGGAGAAATGATGAATATATTCAAGTTAAAAAAAACTGGCAACCGTATCAATAACAATACTTTTTCTGCAACGATTTCACACTTTATAAGAAGCATATAAGTGACGCATATTCTTTTGTTTTGAGACAACTGTGTAAATTCTTTTTTTTTTGAGACAACTTTGTAAATTCTTTTTTTTTTTTGAGACAGCTGTATAAATTCAGTGAATTTGTTTCTTTTTTGAAGAAGTAGCGTCAATTATTGTTTACAAGCAAGCTTAAATTGTAGGGAAGGCACAATATTATCGTGGACTATAAAACCTGATCCTCTTAAAACAGATGTTACTCTTGAAATAAGAGCATTGTTGAGCATGGAAACATTGTTATGATTTGTTAAGAAATCGTACATTTTATCATTTATTTATTATATTATTATTTGTTCATTTAGAAAATGTTTTTCTTTTTCGTTTTGACTGAACAAGCTCCTATGTTCATTTTATGCAATGTGCAAAATATTTCCGCATTTAATTTAAACATATGATTGTAGATTTTGGGGAAATTTTCGATAATCTGAATTCAGACTGAAGTTTCATGGGTTAAAAAAAATCACACATTGCAGATGGCACGGGGCCCCTGAAAACGCAAGGCCCCGGCTCGCCCGCCCCTAGAGCCGTCACTGTCCCTGTTCATGCAAGATTTGTAATTTTCATTATTTATTTTTCTTAACACAATTTTTTACCCGGTCTAGTTTTTATCAACGGAAGTATAAATATTTATTTTTGGATGTAAACATGATTTTGCCTACGTATTGCCTCAGTTTAATTTTTTTGCTAAACAGTAAAATCGAATTTTTATTCGTTTAAGTTCTTTACTATGTTTTTCTTTACTTTACAAGCATTTTATTATGTCATCCTTGCTTAGCACGAAAATATATGCACTTAATTATTCTTTTAAGTTACTTATAAATAATTCGTATCCTTGTCTTTACGTTCATGTCCTTCCCAATAACCAAGTCAATTTTTTTGCGACTGAAAGAAGTTACGCAGATATGAACATGCCATGCAAATAAAACCAGAATGATATAATAAATTATATTTATTGTAGATTGAGAGTAACTAATTGAAAAGCGACAAACTGTAATCTTCTAAAATATAATTAATAAAATAGCAAAAACTTGCGGTGCGAAGATGTGTTCACGAATAAATAAAACCTACAGTTAAGAGTCTTAACTAAAAACGTTTATAACTATTTTAGCCCTAATAGATAAATCACGTTTTGTTCATAATGAGTATTAAAACAGTAATAACGCAGTCGATATAAAACAGTCTGGATTTAACACAGATTTAAAAACTCAGTTTCTCCAAGATAACAAGTTTTTTCCTTACACATTTACTTTTCATAAAATCTGATATCGATCACTAATTCTTTATTAATATTATTATTATTATTAATAACATTCACTACAGAGGTTCTTATTATTGTAAAAAGAAAATAAGAATACCTTATCACAAACCTGGAAGAAATATTTCCCTATAATTAAATTAAATATAGTATATAATTTAACTAAGAAAAAGATTGATCAGTCGTTAACTCATTACATTTTCTACTTAGCTACATATATACAGAGTAAATTTATCAATAGCTGATTACTCCACGTTATAATACATTTAAAAAAAAAGAAAAAACAGTTCTTCATAATCTCTTTCGATATGTTTGCATTAAGGGACCCCAACGTTATTAATTTATTCAACTCGTCCTTCAAATATGTATCGTATTTCCATTGATTAAATCTTAAATCATTCTTTTATTTAGTGACCTAAATCAATATTTCGTTAAATTGCCATAAAATTAATCTTACTTTAACCACATTCAATTTGTATTGTTACGGAATACGTCCCTCACATAACCGAATATGAAAATTACTTATTTTTTTTTGACCAAAAATAAAAAGGAAAACACACAAACAAGGGAAGGAATGTCATGCAAATTCGCGAACTCGTTTCGTTCTTACCTACTTAGATACAAATGGACCACAATCAGCTGTATCAATACAATTATACGACTTTAAACAGAACAAAAAAATAAAATAAAAATAAAATAAAACTAGCGGCGATAATTAAATTAAAAGCAACACAGCCGTCTCCATAATGGTTTCCTCTTGATGTGCTTCCTCAGTGCAACGGTGATGGCCATGTCGAAGGCCTCTTTGAGTTGTTGGCACGTCTTCGCCGACGTTTCGATGTAATCCGCGTCGAGCTTCAAGGCCAGATCGCGCGCATGAGCAGGTGAAACGGGGACTTCCCCGTTTCGTTTGAGAGCTTGCAGGACCTCGGAGTTACTGCAGAGGTCCGATTTTGTGCCGACGAGGATGACCGGAACGCCGAGTCGTTGCAACTCGTCGGCCCATCTCGTACACGCCGAATGGAATGAAGACGGTTTAACTATTTCGAAACATAACATGAAGACGTCTGCGCCCGGATAACACAGGCTCCTCAAAGGATTGAGTTCATCCTGAAAGAAAACAATTATTTAGAATTAGAAAATGAAACAGAAAATGATAGGTAAGGGCGAATTAAGTGAATGGTTTGAAGCTTTTAAACCGCCTGACCAATGAGGATAGGGAAAACGAACACGTGGTTTAGCGTGAGCAGTTTAATCATTTCATCAATAAAATTTGTTTGTCATTCTGCAATAATTCAAGGTGTACAGAAATTCAAAAGTAACGATGGTTGATGTATGGTTTTCTAAAGAAAGGCAATTGGAATAATAGTTTGGAAATCATTCATTAATCACTCGGTTATTGAGGCCATCTCACATTGATTACACTTGTTAACAAATGTTGACTAAAACTAATATTTGACATTCACACCTTTAGGTCAAATCGTTACACAGGCTGTTCTTTTACTGTGTGCAAATATTTAAACCTGCAATATATCACCATGAATGGTGAGATATTGATTGAACTCATATGTTATTAACATAAATGTAATAGTTTTCTAGAAAAATGCAGTGGCAGATTTTCACTAAACCCTTTGAGAACCGTTGGCATAGCTAAAAGTGGAACGCGGCCGCCTCTTGAATTACTACCCGAAGCCGAAGTAGGCCAGGATCAGTGCCTTCCTGGATCTCAAGTAGGAACTACGTAACTCAGCGCCGTTCTGATCAGCTGGTCCGTCGAAACGTTTACAATTTAAATTAACTTCACTGCAAGTAATTATGTACAAGTTTAAGTATTCAAAATTAAAATCTAGTGCAATTCAAGAAGCTGCGGTTCGTAATTGCCGAACAAATTAAAAGCGAGGTGCAAACAAATTGAAATTTCTCATTCCATATTGTTTTCAAAAGACTTATAAAAAATTTACGTTTTGTTTCCAAGGACCGTAAGTAGTAGTAATACTTTCATAGCTAGCAGCGAGATTGCAGCAAAAGTTTATTTACGTAAAAGGGTAAAGGAAGAACATTTTTAACGCGCTTGCCTAATTGGTGCATAAATTTTCGGATTTATTGGTCGATAGTTGATGTCGTAAAACGTATTACTCCGCTCAGTGAACTAAAATTTTAAATAAAATAATTAATAAACGATATCAGTGATTGTTATTACGAAACTCTGCGTTGAACAGCGAGTGCGGTATCGGTGGGCGTGTTCATACCGAGAGGAAGGCGAAGTTGACCTTCCTATCTCTCTCGCACATTTCAACAGTTCCAAACAAGTGGTCCATCCGAAATTTTTTGGCTATGATACGGTAGCCACCAAAAAATACCGACAGAAAGTAGCATTTCGCGTACTTATACTGAGGTTTTCTTATTTGCACTCAGTAAAAGAACACCCTGTGTGTAAATACATACTTGTTTCTTTTCTTGTAGGATCTGGAAAAAGAAGTCCAAAATCTAAGCGCCCTTTTATTTGGTAAATTAAAATTTCGCAGTTATTTCACCCAAAATTATTTAAAGAAACCACAATTTACAATAATTTATACGTATAAAATTAGTTGCATTTCGTTTATTTAAATAACATAAGCAAATGTGGCACCTAAAAAGGTATTTGAAATTATCCAGTTATTTTTTTCAAACAATCGAATAGGAATGTTACTTTCACTGAATACAAATTGTTTCTTGGGAAACGAACTTGGTTGTGCGGAGATAATAAACAGAAATATCGATATGCGAAGGATCACGTATAATAATTACCTTATTTAAGTCGTTATCAGAAAATCGGTTCACGTGAAAAATAAACGGAAATGATTCGTTAGAAGTAAACACCGCAACATTCAAGGCTGCACACACGGTGTATGAAATAAGAAAGGAATTGGAATACAAGCCTCTCAGTTTCTGTTTACACGTTTCTATTTTCATGCTTTTAAGAATTATCGCCATAAAATGTTAGGTTATTTGAAGAATTAGTGAAAACAATTCATTTCTTTATCATTGTAAGAATGTCTTGTGTACAGGGTGTCCCAAACCTCTGAAAAAGTCCAAAGATGCTCCTTTAAATTCATTTTATCAAGAAAAAGTCTTAACAAAAGTTGTGTAGGTTTTCATTTCGCATAATTTAAAATTATTTTCAAATATACAGGTTGTTCATTTAATAAGTTACAAACCTAACTTGTTATTTTTTAAATGGAACATTATATATTTTATTGCAGTTTCGGTTAGCACTTGAAGAGACGATAAAAATGATATAACATTATACTTACTTATTTTTAGTATTTACCGAGTTATTTGTAATTTTATGCAAAAAATGGGTCATGTTTGATCGTCTGCCAAATTGTCAATTTTAATGATACGACAATCAACCTTGCACTAAAATGTTTCTAAATCTCTCTACTTTTACAATATTCATCGTTTTTAAAAACCTAATAACTATCAACAACACTACGATTCAGTTCGGGTATTGTAAAATTAGTCATTTTTTCAAATGGAACGCCCTGTATATTGTAGTATATTTAGATAGTGCTTTCTACGAGCTTTCCAACCATACCGTATTCTATGATTATATTTATAATTTGTGAGTTGTTATCATTTCTCTGTAATTAATTAACTTAAGGAACGTGGAAAATTTTAAATTATGCGGAATGAAAATCTACACAACTTTAGTTAACATCTTTTCTTGATAAAATGAATTTAACGGGGCATTTTTGGACTTTTCCAGAGGTTTGGGACACCCTGTATATTAACATTAATAAATATTGTTGTTATTATTATTTTATTCAGACTCGCTTGTGTTACTTCGTCCTTTTGTTTTTTTTTTTTGCCAGCTTCTTGACTTGCAAAAGTTTTCGGCCGGAGAATCGCCGTTTCTCATTATTTTTTTTGTTTTTTCTTTTGTTTTTCGCATTTATCTTCTTTTTAATCAAATCGACATCCCGCATTTTATTGACTCCTTTGTACAATTCTATTTTGTTTCACACGAGTTCGTATTTATTTACAAAAACTTCCGCCCATTTTCATTTTTTTGTCATCGTGGTATTTCTGTTTTTTTCTTTCATTTTATACTTTATACAATTCATTTTATACTTTGTATTTCTCTTTTGTTTATTTTTATCTAATTGGTTTTTTTACATTTTGTTGGTTGACGCTATATTTACAACTGTCTTTTGTTTTTCTATTGGTTTTTTTCATCTGGAGATTCATTTGTTTTTGGTTCATTCAACTACGTAGTCGATTTTCTTTTGTTTTTGTTCTGTTCTTTACGCTTTTGCACTATGTATTTCTCTTTTGTTTTTGACTCCTTTTCACAGCTTCCTTTTATTTGCAAAATCTTTCAACGATTTTCATTTTCCTGGTCATCTCAGCATCCTAGTACTTCTATTTTCTTTTTTTAATTCGTTTTATGCTTTCTTTTTTGTTTATATTTATCAAATTGATTTTTCATATTTTGTTGATTGACCCTTTTCACAATTTTCTTGTGTCTTTTGTGTCTTTAATTTTTCGTTTGGAGATTCATTTGGTTTTTGTTCATCTTTAGTCGTCAATCTTCGTTTGTTTTTTTTTTTTGTACTTTCATGCTAGGTTGGGTTTTTCTTTTCTTACATATTTTTTTTTAGATTTGATTTTGCACATTTTATTGACGCTTGGTTGTAGTTCGTCGTTTTTCATTTGTTTTAAGTCTCATATTCCGTTTCCTTTTTTTTTGAATCGTGTTAACTTTGACTTTTGACTCGAGTTTGCTTTTTCTACGAATTGGTGCTGTCGATCTTCCTTTGTTTTTTTTTTTTGGTTCACCTCACGCCTTGTATTTTGTCGCCACTGCTTTCACTTCTCCTTTGTTCCCGACTTTTTGTCAGGTGTCATTTGTTTTTTCCTAATTGTTCTTATTTTCGATGTTGATTTCTTGTTGTTTTTTTATTTATGATTTTATGAAAAAAATTGGCGTCTTTTGGCTACATTTCGTCAACAAGTTGGCGACGTTGCCTGCAAAAAATCTGGCAACCCTGTCTACCAAGAGATAGAAAGGTAGTTTAAATTATGAAAAAGTTGCGCTATGTTGAACTCTACTATAAAAATACATAAAATAAAATAAAAATAAAAAATACGTAACAACTAAACTTTGCGCCCTCCGAATTTTATGCCTGACCGGCCTGAACCAGAACCGGCCCTCTCTAACTTGTATTTCATTAAAAATAAACTTGACATTTTAATTTTGATATTCGGAATAATAGCTTAAAAATTTATTTTCGACCCACGCGACCGTACTTTGATTTTCTTTTAATTTCTGGAATTATAACTGTCATTTTGATTGACGGTGGCGACCAAATTTTAATGGTCGCGAGTGTACAGGGTTTTGTTATATTTTGATATATTTTGAATGGTATGTACCCGCACCGGTACCTACACACTTTATTACCAGACCTATTAAAATATAATAAAAAAACTAATTTTATTTACCAAAATTAAATTAAATTAAAGATATCTAAGATTAAAAACTTTCACACCGGAAAGTGCACGTCCGGTCCACAAGTAGACGTCCAAATTGGAATACTCTATTGTCTATAGTAAGTCACATTTAACAATCATACGCAAATATAAACATGTTAACTTCCTAGAATGCAAGCGATAACTTTTAAATATTTATAAGCATTAATTTCTTAAAACAGCTGTACACACATGCACACATTTTTCCGTGAAAATTGACGTCAAAATTTACGTGATCATGAGATCTCCTACCTAAGATAATTTGAATCAATTTTGCTTATGAGTTATGAGTAATAAATCAAAAAAGTTTTGTATAGGGCAGGAACACCAATTTTAGCCAGTTTAAGAAGTGTCTATATTTTGGAGTAGTCACACCTTAAACTTTTTTAGACTACGTAATTCATAGGACTGTGACCATGTTGAATTTCTGTATCGTTACGCTTAAGCTTAAGCAGAAAAGAGACGGTATGTTTATTTAAAAAATAATAATTCTTTCCTCCTCTTTCCTCAAATATCGAAATCACCAAGTTTAACCATAAATTCCCCAGTTTTAACCTGTGTGAACCCCATTTATAGCCACTTCAAGGCGATGAAAAAAAATTCTTTTTTCAGTATTAGCAAATGATTCAGCCTTATTTGCACCAGTCTGGATTAACTTAGATTAACTGGAGCTTAAATTTTAACGGAAAGTGATGCAAATGGCCCTGTGTCTTTAAAATTAAAGTTTGCTATGCTTACACACGTTGAAAGCATAACGTTCATTAATCGGAAGAGATTCAATCAATTCAATTCAATCAATTAGCAAACTGTTAAAACTTAAAACTCTTTTAAAATTTAAAATAGAGTTTTATGACTGGTTGCTACTACAACAACAAATTTTAATAGCGCCTCAAATTTAACGTTTTTGATGCAGAATTAACAGAGTTTGCGCAAATACATGGTTACGTTATAAATTGAAACGTTATAAAATTTAAAATGCATTTACTGCTTGGAAACGAACACGAGAAGCACCGTATTCAAATATTATCTAAATTTAAGCATATATCTTTCAAATTTTATGCTTTTCCCTTCCTCTTTTAAAATATTAACTATTTTTTCTAATTTATAACGGTCCATTTATAACGTAACGCAGCTTTTGCGCAAACTCCATATTAAGCCCCGTCATCCAATAATGCCCGGTTTCTGAAACGATAAAAAACTTTAGGTAAACATAAATTCTTCTTGACAGACAACTTTATGAAAAGTATAAATTGTTTACATTGATACGTATACACTTTACCTACAGATAAAGTTTTGAGAAACGGTTTTTAGAAGTTATGGTGAGTTTATCTTGAGTTTGTCTCTACGTAAAGTTTTAGTATCGTTTCAGAAACCGTGCATGAAACAAATATTGCTATACTTTCAAAATGTGCAACCATAGCAACGTTTAATTTTAACGGGTGATTAAGGGCCGAATTCATAAACGTTCGTTTATCTTAATCGGCCGTTAAAATTAAACGTATATCTGAATTGACTTTTAGATGAAGTGTAAGTGACAGTCAAGGATGTGATTAATATTATTCTGACAATGTATAAATATAAAATATATAAAATAATAGAAAACTGGAAAAATTAAATTCTCTGAATGAAACTGAGTACGGCAGAAATAAACTGCATTTTTTAATCTCGTGCTTTGTCGTTTTCTGGTTACTCTTCACGTCAATAAAGCCTTTAAATCATTAAACCACATAAAAGATACACTTGATAAAACAAATATAAATTAATAAGACTTAAGATAAAAGTTTAAGCTGGGCCTCGACGACGCGGGTGGAACGCAATCATTACTACAGTTAGGCGAAAAATCTTGATCAACTCCCACCACTTCTGTTCAGAGGCGCGGTGTCGTGAACGGTGTCACTTCATCGTGCATTGTGTATCGTGTATTGCATTAAATTTTGTGCGCGATACTGTAGTCCGATGAGTAAGTGAAGTGAGAGGTAAATCGAGCACGTTTCAAGAATTTCCGCCGAACTCTATTCATTACATTATTCGCTGTAGGGAATTTCATAGAAATTAATTGCATCACGAACGTACTGGAGCGAACTGAGTGGAAAAAAGAGTCTGCTTTGTCACCAAGACAGTTTAAGAGTTGTGAGAAAATTTAATTAAATTGTGGTTTTTACTGAGCATGATAGTCCATTCTGACCTAATAATTATTTAATTTTTCTTCTTTTCTTTTTCGCTCCGCTCCACTACTCGTAGTCCAACCCCGGCTTTGAGGGGAGTACACCTGAAACTAGCTTTGATACGATGTGTCGCTGTGTCTTCAACTGTTTTATTTTCTGGCGGTGAAATATTTAATACGATCGGAAATTCATAATCCTATAATTACATAATTGATAACTGACTTCAGATTAAATAAAAACATTTTTTTCTCTGTGGTGATTGCCCAACAAGGTCTTAAGTCACTTCCTAGCCTACACGCCGTTGAAGGTGAAGCAGTGTCGAATATTTTAATCCCAACTCTGAAAGGTTTCTGAAGTGGATACCGACCACCCCCGAGAAATATCCCGAACGCGATTCGAACCCACGACCATACGATTGCAAGGCCACCACTTGGATGGTTCAGGCGTTAAATTAATTTAGGTTTTTGGGTGATACAAAACTATCAAATTTAAGAAGTGTTACTTAATTATTATGCTGCTTGCCATTGTTTTCTAAGCCGTTTGCAATTGGTTAATTAAATAAAAATCACTGTCTTGGTGGTGCAATTTTCCAATTATTTCATTCCACAACCGATTACGTCTTTTATAGTATTTTATTTAATTAATAATGTTAATTAAAACTGAAAAATCCTCCAATTATAAAAGTGAAGATGCAATTATTTTCTTAATTTTTTTTTAAGTTTTTGGAACAACCCGTATTTCTTTTTATCATCGCGTATAAGATTTATCATTTTGTCGAACGAAATTCTGACCATTAATTTGTGAGGTGCAGATAAAATTAAAAAAAAATACTTGGAAATTCTTTATCTTTATATTTAATTTGTACTTATACAGATTTCACCAAAAATATGATTCACTTTTAATTGATTAGTATTTTGTTGACATTGCACAGGTTTTTTTTTTTCGGTATTTATTTACAAAGCAAAATTCTTTTGCAACGACACCTACAAAATTACTTCGACTTTTTTCTGACGAAATTCCTTGAACCACTTTATACAGTTAAGGTGAATGCTGAATTGTGTAGAACTGTTCAAGGTTGACCTTGAATTACTCAGCTTAATTAAGGTGATCAGTGATTCAAATTCGCGAAATCAAACCGAGAAGTAAAGAAATTAACCAAGAAAAAAAAAATCACTCTAGAATACATCTTTTCCTTAGTTTTCATTTTGCACGCACAGTATGCTGACTACTAAAGCCCGGATTATATGCAATATGCAGCAAAACAAAATATGCCTGCAATTATGTGATTATGAAAGTTGTTAGAAATATGCTTTAAAAAAACTAATGCAATTTTGGACAATTTTAATTTTCCTGCATAGTTGCATGAGCGTTTCAATTTTCTTTTATTAAAGGCATGGGCGTAGCCAGGATCTTGTTTAAGGAAGCCAAAATTAGGTCAAATCTTGTCAAAATAAATAAAACGTTTTTGTGCTTTGAAAATTAGTAAGTAACATGAAGATTGATTAAGCAACCCAAAAAAATCGATTGTTGTATCGTTTACTTTATCTCTCTATCTTTATTTGCCTTTTTCAAACACATTGGAAATATTAAAAAAAAAAACGTTTCAAGGTCAACCCAACTCAGCTAAATGTAATTCAACCCAAAAGGAATCGACATAAAAACCGATGAAAATTTTAAGAAAATTCAAAAAAACACTTGAAGAATGAAAGAAAAATATTAAAAGCTAATATTTTAAAAATGAAAAAAGGTAAAAATTGTAAGAATTTAAGCACAATATTTTAAAATAAGAAGTAAATTCGATCAACCTAAACCAACTGGATTGAATCTAAGTGTAACCAATCTAAGAAAAGATTTTTACAATAGATAAAAATCTAAACGTGAACGTGAAAATAAATAAAAATTTTAATGAAATTCGAAAAAACTGCACGAGATTGAATAAGAAATATTAAAAATAAAAAAGTTTGCAGTGAAAATGTCGAGCTACGTCTCTGCTGAAGAAGTCCCAAATAGGGCCGAAACAGATGTACAGAGGCTGCTCGAGGTTTTCACTGCAATCAAAAACAATTTGCAACAAAATTTCTTAAAAAGGTTAGTCATGGAAAATTAGAACACAATATTTTTGAAAATTAAAAAATATTTCAAGGTGTAACCCAACTAAACCGAACGAAGTGAACCCTATCCCAAGTGAACCTAACCCTACTAAGCTAAATCCAAATCAACCCGACTCTTTTTAAACACAAAATTTGAAACATTAAGAACGTTTCAAGGTAAAACCAATCCAACTAAACTGAACTTAAGTTCATCTAATCCGAGGAACTTTACAAAAGATATACAAAAGAATTGTCAAAAATCGAAACAAAAACATTTTTTATAATTAAATTTTAAGAAAATTCGAACAAAATGCAGAAAATTGTAAGAAGAAACGTTAAACATGAAAATTAAAAAGAAAAAATTGAACAATTCAAAAAGTAAAATGTAAAAAGTGTTTCGAGGCCAACCCAACCCAACTAAGCTGAAGCCAGAAAGAAAGAAGAAAATATTTTTATTAATAAAATAAAATAAAATGGAAGAAATAATTAAAAATCGAAACTAAAAAATGCTGAGTTTAAAAAAATGTAAGAAATAAAAAAATTAAAAAACAGAAAATTGAATTGAACTAATTTAACTCGAGGAAAGAGATAGTCGATTTGAATACAGACGGAGAAATTTCTAAAATTCCGTTTCTTGAAGAAAACGTGGCTGTTATGCCATTTGCATCTTGTTTAAACCTCTACTACTTTTAAGAATTGTTTTCAGATAATCATAACAAAATTTTTTATTGTCTCTGCTTTGGATCGCACATTTTTCCTTCACATCTTTCTTTTCCTGCATTTTTAAAAACAATTATATCCGTGTACATTGTCTTCTTCTTTTGAATTCTTTTTCTCATTTTTTTCTTTACACTTTCTTTACTTTTTTTGTACTACCTGACCTTCTCTGACCTTCTGTACTTCATTTATCCTTTTCTTTCCGTCTCTTTTCCACGAACGAACGTTTCCACATAAAGCCCCGGGCGGCCACTGCGAGCGAAGCTAAGCTAAGCTGAGCGAAATTAGATTTTTTGGAAAATTAGTTGCAATGTAATGTTATGTAGACGCGGCAACTAAAAGCTAAGCGAACCGAAGTTTGGTTAACGAAAGTTTCTATACGATTACATTGGAGCAAAACTTAGTTTCTCTTAGCTTAGCTTCGCTCGCAGTGGCCGCCCAGCTTTAATATTTTCAATTCTTATGAAGAAACTGTACGTAACAGTACACAAAGAAGGTTTATTATTACCAGAGAAAAGAATTAAGGCCACTTAGTGTTGGACGCTTTTTACGCCTGTCACCTTTCTATGTTTTCAACGTATCGAATTTTTATTGAGTGGGAGGGGAAGGAGTGCAATATGAGCGCCCTCATCTTGTCGCAGAGATTATTATGGGCGGGGTAATACAGTCCGGGTACTAAATTTTACGTACTGTTCGCACCGAATTCTTTTACCTGATTATTACCTACCACGATTTTTAGTTTCACGGTAAAGATTCGTATAACAAAGGTAACCGTTAATTTTATCAAAATGTTACGTTACGTTACCAACTAATAGGCACGAAAACCTTGAAAAACTCAGCAACAAAATATATATTAACCTGCCCGCCTCGGGCCAGAAGCAGTATCTCTCTCCCTTCTAATTTTATTTCGTCGGCTCGGTATTGAAGAAATAAGGCCGTGTGCCAATCATTCTACCTCGCCCACTAATTTCAAACGAGGCTGCCACCGTTGCTGCTGCTGCAAGTCCCATGTATCAATGAACTTGGTGTGGGTTGTCTCTTTTTTGTGCGGTCGAATGCGTGCGTTCTATTTTTGAGTAGTGAGGAGTTGGGCTTACATTATTCACCTTGTCCAATAAGTAGATTTATTTATTTTAGGAATACAACATGAACGGTAACCTTGTTTAACTCGAATATACAGTGCGGATTTATTTTTGTAGCGCGCGCGCGCGCGGAACTTTGTTGAATTCAGCGCCGTTACACTCACGGTGAATGTTATTTAAAAATTAAAGACCGGATCGAAACTTCGCAACAAGGAAGGGATAAACAGTCGGTGAATGCTGGTTGTTAAAAGTCAGTGACTTTTACTATAATTACCATCAGTATCAGTACTAGCGTATTGTTTTAATAAAAACGAGGCCACGAATAAGAAGGTGAAGCACATTTCGTTCCTTGTAGTTAGTTGAGATAACCTGCTTTAAGCATACAATTGTAAACTAAATAAAATGGGATCACCTTTATATGTATAATTTGTGGTGTGTATCCTCTTTTAGGGATGTAAGTACATACAGATTCTGGTATAGATCGTCGTATAGATTTATTAGTCTACTCTCAATAATGACGAAAATCCTGGAAACATTAATATTCAATCGTTAGTTTGGTTGTTTTAGATCCCAGCATGCAATTGTAAGAATTACAAAACTTCCATACGTATAAAGTAAAAAAATATTTAATTTAAATTTCTGCATCAAGTAGATAATAAATATTGTGGGATCTGCTTCGACAGTCCTTTCCACAGGAGAAAAGATTTCTTATGTTTCGCGTACTCAGTGCTCTCTATGCGACATTTTATAAAATCGTTGTGTTTCATTTTCCGTTTAATTTGGAACGTTCTGTCGATTCAGCATCCCAGGCTCCGGTCGGAACCCGTGGGAAGTTCACAGAAAAAAAAACGCAAACGCAATATGACATCGTTCCGCCATCTAGTTTTTGAAAGCGTTTAGCGTTGAAGCTCGTTACAAGTACGCGGGACGAAATCGCGAGATACTTCATAAAAATCAAAAACAATTGGTAGGCAATTAATTAGCGGACCTCTTCGACTTCCAGAACGCGTACTAAAAGCTATCTATACGATATTTTATAAAATCTATTTGTTTCATTTTCTGTTTAATCTGGAACGTTCTGTCGATTCAGCATCCCAGGCTCCGGTCCGAGCGCGTGCGAAGTTCACAAAAAAAGAAAAAAACGCAAACGCAATATGACATCGTTACGTCATCTAGTTTTTGAAAGCGTCTAGGGTTGAAGCTCGTCACAGGTACGCGGGAGGAAATCGCGAGATAGTTTATAAAAATCAAAAACAACTGCATTAATAGGCAGTTAATTGGCGGACCTCTTCGGCTTCAGCAACGCGTACTAAATGCTATCTGTACGATATTTTATAAAATCTTTTTGTTTCGTTTTCTGTTTAATTTGGAACGTTCTGTCGATTCAGCATCCCAGGCTCCGGTCTGAGCCAGTGCGAATTCACAAAAAAAGAAAAAAACGCAAACGCAATATGACATCGTTACGTCATCTAGTTTTTGAAAGCGTCTAGGGTTGAGGCTCGTGGCAGGTACGCGCGACGAAATCGCGAGATAGTTCATTAAAATCAGAAACAATTGCATTAACAGCCAGTTAATTGGCGGACCTCTTCAACTTCAGGAACGCGTACTAAATGCTATCTGTACGATATTTTATAAAATCTTTTTGTTTCTTTTCTGTTTAATCTGGAACGTTCTGTCGATTCAGCATCCCAGGCTCCGGTACGAGCCCGTGGGAAGTTCCCAGAAAAAAAAACGCAAGCGCAAAGTGACATCGTTACGCCATCTAATTTTTGAAAGCGTCTAGGGTTAAACCTCGTCACAGGTACGCGCGACGAAATCGCGAGATAGTTCATAAAAATCAGAAACAATTGCATTAACAGCCAGTTAATTGGCGGACCTCTTCGGCTTCCAGAACGCGTACTAAAAGCTATCTATACGATATTTTATAAAATCTATTTGTTTCATTTTCTGTTTAATCTGGAACGTTCTGTCGATTCAGCATCCCAGGCTCCGGTCCGAGCGCGTGCGAAGTTCACAAAAAAAGAAAAAAACGCAAACGCAATATGACATCGTTCCGCAATCTAGTTTTTGAAAGCGTCTAGGGTTGAAGCTCGTGGCAGGTACGCGCGACGAAATCGCGAGATAGTTCATAAAAATCAGAAACAATTGCATTAACAGCCAGTTAATTGGCGGACCTCTTCAGCTTCAGGAACGCTTACTAAATGCTATCCATACGATATTTTATAAAACTTGTTTCGTTTTCTGTTTAATCTGGAACGTTCTGTCGATTCAGCATCCCAGGCTCCGGTTCGAGCCCGTGGGAAATTCACAGAAAAAAGAAAAAAAACGCAAACGCAAAATGACATCGTTCTGCAATCTAGTTTTTGAAAGCGTCTAGGGTTGAAGCTCGTCGCAGGTACGCGGGAGGAAATCGTGAGATAGTTCATAGAAATCCAAAACAATTGAATTAACAGGCAGTTAATTGGCGGACCTCTTCGGCTTCAGGAACGCGTACTAAATGCTATCTGTACGATATTTTATAAAATCTTTTTGTTTCGTTTTTTGTTTAATCTGGAACCTTCTGTCGATTCAGCATCCCAGGCTCCGGTATGAGCCCGTGGGAAGTTCCCAGAAAAAAAAAAAACGCAAGCGCAAAGTGACATCGTTACGCCATCTAATTTTTGAAAGCGTCTAGGGTTAAAGCTCGTCACAGGTACGCGCGACGAAATCGCGAGATAGTTCATAAAAATCAGAAACAATTGCATTAACAGCCAGTTAATTGGCGGACCTCTTCAGCTTCAGGAACGCTTACTAAATGCTATCCATACGATATTTTATAAAACCTTGTTTCGTTTTCTGTTTAATCTGGAACGTTCTGTCGATTCAGCATCCCAGCTTCCGGTCCGAGCCCGTGGGAAGTTCACACAAAAAAAAAACGCAAACGCGATATGACATCGTTACGCCATCTAGTTTTTGAAAGCGTCTAGGGTTGAAGCTCATCACAGGTACGCGGGAGCAAATCGTGAGATAGTTCATAGAAATCCAAAACAATTGAATTAACAGGCAGTTAATTGGCGGACCTCTTCGGCTTCAGGAACGCGTACTAAATGCTATCTGTACGATATTTTATAAAATCTTTTTGTTTCGTTTTCTGTTTAATCTGGAACGTTCTGTCGATTCAGCATCCCAGGCTCCGGTACGAGTCCGTGGGAAGTTCCCAGAAAAAAAAAACGCAAGCGCAAAGTGACATCGTTACGCCATCTAATTTTTGAAAGCGTCTAGGGTTAAACCTCGTCACAGGTACGCGCGACGAAATCGCGAGATAGTTCATAAAAATCAGAAACAATTGCATTAACAGCCAGTTAATTGGCGGACCTCTTCGGCTTCAGGAACGCTTACTAAATGCTATCCATACGATATTTTATAAAACCTTGTTTCGTTTTCTCTTTAATCTGGAACGTTCTGTCGATTCAGCATCCCAGCTTCCGGTCTGAGCCCGTGGGAAGTTCATACACAAAAAAAAACGCAAACGCGATATGACTTCGTTACGCAATCTAGTTTTGAAAGCGTCTAGGGTTGAAGCTCGCCACAGGTACGCGGGAGGAAATCGTGAGATAGTTCATAAAAATAAAAAACATTTGAATTAACAGGCGGTTAATTGGCGATCGAATCTCTTTGGACTTCAGGAAAAAGCTCGCGTCTCTGTCTCGTACCGGACGATTCTACATCGAATTCCAGTTTTAATGTTATTTTATTAAATTCTGTAAGTTTGAAATTCGTAAACGGAAGGCAAAAGCTTTTCCCGCGAAGTGTTTTTTTTTTAGTGTATCTAAACCCGTTCGGAATAAAGTCTTGCATTTGTTTTATGTCAAATCATTGTTGCGCTTCCCTAATCTTTGGATTACGAGAAGAAAATTCTATTGAATATACGATTGGCGAAAACTACCCTAGGATGGGAAAAAATGGAATAAGCCCGGGACCTTTAAGGCCCGTTTTGTGCTGATATATACAGGGTGATTCACGTTCACCTGTACGTTTCCTCTTGCAATTTCTATTTCATATTTTGCATCTTCCGGGCACTTCCGCTTAAATATATCGAGAGTTGCTGTCAATATTCTTATTTTTAAATGAAATATTCCATTTTTTATTGTATTTTTGGATTCTTACATGTGATACAAGAAAAATTAGACGTTTGAGAGGTATTTCCAGTTTTTTTCTTTTTTAAGCTCAGTCTTGCAGGACCTTGTTCATGATACTGCCGTATTTGTGCAACAAAAGCCATGTTGTCATGTCAATTTTTGGCCTGTAGTAGGCTTGCTTTCAGATCATGCCCAGTTTTACACTCAATTTTCTTTCTACAGGCTGGTTAACAAGTAACTTCTATTCGGACTAATTTCAACAGTCCAAAAGTCATGTTTTTTTTAATTAGAACGCCAAGTATATTTTTATACCATGTGACTGAGGATTGAATGCTCTTTACGATAGCGTGATGAACATTGATTTATTATTATTTTTTTTTAATTAGAAGTCCTTCGTGAAAAGCACGAGATGGCTGAATTGATTCCTGAAATGACCCACATGCCAGAGTTGGAGTTTGAGTTTAGTAAAATTTTAAGCTAGAATTCTTTTAGTGTTCTGTTGCACACTGATAAACGAAGGATTTCTCTAATAAATACAGATTAAGGAGTGCGTTTCCGTTTTACATGTGAAACTATTAATCGTTTAATCGCGGCGAGATTATCAATTACCGGAAAACATAATTTCATTACGTTCATTTGCCTTTCGAAGTAGCTAATAATTCTTTAATCCTTTAATAACGTTACAATGTTTCTCAAAGCATTCAGGACATTCAAATGAATCATTAATTGATAAAGATGAATTATAAACTTTGTAAATACAATTTTCTTCTGCCCTCTCGGATGGATGGAAATCATATATTTTTGTTTTTGCTGACGTTTCGTCCTTTTTTGCAAAAGTTCTGACTCAGAGCTTGCTGCTACTCCGTGGTAACTTGATTTAATTGAATTGAACAAAAAATAGAGAAATAGAGACTAATTTGATGAAGTGTCGATTTAAAATAGAGCAGACGAAACGAAAAACTATTATTTTTCATTTTTAATAATGCACTCCTCAAAACTCTTCCGTTTTAATTACATTAGGCAATAATTGTAAAATCAGTCGTTATCAAATGCAAGTGTTTAGTTTTGCTAATGTTCTGGTTTCCCTTATCTTATCTTTCTAGCAAAGTACAATGGTGCTCCTATGAAGGACGAACACATCATCCTTGAGTAAATATAGACGTGTGATTTTTCCACTAATGCAAAATAATACTCCTATATTTTCGTGATAAGAAAGAAGAAAGCGCGCCCCCCACATTTGATTATTAATCATTATTTAATGACAATATTGATGATAATGTCTTTTTTCATATAAATTTGATATTCATCTAATCATTAGAGTAACAAGCGAAATATTTGTTTGTTTCAATGATTTTAAGCATTACCTGCTGGGGCGTTTCTTCCATGATCTGTGCCGAAGATGCATCGCTGTTCACCCTCGACGTTTAGGTCGCGCTCGACACCGCAATATCGAGGGCGAACAGCGAGGCGTCTTTGGCATATTCGTATCCGAAGGTTTTTTTTTTTTATTATAACCCGAAGGGCCAACTTTAAGACTAAAAGAGTCTTTAATTTAAAAAGTCACTTTCAGATGTAAAGACAAAGGCGAGAACACATTTGTTTACGCGTCTGAATGTGATGACTTGATGTTTTTAATTGTGAAGCTTCCTTTAGATCCATTAAGAAAGTGGTTCTAATTGAAATAGAGCCTCAAAGTGATGCATAAATAAAATTTTCTTAAGGTTATGAAGTTATTACAAGCAGGATTTCTTTTTATTTTTAAACGCAGACAGAGACTTGATGCCAATAATAAATACAATTTCATTATTCTAAATAATTAAAACGTTCTTAATTATGTCCAGAAACTATCGTATACTATACCCGAAAGTAAATTAGATGTTTGAGTGGAACACGTTTTCGATGAAAGTGTTCAATTTCACGAGTTATTACCAGCAATAACTAACGTAATTTTGTTTTTAAATTTAGCATCCTAAATTAAAGAAACGTACGAAAGTTCTTTTCCACACGATTCCTTACTGTCTCTCCCTCTTTCTCTCAGATGTATGTGTAGTACACTGTTTTGGTGTTTATTTTTAAGACGGTCCGTAATTTATCGTCGAAAACGCCTAACTTATGTAGTTGAACAGGTTAAGAAGTGTATCTACGTCAAAAAAAAAAGAAAGAAAGAAGCAGAGGACGATGGTTTTAAAACCTGAAATATAAACATTCATGTCCTCGCCTTTTCATATAACACCTGCTTACACTCAAAACACGCAATTGCTCTGGCTGGGGCACACACTGTTGAAGCCTGTGGGCATTGAAAAATAAAGCTCTGTGTTTACGAAACGTGCATCTTGAATGGAATTTTTTTATCTAGCGGGACAATAACTGAAATTAATTGCTTCTGAAAGTCTGTTTAAGGAAATGGAAAAGTCAGAAAAGTCATATTTGATAACGTTATGGAAATATCCATTAAAAGCTATTATGATGCAATTATAAGCAGTAGTAAATATAAAATTTATCATTTGACCATGAAACCAATGAAAGAAATCATTACGACAAATAAACAAAAAAGAGGTATAAAATAAAAAAGAGAAATAGTCTACACATAAGTACAGGGTGGTCCAACGATGCGCATTTCTTCTGTGAGGCCTACAGGTAAAAAATTAGAGAAAAAAATCGATAAAGGATTTTATACTAGACAATACGCGGCATATTATAAAATTATTTCGAAGTATACAGAGTGATCAGAAAAATGGTGGTACGTGGAAACTATTTCTTTTTTAATGGAACACCCTGTATATTTTTAGATATTTGGATGCGCCGTAATGAGCAGATTACAACGATATATTGATTTCATTGAACTACTTTCGTAAAATAAATTTTGTTCTTGAAGAATTCTTCAAAAATTCAGTCAGTTTGAATTTGAATTTCTGATTAATGAGATAACACAGACGAACGAAAATCTGACACGATATTTTTGGAACTTTGGCCTTTATGAAAATGTGAACAAAATTAAGATATCTTTTTGCATTATACCCAGCGATCGATACTTACGAAACATTCGGTATCTTATTTTTTTTTTTTATGGAACGGCCTACTTTTTATTTCAGAAATGGATAGCACTTAAATGTAGCTTTCTGCCGATGTAAGGTTATATGTCTTTATTTTTAATTATTTCGTCCCTAAAAATTTTCTTTTTACAAGTATTTCAATGGTCTGTTTTTAAATTATTTTTAGTAAAATAAATCCTATCGCGGGGATATTCAAATTAGAAATCTTTGAAAGTAGAATCAAATGATCGAAAAATGACTTCGAATGATTGAATTTAGGTAGGAAAGTAGCAATACTGGGTGTATAGTTTAAAACGCCGACCATTGAAATACTTATAAAAAGAAAATTTCTAGTGACGAAATTATTAAAAACAAAGGTATATAACCTGACATCAGCAGAAAGCTACATTTAAGTGCTATCCATTTCTGAAATAAAAAGTAGACCGTTCCATTTAAAAAAAATGAGATACCGAATGTTTCGTAAGTATCGATCGCTCGGTATAATGCAAAAAGATATCTTAATTTTGTTCACATTTTCATAAAGGTCAAAGTCCCAAAAATATCGTGTTAGATTTTCATTCGTCTGTGTTACCTCAGTAAACAGAAATTCATATTCAAGCTGACTGAATTTTTGCAAAATTCTTCAAGAAAAAAAAAATTATTTTACGAATGTTATTCAATGGAATGAAATATCTTTATACTGTTGTAATTAGCTCACTCTGGCGCATCCAAGTATCTAAAAATATACAGAGTGTTCCATTAAAAAAAAAAAAGTTTCCACGAACCACCAATTTTCTGATCACTCTCTATAGTTCAAAATAATTTTACAATATGTCGCGAATTGTCTAGTATAAAATTCTTTATAGATCTTAATTTTTTTCCCATAAGCCTCACAGAAGAAATACGCATCGTTGGGCCACCCTGTACAACAAAAATTGAAAGAAGAGGAAAGAAATGAAATATTTGAGCATCTGTAATGTGTTTCATTTATAGTTATTTCCCAATATCTATTTACGAAAAGTAAAAGATTAAGAATAAGAAACCGATAAAATTTATGAAAGCAAATACAGAGTGAGCCGAAAAAAAACAGAAATTTTAGGAGAGGATAGATTATTATAAAAACGTTTTGAGCAAATTTAATTTTCCACCACAGCCTCTGGATTTAATTACATAACATCTTCGTTATGAAAAGATCATTAGTGGTGGTGTGAATAACAACCAGGGATCATTAATGTACTGGTCAAATTTATTTTCCCACCACAGCCTCTGGACTTAATTATATTAAATTTGCATTTATGAAGATTATTAGCGGCATGAACAACAACCATAGTACATATTATTAAAACTTAATCATTCGTAGATGAATTAAAATTACCCAGAAACAAGAAAGGCACTTCATATGTAATTCTAAATATTAAAGTAATCCACTTAAAAACTTATCAAGTATAAGGCAGCCTGTTATTTTTAAAATACTATTATACTATATAAAATAAGTATTAGGAATACTTATTTTCCATCTTAAAAAATTCCGATAAGATTTTTTCTCTTAGACACATTTTAGGAAAAAAAGAACTGCTGCTTATAATATACGTACTGATTTAATTTATTAATTTTCTTGTCGATTATTTTCGAGTCTATTAAATGGAATAATTAAAAAAAGTTGGGTGTAGATTTCTTCCATAAAAGACGTGGGAAGTCCGAAGCTCCTAAGAAAATATACTGCGAAACAATGAATCGTCAACATTGCTCCGGTTTGAAAAACCGCTTTTCAGGAAACATCCTGTATATCGAGCTTGAATCTCATTTTATCCTTGATGGCGGCGCAATGTTAGGATATTGTGTGGAAACGTTTCATGTCGTGCCTTTCGCGTCTGCTTTTATTGCGATAAAAATCAGGTTCTTTCGTCATCGTGTCCGACGCAGAATTAATTGGATTTTTATAACGCAAATGGTCTCACGTCTCGCTTCAGTTTGTAGTGCGATTTGCGGACAGTTTTTTTTTTTTTGTATACACTCGCCATAAACCATCGTATCATGTTCGTTGCTCGGAATTTCTTTTATTGCATTAAGTAAACAATATCGCCCGGAGAATAGACGAAATGTTTAAAACGTCTCTACTAGACGGTCATAAATTTCTGATAACGTCTCCCTTTTTTTGCGTTGCTAAAGTCCTAAGAATTCCAATTTTTTTATATAAGTATTTTTTTCAACGGAAATATCAAATTGCGATCACACTTGACCTTTCATGCGATTGGTTTCCGTACGTCACCTTTTCTTCGAAGCTGTCACGATGTTTTCGGTACGTGTAAACCCTCCAGGGCCAGTTTTGGCTTTATTGATTTGCGACGCACGTGGAGCGAGTTAGTCGTCTTGCGGTGTCCCCAAGGTCTGGCTGCCGGTAGTAGGGGGATCTGCCCCTAATTTTCGCGTAGTGTTCACCTAGAGAACGGCACACTGTTGGGTTGGGTTTAGAAACTTATACTCTATTTTTTATTGATAGGCGGGTTGTTACAATGTGTTACATAATTAGCAGACGAGAAAAAATTTCAAAGTTGACCCCAACTGTTACTAACTAGTTGCTGTTTTAATAAAATAAAGAAAAGATCAGAAATAACTGAGCAAAGGCGAGCTACATTCTCCTGTCGGTCTTTACGTTGCATTGGAGGACTGAAACTCTTCGAAGTTGTCTCAGTCTCGTCCTCGACGTTCATGACAAGTATGTTTGCAAAAGGAGAGAAATCAGATTTCTGTATTTTTTTAATTCTGTTGTATCTATCAAAATGATAATAAAATCCAAATAAAATCTTCATATTTAGACTCCAATTTATTTGCAACGAGTTTGATTTAAATTATAACATAAAAGTATAAATCACAGTTCTCTTAGGTGTTGTTGTGGCATTATTTTTAGATATATATATATATATTTAAACGTAAATTTCTGATAACGTCTCCTTTTTTGCGTTGCTAAAGTCCTGATAATTCCAATTTTTTTATATAAGTATTTTTTTTTCAACGGAAATATCAAATTGCGATCACACTTGACCTTTCATGCGATTGGTTTCCGTACGTCACCTTTTCTTCGATGCTGTCACGATGTTTTCGGTACGTGTAAACCCTCCAGGGCCAGTTTTGGCTTTATTGATTTGCGACGCACGTGGAGCGAGTTAGTCGTCTTGCGGTGTTCACAAGGTCTGGTTGGTGGTAGTAGAGGGCTCTGCCCCAAATTTTCGCGTAGTGTTCGCCTGAAGGACGGCACACTGTCAGGTTACATTTAGAAACCTATACTCTATTTTTTTTTATTGACAGGCGGATTGTTACAATGTGTTACATAATTAGCAGACGACAAAAAATTTCAAAGTTGACCCCAACTGTTACTAACTAGTTGCTGTTTTAATAAAATAAAAAAAAGATCAGAAATAACTGACACTAATAGGAGAGCTACATTCATTTACAACTTCGCGTTTTCCGCCTATCCAAAAAAATTGACCAGGGTTGAGCTGAATACGACTCTTGTCGGTTTCTACGTGGCACTGGAGGACTGAAACTCTTCGAAGTTGTCTCAACCTCGTCCTCGACGTTCACGACAAGTGTGTTTGCAAAAGGAGAGAAATCAGATTTCTGTATTTTTTTTAATTCTGTTGTATCTATCAAAATTATAATAAAATAACCAAATAAAAACCTTCATATTTAGACTCCAATTTATTTGCAATGAGTTTGATTTAAATTATAACATAAAAGCATAAATCACAGTTCTCTTAGGTGTCGTTGTGGCATTATTTTTAGATACAATTGCATCATTTTTTTTTCAAGCGTCTGCAGGTGCATTTCGAGTTTTGTATGAGAATAGATGAAATGTTTAAAACGTCTCTACTAGACGGTCATAAATTTCTGATAACGTCTCCCTTTTTTTGCGTTGCTACGGTCCTGAGAATTCCAATTTTTTTATATAAGTATTTTTTCATCGGAAATATCAAATTGCGATCACACTTGACCTTTCATGCGATTGGTTTCCGTACGTCACCTTTTCTTCGATGCTGTCACGATGTTTTCGGTACGTGTAAACCCTCCAGGGCCAGTTTTGGCTTTATTGATTTGCGACGCACGTGGAGCGAGTTAGTCGTCTTGCGGTGTCCCCAAGGTCTGGCTGCCGGTAGTAGGGGGATCTGCCCCTAATTTTCGCGTAGTGTTCGCCTAGAGAACGGCACACTGTTGGGTTGGGTTTAGAAACTTATACTCTATTTTTTATTGATAGGCGGGTTGTTACAATGTGTTACATAACTAGCAGACGAGAAAAAATTTCAAAGTTGACCCCAACTGTTACTAACTAGTTGCTGTTTTAATAAAATAAAGAAAAGATCAGAAATAACTGAGTAATAGGCAAGCTACATTCTCCTGTCGGTTTTTACGTGGCATTGGAGGACTGAAACTCTTCGAAGTTGTCTCAGCCTCGTCCTCGACGTTCATGACAAGTATGTTTGCAAAAGGAGAGAAATCAGATTTCTGTTTTTTTTTAATTCTGTTGTATCTATCAAAATTATAATAAAATAACCAAATAAAATCTTCATATTTAGATTCCAATTTATTTGCAATGAGTTTGATTTAAAGTATAACATAAAAGTACAAATAACAGTTCTCTTAGGTGTCGTTGTGGCATTACGCTTAAAACCAAAACACTTTTTTCACATCTAGGCTTAAGATTTTTTTTTTTGATCGTACTATACATTTGGCATGTTCTCTTAAAAAAAAATATTTTCATTACACCTAATGAATATTATTTTGGTATTTCTATTTTTGATTGATATAAATATGCCGTTTTTTTTATTATTATAATCATTATCTTCCTTCATTTTTTGTTTATTTTATGAATAAAAATTGCTTTACATGCGTTTTTAATTTGATCGAGTTGATTCTACCGAAATTTAGAGCAATGTAGGGCACCAATCAACTAAAATTTCATTCGTTTAAAAAAAAGTATTGATTAATATTTAACTGCAATTAAGTTTAGGGGTTTTAATCGCAGGACTCAATTAAATGTAGTTACAATTAAATTAAATGTCAACTGCAGTTAAAAAAATTGTCATTAATAAAACTGCTAAGACGTCAAAACAAACAACAAAAATGATGATTTTTATTTTTTGAGTAACGTATAAACGAATTTCAAAACTTTAGTAATTTATGTAATAACTTTCCACAGAAGACCATTAAGTTTCTTTTGTTGCGTCAATTCGAGTGACCTTTGTTGTAGTATTAATTCCGAACTATGTCATTTTGCTAGCATAAAATTTACAAAAAAATGCACGAAAAACTAACAACTTATTGAAATAATAAGGCAAAACAAGGACTCTTCTACATATATTTGTGTTTGAAATACAACGTATTTTCAGTTTCACGTTTGTTTAAAACAGACCAGACAAACTAAACACAGAACTGAAGAATCGTCTTACTAATTATTAAACAGTTCATAAGTGACAGACGTTTAATTCAACATTTCAGTAAATTTACACTGAACGAAAACAAAAGTAAGTGATGATTAAAGAATGTAAAAGAAACGACGTTCAACAGACTTTTTTTTTTGTAAGGAGGTTTCAGCACAAAAGACCAAACACATGCGCGCCCGTGTTATTAAATAATTTTATTTAATGTAGAAGTTACCTTGCCAGCTGTATCACAGAGCTCGACTCGGATTGGTTCCCCGTCCACCTGTACGACCACTGTAACAAAGAAGAAAAAAAATCATCAGAGCGACCTACACGTTATAACAACCCCGCTTCTAAGCATCTGTCATCGTCAAGAATGATACCGAAAAAAAAAATGACAGATGTTCATTAGTTTTCTACCTTTTTAAAGATAACGTTCGTTTAACTTTTATTACCTTACCTGGCTCTCAGATAAGTAGTTGAAAATATGAAGAAATTTTACCTACGTCTATTTATCTATACGAGGAAAAAGTATTTAGTGTAGATTGTGGATGATACTATAATTCATTCCGCTTAACTTGTTTCAACTTGTTTAGGAGTGTGGAAACCTGTGTGGAAAAACACGTGTGCGCACCGTAGACTACTTAAGAGGGTAGCAGAAGATCTTTTGTTAGCAGATGTGAGGAGGGTATTTTTACAAAAGATACCGAATTTAGTGAAGTAATAAATGTGTACACTGTGATCAACAAAGATTGAACGTTTGGGTCTGTAGGATTTCAGGGTATCGATCCTAATTCTAATTAACAGGCCTAGGCGCATTTTTGGCGGAAGGTTTCGTTAAATATACGAGGAACTACTAATACGCTAAAACGATCATAGTCGGAAAAAGTTCTAATCTTTAACGCGTCTGTCCTGTAAAAACAAAACTATAAACCAGTCGAAGGCCGAGAAGTCTATGCAGCACGTAGTAACCACTACGGTTCTGGTCGACTGAATATAAAAACTTGTTTACATAATCGATTCATTCCGAAATGAACTTGCATTCTTTTTGCAGTGACGGCGCTATAATTGATACGAATTAAATGTATTATGCCAGTCTTTTTAAAAGCTACATTAAACAATTATAATGTTTTCATAATTATTAATTTGAAAGAAACTATGAAGGCAATTATGTTACACACGTAATTTACATCAAACGGTTGCTTCTAATGCAATGAGCGCGAGGGTGAGAGTGCCTCGGGCATACAAACCGTTCAGCGGCGACGTTGAAATCTACGCCGCTGCTTTGTTTATCTTTATACTGGTTTTTACCAGATATCCTAGGAATGTCCGACCCTTACTAATTATTTTTGATCATAGTAACGATGTTGGTTTTTTTAAAGATTACAATTTGAATTTGGAAAATTTAATTGGTTAGAAATTTTCTGATTTTTATAACCGCTGGTAAACAAACTAAAATAATAAAACTAATAACGTACAGCGTGTCCCAGATAGCATTTCCAGCATAGGGATCTCGCTTATTATAAGAGATACGAATTCGGTTATGTTAGATGAATTATTTCTAAGCATTTGAGAAGTTACGCACCGCTTTGAAATTGAGAAAATTCCAGCGGGTTCGGAAGTTACAGCAAAAAAAAAACAAAACAAAAATTCCAATTTCTTTTTATGTAATAACTTTTTTTTGCCGTAATAGACATTTTATTGCTGTTTATATTTTCTTAAGGCACTTTTTGACGTATCATTTTAGTAAGTACAAAGTTTTTTTAATCTCAAACCGGACAGAAAAATGAAGGGAAACACACTCAACGTTTCGCTATAGATTTATAGCTTCGTCAGGAGTGAAAAAAGAGTAAATAAACAAGTTGTCAAGAGAAACGAAAAGGTAACATGATTTTAAACTAAAATACGAGTTGTCCGGAATAAAGAGAAAAGTAACTAGAACTAAATTAAGACTAATTTTTTTTTTTTTAATTGACAGATCTATATCTTGTTTAAAGAGTCTAGAAAACTACAAAATATGTCATTTAAATTTTCAAAGTCCGTACGTTTATTAATAGAATTTCGAGACATTTTAATTTTACACATTTCTATGAAACGTCTTTTAAACATATTAGATTCACTGTACAAAATGTCAATATTATCAAAATCAAAATTATGATTATTTACTAATGAATGCTCTACAAGCATTGAATGATTTTGATTATTTTTTTGAATATGATATTTATGTTGGTCTAAACGTTTTTTTTTAAATTTTGGCTCGTTTCACCTATATAAACAGAATTACAATTTGAACATTTGATTTCATAAACCACGTTAGGTTGTTTTAATTTCGGTATTTTGGTTTTTAAATTTGAAAAAATTAAATTTAAATTATTCACAGATTTACTGGCTAAAATTAAATTATGTTTTTTGAAAATGTGTTTAAATGTATTGTGTAATGGTTCAATATAAGGCAAAGATATGTATTTATGATTCGAAGTTTGTCTAATGTTTTTAGAGACATTTGAATTTTGTAAGTATTTAATACGATTTTTAATTACTGATTCAATAAGATTTATTGGATAAGAATTTTGAATAAGAGTTTTCTTTATTAAATTTAAGTTATCATAAATGAAAACTTTATCAGAAAGTAAAATAGCTCGATCAGTTAATGAAATAATAGTTGCAATTTTATAATTTTTGGGTGTGTACGAGTGAAAATTTATGTACCTACCTGACCAGGTAGGTTTATGAAACCAATTAGTAATTAATTTATCATTCTGTCTGATAATATTTACATCAAGAAAACTCAATGAATTATTATTTTCTTTTTCTACTGTAAATTGTAATCTATTATGAAAAGAATTAAATTTATTTAAAACAAAATCTACCTTATCAGAAGGCAAAATCAATAAAATGTCATCTACATAACGAAAATATAACGTTAAATCGAATGATAAAGAGTTAATAACAGATTTTTCTAGTTCTTGCATAACAATTTTAGCTAAAGCCGGAGATAACGGAGAACCCATTGCTGTACCAAAAATCTGTTTATAAAATTTATCATTGAAAGCAAAATAAGATGTTTCAAAACATAAATCAACTATTTCTAAAAAGTTACCTTTGGAAATATCAGTAAAATCTTTAATCTCTAACCACCTATCATTAATACTTTTTAAAGCTAAATCTTTAGGAATGTTAGTAAATAAAGAAATAACATCTAAAGAAATTATAATGCAATTACTTGGTACAGTTATTTGTTTTAATTTTTCTACGAGTTCAAAAGAATTTTTTATAAAATATTCTGATTTACTAGTAACTTGAGTAATGATTTTTGAAATAAATTTAGATAAGAAATATGGAGAAGAACCAATAGTGGAAACTATAGGACGAAGAGGTGTATTAGGTTTATGAATTTTTGGAATGCAGTATAATTTAGGAAATATGGGATGTTGTACTTTAAGAGATTTAGCAACAATATTACTAATTTCAACGGATTTCTCTATCTTATTAATAATACTGAAAGTTTTACGTTGATAAGATTCAGTGGGATCATTAGCTAATTCTACATATGTATTATTATCAGACAGCATAGTTTGAACTTTTGAAAAATAATCATTTTAGATTTTATTTTACTTTCGCGTTTATGACTTTTAACCTCTAAGCTCAATTTTTCTTATGGAACACATCGACAAAGTTTTGACCTTTTTGAATGTATTTTTCCTTCCGTTACGTTACATGTTGAGTAAGGTCAGTGTTTGAGGGAAAACAAGTATTAATTAACACTGAAATTGAGTGAATCTCAAAGGCTGAACATATTCACCATTTTAGAAGTGTATTTCTTATGCAATTGTAAAAAAAAATTGAGGTACATGTCGGCATAACTTTTCAAGAATGCATATACAAGTTTATTCAGTACAAATTCTGTACAACACTTTTTGAACGCGTCTGTACAGTTGACTGCCGAAAAATCGAGTACACCGAAAATATCAAGAGCGCTTTGATGATGTAAACCTGTCTTTTTCGAATTTGAATCTTTATTTTTTCAAATAAAAATATCTGTCACGTTCACGACATCAAAAGTCACACTGAGATTTGGGGAATTGGGTATTTGGGGATTGCTGTGATTGGCTTTCGTTGCTCACTTGACGAAGGTTATTGGTTATCATATTCATCACGTGATCAATGGTGACCGGTGGCAAAAATCACCCCAAATACCCGATTTTCCTAGCAGGAAAAGCGCAGCTTTAGACCAGAAAAAATTAACTGCACTGGATTTTTTTTTAATTAACGGTGCGTTTTCTATCGTTACAGAGAAAAAAAAACTACAGTTTATGCGAGCTTGTAAATGCAGGAACTTTCTAAACAAGCCGCAGTAGTCATATTTTTGTTACAACAGCAAAACCGCAAAAACTGATCCTTAACTGCTGGTGACCTTTCACAGCGGTGCCGCTGACACATTGACGTTGTAATAACATATTTTGTTCACTTACCAATATAAATAATAATAGTAAATTCAATATTTCCCTATTTTGTCGAATCTAATTCTAGAAATACAGTTTAAATAACCATGTATTTTTTTACTTCTTGCGATTTATATGATTCACAAATTGTTTTCTTCCATTATGAACAGAATACAATGTTTTATATGTATGTTTCTAATAATTCGAAAATATTCCTCATCACATTCATCATGTACAACATTGCTCGCCATAAATGAAACCATTTGACAGTTTAGTAGCCCTTACGCTGAATGCGTAAGGGCTACGAAATCAAATCAAAAGGGTGTGGTTCGCATGCAGGAGTATCATTTAAGTTGAGCATCATAGTACATACATATAGTGACAGTTAATTTTAAGACAGCTGGAGGAAAGAAAGAAAATTTAATGAAACTCTGCCTCTTGATGAAATCAGCTTAATCATTCTATTATTTAAACATATATTCAAACATTTATCATACTTACTGACATTGATATAAATACCACACAGACGATACTATGGTGTAAAATAAAAAAACATAGTAACTAGTGTTGGACCTTATTTTAAAAAAAAAATGTAGATTTGTGTTCGTAAATAATAATTACTGCTGTATATAAGTAAAGAAACACCTTGTGTACTGGAGTTTTGTTTTCTTTTTACCTCTTCACTGTTATTATGCACAAATCTGGATTTAATTAAACACCATGAACATTTAAAATACGGATTCAGTAGCTCGTCGAGTACATACATAATCAGTTTCAAATTAAAACGGCAACAAACATTTTTCTTTTTAATTTTATAATTCAATGAAGAAAATGTTATTGCATCTAATAAGAGATCAACGTCCACGTTTTATATCCGTATATTATTATACGTTATGAGTACTTTAATTTGTATATAATGTATGTATGTTATTATGGTCAATGAATATTAGAATGCTTGACCTACATGCACTTCTTGCATACCATAATATTACATAAAGTTTCAAGTCAGTGTAAATGAAATTCAATATTAATTATGCAAACTAAATTCCTAAAAGTCCTACTTCGCAGAGAAGTTAGTTAAATGAAGATCATTTTTTTTTTTTAATTTATAATTTAATAATCGGCTCAAACTAGCAAACTTTTCTCAGTTAAGGCCCGATTTCTTCACCTACGGATAAATTTATCTGCCAGGTAAACTATTATTCCATATTTCCAAGGATAATACCTCGCAGATAAGTTTATCAGGAGGTGAAGAAATCGGGCATAAGTCCATACACTGTTTTTTTTAACTGTGGCCATAGGAATTTACGTGCTAAAAATTTTGCCTCATGTTATGCTCAAAATTTCAAGCAAATTTTTGTTTCTAATAATCAATTACATAGTTTATTACAAAATAAACATTCCCAGAATAAGAGGCGCGTGATTAATTTAATTATTTTAATACGTAAAGTTGATATTATTAACGACCAAATACGAATCGAGTAAGTCAACATTAAAAATTAATTCGTTAGACAGACATTTAGACGGCGGCGACTAATTTCTCTTTAACGTTGACCTACTCGATTCATTATAAATTTCCCCTTTTAATATAAAAATAATTAATTTAAAAATGCCTCTGTTATTCTGGCAATGTGTAATTTGCAATAAATTATGTAACTGATTATTAGACACAGAAATTGGCTTAAAATTTTGAGCAGAACATAAGTTAACATGAGATAAAATTTTTAAGATGTATTTTTGGACTTGATAACGTTGAACTTTTTGCTAAATGATTAGTGGTAGAATCAATGCTGCCAACAATTGGCCTTAGAAGGGTATCGATCTTATGTATATTTGGAAGGCAATAAAGCTTAAGACAAATAGTATTATAAATAATCAAATTTTTACACGTTTCGGAATACAAATTGTTTATTTAATTTAATTTCATTTAACAGTTTGTTGAATCGCTTTTGTACTTCAGCTTCATATGCATCGTCGTCCCCTAGAAGTTGTTAAACTGAGTTTTCGTAATCGGCCGAGTCCATTATTACCGTCGTATTACCTTTATTGACATCCACAATAAAAATTTCAGGATTTCTTTTAGAAACCTATCAGTTTTGTAATAAATTCCTTCAAGGTCAGATGGTCTTCCTTTTTGATGTAATGAAGTAATTGGTAAAACATTAGCGACTCTACGTCTAATTATTCTTTCCTTCTTGTTCAGGAAATTCATTTCAAATTTTTGTCCCAGAGAGAAAGAAAGAAAGATAGAAAGTCAAGTTTTTCTAAGAATTTTAGCGATTACAGTAGTCACCTTGAACTGAAATATTTCAAAAACTAAAAAAGAAAGAGAATTTTACTTTTCTCTGCTTGAATAGAGATGAAGTAACACTTTTCTGATAAAAGATAAATCAGGGGATCCACAGAAGTTAACAGTTTTCAACAATGAATAACTTGATTTTTTAAATACACCCACTCACTTTTTTCTATGGCATCTGATGCAAAATGTAATTCTATTTCGATTATATATGAACAATGTTATGGTTATCTTTAATGATTTTCAAGATATTTGCGAAAAAAATAATTTCCTGTTAAATACTGACGTCCGACTGCAGGCGGTAAAGCTGCTTCACGAAAGTTAAAGAGAGATAGTAACATAAAACTTTTTAAACTTATCAAACGATGATCGATCTAATATACGATCAGGATTTGATCGACATGAAGATGAAGTAACACTTTTTGGTAAAAGATAAACCATATACCTTACAAATAACAGATAAAATAGCGACATCTTACGATCGCTTTTTGACCTGACATTGCAGTAGGAAAGACAAATTGAAGCGGATTTGGTCCAAATAAGTCCCCCATGCAAGGCGGCCATGATTGCTGTCAAAGCATAATGAAAGTTTTAAAGAAATTTTGTGCAAATCGTTTTTGATTGCAGTGAAAACCTCGAGCAGCCTCTGTACAGCTGCAATTGCGAATAAATTGGACAAGTCGTTTTTGTTTGCAGTGGGAATGTCGAGCTACGTCTCTGCTGAGGAAGCCCCAAGCAGGGCTGAAACAGCTGTACAGAGGCTGCTCGAGGTTTTCACTGCAATCAAAAACGATTTGCACAAAATTTCTTACAAATAACGTACAGGGAATCCATTCACAGAAGTGACAAGTTTTCAACGATGAATAACTTGATTTTTTTTAATACGACCACTGACTTTTTTCTACAGAATCTGACGCAAAATGTAATTTTCTTTCGAATTTGTATGAACAATGTTATGGTTGTCTTTAACAGTTTTCAAGATATTTACCTACAAACTAATTTTTTGTTAAATACTGACCTCAGACTGCAATCAGCAAAATTGCTTCATGATAGTTAGAAAGAGATAGTTACATAAAACTTCTTAAACTTATCAAACGATGATCGATCTAATGCATGGATCAGGATATCATCAGGATGATATTGTATTAGGTCAGCAAAGTGTATACAAGGAATTCTAGAGCTCTGTTAAGGCTTTTATTTTCTTTTAACGCTGCACGTTTCATTTTCATTTCTGTCATAATCACAGTTTCGCTGCGCTTTGATTATGTGGAATTATAATTATCAATGTCATTGTGGTGGAACCGGCTTGAGGTAGGTTGTTCAGTCGATCGTTAAATATGTAACTATCTGTAATTTTCATCGCATGTTGAGTGCAAGGTACTCGTGCGAGACATTGCGCACCGTTTTACGAAATAAATCTGACGTCGTGACTAAAATAAATAATGTAAACTTTGACACGCAAAAAAAAAGGTCTAAAGCAGCGGTTTACTATGACGTCTACACGCAAAAAAAAAGACTTACATTTATACTTATACAAAACTAATGTGTTCTTTGTTACTTGCATTGAAGTTGAATGAAAACAAAGATTTTAGCTTTCTAGCATGTGTCCCAAAAGTCTTGTCTTTGAATGGTAAACTGTACATTGAATACTCGTAACAGGCAAGGTGAAACTACTGGAGAATTTGCTTTTTTTTTGTACAGTTTGAATATTTAAATACAAATTTTATTTTTAAATGGTACAACTGAAGTGACTCCCTAATTGTTGACAGCTTGATACTGACAGCTGTCATGTGACGTGACAGCATCAATTCAAATGCAAATCAAAATGCCATCTTACCGCTGTTGTTGTTACGTCGATAAATGAACAAATATCCGGTTGCATTGTTGCAAATAGTCGAATAAGAAATGCCCTTGATTATATGGTATATTGCCAAATCAAACAATTATACTTGATCACTTAGTATTTGATGTACTACGATGCTGAGCTTTAATGATACTCCTGCATGCGAACCACTCCTTTAAGAACGTTCAACGTAGGGACTATGAAATTGTCAAAGGGTGTCATTTAAGTTGAGCATCATAGTACATTATTAATACGTATTAATATTCGAGGTATGTACATACGTCTTACCGGTCATGAAGTGGACTTTTGGGAGATACGTTACATTTTGTGCTTAATTCTATTTTTCTGCTCTTAATATTGTACGGCTGAATTCCAATATATGATGGTAACACATGCCTTTTATTGCATATCGGTTCTGCGACTGAATGCCCGGCGCAATTAATTTTCGAGAGTTGAACCCGGATAGATTGAAATCGATGAAGGAGGAAAATAAAATATAAAACCCTCGGCCTTTTTGGAAGCTGAACTCTGCGACGACCGACCGATCGACGGGCTTAACGTCGATGAAAGCTTCCGTTTTTCCCTCCCCGCCCCCCAAAAATGAAGTGCTCGCTTTCAGTTTTATTTCAGGAGCTTACGTTAATTAAATTTGAAATTCATCTTAGAATTCTATCGTTCCAATCCTTGAATATCAGTTGTGATGTGGTGGTAGGACTTATGAAACCTTTCTAAAATAATTTTCTTTCGTGAAACGCATTACAACATTCAGATTACGTTGCTCCTACTTCCTAAATTGATAAAAACTTGGGAAACTCGACGAGACAATAATGTTGAGTTATTTAACAACACTATTAACTAGAGTTTCTGAAAATAAATTAACCAAAAGAATAAAATTAATGAACGAATATTATTGACGCAAAATTTACAATAGGGCAACATTGAGAGAGAATGAGAAAATGGCGTGAAATAGAAACAAGGCTTTAGATAGAACAAAGAATTAAACGTTAAAATCAAGAAGAATCCGCTGTAGAAAGGGGTAGCTGTTACGTAAGACAGGGCGGTAGTCTAGGTCCGACATTGTTTGATTTGGTAATTGAACAGATTATAAAAGAAATTAAAGCAACTTACAGGGATTTTAAACTTTAGAAGAAGAAATGATGATAAAACATAGAGAGGATGCTAAACTACGTTCAAAATAAGGTAACCGAGCTAAGTGATCACTATACTTTGGACGTTTCTGGCGTTGCCATGGTTACACATCGCGCGGGTTTCTCGTTGGTCTTCTTCGTATTGCGATGTACACTCATTGAACCTTGTATAGCGTAACCATGACGACACCCAAACAATCCTAAGACTAGTTCATCACAATATGCATCCTCAACGTAAATATTTTACCATGAATAGTAGGGAAATAATTTCATATACACATATGTATACTTTTTAACAAATGTAAATAACTTTTCTGCAATTCAGGATAATGCCGCCATCTCCACTAAAACATATATTATGGGTTTAACGGCTGAGAAATGATTTCCAGGAAAAGGATATTTAATTTTGAAAGCACAAAAATACCATAGAATAGACGAACAAAATAAAAAGTACCGATCAATTTGCAATGAATAACTAAATAATAAAACAATAATTTACATGTATAACAAGTTGCAAATCAAAAGAAAACGTCCAATAAAAAATAAGCAATATTTCCTGTGGGAAAGTTTATTTTTTATTTTTTCTTAAAACACCTGCTTATTTATCAAGGTTCAACGCATACATTAAGTTATGTTTACATAAAAGATAATAGATACGCACTTTTTTCAATGAAACGCAAACTTCAGTGACTATTGTGTGTAAATACAATTAGTCAGAGGAGAAAAGAACAATACAATAACTGACGCCATAAAAAAAAAAGATTCTTGCTCAAGCATAATCTGCGGCGAAACACTAAATCACGTTTATTATTGACAGACAAACTGCAAAAAATTTTCTGTTTACATAAGAGATTGTTATTAATTTTTTTTTAGCCGCCGGTATACTCGAGTGCGACGCATAAAATTGCTATTAGCCTGCAATTAAATCTAGAAAGTGAGCGCGTCTATTATCACTAAGTATTCAGTAATAAATTAAGTCAAGGTCAGTAATGGTTAGAAATTACAGGTGGCATTGTTATACAGGGTGCTGCATTTCGAAACGCAACATAGGAAAACCCATGTTCATTTAAAGGCGCTCGAATATGGGCTTCCCTAATTATTTTACAGCAAAATTCCGTTTGGGTTTCTTGAAGTGCTCTTCAAGATGAATCTGTCTGAGAAGTTTGAAAAGTTTTCATACGTTGAGTTGTAAGATATTAAAAAAAAATATATTCTGTAATAAATGTATGGGCGTTAGTTGAAGGGACTTACTGCTTACTGAATTACGATATTACAGCTTCTTTTAGGTGAGATCATTAAAAGAAAACAAAACAACATGAATGAGATTTCTTAAATCTGCTAAACTGAATGTCTAGCTACTTTAATTATTTTCTTTTTCATCTGTTAGAAAATCTAATCCACCTCATTCGGCTGTTCATCGTAGCTGGTGGCCTTTTCTTCGACATTAATTCCTTCATTTCGTTCGTCGTTTCAAGAAAATTAGAACACAAACACATACACATAAATGTAATTACAGGCGTGCATTTACGTGCGTTTCCCGGTTTATAATTGAACTCCAAATGATTTCGTCCATTTCAATTTTACGAGCGAGTTTTCGATTCGGCTTCTACGTGCGTCCCAAATGATAGGGGGTTGTGAATATCACCGCCCCTTAATTATTTCTAAATTACCGATCAACATTTGGATACACACTCGTCATTTGGACTTCGCAAAACTGAATAATATTTTTTATCGAAAACACATAAAAAGTAAAGTAGAGTTTTCATAATTAATTATTAATTTCTTTAACTTAACAAAGTTTCTTTTTTTGAAAATCCTTTCGTATGAAAATTACAAATTTTCATGTGATAATATTAATAATTTTGATGGGATATAAAAATTAATTTTAAGGAATTGTTGGGAAAAAAAACGGTTACTAAGTGAATAATTCTAGATTTACAAACAAGGCAACAATCAAGGTCACAGTCAAAATTACACGGTAACATACAATTTGGGTTAATATTTTTCTTGGAAATGTTTCCAATTACAAAAAGTGAAAAGCTGCGGCGTCAAAGTAAATCCAATTATAAACGATTAGTCATACATAGCAGTTTAAGTTGGTCGAGGTGCATAACAAATAAATTTTCTGCAGGTGACGCATGTGTGTGTGTGTGTTTGAACAAAAAATTGATCAAGTACTCCGTCTTTAGCTGTATGTACATACATACAACGCACAAAGTAAACAAAGTTCTGGTATGCGAAGTTCACCTTGGCTTTGTTGTACAAACTTTCTTCCTAGAAGGACAAATAATTCCTGTGCAATTTTAATCCTACACAAAATCCCTTCTTAAATCATAAAATAAGCTCAGAGTCTGTAAATTTTCCAAAAATAATACCTGGTCGTTGAAGGAAGGGCCAAACTTTTATTAAACATGCGGCAAAGAATCAAAAGACCTAAACTGTGAAAAGGAGAAACTGTGACTTGCATAAATCCTAAGAACAATAAAGTGTAAGTACCTGTTTGGGTGGTGATTCAGTCATAAAAATCGCAAAGTATCTAAAACAAATCTACATGCCGCCAAACCTGACTTGATAAAACGTGATATTAATTGAACATCATGTGCACAGATTAACACATCAGTTAATCTAAACGAGATTTTGATTATTTAAAAGCTTTTGTTTACATACGTAAGTATTACAGTATTATAACGTTGAAATCGCGAATACAAATACAAATAAATGTAGAATTAAGGAGAAAAGGCACTAACAGGAGGACAGAAAAATTCTGTCACATCCGGGAATCGAACCCAAACATCCCGAACATCGACTACATGTCGATCGCTCTAACCAGCTGAGCTAACGTGACTCCGAAGTTCGAAAGTTTTAAAATTAGGAACAGGTGGTAAATGAATTTGTGACAAATAAATGTTGTGTGTTGATTAGTTAGGACATTCTAACATTGGCAGTGTTACCTTTAAACTGTCCAGCCATATTATATATGACGAATTATATTGATATAGAATGATATGATCAAATCAAAGCTCAACTCATTTTCAGAAGAAAATGGAAATAGAATACTATAATTCTCAGGTGACGACGTGTTACAGTGATAAGCCATGATTTTGAATGAGATAAGAAGTTTGTTTCATTAGAATTTTTTGACTAATTTGAGAATGCATTCATCAAAGGCGGCGCTGTCAAAATCAGTTGTTACTAGAGAACGGGACTTGATACATGTACCGGTGGAAGGGAGGAGTAGGAGCGGGTCTTCGTGTCCTGCGTTGATTTGAATCACGGTCCTACTACATTCAAATCAACGCAGGACACGAAGGCCCGCTCCTACTCCTCCCCTCCACCGGTACGTGTATCAAGTCCCGTTCTCTAGTCCTTACTTTGCTTCAGTAGGCAACTATTTTTCATCGTTCCGATCTAGTCAGAAGCTGCTGCTGGAGCAAATCTAAAAGAGAGATGTATTTTTATGAAATTTTCAGGAGATATCACTTACTACAAACACAAATATGGAATTAAAGTTCTCTTTGGCAATCCAGGTTTATTATAAAATACTCAAAATTAAACAGGGATGTTGTTATTACACACATTTATAGGTATTTTGGAAATATTTGGAGTTGTATTTTGTTTTTTCTTTGTTTTCTAGATCAACTAGTGATAATGGCAAAACAAAACAACAAGAAACAGTTGAATTGCATGCGTAGCGACGTATAAACAATTTTGTTTACGTTGCTTATCAGCCCAATTTCTAAAGTATCTTATTTTTCATTTGACTTCAGCGTAAATTAATTCGGACGATATTCTTGTGCGCATTCCAATCATCAAAAAATGAAGTTTCTCTTTTATTTTCTTCTTCTTATGAATTTCAATATTCCCACAATAAAAAGTTTATTTTTAAACGAAAAATTAACTATAGAAACCGCCTCAAGTAAGCGTTTCCTTTCAGAAGCAATCAATTCTAAATTGCAGTGCAAACTGAACTCGTCAGTTGAACGGTCAACGTGCTAATAAACAAGGAAGAGTAAAGCTACTTTTCCTACTCTGGACATTTGGAGAATTGAGTATTTGCTCGATCACGTGATTACTTCTGCTACTGGCGTGCGGGAGGCATAAGCAAAATCTTCAGAAAGTATCTTCAAGTATTTCTTGAACAATTTTAAGACGCATGCGCATTTCTCATTAGTTCAATTTGCTATTTCCGTCCTATGGTTGTTTTAAAACTTAATTTTCTTCACATTTTTTAACTATTTATGTCAAACATACTTCATACTCCCTCTTTAATCCTCAATTCACGTTACTAGAGGTTCGGATTAGGGCATGTTGGGGATTAAAGATGTCATACTGTATTTATATTCTTCTAAACGTGGAAGACAGTACATTTTACCATTTTACTTAAAATTTATTAAAGTAATAATAATAAAATCTTTTATTTACAATCGAAAAGAGAACAAAAATCTCTCTCAAAAGAGTTTAGTATGAGGATACCTGGTCATTAAAAAAAAAGATATCAATTCATCGTTTCTGTTAGCTTAGTTTTCTGTTAGCAAACTAAATGTCAAACAACTTTTATTTGAAATATTTTTTGATTAAATGCATATTTACTGAAGTATATTATGTCTAATCTATTCTAAACTTTTCGGGCACGATGTACAATTGCGGTCTTTGAAAACTGGTACACTGAGAATTGACATCACTGTCGGAAATTCTTAATTTTTTGTGTGTGTGTAAATCAAGCCTCAATCATCTATAATTTTGATGTCAGTGTCAAATTTGACAAATCCATTACAGTGATTCGAGTGACGTTTAGAAACGTCACATTTAAGATCAGTTTAAACCGCGGAAACATTACATTTGTCAAAGTGTACCAGTTTTCAAAGGCCGCAGCTGTACCGGGTCGTTTTTAAAATCCTTATTTGGAGTGAGCCATGATTTGACAGTTATGAAAGTTGTTGGCAATCCTGAAAAACCAACCGAAATTTTGATTTAAGTCATCTGCTTGTCAGATAATTGGAATTAAATTAATGAAGGTCCGGTTTGTTAATTGCAAGTTCAGATAACCGCTAGTTTATTGCCAGAGCAACAATTATTTTTATAATTACCAATGCGTCAATAAGCTCAGAGCTAAAGTTAATTTGTGATGAATAAACCGAATCTAAAGGTGACGCTTTCAATGTTGCCAACTAAAATTAAAAAAAAAACATGTCTTACTGCAATTAATAATTTTAAAAATGACGCGTTATTTATAATAAATACTATTTAATAAAAATCAAGAATAAACACAACAATGTATGAATGCGATGAACTCAAAGTGCGCACTAAACTTTTTAAACCAATATCCTTGCACACTTTCATGTACAGGGTGAGTCACGGTTCTGAGTTTTCAAAATATCTTTCTTATTTGGAGCAAACTTTCTGTACGTGTTCTCGGGTTTGAAGCTCTTAAAGCTCAATGAAACTTTTCGCGGTACAAATATTTCTCAAAATAAGAAAATTATTTTGAAAATACAGAACCGTGACTGGCCCTTGCAGATAACGGCAGAAATTGGCGGAAGAAATAATTTTAAGATTTTTTTTCGTCAGAATGCGTTCTATAATAGCAAAAGATAACTTTAAAAGGTAAGGTAGGTGCAGATGGAACAATTTGACTTTAAATTATCCAGTTCTTCATGTAATTTTATATTGCGACAAAGTCATGGAATTAATTTGAAATTATTTTTTTTTTAATATGTAATTAAAATCCAGTATGAATCACCTCAATTCCGTTATGTAAACATTAACGAATTCAAGAACCATTTGTCTTGTCTTCGATTACCCCAATCTACACTTACCTCACTCGCCCTAAAAATTTGTTAAACATAGAACAACTCAAATACAAACTGCAAAGCATTTAAACTGCATTGATTATATTATATAACTACCCGTACAGAGAATATCTCGATCCAACAACGAGTAACCGTTGTTATTACCACCACACAAAAGCTAATGCATCTGGAGGGGCAGAGGACAGAATACAGGTACTGCATAGAATGGACAGGTAGATGTAATAAGTATACGTAGACGGCTGGGCAGCCGGTTCTAAGCATATTATACACATTGTTCAACTTTCTGTTCCAGTTTAAAGGACATCTATTCCAATTGTTTACATTACACCGCGTTTTTCAAACTTGCGATTGCACGTACCGCAAATGTCCTCAATTTGTTCGTTTTATAAAGCTTTAAAATATTTTGGTTGAACACGTGTTCTGAAAGTATTTGTTTTTGTATGCTGCTTTGAAGTCTTAATGATTTAGGAGGCGATTTTACAGCAACTGTCAAGTTTATAAACGCAACTTCCAGGACGATCAAAAGATAGTGATGGACATAAGCCACGCGACTAAAATTAATCTTAGAATTAGCAAAAGAAAAAAAAAAACTCTTTATAAGAACTTTAAGCATCTGCGTCAATTTATACCTCACTCGTTTTATTTGATATTTTTTATGGTTATCAGGCTTGATTTGCTTTATTATTCCACTAACTTCCTTTTTTAATAGTCATTTATGACGCTGCTAATTATTCAACGCTTCGGCGGATAGCAGCAAAATTACCGAAAATCAGATAGTTGCTGATTGATCTGTTGCAGTTTATAATTTGTATTTATAATCAGGGAAAAGAATTCAGGCCACTTAGTGTTGGGCGCTTTTTACGTCGAATGTACTTTGCGATGTACCGAATTGTTGTTGAGTGGAAGGAGAAGGAGGGTAATGCGAGGGTTCGCACGTTATGGGCGAGGCTGATACAGTCAGAGTACTAAATTTTTGTACCGTTCGCGGAACAAGTGGCCTGAATTCTTTTCCTTGTTTATAATATACAGTGTGTCCACAGATTTTCTGCAATGGTAGAGTGACATGTAATTTTGGTGTATTCTTCATTGTTTCAGTTGTTTTAAGCATTTCCTTTGTTAAAAAAAAAATGAAACCGCAATTAAATTGGCCTTATAACTTACACGAAAATTTTTATTAGTTCTTAGTATGGGAAAAAATTATTCGAAGTAACGCACTTTTCTACCCTGTACCTAAATTCCGTATACACGTTTGTTAACGTTTCAATTTCTATTTCACTAATTACCGTTGGTATTTCTTCATTTAATAAAATTTCTGAATTTGTACCATGACCAATGTATTGGCCTAAAATGTCCGATCCATCTTCCGGGCAAATGGTCATCAAGCTACCCTTTAATTAAATATGTGGGATGTGCAGGACATCCATCCTGTTGAAAATAAATGTTTTCCAAACTCACATCCGCCAGTGACGGCAAAGCAAAATTTTCTAACATTTGCAAGTAACTGAACTGATTCAAATTTTCTTCCAAAAAAATAAGGGCTAATGATTTTGTCATTTCCCATTACTTTAACTAGAGGTATTCATTATCAAGAAGAGCTTAAGGAATAAGTTTCATTAATCATTTTGTCAGATCCGGGAAAAGCAATAATTCTGAATGTAATTTGAACTTAGACAAATTTTTGACAGCATGTAAGCATGTTTTCTGTATTTAAAGCCATAAACGAGGCAGTTCGTGAACTCATTTTTGTAGGTTACAATGCAAGCAAAGTTTTTATAAAGAATAACTTTTTTTCTTAAAACGTGAAAATAAAAAAGTGTTTCCTCTATTGCAGAAAATCCGTGGACACAGTGTATGATATGCAGTTTATATTTATAATTTATTCTTAAATATAGTTTTTAAGGTGAAGCTGTACGACGTACGTACATATCCGTCAGTAGGTCGAAAGTGAAATTTAACTGACCACAAAATAACTCAAGCCAAGAGGAACGAAATGAGCACATGACTCAGGGTGGTGACTCAGGATCGAAAGGGTTAGTTAGTAGAAATGAATACTTTTTGTTTGTGTTTTTTTCCCTGATTGCGGACAAAAGTATTTTTTTATTTAAACGACGATACGAATTGGTAACAATAACAACAGGTACAAAAAAGACTCGAGTATGAGGAGTTACTTCCATTTCGTTTGGCCAACGCTTTGGAAAAATATCTATTGTTTGCATTCCTTCTTTTACAAACACTTTTGTTTAAATACCACCGAACGATTTTTTAAAAATTTAAAAATTAACTCTTGCCATGAAAATGATTGGCATGTCTTAGACATAACCTCAATACGGACAAATTTCATGGCAAGAGAAAATAAAAAATATTAAAAATCACCCGGTACAAATAACTGTCCTTCCATCTTTACACAATCGACAGTAGTCAGCCATCATAGTTTCATTCCATTTCCCCTTCTCCATCTCCTTAGTAATTTATCTTAGTGAAAGCGGTCCTCTTATTCTTCACTATAATGTAAGGTGAGGGAACAAAAATAAGAACAGTTTCAGAATCGGCATCAAAAAGTGAGTCAACAACACTCATTAGTAAAGCGAGGATGAAATAGTCCGATTTCCATCGATCGCAATCGAAATACTGCAGGCAGGGACTTTTTAATCCTCGCTTTGCTCATTAGTTTTTAATCATCTGATATCATGCAGACTAACAACTGCAACCTTTCCCAATATAATTAAAGCGCTGTTGTATTATCAACAATCAGAGACGACAAATCGCCAATCTTATCTATTACGAACCTTGAACATAATATGTTTATTTCTACAAAAAAAAAAAAAAAAACATCTTAAATAGACAGTATCAGTGTCGCAACACGAATTGTAAGTATAAACCCATCAAAATAAAATACTTTTTTTTTTTTGGGCAAATAATGAGGGGGCGAAAAGAGACCCCATCAAGACCACCTGTTATCTTGCTCGCGGTTAAACAAAGACGTCGCCCAACGGGTGAAATAACAGACAGGCAAATGTGCGACGTGTTCTTCCTTTGTGTAACAGTTTTCATGACGGATGGGTGGTCTACCTCTTAAAATATAGATGTTACTCATAGGTTTTCGTCAGTGACGACAAAACGAAAACGACAACACCACCCCACCGCACCAGTGCGATGCTCGTATCAAAGCGTTATTTTAATGTTCAACCATGCACGCACGTTGGCTGCAAAGAGCTTCTTCTTCTCTTTGTGTTCTTTCGTGACTAATCCAAAAGTAAACTGCATTAAACAATAAGCATCGAAAATAAAATAAAGATAATTATTACTGTTGGTGGTGAGTCACGGTAATCAACGAGATTTATTGTTATCTCTACTTTTATGATCAGTGTTTGTTTACAGTTCAACTTAGAAAAAAGATATAAAATTTCTTGTTTTCATAAAACTTTGCCAGTATTTGGTGGTAATGCGGTCTACCTGCGGATCAGGTAAACTGGGCGTTAGATCTACCCATTGTAAACTGCCCTCCACTCTAAATGTGCTTGACTAATTTGCTTTATTAAATCATTTACCATTATAACCATATCAAACTTAAGTAAATTTAAAAAGTAAATGTTTATAATTGATTTATTGTAATACGTGGAATTAGCTTTAAAGTTAAATCAAAGCAGTGATGCTGGATGCAACTTTTTTATATCGAATGAGCTACCCTTTTATGCGATATTGAATTTGTATCATCCAGAAAATTCTACATATTTTTTTATACATCATTATCTAATTATTCTAATCTATTGAGATATACCTCAAAAGCTCAAATAACGACTACAAACGACAGTTTTTAAATTAAATGTTAAATTAAATTAAATGTTAAATATATTTAACATTTAATTTAAAAACTGTCGTTAAATATATTTAACATTTAATTTAATTTAACATTTAATTTAAAAACTATCGTCTGTAGTCGTTATTTTATTCATTCTTATTTTAGTTTTTAAATTAAATGTTAAATATATTTAGCGACAGTTTTTAAATTAAATGTTGAATATATTTAACGACGTTTAACGTTTTTAAATCAAATGTTAAATAATTTAAACATATTTAATATTGAATTTAAAAACTGTCGTTAAATATATTCAACATTTAATTTAAATTCTAAAATAAGAATGAATAAAATAACGGCTACAAACGACAGTTTTTAAATTAAATGTTGAATTAAATTAAATGTTAAATATATTTAGCGACAGTTTTTAAATTAAATGTTGAATATATTTAACGACGTTTAACGTTCTTAAATCAAATGTAAAATAATTTAAATATATTTAATATTGAATTTAAAAACTGTCGTTAAATATATTCAACATTTAATTTAAAAACTGTCGCTAAATATATTTAACATTTAATTTAAAATCTAAAATAAGAATGAATAAAATCACGGCTACAAACGACAGTTTTTAAATTAAATGTTGAATATATTTAACGACAGTTTTTAAATTAAATGTTGAATATATTTAACGACAGTTTTTAAATTAAATGTTGAATATATTTAACGACAGTTTTTAAATCAAATGTTAAATAATTTAAATATATTTAACATTGAATTTAAAAACTGTCGTTAAACATATTCAACATTTAATTTAAAAACTGTCGCTAAATATATTTAACATTTAATTTAAAATCTAAAATAAGAATGAATAAAATAACGGCTACAAACGACAGTTTTTAAATAAAATGTTAAATATATTTAACAAATGTTAAATACATTTACAATAAAATGAATAAAACAACGACTACAAACGACAGTTTTTAAATTAAATATATTTAACAGTAACGACAGTTTTTAAATTAAATGTTAAATATATTTAACATTTGTTAAAAACTGTCGTTTGTAGTCGTTGTTTCATTCATTCTTATTTTAGTTATTTTTAGCTCTAAGAAAAATATTTTTTGGTATAGATACAGTTGATACTTAAGCTCAAGGCCGGCGGAAGGTAGTAAGCAAGACATGAGGGCGCCGATGCAAGAGGAGTGCAAAAACACGCTAATTAAAAAATGATAAAGCGCAGTTCGAACAATCTCAAGGTCAACTAAAATCGATCCAACAACTGAACTGGATTTTGTTTAACCTAAGCAAAAAAGGTTTAAAAATAGAAAACAATAAAAAAAAAACTTAAGAAAATTTAAAGTAGATAAAGGAATGGAAAAAAAATTAATGTCCACCCAATCCATCTCAACCCAAGAAAAAAATTAAGAAAAAGAAATATTGAAAAAAATTAAAGTACCTAAATAAATATGAAAATGAAACTCAATACATCTCAAGGTCAACCCAAGCCAACTAGTCTCAGCCTAACTGCATTCAATTGAAGCAAAAACATTTAAAATTCAAAAGAATAAAAGGAAAAAATGTAAAGGATTAAAGAACGATTAAAGCAAAGTTCGACCATTGTCAAGGTCAACCAAACTCGACTCAACAATAAAAAAATTAAAGTAAATAATGAAATGAAAAAAAAAAAATTCGTAGACAACCCAATTGCACTCAGCTCCATGCAATACTAATCAAAAACAAATCTCAAGGTCAACCCAACTCAACTGAACTGAACTCAAACTAACTGTATTCAATTGGAGGAAAACACTAAAAAAAAAAATTAAAAGTAAAAAATTAAGAGACGATTAAAAAAATTAAGAAACGATTAAAAAAATTAAGAACGAAGTTCGACCACTGTCAAGGTCAACCAAACTCGACTTAAAAACTAAACTAGATTCTATTAAATCGAAGCAAAAATAAATTAAAAGTTCGAAAACAATAAGAAAATTGAAGTAAAAAAATGAAATGTAAAATTTTTTATGTCAACTCGACCTAATTGCACTCAACCAACTCCATTCAACCTTAGTCAAAAACTTAAAGCTAATTAAAATGAACCTCAGCAAATCTCAAGGTCAACTGAACTCACCCAACTTATATTATGTTATACTTCCTTCTACGCAAGTTAAAAATTTTAAAAAATTAAAAGGACGAAATAATGCTAAAATTTATACATTAATTAAAGTAAAGCTCAATAAATCTCAAGGTTGTTAACCAAACTCGACTCGACAACGACAAAAAAATTGAACTAAATAATGAAATGAAAAAAAAATCGTAGACAACGCAACCCAATTGCACTCAGCTCCATGCAATAGTAGTCACAAACTAATCCCAAGGTCAACTGAACTGAACTCAAACAAACTGTATTCAATTGAAGCAAAAACACTAAAAAAAAGTTCGACCATTGTCAAGGTCAACCAAACTCGACTTAACAACTAAACTAGATTCTATTAAACCCAAGCATAAAAATTAAAAAATCCAAAAACAATAAGAAAATTGAATTAAAAAATTAAATGTAAAAATTTTTATGTCAACACGTCCTAATTGCACTCAACCAACTCCGAACTTAAAGCTAATTAAAATGTCCTTCAACAAATCTCAAGGTCAACTGAACTCACCCGACTCCCTTGTTCTCCCTTCCTACACAAGTTAAAAATTAAAAAAAAAAAATGCTAAAATTTATACGTTGATTAAAGTCAAGCTCAATAAATCTCAAGGTGAATCCAATTGAACTACATCTAGCACAAGTAAAAGATTAAAAATTACAAGAAAAATTAAAAGTACAGATTTTTAAACAATTAACAAACAATTAAAATTAAGTTCAACTAACGTCCAGGTCAATGCAATCCAACTGTTCTCTCTAATTTCATTTCATATAGATAAAAATTAAATACGTAATAATCAAATTACCTTCTATCAAAAAAAAAAATAATAAAAATTAAAAATTGCAAAAAAAATTAAGAATATAGAAATTTTTAAAAATTAAAAATCAATTAAAATGAAGCTCAGCCAGTCTCAATGTTAACGTAGCCCCCGGCAAAAATTAAATAAGAATAACTGAACAAAAACTAAACTTAATTTTTTGATAAAGTAATATTAAATCCGAAACAGCTACAGAGTGATCAAAAAAATGAAAAAAAGAGAAATTCTCTTGTTATTCTTATTTCTTTTTACAACGACGACGTCACAAATGTTTTGAGACAAAAGAGTCATATTTACATGAAATATAAACTGTGATTAAACATGAGTCAGCTGTCCTCATTCATAATATTCTAGTAAATGTAAATTTAATTTATTTCTGATGCCGATAAAATTCATGCTTTGTAATTTGTAATGTTACTGTACGCTTAATCTTGTTTACAAAAAATTATACATACAAACACACCACACCGAAAACATTAGATAAGATTCTATCAATAATTAATTTCAAAGTTGTTGTAACGATGACATGTTTTCATAATCATAATCACACAGGTACCAAAACTAATGTCAGGAGGTAATTCTGTATTATCAACAACGATCTTTCCTGTAGAATATTATTTAGCTACTCGTACACAGACCTCTCTCTCTCTCTCTCTCCTATACTAATAAAGTTGTTGTTTTGCGTTGTCGATGTCGCGACAAAAACGAACAACAGAGGACAATTCGACATTAATAAAATTGTCATTACTCGCAATTTATCATTAACATGCAGTTTCATTTTGGAACCGCTGTAACATAATTTATGCTATTTGGAATGGTGACGTTATCTTAATGCCGGTCATGATTTAAAGCACTGTGGTATAGTATATCACGTCAGACAACTTATTTCGGCAACTTTTTGCATCGATATGAATTATTGTACTCGTTAAATTCAGGAGTTATGCATATACAAGATGATAAAATTTTGGAACTGAACACAAGGGTAATTAATTTCGCGTGACATCCGAAGCATATGCTGGTGTTATATTGCAGCCGGTCTTACACATAAACAAAATATATGAACGTTAACATAGCCAAAGGTACATACAGCATGTACACACATGTCTTTCACGATGCTACAGCGTGAAAGAGCGTCCTCTGTTTGCATTAATTTGATTAAAGGAACCTAAAATGGCTGTTGCAAAGCAGTATCATCAAAGCAAACGAAGAAGCTTTGTATGGGTATGTGGTTTACTCTTTACAACGCGAGGGCAAATGCGAGAGCAGTCTTGCAACAAATACAAACTGTCATATTTTAAAGCATATTTAACAAGACCTAACATAAAGGAAAATGCGAAGTGCACGGCAAGATTAATTACAAACAATTCTTTCAGTTAAAATTAAAAAAATCTCACATACTGATCCAAACTGTCACTGTACTGACATAATGTCATATACTTTTTTTTAAGATTCTACTGCACAATCGGAATCTTTTTTTTTAATAGTATAATAGTTGCAATGACAATTGGATATCATAAACCTTGATTTACCCAGGGAAGATATTTTTATTTTTAATGTTTGGTTAGTTCTGTATTGAAAGAGTGTTGTTGTCTTATGAAAAAATATGCTACGCCTGGTTTTCTTTTAGTTATCATTCCGCGAACTTTTATCTAATCTACACTTTGCTTATTAAACAAACTAGATATCCGGTTGGAAACAAGAAGAAACAGGTATCGATGTACTACCTACAAGTGTTCTTCGGATATTAAAAAAAAAGTACAGAATCCCGATTTCTTACATGTCGTTATGTAATAGATTTTCTTAGTTTGCTTCTTTCTATTTATTTTTCTTCTTTCTGCCTCAAGTAGCAGGCTGATTTTCTGGTGAACTTTCTGAGTGCGTTTTCTTTTTATCCTTCTTTTAATCTTTTTTTATCTGGTTATTAAAAAGTACAGAATCCCAGCTTCTTACACATTCATAGTTATGTGATAGATTTTCTTAGTTTGCTTTCTATTTATTTTTCTTCTTTCTGCCTCAAGTAGCAGGCTGATTTTCTGGTGAACTTTCTCAGTGCGTTTTCTTTTTATCCTTCTTTTAATTTTTTTTTATCTGGTTATTAAAAAGTACAGAATCCCAGCTTCTTACACATTCATAGTTATGTGATAGATTTTCTTAGTTTTCTTTCTATTTATTTCTCTTTTTTTGGCCTCAAGTAGCAGGCTGATTTTTTTGTGAACTTTCTTAGTGCGTTTTCTTTTTATCCTTCTTTTATTTTTTTTTTATCTGGTTATAAAAAAGTACAGAATCCCAGCCTCTTACACATTCATAGTTATGTGATAGATTTTCTTAGTTTGCTTTCTATTTATTTTTCTTCTTTCTGCCTCAAGTAGCAGGCTGATTTTCTGGTGAACTTTCTCAGTGCGTTTCCTTTTTATCCTTCTTTTAATTTTTTTTATCTGGTTATTAAAAAGTACAGAATCCCAGCCTCTTATACATTCATAAATACGTGATAGATTTTCTTAGTTTGCTTTCTATTTATTTCTCTTCTTTTGGCCTCATGTTACACGCCTTTATGTAACATATTGAATTTTCTGGTGGGCTTTCTTAGCTTTGTTTTCTTTTTCTCCTTCTTTTTGTTGACGCACGTTGAACACCAATTAAAAGGAAAATAAAGAAAACAAAACCAAGAAAACCCAGTACAACACATAATTGGCACTCGACGTAGTCAACAAAGACTATAACAAAATTGTTTTTAAACTTTAAACGAACACTGTGAAAACTAGAAAGAATACTATTAAATGGTAGCGAAACGTTGAGCGCTCTTTCCAAGTTTAACAGTGTCCGTTTAAAGTTTAAAACCCATTTTCTTAGGATTTTCATAGAACAAGACTCGACTGTAATAGAAGGCTGCAAAACTAGGGTGGGTTGTGTTGACTTCATTTTAATCGATTTTTCATTTTTTACTTTAAAATTTTCTTGTAATTTTAATTTTTTACTTGTGTTAAATGGAGTTAGGTTGTCTGTTTATTACTAGCCCTCCTTACAAAGTATAATCAACTTACATAAGTGGTAAAAAACCAATATGATATAATACGAGTTAGTTGGTCGAGTTCAGTTAAGTTTAGTTGACCTTGAGATTGATTCAGATTCATTTTAATTAATTTTTTACTTTCATTTTTGTAGATATTTTTAAAAATTTTTACTTTTTGTTGAATAGAGTTCAGTTTGATCGGATTGTTCTTGATTTTTTTTACAATTTATTGTTTAGTTTTCTTTATTATTCAATACAGTTGAGTTCAGTTGTTGGGATGGGTTAGCCTTGAGACTATTCGGGACTCGTTTTAACCGCGTTTCAATTTCTAACATTTTTTTACTTTATTTTCTTGTATTTTTAATTTTTTATTTCGTTTGTATATAAAGTTAGGTTAAGTTCAATTGAGTTAAGTTGACCTTGAAATTGGTTAAGTCACATTTTAGTTTATTTATAATTTTTAACATTTTTTTTGTACGTAATCATCATCGGAAAAATAATTTTGTACTTTTCGAAAATAATTGACATAAAATTTATGAGATATTTAAGAGTCATGTTACCGATAAAATGAAAGTAATGCAAGTAATTATTATAATTACGGCTCAAACAATGGTAGAAATTGATTCAGAAGTCCTGTAGATACTATTAAAAATGTATCTTTAACAATGCCACAGATTTTTAACGTCAGTGACTTATGATAAATAATTTTTGAAACTTGTAGATGTCATTTAATTTCTTTTATTATCATACAGTAATAAAATTGTACCAATAATTATGATCTTCAGAAAATTTATTAGAATGGACATATTAGCATCAAAATAATCGACAGTTTACAAGAAACGAGAGATAACGTAATTAATCAGTATTGAATTTCACCTAAATCTTGGCAATGATTGATTCTAAAGACACGGTAAATACTTTCACTCCATCTTCCAACCAAAATCCGACGAGTTAAACCAACGCCCGCTTCATACAGGCCTGATTCATTAGACGGGAGAATACCCCCGACTTGAAAACTTACTCGTCTGAAATGCGGCCCAGCACAAAAATTCACCATTTCTTAAGTTATCTCTCTATCCTTATTGGTAAGCGGAGCGCTTAGATTTTCACGAATCAACAGGGAAACGCCTGCGTGGCAGACCCCAAAGACAGGATAATACTCTCAAGTCCAGGGACGAATTTAGGTATGGTCTTTAAGGGCAGCAGCCCAGAGATTCGCGCTCAAAAAATGAAATTCAAATTAATCTAAGAAAAAATAAATTAGGAGTATAAAATTGTTCGTACCTAAAATCAAAACATACATTAGCGCCAGAAATTCAAATGATTATGAAAATTGATCGTTCAAAAATTTGTTTAAAAGGGGAAAGAAATCACTTTATTTATTATTATTTTTTTGTATGCATTAAAGTAATATAAAAATAATTTTAAAACACTTAAAAATTATTGCACTCCATTCTCATTTTGCAAATGTTTACGTTTAAAAAAAAAAACTCATTCGAATGTAGAAGAATTGTGAGCTAATCGATAGAGTATGGAGACTTGGCTGGAAAGGTTTAATTCAGAAACGAAAGTGTTCTGGAAAAAGAAGGTGAAGATCGTTTAGAAGAAGAGATTTTCTTTTAAACATTTTGACTTTTTTTACACTTCCCTATATTTGTCAGAAAGGCGGACGCTTAGATCATAATTTTATTTTATTTGTGTCTCATATTTTTATTTAATTTTTTCATTCCAACACATTTTTAGTCATAACTACCTAATATGAATGATCCTGTATTAAAATGAACCCCTCAAAGTATATTTTTCCGAAATTGAGAAATTAATAAATATTAATATTTAGTTTTAAGTAATTTAAAATAATTATTCTAAGATAAACATTAAAGTGTATTGGATATTGTAAATATTATTATAATTAATAAGTTATAATTTGCACTGTTACAAGTTGGATTACATTTTTTTGAATTTTTTTTTTTTTATTATTGAATTGCATTTTCAAATTATATTTGATCTTCATTTAATCTTTTAATTCACGTGATGTATTTGTTAATAATACAAAAAGTTGGGTTAATTGGCTAGGCCCCCCAAACTGTGTTAATCCAGGGCCCTCAAAGTTAACGGTCTGATATTCCTACGCGATGACTCAGGCCTGTGATTCAAGATGGTGTTGCTTAAGCCCGCCAAGTACTCCGATGCGTATTCACGCACGAAAGCGCACAAAAGCAGTCAAACGAGAAGTTGCTTCCCCGCCAGTTTCGAAAAATACAAATAGACAGAGACAGCCTTACTTAATCATTTCGATCCGAGAGGTAACATTAAAAAAAAAGAAAAGCACGCTCCGTCTTCGTCACCCAAGAAGAAAGATGCTGCTCGTTTATCAACGAGGAAGGAAAAGAAATCGGCTCCTACTGTGAGGATTTTACTGGAGAATAAAACTCATTCGGAATTGTGTTACGCTTCTTTCAGGATTGGATAAGGATAAGGAGCGCTATAAATTCGAAAGCTGTGCAAATTGTTTTGTTCTGTTGATTTTACCGTCAAAAATTAGAGTACCGTTACGAATAAATTTTCTACCAAGTGATGCTTATCTCTCATTCGTGGTTTCGGAATGAATAAATAAATGCAGGCAGCAACGCTCTACTAAAAGTTAAATGTGATTTTTTTTTACTTAATTCTTTCGTTTATGCAGCACGTAAAAAATATTTCTAACGGTGTAATAGCATGGTGTGTTCATTTCCACAACCGACGAACAACCTGTACAGAACAGAACATTTTTCTTTCAGAAAACCAATCTGCATACAATGTGTTACATTCGATTGATTGCAACGACTTCAAAACTTGGCATTTGTAGATAATTATGCTTGAGACATTCTGTTTCATAATCATAATCCTGCATGGTTATTCTCTATTTCTTTAAAGCCGTACGTATACGTAAATCAACATTAGTTATACTGTTAATGATTATTAAAATAATAACGGTTACGTAACTGCTTCATTACGCGCAATAATAGCAGCTCTAATTAGTATACACTAGCTAATGATTACATGGTTCATGATTTTACTATACACCTGTGTGCCTTGGATGAATTTTATACTCCATTAATTTAAGACGTGCTTCATTACCTCTCCTCCAATGTATTGTATCGATTCTCACAATAAATATGCCTTAAACGTCTTAATTAAAATCTCCGGTTTCATGAAACTGTTGTTTTCAAACTGCATATGTACACTAATGCTTAAAAGTTTCGAAATGAAAAGCAATAAAATCGTTCGAATTTGAACCTTATTGAAACGGGCCTAATATATTTCGAACCTTAAGGAACAGAGACATTTTCTTCGCACCCCGATAGGAGGGTTCTTTACTTAGGTCCTATTAAACCCCGGCCGGTGCAGATGTTTATGGTTTGTTGAATTTCGTTGCCAGTATTTGGTTCCGAGTATTTATTGAGGCGACGCGCGGTTGCGAACGCGGACGCGGTGGCGAATTTGTTTGTTCTCTTTTGCTTTAACTTAAAAATTGAACAAAAAATGTTTTTTTTTTAATTAGAATATTTTATATTGTTAAATAACAGGATTTCAGATCATATTATAAAGACATATAAATGTTAAATTGCTATAAAGGATGGACGATGTTAATTAATCTGAAAAATTGTAATTATACCAAATTTCTGCCTTTATACACTTCTGGTTTGTTTGACTTCACAAAAATTTTATTCGTTTGTAGTTTGTGTATGTTTTTCTGTGGATTCTAAAATTTTCATTACGAGAAATACATAAATAGATTTTTAGTAAATATGAAATACAGGGTGATTTATTAGCTCACCGACAAGCTTTGCCATACGGAAAGCTCACATAATTTTAAGAAAATAATAACAATTAGGACACATGTTCGACTTTATTTATTTTTAAGTAAATAGAAGACCTCACAATTTTGATTCTAGTTATTTTGTCCCGTTCCTCTGTACAGCTGTTTCAGTCCTATTTGGGGCTTCATCAGCAGAAGCGATCGCAGGATGTCGCTATTTAACCGGTTTCTATTTTGCTATTTAAGCATTTCCGTTATATTTTACATTTTTTCACGTCATCTTTATTTTATAAATGTTAATATATTGATATTTTCAATTCAATTTTATCATACACGTCTTATTCACATGTCAAGAAACCTATTCATGTAAAATATTTTCGACATCAAGAAAAATTATGTTTCATTTTACCGAACCTCTGTTTTATGATACCCTTTTGTTCTTTGTGATAAAGAGATATCACGTATAAAAACCTATGACTTTTATGCTGTTATGTTTTTCTGCGGATCCTAAAATGAAGCATCTATACATACCGTGACTTATTTTATTAACTCTAAACATAAAAGGTAAATATTCCCAGGTTCAGTTATAAAAAAAAAACATGTCAATGCATGGCAGAATATGCAAACAAGTTTCAATAAAACAAATATGATGTTAATGTCAGTTAGGAATGTCATGAATTATGTCTGAAATATTTAAAAAAATACTATGAAAGAATTTGATAATCGTTTGGCATTAGTATTTAAAACGTGAAGGACATTTGAAACAGTTAAAATGTTTTTACTAAAAATAAGTATTTTTTCTAAAATTGACCATAGGGATATTTACATTGCATTTTCAGAGTAAAAAAAAACTCATGGTATAGGATGCACAATATATAAAAAATATCTAAAACAATTTTATATATCAAGTATGCATAAAACAAAAATTATGTGTTGATTATTGGAAACAAGTAAAATAAATGTATTGGAAATCCCTGTTTAAGATGAGGGTTTTAGTATGAGGGAATTCCAAATAATGGATGAAATTGTTTTGTTAATTTTTACTTTAGTTTTGTTTTTACTTGTAATAAGTTTTTCGTTGTTCTCAATAATAAAGTCTTGAATAGTTTTTCCAGTGTATGTTATTCTTTTTTATACGGTATCATATAATATTGTAAGAATTTACAGTGAAATAAATTTAAAGTAACTTAATTTCATTTAAATAATAAGTTTACTGATGATACTTATTGATCGAATAATTAACTCATTAAAATTATTCAGAATTATACAAATTTAGGAAACTTAACAAATATAGTATAGAGAGTATAGAATGATATGTGTAATACTTAAAAATTGCAATACTTGCGTTAAAAATAATATACATATTTCATTCTACGCCTCAGAGGAAAAAATAATATTCTTCTTTTTAGTTTCTTCTCAAATCTGACATCACTAAGTTGAAAAGTTCATCCACAAAGTTTGGCAAGTTTTCATTAATCTAGAAGTTAAGAGAAAATGATTAAATCGTATAACATTTATTTTGTGAAAATATGTGAATGATTTTTGAGTATTTGAAAAAATATATAGAATGAGCTAGATTATTTAAATTTGTTTCTTATTACAATAAAATAAATGCTAAGAAGTTCTGCTCAACAAAGCTATTAATTAGTTGCAAAACATATGTGTATTTAATGAAACTAGAAAGTTAAATTTAGTTAACGAAAAATAACAGATTTTATTTTATTGACTTATTTAATTTCAATTGCCAAAGTTTCAGAAATTTTAATTTCATAATGCACACATTATTTACTACACATGTTATAATATTTAGAAAATAAATTTTGTTAAATTTCTTATCCATCCAACTACAATGAAAGTCTTTCTAACAGATTATTCAAGTTGGTTGAATAAGTTCGCATCTGTGTTAAATCGCTGTGTTTGCGATGACAGGTTTTATTATCGGGGTAGCAGGTACGGTTGTAAAAGCTATAAGGTTCATAATTGCAAAGCATAAAATTTCTTACAGCCAGTGGCATGTCTCGTACTCCGAAAACTTTATAGCAGAAGTGTACAACGAGGCTGAACTTAAATGATTGACCATTTTGACAGTTTCGTAGCCCTTTTACGCTGAGTGTTCTTAAGGGTATGGTTCGCATGCATCCAGGAGTATCATTTAAGTTGAGCATCATAGTACATACATGTAATGGAATTGATACTGCGTGTTACTAACGCCCAGTCTTTTAACTTACCTGCCTTGTTATATCTTTAGTGGTAGAAACCATTATATCTAGGGACTTTAGAGGACAGATACATTTAAAAGGAGGTGGTAAAGATTTAAATTTGCAATTTAGCAAATCAAAGTGACATTTTTGGAGTGAAGTAAACCCCAGCATACCACAAACCAAATGGTTATATCAGATGACAGGGCTGCGGACAACTTTCAAAAGTGTTTTGCAATTCACTTTGATTTGCACCGTAATTACTAAAATCAATTACTGATATTAACATTTTAATTACTATCGCAATTAATATTTTAATTTACAACTTATGCACACCTGCCTGGTTTACTTGCACATTTTCAAATTGCGATTTAACGTTCTAAGTTTACAAGGCAATAAGAATCACCCCAAGACGAATGATTTGAGATGGATGCTCCAAGCGAAAAGGCAAAAAAAAAGAAAACAGAAATAAAGACGCTAGCCTCTCCAATTATTACAACCGAAAAGTTTACTAATAGATTAATAAGAGTCGAAGAAATAAGAAATAAAACACAGACAAAATAGGGTACGGCGGCGTACCTACAAAATAAAAGAAAACGGAAACTCACAAAGGACGCCGATCACTCGAGGCACAGAAACTTATAACTTCTAATTTCTAAATTTAGTTGAGCATGAAGCTTTGTCGAATTAATTATTTACAAGGCTTCGATGAATTCAACTGATCAAAAAAGAATTAGGTTTTTTTTTTTATTTATTTATTTATGGTAGTGTTTTAGTAAGACTTTACATGCACACACCCAAAAAATAATAATGACTTTTTCAACTCAACCGCAACATCACACTTTCCTCAAAGAGGTCATGTTCTTAAAAAAAAAACAAGACTAATTCTCACCTTAACGAGCATTAAACCATATAAGGAAAAGTTCAAGTTTAAGAAAAAGAATAATCTCTTGTTACTATGCGTCCTTAGATGAATCCGACAAGTTAAACTGCTGGAGGAAAAAGAGAATGATACAAAAATTTCACTTAATTACAAATAAAATTACCAGTATTCATTTTATTAGATACATTAAGAAGAAAAAAAATTGTTGCCTTAACATACAAAGAAAAAGTCAAATTTGGGAATTTTTTCGATGATTTCATCATGCCCTGACGTTTCTAAATAAGTAGCCTCTTCAATACGAACTGATTCCAATTTGGGCACTCTAAATCACAGCCTTCTCAAACATCTATCTACAAGTTGCTATATCAAAAATGGCAAACAATTAAGTGCTCGAATCAGACGACCAAGAAATTGATAACATAATTCAGTATTATGTATACATATTTATCTCATCCGACGCGACGTAACTCTACTGATGATATATATATATATATATATATATATCTCATCTTCGATAAAGTCTAAAACTAAGTTTTTTTCAGAATTTAGGTATACAAAAGCACCGGGCCCTATCGTCACATTAAAACAAGTTTTCTCTGGAAATGTCACCTCGACTATTACAGTAATCTATTATTTTTATAGCTGGGCCTGTGCTTGTGTAGGTACCCTGTAATTTAATACTACGCACAGCTGAAAAGTTCACTGATTGTGAGCGATGAGATAAGAAGGAAACGATTCGGATTTGTGAGTTTATTGTTTCTAAATTTGATAACAGAAGGTCAGATTAAAATCTAAATGTACGCCTAGGAGAATAAAATAGGAATTGTGACCGTTCAGTAAACTTTAGTTATGGTACTTCACCAGTTGGGACTTACACAAAACTAATCACCGTAATAAATACTAGCTTTTTATAGTATCACCAGAAATTATTGTTATTTTTTTGAATAACGTAACATACAGTGTGTCCACAGATTTTCTGCAATGGTAGAGTGATGTATTCTTAACTGTTTCAATTGTTTTAAGCATTTCCTTTGTTAAAAAATTTAAAACCACAATTAAATTGGCCTTATAAATTGCACGAAATTTTTTATTAGTTTTTTAATATGGGAAAAAATTATTCAATGTAATCCCCATCCACCTCTACGCACTTTTCTACCCTGTACCCAAATTCCGTATACACGTTTGTTAAGGTTTCAATTTCTATTTCACTAATTATCGTTGGTATTTCTTCATTTAATAAAAGTTCTGAATTTGCACCATGACCAATGTATTGATCTAAACTGTCTGATCCATCTTCCAGGCAAATGGTCATCAAGCTACCCTTTAATTAAATTTGTGGAATGTGCAGGACATCCATCCTGTTGAAAATAAATGTTTTCCAAACTCACATCCGCCAGTGACGGCAAAGCAAAATTTTCTGACATTTGCAAATAACTGAATTGATTCAAATTTTCTTCCAAAAAAAATAAGGGCTAATAATTTTGTCATTTCCCATAACTTTAACTAGAGGTATTAATTATCAAGAAGAGCTTAAGGAATAAGTTTCATTAATCATTTTGTCAGATCCGGATAATGCGATAATTCTGAACGTAATTTGAACCTAGACAAATTTTTGAGAGTAAGTAAGCATGTTTTCTGTATTCAAAGCCATAAATGAGGCAGTTCTTGAACTTTTCTATCATTTTTGTAGGTTTCAATGCAAGCAAAAGTTTTTATAAAGAATAACTTTTAAAAAATAAAACATAAAATAAAAAAGTTTTTCCTCTATTGCAGAAAATCCATGGACACAGTGTATAGTTTTTTTATTATTATCTTTTAATTAATTATCTCACTAAGATGTACTGTTATGTAATGCATTTATAACATTTATTATGATCACCCTATAAATCCTGCATAAATACTCTTATTTATATCATCCATGCACTTGATACATGTTTGAAATTACCTTTATTTGTCGTCATCGTAAATTTGAAACATAACAAAAACACTCTGTACCTTCACGAAATCTGTAATTATAAACATAACCTCCAAATAGTCATTAAAAATTATTTCAAGCGCGAACTAGTAACTTATTTTTCATCGAAAATCCTAAGTAGAAAAATAATGTAGAGAACACTAGTACTAGTTGAAATAAAATGAATTCTTATGAAACTTGCCTTTTAATTTACTGTTATTAGAACAATTATAAATCTACATACATTACTTCCATTTGACGTTTTAGTTCGATAATGGTTATATAAAACCTGCACAATTCTCTTTATACATCACTTATAAAAGCTCTTTGTAATGGTGTATAATAAATATTTTTCCCTAATACAGACAAATTACTGTGTATTTACTATTTTACGCTGAACTACACTACTTTTTTTTAAAGACTCCTAAGATGTAATTATAAATTTTTTTTTATAAATATGAAAAGCGCTATTCTACTTATAGAAAGTACAAATGCAATATTTATAAATACACCTATAAATAAATTTGGAGAAAGGTTACAGGCACTTTCTAATATTCTGTAACTATAAAATTTCCGTTGGTACCTTTTGTATTCGGTAAAATTAACAAGTCAATATTCCAAAACGAAATTAATCCTGTCGCTTTTGGTGTTGATATCAAATTAAGTGAAAGGAACAACGATCCGTATCATCTGATGAACCGAACGTAAAAGAAAAGTTTTGTGAAAGCAAGAACACAAAGGTGCCGGGTAACATGGGTCGTAAAAATCCAACTGAATTTCAATTAGAAATCTAACTGATTGTGCCATTTAACTGAACGAGGCGGTGGATTATTGCCTTTTTTTTCTTATCTGAATGGCGCCATTCCTTATCGATGCAATACGTAGTTTCAGATGAAGTTTTATTCATAAAATCATTTCTGCAAAAATAATTTACGAGATATTGTTTCATTTGCACTGCGTAATTCCCTAAAACAAACTCTTATCTTGATAAGATTTTTTTTGCGTAAGAAACCCACGTACTTTGGTAATTGTGTCGCCGTCACTGGCATCCGACTCCTTCATTATTAAAGACAACGAACGGACTTAAATTCGTAAAGAGCTCCATATGAAAATTGCTTAATGGTTTAATTTATTCTTCGTGACCTTTTGTTAACTTAATTAAGTATGAAATTAAGTTACGTTTGCTGCAGCATCACGACGCTTTGTGCTGTTTTACGAAAGCGGTGTCCTGCTGGGTGGGACCTTTTGTCATTTCAAATTTACTGAGATAGATAATTTTGAATACACAGTGTATACACGTCGTACGATTTTCAGTCTCCGTCAGATTTTATTTTATAATTAAACGGATGATGATGAAATTATTTTAAACAGATAAAATAGCGACATTTTACTATCGCTTTTTGACCTGACATTGCACAAAAATTTTTCTGAAATTATTTTAATTAAATTTTCGAGATATTTTGTGTTAGGAATTATAAGTGACTTAAAACTTTAATTTGTATCAGTATAAAACGTTCTATTTTAAATACGTGGGCTGCTGGAAAAGTTTCTGGAAAGGGTATGAAAAAACGCATATGAAGTTTGGTAAACGGTATCATTGTTTTTCGAAGTATTCGCCTTTGACGTCAATACACTTTTGCATACCCTCGAACCAATTTCTAAAGCACGTTTTCCACTCTAAAGATGGTACCTCAGAAACCAGTGTCCGGAATGTTTCAACCGCTGCTTCAGCCGACGAAAATCGCTCACCAAGCATTTTATTTTTGATATTTGGGAACAAAAGGAAATCATTAGGTGATAAATCAGGTGAATGTGGACAATGAGTCATTAATTCAACATTTTTGTTAGACAAGAAATCAACTGTTTGACGGGCTGAGTGAGAGCTGGCGTTGTCATGATGGAGAATAATTCGTCGATTTTGATAGTTTCTTCTTATTTGATCGATGACTTCCGGCAAACAAATTGTAGTATACCGATCAGCATTCACGGTTGTTCGATCCTCTAAATCCACGGTTGCTACATGTCCAGTTAAACCAAAGAAACAAGCAATCATTTGCTTCGCAGTACTGCGTGAACGGACAACTTTTGTTAGTTTTGGTTCATTTTGAAATACCCAAACGGTAGATTGTTGTTTACTTTCTGGCTCGTACGAATAGATCCACGTTTCGTCACCAGTAACGATGTTATAAACTAAATTTGAACGACCTCCATTGAATTTCTTGAGCATCTCTTCGCACCATTTGACACGACCCTGCTTTTGCGCTTCTGTTAAATTGTGTGGGATCCAACGACTGCAAAGCTTTCGTACGTTCAAATGATCATGCAAAATCTGGTGTATTGCTTTCATGTCAATGCGTAAAGATGCTTGAATCTCACGCTATGTCACATGTCGATCTCGCTCAAGCATTTCATGCACAGCATCTACATTAGTGACAACAACAGATGTTGATGCACGATCTTCACGAAATTCGTCATTGAGAGAGGTACGTCCACGCTCAAATTCAGCAAACCAATTATAAACACTGTTCTTTGATGGTGCTTCATCTCCAAAAGCCAAATGAAGCCGATCGAGGCATTGTTTCGGCGTTAGACCACATTTGAAATCGTAAAAAATCATGGCACGAAAATTTTCACGCGAGATTTCCATGTTTACACAAAATCTTTTTTTCAAATGCTGTACAAACAAAACTAGTTCACTTGGATAGAAACTGTCAACAGAATTATAGGCGAGAAACGTTAAATTTTTCAAATATGACAACTGATAAACGCTAAAAATTCTAGGCCTACTAGATTCCCGAAAATTTTCCAGCAGCCCTCGTATGTATCTCAGAAGCATCAGCGTTTTGTGTCCTGTGCCCTTTTTGCATTTCTGAAGCATTGAATCCCTCGTTCAATTACATATTTAGACAAGTGAAACAATATTTGATGATGTGAATAAGATGAGTAACAGTCAGGAATAATTAAAAAAAAAGCTAATTAATAGTTTCTAATTTAAGTTACTTCGTAAAAATACAAATAAGAGAGTTAGCTATTGTATCGGCTTCCCATGAACACCCTGTATTTAAGGTTAAAACAAAGCAAGGTAAGCAATAATGTCAAGGAAGTCATTAAAAAAACAAACAAAAATCGTAATAAAAATTTTAAAAACAATAAACTAACAATAACTATGTAGTTAAGAACTATCTACTAGTAGGTTACAATAAACATTGTAAAATCTTGTAGAGAAAAACGATTTCGGCAACGGCAAGTCTAGAGTTAAAAATAGAAAGCGTCAAATGATCAAAAAAGACACAATCAATCACAATAATTAATTATTATAAGAGTATAATTATTTTTAAGCATTTTCTAAATTATAATTACATAATTACAATCGCGAGCAAAAAAGAAATTGGTTGACATTTTTTGCCAATGCCATTCTTTCAAACAGTGACAAGTGTACTCTTACGAAACGATCGTGACTGTCACAGGGTAAGTACCTACAGTGACATGTGTCATGTGTGTTCTATTTATTAAATTGATTCATATCTAACAAAAACAACAAAGAAATTGAAAGATTTTTTTTTTTTGGAATTGTGACGGCAACTTCGTCAAGACTAAAGTCAAATTTTTTGCTGGCGTTTTGAAAAATCAGTTTTTAAGCAGGATAATTAATTCAAGGCAGTTTTGATTTAAACAGGCCAGAAAGTTACGTACTTGGGCGTTAAAAATAATATTGCAAAATAAATAATTTCAAGTTTATAATTATATTATATTAATCTTCTTTATAAAGTGATTAAATTAAATTGTATTACAGTACACTTGGATTTTACACTGGAATAAAAGTATCAAGTTACTTTGAGAAGGAAATGTAAGGCATAATGCAATAAAAACAAAATGAATTGGTCTACAGGGCGATTGCGAGCAAACTGTTTCATTGACGAGCGATTATAATTTATTCAAATTAATTTGAATGCGTTCGTAAAGAATGAAAATTAACTTAACTTACCATTATAATTGTCGTACGCAGTGGGTACGTAATCACTAGGAAAAGAATCGTTGCTGTAAGACACTGCAAGAGAAGTTTTTCCGACCGCCTTATCACCTACAATAACACACTTAATTTTTTTCTTCTTGTATTCTTTCTTCGGCTTCTGCTTCTTGAATATCTGGATGGAGGCCTCCTGCTTCAGCAGCGGTTTCGTGTAGTGCATGTTAACGTCTGCCTGCGGGGTCATTTCTTGCTGGAGTTAACCGGAGGGACCTTTTACGGAAGAAAGCGAGATATTTCTGTTATTGAAATGTCAAAAGTTCGCTTCAACGGTAGACGAAACTTTCACGTCGATTCTTAGGTAGCTACTGACTCATACGGACAACTTGAACTTGGGAATTCTGAAGGGAGATAAGAACATGTGAGATACGAGATAAAACATGTCTTCACTTGATCTAGTACAGTTGACTGACATCTAGTAGCCATTGTATGGAAACACCGAGCAGGTTGCATCGCGTTCTGTTATCAAAGCCAGTCAGAGACAGGGTGATTCCTCTGCAGTGACGAAGTGATGGAGCTGCCCCGATATTTACAAATCGGTAAGTTCTGATTACAATCATAAAATAAACTTTAAAAAGTTTTTATTGCAAATCGTTTCTGATTGCAGTGAAAACCTCTACCAGCTTCTGTACAGCTGTTTCAGCCTTGCTTGGGACTTCGTCAGCAGAGTCAAAAAGCGATCGTAAGATGTCGCTGTTTTATCTGTTCATAAAATAAACCTCAGTTGCATTAAGTCAACGGTAATTCTAACCAAACTGGTCGGACTTTACTAATCGCTCACTTAACGGCCATGGCTAAACAAGACTGTGATTATAGTTGTCTTTTATTTGCACGTCAGATCAGTTCACTTTTACCCTGGATCACTTATTCAAAAATTTGTCTGTTTTATTTGGCTACATAATCTAACCCAAAGTGATCTAAAAGACTTACCGCTTTGCTGATATTACACCTCGGAATTTCTAGATCAGTTTGGATCAGTTGGTTCACTTGTAGAGGGGATGTTATTTCAACTGTTTGTCAAATTACATTACTCGTCGAAATAACCTTTTGTTTTTGCTTAACTCGCTGTAAAGTGATGCAAAAATAATATCTTCATCTGAAGATTAAAATGTAGCAATCGCATCTCGCATGTTTTATTTACTATTAAACTGAACTGACCTGAACTAATCTGCGTTGCAAATAAAAGACAACTTATAAAATATGACAGAAGAGGGCGGGAATGGAACAAGTTTTGAAAGGGTATCTAAAGCTTCGAAATTAGTGAAACACGCCACGGGGTCACTTCGTTTAAATCTTCGGATAATAAAAAAAGTAATTAGTATTTGCTATTCTGATTGGTCAAATTGGTCCGAATAACCACTTAAGAGACGTATTCTGTAACTTTCTAACGGGCTGTTAAAATGTAGAGGTCCTTTAAAATTTAAAATACAGTTATATGATTATTGGTTGTTGCCGTAGCAACAAAATTTAACAGCCCTTTAAATTTAACGGTTTTTATACAGAATGGGCCCCCAACGCAGCGTTTCCCAAACTATGGGGCGCGCTCCCTGGGGGAGCGCGTAAGTCTTCCAAGGGGAGCGCAGCAGAATAAATCTAAAAACAAATGAACGCAAATTGCAACTAATTTATCAAATTATCATATATTGACATCGAACTTGTATTTGTTTAAAACTAAGGAGATTCTAATTTCTTGAATTAAAATTGACTGACAGTGACAATCCAAATTTAATGCTCGCGATTGTACATACACCGCATATCTATGATAGTAATGAAATGAAATAATGAGTCTCAAGTATTTACAAATTAAACACTTGACAATCATTTGGCATCAGTTTACAAGTTCGAGTATCGAGGGGGGGGGGGGCGTGAAACATAATACAGCTCAAAAGAGGGTCGCGAAACCTAAAAGTTTGGGAAACGCTGACTTAACGTTTCAGACCGCGCTGGTCACATTTTAAATCGCGACCAATTTTTCTAATCAGCTGATTGATCACGTGGTCCAGTCTGACCGTTGACTTAACGATTTTGCTCAAAATTACCGTTAACTTAACGCAACCCTTCTTTCCCTTTTGCAGTTGTTGCCAGGGGTTGCACATAAAACAAAAGATCACCACTGAGACAAAAAAAGTACTTAAAAATAAGACTAGCAGAAAACGAAAGACAAACGCGATTCAACAAAATGTGAAAAATCAAAACGGAAAAAATGAAGAAAAAAGAAACACAAAAACATAAAAATGAATTAAAAGAAGCAGAAGTGCCGTGATACCAAGATTTTAGAAAGTTTTGGCTTGTCAAGTTTCAAACACTGCTTTAATTGAAAAACTTTGTATTTTTTTTAGGAAGGAAAGAAAGTAATTTCAGGTAAAAAACATAGACAACCGAAGAACAAGATAGACAAAAGAAAAGCTAAAAGTCGCCGAATTGTAATTTCAAAAATCGGAACAAATAAAAAGAAACAAATAAAGCCTACAAAAGAAAATTACAAAATTAAAGAGAAATAAAAGAAACACAAGGCATAAATTAAACACAAAAAAAAAACAAAAGAAGATCGACAACATCAAGCTGAACCAATCATTAGCTGAACGAAACACAACAATTTTCTGTTTAGAAAATTCGTAGAAAATAAAAGCAAACTGTTAGAAGTCGATAATACGATTAAAAAAAAAATCAAAACAAGAAATTAACGACGAAGTACAGTGTGTACATAAAACATCTGAGAACTGAGAAGAAAAATAATTAGAAACAACAAAATGTGAAAAATTAAATTTATAAAAATAAACAAAATAAAATGAATTTTTAAAAAGCAGAAGTACCACGATATTAAAATGAAAATTGACGAAACTCGTAGGAAACAAAAGAGTACTGTAAAAAGGAGCCAATAAAGTGCGTAAACTGACACGCTTAAAAAGAAGAAAGTTGCAAGAAAAAAGATTAAGAAAAACAAAAGAACAGTTACCCAAAAAAAAAAATAAAAAATAAAAATAAAATAAATGAAGAAACGACGATTACCCGGCCCAAAAAACTGGCAGGGAACAAACGAAATGAATTAAACGAACGGCGAATCAAATACAAAAACTTCAATTCTTTAAAACGATCAAACAAAAGAGAAAGGAAAAAATATGAAACGAACGAAAAACAAAGAACTCACAGAAACAAAAGAGAAATGAAATAAACATCAATGAAATGCAAGGCATAAAGTGAAAAGAAAACAAAAGAAGAATGACGAGCTTTTCCGAACGGATCAAACAGCTCGCAGAAAATAAAAGCAAAAAACAAAAAATAGTCAATAATACGATAAAAGAATACAAAAAAACAAAATAGTACAGTGCATAAAGCAAAAGATTGTAACTGTGATGGACACAAAACAAATTAAAAACGATGAAATACGAAGAAGCGCCAATAAAATGCGAATAATAAGAAGAGGAAAAGAGAAATCCATATTACGAAAGCATAAAGAACAGAAAAAAAAACAAAATAAAACTGATGACTGTGATGAACAAAAAACAAATGAATCCCCGGACGAAAAACAAAAAACTGATGAAAAGAAGACAACTGTAAAAAGGTGTCAGTCGACAAAATGTAAAAAATCAATTTTATAAAAATAAAAAACCAACAAACAGTAAATACGAGATCATAAAACAAAACTAAAAATATAAATAGAAGTACCAGGACACTATCATGAAAAAAAAAATTTTTGCAAATAAAAGCTAACTCGTAGAAAACAAAAGAGAATTGTAAACTGTACAAATGAATCAGTAAAATGCGAAAACCAATTCGATTAAAAAGAGAAGAATGCGAAAAATAGAAGAAGGAAACAATAGACAAAAAAAATAAATTAAATAAGTTGATAGTCCGGCCGAACACTTTTGCAAGTCCGGCAAGAAACAAAAGGATAAAGAAAAACAAATGAAGCGTGAATAAAATGCAAAACATCAATTCCTTAAAACAAAAGAGAAAGAGAAAATGTGAAATGAACAAAAAACAAAAGAAAACGATACTCGAAGTAAGTACAGCAGTGATGAAGCTAATCGAGACTGATTTACAGTTACGTCTCGATTAGAATGATCGTGACTGTACATATTTGCGGTTTCAAGTAGAATGTAGAATTTTGTTGACGGTCGTTGTGTCGTTGTGTGAAGACAGCAACAAAAGTAGCCCAAATTAGGCATCCACACCAAATATAGCCCAAATGGCGGAATTTCACCCAACCTTGATTTAAACAAAAATTGCTTGCATTCCTTTTCGCAGGATCATTAATGTTATGTCTATAACTAATTTATTATATTATAATAAACGCAACATAGGAAATCACATGTTAATTTAAAGGTGCTCGAATATTGGCTTCCGTAATTATACAGTGTCTTTCAAAAAGTGTGCCACAAATGGAGATTTTTTTTTATTATCGGTTTTTATTTAAATTCGTTCGGTCAGAACACTGCTGCATCTCCTAAAATCAAACAAACTGGCAAATGTCAGATGAAATTTATCTTGAATGGTATACAGCGTGGACACTAAAACATGAATACCGCTTAAGAGTAAGCGGCCCTTATTTCACAAGATACAGGAAAATGTCATAAGAATAAGTCGTTCAGTATTAAAAGTTATTAGTTTAAATTAAGATGGGATTTACTATGTTTCGTTCATCCATCCAAAGAAAACAAATATGGCCGGTTGCTCAGTCACGGTTTAACGTTAATCTTCAGTTAACTTCCATCTGTTCCTATGTAAAAAAACTGAAGATTAAAGTTAAACTGTGACTGAGCAACCGGGCCATAGTAAAGTAGGGGAGAGCAGGATAGTTTCGGTAGAAAGTGAACGTACTCAGGCGTTAAATGAATAGTTTTAAACTAAAAACGTCACATTAACAAGAGCCGTTGGCGACATTAGGACGTCTTTTCAAATTACGTCAAAATTTGGTCATATATTATGCGTCATACTGACGTCATTTCCAACGACGTCAAAAGGTTGTCACAAAATATGACGTTAATATGACGTCATTTATTAGCCACGTGACGTCTGTGACCTTAAAATGTCGTCATAATGACGTCTTGCAGGTTAACTGTGCTACTGGGATGTGGCCCCGGTATAGGAAGAACGGGCTAAGCTGAGACACTCGGTATATACAGAACTGAAACAAATGTGTAATGTATTTAAATAAATATGAATAACAATGTTATTTATCAAATAGGTCACATTTAAGCGTGACAAAACAACTTGTGCTGCGATGCATTCGCGGGTGTCGGATATGAAAAGCGGCGGTTTGATAATACAGTTTGACCTTAAACCTCGTAGTTAAAATCCAGAACGAATTCTCACATCAAGCTAAATATAGAAGCATGACCACAAATTAGGTATCAAAAATTACGGGAAATTTTAAATGTTTTCCACCGCGCGCATTTTGATTCAGAAACTCCGCGCACAATATAAAAATCGATCTCCTTGTGAAGAAGCGCAGTCGCAAGCTAGAATCCGAAGCATGGTAATGGGTATCTGACTTTCAGAACCTAAAAATCTGAATGTAGTAATACCTATACATACATATACACACAAATGTTCACAGTATTTAAAAATATTTGTGGTGCGCGCTGTATAAACGAAATACCACTCAAAGTCGAATAATGGGTGATAATTTCTATCGTTATGTGAATACTCCAATCGCTTATTGTTTGTAAATATTTATTATTCTAAGAAATCAAAAATGTAGCACGATTTAAGTTTTAAAATTAATTCAAGACGTATATCAGTGGTGTGAACCTATTTGATTAAAAATGGGAAACACCCAGGGCGGAAGTGCAAATTCCAAAGGCAAGAAAAACAAAAGTTTGAAGATAGTCCGCGGAAAACGGGGTAAATCAGAAGAACCTCCCCAATTTACGGAAATCGTTCCTAAAGATGTAATTAACAACTTGGCAAAAGAACAGAACAGTAAAACCGAACCACCCTCCTGTGATCCGGATAAATCTAAAAAAGAAACTGCCCCTGCAGGGAAAGAAGTTTCACCTCAAAACGGAGAATCTAGTTCCGAATCCTTTTTCACTGATCCTACCACTGCACCTGTAGGATTCGCGGCGGAGTTAAATCAGTGCTACTATAGTGAAGAAAGTGTTTTATCTGACGTTGAGGTGCCGGATAGTGTCCTGGAAAATTCGTTCCTGCACGACTTGACTTTAAACAGTTTCAAGCTGAACGAGCACAAAATTCGCAGGGAACGGGACTTTTCCACTAAACTTAGTAAATTAGGTGTTTCGAAGACCAGTCAGATTAGTTTGGATGCTGATCCAAGAGAATCCTTCGTAACAGAGAATATCGAAGTTGTCACCAAAGATTGTGATTACTTTAAATTTGATCATGATGATGGCGTGACGTTTGATAGCTCAACGAAAATCTTGACGAAAGATGACGAACAATCAAAAGACGAATTTCGGAATAATTCACATGAAAATGGTATGTACTTGTTTCCGGTGTTGTTAAGTATCTAGATACAGTATCTAAATACTTTTTGAGTTTCTAGATACATATCTCAGATACTACTAAAAAAATGTAACTGTATCTGCATCTAGATACAATTACTGTGTATCTATTAATTTGAAATACTAAGATACATTTTAGATACATTTTGAACTTCCATAAAAACAGCAGACCTTGGCGGAAATGAAACCTCCGATTTTACAGTCTCTTTCTTTTGATTTTCCCCCTTTGTTAATTATGTTTTCCAGTTTGTCAAATGACTGTTCTATTTAAAATTCGATTTGATAGTTCAGAAACTTGAAAATTATTTTAAAAATTGGGAAAGATAATTGACAAGAGGAGAAAATCAAAAGAAAAAGACTGTATTTTTGATTTGATCAACTTTTCTTGATTATGGGAACGCTCTCTTAGCTACAACAAGGTTGCACCCAAGGATCCTAGATTCATTTGACATTTAACTTGTCTGATACGGAAGTAGAGTCATTTCTGTTGATAACTTTATATATTACGTTGACTTGACTTGGTTTCATACAAAAGCAGGTAATTACTTATCAGCTTATTGATCAACTTAATTACAAAAATAAACTTTCTATTTAAAAAGACATACTTCTGAAAAAAATTGTAAAAATTATCACAGATTTTAGTATCTTGATAAACTGCAGATACTTTTTTTTGTATCTGTATTTGTATCTAGATATTTTCCGGAAAAAGTAGCTGTATCTGCATCTAGATACTATTAGAAATGTAGGTATCTTTAACAAAACTGCTTGTTTCTGTATTTTCATGTGACACGACTGCTTAGCGATTAATTTAATGGACCCAATGGGCTGGCTGTAAAAGAATGTGGACATTCAAATTCCTTTGCATAATTGAATAATATTTAAAAGTATTCGACTTGGATCTGGCTTTCTTCCAAATCGTTTTTCGCATGTCCAAGTGCCAAATAAATTTTAGTATAAATTATATAATAATAAATTAAAAAGCATTTGGCTTGAGTTTATAGGAAAGTTTGAGTTCGTCAGCGGCGCCTCGTAAAAATTGGTCATAATTATGCGAAACAAAACTTGGATGACGGAAGTATACGCTTCTCACCCGCGACCAATTCAATGCGCCCTCTGCCCGAAAACCTTGAATAATATTAATTCTCCGCTCATTAATTATAATGAATTTTAAAAATGTAACGCGTGCATTATTAAATAATTTACTAGAGATGATAGATGCATAACTATACCAGGCGTATCAATAAGGGCGGCGACCGGCCATTTAATACCCACAGCTTCGAGAGAAAAAAGAAAATGATAGTCAAAATGATCAAGAGAAATTCAAAGAAAATATTTTTAAGTATCTGAGTTGACCGCAAGGGGGCGCAATCAATAGAGCTGGACAATGGGGGTCTATTCTGTAACATTGATATGGACTTGAAACGTAACAATTATTGATATGGGATGTGACCTTGCAAAGTCACTTGCTAAGCATATCAATTAATTGAAGAGGCCGTGCTGTCTAGCAAATTGAAACGCTGTCACAAAAATAATCACTGTTTTTAAGTATGCAGAAATACCTTCTTCCGGGCGTCAATGTAAATGCATTTTAAAACCATCTGCCAAGAAATATAGCACTCGGCGATACATGCGTAAGCATGCAGGACTAAAAAATAAAAATTTGTTCATAATTAGTTGTCGGGTTGTCGTCAAGTGAAAGGTTAGAAGAAGCGTAATTTTAGCATGGATTTGGAAGGTCAAATTGTTACTCGTTTTTCTATTTCTCGCTATAAGTACAAATAAATCACCACAACCTTACAATTGGCAACGCATGCGCAATTCATAAGTTGTGCATCTCTTCAATTCGCGTTCAAGTTCTCTTCAATTATTGAAGACCTTGAAGATGCTAGCAATTGATATGCATATTAAAAATGTTAAATGTTACAGAATAGGCCCGAATAAAATTTAATTTTACTAACAAAAGTCTCAGAATAAGCTACAGTTTCGATAGCATATTGGAAAGTTAATTTAATTCTGCACAACTTTGATTTTAGACTTATTATCGTATCGCCATTAATAAGAGTGGAAGAAACTTTTGAATTATTTCCTCTAAGAAAATATCGTAACTTCAGTACTCTTTATCAGAAATTAACGAACCTCGGCTCATTTGAAAGGAAATTTTAAGCTGATTTAAAGTTTCGACTATGGCTAATTTGTTATAAAGTAGCTAGAAGGCGCTATTTGCAAAACTAATAGTTTTTCCAGTTAAAAAAAAAAAAAATTTAAATGGAAAGGTGTGTTTCTTTTGCAGCAGTTACAAACCTTACAAAATGGCGGATTATAAATCGACCTGCTTTTTTTGCATTTTTTCAAATATTTTCTTGGGAGATTCGTTTTCGTTGGCCCACACTGTATGTATAACTTTCCTTACTAAAAAAGTAAATAAATAAATAAACTGTATTATTTAGCAAGTTATGTCACGTAGAATATAATATATAGTTTTTTCTTTAATGGAAATATTTAATTTTTTTATTCAGTTATTACTGTACTTCGGACTTTCAGGCGACACCATGTACGCTATTCATTGGACCCCCTCTCCTTCCCGTCCCGTCGCGTAAAATGAATGCACACTATTCATTGATCCTCTTCTTGCGTCATCATGGCAAGTGAGAATAATCTAAGAATAGATATTACTGACGAAAATCAATGTTTGTGGGTCGTGAAAATTAATAATTGTAGATGAAGCAAGAATTAAAAAAAAAAAATAACAGCAAAGATAAACTATTTACCAGCTCATGATAACCACACATCCAATCGCACATCCAATTAAAGGATTCCAAAAAAAAAAATAGCAGTATTAAAACATGTTTATTAATTACTTTAAGGAAAATAAGTTATCTAACAATTTAGTAAGCATTAGAAGAAGAATGAAATGTATTGATGGGAATGTCTGCTAAATATTTTGTGAAACTTGAATGAAATTAAATGAATAAAATTTCTTATTGTTTTTAAACCAACAATTCTGGAGATTTTTGGCCCTTAGGAGCTCTAAAGAGTTTGCTAGTCGTATTCAATTTCCCCCACTTCCTAATTAATCAAGTTACAATTAGTTTGGAGTAGTTTTTATGATTACGTTGACGAAAAAGTCATCATATTGTTCACTTTTTAAATAGAAATAATGAGCAGTCCTTTTATTTACTTTTATTTCATACACAGTATATTTTTATCTACAACTGCGCCAATACCTCCAATAGGGTTTTGTTTTATTTTATTAATTTTTTTATTCACCACATAAAAGACGGGAATCGGACGATTTGCCGTCGCCGACTCGCCATCACGATACACAGTCGCTTCACCAATTCGCTGCGGACCAATTCGTCGTGGACCCAATTCACCGACCGCCCAATTCTCTGTTACATAGAACTGCTTGATTTTACTTGATGAGCTTTAGAACTCTTTTTGATTATTTTAGATATTATATTAGATAAGTTTTAACTAGGAATTGGATGAAAATGAATACATATAGTTTAAGTACGTTTCAAGTAAATTAAAGTGACGCATTCTATTATATCTATTTTAAACAAAAATAATTTCTTTACAGTACCACCATCATAAGACACAAAATTAGGAACAACTTATACATATATTTTTTTAATATAAACCCTCAATTTTAATTTTAAATTAAATGCTCAAAATTTTATCGCCACCTGTGATTCATTTATCACACTTTTTATTTAATAATAATAATAAATAATAAATTTATTTTATAAAATTGCCAAGTACATAATAGAGATATACATGGACAATTGATATGTCAGATAAACAATTGAAATTAATAATTAAATTTGAAGTACATGTAGAAAAGGAATGAAAATCAACTCACAACTTCGAACAAAAGTAACTGTAAAAGTAAAAGTGACTGTAATATAATAATAATAATAATAAGAGTTACAAATTCAAAAATTCCTGTATAGAATAATAAGCTGCGGAGCTTAAGAACTGTCTCAATTTAAACTTAAAACTTTTATACCGAATAGGTATACTTCCGCCCCATAACATTTTAATTCTATTTAAAAATAAGTAACCCGTAAATATGGGTCCGCTTTGCCCAATAGCCAGACGGTTAAAAGCTAAGCGAATATTTTCACGATTTCTGGTATTATAACCATGATAATCACAATTTCGTTCCGCATCTTGTTCAATAGTTAACGCATACAAAGAAGTTACATAAATATACAGTGATGGAACAGTTAAAATTAACCACAGGTACATAGACTCCTTTGCATGACATTAGACCCATTTGCTGTCAAAATATATTTTTTTTATTTTTTGGCGCTTAGACTCTTTTGAAGTTATGGTCTTCAATTAATCCAACGGAAAACAGCGATGAAAAAGTAGAGGTAGTTGTACCCCAGATTAACAATTTTAACTTTACACTTTGTCAAATTTTGAAAATGATCAACTTTCAATAATCCAATAATACTTCCAAAACAATTGACTCTTGATATGCAATGATTCTGATTTTCTGATTTATGTGAAAATGAATTCAATTTTAAGCAAAAAAAAACAAAAAAAAAAGAATTGAAATAAAACGAAATTGACCGAATATTGTTGAAAATATTGAATTTATCTGTTACTTTACCACAACATCGTACCTATGTAAAATAATGAATTAATGACAATTATTTATTATTATTATTTCATTAAACATCTTATCTTTTTTATTTTATTTACTTATAATTATCGTATGTTATTATTTGGATATGTACAAATACGGCAAATATTCTCACGTCGAATTTAGCGACGAGGCACGGTGAGTTTGCCGACGACAAATTGTAGCTGCGGCGAATTGGCGACTGCAAATCGGTAACGGCGAATTATCCTAGATTCAATCAAAGAAACTTTACGCAAAATGCGTCACTACGTGACACGTTACGCATAAGTGTAGCTACCCTACAATGTTAAACATAGCATGTTTTTTTTTTTTGGTATTAATTGACAAGCTTTTGTCCATTAGATATTAACGCAGATGTAACCCGGCTGTAGCTTTGACAAACGATAGCGTGTAAAAAAAGAGAAAACTTTACATTTTGCGTACTCAAACAAAGACGTATTTAAAAGAAGGAACGTGTAAACGTTCCTTTAAATAGAAACATGCTTTCTGCCTCATAATTAATGAGATTTATGATTTAACTTGCGTCGTTATCTCAGGCATTATCACCTTCAAATGTAAATATTTTCAGTTCCTAAGATCCTCTTTTGCTAACCGACGAACGTATCAAAAACATAAAACTTGTTTTTCCTTTGCGGGTGTTTTTTTCAATTTAATTCGCCGCTTATATGTACGAATAAATAGAATTTTACAACCATGTCCAATGACAAGAGTTAGTGTCGTCGTATTTCTCTTCTTGTAAACGTATAATTCGTACGATAATGCAAATAAATATGTGTGATATAGATATATGTTGTTAAAGCAAATGCAGAAGAAAACTAAAAAGCGTAAGTTTCTTATACTCTGGTCTTTTTTTTCTTGCATAATGTTGAAAGTGAATCATTTTGCTGTTGTGTTTATTTTTATACGTTATATTTGTGAAAATTCGAAGGTCCTATTTTAAATGTTATTTAATATCATTTTCCTTTTACTTTTTTAATATATTATTTATAAATATTCACCAATTCAAATTACTTAAGCCCCTTAAATCAGAGGTTCAGCCTTTTTTTAAGCATCGACCCCTCGCAGGAAAATAAAAAATTCCATCGACACCCTTTCAAATTTAATTAGTATCTATTTATTTTTAAAGCAGTAGGTGTAGATATATCCACTAATAATTTTAAATTTTGTTAAATTTTGACAGTGTGCCTTTATTTTATTTTATTTTTTAATTATAAATTGATCGTCTTTTTTCCTTTCCTTTATTCGAATTGACTTTATTTTGTATTTGAATTATCAGTTTGACTCTCTTCTGTTCAAACTTTCAGTTAAAAATTCGCCAGTGCTCTTCATTCGATTTGACTTTATGTTGTACGTTTTACATAATTTTTATTTTGGTCTTATCTTCATCGCCGATCGCCTTTTGTTTTTCTTATTCCTTTTTTAACTTTATTTAATTAAATTTTTAATATAATCAATTGATCGACCTTTTGTTTTTCTTTTTTTTTTTGATTTGTTTTGTTTTTATTTTTAATATCAATTTATCATCTTCGTTTTTGCTTTTTCTTTTATTTGATTTGATTTATTTTATTTTGAATAATCAATTGTTCGCCTTTCGTTTTTCTTTCCATTTACTCAATTTGAATTTATTTTACACTTTCATCCCGTCGAGTGATTGCCATTTTTGGTTTTTCTTTTATTCGATTTCACTCTATTTTGTTTTTAAATTATTAATTGATCGTCCATTTTCTTTAATATTTACAGATTAATTTCTGGATCATGACAAAAATTTTTGAATGAATTTGACTTATTGTTAGCTGTATACAATTTTTATTTTGGTCTTAACTTTATTAACAACTTTTATTTTTTTATTCCTCATTAGACTTTATTTTATTTAATTCTTAATATATTCAATTGACCGATGTTTGTTTTTTCTTTTTTTTAATTATTAACTGACGATCTTGTTTTTTTGCTTTTTCTTTGATTTCATTTTATTGGACTTTAGTTTCAGTTATCAATTGATCGTGTTTTGTTTTTGCTTGTTTTTTATTCGATTAAAAATTATTTTATTTTACATTTTAATCTCGTCGACTGTTGAATTTATTTTATTTATTAATTATTAATTGATCGTTCTTTTTCTTAAATATTTATAGATTAATTTTTAACGACAAAATTCGCCAATTTTTAAATCAATTTGACTTATTGTTAGTTTTATACGATTTTAATTTTGGTTCTAACTTTGCAAACATTTTATTGGACATGATTTTTTTTTAATTATCAATTAATTGTCTTCTGTTTTTTTATTCGATTTAAGATTATTTTATTTTACATTTTATGGCTTTGACTTTATTTTATTTGTTTTATTTTTTAATTATTAACTGATGTTTTTTGTTTAACATTCACAGATGAAATTTTTTGGTTGTGGTGAAATTCGTCAATTTTTATATCGATTTGACAGAATTTTTATTTTCGTTCTGTCTTCATCGACGAAATCTCTTGTTTTTGTGTTATTCGATTTGACTGCACTTTAGAAGTATTTTTATTTTAATATTCAATTGAACTTTTTTTCACTTATTCGATCTGATTCGACGTGATTTTATATTATTTGTATATCTGTGTGGAATAAACGCGAACCAACGAGAATTGCGATAACATTCTGTGACGCAAGATGGGGTGACTCGTACTAAAAATAGATCTATTTGCGTGTCACTGCTGTAACAGTAGTTTGCCAAAAATAGTTTCTCATTGTGAACCCAATCCGTGGACACATTGTAGGATCAAAATTGCGTAAAATTAATTTTAATTAGCTAAAGACTATAGTTTACAGTCAGTATTTTCATATTGTCTTGTAAACAGGCGTTTGATTTGAAAACGGACGGAATAAAGACAATATACGATAACTTATAAAAAATAAAATGAAACAGAACTATAATAATGCTGTTGAATTATTTATTTATTAAAACAACTAAGAAGGTTTTGGAAATTATTAATTATTAATTAGTATTAATTAAATTCTAGGATGTGCCGACTACAGAAGACACATGTCAGAACCTGGTGAGTCGGTTTTGTCTGCAACCGACGGTTTTGTGCTCAAGAGGGTGGCATCGCTGACACTAAATGTGAATGCGAACGAGAAGACAACACTGGAATCGAAAGTGAGAAAACCGAAATTGGTTCCCGAGAAGCTAGATTACAAATTATATGAAAAATTTGAGGGTAATTATTAATCTAGTACTTGTAACAAATTTAAAATTACAAGAAATTATTAACGTACGTATTCACATTTAAGTGTGACTTATATATGTCAGTTAATATCACAAAAACATATTCCTGAATCGAATGCGAAAGTCGCACAGCGAATTTCTGTAAGTCAATTAATTGATTAACAATAATTCGGATGTTTTTAAATTTTAATGTATTAAGTGTGATATCGTTGGAAAGCTACTAAAAAGGGCTATCCACACAGAGTTTCGAAATGTTTGCGCCAAATTTCAACCTGCTATAATTTAAAATAATCTTAAGGCAGACGTTTCAATTTGAATCGTTTCTTACAGAAAACAGGAAATGATTCAAGAATTACTGAAAATAGTTGTTATATCATTTTCATCAGCTGTTCAAATGCTATCCAAATATGTAACGTTCGGTTAAAAAAAAACAAGTTTGAGGTGTAACTTAACTTGTATAATTGAAAATGTTGCAGAATACGAGCCTGCACAACTTTTGTTAATAAAGTTTTTTTGATGAAATATACATAAAATGCCATCTCCGAACTTCCTCAAAGCGCTGGAACAGCCTGTACATACAAAAATATACAGGGTGAAAGGGTTTTAACTGCATTAATTTCACCGGGTGATATCGAGATCGAAATAGAAGTTACCTTGAACCGAAGTAAACCACTTTATAATATGGCGTACTAAGGCCCGGTTTCATAATCGAACTGAACGGGACTTTCAAATAATTAAAGCCACATTCGGATGTGTAAATAACTATGTTTTCGCATTTGCTTTAACATGTGACTGTGACTTTAAAGACTCCTTTAATTCGATCATGAAACCGGCCCTACATTTGATTTGATTAGATATTAAAGATGGGTTGCATAATAGATTTAAACCGAGTTTAAAATTCTGCCTGAGATAGATTGTGACAGATCGTATGACGTATAGCATACTGTGTGTCACATTCTAACCTGGGCTTAACTTTAATCCTAGCTTAAATCTTTTATATAACCCACCCTAAGGAAAATAGATTTCTTGAACTTAGCCAAACCGTCATCTGTAACGAGTATTTTAAATGTGACATTGAAATGTGGGTCCTAAGAAAATCGAGTGTTATATTCAATGATATTGTTACGAATTTATGGTTTGTTTTAATAAAATACCCGATAAATCTAATAACTAATTTATTAACAACATTACGCTAGCATTAACTTATTCCATGTGGACTGTCAACTAATTTATTTTTACAAAAGTCGAACCATCAGTAGTTAACTTCGTTGCGAACTGTTTTTATTTCCCCCCGGGGATCTCTTAAACGGCGAAGATTCCAGACGGAGACAGAAACTTCTTCGCCCAGCAGATTCCGTCTCGCGAAGCAGACAGATCTTCTCGACGTGTCGAGAGTTGAGGCGCCGGCGGCTCTGACGCATGTAAGATTAATTCGTCACGCATTAGATCGCCACAATATTTTTGTTTGTCTCAGTTCACACTTCTACCATATGAAATGCATGAAAATCCCTTTCACCCGGTATACTGTAAGTTTGTAAATATCTAAGTGGCGAAGTAACAAACAGTTCTTGGAGCAAGCAAAAAATGTAATATAATATTGAAATACTCAAGCCGTTTGCTTCGCAAACGGACCTTTCCCTATTAACTTGCTAGTTTTCTTTTTAGTGAAAAAATACAAATAAAAATATCTTTAATGTCATTAATATCAGTAGTGTTAGTGACATTGCTGAACTTCAGGAGATGATAACCATTAGAAACCGGAAATAATTTTATTGAACATCCAAACAATTAAATATTTTAAATATAGAACGTGACACGGTTATCTGACAACTATATTATCAACTCAGTATAATATTCATTCATTCTAAATTCACTTAATGATGCCATCGGATAATATCCAAAAACCATCAGTGAAAATAATTAACAATAATTTCCAATGAAATGGCTGGGTACCAGAAAATTAATTAGAAGTAACTTATATTGTACCTACCTTAAATTCGAAGAAAATGAAATCCTGTAAGAAAAGTACGAGTGATTTAGCAAATATCTGAAAGTACAAATTGTAATTAAGATAAATTCTTCTTTTACGTTTACGATTCCCAAAATCAATTCATCTTCTACTACGTGTTTATCTAAGAAGGCCTGTCAAATGTGTTACTTAACGAATAATGCAGATTAAATAACAAGTGCTGATAAAATAATCGTAACGTTTTTTTTTTGTTTATTATCGTCCTTCATTGAATGGTAATTTAATTAGTAATGCCGTGTTGACTCATCGTTGGTTGTTCAAAAAAAAAAAAAAACAACGAGAGAGGACAGACATTATTTGATATGGTCTTCGGGTCCATTGTGTACGAAATAAATAACTACGCATTCGGGCATAAATCCTCAAACTGTTTAGTTTTTCTGTTGTTAAATGCGAACAATGCGGCGCGGATTTTACAGGTCACATGATCATCAACTGGTGCCTGTCTGAATTTATGGAAGAACACCAGGAAGTCCTGAAGTGCAGCAATCAGGAGCTGAAATTCGTGGCGATTCAAATCTGCACGTACCTTCTGGCGGCGGGAGTTCTGCGACAGATACCAGACAAAGATACTCCGATGTACACGATATTTAAGGTAAGGAAAGAATTATTCAATCTACATACATATTTCGGTTCATAGGTTTCATTTGTTTGTATGTGACATTTCACGTAAGGGTTTGCAAAATATATAGTTGTAAGGTGTATTTTGTTTACAAGAGAATGCGATTACGATTGCTTTTCCCATCTTTATCTTCATGAAATTTAATATAAATGAAATGGAATGAAAAAAAAATTATAATATATTATTATTATGTATATTGGGTATGAATTGGCTTTCGTTACTGATCTTTTTTAAATATCTTGAAACTGAGCGTATGAAAAATTCTCAAACTTCACAAACAGATTCATCTTGAAAAGGACTTTAAGAAACCTAAATGGAATTTTGCTGTAAGATAATTAGGGAAGCCAATATTCGGACATTTTTAAATGATTAACATGGGATTTACTATGTTGCGTTTCAAAATGTAACACCCTCTACATATACCGATTGAAGACTTACATATCAGCCAATACTTAGTCGTATCTGCTTACGTTAAGCAGTACGTTTTTCTTTTAATATACTGCGAGTCGCATGCCTTCAATAAACGTTTATTGGTTATAGTAAAAGTGTTCAATCGATATATGCACTGTATTTTTTCTTTCTATCTCTTTCCTTATTCCTTGTAATAAGAACAGAACCACGACTATGGACCTCTTCTTTTCAGCCAAATTTAATGTATTATTGGGCACATTCTGAAGTACCTGCGTCGGTTCCGGAAACTCCCGGTAAATTAAGTTCGTTATCATGGCCGCCGACGTCATCGAGCATATCCGAATTTCATTCTCCAAATTCGAACGTAGATAACATCACTTCATCCTCGAAATCTCCAGAAATACTCCCCAGATTAGAAGACGTCAGAAATGCCAAAGATGCAGAAAACTGGAGCCTCCGGGAGGAAGTGCAACGCCTCAAACAAGATGTAGAAAAATATAAAACCCTGATAGAGATACAAACTTTAACGGAGAACACCACGAAAGATTTCGGTTCGCCCATTGAAGAAAGCAAAACGATGAAATGCAGGCATTGCGAGAATCAAATTAACGTTGATAATAACCAAAACGTGTTTAACGAGATCGTTAATAAAAACGATACCAACGCTGAATCAAACAACGATGTCAAGTACGTAAACACTGAAGTTCAAACCGAAATTTTTAATTGTAACAGTGATAAACATTCCACACTGCCGCCACCACTCGAAACAATGTGTGTAAATAACGAAACTCAAACTGATCGTATTGAATTCGATGCAACGGACAACGCAGTCAACGATTTGACAGACTTTGTTCACGAAAAAGAATTGGCCTCGACGCCAACAACAAAATATGCGTTCCCAAATTCTCGCTTAGTAACTCCAGAAAAAACTTCTACACCTCCTCCTTTACCCAAACAAGAGAGTGTAATTTTGGAAACACTTGATGTAGCACATGCAGAGGCCGCCGAAGAAAAGCAAGGTCTCCAATTTTCTGAACTTGAAATCGTATCTGATCCTCTAATGCCTCAAGAGGTGGAATTAGAAACGGAACTTCAAAAGCTCGCGACGAATATCAAAGCAACGTCTTCAGGAGAACTACCTTCTATACAACCATCCACTGTTTCTGAATCACCGCTTCAAACTTCAAATCAAACTTCTGTTCCGCCACCACCACCACCGCCATTGGTAGGTGAAGAATGTGCTCAGCCACCACCGCCACCGCCTCTACCTCAATCAACGAGCATTGGGATTCCGCCACCTCCACCACCTCTTCCGTTACTTAAAGAAAATGAAGGACCACCTCCACCACCACCACCGCCAATACCATCATCGGGATGTGGAGGACCTCCACCTCCGCCTCCACCGCCAATGATTGGACAAGGTCCATTGCCGCCGCCTCCTCCTCCTCCGCCATTGGGTACATCTAATTTACCACCACCACCACCGCCGCCACCCTTGGGTGGACCAGTTCCTTTACCTACACCACCAGTTGGAGGATGGAACGCACAAAGATCCAGTGAGCAATATTTCGTTTATGTTCTTCATAAAACTATTTCAAACCTATGACGTAGTGGTTTTATCTTTTTCTTAAGTTTGTACGTGTACAGTCTGTTTGTTTAGTATTTCAAATGAAAACAAAAGGAATTTCGTTTTAACTTGGTCTTGCATGTCCTGTTTTTCTTTTCTTCGTTACGGTTGTGGAAGGTAAACTATCCTGTAATATGTAAAAACTGTAATCCTAGATGACAATTTTTTTTTTAATTAAATTTGCCCGAACTAGCGAAATTTACTGATAATCACAGTCCGGGAAACTTCGGACATTCCTAGAAAGTACGTCTACGATTTCTTTTGCGAAGATGCGGTAATTGAATGCACCACGTTAAACCAAAGAGAATAAACATTTTCGACTTTTATGAATACCGCTACGGCGTTCAACAAAAAAATTGAGACTGTGGTCTCTAATTAAAGGAAACTTACGAGATTTATCGCTAAGCGAATGTTTTTGTTTGCAGTCTTAAAAATATAAAAATGAAATCGACTTCAAAACAGTTTTGATGAGCGCTTTGCATGGGGGATATTAAATACTTAGTTTAATGCATTCAATAAATTTACGCTAAATTATTGAAGACTTTTCAAACAAATTCATCGACAATCAATATTGAAGTATTATTAAATTTTGATGATAGCTTATCTTCCATACCATCAAGTATCAACCCACTGCTTCTACTGTTTAGTTTTATAGTACTGAATGCACTTTCCCATCCTTCTTTGTAGTGCCCGCGCCTCTGGTAAGGTGTCCAGGTAAGCATACCTCGAAAATGCGTTTCTTTTCCACAAATATACTTACCACTAATTTCTGTTAATGTTCCAGTGATGCGAAAATCTGTAGTAACTCCGCCGGTGCCGATGAAGCCCCTGTACTGGACGAGAATCTTAGTGCCAACTTCTTCATCCTCAACCAGCCCCACATCCTCACCACTCTGGACGGAAATCGAAGAAATCAATTTAGATAACTTATCGGAGTTCACAAACTTATTCTCGAGGCAGGTCACCACTAAGAAGCCGAAGGAGCACGTGGTGGAGTCCAAACCGAAAGTGGAGGTGGCGAAATTACTCGACAGTAAAAGATCACAGAATGTCGGCATATTGGCACAAAGTCTTCACGTTGACTTCCAAGAGATTGAGAACGCGATTTACAATTTTGATACCTCCGTCGTCAGCTTAGAAGCTCTACAACAGATATATGAGGCCGTAAGTTGTAAAATCTTTTATGTAACAGTTGGTAATTATTATGACACATAAATCGGTATACACCTGGTATAACGTCCGTGTCAAGAAAAAGAGGGGAAAGTGTAGCAAAAATGCTAAAACAAATGGCTTAAATTGTACTACATTGTACTGCTAAAAACAAAATACTACTAACATCAAAATTCCTTTATATTCAACTTTTTTTGGAACACAATTAAAAAAAAAACAAAAATTGCCTTACGAACGTCAGAAAATTTTGACGTAGTAGTGTTTTGTTTTTAGCATTTTATAGTACACCTATTTGTTGTAGTATTTTACTTTCTAAAATCAGATAATAAATAACGGTGCAACACTTTGCTCCGGTTTTTTTTCCTTGACACAGACGGTATATTATACTACCTACAATAATTTGCTATTTTTTTTTGTAAGTTTGAAAATTATTCTTCGAAACTTCGTAACTCTCTTCATCAGTACAGAAATCTAAATCTAAATAATTTAAACAAACCTTACTTTCCTTTAAAGGTTTTTTTTTTCAATTAGGTATGATTTGGAAGCGTGCGGTAAAATTATGTGTCTGATATTATGAAACTTGTTTTTTTTAATGTGTTTTAATATAAAAAAAATGAAAGAAATTTGTTAGAACCTGTACATACTGGATGTTCCACCTAATGTGGCTTTCTACATAACTCTCTGGTTACTCATTTTTCAAAAGAAAAAAAAAGATGATTCAAATGAAAGTTACTTCGTTTCATATGCAGCATATTTTAACATGAATTTGTTGTATACCGAGTGTTCTGTTTGGTCTGGGCGTTATTTCAAATGAGACATCCTGTGTAGTTTTAAATTTTCAAATTCCGGACTGAATTGCATCATACATAGTGTCTAAACTAAACCGTTTTCGCGTTATTCACCTTTTTAAAAATATAATCGCTGTTGCAGTATTTCAAACCGAAATGCAAATATCTTCAGAACCACCTAATGTTTGAGACATCCTGAAATACTTTTGCACTTACAATGTTAAGAAAAATTACAAATGAGATTCACAATTCGCTAATTCTTACAAACAATTTAACACACTTGAGATATTCAAACCAAGCTAACTTATTTATTTATTTATTTATTTTTCAAAATAGAATGCCATATGTAGGTATCTTACCACTGGCTAATGTGCTATTTAATTTTCTTTTCAATAACATGGGCTGTCAAGATCTGTCTTTAATAGTTTCTTTAGTATTCAGGTTTTTCTTTGCCTTTTTTTTTTCGAATAGACCACCACCATGTTCACCACCAAATACACTCAACGGTTTCATTGAAACGTTTATTTTTTTTTTTTTTTGACAGATTACAGATCAAGTACAGTTTTAATTTTTAATTGGTTTTTATGGCCTAAGATTATTCTTATTATTAAGTCTATAGCTAGAGGTGTAGCTGTAATTCAAAACGGACGTTCACATTAGGTATTAATTGGCATTAATTGGATTTTTGGTAATTTAAGAAAATTTTCAAATGAATTGGGAGAATTGGAAGCGACAACGAAAAGTTGAATCAGGAAGAAGGAGGCAGGGCCGGCCTTCTAAGTGACGCGACTCGGGTGCAATCAATAAGAACTGCGGGCCCTTTTTTAAGGACATTGTTGGTCTCGAGCTTGCCTTTGATTGAAACACCTTAAATACTTTCTTAATCTCTTAAAAAATGCAATTTATTTCCGACACTTTTTCGGTAAAAGCTAGTGCTAGTGTTCACATGAAATTTTTTTAATTTTTGAAAATTAAAACATAAATAGTGAACGGAAAAAGAATTGTATTTTGTGTATTCAATTTAAAATTAAAATATTGTATCGTTTTCATTTTTTAAATGCGATTGTTTCAAAAAGTCTCCTCTTATATAAATCCTACAGTTTTTTTTGTAATAAAAAAATGGGGGTTTCCATTAAAAAATAAAGTAACTGTTGTATGCCCCTGTATAAATAAATGAACCCGTCCGAATTATGGAGAATTTATATAGGCCAAGAGTTTCTGCCGAGTTTCTCCAGAAAGAAAATAATTTAGGAAGGTTAATTACATTGTTCTTGATTAATGTCTGACTTGCTGATTGCTGCATCATCGCTAAATTTTCTTCGTTTGCCAGAAATGTGATATCAGTTTCTAAGTGGCATGTACCTAACTGTAAATAGTATAAAAAACTTTGTTGCAAATCGTTTTTGATTGCAGTGAAAACCTCGAGCAGCCTCTGTACAGCTGTTTCAGCCCTGTTTGGGGCTTCGTCAGCAGAGACGTAGCTCGAAATTCCCACTGCAAACAAAAACAAGCATTATGCTTTGACAGCAAGCATAACCGCCTTGCATGGGGGACTTATTAGGAGGAAATCTGCTTCAGTTTGTCTATCCTACTGCAATGTCAGGTTAAAAAGCGATCGTAAGATGTCGCTGTTTTATCTGTAAATAGTATACGTAATAATATTTTATTAATTAATTTTACCAATACTAATATTTGATACAAATGTCTAAGTATAAAAAAAATCGAAAAAAATCAATTCAAAAATTGATGTTTTTAACACATTTTTTTGAATAAAAAATGTCAACGTTCAAATAATGTAAACATCAGTCGAAGTTCTGAATTTGCCAGATCAAATGAAAAATTAAGCGGATTTTTAACGCTTCGTAGAGTGCTTTGCACTTGTTGCACCCCCCTTGTGGCCGGCCCTGGAAGGAGGTATCCATCTACCCAAGATGACCGCAAATTGCAGAGTTACGAGAAGTTACACACAGTAAACTAACAGTTAGAAAAAAGTTAGAGGAACACAGATTAAGATCTAGAATATTCGGGAACGGTCCGTTTTAGATAAGGAGGTTTGGAGTGTTGCATATTTTTCGTTGACCAAATTTATTATTAATAGATTTTGCATGGTTTTTGTAAAATAAATCTTTACCGGCATTTACTAAAGAAATTTTCTGATTCTTAATTCTTTCATAAATATATTTTTACTTTTAATAAAAACAAATTGTTTTCAGAGAGCAAGTCCTCAAGAATTGGATATGATTAAAACTCATTTAGACACCCATCCTGATCTACAACTTGACAAACCAGAGCAATTCCTGTACGATCTTTCAAAAATTTCCAATTTTGCCGAAAGGATATCGTGCTTTATGTTCCAAGCCGAATTTGACGACGCCATTTCGACCGTAGAACAAACGTTAACGAATCTAAAAGTTACCTGTAAGGTAAAAATAACTTTTTAGTTACCACACGTCCAGTGTTGTTAAGTATGTAGATGCAAGTATCTAGATACAGTATCTAAATACTTTTTAAGTATCTAGATACATATCTGAGATACTACTAAAAAATGTAACTGTATCTACAGCTAGATACAATTACAGTGTATCTATTCATTTGAGATACTAAGATACATTTTAGATATATTTTGAACTTCCATAAAAACAGCAGAACTTGGCGGAAATGCAACCTCCGATTTTACAGTCTCTTTCTTTTGATTTTCCCCTCTTGTTAATTATGTTTTCCAGTTTGTCAAATGACTGTTCTATTTAAAATACGATTTGATAGTTCAGAAATTTGAAAATTATTTTAAAAATTGAGAAAGATAATTGACAAGAGGAGAAAATCAAAAGGAAAATACTGTATTGTTGATTTTATCAACTTTTCTTGATTATGGGAACGCTCTCTTAGCTACAACAAGGTTGCAACTAAGGATCCTAGATTCATTTGACATTTAACTTATCTGATACGGAGGTAGAGTCATTTCTGTTGATAACTTTATATTTTATGTTGACTTGACTTGGTTTCATACAAAACCAGGTAATTACTTATCAGCTTATTGATCAACTTAATTACAAAGATATATTTTCTATTTAAAAAGACATACTGCTGAAAAAAGTTTTGAAAATTATCACAGATTTTAGTGTGTACGTTATTCACATATTCATACGAAAACTTCGTCAATTTTCACAAAAAAAGTCGATTTGGATCGCAAATAATACCGTACCTCCACTACTGCATAGGTTATTGAATTTTACACTTGCAAGTATCTTGATAAACTGCAGATACTTTTTTTTGTATCTGTATCTGTATCTAGATATTTTCCGGAAAAAGTATCTGTATCTGCGTCTAGATACATATTTGTGAAAGTATCTGCATCTGTATCTAGATACTATTAGAAATGTATCTTTAACAACACTGCACACGTCCAAATAAATTTTTGGTAAAAATACGACCATGAAAATACAAAACATTTGTCTCAGATTAATGCAGCAATTAAGTTATTTACTTGACAACTTATGAACTGCCGAACTGTTCGGTGTTGTAGGTTACGACATACGTTTACACTTTCACGGCCTGCCCACCTACTTATCAAAAATTTATTTGGACATATGGTATATTGTGCATGTAATGAAATGTCTAAAATAAATTACTTATTTTCTGTAAAGTTCCTTATAGACAGTACCGCACTTAAAGACGTTTTCGCGATTATTCTTACCCTGGGAAATTACATGAATGGTGGAAATCTGTCCAGAGGGCAGGCGGATGGCTTTGGTTTAGAAATACTTTCGAAATTGAAAGACGTCAAGTCTAAAAATCCGCAAATTACGTTGTTGCATTTCATAGTTCAACTTTACATAAAGAAAATTGAAAATCCGTTAATGTCAAACTTACCCCTTCCAATACCAGAACCGGATGACGTTGGGAAAGCATCTGCCATCAGCTTTGATGATCTCAGAGCTGATTTACAAAGATTGCAAAACCAACTTCAAAGTGAGTAACATATATATTTTTTTTTAAATTTTGCAATTAAAGCACTGTTTGGCTCTTTTCCTTTAACCAGAATTTCAAGTTCTGAACTATCTAAATCATGCGCAGTGATGAAATTATATCTAAATGCATGCATTGCGCTTGCTCAGTACGGATTTGTATGGTTCAGAACCTTTTCGTTAAATTAACATTAAATTTAAATTGCATTATTTATACATATACTTACATATTTATTGTAAATAATATTTTTTTTGTTTTAGTTTGTGAAAATCGGACTCAAAACGTAATAGAATCATCGGAACCGGATCACCTTCAACCGTTCAAAGAAAAAATGTTGCTATTTTTGGACATGGCGCGCAAAAGATTATTGTCCGAATTAGAAAATCTGGAAGAATGTTTCAGTTTATTTGTGAGCACAATGAAATACTATAAATTCCAGCACAAGAAAGATAGCCTCGAAGCAGTTGCGCCCAGCGAGTTCTTCGACTTGTGGCATCAGTTCTGCAAAGACTTTAAAGAGATCTGGAAAAAGGAACTCATACGTTTGGAAAAGGAAAAGTATGTAGAATTTGTGAATTTTCTGCCAGATGGTATATCAAAAAATACAGTGAACTAAAATTATCTCAAAAAAAATTATCTCAACAGCTATATTATTTTTTATATTTTTCTGAAATTTTTATTTTATTTTTTTTTGTTATTTTGCTTTTTAAAACACTAAAGTTTTCAGATGTTCAAAGTTTTTCTTCCGCCAAACTACTGCAGTATACTGGATGATTCAAAAATAGCGCCCTTGTCAGTACTTTATCGGAGAGTAACAGTTGAACGGGAAAAAAATGTAATTGGTCGCAAACAATTTTTTTTTTTATTAATTTTTGTATTTAAGTTTATAATTTAATGAGTTTTCCCTTCAATTTTGTATGGAACAAATGATGAGTACAAGAAACTTTATGTCAAACTTTTTAAGATGTTGAAATAAAACTTATTGTATTTTGAAACATTTTCAGATAAAATTTCTTTCACTATTCTTCTGGTACTCTCTTTAGTGTCTAGGTCTAGCAAAATTTAGACGTCATTTTTGAATCACCCAGTACTTACTTAGTAGTACATAACTAGATGATATTAACTAATTTATGATTTTAGAGTACAAGAATTAAAGCGTTTCGAAAAAGAAAGAAAATCTGAGAATGTGAAAATAAAGAAGAGAGAAGATGGTTTGAAGACAAAAATAGAAAGACTGAGAAATAGTCTAAAAATAGAAACGTAGAGCAGAGATTTTTTTTTAATCAAACTCCTGCCAAACTCATCCTTGGCCAACGTTACAAATACTTGTTATTGTAAAAAGAAAAACATTGAAATATTGTACATGCAAATTGTAGTTTCACTTTATCTCATCGTTCGAGTTTATATAACTTTATTAATATAATATTTATTTTTTTAATTATGTTTTAATTTTATTTTTAATGCTTAATTTTCGTATACAGAAACATTCGTGTACCTAATTATACTTTTTTTTTTTTCTTAAGAGTCATACAGTATACGTATTGAAGATTACACATTTAGTTACTTTTTGGAAATTGTTTAATATCTGTGTTTAATATACAGACACAAACTAAACGATAAAAACTTGCAACACCAAAAGAGATTGATATTTTTAACCAGAAACGTATTACTAAACATAACTAAAACGATGAGATTTCAAGAAGTCTCTCAGTACTGATTAGCTGTGGAGTAGAAAAACATGTCTTACGATTAATCAGTAAATAATTTAATAATAGCAGAGAAAAGTAAGATTGTCTAAACAAACACAAACAAGACAATGTAAATCACATGTACAGTTCAATTCATGGAGGTTAAGTAATGGAGGAGTAAATAAAATAGCGAGTAGAAAACGAACCTATTTTTTCGGACGCGCGCTCCCCTCTCTTGTATGGCAAAAGTTAAGAGTATCACACTCCGTTCGTTCTGCCACACAAAAGGCCCGCGGCCGGACAGGTTTCTAGTAATTCATGTTATATGAGACGGCGTCCTCCGGGAGTATTTACTCCTCCAGTACTTAACCTCCATGACGGCGCCTATGATTCGAATGCCGTGTCTGAGGTACATTTCAAGATACTCGTGTTTAGACATAATCAGACTTGGGATGTTTCGAGTAGGCTTCCCAACTTATGAGTTTCGTAAATTGGGACATTGACTTTGAAAAATAGGGACACATCCAAAAAAAATTGTGACTTTTTAAATCTTTATTAAAATAACTTTTAAAAAAGTTACATTTAACGTACTCGTCAAATCATAGTTGATTTCCCGTCAGTGTTACCAGTCGAATAGAAGAAGATTTCGCAAATATTCCGATTTGATGCGAGAAATTTAAAGATATTTTCTAGGAGCGCCACCTAGTATACAGGATGATCAAGGTTACTGCCGCACTATTGCTAACTTCGTTATAATCGGAGCTGCGAAGTCGTTCAAATTAGAAAAAAATGAACTCTTTTTACTCAGAATTACAGTGATGATATCAGAAAAACAATTGCGCGTCGTATTCTCAAAATACTATTTATTATTGACAAATGAAAGAACATAACATTCTAAATACAAATCATTCTTTACTATTTGACACTTCAGTTCAATTCGCCTAAAAATGTGTTCCAGTAAAGTAAGCCATGAAGCCTGTCAATAATTAGGTGTTACCATGGTTATGACACCGACGCTTATTTTGACAACTTAAAAATCAAGAGGAATTGACATTTTTTATAACCAAAAATTTCAAGATGAAAATAACTTTGACACTAGTTTTGAATTTGAGGGCGCCATTTGACACATGCTTTCCATTTTTTCCAAAAACATTTTTTAATGCTCTTTAGACTGATCCGTGGACTGGCCGTTTGTGATGTATCAATTCAGCTGGCCTTGGATTTGAGTGACGTTTAGAAACTTCAGATTTAGGATCAGTTTACACCACCGAAACATTGTATGTGTCAAAGTGTACCAGTTTTCAAAAGCTGCAACTGTACAATACTTACTGTTTTCAGTACTTTTGGGTGCTAGTCAGTGTTTTGTCTAAAACAGAACTTTTGACGATCTTTTTATTGTTTTTTTCAAATTTGTAAAACAAGTACCGGGTTATCAATGGAATTCATAATTACAGGAAGCTGAGATTGGTGCTATTTTGTGCTGTATGGTTGGATACAATGGGAACTAAATAATAAGTTGACAGTTGTCATATTTGAGGTTATGCTCGTGCTTTGTGCAATATCCTTTATTTTGTTATTTTATTTTGTATGGATGATGGTTTAAATCCTTTTTTAGAATATTCGGGGGGTTTCCACAAGACAAATCCGTTTATTATCAATCATTAAAAAAAATAAATGTGGCAATTCTGACACTTAAAATGTTTAATTTCAAACTGTAAGAATGTGTTGCCAACCTTTTGAAAAATATCAGTTCTAATTATAAATTCCGTTGATCGCATGGTATTATATCGTTATATGAATTTAAAAATTTTCATACAGCCATGATTAAAATAAAATTTCATGAGTAAGAGAGTGAGAGAGAATAGATTAGGCGTTTGTTTGCCTTCAAATTTAAATGTGTTCCCCAACGACAGAAGCCGAAGGCGGAGCTTATGTATGCTGTGGCCGAGGTACATTCCAAGATGCGCAAATTTTTTTACTGCTTGACATTTAACAGCAAAATTGAATTTTGGGTTTGCAATTACTTGTTTGGGTTTTAGGCACGACCACAGAAACTTATTGACAGTACATTTACGATTTACGGTGTGTTTATGAGGTTTTGAGCGGTTGATGAAATTATATCCAAAATTATATGTGAATTCGCGCATTGGCTTGCATATTTGAACGGGTCACAATTTGAAATTTTATTAAAAGTAATGAAACAAAATTAATTCAAGCAACAATTTTTTTGGTTCTCCTTTTAGTACCTTTATTTTCATGCTGTTGGCAACACTGGTTCACTCGTGTTGTCAACGTGTGGAGGTGTTTTTTTGACGTGCTTCCACTTTTAGGTTATAATTCCAGTGTTAATGTGAGAGAAAAGATTGTAAGAGATTAACAATTTTAAAGAATATGGAAGAGAATATTCATTTATGGAATAAGAAGAATTTACAGCCACCACCAGTCAGTACATATAAAATTAAATCACCAATAGGTTAGTATCTCTCTACCTCTTAAGTCAATCAGGCTTGTGCAGTGCAACCTTTTAAGTAAAGAGTCAAGTTTGTGAAATTTTGGCTGGTCGCATTATTACCAAAGTGAGGGAATACGTATAGTATTCCAAGGTGTGGTGTGTACAGATATTTTTAATAATTATAGTTAACAGTTTATATTTTTGTTAAAATAAGTATGAAATGTATTTGTAAGAAGCATTTAGCCCATTGGATTACAGGTTGCACGGGACAGGTCTAAAGTACCTACTCAAATCTTAAACAAAAAATACCTCAAGTTACCCTTAGACAAGGACTGTGTGTCTCAGCTTACATAATAAATTTCTTATTTCTTCTTTAAGAACTGATTAGTCCAAAAATATCATTCACATGCGGACAAGATCTTGAGTGTTTGAAATATTTAAAAACTGAATTTTATATTTGTTGGAGTAAAAGATATTTTGAAAATAAAATTTCCTGTTTGAAATAATAAATTAGTAAAAGGGAGTTTCACTTCGTGTCAGATAAATTTTATATTTTGATGATTCTTGTGATAATCACATCATCTGTATAGTTCAACCTAATAGCATTTTCTATTGGTTACACTGGTGCACAATTAGAGAGTATCCATCTCTCTTATTATTACATGAAGTTAAAATGAAACGAAAACATACTTGGTGTGCACTAGTACAGCCATTTGGAAAATGCTAGAAAACACGTACTTCTGTTTCAAATAGCGCTTTTGATTGGGGTGTACTATGAGTACTGAGTGTATCTTCATCTCATTTTATTCCATGAGGTTAAAAAGGTATGAAGATAGACTCAGTACACAGAGTGCACCTCAATTGAAAGCGCCATAAGGCACTTTTTTTTCTTGAAGACTCGATACATAAAATACTATAAAGTAACTCAAATTTTTTTCAGATGTGAATGGTTTATTACTGGCCTTTAAAGATGCTTTATCTTTTGTAAATTTAAAACATCTACGAACTGAAGGGGCAGTACTTTCAAGAACTGTTTACAGAATGAAAATGAAGTATCGAACAGACAAAGGATTTAAGTGCTTGTTGAAACTACATCGTTGTTTATTGCAATATTTGGAAATGGATTTTGGTCGTACAATTAACACATTTTACGAATTAATACCTAAGAAAAAAGTGGATGCTTATATGCCGTCAAGAAATATGTTAGATTATATTTTGGTCCGCCTACAAGGTGTAACAATGTTACTGAGCCGTATCATTGAAACTTCCCAATTATCCGCTTATTTTATGCAACACAAAATATCATCTGGAGATTACTGGAAGATGGCTCTGGTTATTTTAAGTATAGCATCAAGAATTTGGATTGTTGCAAAAAAGATAATAAGGTTTTGTTATAAGTTTTACTTGAGTGTGCTACCTTTTCGAGGCAAAATCGAAATTGTGGGGCCGAGGTGGATACCCAGTAATTATCAGTTTCCTGATAATTTAGAAACTTGGTTGGTGGAAAATCAAGGTTTCGAAATTAACAAGTACGAGCGAAATGTAATAAAAAATACTAAAATCAAGTTTGTCGAAAGATTTAGCGAACTAAATGCACTTACAAATATTTCATCTGAGTCCAAAGAAGATATACAATCTGAAGATGAAATCCACATGTCAAGTAGTGATGAAGGTAACAACAACTTTTACACGATGATGCAAAATGATGATATTGGCGAAGTAGTTTCGAGATTGGATAAGACTGAAAATAACATCTCAAATAAAGCAACAAAGGCATTAAGAAATGATGAAAGTGTTTTGAGAAATAGTGGTGAAAAAACGGCAAAAGTTAATGAAAATAAAACTGATCAGGTAGAAGTAAGAAACAAAATCGTTGCTGATGTACACAAACCGGTCAAAACAAATATTCTCCATGACTATTTTGAAACGAAACATGCACAAACTCATCAATTGATGAAATCTGTTCAAGTTAATAATAATAATTGCAATCCTATTACTCGAGAAAATAATTATAAATTAATAGAAACTGAAATTACTTTAAGTAAACAACTTACAAACAATAACAACACATCTAAAAAAAGAAAAGTTTCATTTGGTGAGAATAACATATCAAACATTACTGAGAAAGCATTAGTTCAAGCTAATAGTAAAAGTCGACTAAACAATAATACACATGATGTGGAAGACATAAATGACATTTTAGAAAACATGAAGTCCTTAAACGATGTAAAATCTTTTCTTAAAAGGCAAACGATGTCCAGGGAAAATAAGAAACGATGTGTTTCGAGTAAGCTAGATAGGTTGCAGTGGCACATGCTTGAGAAAGAAATTAAAAAATGCATCAAGAAAGCAAATAAAACAACAGCGAATTCTAAAAATTATTTATTAAAAGTAAAAGACGTTTTAAAAGTTAGTCTAACTTAATCTTTTGCTTTATATATATTGTGAATTTTAATTTATTTTTTTTTAAACCAATTTTTGATAGTGTAAAGTTTGAACTATTAAGTATTGTTTATAGATGATGGTTTTAATAAAAACAATAATTTATTGTTCTTGTAAAATCGATTTTTTTTCCTGATTCAAATCTTGTACGACAGCGGATAATAGAATCCAGGCACGTCACTTTTTAATAAGTTTGTGACTGTTAAGTATTAAAATGCTTTTGAAATTTCATATTTTGCATTCTTTTATGCTTTGTTGCGATTTAATGTTTTTACTTGTGGTTAAATTTTGTTAATTTTGCGTTACAAAATTTGTGATTGTGATTCTTAAAGCGCGGCGGTTCTTAGGATATCTGGGAAAAAGTAAATGAGCGTGAGGGTACTTCTTAAAGAAATAAAATTAAAGAAGAAACAAAAAATAATAAAATTTTAACACAAATAATATATGCGGCACCAAAACTTAACTTTGCCCAAATTTGACATTTCTAGTTTAAATGGTTTTCTTACCTCGTAAAAATATTACTAACAAATTTAATTTCTTTTCTTCTTTTAAAAATCCTATACTTTTGAGTTGTGTTACAAATTTGGCGCTCTTTTTTCTGTGACGTAAATATTTTTTTTTAATTGCAACCATCATAGCCCAACATTGTGACGTCACAGAAAAAAAAGAAAAGCCAATTTGTAGCAAATAATTAGCCATTTAACTTTTCTGCCTTTCTGTAAAACTTTTGTAATACCTTTGATATTTCTTACTTTTTATTCACGCTGTAATTTTTTTAAAATTCAATAAAACCGAAAGTGACAATGAGCTTCAGATTTACCTGATTTTGTTTATACACCGTGATTCAGATTTACCTGATTTTGTTTGTACACCGTGATTCAGATTTACCTGATTTTGTTTATACACCGTGATTCAGATTTACCTGATTTTGTTTATACACCGTGATTCAGAAATGTCTAAAGCTGAAGAGAAAATCATCTTACTGATTGTATTAACTTAAAACAAATAAATAAATTTCTTTAGCTGCTTGCATTCTATGCTAAATAAATCAAGACTGCTTAATTGCTTCCGGTTTCTAAAAAATTACAAGAGTTCTCAAAATTTTAGGTTAGAAAGCGAACGCTAAGCGGGCACGCTTAAATTGTTTCTCGAACAATTAACTTCTTGAAGAAATTTGTTTTCAGCTGATTGAAATTAAAGGAACAAAATTAATTGCGACTGCAGATTAACAGATGGTGCTGCTTATATTCTGGTTATTTATTTTTCGCAACGAAATTGCTTTGAAATTGTTTCCGCACAAATGAAGGGGACAAAGTTACTGCTCACGGTAATAGATGGCTCCACAAATGTTTCTTGTTTATTAGAAAAGCTCCCGATTACAAGTGCTAAGCAGAAGTCCGCTTTAATTGTGTCGCAAACATTTTCTTGACGAAGAAATCTTTGAAAGCTGCTTTGAAAATGTTTCCCGGAAACTAAAGGGAGTAAAATTAATTGCGACTATAGATGACGCTATTCATATGGATTAACCTGTTTATAAGAAGTCACAGGACTTGTCAAAATTTTAGCTTAGGAAAGCTGTTTATTAGGAAAGCTCCTGAAAACTGGCATTAAGCGAAAGTATACGCTTCAATTAGTTCTTAAACACTTTCTTGTAGAAGAAATTTGTTTTCAATTGTTTTTAAAATGTTTATAGATTAGCAGATGTCGTTAGTTACGTTTGAAACTTCTTTCGTTCTAGCTATTTCTATTCAACTTTATTTATTATTTATTCGAAATTCTATTTCGAACGTTATTGCCTGAGCTTTGTTAGCGTTTGTTAGTTGTTTCGAGATAGTTTCCCCACGAATAAAGAGGACAAAGTTACGACTCAAGGTAACAGATGGCGCCACAAATTGTCGTAAATTTTTTCGCTTTGCGTTCAAAAATTTTATTTCGTCGAAGTTTTTTTTTCAGGACGCTTTTTCTGAACGTTTCTTACCTAACATTTCGCTTTTTCTGATTATGTTAAGGAAGCAGTTGCGAATTCAAAAAATAATCACTTGACCACCTAGAAGATTTATTTAACAAAGTGCCTCATTACGTGTTCTTTTCTACGAGTTGCTCTGTGAAGAAAAGTCGAATTGTTTTCTTTATTTTTTTTTTGTGCCTCTCAGCTTAAAATAACGTGTGAGCAACAGATTGCGTACGTCGCAGTTTATTTCACTTAAACTCTTCAGCTGGTTTTCCTGCTTTGGAGAATTGGGTGTTTAGGGATTACTGACTCTCTTCGTTCACTCAACGAAAGTTATTGGTCATCGTTGATCTTGCGATCGATGAAAACCAATGGCAACAATCCCCAAAAACCCAATCTTCCCAGCAGTAGAAATAGCTTTACAAACCTAATCAAGAAGAATTAATATCAGACATGACTGCAACGTATCCATCTCTCTTTCGTTCATAGCCAATTCTGAAAAAAGAAAATTCACAATATTGATTTAAATGAGTGCAGATTCTAAAAGCTATCATCTTCCTATTAATTTCTGGCGACTTGCAACAACACGGTGATATAGGAGAACGAGGTCCTTACAATCTGTAAAATTTATTCCCTTTAGTAACCCCCCTCTTAAGTGAGTAGGTGTAGTCCATTCTCTTACCCATAAGTAAACAGTTAAGTTGAGATCAGCCAGCTTGCCAACGGTGTAGTGCAGATTCTAAAAGCTATCATTCTTCCTATTCGTTTCTGGCAACTTGCAACAACACGGTGATATAAGAGAACGAGGTCCTTACAATCTGTAAAACTTATTACCTTTAGTAACCCCCCCTCTTAAGTAAGTAGGTGATCCTTTCTCTTACCCATAAGTAGACAGTTAAGTTGAGATCAGCCAGCTTGCCAACGGTCACCTTGAAAGGCTTAGTGGTCCTCATGTGCACTATCCTCAGATCCCTTTTGAACTTTTCGTCGCACAGGTACCAAGGGCTTTCGTACAGATCATCGCGTAACTTTTCAAACTAATCGGAAAGGTTATTTCTTAAGATCCACTTCGTTTTTTTTCTTAACAACATACCTGCTCGTTCACCAAGTGGCCAAAAAGCGTGGGCCAAAATACTTGGAACAATGACGTGAAGAAGTACGTGGCAAGAGTGAATCGCAAAGGCGGATTGTCGGTCTGAAAGAAGAAGAAAATCCAAAAAGCAACGTAATTAGTACTGCAAAGAAGATTTTGGTCTCAAATTTTATTTACTTATTTAAACTTGATTTGGTTTACTTTAAATGGAAATGGAATGATTTGCCAATGGCTTCAAACTATCAGTTTCTGAGTTGGAACGGTTTGGTATTGATTTGTAACGATTTGCTGTAAATTTGGTACGATTCGGAGCTTCCCACCATTGATTTGGGGTGGTGACCTAAAAAATTTTCGCCTTCAAATCAACTTAGATGTGTTTACTTATGCTCACTTTGAAGATACGGCATCACTTGCGCAAAAAATTGGGTTTACTCAGTTCCAAACAGTCCAGTCTTGAGAGTAAATCCAAAATCCAACACAGTACAGATTCACCACGACATGAAACTTGTGCCACAAATTCTCAACTTGTCTAACTTCCAATACCAAATCATTGGAAGTCAGCAGCAAATCATCCCAATAAACATCAGTTAACAATCAAGTACAAATTATTTCAGTTGTTTCTAATCAGCAATGGTTCTGCTTTAACAAGCACTTAATATTTTGATACCAATACCAAATCATTTGGCGTCAACAAGATCGTTTCAAAACAGCAGTAAACCGTTTCAGTCAACATACATCAGGGTGAAGGGGAACTTTGACTTTCAAAAGTTGTATCATCTTAACAAACTCTTAATATCTTGCTAGGTACCAATACCAAATCATTTTAAGTCAGTAACAAATTGTTTCAAAGCAGCAGGACATCGTTCCAATCAATACCTGTTAATAGAAATTCATTACCAATCAGCAATAAATCATTTCAAGTCGTTCCTAGTCACCAATCGTTCCATAATAACAAGAATTTAAGTCTCGATTGGATCTACCCAGTGCTCCAAAAATTTTGCAATAAAGGCACTTGGGTATCTGAATTTATTTTGATCCGCGAACTCACCATGACCAGAGCAAATCCTATAAATATCGTAAACGAGATGCAGTTCGGAATGGTCAGCAACAAACACGGCGAAAAGAAGCTCTCCAGTTCATCGCAGAAGGCCAGAAGCTTTTGGTGGAAACGCACCAAACTCTTCAGGTGATTCCTCAAGTCCTCTTGAAACTCCTTGGTTCCAACCGCCTTATAGACCTCAGGGAAGGAACTTTCTTTTACGCTGAAACAAGGCAAGCCATTTCTTGATGGTGTCATTTTTGGCGACGTCGAATTAAAAAGGAAATCCAAATTTTGAAATTTATATTGGTTTTGGATCTTAGGTAGTTAATTTTTTTTGCCCACCACACCTTTACAGAGGTAAGCCCAAATTTTTACTGAATTACCTACTTCTGAATTTCTTTCTGCGTCGTGGCCAGCAATAACCCTTCTCAGTTCCCTCCAGCACTCACGAAGAGGCCTGATTTTGAATTTTCAACTAAAAGTCTCAAGACTCAAGGTCAACTTAATCCAGTTGAATTCAACCTAAGCTGGCTCGACTCGGGAAATTAATTTTAAAATAATTTACAACCGAAAATTTAAGTGCATTAAAAATTTTATAAACATTAAAAACGAATGAAAGTTGACGTCGACTAATCTCAAGGCCGACTCAACTCAATGAGATTATGGATCGATGAAGTAATGAATTGATACATCAATGAAATTATGGATCGATGAAACAATGAACTGATGTATCAATGAAATTATGGATCGATTGATCGATGAAATTATGGAAAATGAAGCGATACATCAATAAAATGTAAACGAATCGGTGAATCAATGAATTGGTGTATCAATGGATCGATGAAGCAATGAATTATTATATCAATCAAATAATGGATCGATTGATCGATGATCTACGGATGAATGAAGCGACAGATCAATAAAATTTGTGGATCGAAGGATCTGTGATGTGATGGATGAATGAATCATTGGGTCAATGACACGATGGATCCAGGATGCGATGTGTCAATAAAATGGCGAATTAATGAACCGATGATCGATGGATTAATGATACAATGGATCGATGAAGCGATAAGATCAATAAAATTTATGGGTCGATAAAGTGATGCGATATTTGGGACAGACCTTGTGTGTCATCTTCAACAATAGCGGAAAATTTAAACGTTAGATAAAAATAACGCGTGTTATACTTAATCAAAAATTAAAAGGATTCTTTTCAAGTGCTTCTTGTAATGGTCATCGTGAGCGCGATAGACGAATGAAGCGTTGAATCAAGGACACGATGTGTCGAGGAAGCGATGGATCAATAAAACGATGAATTCATGAAACGAAGATAACTTGATTGAAGTTTGTTCTTGTCCGATGAAAATAGTAAGTAGAAAGTTTTTTTAATCTCAAACCGGACAGAAAAATGAAGGGAAACACACTCAACGTTTCGCTATAGATTTATAGCTTCGTCAGGAGTGAAAAAAAACTGCAAGAACTAGAAAAATCTGTTATTAACTCTTTATCATTCGATTTAACGTTATATTTTCGTTATGTAGATGACATTTTATTGATTTTGCCTTCTGATAAGGTAGATTTTGTTTTAAATAAATTTAATTCTTTTCATAATAGATTACAATTTATAGTAGAAAAAGAAAATAATAATTCATTGAGTTTTCTTGATGTAAATATTATCAGACAGAATGATAAATTAATTACTAATTGGTTTCATAAACCTACCTGGTCAGGTAGGTACATAAATTTTCACTCGTACACACCTAAAAATTATAAAATTGCAACTATTATTTCATTAACTGATCGAGCTATTTTACTTTCTGATAAAGTTTTCATTTATGATAACTTAAATTTAATAAAGAAAACTCTTATTCAAAATTCTTATCCAATAAATCTTATTGAATCAGTAATTAAAAATCGTATTAAATACTTACAAAATTCAAATGTCTCTAAAAACATTAGACAAACTTCGAATCATAAATACATATCCTTGCCTTATATTGAACCATTACACAATACATTTAAACACATTTTCAAAAAACATAATTTAATTTTAGCCAGTAAATCTGTGAATAATTTAAATTTAATTTTTTCGAATTTAAAAACCAAAACACCGAAATTAAAACAACCTAACGTGGTTTATGAAATCAAATGTTCAAATTGTAATTCTGTTTATATAGGTGAAACGAGCCAAAATTTAAAAAAACGTTTAGACCAACATAAATATCATATTCAAAAAAATAATCAAAATCATTCAATGCTTGTAGAGCATTCATTAGTAAATAATCATAATTTTGATTTTGATAATACTGATATTTTGTACAGTGAATCTAATATTTTTAAAAGACGTTTCATAGAAATGTGTAAAATTAAAATGTCTGGAAATTCTATTAATAAACGTACGGACTTTGAAAATTTAAATGACATATTTTGTAGTTTTCTGGACTCTTTTAACAAGATATAGATCTGTCAATTAATTAATTATATATATATTTAAAAAAAAAAAAAGTAGCTTTAATTAGTTCTCGTTACTCTTATTCCGAACAACTCGTAGTTTAGTTTAAAAATCATGTTACCTTTTCGTTTCTCTTGACGACTTGTTTCTCTTGACAACTTGTTTATTTATTTTTTTCACTCCTGACGAAGCTATAAATCTATAGCGAAACGTTGAGTGTGTTTCCCTTCATTTTTCTGTCGGGTTTGAGATTAAAAAAACTTTCTACTGAAGATAACTTGAATTAATGAAACACTAAATCGATGAAATTATGGATCGATTGATTGATGGATGAAGCTACGGACGAATGAAACCATAGATCAATAAAATCTATGGATCAATTAATCTATGATGTGATGGATCAATGTCACGATGGATGTACGATGCGATGCGTCAATAAAATGACGGATTAGTGAATCAATGATACGATGGATTAATGAAGCAATGGATCGATGAAGCAATGAACTAATGTATCAATGAAATTATGGATCGATTGATCGATGAAGTTATGGAAAAATGAAGCGATACGTCAATGAAATCTAAATGAATTGGTGAAGCAATGAATTGGTGTATCAATGGATCGATGAAGCGATGAATTATTATATCAGTGAAATTAAGGGTCGATTGATCGATGATCTAGGGATGAATGAAGCGACAGATCAATAAAATCTGAATGGATTGATGAATCAGTACTGCATGGATCGGATCAAGGACACGATGGATCGACGAAGCGATGAGTCAATAAAACGATGAACTAATGAAATACTGAATCGATGAAATTATGGATCGATTGATGGATGAAGCTACGGACGAATAGAACGATAGATCAATAAAATATATGGATCGATGGATCTATGATGTGAAATTTTTATGAACATTAAAAACGAATGAAAGTTGACGTCGACTAATCTCAAGGCCGACTCAACTCAATGAGATTATGGATCGATGAAGTAATGAATTGATACATCAATGAAATTATGGATCGATGAAACAATGAACTGATGTATCAATGAAATTATGGATCGATTGATCGATGAAATTATGGAAAATGAAGCGATACGTCAATAAAATCTAAACGAATCGGTGAATCAATGAATTGGTGTATCAATGGATCGATGAAGCAATAAATTATTATATCAATCAAATAATGGATCGATTGATGGATGAAGCTACGGACGAATATAATGATAGATCAATAAAATCTATGGATCGATGGATCTATGATGTGATGGATGAATGAATCATTGGGTCAACGATACGATGGCTCCAGGATGTGATGTGTCAATAAAATGACGAATTAATGAACCGATGAAACGATGGATTAATGATACAACGTATCGATGAAGCAATGAATTGATGTATCAATGAAAGTGTGAATCGACTGATCGATGAAGTTATAGACGAATGAAGCGATAGATCGATAAAATCTGAATGAATTGATGAATTAATGAGGCGATGGACGAATGAAGCGTTGGATCAAGAACACGATGGATCGAGGACGCGATGGATCAATAGAACAATGGATTAATGAAACACTGAATCGATGAAGCGATAAGATGAAATTATGAATTAATTAATTAACTGAAGCTGTGGTCGAATGAAGCGATAAGATCAATACAATTTATGGATCGATAAAGTGATGCGTTTATTTGGGACAGACCTTGTGTGTCATCTTCAACAATAGCGGAAAATTTAAACGTTAGATAAAAATAATGCGTGTTATACTTAATCAAAAATTAAAAGGATTCTTTTCAAGTGCTTCTTGTAATGGTCATCGTGAGCGTGTGTGTGTGTGTGTGTGTTGCATGCTAGTGGCGACGACACAATGTGAGAGAAGGAGGACTGCGCGTGCCATGCCTTTCAGAGAGCAAAACTGGGGCCCCCCTGAAATTACTAAATCAATATTTCGATGTTGCTGACAATATTTGTAATAGTCTTCGAGCCTATTGTTCCAGATGCTTCTCCTTTATGCAACTTTAATGCGCCTTTGAGCGATCATCTCATCAGCACTCACGAAGAGGCCTGATTTTGAATTTTCAACTTAATTTCGAACTTTAAAATCGAAAATCCAAAAGGAACTGTCTCTTCCAAAATATTTAATCATACCAACCAGTTACTATCGCGTTCGGTCATAAATTTTTCCACCGTTTCCTTGGAAATACCATTTTGAAGCAAGACGTGATAGAAAGCGTTTCTGAACTCCCAACCTGAAACCGGGTTTTAAAGACTCGGCAAGTCAAAAGTAAGGGAAATCACCTAAAAGTTCGATTTGACCGCTGGTCAAGAACGCAACGCACATGAAGAAAAAATCGCCGTTGAAATAAGCGAGCCCCAAAATTAATTGGCTTATAATCTGGGTCAAGTACGTCAACTCGTAGTACGGCGAGTGGGTCCAATCGTACGGATACCAGAGTACCATGGGTAAAGTTCTGAAAAGACTTTAAAACCCCTTTGCTCGCAATTTTGGACGCCCCTTACCTTTCAGACCCTTTAAAAATCGGACTGAGAAACACGATGGTGCTGGTGAACAAGTCCAGAACGACTCCAGAAGCCACGATTGCGCGGCTTAATTTTTTATGGCGTTCCATGGTTTTCTCTGTCAATCCAGTTGCAGATGAGGACTTGAATAGGGCATTCATCATCTTCACGATCCTCATTGCATGCTCATCGAAGACATAATAGTAATTGATCCGTACAAAAACCCCTACGTAAACCGCTGAAATTTCTTTTGGTTATACCCCCCGAAAATTTTGCTCTGGTGTTTGGTGACTCACCAATGTTAAGCATGCTGATTTCCATGTTGGCTCGTTTTGCCACTCCGATTATGGAAAGTACGACGATGGAGATGGTGAAAACGTTGCAGAAAAAACGGAAGGCCCTTTGCAAAATCCTCACCTGAAAATTGGTCCTGTTTTTGGGCTTGAAGCCTAAAAATTGGAACCACCATAGGTTCTCATTCAGGTACCCGTTGGCGGACATGACTTTGGGGTTCTGCGTCGTCTTTAAGGGGTAATTTGCATGTGGAATTAAGTTACTGGGAATTCGGTCTCATTATCTCCGAGAAGTTTGCGCGAAAGTTCTCGGCCGGTTGTTACTGTTTTTGTAACAAACAATTTGGACTGACGAGTAACGTGTAATTTGCAATGTAAGTAACGGTGCAGTCTTTTATTTTTTATTTTTGGAAGTCAAAGTTCCGCCCTCCCCCCCTTAATATTGGAAATGTACACGAGCACAAAATTACCAATATACAGGGTGATCCACGGAAGTCACCACTAACAATTTGAAACGCCTCAGTAAATTTTTTTTTTCTAAAATTTGTGCTGCGCTCTTTCTAACTAAAGGAACGAGGAAACGAGAAATACCACATTTAATGTTTATTGAGGAATTCATTGATCATTTCAATGAATCACCTTACATAAATATTTATGTTTTAAGACGGACAATTTTAATGTGTTCTGTTCTTTTCTGAGCAGTTCAGTTCATAGTAATTCTTAACTATGAGTGGAATCTTCTTAAGGAGGTCAAAGATCGTTGTGCACACCATGGTATTGTTAAAATAATTTTCATGAATTTAATTATCATATACAGGGTGTTTCTAAATTCCTTGGACATGGCTCAACCACGGATTCCTGGGCTCAAAATAAGGCGATTTAACCAAACTTATCTATATCCATAATGGTCTCGTTAAGCCGGTATTCTTCATCAAAGTTCTTGAAGAGAAAATTAATTTCTCTTTATAACGAAGGAACGTCTGAACCGATTTGGATGAAATTTGGTATGAGGTCCCATAAAAAGGTAAGTCAAAGACATTTACAGGTGGTTTTAGTTAATTACAGTTAACCGCTAGCGTGAAAAACAGGGTTGCCACAAAACATATCTCACTATAATTTTTTTGAGGTTAGGAAGATAACTGTAGTTAATATTTTTTTTAGAAAGAATCACTCGATACTGAGGTCTTTCGTACCTTTGTAACTTTTGATATTTCTTATGGTTTATTATTATTTATTTATTATTCATTTCACGTTTTTGTGATTTATATTGTTTTAAGGAATTGTCGTTTTCCGTTTTATTCGCAGTTCGTTTGTTTTATTTCCTCCTTTTGTTTCCTCCCAGTTTCTTGACTTCAAAAGTTTTCGGCCAGAAATTCTCCGTTTTTCCATTAAGTTCAACCATGCAATATTAAGTTCGTTCCAACTCAACCGAATTTGACCTGACCCTACCGTACCCCAGCGATTAATTAAAATTAAAAACTAAAATTCGAAATTGTAAAATTGAAACTTAAAATTTCACTTTTGAAAAGTAAAACCAAATAAACGAAGATTAATTCCAAAACAAATCAGAATCAACCCAATTTGGGCAAAAAGTTAAAAATTAAAAGAAATTGAAACTTGAGAATATTAAAAATTACAAGGCAATTAAAATTAATTGCACTCAGGAAACAAAACAAAAAAAAACAAAATGAACTTTTGAAACTATTGCTATTGACTAGGCTTTTTTGGTTGATCCAAGAAAAGACATGCATTGGAACAACCAAAAAAAAAACAAATTTGGTAAATATTTTTGATTAAATACAGCCAATAGCAACGGTTTGGTTGATCCAATGCACTTTGTTTTCCGAATGTGCTATAACTCTCAAGGCCGACGATATGTATTTAACAAAACTATAAAATTGATAATTGAAAGAAAAAATAAATGTAAAAAATTAAAATTCGAAGTAAAAGTAAATTTTGCCAATTTCGAGGTCATTCCAATTCAACTAAACTCCACCTGATTCTACCCAACATTCTCTTTTGTTTATTTTTATGAAATTAATTTTTTACATTTTGTTTATTGACGCTTCAGTCCTTTGTTTTGTACTGTTTTTTTTTTATTTTTCGTCTCAAGGCTCATTTGTTCTTGTTCTTCTTAGTCGTCGGACAAGAAATCTGGCAACCCTGAACCTGCAGCATAGATGTGCAGATTGATTAGAATGCAGTGCTGCCAATGATCGGGAAATCTCCCGAATTTCGGGAAAATTGAGGCGGTGGTGAGAATTTTGCACGATACACTAATCGTCGAGATAAAAGCGTGAAATAAACTCACATCGAGTAAACGAAAACAAAACACGATCAATCAAAGACGATAATTAAAAAACAAAAAAAAACGTCGAATCAAATCAAACAAAAAAGAAAAAAAAAAGATAATAAACTGATAGTTAAAACATAAAAACAATGCAAATAAAATCGATTAAAAGAAAAAGGTCGATCAATTGATTATATCGAAAAATGAATTAAAGTCAAATGATGAATTTCAAAAACTACACGAAACACAAAACAAAAGACGATCGGTGATGAAAAGACTAAAATAAAAATTGAAGTTTGTTCTTGTCCGATGAAAATAGTAAGTACAAAGTTTTTTAATCTCAGACCGGACAGAAAAATGAAGGGAAACACACTCAACGTTAGATTTATAGCGAAACGTTGAATGTGTTTCCCTTCATTTTTCTGTCCGGTCTGAGATTAAAAAAACTTTGTACTTAAAATAAAAATGTAACAAAATGAATCGAATCGAGAACACTGAGGAAAGTTTGCACAAAAAGAAAAACAAAAGAGAATCAAAGTGATGATTCAAATATAAAAATAACAGAAGCGGCGGGCGATCAGTTTATAATAAAAGAAATCAAAACAAAATAAATAAATAATAAATTGTCAAAATTTAACAAAATTTAAATTCAACATTGTTATAGTATATCTGCACCTACTGTTTTAGAAATATTAATTAAATTCGAAAGGGGGACAATGAAAATTGTTATTTCTTTGTAAGGGGTCGATGTTTAAAAAAAGTTTGGGAACCCCTGTTAACCCCTGTCAACAATTGCTGGACGCACGATATTTAATAATTTTTCAATCTGCGGGAAAGAAACGGGAATTTTCATTAGAATTTGCGGGATTTCAGATTAATACGATTAGCAGCACTGTTAGAATGGGCGCGTTCAGGAACACTCATCGATTGAGTTGCTTACTCAGCAATCGTTTGTGATTGGCTCACATTAAGGTAATAGCCAATCACAAACGACTCCTGAGTAAGCAACTCAGGCGCTGAACGCGCCCATTGTTTTCTTTGAATCTCTCTATTTTTAAAACTTGTTTGGATTGAATTATGGTTATTTACAAATGAATTGTCAATCAAAAATTCTGATAATTCTGATACGGAGATTGAAGCTGAGTTCAGCAATGCGCTCGGCGATTCGAGCAGAGCTAGCGTAATTTTAATCAGCTGATTACAGAGTGCTCTAGTTGAGCAAACTTAATTGCGTAACACTAAAATGTGTTCAGACCAGACAACATTTACACTTATTCTTAATTAATGAAAAAATATTAACATAACCTACCTACTTACAAATTCTAAATTTAAGAGTTCCTTCTAAACACTCCGAGCTCATCGAGTGACATCTTTTTCATCTGCTTTGTGTTTGCCGAACGCTTCCGATCTGACGAAACATGCTCGATTTGTCATTACCGAACGATTCAGAGGTGATTGATGAAAAACATCGTATTGCCGAACGCAGCTTGAGGAGTGCTGCGGTAATGGAATTCTGATTCCGCCGCAGTTGGCAACACTACATGTTGATTTTAGCTGTCACCGGGCTGTCAGTGTCAGAAATACATATAAAATAGCATTTTAAATATTTAAACAGGTGATAATGGCGATGTTATGTAAGCGAAGCAGAGTCCACGGCATATTTTCTTTCACACATCCATCAGTATGTGTAAGTAAAAATTAATAAATTTTATAAACTTACTAAACACCCATTAAATATGAGGTTATGCAATTTTTTTTTTATTATACAAAAGTTTCTACCTAGATTTTTGTGTAGGGATTACGACAGAAGACTTCCAGGCCGCCAGAAACCATTTTCATAGAAAGAAATTACGAGGTGCCTATTATTTCTGTAACAGAAAAGGACAACGTAGACATAATAGGCCCCCCAGATCCGGTTTCGAATTTGAGACCTATCATCAGGCGGCAGCTTCAATATGAGACCTCGTTGCAACAGAAACTACGGGAAATGCAAGACGCAACACAACAGTGGAATCAACAGTTTTGGATGGACCATAACACAAAATTTATTCTTGTAAGTTATTGGAAGTTTCACTTCACTTTTTAAGACATGTTAGAGGTAAATGAAATAGAGAAAAATGTTTATCTTAATCTTACAAAATATGTTTGGTTTAAAAATACTCTAATGTGGAGCAAGTGCATATGTGAAGCTGAATTTTTTACACAATTTTGAGGTTTTCTGATATGGGGCATGAGAAACCAACAAAATATTTTGATAATTCTAAGTTAATGGAAAATAATGTTCGTTATTCAGAGAGGCTATTTGATAATTCCAAATATTCCGGAGAACGTTAGCCGTGACGTTAATAGACGGAAATTTATGTGTTTTGAATAAGAAAGGCATCACGTTGAGTGTTTTTTTTTTTTAATTTAATCAAGACCATTAAGTTTCATAATCTATAATTTTGTAATAATTGATGGCTAGATACCATTTTTTGAGAAGACTAGGCGATTTTTGTAAGTTTTAGATAAAGCACCCACTTTTAGAAAGAAAAACAAAAATCAGAAACCTTTCACCATTTGTTGAATATTTCCTTGGACATGTATATCTTGGTTTATCACAAAATTCGTAATACCATTGAATGATTGACTTTTCAGGGTGCCCTTCGTTATAATCTGCAGTTGCCTCTCTGTACATTTTATTATCTTCACATATCAGAATTAACTGTTCTTTTTTTTATCAAGTCAGTTGTTCCACCATACTTCACACATAGTATGAAAATTAATTTGACTGAGTACTGAAAATGATTGTCAAATGCCCAAGGCCTGATAATATTTTTGTAATAAGTGCAAAAGTATTTAGTAAAATACTTGTCTCTTTGTTATTTAAAGTAGTACGTCATTTATTTTGAGCTTTTTACACGTTCCAGGCAAGGCACAAACTTTTATAAAGAATCAAATTTTCTGAGAAATCAGCAATGAAACAGTTTTCTGTCTATTGCATATTTCCTTGGACACGTTGAATAGGAAGTTCTATGTATTTGAAATAAGTTTTTGGATAAAACAAACTTAAAAACCCTGTATATTTTTAAATAATTTTGAGTATCTGCAACTTTAGTATTAAATATTTTTTTATTTTGTTTCGGTAGATTGCGTCTTTATTAATGCAGATTTTTTCGCTATTATTTGCGTATTATTTTGTATAGATGCATGATTTAACATTAGTTACAATTATACAGGGTGTTCCGTGTGACTATGCCAAACCAAAGTCGATTGTGTGTGTATTTTTTTAAATGAAATGTGTGCCTAAACTTAATAATTTTTGAGATATTGACATTTAAGTGTAAATAAATGGTATTATTTGATGTTTTATAGGTTAGATGTTTATTAAAATTTGCTACTTAAATTTTATCGTTACATAACCTCTCTGGAACAGAAAACAATAAAGTAAAGTCGGCATATATGGAATACCCATTCTTTGGGCCGTCATAAAATGTGAAATAAGATAATAAATACGGAAATATTTTAATTAAAAATACTTTATGTTGTTTTCTAGCGGTTATTTATAATAAATTTAAGAAATGCATATTTTTTGGAGAAATTTCTGTAGCAAATTAAACTACATAATTTAAAATGATAATACGAAATAGTCAGTTGAGGTAATACAAAATAAAGAAAAATATGCAACACTTTGAATCAATAAGGTGAAATATCAACAGTTGTACTGATTTATACCATAAAAAACTTATCTTGGTGTAAAAAAAGACTTTTATTTAAAAAAAATCCGCCAAAATACGTTTCTCTGGCACCACGCGGAGTCTTCCAAAACGATATATGTATTCACAAATTAAAGTTATGCAATCTTATCTGCAGTAGTGACCTACAATACCGAAACTCATGTTAATACCAGCGTCGTGTAACAGATGGCGCTTCTCATTTCAGAAATACCAGGACTTTAATCATCTCGAACGTATTCCTATTATTTTACACAGGGCGATTCATAACTCAGATGTTCATTTTACTCGGTTAGTTTAAATGGAACGGGCTATATTTTATTACAGAATCAACTCAAATGTACCGAGTGTTTCAGAAATAAGTGCAGAAATTTAACCTGTAATACATCACCGTAAATAGGAACGATTGAACTTACATGTCCTTATTAAAAGTTTTACGTATTTCGAGAAAATCGCAGTTGAAAATCGGGCAAGAAATAAACGTACGTCTATGTCTTTGAGGTAGGTCAAGAAAAGCAAATTTTACTGGAATAAAAAAACAGAAGTGTAATCGAGCGGTGAGTGACCTTTGCCGAAGTCGAAAGGCCAAAAGAAGCGTTGTTTTTAACGCCTCAATAAGTCGTATTACGGCTGAGCTAAAAGAATTTGCTTCATTTTTTATGATTATGACACATAATTTATTGCTCCGTATTCTTTGGGATCAACGGTTTAGTTTGTGAAGAGTGATTGAACGAGTTAAAGCTAAATTTGATTACTATCTACATAGTAACGAGTGTACTAAATAAAAATCTGGTCAAGTAGGTCATGGCCGAGAATTTGTTCGCTGCATGCATGTCGCTTCTAAGTTCAATCTGCGCAGCTATCAGACGTCAAAAATAGCTGTTGAATAACCACGTTTTCCGTTATTTTTTCTTAATTATTTTTTATAAATGACATGTTATTTTTTTGGGAACCTGTTTTAAAGTTATGTTTAGCATTTAGCTTGAAACTGAAATAACATTTAACGAATTACCATATGGGGGTTTTAATGTTTTTGCTAAACGTACGAAATCATCTAAAACGTACAGACCTTGTTTGTGAATTTTTCCATAGCCTGCTTGACCAGTTTTTTTTATTTAGACACTCGTTATTATTGCTTATTAAAATGCAGCAATTCACGAACGGCCAGAGAACAGCATTTCAGAGGAGTATATTCACAATGCCGTCGACAGTATTTGCATTTGAAATGCACACGAACACGAATCACTTTTTCGCCGAGCTCGTTTGTGCGTCGCTAATGATGGACGCCACGTCGAGCAATTGTTATAAACATAAATAAATGTCTAATAATGAACGTTTTTTTAATATTCCTCCACACAGATGATTGATATTCGGTGAGTGTGTTTTGAGTATTAGTCATTCCCGCCGTGTTTACTGTCTACGATCAGAAAAGCAAGTTCCCGTAAGTTTTTTTTTTGTTATTTCATGAACGCCGAATAAGGAACTGATATTTTTTTTTTGTATTTTTTCGTGTTGTTTGTGCTGTCGGCGTACCGCGGTTAAAAAATTTGCACTCATTTTGCAAACACCCTGTACATTTTATGTTGACGTTTTCTGTAAATTTCATCATACTTTCTTAGTAAATTCGTGTTTTATTTAAAGTGTCGCAAGCGATTAAAATTCGACGCTCTTTTTTTTGGCAATTTTGGTTTCAGTGCCAGAAGAGGAAAACTTGTACTTGAAGCTTTGAAGTCATTTAAGAGACACCTGTATATCATTTCAGTATCATTTAATAGTTATTATTTTATATTTTAGGAAAAACAAAAACAAAAATATTTTGCAGCAATTATAAATTATTATTTTAGGAAAAACAAAAATATATTGCATCACATCCACAGTCATCAGGGAGAACTTTAACTGCAGATGAGATGAGCGAATTTTACAAGAAATTTTTAGATGAAAACTGGAAAACGCATGTTCTTTATAATTTTCAATGGTATAAGAAGAACTTCGAATTATTGATGTTGGCGTTCAAGGTTGGCGTGCAAAGTCTTACAAGAAGTTCCTAGCAGGTAAAGAAAAACTAGCTTTTCATATCTAGCCAGTTTTGGGGGCGAAAATATCGTTTCGCTTTTATAGATTTTACTTGCCACATTTAAAATTTAATTAAGCTGTGTGTGTGTGTGGGTATTTAGCCAAATTGACAGTGTTTTGCAGTTATGTTAAAATCTTGGATTTTGCTTGTGTTGCTATTGCATTGTTTTATTACTTGCAATGGCATTTATAATGAAGTTATCAGCAGAGGACTTGATATTACATCCCAAGTCGTGAAAATGAGAACCACGATAGTTTTTATAAACGATGGTCCATTACCTGTTTCCCGCTACAATTATTACATTGATGAAGACGTTGATCATTTTTCCGTACAATTTTTCATCGAGGATGAGATGAATCGGAAGACGTTTTTTAAGTACATAAGAAAACCGTCATCGAAAAGGAAGCACAAATTTGAGATCAATTTAGGCCGGGCGATTAAGGTTAACGAAACGTTCAGATTCCTAACAAACTGCTTCATTTACGACAAGATAAATTCATTTGGCATGCTTGGAAATAAAACTCATCTTGTAAAGTACACTTCGAATTTATATCACTACTCCGAGTACATAACGCAACAGTATTTCAACTTGATATCTGTCAATAGTTCGGATGTTACGGAGCACACGCACGTTTTTTTTGAAGAGACCGAATTAGACTTGAAATTCTTATCGCTAAATGTTAGGCCTTTTAAGTACGATGAGGTGAAGATCGTTTATAAAACGCACATACAATTTTATCGGGTCACAAGTTTAAAAAGGACCGTAATACTTTCCCACTGGCATAATATTCTTATAAGAGATGAAGTGCATGTTAGAAATGTTGGTAAGTTGCTGTAAATCACTCACTGCTGACGAATTAAATACTAAGTTTATATTAAACCATCATTTTCTTTAAATTTTAAATTGAAAGGTAAATTACAAGCCATCGTTTATGTTTATTTTAGTCAAGGCTTTAGTTAGGGGCGACTTTAATCATGAGATTATTATATGGTATTTAAAATAATTAATGTTTTGCCATGTAAAAAATGGTTTATTTATCAGTGGCATTTCTTTCTGTGAAGTTTAGAAACACCCTGTATATTAATGTCATTGCTCTATTAGACACACATAAATTTCAGTTTAATTTATCCAATATTTTGTTGTTACAGGACCCCCATTAGCGTCATTCGGACTTCATCACGATGAAAGAGAGAAGTACAAACTCACTACGTACATACCGGAGACAGCCAGGGATCTTAGGCTTTACGATGATTTAGGAGATATTTATAATTTAGAAATAAAATACGAGAAAGGAAGATACGAGGATGATAATTATGTGGAAGGAAGGTTTAAATTGCTCTTCGAACCGCGTTTTCCACTGCTGAGGTCTTATAAGGCGCACTATATTCTGGAATACACCCTACCTACTTACGCCCACATAAAATATAGAGGCCAGCTTTATCAAGCTGAATTGTTCCTGCTTAACTTTGTCCTGCCGGAAGCCATTATCGAAAATGCATCGATGCGGATTGTGCTGCCTGAAGGGGCTAGCATGCATTCGGAACGTCATGTTGCCAAGTTTAATTTACAGGATGTGGAGGCGTACAATGACATGCTCTCGTTTTCAAGAGTCGCTTCCGTTTATAATACCACTTATGTAACTCAGAATGACGTCCACGTGATCACTGTGAAATATACCTTCCACCAGGCACTTCTGTTTACTCCGGCTATAATATTATCCTTCTATCTTTGGATGTTTAATTTATCAGTTTTTTTCTTGAGGCATCTGTTCTTAAAATTTGATGTTCATGTTTTCGTTGAATCATAAAAAGTGTGTTTGATATGATTTTTAAACTGTTTAGTAGAAAATTCTAGTGTGTATTTTATTTGTTCGTGGTTTATTTCATATTTGTCGAGTGATTTCAAATAAAAAAAATATTTTCAATTTATTTTGTTTGGTAAGTTTGTGTTGAATTTGAATAGTAAAGGATGAATTAAGTTTTGATTTTGTGGTTTCATTTTTATTATACTTACAAAACGTGAACTTATACTTAAGTATTAACACAAAAATACTTGACATAAGTACATTTAAACAACAATTAATGATAAATGAACTTAACGATTATGCTTATGTTTACAACAACATGGTGTCATTCCACAATAGCAAGCGGGTGATGAACAACGTCCTTGACGCATACACTTACTGGGACAGGGGTATAAATAAGGTTGAGGGTGTGATGGTCCGGAATAAGGCTGAGCTGGTTGTTGTTGGAATTGCCTTGGATACATAGCTGCTTGTTGCTAAAAAAAATATATTTCTTGACGAATAAGCTCATTTTTTCAATTTTTAAAATAATTTAGAATATTTTTAAGCAGTGCAGTTATAGAGGGCGTACGCCAGTGCGGCAAATATTAACTTCATTGTGGTTTGAAATACAAAAAAGAGTTGCAGCTATGTTGTATTTACAATACAAAAAAAAAAAAATTGTAACGAAATCCATACAACGTCCAAAAAAAGAGTGATTGACAATTTTTATAAACTAAACCCACTCTATATTCTTTTACATTTTCGTATTTTGCACGGAATAAGAATACAAATAAATAAAAAACTAAGCTACAAATGAAAATTATGCTCATACTAAAGACTAGCTGACTGTTTGGAGTGGAAGCAGCTCGAAGTTCAAAATTGAACTGCTCCGTACTCCAAACACTGCGACCCCGTTTTTTTTTTTTTGAATAGGCACTGGTGGAAGTGCAACACAACCCTTCCTATAAGATATTCCAATTTTTTTATGTGATATTTATGTATAGGAAAAATATTTCTTGTTGTACCTCTGACGGTTCTGAGCTGTAAGCTGAATAGTATCTTTCATCGTCAGGGCAAGTATGGTAACCCATAATCCCAGGGCAATACATTTGTTTATCGTGAATTCGAGTGAAGTCTTGCTGAAATTGAGTTTCGTGCCTTTTCACCGCACTCTTCATGACTCGCTTCGGATCGTAAGTCGACCTCATCTGCAAAATGGAAATAAAATTTAAAGTAACCGCGCAGATGCTTCAGGTTTTCGCAAAATAAACTTCCTTCCCGTTCTTATGTTTTTGATTTTATAAAATTTAATTGATGTGACTTTCCGAAATTGCATTTGCATTTGTTAATTGGGTTTAGTGTGGCGCCCATCGCGAAGTCGAACTGAATACATAGATGCAACTTGTCTATAATCTGTATCAAAAACGAATAACATCGTCACTCATTAACAAAATAGTGCAACTTTGCCATCCTGCATGTTTCCCCCCAATTTATAATTTTTTATAATAATAATAATATAATTTTTTTTCCAGGTAAAAATTAAAAAATTTCAGACTTATCGAGTTATAAAATTTAGCCTTGAAGGAGAAATTCTTGAGCTGCCTTGCCTTGGTAAATATAAATCATCCGTGCATCCGAAAATCATTCAAGCATTTATAAATGGCTATGATTTAAACGGTCGAGAAAATATTAAGTTTTTTTTTTTTGGCTATAAAATACAATGCAATTGCAAAATTATTGATTGAACAGCTATCCCTGCACTAAAACGAAAATGTTTTTTTTTGTTTGATATTTTTACCATTTTTATGAGCAGTTTTAAAAGAGTTACGACAGTCAAAACAATGAAATTACATCGAGTTTAATAAATATGACTTGTCTGATTTTTATTAGATATATTTAATCCGGCTGTAAAATCCAGTAAACTCTAAAAAAATACGATAACTACACAAACTATAGTTGCCGGTATGGGGAGTAGGTAATTTTTAACCCAAAATTGTGCTTACAGCAACCGATTTTTTACTTAAAAAAGCCATCTCGCACGAAACGCTCAAATAACGCCATTGTCCCGAAATTTGGAATTGTAAAAATCTAGAAAATTAGTTTTAAGTCAATTTCGATGATGGCAGTGAATTTCCCGAGCCTCCCCTGTACAGCTGTTTAGGCCCTACTTGGGGCCTCGTCAGCAAGGGAGAAGGTTCGAGATCTCCAATGCAATCTAACCAATAATTTAACTGACCTATTTTTGTTATCTCGGAATCAAGTAAATAAGTTAACAATAGTTTAGGTCGCGACATCGCGTAGTCAAGTTTTGGCCTAAAATTGCGTCAGAATAACAAATAACAACCAGTTTGTTACTATTACTGACAATTACAATTACAAAATCTGACAAAAGTACGAAAAAATTATAATTATTTGATTTGTGAACAATTTTAATTAAAAAAAGAACGAAAGACGTTTATGACAATCGAAAAATCATGTGCAAAGGAAAAAAAACTAAAATCACTGACGAAAGTAAGAAAAAATGATAATTATTTGATTTCTGAACAATTGTAATTGTCAGTAATTAAAAAAAGAACGAAAGACGTTTCTGGCAATCGAGAAATAAAGTGAAAAAGAAAAATGAAACTAAAATTACGGACAAAAGTAAGAAAAAATTGTAGTTATTTGATTTCTGAACAATTGTAATTGTCAGTAATTAAAAAAAAACGAAGAACGTTCTTGAAAATCGAAAAACCATGTGCAAATGAAAAAAGAAACTAAAATTACCAACAAAAGTAAGAAAAAATTATAATTATTTGATTTGTGAACAATTGCAATTGTGAGTAATTAAGCAAAGAACGAGAAACGTTTCTGACAATCGATTAACCAAGTGCAAATGAAAAAAAGAAACTAAAATTACTGACAAAAGTAAGAAAAAATTATAGTTATTTGATTTCTGAACAATTGTAATTGTCAGTAATTAAAAAAAGAAAGAAAAACGTTTTTGACAATCGAAAAACCTACTGCAAATGACAAAGAAACTAAAATTACTGACAAAGTAAGAAAAAAATTATAATTATTTGATTTGTGAACAATTGTAATGGTCAGTAGTTAAAAAAAGAAAGAAAAACGTTTTTGTCAGTCAAAAAACCTACAGAAAATGAAAGGAAAAACTAAAATTACTGACAAAAGTGAGAAAAAAAATTATAATTATTTGATTTCTGAACAATTGTAATTGTCAGTAAATTAAAAAAAGAAAGAAAAACGTTTTTGACAATCGAAAAACCTACTGCAAATGACAAAGAAACTAAAATTACTGACAAAGTAAGAAAAAAATTATAATTATTTGATTTGTGAACAATTGTAATGGTCAGTAGTTAAAAAAAGAACGACAAACGTTTTTGTCAGTCAAAAAACCTACAGAAAATGAAAGGAAAAACTAAATTTACTGACAAAAGTAAGAAAAAAATTATAATTATTTGATTTCTGAACAATTGTAATTGTCAGTAATTAAAAATAGAACGAAAAACGTTTCTGACAATCGAGAAACCTACTGCAAATGACAAAGAAACTAAAATTACTGACAAAGTAAGAAAAAGATTATAATTATTTGATTTGTGAACAATTGTAATGGTCAGTAATTAAAAAAAGAAAGAAAAACGTTTTTGTCAGTCAAAAAACCTACAGAAAATGAAAGGAAAAACTAAAATTACTGACAAAAGTGAGAAAAAAAATTATAATTATTTGATTTCTGAACAATTGTAATTGTCAGTAATTAAAAAGAGAAAGAAAAACGTTTTTGACTATCGACAAACCAAGTGCATATGTAAAAAGAAACTAAAATTACTGACAGTTTGTTACAATTACAGCAAAATTCAGAAATTACTTGCAAATTAATTTGGATCGCAGGAGTGTGAGCATTCGCAACTATCACAAGTGTAGGGAATTGTGTGCCCCCAAATTCAGATTAAATTGCAAAAATTTGTTTTTGAAATTGTTATTTCGTAAACGTTGTTTTTTCTCTTCATTCCATCACCAGCAGATAACAAGTCAATAACAGATTCAGGTAAAAAGTGAAATTGAACAAATAAAAGCAGACGCCAAACGGTGACGCTGGGAAAATCGACTGCGCCCTCTTTAATCGAAGACGACCGTTATTTTTAGTAATTATTAGCCAACTGAAAAATTTTAATGAATGTCAGTTATTTGTGGATATTAAAAAAGTCGTCCTGAACGTGCCGATTAGCTTATTTTAGAATAAAACAATATTTTGTTTCGCAGGTGAATCGTATTCTTTGCCGTTCGACTAATTATTTAGCGAACGTGTTAATAGTTTTAGGGAACTCGTCTCATTAAGGACTCGGCTCGAATATTTGATATGATCAGAGGGAATCGAAGGGCATACACTATGCGTTTTTTTTTATTTGTGTACATAGCAACTGTGTATAGTTTTATAAAAAAGAAAAAACATATCAACGCATTGTTTCTGTATAGTTGGTTGCTTAATGTATAGTTGGTTGCCTACATATTGCAATAGAACAATGCGTTGACATATTTATTTTTTTGTTTAGGTTGACAGAGTTAAGTTGAATTTAGTTGAAATGTCTTAATTTTAATTGAGTTTTAATTTTTTCTTGATTTGGTTGCAGTTAGGTTGGAGTTTGACATGGCTTGGACTTTATTATTTCACAAAAGGAAAGTTCATCGTGGAAATTAAACAATTAAAGATATCTTTTGGAGTAGATTCTTCTCTACCACTAATTAAAAATAAATACTTACACAAGGTGCAACTTTGTCTCTGTCCTTATAGCAGATCAGATCGGTCATTAATCTCTGTAGCTGTTGTTGCGATTTTATTTGCCCTTGAAAATCGTCCATCGCTTCTATTAGCGTTTGCGTAGCATATTTCGCCGCCTCAATTGCCCTATCCCTTTCCAGTTGCAACTCCTTCCGTTCAACGTCCCATTCTTGCTTTTGCACTTCGAAACTGTCTTTGAGACTCTCTGCCTTTTCGGATACGGACAGTTTTTCGATTGTTGTCTCTAATAAGCTCACTTTTTTCTCAAGTACATCTCTGTGTCGTTGCATATTCTGTGGGTAGAAATAGGTATACTTAAGCTCAGTTCATACTCGTTTGCAAAATGATTTTAAAACCGTGATTTGACTTAACGCTAAATTTTTGGTAATTTAAAAAATGAAAAAGTTGAATTTATTCATAATAATATGTACTGAGAGAGTTAGTTCTATTTGTTGTCAACCAGCAAACACAGAACTAAATAATGGAAGTTCATTATTAAGTATTATGTTTTCTGTGTATTCACACGTCGCGTCGAATATAAACTAAGCTTTAGTGTAGTGGAATAATATAGATTTTGGCTAATTATGGCTGTTTTTATTTTACCTATATTGATGCAAATTGTAATGGTAATTTTAGTAAGGATAATACAGTACAATAGTTAGTACGTAATGCAATTATCCAGTTACAAATTAGGAATTTCCCATTTCATTCCCTGACTTTTCCAGGTTTCCCCTGATTTTTCATCAAAATACTTTCATTGCGATTATGTAACTGTCCTGAATTTTTCACGAGTATTATCGGAGAGAATTGTTGAATTACCTTTAAAAATCATAAACAATTAATAGTAATGACATGTCCGTTTCAAAAATAATGAATCAGATTCCTCGGAAAACGTCTTAGTGTAGGCAACCCAATTAACATAATCGTTTGTACAGTTGCCTGTATTATAGACTTCAAGCGTGCTCAAGAATATTTTCTTGTTAAAACCAGGGTTAAAAGCAAGGTTGGTAAACTTGATATTGCATCTAGCAGGTTGCCTCGTCGCCATGTCTGTGCCCTTGTTCCCATCAGTGTTAGGGAAAAAGTTGTTAAATCTAGGGGTAATTTGAAACAAAAGGGAAAAAGGAAAAAAATCTAGGGATTTTATTTAACTTCTTCGTAAAATTTTTCGATAGAAACTAAATGTATTTTAAGTATAAAGTTTTTTTAATCTCGAACCGGACAGAAATATGAAGGGAAAACACTCAACGTTTCGCTATAGATTTATAGCTTCGTCAATTTTCATCGGACAAGAACAAACTTCAATTAAATGTATTTTGTTTTAGGGTTTTCATTTTCCAATGTTGGTGATTAGATCAACCGTTCACAGTTGAAAAAGTTTGATCGAAGGATTATTGTAGTCGTTTTTCTACGATTATTTAGAAGTTGGTACAATTGTACAATTTCAGCTTCAAAATCGTGTGCGTGAATATTTCGAACGAAAATAATTTTAAAAGAAAATAACAAAATCAGAAATAAAATTTCTCAATAAAAGTACTCCTAATTAATAACAAACTTTCAAAATGAAATTCACAAATTAAGAAAAGAAAAAGGAGGAACAAAAGATAATCGCCACATTTTGTGAGAGTAAGACAGAAAAAGGGCAAATAATTGATGACCTAGAAACGTAATATCGAAATAGAAATATTTGAAATTTCCAAAGAAATTATAATTATTTGATTTCTGAACAATTGTAATTGTCAGTAAAAAAAAAAACGTTTTTGACAATCGAAAAATCAAGTGCAAATGAAAAAAGAAACTAAAATTACTGACAAAAGTAAGAAAAAATTATAATTATTTGATTTCTGAACAATTGTAATTGTCACTAATTAAAAAAAGAACGAAAAACGTTTTTGAAAATCGAAAAACTAAGTGCAAATGAGAAAAGAAACTAAAATTACTGACAAAAGTAAGAAAAAATTATAATTATTTGATTTCTGAACAATTGTAATTCTCACTAATTAAAAAAAGAACGAAAAACGTTTCTGACAACCGAGAAACCAAGTGCAAATGAAAAAAGAAACTAAAATTATTGACAAAAGTAAGAAAAAATATAATCATTTGATTTCTGAACAATTTTAATTGTCAGTAATTAAAAAAGGAACGAAAAATGTTTTTGACACTCGAAAAATCAAGTGAAAATGAAAAAAAAAAGAAAACTAAAATCACTGACAAAAGTAAAAAAAAAAAAACAAATGATCAAACATACAGAAGAAAAGATCTCAAAACGAAATGTAGATTTAAAATTAAAAAAAATAACATTGAACATTAATAATAATCTGGACTTCAACAAATCACTATCATAATACTTATTTACGAAATGAATTTTTTTTTGAAGAAAGCAGGAAAAAACAAATGACGACCTTAATTATTCGCGAAGGAGAAAGAAGTGCAAAAAAAATATGAATTAATTAATTTCAGAACGAAAAGGGAGCAGGAAATGACGACTGTAAATTCCACAAAGAAAACAAATAACGATCGTGATATTTACGAAATGAAAAGAAATAATTTGAGGAGATAAACAGAAAAGAAAACAATAACGGCAACGACGCAGATAAATCAGAAAGTGATAGAAATATTTGAAGATGGAGACAAATGACGATCGCAAGGAAAAATTCAAAAAGGGACGGAAACGTTTGAGAACGAATTTGAAATTAAAAAAAAACAGTAATCCACAAACAAGTGGCAATCGCTTTACATTCGAAAAACAAAAAAAAACAAGCAAACAAATTAAAAAAAATCAGATTTCAGTTTCTTTTTACTTATTTTACTTATTATTAAGCGCCATCTCGGGATAATACGATTTTTTTCAAAAAAAATGTACGAACTTCGAAATTTGATGAGTCGGCAACACTGCTTCTGATTGCAGCAAAGTGCATCACAAAGAGCAAGGTCAGTTTGGTTTAATATTTTTCTTCCGTTTGTTAATTGCAGAATTTTTTTGTAAATTTACCTCTTTACACATCTTAATAAATATTTTTTGTTCTTTCATTGTAATCGTGTTTTTAACTTTAACCTCTTATTTAAATTCCTCCCTGATTCTGATTAATTTAGGGAATTTTAGGGAAACACTGTATGCCGAAATAGGAATTGGTTCCTGGTTCACCGGTTCCCATTTAAATCTGTACCACGATTCTAAGACGGACAAAAACGTGAAAGTCAATAAAATGCGAAAAGCAATTCGATTAAAGATGAGAAATGTGAAAAATAAAAGAAAAAAGTAAAAAAAAAACAAATTAATGAAAAAATGCCGACCGTTTGAAATTTTCAACTTAACAATAAATCAGAAATCTATTTTATTTATAATACTCTACTTTTAAACTTATAAAGAGTGAAAAATGCTCGTAAAATGTGATACTTAGCGCGTTTTATTTTTATAAAAGAAGAAAAAAAAAAACAGCCACAATTTTTGCAAATTTTTAGAAATAATCTACTCCAAAAATATAGTCCTTTAAATAAATAAAATTCCGTACCCTATACATGCGATAATATGAATAATTATTACGTATGGCGTACAGGTCACATTTCAGATAGTAGATGCCTAATATACAGGGTGATTTAGAATGAGTGCCCGATCCGTTAAAAGCAGCCTTCCAAAAGGTTTTGAATGAAGATATCTTAAGTTTCTCATAAAACTATTTAAGTAGACACGTATACAGACCGTGTCATTTGAATTAAGGTAGTGCCATTTTGGTTATATTGTCAGTTTGGTTATATTGTCAGTTCACACCACCTCTTTCCCTTTTTTTATACCATGTGAAAGTCTGAATGATTTCATATATCACTTGGATGCTTAGGTTTTAATCATTGCTCCGTCAAATGTACAACTTTGATTATTGCATGCATATAACAATAATAAATTGAAATACCTATTAATTTAATGCAAGCATTTGACAGCTTTGAACTAATCACGAATTGCTTGCTCTAGACTCTAGAGGATTTCCGTTTTGCTTGTAATCTCATGGAACAACAAGAGATTGAGATATTCTCAGAGGGCTCTGGAGTAATGAATTGAAAACTCTATTACTAATTGGGTTTTACTGATTACAGACCAATAAAATGTTCCGACAATTGTGTAGCATATCAAGATTTTATTAACACAACTTTTAACTTACCGTTAAGTCACCAGCTACCGTGCGTTTCATAGCTTCTTCCCTTTCTAAAGCTCTGGCCATCGTAGCAAGTTCCTGACTGGACTTCTGAATCTCCTGCGACGATCGTCTGACTTCCTCGCGTGCAGCTTTGACCTCTTTCTCTTTGCCTTTTATTGTTTTCTTTAAGTTCTCTATCGTGGCGTACTGGTCTTCTATCAGTTTATCTTTTATGGAGCTCCTCGCTTTCTCGTCGTCTAAAGTGGAACTGGAAACAAGTTAACTTTACTTCCGAAATACAACAGTAATTAATTAATCTAATCTTATTGATTGAATTGATTGAACTTAAAAGTATAATACGACATGTATTAAGATTCTACATACATATATACACAATGTTGTTAAAGATACATTTCTAATAGTATCTAGATACAGATGCAGATACTTTCACAAAATATGTGTCTAGATGCAGATGCAGATACTTTTTCCGGAAAATATCTAGATACAGATACAAAAAAAAGTATCTGCAGTTTATCAAGATACTTGCAAGTGTAAAATTCAATAACCTATGCAGTAGTGGAGGTACGGTATTATTTGCGATTCAAACCGACTTTTTTGTGAAAATTGACGAAGTTTTCGTATGAATATGTGAATAATGTACACACTAAAATCAGTGATAATTTTCACATTTTTTTTTAGCATGTCTTTTTAAATAGAAAATTTATCTTCGTAATTAAGTTGATCAATAAGCTGATAAGTAATTACCTGGTTTTGTATGAAACCAAGTCAAGTCAACGTAAAATATAAAGTTATCAACAGAAATGACTCTACTTCCGTATCAGACAAGTTAAATGTCAAATGAATCTAGGATCTTTAATTGCAACCTTGTTGCAGCTAAGAGAGCGTTCCCATAATCAAGAAAAGTTGATAAAATCGACAATACAGTCTTTTCCTTTTGATTTTCTCCTTTTGTCAATTATCTTTCCTGATTTTTAAAATAATTTTCAAGTTTCTGAACTATCAAATCGCGTTTTAAATAGAACAGTCATTTGACAAACTGGAAAACATAATTAACAAGAGGGGAAAATCAAAAGAAAGAGACTGTAAAATCGGAGGTTGCATTTCCGCCAAGGTCTGCTGTTTTTATGGCAGTTCAAAAGGTATCTAAAATGTATCTTAGTATCTCAAATGAATAGATACACTTTAATTGTATCTAGATACAGATACAGTTAATTTTTTTAGTAGTATCTGAGATATGTATCTAGATACTCAAAAAGTATTTAGATACTGTATCTAGATACTTGCATCTAGATACTTTAACAACACTGTATATACAATACAAAGTTTAATAGTTTCTCAGGTATTTTTATTTTTTTTTATAAACCCTAACTACTATTTATCTAAAATGAGTTAATGAAAAGAAATAAAACTTTTCCATAATATTCAAGTTTCCCTTATCGGTTTAAACAATAGTATCTACTGAAGATGTCAGCAGAGCATAATATTAAAAAACATTTTGTGGTTAAGAGATTCATCCAATTTTTATTTTACTGCAAACCACAGCCTCCAATATATTTGAAAACCTATTGCATGTTTTATACAATTTTGATGAAATTGGGAAATATTTATCATCCCTTGCTAAATCAGCATCAATTTTCAACACTCAATTACTTCATAACAAAAGAATTAAAAAGGAAATGGTCCTATAATTATCTGCACAGTTTTTAATGTAGTATTACATGTTACGGATTTTTGTCGGACATGGTATCACACTCTGTATAAAAGGCTAAAGAAATAAGTATATTGAAAGAAAAAATTGCAGACAGATTTTCTTTGTATGTATAACATGAAGTGATATTTTAAAATACGTATTGCATTCAGCAAATTTGGTAAAGTTTTTCTATATTTGTATAGATTTGTAGTAGATGTCTACCATTACACAGTCATGAATGTGAACGGTAATTCCTTAATTATTGTTTATCGACGAAGAACCTTGACAATTAATAATTACCTACTTATTGGTGACTCACATTCATGCTTACTTTCTTAAATCACGATGACTGAAATACGTATTGATTTTTCATAAAAAAAAAAACATATGACATAATTTTTGGCAGTTTGACCACACGGTATTCATTTACTGCATTATAAAATAGTATTTACCTAGTTTTAATTAAACATTTTAGCTCTCTTGTTTTTAATAAGCAAATGTATTTTGCACGATTTAGAATAATTTTTAACGAAGAATCAGGATACAAGAAAAAGTCAGGAAACGAGAAGAAGGCGGAAATCAAGATAATGAATAAAGAATTTGTTAAAAAATTTCAATAATTTTAGTTAAACGAGAGGAGCTAGCAACTTGAATATCCTGAGATGAAAACTCTTAAAAATAAACAAACATTTCATGATGAAGATATTTATAATGTACAGCGGTTTCAAGCGACAGAGGTTATTCAATATTATTATTTTTTTAAAACTACTACTTATACGGGGTGTTTACTAAACGCGCAGCAAAATTTAAGGAGGTTATTTCTCCAGTTCTTTTTTAAAAGATTTTTGCATCCTTACATGATTTTCAAAAGTCGCTCTGGCGATAAAAGCTTTTGAATTTTGCGCACGACGGAGCACGCGTCCGTCGAGAGAATGAGATCGAGTAGGCGGAAGCCGCAATATTATCCCTAATTTATGCACTCAGTTAAGGATATTCTTGCATTCAATCTAATACATCTAGTATTCTCCACTTGCGCAGCAACCGAGAAGGGAAAAGTACTTAAGCAGAGCGGGACCGTGGAAGAAATGGATATTCCAAGGTTTTCGAGTCGAAGCCTCTCGACCTAATTACGCGTCGTGCTTTCCTCGTTGACAACTATTGCTAATTTTTTTTTATTTTATTTTTCTCAATCAGTTAGTGTGCTCAGTTTGAAATAAATTTCACCAATGAAAATATAATTTTTTCAGTGTGTTTGTTTTTGTAATCAATTTAATCGTAATTGATTTTTTTAATTAATTTTATTTTAATTCTGTGTTTAAAGAAAGTTTAGCGTTGGTGGCTTGAGAGAGTAATTCATTTTACGGATAAAGAACAGCTATTTTCTAATATGGTGTTTTTTTTTTTTTTTAATTTTGTATTGAATATTCGTTCGCCTTTCTCTACAAACAATTTTTTTCTTCTTCTGTTTAACCCTATAATTTCAGTGGTGTTTATTTATTTTTGTGATCATTAATTTTTGATTATATATTTGTAAACGTCTGTGCTGATGAAGCCCCAAACATGGCTGAAACAGCTGTACAGAGGCTGCTCGTGGTTTTAACTGCAATCAAAAGCGATTTGCAACAAAACTTTTGTAAAATTTTTAGTTAATACTTCAAAAGTGCATTCGTTCTTAATTAAAAGGAGAACTGTTCATAGTAAAATTAATTCTTTTTATGTGATTGTATAGAAGCTAAATGTCACGTTTTGTTAATACATGCATGTTTGTATTTAAATTTATTTTACTAAACGGTATTGCAAACGAAACTTTACGTTTTTCAATGTATTGTTATTTTTAAAAATTTGGACATTTTTATTTGTGATGTTCTCGCAAGTAAAATGTTTATTCTGTTTGAAGTCCAAGGAGAGTAAAAACCAAAAAGAGAGGAAAGGGCGATGCATTTTCGACAATTCTGAAAATACAGGTCAAATGCCATTCGAATAATCATGGGAAACATATGGGAAAATCGATTTCTGGCTTTCCACACGAAAACCAGGAGGCTACAAACAAAGATAATCCAGATCCAGATTGTACGGATTATTTAAAAGACTTGGGGACAAAAGGGGATGAAAAGTGGATTTCCAATACACGTCCGCACGTTATTACATCAGCAGTTTTTGTAATTAAGAATCTTGAAAGTAATCAATTAATGTTTCTTCTCGTAAGGCTTTTAACGCCTTGTATCTTTGAAACAAAGTGATTTTCCGAAAATCATCTAAGGACACAGACATCCTAAAATAACCCCCTTAATTTTTTCCACCTGTTTAGTAAAAGCCCTGTAGAAAAAGAAACTGTTACTCGAGATCATAATATAAATCTAATATAAATACAAAATTTGGTAACATTTACAAATATTTTTGCTGTTTTGGCTGGACAATCTCATTCCTCGAATTGTGTAGATTGACGTTGCTAATTGTTTGAAATGAGATGTTGATTCCTCTGTGTTTTGCTGTTGAGGTTGACCTTCAAGAATTTTAGGTAGGTACGATCTGTGGATGCGTAGATGAAAGAAGTTTTTTTTTGTCATTCAACCTTAATGAGTTTCTGCTTGATTTGATTTTCTTATAGCTTCTTCTTTAGTATATATACTATCATCTACCAATGGCACATTTCTTTAACCCCGATACATTTCTAGCCAGATCATTTACATCCCTTGTGTTAGGGATTCTGTCAGCAGATTTTCCATTCGTTTGACTTTTAAGCACTAAGGCCCAGTTTTACAATGACGGTTTAATTTTGAGCCGAAGCTTAAATCCTTCACAACAATTAACAAAATAATCGTTACTAAGGGTTTAAACTTCAGCTGCTCAAAGTTGAGCCGCATTTGTAAACCTGGACCTAACTCAAACATGGATAAACTTATCCTCAAATATTAAAAAAAATTAGGTAATTTGCTCTGTTATTTCCGAAGCTTATCGAGAAGCCCGTTAAATACTTCATTAAAGACGTCAAACAACCAATCAAATGTAAATGTACTTTCACAAACACGAGTGTATAGTAACGAGTAACAATACATAATTTGTTGTAGTACGCAAGCGATTAGGAGAGGGAAAATTAATTAAAAGATTTTTAAATTATATTTTCCCACGGCACTAATTTTAAATGAGGAAATAAATTAAAAACACGTCAAATAACATTTCTTGGAATGAATATATTCATTAAAAAAAAAAAAATTAAACAAGTATTTGCCTGACATCATTCAATAACAAACCAAACAAGGCCAGAAGTGAGTAAGTAAAACCGAGGCGCTTCTTTGAATTATTATTTAATGTTCCCCGTTAGTAAACGAACAATTTTTATTTGGCGAACACAAAATCGAAATCTTTTAAATTTCTAACGTAAAATGCAAGTTTTATGCTTGGTATTATTAAAATATAACTTGAAAATACTCCTCGTGATAAATAAAAAATCATCATCTTATTATTATTATGTTTAATGTATTGGAGAATGTGGCTTGTCTAACAATAAATTTGGATTTGACTCCTAACCACAATATGTTTTTTTTTTTTTAAACTAAATACGTATTTCGGCAGCTATACTGCCATCTTCAGTAGTTGCGATTTCTATCCTACTAAATCACAGGAGAAGTGACGGTGTCATACCTATCGCTACCTTATATACTAAGTGCGTTCCGCTCCAATGAAGCGTGCGCTTCCAGTAGTGAGCGCCTCACCGGGTTGCGTCAACTAAGTCAAGCAACACAGAACCTGCCAAAGGCCCGTGATCTGCGTTCAATAAATCATTACTGGTTTTGTGTATAAAAATGGTTTCAACACCGTCTAATTCCCTGTTGCTTGAGGTTGCTTTTACTAACCTAAGATTGCTTAAATCTATTTTATGTCTGGTGTCAAAAATATGTTGGGCAACACTGGATTTTTCAATTCTATTGTACTTTAAGTGAGCTAAGTGTTCCTTAAAACGTGTTAGTATGTTTCTTTCATATTTTGTATGAATGCTACAGGATTTATTCTATTATCCCCATAAAATTTTGTTAGTGTATCTTTATTCTACATATTACGCATATTCTGTTGTTGTATGTCTGCTTCCAATGTTTTTAATTTTACCATGATACTCTTCTTTCAATTTCTCTATTTTATTTTCATTTATTCTTTCACATTCTTAATATATTTCTTCATTTTTTCTTTCTGTATATTTTTATGTTCTATTTTTCCTGCAATGTGTACAAGTTTCCCAAGACATTCTTCTATTATTAAATTATTACACCTTTTAACTTCATTTTCCACTTCCCTAATTTTGTCATTTACTTCTTCTTGTATTTCCTGTCTAATTTCTTCATGAATTTGTTTAGTTTCTACATTTATCTTTGTTTCTATATATTTTCCTAAACGAACTTTATATTCTTCAAATAAAGTCAATATTTCTGTTTTATTCTCTTCCATTTTCTTATTTGTCTCGTCAATTTTGATGTATATTCCTGCATTCTTTTTCTTTTATTGCATATTTAATTTCTTCTTTTTTTGTTCCAATTTTATTTTCATTTCTTCTTATCTTTCTTTCATTTCTTTATTGTTTTGTTCCAATTTTTCATTTAAATCTGTTTTATTTTGTTCCAATTTTTCATTTAAATCTGTTTTATTTTGTTCCAATTTATCATTTAAATCTGTTTTGTTTTGTTCTCATGTTTCTTCTATTTCCTTATTACTTTGAGCAAATTTTCCATTATCATGGCAAGCATCATTTTATATCCTCTCCTTCCTTCTTTTTCTCTTCAATCTTTACTTCTTCTTCCTCATCTCTTCCTTCTAAGCCTTCTATTGTGGTTTCCTCACTTTCCTCTTCCGTTCTCTCTCTACTCTCACTTTCTATCCTTTTTCGTCTGGTTTTTCTCTCTCTATTCTCTTTTTCTGCCCAATATATTTTTTAGTGCACCCTTGACAAGATATTCCGTAGATCCCTGATTTCTCGTTTGGTCCAGTTTTGTCCTTGGGGTTTGTTAGTAAACGTTTTAGAGTGTTGTTATTAATATATGCAATTGTGTACCCTTGTGTTTTAAAAATGTTATTTAAACCTTTAGAGCAGCTTTTGCCAAACGGAATTTTAATATATTTAGACGTGTTTGTTTAACAAACCCCAAGGACAAAACTGAACCAAATGAGAAATCAGGGATCTACGGAATATCTTGTCAAGGGTGCACTAAAAAATATATTGGGCAAACAAAAAGAAACATACTAACACGTTTTAAGGAACACTTAGCTCACTTAAAGTACAATAGAATTGAAAAATCCAGTGTTGCCCAACATATTTTTGACACCAGTCATAAAATAGATTTAAGTAATCTTAGGGTAGTAAAAGCAACGTCAAGGCAACAGGGAATTAGACGGTTTTGAAACCGTTTTTATACACAAAACCAGTAATGATTTAATGAACGCCGATCACGGGTCTTTGGCAGGTTCTGTGTTGCTTGAGTTAGTTGACGCAACCCGGTGAGGCGCTCACTACTGGAAGCGCACGCTTCATTGGAGCGGAACGCACTTAGTATATAAGGTAGCGATAGGTATGACACCGTCACTTCTCCTGTGATTTAGTAGGATAGACGTCGCAACTACTGAAGATGGCAGCATAGCTGCCGAAATACGTATTTAGTTTAAAAAAAAAAACATATTGAGGTTATGAGTCAAATCCAAATCTATTGTTATTATTATTATATTATTACTCACCGCATTTCTTTTAATTCTTGGTTCATGTAAACAATTTTCTCCACAAGTCGTTCGCCATTAGCACCTATATCATCCCCAAATGTAGCTTTGATTTTCTCCAGTTGCGAATCCAAGTTTGAATACTTCTGTTTCATCAGTTCCGTTTCCTTCTCGGCTAGGATAAATTGTTCTTCCTAAAACAAATTTACCTGCTTTGATTTAGTTTGGTTTAAGAAAAATGTGATTCCCACACACATGTGACGATATAGACTCCGTTTGGGAACGAATGACCATTTCTTGTCGCTCGGTGACCGATTGCAGCTCTTCTATTCTCGCTTTCTGTTGCCTAACTATTTCAGTTAACTCGTTTATGAGATTCTTCATTTCGTCTTTTTCAGTTTTCAGGCGTAACTCTTTCTCTGCCATATCCTCAGAAAAGTTTTGCATTTTGCTTTGGATATTTTGGGATCTAATAAAATCATGCTATAAATGTTTTTAAAAAATTTTGTGCAAATCGTTTTTGATTGCAGTGAAAACCTCGAGTAGCCTCTGTACAGCTGTTTCAGCCCTGCTTGGGGCTTCTTCAGCAGAGACGTAGCTCGACATTCCCACTGCAAACAAAAACGACTTGTCCAATTTATTCGCAAATGCGGTGAACAGATAAAACAGCGACATCCTGCGATCGCTTTTTGGCCTGACATTGCAGTAGGTGAGACAAATTGAAGCGGATTTGACAGTAAGCATGGCCGCCTTGCATGGGGGACTTATTAGGAGCAAATCCCGCTTCAATTTGTCTATCCTACTGCAATGTCAGGTGAAAAAACGATCGTAAGATGTCGCTATTTTATCTGTTTATAAATGTAAGAAAGAAAATGATTTTGCCTTACCTTTTCTTTTCGGCTTCTTCGCATTTCGTAAGCTTCTGTACGACTTCGTCGTATTTAGCTTGCAAGGTTTTTTGCTCTTTCAGTACCTTCTGAAACTCTTGCTCCTTCAACTTGAAAGTATTTTCCTTATTTTGCATGTCACGCACTTTCTGATTGAGAAGTTGAATCGTTTCGGAAGCTCTTCGTTCTCGATCCTTTGTCTTTTTCAATTTCTCTTCCAGTACTTCCGATGGTATTTTCGGCATTTTTTCTTTTAACTGTTGCTGTTGTTGCTGCTGTTTCTGAAGTTCATCGTTTAAGTGTTCGATTTCCTAAAAGTTACTTATTTGGTAAGATATTTTTTTAAAGTAATAAAATAAAATGCAGCACCATTTGTGATCTTCTTGCTTCTTCTTTATAATCTTTAATATTCTTTTCAATCTTTCCCGCTTTTGTTCTTAAGGCCACAAAGCTGTCGTGCTTTTGTTGAACTGACTTGGCCAATCTACCGTTTGAATCAGAAAGTCGTTTATTTATCACTTTCTGACTCTTAAGTTTATCGGATAATTGTTGCTTATCGGTTTGCAATCTTTTGTTCTCAATCTCCTTTTCTTGGACAGATTTCGTGAGGCTCATCAAAGATTCGTTCAGAGTTTTTATCTCCTCTTCTTGCTCTTGGATCGTATCCAAACGCCCTCTTCTCTTCTCATCGACTTGTACGCTCGTATCGCCGGTGTTATATTTTTTGGCGTTTCTTGCCCGTTCGTGCTCCAAGCACTTGCACAAGTATTCGTTTTCCTTACTCACTTCAGACAACTTGCTTACGGCGTCCCCGTGGAGGCCCCTAAATCTGTCATACTTGCGTCTTAATTGTTGAGTCATTGTCACCGCCAGACATTTACTCTGCATTAACTCGGAGATCTGGCGCTTTAATATCTCCACTTCTTCTTCCAGTTTCTTCCTTTTCTCCCGTTCGAATTCCAATTCCTAGAAAATGCGCAAGAGGAGTATTTTTCCCCAGTTTTTTTTTCTTTTTTCCCTCAGCATTGATCCCTTACATTACCGCTGCATTTGCATATCCGTTTAGTCGGAGGAGGTCGACAGAGGCAAATGGGAGTTGTTGGTCCCTCGGGCATTGTATTTACGTGGATTTTCGGTTTCTTACAAGTGCAGCCGACTTAAACGAGAATGATTAATACGGGCGTTTGATAGATTAAGATTAAAGTGTGGTTTACCCGGTTCTGATCTAACTGAACTTCCGGTGGGAGAAGAACATTTTGAAACCGATTCGCTTCTAGCTGAGGATGGCCTCCTAGATTTCTTAGTACATTCGATAGAGCACTTAATTGGGCAAGGAATTTTACAGTTTTGTCTGCAAAAGGAATTTGTCGCAATCAAAAACAATCAATACACTCCAAGAAATACTATTTTTCGATTAATTGATGCATCTCGTTACCGAAAGTGTTTTTTTTTTATTTTAAATAAATACCTCCGTGTGGTTCCATTATGGCCAGGCTGTTGGGGATGTGCTTTGGTGGAAATTTCCAGACTTTTAATGTTGACATCTGGGGTGGTGGTGATGTTGGTCCCTTGTGAAAACACATTTCCACCACATTTCTGTAACATGAGCATAACGCGAATTTCGTTTTCGAGCTTATCGAGACGGTTTGTCACACTCTATGGAATTGTCAGGTGTAAATTAATACTACTACTAAATAGAAACGCTGCGTGACATACCAAAGACATATTTTCGACGTACGAATTTAACGCTGAATCTAAATTAAACAAAGAACACGTGACAACTTCCACTCAGAATTTTTCATAACGGTTCGGACAGGGTACAAGTTTTTAATTTATTACGTCCATAATACTTTTCGCTCGGGCGATTTTTTCTACGAGGGATTTTTGACTGGCCGTATGACAGTGATCATTGACGGTTTGACGTCTAGGAAAAGCTGATTTTTAGTGGAAATTGCATTAACATGAATTTATTGCACAGTTAATTTTTAGGTAATTTCTAATTTCAATAAAATAAATTCATGAAAGGCCAAGACCAAAAATAATATATAATAATAATAATTTAAATTTATTTATCAACCAATATTAAATATTTCGATAATTCCCTAAAATAAGACAAAACACAGTTTCACAAACTTTTTTCTTTGTATAAATGAATCATCAACAACAACTATTTGCTTCTCGTCATAGTCTTCATTAACTCATTTATGGCACTATCTTGATTGTATTGATTTAGAAACATTTTGTTCCAAGGATTGTCGTATCATTAAAATTGACAATTTGGCAGTCGATCAAACATGACCCATTTTTTGCATAAAATTATAAATAACTCGGTAAATACTAAAAATAAGTAAGTATAATGTAAGTATAATATCATTTTTATCGTCTCTTCAAGGGCTAACCGAAACTGCAATAAAATATATAGTATTTCATTAAAAAAATAATAATTTAGGTTTGTAACTTATTAAATGAACAACCTGCATATTTGAAAATAATTTTAGATTATGCAGAATGAAAACCTACACAACTTTTGTTAACACTTTTTCTTGATAAAATGAATTTAAAGGGATTTTTTTGAACTTTTCCAGATGTTTGGGACACCCTGTATATGTATAGTTTAAATCAATTGAGAAAAAATTAAAACTCTCCCACCAAAAAAATTACAGTTTTTATTGAAATGTGATACAATGCGATTTATTGAAAGCAGGCAATTGAGTGGGACTGCGGCTTCCAATCAAAGGAAATCTACGAGATTTATTACCGAGCGAAGTTTTTTTGTGCAGCCATAAAAACATAAAAATGAAATCGACTTCAAAACAGATTTGATGAGCATCGCATAGGAAAATATCAAATAGGTAAATGCATTTAATAAATTTATTGGTGTTAATCACATATGTACTAATTAAAAAATGTAAAAAGCACCTACAAATATTTGTACAGTTGAGGCCCGATCTTACTACCTCCTGATAAATTTAACCACCGGTTAATATCCTAGGAAACCATTATCGGCACAAAGGTTTCCAAAGATATTAACCGACGGTTAAATTTATCAGGAAGTGGTAAGGTCGGGCCTTAAACAAACAGAAACATTCCACTAGAATTTAACAGCAAAATTCATGCATGTATGGAACGTACAAAGCTTTGGATATTACAAATTGAGATTCCAAAACAAATATGCTTAAACGAAAACAATTTTAAGTTATTTGAATAGCTAGTTTTATGAATACGTAAATGAATATTTACGTATTATTTTTATCACAGTGTCGGCCTTCGATAAAAAAGTAATTACTAGCTTAGCACGATTTGATCTTTTGAACTTGCATTATATTAAGATTCCTTAATTACACTTACCATTCTTGACCACTTGAGATCAGCAATCTCTCAATGATAGTAATCTGTCCACTTATAATGCGTATACCCTTTACATCTATTTTATTAAACGATATAGACGTAGGCACTATCACGCTCAATTAAAATGATACCACTCGGGCAATTCGGTGATCCTTATAACAATTGAGAGGGGATGACTGTGACGCAGGGTTGGAAACAAACTGTTTAAAACATAGTGTTTAAAACACGTAATTAAAAACTTACATCTGTTTTAAACAAAATGTTTTAAACATGTTTTTTTTTGATAATGTTTTAAATTCATTTTTTGTAATTTTAAGCTAAAAAAGAACTCTTTTCATGTAAGTGCTTTATTTTTAAGTTTTGAACATGTTTTTTTGTTAATGTTTTAAATTCATTTTTTTAGTTTTAAGCTAAAAAGACCACATTTGATATAAGTGTTTTATTTTTGCAACGTAATACTGTGTAACCAGAAGTTAATTGTTTAGGGTCTGCATTTCACTGACAGATTAACTTTAAACTTTACTTTGTTCTCATATCAATTGTTTTAATAATTGTAGACAATGCGTGGCTGAGCTGATGACGTGATGACTACACTGTAGCTCTGATTTGAACTAAATTTAAATTACATTAGATTGATTATAATCAATTCATTAATTATTACTGATCACTAGAATAATACTTATATTGTAAAATTTTAAAATACCTTTTCAATATTTAACCTTTTATTATTACATTAAGTTTTGAAACATACTGGGTCCTCCGCTTCCCTGTTCATACCTTGGGCTACGGGATGAGTTATTATGTAGCAAACTGGCTTAAATTTGTCAATGATAATGCAATGTTAGGTCAAAAAGTGATCGTAGGATGTCGCTGTTTAAACTATTTATAACGTTATCGTTTCATTTGTCTTCATTGAATTTCTACCGTGTGTCACAAGGCCGTATATTCGCCCTTCTAGAATTTTAAGGTTTGTTTAAAATTTGAAAACGATGAATTCATTTTTTATGTAAGGGCAATTTAAACATTTAAAAGTTTGTTTTAAACTGCTGGTTTTTTTTTGTTTAAAACATGTTTAATTTAGGGTCAATTTTAAACATGTTTTAAACAAAAAAAAACTGTTTAAAACAAAAAAAAAGAAGTTTTGTTCTTTTTTTTTAAAAAAAACAGTTTTTTTTCCAATACTGCTGTGACGTACTGTTTTAAATGTTTATAAAGCTGTGGTTCGTACGTAAAAGTAACGTTTTTATTGAAAAGATGGTACAGTTGGAGTCAACCTAATGGTCTCTACCGCCCACTAGTGGGCGCTCAAGCTTTCATGGTGGGCGGTAGCGGAGCAACCAAACATACTAATCGACTGACTGTTGACCACCTGGCTGTTGTCATAAACAATACTCGCCTGCGTCAAATAACTGTACTGTAACGTTAATCGACACTATTATTAAATTCATATTAGAAATTGATTTCAATACCTAATACATAAAAATTCGAGTAGGTTTGATTAACGCATTGTAGTTACTTGAAACAGACGAGTAAAAAGAAAAATTAAAAAAATGAAATAATTTATAAATTATATGAATTAAATCATACGTTTAATTACTGATTAACTGTACGTAATTGATTTGCACACGTTTGTCAATATTATTTTAATATAAATTCTTCTCTCTCCATAAAGCTGTGCCTTGCGATTTGTCGTTTTGACATTATTAATTAAAAACACGCAGTAATCTCAGACGTTTACGGTTTCCATAACGGAGCAACTGTAATCGTGTATGTGAGTCTATAGTATATGAGGGCAACAATTAAAATTGATCCACGTACGAGACAGACTGCTACTGGGCCTAAATATTAATAAGTAGAGCTGGGATTATATGCAAGTCGAAATAAAAAAAAAGTATGCGCGTAGATACGCAAGCTTTTTGGCTAATATATGCCTTAACGTACAGGGTGTTCATGGGAAGCCGCTACAATAGCTAACTCTCTTATTTGTATTTTTATGAAGTAACTTAAATTAGGAAAGTTTTAGGAGCTTTCCTCTTCGGTTTTATGGTACTTTCAAAAAAACAAATGACGATCAGGTTTTCGAGATTTTCAATTGTTTTCAACTTTTTTAAATGGAATGTTAGGTTTTTTATCATCGCCTCGCGTTCAGGATGTCAAATTAATTATGTCTCTCAAATATCATCTACCAAAGCCTACTATTTTATAAATGTTTTAGTAACAAATTCTCGGTATTCACGGGAAATGGCTACAATAGCTAACTTTTTTATTTGAAATTTTACGAAGTAGCTTAAATCAGGAAAGTTTCAGGATTTTCCCGGCTCGATTTTATGGTACCCTCGGAGAAACAAATGACTGTCAGGTTTTCGAGATTTTCAGTTGTTTTCAACTTTTTTAAATAGAACGTTATATTTTTTATTAGCGTATCCTGTTCAGGATGTCAAATTCAGTATTTCTCTAAAATATTCCGCTCCTAAGTCTACTATTTTATAAATTATTTGGTAAATAATGGTATCAGACATTTTAACATGTCGCGCTTTCAATATTTGGACCCAAGGGTTTTTAGTTTGAAAAATTTAAACAAATTTTGAATTATGACAGTTCACAAAGGTCTGACAGTTTGAACACACTTCCTTTATTCTCTTGTTTCAACGCGCACCGTATTGTATTCGTGAATAAAAAGACTATCGTAACGATACACTTCTTCCCGCGAATATCAAGACTGAATATTTATGAAATATTCTGTTTTGAGAGATATTATTTCACGGACATACTTAATTTGACATCCTGAATGCGATTTCATGATAAAAAAACGTAATGTTCCATTTAAAAAAGTTGAAAACAATTGAAAATTTCAAAAACCTGATAGTAATTTGTTTTTCCAAGGGTACCATAAAATCGAGCAGGGAAGGTCCTGAAACTTTTCTAATTTAAGCTACTTCGTGAAACTTGAAATAAAAAAGTTAGCTATTGTAGCCATTTCCCGTGAACACCGAGATTTTGTTACTAAATCATTTATAAAATAGTAGGCTTTGGGAGATGATATTTTAAAAAACATAATTAATTTGACATCCTGCATACGATACAATGATAAAAAACCTAACATTCCATTTAAAAAAGTTGAAAACAATTGAAAATCTCGAAAACCTGATTGACATTTGTTTTTCCGAAAGTACCATAAAAACGAGGAGGAGAAGTCCTAAAACTTTTCTAATTTAAGTTACTTCGTAAAAATACAAATAAGAGAGTTAGCTATTGTAGCGGCTTCCCATGAACACCCTGTATACAGAATATGCAAGAAATATGTTTAGATATGCATACGTGCTTTATCACCTGTAAATAAATAAATTAAAAAAAAAACCTGTCTTTAGGAATTTTGTTTTTTACTTTACATAATTTGGATTAATTTTATTGACCTTATTAAGTGCATTCGTGTCGCCCTCCACGATCACCTAAATTAAAAGTTTTAAATTGGTTTTAATTTCGTTTGTTCTCGTATGGTTTTTAATGATTTATTTTTGGAGAAAAATTAGAAGTACCACAGCAAACAAAAGAAATGAAATTTAAAAGTTCCTTTTAAATAAAATTTCATTTAATGTTTTTTTTTTTTAAAGTATAAATAATAATTAGGTATCGTCCAAAACCATCCACGGTAATTATTTTTTTAAGATTACACAAAAAATACTTCTTTTACGGAAGGATGTAAGTACGTACAGGTAGGATATCTTTAACCTATTTTCGACATAGTATATGTACATCCTGTGTGCTACAGGATCTTACGATTAAATAAATACCGGTAATAAATAAGTAAAATTATAGTGTGTAACTTGACTTGCGTATACACGTAAACATATCTAATAACGTCATGTTTCCCGACGACTTGTTCCCACATACCATTACCGAAACAAACGTACGTGATCTAAGAATTTACATCATTCGTGTTCAACATTATCATGCAGTAATGGTAGTAGGAACATGACCACTATTTATATTAAGCCGATATCAGCAATAATTCACTTTGGTTGCAAACCTTTTCGGTAAAAGGCATTTTAAAATCAGCTACCACTATCATCCATACTTATGTATACATACGAAGTGCTAAAAAATAACATCGTTTTTTAAAAAAAATGTTTTTCAAGTGCTTTTATTATTTTCCGATTCTAATCACATTGTTCAAAGACGATATACGAAGTGCTGCTCTTCCTGGTATCATTGAGGATGGCTACTATCCTGGATTTGGACATCGCACGCTGCTTATTAAACCATATCCCGGTGTAGATAATTATCAGAGTGATTTGTATGAAGTTTATATGGAACCGTATGCTTATGTAAGTTAGAAATTCTCATTTTTTTAAATTAAAAGAAAAAAAAAATCACACTTGCTTACTACGTTCCGTGATAAATTGTACCATTTATAATTTTTTTTTAAATCATTTTATTTTTTCTTCTCGGCCATATACTCCTTTCTTTTTTAAGGGTAGACCAAGAATAAATATTTAGAAAATACATAGATATTGGTAACTAAAAAAATTAAATAGTTTATTCTTTTTTTTTGGATAGACGAAAATAATGTTGGACGTAATAATATGTTTTTATAAAAACGTTGGATTTTCTGAATTATTACTTAAATTAATATATATGGCTCTAACACACATAATTTTCAGAATATAGTTCATTACATTTTATATCCAACACCTGTTTGTTATGAAGTCGTAATAACGCCGATTTTGAATATATTATGAGGGCTGTAAAACACTAGTGGAATTATGAACACATAATTCAACTATTATTCAAAATCGGCTTTATAATAAACAGGTGTTGGCTAAAACTATGTATTACACGCGAATAAACCACTCAAGAATATATAGCCCATCCGAGCAAGCCCTCGTGGCTAAATATTCCTTTCGTAACTTACTCGCCTTGTAAGACACTTGTATAATAAATACTAGCTATAAAAACTTTTAAAAGAGTGCTTTGTAGAATTAATCTCGTTATAGCCGTACGAAGTTAAAAGTTCATATGGAATGTGTTTTACAACTACTTGGCGGATGAAATTATAGCACCATTGCTTCGAGAAGTTACAAACAAGTTGAATAAAATCCTGTAATAATTTTTTTTTAAATGAATAAAACATAGGTACACTCAGAAAAATAATGTGTTGGTTCAATTGCATTGTTTATATGTATACATCCCAAAAGTGATGTTAATTTAACGTATTTTCTGTTGAAACAACTCATTATTATCATTGTGTACACTCTCAACAGAAAACACGTTAAATGAACATCACTTTTGGGATGTATATAAACAACGCAACTGAACCAACACATTATTATTCTGAGTGTACTACTTTTAATCAAATCACATGGGAGAAAATCTTATAGCGTTTGCTATTCACTGCTCAGAGTTTTATCAAAGTATTTTTTCATCATGTTTTAAATCCCATGTATTAACAGAAGACGGATATACTATGAGAGTGCTCTAGCTCTCGAGCAGTGAATCGAAAGTCTTGTTCATTTCCAGCCGCTTGATACTTATAGGCAGGGAACGGATTTATATATTTTATTCGATTAAATACAAACGAGGCGGCAAACGTGTAACGCTGCAGCGACGTGTAAACGCACACACGCTCGTTGCCGCCTCGTTCATAATAAACCTAACAAAATATATAATTCCGATCCGTACTTATAGGTATTTGTGAAAAAATAAATACAAATGTTTCAATTGAAGATCCTTGATTTTTATACGATATAAAATCTAATACACAGTAAATTGAAGGCAGTAAAGTGATCTCACAACTATTTAAATTAAACGATTTTAAATACCCTGCAGCCTGCAGCCAGCTGAGAATGATTCAAAAGAGACAGTAAAGTTTCAAAATTGGCAGCACTGACAAATTACGTGGAATATAAATGTAAAACGATTCATATCTTGAGCTCAAAAAGTAATTATATAAAGGTTCGTCAACAACAACAAACAACAAACAACAAGCACCATCCAGGCAGGAGGTTTTTACAATAAACTTATGACAACAACAGCAGTGATACTCACAGTTTATGAATTTTAAAGCTTGCTGTAGACATTACTTATATTTTCCGTTGCTGACCCTTAAGCAATTATATTTTAAACATTCAAATTTAAAGAAGCCTCATTTGAAAGGCCTGGTTTAAAATTTATGTAAATGTTTTTCTATGTACTGTGATGCTCAACTTAAATGATACCACTTGACAATTTCGTAGTCCTTACGCTTAAGCGTGGGGTTCGCATGGAGGAGTATCATTTCAGTTGAGCATCGTAGTACATTCGCGTCGCGTTTAAAACAACTGTCGTTGTCAAATTGCGACTTGCGTTCAAATTTAAAGAAGTCTCATTTGAAATGTATGATTTATAATTTTTATAAATGTTTTTGTGTTACGTTTAAGTCAACTGTCGTAAACCTGAAGGTTCCTGAATCATATTATTGATTTTGGGAACTAGATTTTGTAAAATCGGTTGTAATGCTTTGCCAAAACAGTAGTAAGCTTTAGTATGAATTGCTTTACAAAATTTGCATTTGTTTTTTTTGTTTTTATATCATTTCAAGTTTGTTTTTGGAGTATTTAAAAAGATTTAAGCAATATTACATGACTTCAGGGAGAGTCTAGGACAATTCGCCATCGCCGATTTGTCGTCGCCAATTTACCGTCGCCGATTCGTCGTAGGTACAATTCACCGCCGGAAAACTCGCCGTCGGTAAATTCGCCGTCAGCGATTAAAGTTTTAAGTCCAGGTACATATCCAAATCATAATATACCGATAACTATATGTAAATAAAATAAGAAGTTAACATAATTAATGGAAAATAAAATAATTTGTTATTAATTAAATGTGATACATAGATAAAGAAACAGATAAAAAAATTTGGTCTTCCAGGAAGTATTTCTTATTCTTCAGGGTGTTCGTAAAATCCCTCCAATTCTTCTTTTTTATATTTTCAGATTCTGCTCAAAATCATATTGATTTTCATATCAATCAAAATCACTACACATCAAAAGTCGACTGCTTTCAAAATATTGATTCATGAAAGCTCGTCATTTAAAATTATAAATTGACAAACGGGTTCCATTAAAAAAAAAATAGAATTATGATTATGTGTACGTACAGCACCAATTTGTTCGTAATTTTGTGTCTTACGGCGGTCGCACTGTAATTAGGAATTTATTTTAACTTGAAATAGAAAAACAATAGTAAAGTCCATTTTAATTTACTTGAAACGTACTGAAATTATAGTTATTTTCTTCAATTCGTAGGTATAACTTGGATATTATCTAAAATGGTCAGAAAGTGTTTTAAAGCTTATCAAGCTAAATAAAGCAGTAACATGGGACGGCGAATTGGGCGGATGGTAAATTGAATCGACGACGAATTGGTTCTACGACGAATTGGCGACGGTGAATCGGCGACTGCGAGTTGGCGACGGCGAATCGTCCCATCCCCCTTCAGGGAAGTTTATTTATAGAAAAGTTACTAATGATTTAAGTTTGTTTTCTAAACATAATTATATTACTTATTGCTGACTGTGATCAGGTGGTATTAGTATTCTGGTGTTGGTATATTAGGGTAGTATTTTGTTGGTTCCAAAAATATAAAACTAAATCCTCACATTTTATGTCCTGCATAAAAATGAAAGAAAGAAGATACTTAAATAAACTTGAAAAATTCGCGGTTAAGAAATTATTAAAATTAAATGACACCACATTCAATTCAATTCCTTGCTCCATTTTTATTGAGAGTTTGTTTTTCAAAAAATGAATGGCCGGGATGTTGTAAGGGTGATATTTTTTTATAACTATGACAATCTGATTTGTAAGTATTACTGCTTCGTTCCAACTTTTTGATCTCCAAATCATTTTTAAACGTTATTCGCATCCGTATTCCGCTAATTTATCTCCTTTGTATTTACCCATTTCATCAGTTAATTCGTCATTAACGGTGCTTTTTTTATTTCTTCATTTTTCCTAATTTACTTCTCTCATTGTCAGTTGAAAACATAAGTAGAACGTAAGCGATCCTTTTTGTTGTCCAGTGGTCCATCAGTTTCCTTTGGCATTTGTATTTTTTCTCGAAGAACGTAAGTGATCTTCTTTGTTTTTCAATGGTCCATCAGTTTCCTCTAGTATTTGTACTTTTTCTCGAAGAACGTAAGTGATCTTCTTTGTTTTCCAATTGTCCATCATTTTCTTCTGGTATTTTTACTTCTGCTTTTCGTTGATCAACTCCCACACTTAAAAATTCTTCAAAATAATTTTTCCATAGTATTTCGTCTTCATGTGTTATCAGTTTTCCATTCTTTTTTCTGCAGAAAACCGTATTTGATTGGTATCCTTCGTTTTTCTTCCTGACACCTCTGTAAAGACTTCTTATTTTTTTATTTTGGACTTTAATATCTCCTTTACTTTACTTTCCCCTTTTTTTTTCTTAACTGCGGTTTGGTTTCCTTTATCTGTCTTATCTTTCTTCCTCTGTTCCCCTTCTCAAGAACTGTGTACTTGCTTCCTTCCTTCTTTGGAGATCTCCTTCACAGTCTCTGTCAAATCACTTATACCTGTTCTCTTGTGTTTTTCGTAAGAGATTTGCTGAAGCCCTATACTTATGATGTATATTATTCACTTATGTGTGGGCAAGCTAATTAATGAGTGTTGGGTTAATTATCTTGATTGAACTTTTTAGCAATTTTTCAATGCTGTAAGTCATACGAGGTCGACAGTCGTTTGGGTGATATAGTTTTTTTTTCAAAGAGAATTATCTGATTCCAGGAAACCCCAAAACTAAAAAAAATATTTGGTTTAATTCTTCTCCACGACTCGGTACATTATACTCCCAAGAAAATCTGATTATTATTACTCTATTATTTTATTAATTCATTTTTCCCGGCAGTGTTACTTACTAAAATTAATAAAAAATATTCGTTTTGATAGTTTATATTTCACAAAAGGCGATTGGTCCAGATGACAATGTTTCAGGATTTGCGATCTGTGTCAGCAATTGCGTTAATTCAAGGGGACGGAGAGAGCACCTTAAGAGGAGAGATCCTTTTCGTGCAGAGACATCCACCAGCTGGTCCGGTAATAATCCAGGGCAACTTCACGGGTTTGCCTGCAGGAAAACACGGAATACATATTCATCAGGCCGGTGATTTGAGACAAGGATGCGAGAAACTAGGAGAACATTTCAATCCGTACCTGGTAAGTTAAAGCCATGTCCTGAATACTTCCTGATGCCGTTATTAAAAATGTAAGGAATTAATTTTTTCAGAGAAGCAATGTTTTTCAAATGGTATATGTGTGTGGTTTCTGAAATAACCAATTCAATTATACATAGATGTGATACTTTCTTCTTTGTATTCTTGTAATTTCAAGATGAGACATGGCGGTCCTTCAGATCCATTACGTCACGTGGGTGATTTAGGCAACGTAGAAGCCAATGGAGATGGCCAAGCCCAGTTTCGTTTAGTTGATCCAGTCATGTCTTTGGTAGGTGTCAGATCAGTAGTAGGACGAGCTGTTGTAATTACATCGGGAGAAGATGACTTGGGAAGAGCTGGTACGGCTGATAGTATTACAACAGGATCTTCTGGAAATCCGCTAGGATGCGGCGTGATTGCATATGTACGATAAAGATAAATAAAGAGACAGCCATGTTTTACTTTATATAATAGGGAATGTCGGAATAAATTTTTCTACAAAAGTAATGTTTGGGGTATGGAGAATATGTACAGTGTGTCCCCGGATCGACTCCGCGATACGTATAACAGACCAAAAATTTTCGAAATCAGATTTTATGTTTTGTAGTTCAGGTCTGCTTAGCTCGAAATAAATGTCTGCCAAATTCGACGTTGAATTTCTTCAACGAAGTGGAATGAACACAAGAAGAAATAAAATTTGTGTAGGTAAAGCTGCCTTCCTCTTGAATTTATGGAGATATGTCAAATTCCAACATTCCAGAAAGAAAAATCGAATTACGGAAAATTACTAATCACATATAAATAATATTTCAGTAAAATGGTAAAATAATAATGCCATCTACATATTTATTGACCAAAATACAAATAAAAAGTGATTATTCAAATAATAGTTCACTCCTATTAGCATTAATTTCTTACAACATATAGAATAAATTTGGGCAAGTCGTTTTTGGTTTGCAATGAAAATTTCGAGCTACGTTTCTGCTGAAGAAGCCCCAAACACGGTTGAAACAGCTGTACAGAGGCTGCTGGAGGTTTTCACCGCAATCAAAAACGATTTGCAACAATTTTTTTTAATGATATACACAGAAATAGTCAAAATAAGAATAAGCCTAACTGAGACCTGGCGAATTGATAAAAAACAGTTGGAAAAATGTAAATAGAAAGAAAAGAAGCGAATAAACAAAAGACGATCGAATAATGTTTCTAAATAAAATGAAAAAAGCAACACAGAAAATTCTTCGCGCCAGCGACCAATAAAGAAGGAACAAAAACAAATTTCAGAAACAAAAGACGATCGCTTTAATTTTCAAAACAAGAAAATCAATCGAATAATAATAATCGAAGACACAATTGTGTATTGTCAGTACCTTGGGAAGGATTCTCCTTCGAAAATTTGGAAAAGAAAGCAACAAATTTGAGAAACAAAAGCAATCGCTTAAATTTCAACAATAAATGGTCGTTCAAAATAAAGAGAAAAACCTAACTCTGAGGTGGACGGAGAAAAATTGAAAAAATTTTAAGAATAAAATAAAATAGCACAAATAAAAGACGATCAAACGATCTTGATCAAAAACAAACACGGAATGTTTTTTTGCGCAAGCAACAGACAAACGAAAAATTAAAAAAAAAATTCAGAAACAAAAGACGACCGCTTTAATTAAAGAGAAGAAATGTCAAACCCAATTAAATCAGAGAAAACGAAGACAAAAACAAAAGTGTCTTAGGCGGGATTCTCTTCTTCGAAAATTAAAAAAAAAAAAACAATTCAGAAACAAAACGCAATCGCTTAAATTTAAATCAAAAAGTTATTTAAAATTAAAAAAAAATCTAACGCTGATTTGGATAGAAAAGGCAAACTGAGAACAAAATAGGAACAAGTAAGTGTATGCAAATTAAACAAAAAAAAAAGAACGACGATCGAACTGTACTACATATTGTTAAAGGAAATGGAAAATGACTTGCGAAAGCAATATCTAAATAAAAAAAAGCAAATCTTAGAAACTGAAATTATTGATTTATGGCAAACAAAAAACGATCCCTTAAACTTAAAAAATAAAAAGAAAGCTTAACACTGGACTGGACGATGGAAGAAAAAAATCGATTGTTTAAAAAAAAGGAAAAAGAAAAACAGAATATTCTTTGCGCACGCAACAAACAAAGACAACAATAAATCTCACAAACAAAAGACAATCGCTTTAACTTAGATCAATGATACAAGACGTTAATGATATAATATAACACTCGTAACGTTTTAATAAATTTAAAACAAACATAAAAAAATTAAATTGTACCATTTAAAATATGCAGATGAATAAAAAAATAAACAGATTAAAAATGAAGTAATTATGAAGCAGAAAAAAAAAGAAATGAATGAATGGGACGTTGAAATTTGATATATTTTCATAATTGAAAAGCGAATTATTTTATCGTAGTAAATTTTTCTCCTAAATTCAAAAGGAATGCCACTTTGCATATTTTATTACCTTGAAAACTTTCGAGGTCAAATTCGACACAAATTCATGTCGCACCAAGCAGATCTGAACTGTAAAATGTAAAATGTGAATTCAAAAATTTTTGGTCCATTATACGTGTCGCGAACTCAATCCGGGGACACACTGTATATTTTCTACCTACATTGGAAAAAATAAATGTCCGGGACGAAAATATTAATAATGTAAAAATAATTTATTTCTAGTAACAAGAGGCAACGTTTTATTGATAACTATCTAATTGTCTATAAAATTTAAGACTGCGCAATAAATTTTATAAAAATAGTTGTTATCAGAACAACCTGGGGTGTGTTTGAGACTTATTGTTCTTTTTAACGGTTTGCTAATGCACATAGGTATAAATGTATTTCTATTACGCAAATGAGGAAAGTAATTAATAAACCTAATCTTATCATACAATATTGTTAATTGTCAGCTACATGAATAGATCATTTTCTGTAACAGCTTATGAAGTATCGACCATCTGTTAGTGATTGTTTAATAATAATGCTTCATAAAATTATACTCTTAATTTTATGAAGCATTATTATTACATGTGTGTATGATAAACAAGACATTCAGGGTGTACATGAATTCGATCAACAACTTCGTGGTGCATACCAAATCTCATAAATTGAAGCCTAAAATTTACATGAAAATCATTGGTTGCAATATAGATAAGAAAATTATTATTTACATGACGTACAGTTGCTATGTATACAAAAAAAATGTCACGGTTTCTTACAGAAAGTACTATTCAATGATACTTAAATGCTTCTAGCTTTATTAATGTTTATTTTTTCTTAAACTAAAAGTGTCAAGTCAAAAGTATATTTAGACTTTTTGACAACCTGTATCACCAGTTTGTGTATAGCACGATATATCGAGACCATCTGTAAATTTTTGCTTGTTCTTCATATACTATACTATATACTACCGTGCCTTCAATTGAATTTCTCATTAAAGTAAGCTGTGATTTTTTTATGAAGTTGGCGACACAATTCTAGTGAAAACAGTTATCATTAACTGTCAGTACTGATCATAACATCAAATAAAAACACAACATTAAAGTTTAAAGTAGATGCTCAAAGTGCTCTCCTTCAGCTTGAATACATAAGCGTACTCTGCGTTTCATGTTTTCAAACCCGTTTGCTAAGTGTTCGGGGGTTATGCTAGCACACACATCTGTAATGCCCGTACGAAGTTCTTCGATTGTGTGACGCGTAGTTCTAAAAACTGTGTTTTTCATGTGCGGATAAATGAAGTAATCCATAATTGTGAGATCCGGAGACCTTGCAGGAAAATTCACAATCCGATTATCGAGAAACTGCTGCAGGAAAGTCATTGTTTGATGAGCTGTGTGGGCAGTAGCATTGTCTTGCTGAAAAAACCCTTCTGTAAGTTCATCATCATGTGGTTGATTAATGAAATGTTCTAATAACTCATTTCGGTACCTTTCAGCAGTTACTGATTCGTTAAAAAAACATTGGTCCGATTATACGCCTTCTTGACACTGCTAGCCAAACACCAATTTTTAATGGATGTAGGTAAAGGAGTTTCCACAAACTCATGGGGATTTTCTGCTGACCACATTCTCATATTCTGTTTATTTAAATACCCTGAGACATGAAACCAGGCCTCATCGGAAAAGAAACACTTGTCAAGAATGTCGTCGTTGTTTAAGTTATCAAGAAACCACTGACAATATTCTGTTCTTCTGTGAAAATCTACTGGCCTGAGTTCGTGGACTGTTTGAATCTTATATGGATAAAGCTTTAAGTCTTTTTTAAGAATAGTGTGACATGTTCCCACTGATAGCTGAACTTCTTGTGAAAGTTTCGCAATAGATTTCTTGGGAGAGTGTTCCATTCGATCCCGAACGTCTTCAATGCAAGCTGCAGTCCTTTTCTTATCTGCTGTGCTCCCTGTTTTGCGACCAAGTGATCCTGTTTCACGAAATTTAAGAACACAAGCATGGATATGTTTAACTAGCTGTTCATAAGTAATAGCAAAATTAGGAAACTGCTGTCGAAACTTCTGTACACACTGTTTAATTGAATAGACTAACTGCCCATTTTCTATTCTATCGGTTTGAAAATAACTTTCAACAATAAATATTTTCTGCTGTAATTCTAACATTTTGAATTAATTGAAAATACAAAGTGTCAATTTGACATTTGTTTAATTAAATAATTGAACAGCTATCAGTGCTGCAAATATTAGGAGAAAAAAAAACAGTGAAATCATAGCCCACTTTAATGAGGAATGCAATTGAAGGCACGGTATAATTTACTGGAAAGAAATCACCTGTATATAATAACGTTTGATCGTGTAAAATGAATACGTTTTTAGATGTCGTGTTCTAAAAAGTGACAAAACATTTATTAAATATGAACTTCACTGACATGACATGTGAAAAGGGTTTTTAATTTTGTCGGTATACTACTTTATACAACATGCATACTTTATGATATGATAAGGCATGTTGATGAGAACTGTGATTTATAATCTAGATTCTAGACGATCCTAGTACAGATAAATCTGTCGTGACTTGTAACTTACATAAGCAGCAGGTATTGCAACAAATCAATGAATGTGAGGTCATCATAAAAAAGGCGTCTGTATTTATAGAACTGTCTACGTTTTATCATAATTGGTCGCGCGGTTTCCACCTTATCGCATCGACGACATTCGTTTGTATTTACATGACAAAACTTTCTAGTTAATTAACGGTTGGATGGTGCATTCATTCATTTTTTTTTTCGTGTGACATGTGCAAGTGACTCTTTTGTGAACATTGTGCTTGCTTTTCAGGTATTTACTTTCTTGTATGGAAAGCGTAACGTTATGTTAATCAGGTCAGGTGAGTTGAAACTTTCTGACGTGGATAGTTTATGTGGGTTTTCCCGGGTTTCCTCTTTTGGTTTTTGAATGTCTTCATACTTTTCCTTTTTTTTTTTTTTTGGATAGGAGTGTAACTTAATTGTTTAGGTTTTGAGAAATAGTATATCACCTTATGAATTATCGAATATACTAGTTTTTGTGATGTGCGTCCAAAAATTCTGTTGACGTCGCAGAAAGTGAATGAAATATTAAAGATGCGTTCCGAATATATCGACATTGATGAGACATTTTTTCTTCAGACTTTTGAAAACCATATTTGGAAATTCTATACGTATACTAAATATGTATAAGTAATTTGACAAGGTTTGTTCTGAAATCTGGGAGAGTAATGGTCGTATTCGTAGAGACTCAAGACAGAGGATGTTAAAAACAGGATACAAGAAAACGAGTACGCAATTCAATTGAACTACGCGAAGACAATCCGAATCAATCAAAATCAAGATGAATCAACTAGAATCTGGTTCACTAACAAGAAAGTGAGTCGGTGAATCCCACCTCTTCACACCAGTTGATTTGAATGGCTCCGACTCAATTCAGTTTCATCAACATGCCTAATTCTAGTCAGTCCAACAGAAGTAACTGGGCTGTCAACTTATTTTCACAGTATAAGAGGAGAAATTATAAGATACGTGGGGTGCTGGAAAAGTTTCTGGAAACGGTATGAAAAAACGCATATGAAATTTGGTAAACGGTATCATTGTTTTTCGAAGTATTCGCCCTCGACGTCAATATACTTTTGCATACACTCGAACCAATTTCTAAAGCAGGTTTTCCACTCTAAAGATGGTACCACAGAAACCAGTGTCCGGAATGTTTCAACCGCTACTTCAGCCGACGAAAATTGCTCACCACGCATTTTATTTTTGATATTTGGGAACATAAAGAAATCATTAGGTGATAAATCAGGTGAATATGGACAATGAGTCATTAATTCAACATTTTTGTTGGACAAAAAATCAACTGTTTGACGGGCTGAGTGACAGCTGGGGTTGTCATGAAGGAGAATAATTCGTCGATTTCGATTGTTTCTACTTATTTGATCGATGACTTCCGGCAAGCAAATTGTAGTACACCAATCAGCATTCATGGTTTTTGGATCCTCTAAAGCCACGGTTGCTACACGTCCAGTTAAAACAAAGAAACAAGCAATCATTTGCTTCGCAGCACTGCATGAACGGACAACTTTTGTTGGTTTTGGTTCATTTTGAAATACCCAAACGGTAGATTGTTGTTTATTTTCTGGCTCGTACGAATAGATCCACGTTTCGTCACCAGTAACGATGTTATAAACTAAATTTGAACGACCTCCATTGAATATCTTGAGCATTTCTTCGCATCATTTGACACGACCCTGCTTTTGCGCTTCTGTTAAATTGTGTGGAATCCAACGACTGCAAAGCCTTCGTACGTTCAAATGATCATGCAAAATCTGGTGTATTGCTTTCATGTCAATGCGTAAGGATGCTTGTATCTCACGGTATGTCACATGTCGGTCTCGCTCAAGTATTTCACGCACAGCATCTACATTAGTGGCAACAATAGATGTTGATGGACGACCTTCACGAAATTCGTCACTGAGAGAGGTACGTCCACGCTGGAATTCGGCAAACCAATTATAAACACTGCTCTTTGATGGTGCTTCATCGCCAAAAGCCAAATGAAGCCGGTCGAGGCATTATTTCGGCGTTAGACCACATTTGAAATCGTAAAAAATTATGGCACGAAAATTTTCACGCGAGATTTCCATGTTTACACAAAATTGCTTTTTCTGTTGCTGTACAAACAAAACTTGGATAGGAAATGTCAATAGAATTACAGGCCAAAAACGTCAAATTTTTCAAATATGACAGTTGATAAACGCTAATAATTCTAGACCTACTAGATTCTAGAAAATTTTCCAGCAGCCCACGTATAATACGGCGTATGTGATATAAATAACCAAAACAGAAGGTATACATATTATGTTTTATGTAAAGGAGAATTGCAGAAAATTTCCTGATAAGTAAATAGATTTTTAAAGACAAATATCTCCTTTTTTGTCGTGCTCGTTGTGATATTGTGATCACATCACATTAACAGAAGCAATTGAGAGAAGAACCAGGTGGGTGTTGAACTGGGATTCGAATTTATTCAATACGTTTGAAAGCTTGAAAGATGTGAAACAGTTTTCGATTGATTCGCCTTAACTATAAGTAAATGAAACTGTAAAGATTAAACGGTAATCAATGTAAATAAGATAAACACCAAATACAAAAATCGAAAGTAGATTCCGAAAATTCATTATTTTGATTATGAAAATGAAACTACTTCAAAGGATGACAGAATAGGAGAAGGAGTTTCGAAGATTTGATAAAAGTCTCAGCTTACGTTGTAGTTAGTTATAAGTTGTAGTCTTTACATTAACATCTCTTTTTATCAATGTTGAGAGAAATTCATTACAAGTCCGTGTTGATTGCCATGGATTTCTTTTACCAGTGCAAACAGGACACAAATGACAATGATGAGAAACATTACCTAACGGTATAAGAAAGCAATTTATTGATTTCATTCAGTGATACTCATTCATATTTAAGAGCCTGCACGCGTCAGTGTACATGCATACTTCCAAACGAGAGATTAAAGTTCAAGTGGACAATCACTGTAAGTACCTGACTTATGATAATATAAATTTTTAATTAATTAATTATCTTCTAAATCAATCGCGGGCATATAAATCCGAAATGAGCAAGCTCATAGTATCCCTATTATCCGACGGTAAGAAAGAATCCATTAACAAGCAAGTGTGATCTCATAGAACTTACAAAAAAGTTTCGTTTCTCATTGGCTGTTGTGATAAGCGTGTAACTAATATTGCGAAGAAAGGGGATGTACATCCCCCTTCATGTTCTCTTGTTTTTTTTTTTATGTGGTTATAGTAAAAAGGAAGTACTCAAATAGTGCTCCAGAATAGTTAATTGGAGAAGCTATAAGCTATAATAAAACACTCAGTACATCGCTATGTTGATTGATTAGAAAAAGGCCCCGAAATTCAGCCCTCTAATAATATAATCGAATTCGTCCTTATTAGCATCACTTTTGTGTCAGTCTTTATTAGGTTATTTTCTTAATAATACTGTTTTGTAATGTAATTGATTTTTCATCTTCATTTTTCCTTCTTTCTTATTTCCGCCGCTTTCTCATTATTATTACTACTTTTTCTCTTCAATTTTCTAACGACTTGATATCTCAATTTCCAAATTTATTTGTAGTTTTGTCCTCCACGTCTACATATAATAAAACAATTTCAAGAACAGTCTTTGCCATTTGAGGATGTATGTATAAATTCCTTCACGGGATTATCGCGTAATGAAACATGCATTCGTGTATTTGCGTTTGAAATTCTTCGGAACAGAAATATTTAATCAACAAATCAAAATATTTACGGCGATAGCCAATACAAACAGATAACTGTAATCCCGTTACATGTGCTCCTCGATAGGAATATTATTATAACAACATCGTAAAAATAAACTGTAACCAATCAGTTAAGAGTCGTCTGATAATAAATTAGCTTTTCATTTATTACGAAATATTTATGTAACGCTTGTTATGCATACTATTTTAATCTCAGTAATTATCCCATTTTTTAAGGACTCAGCGCATTGGCGCTGGTTTGCAGGAACGGGAGCGTTGCGGGATGGTAAAAACATTTTCCGCTCGTCCCACGTCATTCCCGCACATCATTTAGCGTCCCACATCATTCCCGCAACGCTCCCGTTCCCGCCGTCCCGCCTCAGCGTGTCGGATCCTCTTATATTTCTGTTTATTATTTACCTTGAGATATCACGCATAGAATTATAGTTACCTGCATAACAATATTCTTTATTGGAGGATAACATGTGAATGCAAAGCGAGAATTAGTAATCACCAGACATTCGCTTTATGTCGGCTCGTTCGAAGTTAATTATGTATTTCTAATTATTACTCGGAAATACTTTGTTGTGTTTGTAACTACTTAAACCTGCGCTGCTGTAAAAAAAAATATTTGTTTCTACTTCTAACGAGTAAACTATGCACAGAAGTGTAATGATTTTTTTGCAAATAAAGGTCCATTCACATTTTATGGAACGTTTGATGTTAATTGGTATCAGTTCACAGTGTACCAGATCTATTGGGACGTGTTAATTGGCTAAGGATTTAAAATCATCAGACCTGACGTGTTAATTGGCTAAGAATTTTTAGATTTGAAAGATATATCTGGCAATAAATGGAAGGATTCAGCACACCAAGCCGGGTCGACAGAAAAGGGAGCGTTGCGGGAATGACGCGGATAAATTAAATATGTGGCGGGATACACAGGGTGTTCTTTGACTGTGTGCAAATATTTAAACCTGTAATACATCACCATAAATGGCAACGATTAAACTTATGTACCCTTAAAATGAAGTTAATAGTTTTCGAGAAAAATGCATTGGAAGATTTTCACCAAACCGTTTGAGAACTGCTGGCACAGCCAACGACTGGATGGTACGCCGCCTTGCCTGTGTCACCCGAATATAGTTCAGTGTTTTACGATGTCGTAAACGAACATCTGCTTCATTCGTACAAGGCCTATTAATACATCGTAACAGTCGAAACATTTTTAAACGCGCTCACAAAGCGCATGGATTAATTAAAACAAGTGCCACTTCGCTCCAAGTAATTACAATTTTAGGTATTTTCAAATTATAAACCGACGATTTAATTACTGGACAAAAAATGCGGATGAGTTAAATAATGACATCACCGTCATTCATCGTTTTATTTCCGGATATTTACCTTCACAAGTAATAAATTGCCTTTCCATTTCCAATTAAATAGATTAAGATTTCTTTAGTTTAATAAAGAAACTTTAAAATAATGTAGTAATTTATCTACTGTTTGTATAGTTTAAAATCGGCCGCATTACGTAATCACACTAGGGAGAATAAAATAGCTGTTAAAACTGATATGTGCTCACTACCAATATGACTGACATTAAATTTACAATTTCTATTAATTCAGTTATGAAATTCGGCCAAGTAAAGCATTTTTATCGCGCTTGCATTGCAAATTCCAAAATTTACAAATTTATTAATATCTTAAGTATTCTCACATGCATTCGATAAAGTCGCAGTTTCGCATTTCTTTTGATGCTTTTTATTACGGCAACTTTTTGAGTTTTTACAACGGCGGCCGCTGTAACGTGTTTAAGGTGGGTCAGTATTACATTAGCGTTCTGCAGATACGAAAAATTTGGCAAACGAAGAAAGATTTTTGATTCGTAAAAACGCATATTAAGATCGTAATGGCATTTACAAATAATGAAGAAAGAGACATGTTACTCTTGTACGGGCAAGTCTGCGGAAACGCACATAGGGCCCGGGCATTGTAATAAACAATCTCAGTGATTTTTATTACGGAACGCTGGAGAATGAGTTTAAATGCGGGACTCTTTTTATGATCGGCGCTGTGTGTGGGCACACCCAGTGACTACAGAGGAACGCGTCGATGACCTTGCTGAATGTTTCTCTCTCGCACATCTCAGCAGTTTCAAATAAGAGGAGCCTCCGAATTTTTTTGGCTATGATTCGGTTGCCACTCGAAAATATGCGCAGAAAGTAGCATTTCACGTACTTATATTGAGTTTTTTTTTATTTGCGCACAGTAAAAGAACATCCTGTATACCAGTGCACATCAACAAGTGACTGTCAAACTACCATAGCTTTTGTTTCCTGTATTCCACGCTTTGTTGTTGTTTGGAAAGTTTTGAAAATTAATTATCTTCTGGCGAATGCAATATCAGTTTGTAAGAAATCGATCAGTCACTGCTCGTTAACAGTAATTGGGTGATTTTAGGTTATTATAGCGCCTAACACTATTCTTAATAAGCGGCAAATAAGCATTCTCGTTTACGTCGTTGCGACTTGGTGTGTTTCGTCTTTTGATCTACATGCATGACGGGTTCAAGGTGTTACTTAACAACAGGTATTCCAAATAAGTTTAGTATGTCAGCGTCAATTAAAAGAGCAATTACTTTTTATTAAGTAATTCGAGATTATTCGTGCTATCCTTGTAGAGAAAGCCTTGAAATATAGAGGAAAGAATAAATTTTAATGCAGACAAAGAATTAAAAACCGTAGAATATAATTTTGGGTAAAATAAACTAGTCCAGTTTTCATCCCTTAAAGTGGTCTTCATTAACCAGCTATTGCATAATCAATACCGTCTGGATAAATAATTACTTGCAAGTCAAAAGGTTTGTTTAAATTGGCGATGGTATTTTAGACATTTTATTTAAAAGTAATGTTGTCTCTTATTTGTTGTTTGAAACAAATTTTATTTAATTTTCGGCGTTTGAATTAGTCAATAGTTAAATGAAACAAAATAAATTAAAAAAAAAACTCTAAAATATCCACCATCTTTGATAATTTTAAACGTATTTAAATTCGAAAAATTCGATCATTTTTTTCTCTTTTCGACTGTACGACGTTTACCAATTAATTCAATAATAATTAATTAATGGTTATTTAGTTTTTTTCTAATTTCAATTTTTAAGTGAGATACTTATAAAAATATCATTCAATTACATAACTTTCTATAAAATTTGATTCATTTAATTCACTGGCGTTGTAATTCGCATTAAAACAGTCAGTTTAGATAATTATAAGTAGCAACAAATGCTGGATTTTATCAAACAAGGCCTTGACCATGAAACATGAAAAGAATTAACTAATGGCCCCGGTTTTCCCCTTTCTTTCAATGGGTTTTCTCAGAATTGTTTTTGATACATGCTGTTCCTCGTCATGTAAAATGCACTTACTGTTTGTAATATTCCTAATTGTGTCTTCAATATCAATTCTTGTGTTGTTAAGACTGTCACATTTTAGAATTTTTGTGCGTCTGAAACACACGCTGATAATAAGGTATGAATTTTTATTTCAATGTCGTGCCAAGTCATCAAAAGGTTATTTTTTGCGTGTGGAATTAATTGTTACTATCTTAAATTTGTAAATTCTTGAACTAATGATAACCCTAGCTGTAGGCAATGTAACTTTATTTAGCCTATTCTTGTAATGTTTTTTTTTTTTTTACTAATTTCTATTATCGTTAATAATTATGTAAAATTAAGTTTATTGGTTGTTTTTTACTGATTAAAAAAACTAATACTTTTTGCGCCAATTGTTTATGCATGATTGATAACCAAAAACTATAAGTAGGAAAGATTCCGTGAGCAATTCTTTGTATGGGTAAAACAAGACCTATTTAAAATACAAAATTTGATGTTAGCTCTTGTCCGATGAAATTTGTGAAAAGATACTTTTTAAACTTTAGACGGACACTGGAAAATGCTAAAATCGCCATCGCTTGATGGTTTCGCCAGGAGTGAAAAATATAAAAATTACATTTTTTATATTTCCTCATTTCAAAAAATTGTTGCATTGGCTTTTTCCAACATTTTGGGTACAGCTGTTTCGGCCCTGTTTGGCGCCTCGTCGTAGAGGAGTAGCTCGAGAACTCCACTGAATCTCCTGCATCTCATCGACCTGACTTAATTATCTCGAAATCGAACACATGTGTTGATAACAAGTAAAGTCAAGCAAGCCGTGTGGTGCTACGGTTTGGAAAAGCGGTTTTTCTGGGGTCACCTGTATATACGCAAATTATCCCTGAGAAGTGTAAGAAAACGCAAGGTTTCCGTTTTACGTCTGAATCGACGTTGATATTAAATGTAATTATTTTATTGCGTGTTGGCGGTTAAACATGAAAGAAGTCGGGAAATATCAAAGTGGTATATATGAGTATCATTCAAAGGATTATCCATGAGATTAGTGACTACCTAAAAAAAACTTTTTAAATAAAATTCAACGAAGGAGAAGCCTTGAGTCACTTGAGTACGATTTATGACATTCAATTGAAAATTCTCTTGTTTGTCGTAAAGAACAAACGCATACTTTCCGTCCGCCGTTGTTTTGGCGAACATTCCCTCAATGGCCGATAGGGGCGTGGCTTCCTCTTAAAATGCACGTGTGATTCTGCGTTTTTGCAAGATCAAATTGTACCGCTACGTCAGTAAATGTCAATCACGCCGGGTTTGTTTATATTAGCCCCGACCAACCCAGACGCCTTTGTTTTCTCTCTTAAATGAACACACCTGCCACACATCAAACGATGCCGCTGTCGCTTTGTTTAAATTCCTAACTTTATTGCTGCATTTTTTTTTTGTACGACGGATATTAACTTGACCGTTCATATCATTGGTTTTTCGCTGCCTCTACCCTTATTCTATTGGGTTTGCATGTTATCACGTTGTTTTCGATTCTTTTCTCTTTCGAAATGGGGAGTACGGCCAGTTTTGGCTTTATTAATGGACGCCGTGCTTGGAACTGTCAGAGTCGCCTTACGATATCCCCAGGGCATATTGGTGTTTTTTTTTTCGTGTGGGGGTTGTTGCCTATATTCCACGGCGAACAAGGCATACCATTTCGCTTCCGGCAGGACTTCTGGGAGGTTCCTGCAATTATATGGTTACGACTTGAGATGACCTGGTACCCGGTGGTTGGAATGAAACTCCTCGGAGTTGATTGAATTTACATGTCCTTAATAAAAGTTTTACACATTTCGAGAAAATCGCTGTTGAAAACCGGGCAAGAAATAATGGTACGTTTAAGTCTTTGAGGTAAGTCAAGAGAAGGAAATTTGTTGGAACAAAAAGTAAAAGTGCAATCGAGCAGGGACCTCTGCCGAAGTCGAGAGACGTTGTTTTTAACGTGGCAGTAAGTCGTATTACAGCTGAGCGAAAGAATTTGCTTCACTTTTTTATGATTATGACACCGTATTCTTTGGGATGAACAGTTTAGTTTGTGAAGTGATTGAACGAGTTAAAGCTAAATATGATTACTATTTACGTAGTATGATTTCTTATTAAAATGCGGCAATTCACGAACGGCGAGAGAACAGCATTTCAGAGGAGTGTATTCATAATGCCGTCGACAGTATTTGCGCTAATCCTGACATGTCCACGAACACAAGAATCACTTTTTCGCCGAGCTCGTTTGTGTGTCGCTAATGATGGACGCCACGTCGAACAATTGTTATAAACATTTGTAAATGTCTAACAGTGAACGTTTATTTGAATATGATCCTCCACACAGATGATATTCGGTAAGTCTGTCTTGCGTATTAGTCATTCCCGCGATGTTTACTGTTTACGATCAGAGAAGCAAGTTCCGTAAGTTTTTTTTTTTTGTTATTTCATGAGCGCCGGACGGATAAAGGAATTTTCTTTTTGTTATACGTTATATTACTTTTGTATTTTTTTTTGTGTTGTTTGTGCTGTCGGCCAGTGTTGTTAAAGATACATTTCTAATAGGATATAGATACAGATGCAGATACTTTCACAAATATGTATCTACATGCGGATACAGATACTTTTTCCGGAAAATATCTAGATACAGATACAAAAAAAAAGTATCTGCAGTTTATCAAGATACTTGCAAGTGTAAAATTCAATAACCTATGCAGTAGTGGAGGTATTATTTGCTATCCAAATCGACTTTTTTTTTGAAAATTGAAGTTTTCGTATGAATATGTGAATAATATATACTCTAAAATCTGTAATAATTTTCACAATTTTTTCAACAGTATGTCTTTTTAAATAGAAAATTTATCTTTGTAATTAAGTTGATCAATAAGCTGATAAGTAATTACCTGGTTTTGTATGAAACCAAGTCAAGTCAACGTAAAATATAAAGTTATCAACAGAAGTGACTCTACTTCCGCATCAGGCAAGTTAAATGTCAAATGAATCTAGGATCCTTAGTTGCAACCTTGTTGTAGCTAAGAGAGCGTTCCCATAATCAAGAAAAGTTGATAAAATCAACAATACAGTCTTTTCCTTTTGATTTTCTCCTTTTGTCAATTATCTTTCCCAATTTTTAAAATAATTTTCAAGTTTCTGAACTATCAAATCGCATTTTAAATAGAACAGTCATTTGACAAACTGGAAAACATAATTAACAAGAGGGGACAATCAAAAGAAAGAGAGTGTAAAATCGGAAGGTGCATTTCCGCCAAGGTCTGCTGTTTTTATGGAAGTTCAAAATATATCTAATATGTATCTTAGTATCTCAAATGAATTGATACACTGTAATTGTATCTAGATGCAGATACAGTTACATTTTTTTAGTAGTATCTGAGATATGTATCTAGATACTCAAAAAGTATTTAGATACTGTATCTAGATACTTGCATCTAGATACTTAACAACACTGCTGTCGGCGTACTGTGGTTAAAAATTTTGCACCTCTTTTGCAAACACCCTGTAATTGCTTAAAAATTCAAGCACTTTCATCGGCTGAAACGTTTTTAAATTATTCTTTCGGAATCTGCATGTAGCAGTAAACATTAAACGATTACATTACCACGATTGTGGAAATCGTGTAATTAAATGACTAAGCGATGATAAACAATAAACATATCTGAAATACCTTTTGCGTTTCGCATAGTATTCTTTTGTTTAGAATTCCATTCGATTGTATTCTTTTTCTGCTTTTTGATTGTTTACTAACATTAGCGCTCTTTATTAATACAGAAAGAAGGTATTTTTTCCTGATAGTTATTATTATTTTTTTTTTTTTGCTTTTATATCAGTGTATGAATTTAACCTTCTATCCAACTTCAAGCCAACTAACCCACATTATATAACAAATTAACTTGTTGCGTATATATATATAAGTTGGTATAATTGTCTGAATGAGTGCAGTTATGAGATCGCAAAAACCGGTCCCCACTCAACTGTTTTATAAGAAGCGGCGGTGATAAACGATCTCATTTGTTTATATTGCCGTCAGTTTACGCTCGTTTTCGTTCTACACTTTCTATTATCCTTGGCCAAGTTTTTGTTGAGGTAAACGCGATGCTGCTGCTACATTTTCTGTTAATTACGTACGCGAATTAAACCGGTGCTCTTTTTGTTCCAGAGAAAATGCTGAGGTTTTGTGTCTTCGCCACCCTACTTGCCGCCTCCTATGCACAGGTAAATAACTAAAAATTAGTGCTTATTTTTGATTTTGAAAAAAGTGTTACGGCTTGAGATGATGAAAAATATTTTGCACCCTGCCTAGAAGCTTTATTTTATTTAAGGACTAAAGAAAAGCTTTAAACACGAAAGTTATAAGGCTTTATATCCATTTTATTTTAGAATTGAAGGAAACAATACAATTTGTGTGTTTTTTTTTAATGTAACAAACTGTATGTTGATTGCTACATTGAAATATCATTATTTCCTGATTTCAAAAACATACCGGGTGTTTGTGAAATAAGTGCAGAAATGTATACCTTTAATACATCCCCACAAATGGGAACTATTGAACGATTTTCAACTGCGATTTCCTCGAAATGTGTAAAATTTTTGTTAAGTACATGTAACTTAAAAAAAGTTGTAAAAAAATGTACCGGGTGTTTCAGAAATAAGTGCAGAAATTTAACCTGTAATACATCACCATAAATAGGAACGATTGAACTTACATGTCCTTAATAAAAGTTTTACATATTCAGAGGAAATCGCAATTGAAAATCGGGCAAGAAATAATCGTACGCCTATGTCTTCGAGGTGGGCCAAGAAAAGGAAATTTTATTGCAACAAAAAACAGAAGTGCAATCGAGCAGTGACCTTCGCCGAAGTCGAGAAGCCAATAAAAACATTGTTTTTAACGTCGCAATAAGTCGTATTGCAGCCGAGCGAAAGAATTTGCTTCATTTTTTATGATTATGGCTAAGACCTCGAATCTGAGGGTCCAAACTCAGAGGCGTTGTATTCCGCGCGCGGCGGGGCTCGATTTCTCGGTGCATTTCCGATAGGCACGGGGATTCTACGATCGAATTCTGCGCCTCATTAATTTTGACTTTGACAATTCGACATTTATTTGATTGCTCAGTCTCTCCGTAAATATTGAAGAGTTCAAAATTTACTTACAGAAAGCGTCTCTCACAACCTATTATTTTGAGAGATAATTTTCTCGCTTTAAAAGACAAGACATTTTCACGGCAAATCGAAACGAACGAACGAACGAACGAAAATTTGGAACGTTATTTAATAATTAATTTTAACAACAGTTAATAGCTGAGAAATTTTAGTATTTTCTTCCCTATTCGAATTTCGAGTACCTGAGAATACTCATTAAAGCGCGTCTCTGTTAAACCGGGCAATCGAACGATTCAGATCTGCGCTACACCGGCGGTGTTTCGATGCATAATCGGCATCTGGGAGACTGGACGGACTATTTTCCACGATGCTCTAATTATGACACACAATTTATTGCTGTATTTTCTTTGGAATCAACAGTTTAGTTCGTGAAAAGTGATTGAACGAGTTAAAGCAAAATATATCACTATCTACATAGTACTTACACTTATTAAAATGCCGCAATTCACGAACGGCGAGAGAACACCATTTCAGAGGAGTGTATTCATAATGCCGTCGACAGTATTTGCACTAATCTCCCATTTTTGCCGAGCTCGTTTGTGTGCAGCTAATGATGGACGCCACATCGAACAATTGTTACAAACATAAATATCTAATAGTGAATGTTTGTTTGAATGCGATCCTCCACACAAATGATATTCGGTGAGTGTCTTGCGTATTAGTTATTCCCGCGATGTTTACATAAAATGCCTATCGGTTCTTTTATTAAAAAAAAAAAAAAAATACTGTGGTAATCTGTGAAAATAAGCGAAAACTGATAACATTGAAGTATGTTTAATGACTCGTACCTACAACAAATAAAGTATAATAATAATGTATACCCGGCAATCGATCCAGCATATTTTTTGAGAGAAAGTTCTGAAAAAAATTCAGCAGATGTCTCTAAATTTCGGTAGACCCATGGCCAACTTTATCAATAAGCTTATTGATAAAGTTGGTCATGGTAGACCATTAAAATGGTTAAAATATACGCATAAAGCTAATTTATTCTTAAAATAAACAGAAAACTAACGAAATCAGCGATTTATCATCCAAATAAGTGCATAAAACTGCAAAAATTTGCCCATTTAACCAAATCTCTATCTTTACTAATAAAGAAACTAACCTATATTAGCCTACTCTATCTGGGACACACTGTATACACTAAGACTATTTGTTTCTTTTGATGAGTGCTGTACATGATTAAAATAAAAGATCCTTTTCTATGAATTCGACTCTAGAATCACGAACAAAATTTTTCTATGATAGTTATTTTTCAAGTTACAGAAATATGAAGGTGCGTACGTAGATTTTTTTTTATTGAAAACTGTTTTCCAAAAATTTCGGTGCCATTAATTTTAAATGGTCCAACCAGAATTTGTTAAAATTAATTTTTTTTAGCATAAATTTCAAATTAGAAACATGCTTGAAATGAAACTTTTTGCATCGTGTAAACATGTTTGCGTAATATTTGGATATTAATCATTTGGGAAAAACCTTGATTAGAAGTCGTCGAATAATACGTATACATATTTTAAACGATCTGCCTTGCATAACTGTAGTATATTCTTCCTTGTTCGATCAGCGAACCATTTATGTATGCGTTTTCACTCGTCGTCCTAATGTTTTGATGTCGCTTGTAATGCTAACGGTATTTCCCCGTTTTTTTTTTTTCTAAACCAGTTATTTTATTGCTTCTGTTTACAACTAGGTGTGAATTTGTAATTAAGGAGACATAAATGCATAAACACAAGTAAATAAATATTTCAGGTTAATATACACGTTATAAATTGTTTCAATGAAGTAACGTAATGTTTTACATATAAAATAGCGACATCTTACTATCGCTTTTTGAGCTAACATTGCTGAAGAAGCCCCAAGCAGGGCTGAAACAGCTGTCCAGAGGCTGCTCGAGGTTCTCACTGCAATCAAAAACGATTTGCACAAAATTTTTCTAAAAGTAATTTTTTACGTTTCATATTTTGCTTTAAATACAAATCTTTGAGTTTCATTACACGATGCGATCCATAAAACTCTAATTCATGGACTAGAGTGAAAGTGAAAATAGGTATCACGTCTTAGCTTAGAACGAACGGCAGTTATAAAGGTAAACAAAATTTGAAATTCAGAAATTAAAATTACAAACAGTTTAATGATTAATTTTATCTTTTAATTAATTAGCAGTTTACTATTCGAGGCAACTAGTGATAGTAACGAAATTAAAATAAATATATTTTAAATTGAAAGTACCAGATTTATAACACAATTTACTTATAAGCAGGGAACGGAATTATGTATTTTGTTCGGTTAAATACAAGCGAGACGGCAAACGTTGTATAATGCAGCAGCGAGGTGTGAATGCATACGTTCTCGTTGCTGCCTCGTTCCAAATAAACCGAACAAAATATAGAATTCCGTTCTGTATTTATAAGTAAAGACTAAGCTAAGACGTGAAGAGACCTGATATTTTGTCAATCATATAACGAGTGTCCAACTTTTATTGTACTCTTGGGCAACTGTGGTATCAAACATAAAGATTGATTCTTCCTTCGCACCGTTAAATTCACGTCTCAAATATTGACTATGAAATAAAAAATAATTTATTGCTTAGGGGAAAGTGGTATATACTGGGACATGGTATATATTGGGACACGATTGTTCTGAGCCCTCTATTAAACACTAGCTTAAGCTTTTGGTGGTAAAAATATTCATTCAAGGGTATTATTATCTTGGCTATACAGTTTCCTTAAATACCGACTTTACAGATTTTGTTATGGCGACTTTGTGTTTTACCAGCGCATGAACTTTTTTCGCGCGCTTAAGCATTTTAGTGAAAACTGGGTGAAGTTGCTTGAAATATAATCTGAAATTTTGTGTGCAGCGGTACAACATTTCAACTAAAAGGTACGTCTAAAATACTAATCTCTTCAAAGCATCGGCTATTTAAAATGTTTTGTTTAAATACAAAATGGCCTCATAGTGTTTACTGGGACATTGACAGGCGGTATATAGTGGGACATGTCCCACTACACACCACCTAAAGTAAACTATGTGGATTTGGTGATTTATTATACATAGATCTATTTTTAACAGATGCCAAAGAATAGTAGGAAAGACCAGGCCAAAAATATAGAAAAGAGTAGAATATTTCATGAAGATTATGGCAGAAGAATGAAAGAAGCCGTTAGAAGAGTTGAATCAGGAGAACTATCGCTAAGATCTGCAGCAAACTTATATGAAATAAGCAAATCTGCTCCACATAGAATGGTGGCAAAGTACAAAAACACTACCGAAGCTGAGAAACAAGGATATAATTTTAAAAGAAAACATGGTTTTATTCAAATATTTGACGAACAAGAAGAACAATCTTTAGCTGAATATCTTACAAAAGCTTCAAGAATGTGTTACGGGCTTACTATTAAAGCTACCCGTAAATTTGCCTATAAGTTTGCAGTAGCTAACAAAAAAATTATTCCCGCATCTTGGCATAACAATGAAGAAGCTGGTTTAGAATGGATTCGGTTATTCCTTAAGCGACAACATACTTTAAGTTTAAGGGCACCTGAAGCCACGAGTCTTAGTCGTGCTACGAGCTTTAATAAATATAATGTGACCAAATTTTTTAACAACCTGCAAGAAGTGTTGGTCAAACATAACTTTGGTACTAATGAAATATACAACTGTGACGAGACAGCAGTTACAACTGTACATAGACCTCCAAAAATAATAGCTAGCAGTGGACAAAAGCAAGTAGGAAAAGTAACCAGTGGTGAAAGAGGAACTCTGGTCACTATGTGTGTAGCCATTCGTGCAAACGGTACTTATATACCACCGTTCTTTGTATTTCCAAGACAGTTCTTCAAACCTCACATGCTTAACGGCGCTCCACCTGGTTCCAAAGGAGAGGCACATAAAAGCGGATGGATGACAGCTGAGAATTTTTTAAAGTTTGTAAAACATTTGGTTGCAGTTTCAAGGTGCAGTGTCGAAAACAAAATTTTACTCATATTAGACAACCATGAAAGTCATTGCGACTACCATGTTTTAAAATTTTGTAAACAAAGTGGTGTAGTTCTTTTGACTCTGCCACCCCATTGTAGCCATAAGTTACAGCCGCTTGACGTAACATGCTTTGGACCGTTCAAAGCGCATTACAATAGGGCAACTGATGATTGGATGTTAAATCACCCAGGAACACCTGTAAACATTTATAATATTTGCGAAATAGTTGGAAAAGCTTTTCCGCAAGCGTTTGTTCCCTCAAATATTACCAAAGGATTTGACTGTACAGGAATCGCTCCTTTTAATTCAGGAGTGTTTAATGAGTCAGATTTTATGAGTTCTTATGTCACAGACCGACCAATAAGAGATGAACAAAAGGAATCGCAACCTTCTACAAGTCGAACTGAAGGAAATAACAGAATTACAGCTTCTGCAGAAAGCGATGACGTGCATGTAAAAGGACTGTCAGAAGAAAGTGGTAATGTTATAACACCGAAAGTAAAGCAGATTGAAAAGAAATTCGTTACTCCAGAAGAAGTGAAACCGCACGTAAAAGCAACGCGGAGAGGAAGAAAAAAGGCAGAATCAAAGGTTTTGACCGACACACCAAATATTGAAGAAAAAGCAAAGACCGAAGAAGAAAAAGATAGACAACAAAAGATAGAATTAGAAAGAAAACGAAAAGCCACAAGCATAAAAAGAAAAATTGTAGAATCATCAAGCGATAGCGATTTTGAAGATAATGTTACATGCGATGACTCCACAGACATATCATGTCCTGAAGAAGAAATCTTGAGTAACAGTCAATTAAAATTAAACGATTTTGTTCTAGTGCAGTATCCGCACAAAAGATATGTTAAACATTATGTTGGAAAAATTTTGAAAATAGTAGACGATGAATATTTTGTTAATTTTCTTAAGAAGATGTCGCAGTCTAGATTTATATTTCCCGAAAAAGAGGACGAAGACTGTGTAGGAGAGCAGGATGTGATTTGTAAGCTACCAGACCCAATTACCATAGGAGGTACAAAGAGGGCCTTAAAGCAGTTTAAGTTTGAATTTGATTTTAGCAATTATAACATTTAATTGTGTAATGCATTTTCTATGTAGTTTTTATTATATCTGCAAAGTGCATTTTAAGTTTAATCCTTCTTGTTCCTACTATACATATTATCTTGTTAGTTCGTTATTTCACGATACTGTCAATAAAATTTTGCATTACTTACTTTTTTTATTATAAATTACCTATGTCCCACTATGTACCAGGAGGTGGTATATTGTGAAACAGGTGGTGTATTGTGGTACATGTGGTTTCATTTTCACATATTTCTCTTTTATTAGCTGATCTGTGTATTTCTAGACAGACAAACATAAAATACATCCTACAGTTAAATACCAGATCTATATTTATAAAATTATTCAGTTTATGAACATTTAAGAAAATCTGTCCCAATATATACCATCTTCCCCTACGTATTTAATGTTTCATTCCAATTTGAAATTTAATAATTAGTTAAAAATGTTTGATTTCACAGTATCCAGGACTACAATAATTTTATAATTATTCATTATGTAGAAGTCGTCAATGCACAACGAATCGTAGAAATTTCAAGCATTTTTGTAAAAGGTGTCCGAAGCAATACGGTTTAGAAAAAAATACTCCTATGTTAATTATTAATTAATTCCTTAATGATTCTTTCTGTCTCAATGTTTTACTTTCTTAAACAAATGACTTACTTTACGATGACCTTGTTTTACTTTACAGGACAAGGCAATTGTTAAAATATCTGGAGAGCCTGGTGTAACTGGATTAATAACATTCACTCAGACTCAAAATGGCGTTGTTCTCGATGGAGAAATCAAAGGATTAAAACCGGGAAAGCATGGCTTCCACGTTCACGAAAAAGGCGATTTATCCAATGGATGTCTTTCAACTGGTACTCACTTTAACCCTTACCACGTACGTAATTTTTTTGTGTTTTAAATTAGATAAGTTGTTTCTATATGTATGTATGGATGTATGTATCTATGGGTGTTCATAAAACATACTGACATTTCAACGGTGTGTTGAAGTGACTCACTACGAGTCCGTCAAGAAAGTGAATGAATGAAAAAGCTAATGAACTTATATGCTGCCGTTCATGAACGAATGGACTGTTACTTATAAAATATAAAAAAGCATTTCTTTAATCGAACGCAGAAATGTTAGGATTCCAGTTTGCAAAAAAAATTAAAGCGTTCTCTACAACAGCGATTGAGTTTTTTTTAAGGTAACTGAGCACTTGTATAAAACAGTTTGGGCATTTTAAATTTAATTTAGGATATAAAGTGCCAACGCCAAAAAAATATAAAACAGGCAATATGATCTTTGACGTTTTTTTTTTCTATTTTGGGCTGCACAATGAAGAAAAAATTATTTGGAATCAATTCATTTTCTACGAAATTAACGATTTTTATGTAAAATCTTGAAATACGTCACTTTTAATTATACAGTGATATTATCTTAGCAAAATTTAGGCCCGATTTCATAATCGAACTAAAGGAGACTTTAAAATAAAAGTCACAGTCATATGGCAAAAGAATACAAAAACATAGTGACTTTTAGTTTCAAGTCTCCTTTAGTTCGATTATGAAATCGGGCCTTAGTATCTTCCACTCCTATTCCTGACCCATTTAAATTTTTTTAATGAAATGAGTGGTCATTTGAAAGTCCTTTAATAGTCCATTCAGTAGTATAAGAATTCTTTTATAATCCCAGTTTTTTTTTTAATGAAACTTTGTAATACATAGGAAATGTAGTAACATCAAAGTAACCATTCAAAATGTCCTCCTTAATAAGCGAAATCTTTTTCGTCAGTCAAAGTTATTTCTTCCGTGTGACATCTGGCAAAATTTAATCGGAATTAGAATTCTGCGTCTTTAAATAATTACCTTTCAGTAGTTGTAGTCTTTTTCCCTATAATTTGCCATACGTGGGCTGCTGAAAGAGTTTCTGGAAACGGTATGAAAAAACGCATATGAAATTTGGTAAACGGTGTCATTGTTTTTCGAAGTATTCGCCTTTGACGTCAATACACTTTGGCATACGCTCGAACCAATTTCTAAAGCACGTTTTCCACTCTAAAGATGGTACCTCAGAAACCAGTGTCCGGAATGTTTCAACCGCTGCTTCAGCCGATGAAAATCGCTTCACCACGCCTTTTATTTTTGATATTTGGGAACAAAAAGAAATCATTAGGTGATAAATCAGGTTAATATGGACAATGAGTCATTAATTCATCATTTTTGTTGGACAAGAAATCAACTGTTTGACGGGCTGAGTGAGAGCTGGCGTTGTCATGACGGAGAATAATTCGTCGATTTCGACTGTTTCTTCTTATTTGATCGATGACTTCCGGCAAACAAATCGTAGTATACCAATCAGCATTCACGGTTTTTCGATCCTCTAAAGCCACGGTTGCTACATGTCCAGTTAAACCAAAGAAACAAGCAATCATTTGCTTCGCAGCACTGCCTGAACGGACAACTTTTGTTGGTTTTGGTTCATTTTGAAATACCCAAACGGTAGATTCCTGTTTACTTTCTGGCTCGTACGAATAGATCCACGTTTCGTCACCAGTAACGATGTTATAAACTAAATTTGAACGACCTCCATTAAATTTCTTGAGCATTTCTTCGCACCATTTGACACGACCCTGCTTTTGCGCTTCTGTTAAATTGTGTGGGATCCAACGACTGCAAAGCTTCCGTACGTTCAAATGATCATGCAAAATCTGGTGTATTGCTTTCGTGTCAATGCGTAAGTATGCTAGAATCTCATGGTATGTCACATGTCGATCTCGCTCAAGCATTTCACGCACAGCATCTACATTGGTGGCAACAACAGATGTTGATGGACGACCTTCACGAAATTCTTCACTGAGGGAGGTACGTCCACGCTGGAATTCGGCAAACCAATTATAAACACTGCTCTTTGATGGTGCTTCATCTCCAAAAGCCAAATGAAGCGGATCGAGGCATTGTTTCGGCGTTAGCCCACATTTGAAATCGTAAAAAATCATGGCATGAAAATTTTCACGCGAGATTTCCATGTTTACACAAAATTACTTTTTCTCAAATGCTGTACAAACAAAACTAGTTCACTTGGATAGGAACTGTCAATAGAATTACAGGCGAAAAACGTCAAATTTTTCAAATATGACAGTTGATAAACGCTAACAATTCTAGACTCACTAGATTCCAGAAAATTTTCCAGCAGCCCACGTAAGAAAACTTTGTAACTTTTGTATTAAAAGACTAGAATAGAAAGAAATTATATTTCAAAAACATTTCAGTATTGTCATCGAATGGCTCACTTTATTTCAGAAAAAACATGGAGCACCTACCGCTGAAGAAAGACACGTTGGCGACTTGGGAAACGTTGAAGCCGATGCAAATGGCATCGCGAAGGTAGCCATAACGGACAAACAGATTTCCTTGAGTGGCGAAACATGTATTCTGGGTCGTGCCATTGTTGTTCACAGTGGCGAAGATGACCTGGGACTTGGCGGAAACGAGGAATCCTTGAAAACCGGAAATGCCGGTTCCAGAGTCGGCTGCGGCGTCATTGGAATACTGTAACTAGAATCCGTTTTTGTTCGATTCCTGTAACATAAATATATGCTTCTTGTGCGGTGTTTTTATTGATGTTTTGTGTGAACTTTTCCACGTCTAAATATAGATATCGACTGCTTGCATGTGTTCACCTGTGTGATTTGAAATTGAATTAGCTTGCCACTTGTAGCGTTGCTCTTTTGCTTATACGATCGTTTATCGATTATACAACTACGTAATTGTATGATGTGTCGTTTTCTTTGTTAACTGTTGTCTATGGTGCGTGCATGTAGTAGGTAAATACAGCGTGTCTCTAAACCTATGTCTTTAATTGAAACCACAAATAGTGGTCAAGAAAAGAAGCAAAATTTCTTATACAACTATTGGTCAGATTGCAATAATAACGCAGACAGAAATTATTTTACTTTTTCATAGAAATTGTTTGAGGGTCGCTGAATGCAGCTTAAATGTTCCGGCGGAACAACTATTCTCCGACGTTCGGGACCATAAAAAGTCATAAAAACGCAGACCATGACCCAATGCACAGATATTGTGCTTCAGGCAGGTCAAGTATCGTGTTTTTTTTGTTAATTTTGAAAGCAGATCAATTTTGTAACTAGGTATGTTCTTAATAGTTTAAAATATTCTGTGCGTCTTGCATTAATTGATGATTAGTCTTGTGCTAATCCGTACTTTAACACTTAAATATAAAAAAAAATCAATCTAAAGGCGATCGAAAAAAAGGAAATTCATACATCATATTAATTTGTAAATTGCCAATTTACAATGTTGATTACTAAAGTTATTGTATTTGAACAGCAAAAATAAATTTGTTTCTTTATTAAAACTACGGCGAAAAGACGAAATAAACGTCTGCACTAGGCGAGATTTTTTATGTCTTTATTGGTTTAAGCCGACGCAGAAATTCAGGTTCAATATTATCCTTATTAAAAACATGTGTTTTGTGTTGGAATGTAAACAATTAATAAAATAGTTCGATTGAGAGCTAGCGAAGTTATTCAATCACTTATTCCATAGATTATTGTGTGTACAGGCAATCTAATTTATTTAAATTTTTCATCGTATCATATTCCAATTCTTGCTTTCCGTTTTTACAATAGGAATAGTTTCTGCTTTTACAATATTTATTCTGCAGTTATTAGTGCGATAATTAAAAAATAATTTCACGCAATTTCAACGCAGTTACAAAACTAGCGTACGAAGATGTTTAATTACTTCAGCAAAAATCTAACGAAGATTAGATACTCGTTTTTAACACTATTGTTATTGTCTATTACAAAGAGGTGCGTAAACAAACGTTCTTACTTATCGCATGATGAAAATACAAATAAACATGCCGATGTCCGCAAGTCGAATTCATATTCGTATACAATAAGACCTTGACCGAGTTCTTCTAAACGTAAATAAAAAGTTTTATTGCGGTTTATTGCTTTCATCGGAATAAATTGCTGAAACAAGTCGTAAACCAAGCAGAAGTTTCAAAACAGAGGGACTGCGTTCGCTTGTGATAGGTCAGTTCTTCATTTTTGGGCAAAAAATTTCAGATTTGGAGAATTAATCTCTTACGTAATGAGGAACTGTCAGTTTCATTTAAAGACAGAGGTTTTGAGACACGCTGTATGTGCATATATTGAGAGTCTCGCAAATTCACGACCAAAGCTTAATTTGAAAACTGAAAACAAATCCAACAGTTTTTTTTATTCGTCAAATTATTGTAACATTTTCACATGTTACTATAAATTACTACAAATTTTTAAGTTTTGTTTTGAAATACACGAGGAAAAGTCACCAGATTAGGAATCCCGCTCTTGTATTTCACATAGTTTTTGGAAAATTTTGTGTTGAATTCTACATACTTTTGACGGACAAAAGTCATTTTCAAAATCGGGCCACATTTGTCCGAGGTTTACTTTATTATTTAAAACTAGTATTTATATTATAACGGTTTTATATCCGATTATTTCATGCATATATAATATAAATATTCAAGTTATATTCATATCGCTTCATCTAAGTCAATTTTAAGAAAAGCAGTTAGCCACTTATAAAATTAAGTCAAGAAATATTTAAATTAAATTAAATTGTAATGTTATTATCGCATGTATAAATAACTACTGATCCATACAGCGAGAACAAAGAGCATTTTATGTGAAAGAGAAAGACTTACTGTCGCGAGTAATACCCAGTGGCAGCTCGTCGGGGTGGGCAAGGAGGGCAGTGCCCACCCTCTCCTATGGATTTGCACGTTCCGGTTCCTAGTCCAGGCAATCCCGAAAAACAAATTTGTTTGGAAAATGCAGCCACTTTCACTTTTGTAGTTGTTGTCGATTCGTCGACTGCTTTTTGGTGAAAGGCCATGGAAACCTGAGAAAAAGCTCTGTAAATCCCCCGCTTCAATTGAATTCAAAAATGATAAGCGGGATCTCGAAGGGAGGGAGAGACGTTCAGTTAATTGAGCAAATAAAAAACGCGTCGCTTTTGAATTTTGATTGTAACTTAAGAGCGCGTTCGTCGATTGTTTTTTGATAAAAGGCGTTGGAAAGCCGAGAAAAAACTCAGTAAATCCCGCACCTAAATTTAATTTAAAAATTACAAGCGCGATCGCGAGGGGAGGGAAAGGCGTTCAGTCTTTTAATTGAACAAATACGCGTTGCTTGTGAATTTTGATTGTAACTCGAGAACGCGTTCGTCGATTGTTTTTTAGTAAAAGGCGTTGGAAAGCTGAGAAAAAGCTCTGTAAATCCCACGCTTAAATTGAATTCAAAAATTACAAGCGAGATCGCGAAGGGAGGGAGAGACGTTCAGTTAATTGAGCAAATAAAAAACGCGTCGCTTTTGAATTTTGATTGTAACTTAAGAGCGCGTTCGTCGATTGTTTTTTGGTAAAAGGCGTTGGAAAGCCGAGAAGAAACTCAGTAAATCCCGCACCTAAATTTAATTTAAAAATTACAAGCGCGATCGCGAGGGGAGGGAAAGATGTTCAGTCTTTTAATTGAACAAATACGCGTTGCTCTTGAATTTTGATTGTAACTCGAGAACGCGTTCGTCAATTGTTTTTTAGTGAAAAGCGTTGGAAAGCTGAGAAAAAGCTCTGTAAATCCCCCGCTTAAATTTAATTTAAAAATTACAAGCGCGATCGCTAATGGAGGGAGAGACGTCAGTTAATTGAGCAAATAAGAAACGCGGCGCTTATGAATTTTGATTGTAAGTCAAGAACGCTTTCGTCGATTGTTTTTTTTTTTTTTTTTTGGTAAAAGGCATTGGAAAGTTGAGAAAAAGCTCAGTATCTCACGCTTAAATTTAGTTAAAAAATTACAAGCCCCGAGAAACAAATGTATTTGGAAAATGCATTCACTTTCCCTTTTGCAATTGTTGCCCACCCGCAGTAAATCATCACGAGCCGCCACTGGTAATACCATTGATTTATCGAAGATTTATACTTGATTTGTGTTTTATATAAAATAACCAGATTGATGTCTTAATTTCAATACTGGCAGTAATCTCTTAAAAATTTAATCTATTTTAGATACTTTTTTTAATTAAAAGATAGAATATCGGTATGAAAATTTTAAATTTCTGGATTAAAATTGACGTTCTGATTGAAACTGACGACCAAAATTTAAAGCTCGCAAGTATACAACACGTAAAGTTAATTAATAATTGAAATTTATTACGGGAGACAGAGGCAGTATAAGCAGTAAGAATTAAGGTTGCAGCACATCACCGCGGGACTCTAGCAAGGGAACGATGCGCGGGAAGGATGTCTCTCGGGTCTTCAACAAAAAAAAAAAATCTTGAGTTATTATCGTATGGGTTTTTCGCCAGTCAAAAATGTTACGTCGCTTTCAGAATGATGTCTCATGACTTCACTATCGAATAACGGTAGTTTTCAAACATGGATAATTTTTATTTTTCATCTCGACTTTCGATAATAGATTTAAGTGTAACGAGTTGTCCATATGAAATTAGTGACTGTTGAAATAAAGAAGCAAATACTTTCCAAAGGTATAAATAGATTTGTACATCGATATTTTTACACAACCTTCGTCTACACGTACTTTCTTTCCACTTCATTGTGGAATAAGACAGATTACAAACAAGTAATGCTGAAAATAAAGCTGAAAATTAGATTTTATTTTTAGAATCAAATTTGGTTTGATTTGAAGAAACGCAGAAGCACACTACAACAATAAAATTTAATGAAAACTCCATTTGTTGCACAATTTTTAAAAGACACTACACATAGTACATTTAAATTGAGTTTCACCAGTCAGTTTGGCTCAGAAACATTTATAAACCCATTGTATAATACATATATTTATTTGCAAAATATGTACCTATATGCGCTTTCTTAATTTTAGATCGCCAGATTTTGTGACTCCTAATATAACAGAGGTAAGACAATTATTTTAGTAAATGTGTTGTTACATGTCTCTGAAGCGGTATTTTATAAAGTCTAACTAAGTACGACATACCCCTGTAATTTTAACGAATAGGCCTTAACAAAAGCAGGCAATTAAATGCGCGAACATCAACTGATTGATTTCCCGCATATCGAAATTGCTATAGGAATGTTATTTTTTAAAACTCAGCACAGAATAAATAGCAACAAGATTAACAATTACCATTTGGAACAGGCGGAAGTTTGAGAAAGATGGAACATTTCAAGGCCCACTGTATTCAATGAATTATTTATAACAACTCTGTACTGGATATAAACCAATAACCGTATTACTATTACCCGAATACGGTCTTGTTTTTTATGTCACTCGTAGCTATTCCTGATAATTTCTTGGTATCATATTTTCCTTTTAAAAGATTGTAAAACCATCTTGAATAGGTCTTAACTGAAAAAGTGAGGTTGTATATAATCTACGGTTGTATCACGATAATTTGACAGAAACGAAGCTATAGTTCGCCAGATCCTGTCTTAGTAAATTCGATATTTTCAGTAGGACCAACTTTTCCAAAACAAAACCGTAGATTTTATTTTCTTTTTTTCCTTTTCCTGGAAATATTTTGTAAACTAAAGGATGTCTGCAAAAAATGGGCGAGTATTAAGTTAATTATTTTTGACGGAACTTGGAATTTCTTTATATCGTTGAGTTCTGCTCATAATTTTACAAATTCTTCGTACAACTCACCATACACAGAAAAAAATGAGTAGTAAAAAGTAACACAATTGTAGTAAAAATGGAGACAGACACAAATTATAGCAAATATTAGAAGAATTGTAATAAATTTTACGATAAGAATAGAGTCCTGCCTCACAATTGTATGAACAATTCCTACAATCCTACGAATATCTCCTACAATTTGTTTCTGTCTCCATTTTTACTACAACTTTTTTTCTGTGTACGTAAAAATTCATTATTCCTGAAATAATGACGCTTGAACTTAGGAGGAGAACCTAAAAAAGTGAAATAATTTGAGCTTCGCAAACATTCTGCGGTGCATAAATATTTCCTGAAAAGGGCGAAAACTTTTTTTTTAACTCCTTGGATGAAGCAAACCGTTTATATGGACGATAGGCTTTTGTTTAGCATAGCAAAAGCTTTTTGGCACAACAAAAACTTTGGCAAAAACTAAAATACATTTGATGAGCAGGACCAATTTTTTTGGGAAACTCGGTCGTCTTGAAAATATCGAATTTATTCTTTATTTTATCAATCACAACTTTATATTATAACGAAAAAAAAAAAGATAGAAGAATACATCATATATATATAGTGTATATACCGGCTGTTTCCAATTGAGTGTGCACTAAAGGGATCTCCTAAACCGTAAGAGATGCAAATTTGGTTATATGGAAGAAAAGTTGCACGAATCCATGTCTAACTCGTATTCATTAACAGAATGATTTTTTTCTTATTTCTTCTTGAGGTATTAATGAAAATGTAAAAAAGTCGATTTTCTTTTTTCCTTTGTATCTCTTTTATTATACAAAATTTTGAAATTCCGATTTAAATTTCTACTGGCACTTTCTGATTCTGCTTCGAATAGATGTAGCAGAATTGAAGTCAAACGTTTCGTCTTTCTACGACCATCATCAGTTTCAATTTTTTAAATACAACGTATATGTTTTTATTATTCTATTCGACAACATTTTTTCTCCTGATTGTAATGGTATATCACACTTAATAATTGATATTAATCTGAAGTTTAAATAATACAGATTTTTATAAGAAAATTTTATTTAATACATAATTTCAAATTTTTAATTCATTTTCGTAGCTATAGTGTAAATTATAATAAACTATTTAAAGTTTTAGTGTTTTAGTGTATCGTTATTTTAATAATAATCTAATATAACCTGCTAGACTAGTATCTCAGCTTTGGTATAGGAATGAAAAAACATAGTTTTTAATTTTAACTTGCACACATAGTTTTAAAAACGAATGTGTGCCTTGAAAACAATTCGAGGATTTACTTTAATTTATTTATTTCACTTTATTTATTGCACAAATTTATGTTTTGCTTCTATAATTTTTATTCAAGTTATTTATTTATTTATAATATAATATGTTTATAAAAAAATTTTGTGCAATGTCAGGTCGAAAAGCGATCGTAAGATGTCGCTATTTTATCTGTTAATATGTTAATGCTGTTGTTTATTTGGTTTGTATTAATCATCTAATATTATTTAGTTAATATTTATTGATTTTTCCTCTTCCGACAGTTGAATGTTAGTTGTAAATACTTAACAAATAAGAAAAGTAGTTAGGAATAAATTTATATTATATATTATATATTAATATCAGTTTTTTGGTAATATTTTAACTTTACTTGAAAAAAGGTATTAAGTATTATACATCACTGAAATCACCAGAAAAAATTCTATCGAATAGTACAAGAAAAAGATAAGAAAATGAACCAAAAATTTAAAATTATGTATTAAATAAAATTTTCATATAAAATCTGAATTATTTAAGCTTCAAATTAATATCAACTATTAAGTGTGATATATCATTACAATCAGGAGAAAAAATGCTATCGAATAGAATAATAAACAGATATAAGTTGTTCAAAAAATCGAAATTGATGATGGTCGTGGAAACACGAAACGTTTGACTTCAATTCTATTACTTCTATTCGAAGCAGAATCAAAAAGTCCCTCTAGAAAGTTAAATCAGAATTTCAATATTTTGTATAATAAAAGAGATACAGAGAGAAAAAGAAAATCGATTTTTTTACATTTTTATTAATACCTCAAGAAGAAATAATAAAAAAATCATTCTGTTAATGAATACGAGTTAGACATGGATTCGTGCAACTTTTCTTCCATTTAACCAAATTTGTATCTCTTACGGTTTAGGAGATCCCTTCAGTGCACACCCAATTTGAAACAGCCGGTATAGTGTATATATTTCAGACTGAAGCTATCGTTAAACTCGAAGGAGAAAATGTTGGTGGCGCAATTACTTTTAAGATTACCCCAGAAGGATTGCATCTTGAAGGAGAAGTCACCGGACTGACCGCCGGAGAACACGGATTTCATGTTCACGCTCTTGGTGATTTATCCAGTGGATGCCTTTCCACCGGAAGTCACTACAATCCTTATCGGGTATAGTATTTTTTTGTCTGTTAATTCACGCAGAAACTTTTTTTTTCAAAATTATTTGAAACACGCCAAATTGTTTCTTTAGAAAAACCATGGAGCTCCTAATGCCACTGAAAGACACGTCGGTGATTTGGGAAATATTAAGGCGGATTCCAGCGGTACAGCTAAAGTGACAATAAGCGATAAACTGATTTCTTTGTATGGTACCACTGGCATAGTTGGTCGAGCTATTGTCGTTCATGCTGGAGTTGATGACTTAGGACTTGGTGGTCATGATGAGTCACTGACAACTGGTAATGCAGGAGCCAGAGTTGCTTGTGGTATTGTTGGAGTAACACGGTAAGTAATAAGAATAAATATATTGTACAAAAATCAACATTGGATTTCTAAGGTTAAGTTGGAGAATCTTTGGGGGGCGGGATCTTTATTAGGGGCTTTATCTAAACAGCTTTGCACTTTAGTCATGTGGATATGGGCGATCTGCATTGAAACTGAACTGTATTATGTGCGTGCCTACTTGCAGTGGCGCACTCGGTATAATTTTTATGAGTAAATTTGAAAAAATAAATGCTTTGATTATACGAATAATTTTAAGAATCTGCTTTACGATTTCAATTTTTTTAAATAATATATCAGTGCCGCCTGCGACCAAGTTTTCTTTATTTGCATGAATATGATTGAATATTGAATTTTACTTTTCGTAAATAAATTTTTAATGTATTTGTTCCAGATCTGAAGATGGTGGCACCCAAATTTCAAGGATGTCTCTGTTCTCCATCTTAAGCATTGTCGGTCTAGTCTTGACCATGTCGGTTTTCGACACGTAAATTTTATTAGGAAAAATCGACTTGATCGTTGTCTCACGACGTGTACGCTTTTTTCTCTGAATTCTGAATATTTAAGCAAATTAAAATTGTTAATCTTCAAAACGTTTTTCGCTTTAAATCGATCCAATCTTCTCTGATTAGAAGCACTATTTATGTATGTATATTCTGAACGCAGCACTTTTGTACTGTCTCCAAAGACTTATCACAAATGTTTCTCTTTTAATTTTTTGAAGATCAAAAAAGAATATCAATATATCATCCATATGTTTATGATGATTGATGACTTTGTCTAATCCAGGAGGGTCAAGGTTTTTGAATTTCAGTTTTTATTTCAGTTGTTTAAATACACTTATTGTAATTGTCTGAACTTGGGGATCTCACAAACAAGGGACTGGCGTTAGTACTTTAATTTCGTCTTACTTTTAAGTTCACAAAACTGCAGATTTTCTTGTGCGAAATAAAATAAATTTTTACACTCTAGATAAATCAAGCTGTCAATGGCACTTCACTCAAGAATGCCCCACCAATTGCAGAATTTTTTTCAAATATGATCTTGAGTAGAGTAGTTTTATTTAAGTTCAATTAAAATTTAATCGCGGATGACTAGGTGACATTTCAAAACCTGCGCCAATTACACCAACATTGCAAATGCCGTACGTACCAACAAGACGAGGATGCAACAAATTTATATTTTCGAAAGAGAAAAGGTATTTTTGTTCGTTTGGCTTTGTTCGATTTGAAAATTACACGTGGTATGAACAGTTATCGATAAAATAAGCAAACAATGGTTCTCAAAAATCATATCAAGCGGAATTAGCAGGTTTTGGAAGTCAGCATCTTATAGTATAATATGCAAATTTTATATTTTGAGAAAAATATATGCATGTGCACAATGTTTTAAAAATCTCTGTATAAATATAAACATATTTAAATAAAGTATTTAAAAAAAAAAATTGTCTCTCTTGTCCATAATTTTATTTTGTTTTTTGGTGAAACGACCGAGTCGCGGTTGCCTTAAAACATATACACGATTTGGAGATAGAGCACAATATTTCAGTTTCTGATTTAGCTTAACAGAATTTGCTGCACAAATTGAGTCGAATCTCGAAACTCAAAAAATAATATGATCTAAAGAGGCCTTATTGAATTTAAAACGTTATTTGCAAGTCACCACGAATTTACTTTAAGTATTTAATTTCAAACAATAAGAGCGCCTAGTAGCCGACATCGTTATTGTCCTCGATGCAACCAGGGGCCTTATTCTCGAATCGCGAGAGAACGTGACGTCAAAATGACTTCACGTTCATATAGGATTGTATCAGAGTCTACGTCATTTTGACGTCACGTTTCTTCCCTCGTTTCGAGAATAAGGCCCCAGATGAGATAACCCCCTTCCAAATACTCCGGGCGGAGCTAATACATTCGAATATTAAATTTTTGTACTGTGTGGATCTTTTCCCTGGTTATAACTAAAGTGGCGAGGCCTAATAAATTCTCAAAGAATGCTTACCACATTATTTTTATGCATTTTTTATTGTGTTGGTTTTTGTAAAAAAAAAAAATGCAGGGACAGATGGCATATTATATTTATTTAAATTAAAAATTTTTAATTAACTTTAGGTGATGCTATAATTATTTCAATTTTTCGCCCATTCACAAGCGTCTTTAAAGATCCACCTCATTTGTAGAGTAATTAAATCAAAAACGTAATAATTAAAACAATAAAGTAATGAAAAAGCAAATATGATGAATAACACAAACTAATTTCATGTGTAAATGAGTTTGAATTTTGGGTTGACTTTGAAAATATTCGTCTCTTATTTTTTTCATTTATTTTTTTAAATATTTATTGATTTTTCATTTTATTTTTCGCTTGGGCTGAATAGAATCGAGTTTAGATGTCGGGTTGAATTTAGTCGACACTGACATTTTTTTTTTATTTTATTTATTTTTTTTTTTGCTTAAGTTGAATAGAATCCAGTTTAATTCTCGGGGCGAATTTGGTTAACCTTGGCATTTTTTTAAATGTCTTTTTTTATTTTTTTGAATAGAATCGAGTTTACTTGTTGGGTCGAATTTGATTGACCTTGACATTGGTCGAACTTCGCTTTAATCGCATTCCTTTTTTTGCCTTCTTGCTTTTAATTTTTGCATGATTTCCTTTTTGCTTAAATTAAATACAATCAGACTGAGTTCAATTCAGTTGGGTTGACCTTAAAAATGTTGAGCTTCATTTTAATATTTATTTTTACTTTTAATTTTCTTTAATGTTTCTTTTTTTTAATTTTTTAGTAGTGTCAAATGGAATTACGTAGTGTTCAGTTAGATTGGATTTTTAATTTTTTGTATATTTTAATTTTTTAAAATAAAAAAATAAAACAACTGAATGTTCAATTTCATAAATAAAATTTTGAGACAATTTCAAACAAAACTCAACGCAAGATTTAAGAATTCCGTTTTTTAATACGCTGGTGATACATACATCATTGGAGCCTTGAACCCCATTAACTCGTTACTTCAAAAATGTGCAAATTGGTTCAGGCTCTCAGCCCTTATCAGATTGGAGTGGCTGCACGCACGTGAAGTGAAAGGTCAAACATAATTCGTGGCTTTATTACATTCATTAGAAGTAGATCGATTTTAACCGCAACAAAAAGGTTATTGCTCCAAAAAAAAAAAAAAAAATTCGTGCACGACAATAGTACCTATACACCATTTGACAAAAATATTTTGTATTATGTATTACTGACGACAGGGTTTTTTTTTCATGTGTAACGAATAAACATGCAATTTTTGATGACTGTAAACGAGCTTTCATAAACATTTTTAATCTCAGCATTCAGTAAACTTTTCAAATAACATTCAAATGAGAAATCATGGATCTACGAAATATCTTGTCAAGGGTGCACTAAAAATATATATTGGGCAAACAAAAAGAAACATACTAACACGTTTTAAGGAACACTTAGCTCACTTAAAGTACAATAGAATTGAAAAATCCAGTGCTGCCCAACATATTTTTGACACCAGTCATAAAATACATTTAAGTAATCTTAGGTTAGTAAAAGCAACGGCAAGCAACAGGGAATTAGACGGTTTTGAAACCATTTTTATACACAAAACCAGTAATGTTTTAATGAACGCCGATCACGGGCCTTTGGCAGGTTCTGTGTTGCTTGACTTAGTTGATGCAACCCGGTGAGGCGCTCACTGCTGGAAGCGCACGCTTCATTGGAGCGAAACGCACTTAGTATATAAGGTAGCGATAGGTTTGACACCGTCACTTCTCCTGTGATTTAGTAGGATAGAAGTCGCAACTACTGAAGATGGCAGCATAGCTGCCGAAATACGTATTTAGTTTACAAAAAAAAAAATATTGTGGTTAGGAGTCAAATCCAAATTTATTGTTAAATAACATTCAGATTCCGATTTTTATTTGAATTTATTATAAGGAAGTCTATTAAGTAAGCTGAGAAAGAGATAAGTAGTGGACCATTTTCGACAATCCCAAGTTACAAGCAGACGCCATTCGAGCAATTCGTGGAAAACGATTTGGAAATCGATTTTTGGCTTAGCATATTAACAACGAAATCGAAATTCTACTTTGTACGGAATGTCAAACTAATTGGAGACAAAAGGGGATATAAAGAGGGTTTTCAATCCCCGTCCGTAGGTCCTACATTATTAAAACTTATCTGGTAGATACTTCTTAGCACATGAAAACTAAATTTTTAAATAAGGTATCCATTTGATTAAGGCCCGATTTCTTCATCTACAGATAAAATTATCTGCCTCGGAAACTATTATCGATACAATGGTTTCCAAGGATAATACCTGGCAGATAAATTTATCAGGAGTTCAAGAAATCCCGCATATTTCGCGCTTTTATATTAGCTCTCCGCCAAACTTTGCCATATGAAAGCTCATATGATTTCTTTTTTCTTTCAGTTACGTGAGCTGCTTTCATAATATGGCAAAGCCTGGCGGTGAGCTAATAAATCACCCTGTATACTGAAAAAATTATTAAGCGAGTGATCAATTCAGTTAGACAACCTCGACAACTTTTGAAGACAGACAGTTTGTAACATGCAAATGAAAGCAATTTGGTCGATTCTTGTGATAATGACGTTACGACGTGATTTCTTTGAAGTGGAAACTATAAATGGAAGTGATCTAACGTGGACATAATAAAAAAGAGGGTGGAAAAACCGGTGGTGTGAGGGAAAATAAAACGGACAAAGGACTTGTTTCCATGGTGATCTGCCTTACCACACCTGCCCTCCTGACCAATAAGATTTACACCTGAAGTTTTATATTAGCGCAAGTTGAACAGTAAGGCACTTACAGTTGAATTTGAACAGTGTTGGTGGCGTAATACTTCCAGAAGTTCTTCGCGATGGAGACGTGCTCACTAAATCTCACCAAGTATTTACTGTTTATTTTCAATTTAGTTTTTGCGGTAAGGATAAGTTAAGGGGAAAGCTAGGAGCAAAGGACAACGTAAACGTTAATTTGCAGATTTCCGGTGTGGGTTTGGTGGCGGCTGGTGCAGTTGTTTTTGCCGATGTCGATGAATATCGATACTTTATGGAAGGGCGGATATTGGCTCCCCCAATTGTCTTAATTATTGCAGGAATAATCATTTTCGTGGTTGCGTTTCTTGGGTGCTACGGAGCGATAAAGGAATCATATTATATGCTAATGGCGGTAATACAAATTCCTTTTTATGTACCCCTATGTAGTAATTAGGTATACATATAATTTAAGGCATGTATTTTAATATTTGTGATAATATTGTAATTAGGGCACGATTTTCAATATATTCGTAGGTAGGTGAACCAGCCTCGAAGACTTTTCCCCAAGCATGAATGAGTCGATGTGTTGCGCAACATGCTTACTTAAATATGCAACAGGAAAAAAAACACTGATTAGTTCACGTGCCTATGAAAATATACATAGGAATAAATCCGTGGCCTAATTATAGCAATCGAGAGACGAAATCGAAATATTCTGATTGAAAAGAAAATAATTATCTGTTGAAAATGAAAAAGAATCGATTTTTTCCATGGGTTTATTCGCAGCCTAGTTCGAGGTACCAGTTATTTTTGAAATAATGGAAATTGCCATGAAGAAGAAAGTTTAGGAATAGGGACGGAAAATTTACTTCTTTCTAACATATCCACCCTTTATTAGCCCCAATTTGTTGTTGTGATTAGCTTTTCCATTATAAATCTTTATTAAGTAGGTGGTAGTTGAGCCACACTTAAGGTAATAAGCAGGGAAAAGAATTCGGGCCGCTTGTTTGGGTAATACTCGGACTGTATCAACCTGGCCCAAAAGAACTTCAGGCGCTCGCATTGCCCTAATTTCCCTTTCGCTCAATAACAATTTGATGTATCAGAACCGCGGTAACGTGACAGGAATAAATGATACATTCGTCGTAAAAAGCGACAAACACTAAGTGGCCTGAATTCTTTTCCCTGGTAATAAGGTTAACCCTGATAACTGGGTCACGGATTTATGTACGACTAAAACCGTACTACTTAATTACATTGATTGATGCCCGATTTCTTCACCTCTTGATAAATTTATATGCCAGGTAGCGAAGTATGATCACGACTGATCAATTCATGAATCAATTCTATAACTGGGCTGCAGTCAAAAAAGGTTGATAGTAATACTCTTTTAAAGTTTATTATGCCAGGTAGTATCCTCGGAGACTATTATCGATACAATCGTTTCCAAGAATAATACCTGGCAGATAAATTTATCAGGGTGTGACATCAAACGTATAACTTATATTCATGAAAGTAGAATTTTATTAACACAAGAAGGTATTTTACTTCGTACAATTTTACCTTCAATTCTAAAGTAATGAATGCTATAAAAGAGAAGTTTGTTTGGTCACTTCAACTTGTGTTGGAGGGTATCGCGTGCTGTGCGATTATTGCGATTAGCAATTACTATTCTATGCACCAGAGAGAGGTGGACAAGCATTTTACGGAATTTTACGTGAAACAATTCCTCTGAGACTGATTCGTGTAATTATTTTTGCAGCTTTAGCGTAGAATATTATTAATGGTTGCGTGTCTCGGAATCGATCGATTTTCGCAAGCTGAGATAAATATCTTGAGTACTTCTTGAATAGAATGAGTTTGAGAACTTTAAACAGCCCGAAGATTATTGAATGCGACTGATACCACGCATAAGCATTGTCTATAATTGTTTCTGTCGCACGATTTTATTGAAACCTACGCCTATGACTGCCAGAAGAGAGATAGCACAGAATTATAGCTTTCGACTTATATCGGCTTATGTCAAATTAGAAAATTACGTTTTGTGTATGTTACATTTAAAGACCGGATGTGGAAAAGTCTAAAAACACGTATCTCTGATTTGGGTGACTCAATTATGATCAGATAATGATTTTTCCGTGGCAGGTTCTTAAAAACATCCATGGAGTTAAATAAAACATTAAAATCAAAGTGTTGTTATCCAGAATTTCGTATAAAATGATGATAATGGCTTGGATTTCAATTTTATATAAAATTCTGGATAATGACTTTAATTTTAATGGTGAATAGATAAAACAGCGACATCCTACGATCGCTTTTTGACCTGACGAAGCCCCAAACAGCGCTGAAACAGCTGTATAGAGGCTGCTCGAGGTTTTCACTGCAATCAAAAACGATTTGTAACGAAATTTCAGGTTTCATTTAACCCTATTGGACGTTTATAAGATCCTACCACGAGAAAATAAATACCCGATATCGTAATTAAGTCACCCAAATCAGGTGTACACGAATTTAGACTTCTTCATGACCTAGACGTCCGGTCTTTAGTTATATTATAACTGCTTTGACATTAAAAAAATGTTTTAGTCAAGGGTAGTCACGGATTTTAAAAAATTATTTAGGCTCGTGCTTTGTATAATTGCTGTTAATAGTTTCGTGAGTTATTTTCATCATAGCCCTTTAGCCCGTAGCCCAAAATAATTTTTGCTGTCTCGCTGTAGGAAGGCTGTTTGGTAAGATAATTACTGTCGCCCGTGCTACACAAATAGATTCATTAATTATACTTCTAATTTTTTTTTGCGTGGATAAAACATCCGACCTTAATTAGTTTCAATATTGTTCCAAGTAATCTTAGGCATTTAATTACAATTTGATTGTTGTCTTTTTCTTCTAGTTTGCTCTCTGTCTGCTAATAATCTTTATCATAGAACTGGCAGTAGGAATAGCCGCTGCTGTTTATAAGAACGATTTCGAGATGGTGTTAAGAGATACCATGAAGTCATCTTTGAAGAACTATTATGACGTAAAGTCGGACAGACTAGCATGGGACAACCTACAAACAAAGGTTATTTACTTAAAAAACATAATAATTTTTTTGAAGCCATAACTTCTTCATTCAGTTGTAAGCCTTGAGTGCCTGACACGTAATTGTAAAATCATAACTTGCTCCAATTAAAAAATTTAAACATGAACCGGTATTAACTAACACCGATTTTGATTTTAGATGGAATGTTGCGGTGCAGATGGTCCGAATGATTGGCCAGCCAATCAGAAGCCAATGACATGCTGCCATAAGGTCAGAGAAAATGTAAAACCGCCAGAAGAATTTCACTGCAATTCTGCACAAGCCGGAGACGAAATTCTTTATTCCACAGGTTGCTTGGAGAAGTTAAAAATGAAGGCGGATTCGAACGCCACGATCTTGATTGGCGTCGGAATAGGGATAGCTTTTATTGAAGTAAACTCGAATCTGCGGAATTCATTTTTTGATCTGCACCTATTTTTCTTGTTTGTTTCAGTTGGTGGGCATAATACTTGCCTGTTGGTTGGCGTCCGCGATTAAAAAGAAGCAGTAATTGAGATACTCCAAGAATACCCGATACTTCCATAGGAATGAGGAAAGTAGAAAACGAAAATGTTTCATGTATTTAAAAGATTGAAAATTTAGGTGGTAAATTTGTAATTACTCTTCCGAAACTTGCTCCTAATAAATTTTACTTCATCAGAATGAGAATTCTTCAAAGTGAATATCATCAATTAAAAAAGAAAACTCAATCAATAAGATATCCAGGGAATAATAAAATACCAAAAAGTTATCTCACAGCGGTCTCGATTAGTATGATGGCGACTGTACATCCAAAGTGTAAGAGTGTAAATTCTTCTTAAGCTCGATGCCCTTTTGTCCTTATTCTACCGCGTCAGTTATCATTGGGAATATTTATATTAAAAGTTGGAAATACTTTCATGCGATACCCGAACGAAGTTTCCAAATTTTAGTTTAATTAAAAAATTTTGAATTTAAGTTGTGTGAAGAAGTAATTTAAATTTATTCCCTAAAATATCTCATAACTATTTTATACTCATGCTATCCGATAATATTTGATACTATAGTAGAAATGATATCTTAGAGCAAAATCCAAAAACCATGGTTTTATCAAATGATATACAGGGTTACAACTAATTAAAGGGCCACTACGGAGATCTCGTAAACTATAAGAGATACAAAGATGGTTAAATTATTAAAAAGTTGCGCTATCTTGAGGTCCAAAAAAAATATGCAAAAAAATCTTTTCTATTTTCATTCGTTTTTGTAATATCTTCAAAAAACTGAAAATTCTCATTTTCGAAAATCTCGAATATCTTCCTTATTTCTTAAGATCAAATCATAAAATTCAGTGTTTTTACAGTAAATTCGATGGACAACCTAATGCAGTTCGAAGAAATAGGTTAGGTTTGACAGTTTCGTAGATACGACTGTCAACTGTTTCCTTTCTTACGGACGTTACGTTAGATATTCATAGCACTTGATGCAGAAATAATTTTTGAATACGACCATATGAACATTTATGCTTTTGTTTTGAAACAAAATATTAGGTTACTAAGAATTTTTTTTTAAAAGTAATTTTTTATGTAAAAATGTAAGTAAGTACCATAATTGAGTAAGATTTATTACTTTAATAATAATTTCAGTTCTGAATATTTTCACGTCCCCGCCTACTAGATATATTTTTTTCAAAATCTTTTGAAGTATCTTTATATTTTGTTTTAAAACAAAAGCATAAGTGTGTCGCATGGTCGTTTTAAGATTTTGTTTTTGTATCACGTGGTATTAATACCCAAGATTGCGTCCATAAGAAAAAAGACACTTGACAGTCGTATCTGTGAAACTGTCAATCCTAACCTATTTCTTCGGACTCTATTAGATTGCTCATCGAATTTAACATCCAAGTATGCGAAGTACATGATTTAATTTTAATAAATAAGGAAGATATTCGAGATTTTCAAAAATTAGAATTTTCAGTTTTTTGAAGATATTTCAGAAACGAATGGAGATAGAAAAGATTTTTCTGAATATTTTAGTAGGCTCCAAAATGGCGCAATTTTTTTGTAATTTAATCATCTTTGTATCTCTTATAGTTTCGAGATCCCCATGGTGGCCCTTTAATAAGCTGTAAGCCTGTATTGGTAAATATTATTTTTTTTTATTTGTGTACAAGAAGAAATAGAATTACGCAAGTGATACATATCAATACACTAGCCACGTGCAAGAATAGAAAAGTGGATATTAGTCTTGTTTATTGAATCGTTGCAATGTTTTGTTTATTTATTTTTTTCTCTTTATATTTATATATATGAATTAAACAGAAGCTATTTATTAAACTATCGAAATAATTTTGTGTAAATAACATGCTGAGTATTATTTATTAGTTGTCCTACTATTTAAAGTACGAGAGATATTATGCGGCAACCTTTTCAAAGAAATTGAAACTGTTTTCTGTAATTTTTCTTTTTTCAAAATAGTACTGTTTAAAAACGACTCCACATGTGACGCTTACAAATTTTGAAAGTTTTGAGATTTGACAAGCTCAGAGCATTTTCTAAAATCTAGGAATTTGGATTTAATTAAACCGTACTATTTTGAAGAAAGAAAAATCGCAGAAATCTGTAATCGTCTACTATTTTTTGTTCTCGACAGTATCTTTAGTTATACACTGTGTCCACGGATTGGGTTCACAATAGGAAAAACTTTTTTATTTTTGAGTTTTCGTAAAAAAGTTTTTGCTTGTATTGAAACCTCTAGAAACTTTAGAGAAACTGTTAATTATTAATTAATAGCTGAGAAAAATTGAACAACCACAAAATAATAAAGAGGGTGTATATGAAGTGTAAATTTATCTGCTATTAGTTTGGAATAAGAGATATAATCTATGTTATGTATGCATATTTCGTTAATAAATAATAAGACGCGGGTACTAAAAATTCATATCCTATTTTATTCTTAATAATAAAGAGTACAAAATGTATAATAAAGTTCTAGGATCTTTCTCACAGAACATACCTTTATCGTTTTCATTGCTCAACCAGTATAACCAGTTGAGGAGATTAATAATTAATATCATTAATAAGATGACAGGAATTTATACTTTAAGTAAAACACTTTTCCAATAACTCTTAATGTAAGCAACTATAATGTACAAGTAGGTACAGGGTGATTCAAAAATGGCACCTAAACTCTCCAGTACGTTATTCAAAACAATTACGTTGGGTTTCACAAAAAAATTGTTAATCAGCGATTAATTTAATAATTTCTCTGATTAAGGAACGTCATTGGACGAGGTTAACAATAGATTTGAAAGAACCAATTATATTGTTTCACCCAACTAATCACAGGCTTTAATCACGCTGTTAAATTAATCAATGTTTAAATAATTTTTGTGAAACTGGGGATTAAAGTATCAGAAAAATGTTGAAAAAATATATATCTCAAAATTTGACAATAAACTTAATGTTTTATCTTAACATCTTAGAATTGACAAAAAAAAAAACCTTCAGTAATGAACTTCTACGTAAAATTCAATACATTTATTACTTGTACCATCCAAAAACCGAAGAATAAACTCAATTGAAACTTCGATTATGTAACCTAAATGAAAATGTAAAAATTAAAATCCGAATGGGATTCATTTAACAATTTTCGTCATTCTATTATCAGCATTGGACAATGTACTGAAGAGTTTTTGAATCACTCAGTATTCATAATTTATTAATTTATTAAATATGTATTATACTTTAAAATTGGGTACAATTAGAAATGCGCAAAATGTGTACCCGGCGGTTAAAAATACTTATAAAATAAAATTATTTATAAAGTTAAAAGTTAGCATTTTTTTTTAAATAAAAAGTCGGAAGTAAAGAAGGCTTTCACTTAAATAAACCTCTATGCCAGGACCTGAGCAAACCAATTGCCGGTGTTTATATTATTATATTATTATTTAGGATTTTTAACTTTTTAACTTTTTTTCTTTGGAAACGTGCTGGGGAATGTAGGCGTGATTTTAGAATTACTAAGTAATCATAAATTATTATTTTATAAAGCAAGTATTTATAGACTTTCATTTAACGCTCGTGTTCATAGAACTTCCTCAAGGTTTGAGGTTTTCTCATCATGTTGCCAACCGTAGGTAACCTTAAGAAATCCTCGTACACTAAACTGACCATTTGTCTTTCATTCAAAAGCGGGAAAACCTTGAAAAACTAAACAAAATTCGGTAAAAAATACAAAATATTGTAACACCCGAAGTATAATAGTCATCAATATCAAACTCGGCAGAGAGAGTTGTGATCAGAGCCATCTATCGATTTTTCTCAAAAATTATGTAATTTCTGAAACCAAAATTTCATGGACAATAATAAATAATGATTGGCGCTCAAAAGCGTTTTGCATGAAGAAAAAAAACGTAGATTTAAACACAAATTTGAAAAAAACAATAGTGTCAAAACCGTAAGGTTGGCATCACTAGATGAAATGGAAAATATCGTTTAGTTCTTTACAACGGCGTACTTAATAGCTAAGATTTTCAAAGCAGGACATTTCTGTGTTCTGAGAGATCTCTCTGGGACAACGTCTCCAAAACGGGTACTGTCCCGTTCAAAACGAGACGTATGGTCACTTTGTCGTACACGGCACTAGGCCCCAAAGAAAATCCTAGTAAATTTGACAAATGTAAATTTCACGTTCATAAACGAATGTATATAGTTTTGCGACGTTGCCTTAATTAAGGGAAGTGGCGAGTTTTCTTTGAATAAGGGACGGTGAGGCCACATCGAGGCAGTCTTAGCACTCCAACTGTCGTCTACGAAACGGGTAGATACATTGTTGTTCAAAATACAAGGCACCCTGAACGTCCTGTAGGTGTGAGCATTAGGTGCTTTCTTTCGCTCACAAAATTGTGATCCAGACGTGTTTTCATTCAAAAACAGATATTCTTTTCTTTGAATCTCTATATTTTTAAAATTTGTTTGGATTGAATTATGGTTATTTACAAATGAATTGTCAATCAAAAATTCAAAGTCAGATGTTTTGTTGCAACAATTATGAAATTAAACTATTCGAAACACGATTCAAAATTTTAAGCGAAAGAAAGCACCTATTATAACGGTTAGTTTTTATCCCCTCACGTTGGCAACATGATTAGGGAGTCTCACATAAGGCCGGCCTTGAGGAAAATGGGAATACGTATCAAAAATGCACTTTGAAATATACGTTTACCATCAATTAAATCGCCAATACGGAGATCGTATTCGTTACCCGGAAGTCGTATAAGCTTCGAGTTTTCAGAATATGGCCCTCTTGTTTATATTTGGATCAATGATTATAAGAACATTCATAATCGTTGGTTTGGATGTTTGGATGGAGTTTCACTCTTAATTTGGCAACATTCGGCCCGTTCAATCGAGACGACGCTAAAACAGCAACCACATTGAACACCTCGCTGACTGACAACGCTGTGGTTTTAATGAATTAATAAATTGCTCTATCGTGTCAGAAAAATAGTCACAAGTTGTGCCAACTTCGTTGGTAAACACATTTGACGTTTGCGACTATCTCCGTCAACTAGAAAACAAGTCGTTCAGCTGCCCATAACCGTTGCAACTTAGCAAAACAGCCTCAGTATTGCTGCCTTGGCTGAACGCGCCCGTTGTTAAGAGACATTAATTTCGGAGAGAGACGACAGATGACAGCATATGTTATAATTCCAGCTTTGCCTTTAAGATTTTAAAATAAATATTTAATTGTATAAAACTAAAGTAGATATAACGAGTGTAGTTAAAACTAAACAAGCTGGACAACTATCTATAACACAAGCACACCAATTGTTATAAAATTAAATAATTACTAACTAGTTAGTATGTACGGTATGTGCTTGTGCTGGTAACCGGTAAAATTTATTGGTAAGACACGTGTAACGTGTAATTCTTTAATGGAAATTTTATAAACATTCATTCAGTGCTTGTATTTTGGTGAGTGCTACGTAATTTTTTACTTCTAATTGAAATAGAACTTAATTTGTAATTACCTTCGCAAACATAACCTCAATAATTTCAACGACGTTAAAAAACTGCGTTCAGGATAGGGTGGCTAGATTCCTAAGCTGAATGAAAGAGGACACGATGAAAGAAATTCTCATCACTGCCCCCACCTGTGGATGATAAATGATATTGCGACTTATTTTGCATTAATATTTTATTTACAAAGTGCACCTAAAAGGAAATCCATGTCAAAAAAGAGGACAGGCCCTCTTGAAAAGAGGACGTCTGGCCACCCTGATTCAAGATATATTTGCTATGAAGCTGGTAATCTGAAATATTTTTTAATAGGTTCAATTACCTACCTATTTTCATAAATTTTGAATCTGAATCTGTAATATGTACATTTTACATTTAGGTAATTTTCTGTGACTTTTATACAGAGATTTGAACAAGTGCAAATCAATAGTGATTTATTGAATTCTTAAAACTGTAACAAAATCAATCTCTTACACAGAGATTAAGGCAACTTGATCAAGAAGTTAACGGTCTTCTCATTTGAATTGCTAGTTCATGTTTTACATTAAGAATAGATCTATTTTTATTCAGGTTAGGCTTAATACCTTAAAAAGATTGATAAATAAACATTAGGGGCTATTTTGTATCGAGTATGTTAAATTTAAAAAACTATGGTATGGTAACAACCAATCTTAAGGCTTTATGATTGGTTGCTACCATAGCAATGATAAAGCTTTATGATGGTTGTTACCATAGCAACAGTGCTTTAAATTTAACATTCTCGATATAAAATGGCCCCTAATGTTTACTTATCAATGTTGTTAGGGTATCAAGTATGATCTGAATAAGGCTGTTAAGTGTAATATTTGCAATTTCCGAAAATCAGTAACCAATAGATGGCGTTATTAATAAGGAAAACAAACAGCTGTCATTAATGTTATTCGGTACAACTTGCTATATATATATATATATATATATATATATTCGATCCAACATTGCTTTTTGTTAGTTTTATTGTTATGTTTACAGATAAAATGGCGAGATCTTACGATCGCTTTTTGACCTGACATTATGTTTACGTTATGCTAAAAGTTCAGAAGCGTCAGAAACCTCACAAACAGACATTTCAATTTAATGTTTTTTATAGGTTAACCAAATGTTTTCCTTATTATAGGGACCTTCACAAAACTTTCGCTAGATGTCAGCCACTTCGTGATTTTCTCGAATGTTGGGACACTTCTGGTTACACTAGAAGTTGCTGTCGATTATGTTAAATGAATCACACCATTTTGTTTTTTAATTCCTCAAAAAATTTTAATATTTAGTGCCAAATACAATACATGATTTTTTATAGATGTATTTAATAAAAAAAAGAAAGAAATGAGGCATGCAGTTCTTCATTTATGAGACTGTCATCTGTATGAAACATTAGCTGAGCTCGACAATGCGCTCAATTTACTCTCTGTCATCAAAAGTGTGAGGGAGAGCGACTGCGTTTCACAGTATGTAAGAGTGAATAAACCGAACAATTCAGAGATGATTATATGATTGACGTAAGAGATGGCATTGCCGAACGCAGCTAATAGCAACAATGTCAATTTTTAACTAAACTTACAATAGGGCCTTTACATTGTATTTAGGAATTTAAAGAGTTATTTACGTGGAACACGTTTTATTTAAATTAATTGAGTCTGAACACTTCTGCATCCCCTAAAATCAAATTGGAAAATGTCAGATAAAATCTACCTGGAATGGTTTAAAGAGTTATTTACGTGGAACACGTTTTATTTAAATTAATTGAGTCTGAACACTTCTGCATCCCCTAAAATCAAATTGGAAAATGTCAGATAAAATCTACCTGGAATGGTATACAGCGTGGACACTAAGAAATGAATACCGCTTAAGAGTAAAGTACCCTTATTTTACAAGTTACAGGAAAAGGTCATAAGAAAAAGTCGTTTAGAATTAAAAGTTACAGCCAGATATAATATTATAGCTTCCTATCTCAAAAACAAAAGAATTACAATTTATTTTGAACCACTCTTTATACACTCTATATTAAGAAATACTGGCGGGACGAAAGTGTCTGCCAAAATAATATGAATAGGAAAACAAGAAATTCCTCCTTAATTCTCAATTATTTTATTTGGTTCTGAGTGACTATTTCGATGAATTGCTATCGTGCTATAAAAAAAAACAAAGATTTGGAATGCATTGAAATAATGACTCAGAAAAAATGAAATCATTGAATAATAAGAACGAATTTCGTGTGTTCCAATTCATATTATTTTAACGGACACTTTAACCTCACCTGTATTTCCCAATATAAAGAGTGGTTCACAATAAATTGTGATTTTTTTCATTCTTGAGGTAGGAGGCTACAATTTCATATCTGGCTGTAGCTCTTCATTCTGAACAACTTATTCTTATGGTATTCTCCTGTATCTTATAAAAAAGGGCACTTTACTCTTAAGCTGTCTTCATTTCTCGGTGTCCACGCTGTATACCGGTCAAGAAAAAATTCATTTGACATTTGCCAATTTGATTTTAAGAGATGCATTAATAAATTTTAATGAAAACCGATAATAAAAAAAAATCCCATTTGCAGCACACTTTTTGAAAGACAGTGTATATCATGTTGACTGAAGAATAAAGATTATTATTATGATAAACGGATTTTTGCTGTAAAATAATATTAGAGAAGCCAACATTCGAACTCCTTTAAATGAACGTAGAATTTCCAATATTGCGTTCATCATTGCAGTACCCTGTATAGAAAAGCCTAAAATTGTACAAAACGTTTCTAGACAGAAATCAAATCAAATCTTTGTGAAAGGTAAAATTTTCCTCGGATCCCTCTTATTAGGATATTTAATAAGTTTTTGTTTTCAGAGAGTCATCAATGTTTTCTACGTATAATAAAATTATTGATTAGATTTTTCCTATTTGTTACTTATCAAATTAAATTATTTAGCAAAGAACTGTTATACATGGCAAATATCTTTAATGTTTTATGATCGTTATTTAGTGTAACACATGAAAACTATTTTGAGGATTATGTCAGTTCTCCTGTATTAATGAACTTCTTTGAAAGAACCAGTAAATCTTTGAAATAATGAAATGTCTGTAATTTTTTTAATAAAACAAACTTATGACGGATTTGACCCACAGGTTATGACAGCTTTAGTTAAAAGTCTGGCAGAATCCGCCATCTTTCAGCGGAAAAAAGTCTTTTCAGTGTAAAATTGACAATACTTTCTAACCTTGCTTGCTCTTTCAAAGTCAATTTTCAAAAAAAGAAAAGTCTCGTCAGTTCATGACAGAATCAGCCATTTTTCACCAAAAAAAAGTCCCTTCAGTGTAAAATTGACAATACTTTCTAACCTTGCTTGCTCTTTCAAAGTCAGTTTTCAGCAAAAGAAAAGTCTCGTCAGTTTGCATAACATTATTCACATGAAAATGTTATAGTTTGTTATACTTACTGTGAATCACCCTGTACACCCTTATATTTCATCAGTGAAGTCGAATAATTTTTAAGCAATGTATTGAAACGGTAATTGTTGATTATTTATTAATAATTACACAACAAATTCCAATGTGTTTCAACAGAGAGAAATCTCTTATTTAGTGTTAACCATATTTACATTTATAAATGCACCAATTTTTACAGTATGTAGTTTGTATTGTTACTGCACGTGAAAATTGTCTTTTGAAGTTAATTAATTGCAAACAGCAATAATTCTTTGATTAGTTAATAATTTTATGACATGTTGCCGAAGTACTTAAAGTAAATTCTCACTTAATTCTCAGGTATGTGTGATTCTGATTAGGGTATACTGGTGACCTTGTTTTCGATTCAAGTACATCTCTGTACTTATAAATTCTGAACTGTACTTAGCGTTGGGTAGGTTGAGTACAATTACTATCGCCGCGTGTGCTCTTCGTTTCTGTTCATTTTACATTCGGCAAGGATATTGTTGTCTCTTTCCGTGAATCACGCCATACACCGTCATTCACTGTCACTGTTCAGGACCGCATTCAGTGGAATGCCTCCCTCCATATTATGTATTTCGTTGAAGCTTTTTGCCACTCCTGATTTTTACCACTCTGTATTCGTAATTAATAATTAAATTCATAACTGCGGCGATGATTAATTTTCTAAATTCTTGTTAAAAAAAAATTAAGCTCTGCGCGTCCTTCCTTTGGATGTGTATTTTTTTTTTAACTTAAAGTGCAACTGCAACGTAATAGTCCACTGAGCAAATACGGTATTTTTGATTATCAACATTATCTTTGTACAGGGTGATTTATTAGTTCACTGCCAAGGCTTGCCGTATGAAAGCTCAGGTAATTTTAAGAAAAAAGAAAATCATTTGGACATACAGGATGTGCACGAGAAGCTGTTGCGCAATGGCTGACCTCTTCATTTGCATTTTTACGAAGTAACTTAAATTAGGAAAGAGTCAGGATCTCTCCTGCTTGATTTTATGGTACCATTAGAAAAACAAATGAAATCAAACTTATTATTAGCAAAATGACGTAGTTTGGTAGATAAAGTCCAGCCTGTATCTACGTACAGTGAGCCTCTAACTCTGAACTATGGAATAAAATCAGTAACATCAGCCATTTCCATTTCTTCACTGTTCCTAACAAACGCAAAATCAAACTATGTTTCAGAATCTTTTTGTAATGAATACGGACGGCATTTTAGATAAATTTTAAGTACGGAAGGATTTCTTTCCGATTGAGGTGAGGTCGCCCATCTTTCTATTACTTTCTGTGTGTGTGTTTTTTTTTTGTAGCTACATTCCATTGTTTTGTATTCATATACTGTAAGGAAGTATATTTAGATTTTCTTTTCGTGGAATATCAGATAAGAACAAAGAACGGAAATCACATTCTTTAAAGCGATAAATTTTTATCAAATTGAGATAGGTCGAATTACTCTGTAAATTAAATTGTCATTGTTTATAACTTTGCTCAGATACTGCATATCTACCCATATTACCGCGTCAAGTTATTACAAGTTGTATGGTGCGAACGGTATTGATTGTACGTACATACAAGCATCCGAACAATGCATTTCACTTTCTTAGGAAATAACTTGAGTATTATAAAATAGCACTTCATTAGAATTCTTGGTTGCAGCATTAATGAATTCATTTTTTATTTTTTTTTCGAAAAGATGTGAAAATTAATAGTAATGATAAAATGACTTTAGTAATAATATATTTAAGAGTTGTGGATTATATAATGTAATTGAAAATGATGAAACTTTTTAATATGAGTATGTAATAGAGTAATTTTATATAACGGAAACTTGTTTGATTTTCTTGCTATCTAAATTCAATTTATACCAAACTATCAGCAGAGCCTTGACCGATAAGTGTTAAAATAAATGACTGGAAAAGCGTTTTCTATCAATATTTTTCAAAACCGAGCTAGATTTATTAATCTTCAGTTTTCACTATTATTGGTAAAGGCCGAGCCGATGGTTTGGTATAAATTGCATTTAGCTACAGAGTCTTTTTTAAATATCTTAAAACTCAGCGTACGAAAGATTCTCAAACTTCACAGACAGACTCATCTTGAAGAGTACTTTAAGAAACCTAAATGGAGTTTTGCTGTAAAATAATTAGGGAAGCCAATATTGCGTTTCAAAATGCAGCACCCTGTATAATACTTACAACTGTTAATGTTTTTTTTTAGATCGTTAGCATTAAACAACAAGACAAGTTGTGTAAATACCATGGGTACTTGACTTGGGATTTTTATGTCCTCACTGTACGTGATTTGGATCAAAAGAATGAATAGTCGTTATTGGTATTTAAGTTTTAAATTGATACAGAAGCGAATAATAAATAAAGAAATGAATGAGATTACGATTTCACAAAATTTGCAGTTGATCCACTCGCATAAAAGGTTACTCGGGCCTGATTTAAATCAAACATGTAATGAAATAAAATAATAAAAATAAAGTGAGACCGTGAGATAAAATGAATATCAATAAAATTAAGCTAGTGGACGTCAAACGTGGGAAAAATGGAAATTTTTTAAATGAACTAAAATGTGTTAGATTAAATTTTGAAATATGTTACGATGTTACGAGTTATAAGTATTTATTTTTTTGAATTCCTAAATTCCTCGTTTCTAAACTATAATATCAATAAAAAATTTAACTTTTTGCGACTACGTATAAGTATATATACAGTACAAAAAAAGGTCGAATCATTGAAAATTTCTCTATTGGAAGTTTTTTTTTGAATTAAGTTTGGCAAACGAATTTGTAACGTCAAATGTCAAGATCAATTACTTACGTTTCTTATTATCGTAGTATTAACACTTACTGCCCGCATCGTGGATGGGTATTTATTGCAGTTATTTTTTTTTGATTCTCCTGTGTATATATTTTTAAATTAATTCAAAATTAACAAGATATTCATGTATATAACAAGTTCTGCTTCTGTTTTATAAATTGTGTGTAATGTATACGTCATGAAAGTGTGAAATTATACCGAAGTTGAATTAAAATAAAATATATACGAAGTTAATAATTAGATATACCGTCGATAATAACTAAATCTTATAGAATATTGTGTGACGTACATACGTCTTTGAAATATGTTGTTACGGGCCTGACTTGACAGTACATTAACTCGCCTTCTATCCCCCTAAGCAGGACGGAGTGAGAAAGCCGGAGAAGCAACGGAAACAGAGAATGTATTCCCTTCTGCTCTGACACAATGCTGTATGTGCGTCGCGTGGTGTGTTAAGTGCCGCCGACTAAATTACAAAATATGATAGTCCCTATTGACTTATTTTTTTTTTTTAATTGTCAATTATCTACGTAGTGCATTTCCGATATAAATTTACTCGCCGTTGATTCGGCCAGTTTCTGTGAAATCGCCTTGTCTTCCTACGTGGCTAAATGTTCGTGAATTTCTTTTCGATTTTGTTGCAACCGACCATGGAAGGTGTCATAGAATTTTTATTTCTGATGGGATTTATGTATTGGCTCTTCCCGAATTTATTCACCGAAGGTTTTTCAAGGTGAGTTTCATTTAGTGTATTTCAGTACGCCGTTTTATTTGTACATTAGGGTACAGCGAATTATACGGTCTGAATTGGTTTTGATGCTACATAAGGAGCACGAGTACGTGCATTTATCGTCCGGATGCACATTTGTGTTTGAGGTTTTCTTATGTGATCTTTGAGATGTTTTGACTTACAAATCGTTTTCAATACGATTTTTAAATTTTACTAACCGTGGTGGAGTTAAGAGAAATAAAAATAAGAAATTTTTAACTTGAAAAAGAAAAAGACAAATATGTACATGAAATTTCAAAGCTAATCATTTGCAAATTCGTATATTTTTCAGACTGTTAATTAAGTATTAAAAAAAAACAGAAGTAAGAAAAAGATATTATAAAACAAGTAACTATGTTTGCACAGTGACTTCGTAAAATTGAATCAAACGTCGACGTTTCGCTGTAAATATATTTACCGGCTTCTTCAGGACAAATAATAAATGAAAACTAAATCAGATATTGTAAAAAAAAAATATTCTAAGTAAAGTTGGAAAAATTAAAAGTCGTATAACATACCTAAATGTGGCAATATAATAAACATGAAAGTCGTAAGCTTTTTTTTTACTTAAAAAATGTAGAAAGGAATACGTCTTTCCCCGTTAAGTAATTGACTCCTTAAAATAATTTGTACCAGGTGTCCAAATAAAGGTGGCGACTTATTTCAGGAAAATAAAATGACATCCAAAATAACCCAGAAGAATTAAAAAAAAATAGGAGTACAAGTTTTCAGTGTCGTTAAGTATCTAGATGCAAGTATCTAGATGCAGTATCTAAATACCTTTTGAGTATCTAGATACATATCTCAGATACTACTAAAAAATGTAACTGTATCTGCATCTAGATACAATTACAGTGTATCAATTCATTTGAGATACTAAGATACATTTTAGATACATTTTGAACTTCCATAAAAATAGTAGACCTTGGCGGAAATGCAACCTCCGATTTTACAGTCTCTTTCTTTTGATTTTCCCCTCGTGTTAATTATGTTTTCCAGTTTGTCAAATAACTGTTATATTTAAAATGCGATTTGATAGTTCAGAAATTTGAAAATTATTTTAAAAATTGGGAAAGATAATTGAAAAAAGGAGAAAATCAAAATAAAAAGACTGTATTGTTGATTTTATCAACTTTTCTTGATTATGGGAACGCTCTCTTAGCTACAACAAGGTTGCAACTAAGGATCCTAAATACATTTGACATTTAACTTGTCTGATACGAAAGTAGAGTCATTTCTGTTGATAACTTTATATTTTACGTTGGCTTGACTTGGTTTCATACAAAACCAGGTAATTACTTATCAGCTTATTGATCAACTTAATTACAAAGATAAATTTTCTATTTAAAAAGACATACTGCTGAAAAAAATTGTGAAAATTATCACAGATTTTAGTGTGTACATTATTCGCATATTCATACGAAAACTTCGTCAATTTTCACAAAAAAAATTTGGATCGCAAATAATACCGTACCTCCCCTACTGCCTAGGTTATTGAATTTTACACTTGCAAGTATCTTGATAAACTGCAGATACTTTTTTTTTGTATCTGTATCTAGATATTTTCCGGAAAAAGTATCTGTATCTGCATCTAGATACATATTTGTAAAAGTATCTGCATCTGTATCCAGATACTATTAGAAATGTATCTTTAACAACACTGCAAGTTTTTAATCTCTAACCGAACAGAATATAAATGGAAAAACACTCAACGTTTCACTATCGATTGATAGCTCCAGAATATAAATGGAAAAGCACTCAACGTTTCGTTCCTGACAAAGCTATCAATCGATAGCGAAACCTTGAGTGCTTTTCCATTTAGATTCTGTTCGGTTAAATATTAAAAACTCACAATTTTCATCGGACAAGAATTAACTGCTGTTAAAAAACATATGTATATATGTATAAATGTCAGATTTGACCACAAAGTGGCCTTAACGACATTGCTTTGAAAAAAAAAATGTTATCATAGTTTGAATATTCTCTCTTTATTAAATAAACTGTTTGTAAGAACTTGAGTTACTTGTTACTTGGAATTTTTCTTAATGTTCCAAGATGAAACTTTTGCAAAAAAAAACCATAAGTCTCATAAGCGTCACTTGTTCGGAAGATATTTGCAATTGTTTGAAGTACTGCAACAACGATAATTAAAAAAAGAAGTTGAATAACACGAAAATGGTTTACATTAGGCCCTAGGTGTGGAACATAAAGTCACATTAAAATTCAGTTCGGAATCCAAAAATATATGGGGTGTTCCATTAAAAATAACAAAGTGATTGATATAGCGCCTAGAACAAATGAAACACCCTGTAGAAATTTTAAAATATGCCCCACATCATACGAAGTACTTTTTATTTATAAAATTAGTAACTAGCTACTTAGCTGTGTATGAAGGAAGCCGCCTGTAAATTGTATAATGCAGTGTTATATTATAATAATTACAATAATTATCCACACCTGATTATCAAAGAATTAAAAGAAATTAAAAGATTTTTTAATGTGTACCAACTTAAATAAAGACGGTACGTTTTAACTAACTGATAATTTGATGGTTATCGCTTTTATGATGTTTACTTTATGTTTGTTGTACGTATTATGAACTTTGTATCGCCTGTAATCGAAATACTAACTGCCTTTTAACTTTTCATTACGTTATAAAATTAAACTAACATTAACCTAGTTTATGACTCATTATCGTTTGTATTAAAATTATTTATTGGATAATATTAAAATATTTATTTATTTATTTAATTTGGTCGGATTTTTTTTCAGTACTTTATGTAACAGTGGGAGAAATCCATGATTCTGGTATACAATGTAGTCGAGGTCTCTGACTTCTTTAGGAAAAGCTTCCGAAAGTGTTAAATAAATCTTATTATTTGTTTTGATTTGCCTGCTAAACTGAAATTAGTGAGCAATTTTATTTATTCGCTGAAAAACGATGACATTTATGAATTTTACCCTAATGTTTGGATCACCCGCTATATTATGTTAATTGGCAATACTGCAAAGTGCATGGACGTCAAGAAGCACTCAATGGGTTATTTGCTTTGTTTACAACTTGACAGCTGATGTTATCATTAATGGCAATCTTGATTATACTTACCTCGATAATGATTCCGAGTGCATTTGACTGTTGTACATTTTATCAATGACTATGTGATTGTACTTTTTGCCTAGCATTGAATAATGGACATGTTATATTAAGTATAGAAAAAAAATATAATAAATAAATAAATATATTATTTCAACGTTTCATCGAAAACAATATTCAAATCGGAATTACTATCATTCCTTAGTAGTAGGTAATTTCAATGTACAGGGTGATTGTATAAGTCGACGCACTCCTTGAGGACTTGTCAGCAGAGCTCATTTGGAACAAATTTAACCGTAATATACATTACCCAAAGCTCACTAGTTTTCGAATATTCATCTTGAATTTTTAATTTTTTGAATTAAAACTGACGTTTTAATTGACAGTGGTGACCAACATTCAATGCTCGCGACTGTACGTACTTAAGGTTAAACTGTACGGTCTTACCACTTATTATTTAGTGTTTTTGACATGTTCGATGTGTGACATTTGTATTAAACGTCGAATTATGTACTAGCACTTCGTGAGTTTATTTTTGATTAGAAGAGCACACCTTCAATATAATGGCAACGTACTCTTATGAATTACCAAGAGTGCTTATGACCTTGCCGTCCCACCTGTTCATTAAAATCATGATTCTAAAGCAACAATGCCATGTGTGGTATAGACATTAATGTTCTCTTTAAATGTCGTGTTTTAAATGTGAAGTCTAACAGAGGATTGGACTATACATACTGTTCATCAAGCATCTATCATCACGAGTATGTTCATGTTCACGTTCACGTGTGTGTGTGTGAACTAATACGAGTACATGAATCAAAAATACCTTGAACTGTTACGTTAAAAATAATAATAATTTTGATGTTCTAAATTACAAGTTAAAATTTCCACATGATCAGTTTCATGGTGATAAGAAATTTTTAGAGCATTGTTAATGACAGCCGCGTGCTTGCATGATCCCTGACCTATAACATCTTCTGAATTTAAAATCTGGACTGTCGTAAATACTTGGCCTCAGTAACATCAGTATGTATACTTTTTTAATTATCAAAACGAACATATTGATTAACCATATTGACCTTATATTTTATTCACGTGCTTAAAAGGCGTTGAAATCTATGGAATTAATTAATATTAAAAATCGACAAAAATAAGCCGAGCCTTTGTCGCCAAGAAATAATGTTAAAACAGAAATAAATATTTTTTCTATCAATACGTATAATTTAAAAAAAAGGAAAAATTGAAGAAAAAATATATTTGCAAGTATGAATCCAGTAGATATTTTATCTTCTACTTTTTAATAATTAGTAGAGAGCGGACGGTTTTAGGTTTTCAATATCGGTAATAAGTACGCAGCTTATCTTGAATAAGTCGTTTAAAAAACGTTGAACAAGTACGGTTATGTAAATACAAAATGTACGAAATTTACCGATTGTTAAAATAAACGTTTGATAAAGCGAATCAATGAATATGAACACGGGTCGTAAGCCAAAAATCGCAGAAGTGCGGGTATTGAATCTTAATTATTCTAATATTCCTTCTGTGTTGGATTTTGATGACTTATTCATCAGAATATTCCGAAAATTAATCAATATTCATTTCTAAGCAATGGAAATTAAGTCAAACAACAATAATCTCGGGCAAATTTTTATTGTCTATGGTCTACTCTTATCAAAAATTGAACGTACTTCTAATTATTTTTAAAATAAAAGGTTTCGGTGTTGTCATAAATCCTTTATAGAGATTCCAATGAGAAGGTGAAAACTATTGAGTAAAATTTGTTAAAATTAAGGAGAGGTAATTATTTAACTATGAACTAAGATATTATATTTAAAGATTTTAATTTTGAAAGCGTGCAGCTTTTAGTATAAAATATAGCATTTAGAAATTGCAACCGATTCACCAAGGAGTCATCTTAAATATCGAAATCTTAATTCTTTATGTTTAAATTATCTGTTTCTTCATAAAACGATTTTCATCATAGTTTATCAAAAAAATACGTTTCTTCAATATCAATTCCTAATGTTATTAAGATTCAACGCGAATGACTCGTCATTTTGCTTATTAACAAAAGTGAAGGAGCAGATCTGACCGGGAGGTAACATTCACCATTTGTGTTTTTTTTTGGATTAGAGAGAAGTTTCTCTTATAATATTAAAGCCGTTGTTTATTTTGTCACTTCCTGCCTTTTTTTGTTTGGTTCGTTAGTGAAAATATATATTTAGTTCAATATACAGTAGGATACCTTTAATCCGAACTAATAATTGCACTGGTTGATCCGGATTTTCGAAATGTTCGGATTATCGAACTAAAGACGCAGAAGAAAATATCCGTTTTCCTAATTTTCCACGAATTTCACCATTCCCACAATCAAAAGTTCTTTATTTTTAAATCAAAAATTAAATTTTGTGACCGAGGGGGGTAACTGAGATACCTCAAGTGTATGAATTTGTAAATATTTTCTTAAATTATTATCATCTGGCCCTCTGAAAAACTTATTACTGATAAATATAATTTTTATAAAATTATTTAATTTAATTATTTAATTCAAAAACGAACTTATGTGGCTCGAAAATATTTAACTCTCTATCGATCCATCGCTTCATCAAACCATCATTTCCATCGATCACTTTACTGATCCACCGCACCGCTTCATCAACAATCTATTGACCCATAACATCAAGGTTTCATCATTTAATCAACACATCGTTTCATCGATCGAACACATCATTGATCCAACCCTTCATCGATCCAGCACTTTATTTATCCATCGCATCATCCATCAGTCACATGATACATTGCTTTATCTATCCATCGCATCACTCATCAGTCGCTTGATCCATCAATCACCTTATTGACTCATCGCTTCATCGATAGTTTGTTTATTGGATTTATACGACGCTTCATCGACTCGCTACTTAATTCATCCATTAATTTATGGCTCCATTCATCCATTTAACGATCAATCGTTTCATCCAACAGTCGCTTGATACATCGCTGTATCTATTCGTCATCACCGGTCAGTCGCTTGATCCATCTACCGTCTAATTGACTCATATATTCATCGATAGTTTGATGGTCGCTTCATCGATCCATCACTTAATTTATCCATTGATTTATAGCTCCATTCATCGATTTATCGATCCATCGTTTCATTGATAAATCGCTTTATCTATAGACTAATTGACTCAGCGATAGTTTGATGGATTTATACTTCGCTTCATCGATAGTTTGATGGATTTAAACGTCGCTTCATCGATAGTTTGATGGATTTATACGTCGCTTTATCCATAGATTAATGGATTTGTACGTCGCTTCGTCGATCCATCACTTCATTTATCCACTGATTTATGGCTCCATTTATCGATCCATCGTTTAATTTATCCACTGATTTATGGCTCCATTTATCGATCCATCGTTTCATTGATTCATCGCTTTATCTATCGATCGCATTACCTATCAGTCGCCTGATCCATCTACCGCCTAGTTGACTCATCGATACTTTGATGGATTTATACTTCGCTTCATTGCTAGTTTGATGGATTTATACTTCACTTCAACGATAGTTTGTTGGATTTATACGTCGCTTCATCGATAGATTAATGGATTTATACGTCGCTTCATCGGTCCATCACTTAATTTATTCATTGATTTATGGCTCCATTCATCGATTTATAGGTCCATCATTTCATTGATGATGCATCGCTTCATCAATCTGTCGCTTCATGAAGCCATCGATTCATCGTTTCATTAATTTATTGTCATCAATCTATAGTTTCATCGATCCATACCTCATACCATCATTCCAATAGTTCATCGATACATTGGTTCATCAATTTATGTACAAGTTCGCATAAAGTGACCAGTTTCGTTGAGGTAATTCAGATGTCCCGCTTGGCTTTCTTTAATGTTTTTCTTTTTTCAGAGCTTGGTCAGGAATGAATTAATAAGCTCATTTATCGATAAAGTAAAGTATTTCGTTTTAGAAGTCATCTCTGTTCTAAATTGCAATGAAAGCTGAACTCAACAACAAATAACAAATTTTCAAATTTTAATTTGATTTTTTCACAGCATGGATAACCATTTCAGTTAGATACCTATTTATTGTTTTGTACTGAAATAAACACTTTTTTTTGTCTTATCTTCTGTTAGTCCTTTGTTTAATTCTCAAGTAGTACGTAGTCGCACATTCAAATAAAAGACATTGTGCGATTTATTGCATTTTCAATAATAAATGTTAGCAATTTTTAATTAAAATCTGCCTTAAGTTTGTATTATGAAACTATACAGGGTGTCCTTTAAATACCCTCCTTAAAAACTCATAGCCTTATTTTGCACCGGTGCGGTGGTACTAATATTGTTACAACGAACTTCCCATCGCTCATAGCTTCCTCATACGAAGCAACTTGAGAGTCTAGAGTGGTGGCAACATTGCAACGACTTACTAAATAAATTTTAATACAGGAAATCGCATTAAACAATATTTATTTTACCGCCTGCATACCTCCAAGCCAAGTGTGTTTTCGATGTGGTGAAATCGTAATTTCATCAAGGGTGTGATATTTCACAGTATGTCCAAAAGAGGAACTGACGCTCTAATTAAAAAACTTAGTTAAGGTTTTCTGTTAATTTCAACTTACTTTAAGTGAATACGTGTTTCATTTAAATTTTCGTAACCGTCCTCCGAGTTCAAAATGTAAACTCTCGTACAAGAAAACTGAGTTTGAAGTTTGAATTTTTTTTTTTGCAATTTCGCGTAGAGACGGTTACCTTGAAGCTTTAATTAAAGATATTCAAGGGACAGCCTGTATGTATATTCAATTCCTACAATATTATTTGTTGTAAGCAATATTTGTTATACCACAGGCAACAGTGTCTTAGCTAGCTATAAATTTGGTAACAAAAATGACAGTATACAGGCTGCGTAAAAAGTACAGTACAGTAACACTTAGCGCAGTTTATTCTTTTGTTTTCTGTCGGTGGTTTGTTTGATTTACTCCGTCCCGGAAGTTACAATCTTCCTTTGTTTTTTCTTCTTACGTTGTTTTTCAGTTGTTTTTCAGTTGTTTTTGGTGACTTCTTTTGTTTTCTTGACGGCTTTGGTTTCCTAATCCTTTTGTTTTTTTGTTTATTGTTTTTATTTATATCGTTGTTCATTTTTGTTCTTCAGTTTTTTTCGCATTCTTATATACGAAACAATTTCTTACATTACTTTCAACATTTCGTTTCTTGGGCGTCGGTCTTTTGTTTCAGAAATTCAAATAACCGCCGTTTAGCGTCTGCTCACGTCAGCGTCCGAAGCGGTCTCTCGTCGCTTAGCAAGTCTTATTTCTTTTGTTTTTCTTTTTTTCTTGATGTGTATGTGAACGGAAAACAAAAGACAGTCGTCGAATCTCATACAACTATAAGAAAATGAAAATTAAAAAAAAAATGTTCAAACGAATGATTTGAGAATCAAGCTTTCATTTGTTTCTTTTCATTTCATAATTTTCTCTCGTCATTTAGCCAGTCTTATTTCTTTTGTTTTCTGCCGTGCATATGAACGAAAAACAAAAGACAGTCGTCGAATCTCGTTCAGCTGTAAACGATTGAAAATTTTCAAAAAAAAGTCTCAAACGAATGATTCAAGAGAACCAAGCTTTCATTTGTTTCTTTTCATTTTATAATTGCTTTTTGCCTCTTAAAGCAAGTCTTTTGTTTTTTTTTTATGTGCATATGAACGGAAAACAAAAGACAGTCGTGGAATCTCGTTCAGCTGTAAGCGACTGAAAATTTTCAAAAAAAAAATGTTTCAAACGAATGATTCAAGAGAACCAAGCTTTCATTTGTTTCTTTACATTTTATAATTGCTTTTTGCCTCTTAAAGCAAGTCTTTTGTTTTTTTTTTTTGATGTGCATATGAACGGAAAACAAAAGACAGTCGTGGAATCTCGTTCAGCTGTAAGCGACTGAAAATTTTCAAAAAAAAAATGTTTCAAACGAATGATTCAAGAGAAACAAGCTTTCGTTTGTTTCTTTTTATTTTATAATTTCTTTTTGCCACTTAAAGCAAGTCTTTTGTTTTTTTTTTGATATGCATATGAACGGAAAGCTGTAAGCAACTGAAAATTTTCAAAAAAAAATTTTTTCAAACGAATGATTTGAGAATCAAGCTTTCATTTGTTTCTTTTCATTTGACAATGTTTTTTTCGTACCTTTTTGCAAGTAAAAAATAACCGAAATTAAATCAATCTTTCATTTATTTCTTTGTATTTCTTTATTTTTTTGGCGATTTGATTATTTCACATTTTTACTAGAGAATTGCCGATCTGCATTTGTTTCAGAAAATAAAATAACCGCCGTTGTTAGCCTTTCCGCAGTACTGCCAACAGTCAGAACACAAATTCTACTGCGTACGTTACGCTGCCATTAGAAATTCGTTGTCGATGATCTTTTGTTTTCTTTCGCTCACCGGTAGATCTATTTTCTTAAAATTTTTGGTTTGGAAAAACCTTCTGTTTTGGCATTTTGTGACCAAAGCTTCAAAAAAAAAAATTGGCATTTTGTGACCAAAACTTCAACAAAAAAACAAAATTCTTGCAGTAATTAAAACAATTTTTTTTTTAATTTCATTTCGATAAAGATACATTGCACCAAACGAGATTATGCAGAAACGCTTTGTCATTTAGATCTGACGTTTGGTGGGGTTAAATTATACATAAATATCCATGTTTTGATATGAGTTTCATTTGTTTTGTGCGACCGGTGTTTGTTAGAGGCAGCCATCTTGAATGACACCAAACTAAATCTAGGTTTAAAAAAAATCAGGATGGCTGCCTCTGACAAAAACCAGTCGCACAAAACAAATGTTACTCGTATCAAAATATGGGTAATAGTTTAACCCCATCAAACGTCAAATCTATATGTCAAACCGTTTATACATAATCGCATTGGTGCAATATCTTTTACGCACCCTGTATGAAATAAATGGAAAAGTTACGAATTCTGAATTTTTAATAAATACGATGAGTAGTAGTTGATGAATGCTTCTTTTGTTTTAACATTTAACACGTTTATTTGAAATAGAGCTTGTGAAACTATTTCATCGCACAAAACATGTTGGACGGTAGGTACATATTTGTCACCTTGCCTGAAGATGACTTACTAAGTCGAAATCGGTTACAAACACAAAGTTTTTTTTTTTGACTAATCATTCCCTTAAAATAACAGAACATCATAGTATTAAATCGTGACTGCTAAACACTAAGGTTCAAAGTTCGTTATTCATTCCATTAATCTTTTAAGTGCATGTTCACACATTCTGTGTGCGAACTTTCTAGAAAGATAGTTTTAAAATGATCGGTCTATTTAATTTTCTTGGCTCATTGGCTTGATATCTGTCTCGCCAATTAATTTTATTAAAAATCATTCACGTGTGCGTACCCGAAAAGTCTGAACTGAAATTCGCGTACGTTATTTTATTATCACGTTATTACACTGACGTACTTGGAACTTAAATCGCATTCTTTATCGTTGACCTGCAGATTACAAAGCCGTATTTATAAATTATTACATAAATTATAATCGCAGTTTTGGTGAATATCGCCTAAGATTTCTGCAGCGCGCGCCAACAGCTTCATAATTTCGCTCCGAATTCAATTAAGTCAGGTTTTATCGTTGTTATTAATATACCTTTAAATATATCTTGGTTATCTGAGTGAACTTAAAATACGTACTTAGATAGGATTAATAGTTACGGTTTAAAATTGCAGTTCAAACACCTGCGCGGAGTGATGCCGTGAATTAATATAATAGACTCGCTGCGAATACATTAGTTTTAAAATACAGTGTGTTTGAGTGCTTTTGCTTTTTTCAAAATGTCAGCGGCAGACACAGTATATGGATCGCTCCAACTCTTTTTGGCTTTAATTTTGACCTACATTATCATCACTATAAAAGGGTTTGTAATTTAAATCATCAAATACTTACATATATTTATTATTAGTTCGTGTGTATAGTGGTGAGCACAGAAAACGGGACACTAGTTTTTCCTGGACCATATCCAGTTTTTATTACCAGTTTTGGTTATAAAGTCGTAATAATCAAACTTCTAACAACTAAAGTTTCTTTAAATAATTTCGTAACGTACACTCAGCTGCATTGTAATTGACCTAATAACTTCAATAACATTTTTAAAAATAAATATTATACAATTTAGTTGCCCTTAGAAATCGCATAGTCATTTTAACTTTAGCTACAGTTTTCTGTCATCAAAAGTACCGCTCATATATGTAGGTAGATTTTGGATAGGGTCATTGTTTTGTCTTCGCGAGTGTACATACAGGGTGTCCCAAACCTCTGGAAAAGTCCAAAAATTTAACCGTCGGTTAATATCTTTGGAAACCTTTGTGCCGATAATGGTTTCCTAGGATATTAACCGATGGTTAAATTTATCAGGAGGTAGTAAGATCGGGCCTCAACTGTACAAATATTTGTAGCTGCTTTTTAAATTTTTTAATTAGTACATATGTAATTAACACCAATAAATTTAGTGCAAAATTTATTAAATGCATTAACCTATTTAATATTTTCCTATGCGATGCTCATCAAATCTGTTTTGAAGTCGATTTCATTTTTATGTTTTTATGGCTGCAGAAAAAACTTCGCTTCGCAATAAATCTCGTAGATTTCCTTTGATTGGAAGTCGCAGTCCCACTCAATTGCCTGCTTTCAATAAATCGCATTGTATCACATTTCAATAAAAATTGTAATTTTTTTGGTGGGAGAGTTTTAATTTTTTCTCAATTGATTTAAACTATACATATACAGGGTGTCCCAAACATCTGGAAAAGTTCAAAAACCCCCCTTTAAAATCATTTTATTAAGAAACGGTCTTAACAAAGGTTGTGTAGGTTTTCATTCCGCATAATTTAAAATTATTTTCAAATATACAGGTTGTTCATCTAATAAGTTACAAACCTAACTTATTATTTTTAAATGGAACAATATATATTTTATTGCAGTTTCGGTTAGCACTTGAAGAGACGATAAAAATTATATAACGTTATACTTACGTATTTTTAGTATTCACCGAGTTATTTATAATTTTATGCAGAAAATGCATCATGTTTGGTCGTCTGCCAAATTGTCAATTTTAATGATACAACAATCAACCTTGGACCAAAATATTTCTAAATCTCTCTACCTTTACAATAATCGTCATTTTTAAAAACCTAGCGACTATCAATAACACTACGATTCAGTTCGCGTATTGTAAAATTAGTCATTTTTTTTCAAATGAAATACCCTGTATATTATAGTATATTTAGATAGTGACTTTCTAACTATATCATATTTTATAGTCTTAAGATTGGTAGCTTGTGAATTATTATCATTTATCTATAATCAACTTAAAAAACGGGCTGTATAATATTTTTATCTGTATAGAAATTTCCCAAAGTGGGTGTAATTGCATCTCTTTGGGCATTGTAAACATCTGGAGGGTTAGTAGAAGGATTTCAAGAATGTATTAAAAATGACAACAACTTTTTGCCTAGCACTATAAAAAGTCTAAAGTCAATGTATCCGGATTAACTTTGAAAAAGGAGTTGGTGAGTCAAAAACAGTTTGGGAATCAATGATCTAACTCATATTTAATAATATATAGGATGAGTATCATAAGAGTACGAGCCTGACGAACTTAAAATGCAACCCAATATACAATTTAGATCTAGATTTCAATGAAAGTTGTATGTTGGGTTGCATTTTAAGTTTGTCAGGCTCGTACTCTTATACTACTCACACGGTATGTATAGTTGATGGCAGAAAAACCTAGTACACCGAAAAAATCAAGAGTGCGAAATTTTATAATTCTTCGGACAATGTACGGTCGCGAACAATAAATTTTGTCATTCTTTGACACCTTTACAAGTGTTCTATTGTGAAATGGCTGTGATTGTCATAGTGATATCTGTCATGCGTGTTTTATTTATCAAGTTATCTAATCTCCGACAAGAAGATACTGATTAATGTAAAAGAACAATAAAATAGACTTGAAACGAAAAAATATTTATATACTAGGTGTTTGAAAGTTGTTAGTACAAAAAATTTTGTTAGTTGGTGATGGTAAGTAGAAGTCATCGGCAAAAAAAAATCTAATAAAAGTCGTTTATTTTTTTGAGATAAAAATTGTTGTTGCGCCACTGAATTAAGCCAAACAAACTGTCACAACAGTCACAACTCGGTACATTGTTATTATCGAAGTGAATACCGCTTATACAAATAATGAATTGACGAATATAATGTTATTTTATGGAAAAAAAAATAAAAAAGATAATAAAAAATTTAAAAAATGGGTTTTTTGGATTTCTTAGGACTTCCAGATTGGGTAATTGTGAATGGGCTGCTACTTCAGCATGAGACAATCCAGATTCGAGTAATGTACAGCTTTTACTTTATAAAATATGAAATTGGAATCATTTCTTTCAAGCAGGTCGTCTCAAACGGAAGTGGAAAGTTCAGATTAGACTTTTCATTAAAAACATGCCTAATTAAGTCGACAATTTTTTTAAATTTATGACAATTTCATTAAATTTTTGAGTGACTGACGACCAATATTTATTGCTCCCAATAGTACATCTGCAAGTTAGACCGGCCAATATTTACTGCTCGCGACACTACATCTGCCTTATTCGAATTTGTTTTTATTTTTTAAACAGATTATTAAATTTGACAATAAAAATCTCTGTCATTTACAACAAAAGTTAACACAATTGAATTAAATTAGAGGAAATTAACTGTATGTACAGTTACTGGCAAAAAAAAAACTATGCATTGTTTTCGGACTGTCAAAGTAAGAATTGTTGGAGCTGTCATGTTATCTCACACTTCTATTATAACTGACATGTGTTATTTATTATAACTTCCAAACTTCAAGACCAACACGCATCAAATCGTCTTTAAATAACACAGTGGCGTAGCTAGAAGTCAAGTTGCCGGGTTGCAAAATCTCAGTCAGCGCCTTAAAATCAAAATTTAACTGTTTCGTCAAAACTTTGTAAAACAAAACTTTTTGAAATTGTTTCTGCACAAATGAAGGAGAGAAAGTTACGACTCGTGGTTACAGATGGCGCCATGAATGTTTATTGTTCCTATTTCTGTTCAATTTTATTTATTCAAAATTATATATATATTTTTTTTTCATAATGTTATTTCTTGAATTTTTCTTAGTGTTGTTCAAAAAATTGCTCCCCCACACAAATAAAGAGTTAATAGTTAGGATCGAGTGTAACAGATGGCGCCACAAATGGTAATAAATTCTTCTGCTTTACGTTTAAATTTTACTAACTTATTAGACGTCGTTTTTGAACGTTTTTGTAAACCTAGTGTTTTCAGTTTTTGTTTTAAATCTTTTCCCGAGGAATTACAAACGTAAAACAAGCGCGGATTCACAGATGGCACCACGTTGGAAGTTAACGCCTGAAACGCATTCCTCGAGTTCTTTTCCAGTTGCTTTGAATTTTCGTTTTAATCCACCCGGTTTTAACTAAAAATTTGGCCAAAATTATTGGTGCGCCACTGAGTTAGGGTAACAAGCTGTCGCAACTCAGTACAGTTTTTTTTTTGTACTTGCTATTTCCAAACACCCTTTTCTTGATTTATGTAAGAATACTAATAAAAGCTATTTACCGTAAAACTGTACTTTTTATTGTACAGCAGTTGTTTATTACGTGATTTCATATCAATGTTTAAATTTTTTTTTTTTTAATTATTACAGTAAGCATACCATGACGCAATTTGTACACGATGCCATTGTTTATTTGGGGAGTTATTTTTGAATGGAGAGAAAAGTTTCGCGTGCTAAAATGACCTAGTCTTTCATACAAAACAATAAATCGTTGGATAATGTCGTCATTTTTACATCATTTTTACATGCGAATCTTCTTGTAGATTCAAAAATAACCGCATCCACTCCCCACCCACCCGCCTTTCCAATTTAGGCCTATAGAAATTTGGAGCTTTTTTTATTTTTGATGCAGTTATCTATACTCTGTTCACGTTAAGAATATAGTAGTTAGCGCTCGCGTCGGCGTACGTATTACATAGGAGCAATAAGGAAAGAGCGGTAAATTCAAAATTTTTATATTTAGAAAAACAGCAAACTAAAGGAGAATTTAATTTGTTGCATGAATACACAAACCAAGCGATTAATTTAATTTACAATTAAATTAATCTTAGTAGTAATTTTAATTTGTTGTGCATAAATTCACCACAGAGTCTGAATTTTGTTGCAAGTTTTATTCTTTTAGAGATAATTTAAAATTAAAAGCCCATGTTATTTAATAATAATAATGCCTTTATTTGCCTTATTGGTCAACATGTAAACACATAGAAAAATAAAACGTACTTGAGGTTCAGAAAAGCAATAAAAAAATTGCTATCTATTTCAAAACCTAACCTTAACCTAATATATCTATTTTTTCTATGTATTCTAACACTGATTCTACTCCAAGCTCTCCTCTAATATCTGCACTTTTTATTCTATCATTCAATGTAACTTCTATGGCTGTACGGAAGTATTCCATTTGTGTACTTCTATTTTTCTTTTCAGGCTACTCGTTTGTATCCATGATTCACAGCCGGAAGTTAATATGGATCTGAACATTGTTTTAATCTGACCCTAAAACTAAATCAAAGTAAACTTGATAAAATTGATCACTGTCAGTTAATTGATAGCTATAAAAACATGTTACACGAGACACAAAAATCAAAATGACAAAATACACAGAATAATTTAATAATTGCTGGCACAGCAAGAACAATCATGTTGTTATAACAAACAATGTGAATTTATAAATCGAAAACAACCTGCTCTGATAAGTAGGGAAATTTGACTTAATCACTTATTCACTGGGATGACAGATATTAATAACAAAAGTGTAGATAATGTGAATTCAGAATTTCTCACAAGATTAATTATTATTTACTTTCGTTAATTTATTCACTTGTAAAATCTAAATCTGAGTCAGGTGGCGATTCTGATGATGAGCCAGTATTTGCTGTTATAATTAATTCCTCCACCATATCTTCCACAATATTATCAAGTTGGTACATTTTGTTTTCTTCTGCAATAGCATGTTTAACGCAATTTTCCCAATGTTCAGCATTTACAAGATCTAATCCCTCGAGCAGCAATGTTTTGACCTCGGGCAACTTGAATGTTTTATTATTAGCAGCTGCATGATGTTTTACTTGAGCCCAAACAAGTTCTATTGGATTTAAATTGCAATGATAAGGGGGCAATCTTAATATTGTACGGCCAGTTTCTGTTACCATTTCATCTATAACGTAACTCACTGGATTATCACTTACATATTTTTTTGTTATATCAAGAAGTTGAACTTTTAATAAAGTGTTGTCTGTTACAATTCCTTTCAATGTAAGCCATTCAATTATTGCGCCTTTCTTCCGTGAAGAATTAGGAATTTTATCCGTCTTGACTGAGTGATAAGGCGCATTGTCCATTACAATTACACATCCAGGTTCAAGATTTGGTAATATATTTTTCATCCACTCCGTAAAAACTTGACTGTTCATGTCTTCATGATAGTCACCAGTTTTTTTTGATTCAAACAGTAGCAATCCGTTATCAACAAAACCAGTTTCACTACCAATGTGAAGCACAATCAGACGTTTTCCTTTTCCAGAAGGATTTTGTAAACCAAGTGACAATCCATCTACAAATGCTTGTCGAGCAGTAGTCACTGTTGTATCTTTCCACACTTTTGGCTTTGTGTGACCGGCATTCACCCACGTCTCATCCAAGAAATATATTTTCTTTCCCATTGTACGAAATTTTCTAATGGAGTTTAAATAATTACGTCTCCACAAGACAATATCTTGACGTTCGATTAAAATACAATTTCTGCTTCGTTTCTCCCATTTAAATCCCAATTTTCTCAAAATTTTCCACAATGTTGTACGATGAATTACAGGTAAAGTATCATCTGTTTGTAGAACCTATAAATTTTTTTACTTAGTTTCAAAATAACAGTAATAAATGTAAATGTATTTACCGTTAAAATTTTTGAGCAAGTAGGTAATTCATTCTTAAGATAAAAAGAATGCACATGTCTTCTAATAGATTTTTCATGAGCTTCATCGAGTTTATTGAAAATTGTATCACGGTTTCGCTTCTTGCTAGGAGATCGTAGAATTCCCGTGCTTTCCTTTTCTTTTACGATAGCCCACATTGTTGCCTCTCCAATGCCAACCATCTTTGAAGCCAATTTTATTGAAGCTGACTTGGAATTATCATGGTGGTATTGAACAAAAGCATTATATGCCATAACTCTTTGGTCACTTCGAATATGCTTCCCTTGAGGGTTTCTCGAGGAGCCAGCTTCCTCTCGTACGTGCATATTAGTAATATATCATAATAAATTCTCATGAAAATAAACATTATTAATAAAATATTTACCTGTTAATTGTAATTACAGCCGTAGAGCTCTAAAAAGAACAATTTTTTAAACGATTTTAAATAACAATAAGCACACAAACCAAACACCAACACCAAACCAAAATGACATAAATACAACTGACGTTCACAATTCTAGTTATATTTCGCTCTATCCAACATAAAATTAATTCGCGGGAACGAGCGCCGGAATGTCAACTTTAACCATTGTAAACTTGCCTCGAATTTCAACCAATCACAAGCCGGAAAATATTGCCCTATCCTTTCCAACGCTATATTCTTAACGTGAACAGAGTATAGTTTCTAGTTAATTGGATGCCTCTAGCTCTAGAAGTTGTTAAAGGCCCAGATTTTTTTTGCTTGTTTAAATATGTATTAGGGGTGGCATCATCCTTTATCAAGCAACGCGAAAAATTGATGCAAAAATATTAATTTGCGTCGGATTGGTTACATTTCGTTTCTGTTGCATTTTGATAGCTGTTTCTTTCATCTTAAACACCAGTAGCGCCTACTTTAGAAATTAATTAATGGGAGAGATCATAAACGCAAATGCAAATTGTATTGAATCTTTTAGATCTTTTTTTTCCATTAACTACTTCATTTCCGAGACTCCTTCCTTTTCTTTTTTCTTAATCGAGCGGCTTCAAATATTTTTGTCTTTTTTTCTTGACTATCCTAAGTACTCTGCTCATATCAACTCAGCCGCCTCCATTTTATCTTTTTTCAGTTTCAAAATTAATCCAGACATGTCTACTATGTTTTCATTAGTTATCTTATCTTTTTCGTTTTTATTAGATATTTTCTTTAAATTTTTGTAATGGTATGTATTTGTAATCCATGCCTTTTTCTAGTTTGTCTCACTTAATTTGGTTTGTAGTAAAGTTTACGTGTTATGTTTTTGTATTTTTTAAGCACTCGTAGTATTTCTTTTTTTGTTTGTTTTATCTGGACCGTATCCTTCTTTTCCAATAGTATTGTTTTGATTTGGTTGCCTTTATTTCTGTTTTTAATTTTGCTGTTTCTTCCGTCCACCGATCTATTAATCTCGGCATTTCACTAATTGTTTCGATTATTTTACAGTGTCGTTCCACTGATTTTTAAGTTTTTATAACCAATGGTCGTCTTTTTTTGCATAAAAGTTTAATTTTTTGATACCTGCCATGCTGTGCAAAAAAACGGGTATCTCCGTTCATTTTATTTTTTTTACAAACTCGAATAATGCATTAATAAATAGTTGAAGTTTGTTCTTGTCCGATGAAAATAGTAAGTACAAAGTTTTTTTAATCTCAAACCGGACAGAAAAATGAAGGGAACACACTCAACGTTTCGCTATACATTTATAGCTTCGTCAGGAGGAAACGTTGAGTGTGTGCCCTTCATTTTTCTGTCCGGTTTGAGTTGACTTATTAATAAATAGGTTTTCATATTTTTAGTGGAACTGATGCTACCTTATTATACCGTGTCAGTAATAATTTTTAACTCTGCAGAACTGCGTGTAAATGACATGTTTTTTGTTCTCCTCTAAAATTAGTGATAAAAGCGTAAAAAGATCTATCTGATCTGTACTCCTTTAATTATATTTATATTTCTGTCCACCATTGCTTTGACAGGGTGTTCCAGAATTCCGAGGAAGTGCAAAAGCCACATTTTATGTACGTTGTACAAAAAAAAAACTTTATTAATAAAAGTAGTGCAGATGTTCACTCTTCAACATCTAATATTTTCAACCAGAACGTTTACAAATTTTAACAGAAAGAGGCTTTTTGGAAAATTATGAAAATTCTAAAATAACCATTTATAGTCATTTTCATCATACAAAACTCTACTTCAATTATAAAATATCTGTTTTCTTACTTCTGCTTGAGTGGATAATCCTGTTTACTGATATAACGACAGCATAAGAACTCAATGCAAATTTAACAACGCAAGTTATTGTTAACTTAATCGTATTCACCGATGAAAATATGTTTTTTTTCTAGGTAATCGGTTAGTGAAATGCAATGTATTGACATTGTCAGCGGCGCCTCGTAAAAATCAGTAATTGCAATGAGAATAAAAAGCTTGAAGAATCGTATAATACAAGCTTCCGTAAACCAGTGCGCCTCTGGCCGATAACCTCGCGGAAAATATATTATCACCACTGAAGTAACAAAATGATTGTCTGTGTATTACTAACTGATTCTAGGATTCTAGGACACCCGGTACAATGAAATCAGTGGAATTAGGTAGCGTTTTGCAAACGAAATCCTGCTTCCATAATGCAGTCATAATTAAAAGTAAAATAAAATTTTAATTCGTCATCTAACAAGTAAGCAAACGCGCCTTGAATTTTATTTCATGTGTTTCATTTGTATTTGTTTACCTGTTTGCTGGTTTGCTTGTCTGTCTACCTATTATATTGATCAGAAAGCATCAGGCCGCAGTTTAAAAAAATTGTAGGGACGACATTACTAAAAGGTATAACTTGTACAGATAGATTTTGGATACTAGCTTTAAGGCAGGGTCATTTTTTTGTCTTCGCGAGTGTACATACAGGGTGTCCCAAACCTCTGGAAAAGTCCAAAAACGCCCCTTTAAATTTATTTTATCAAGAAAACGTCTTAACAAAAGCTGTGTAGATTTTCATTCCGCATAATTTAGAATTATTTTCAAATATACAGGTTGTTCATTTAATATGTTACAAACCTAACTTATTATTTTTCAAATGGAACACTATATATTTTATTGCAGTTTCGGTTAGCACTTGAAGAGTCGATAAAAATGATAAAACGTTAAACATACTTATTTTTAGTATTTACCGAGTTATTTATATTTTTTTAAGCTTCCGTAAATCATTGCCCCTCTGACCGATAACCTCGTGGAAAATATATTATCACCACTGTCCGTGTATTATTAACTGATTCTAAGATTCTAGGACACCCGGTACAATGAAATTAGTGGAATTAGGTAGCGTTTTGCAAACGAAATCCTGCTTCCATAATGCAGTCATAATTAAAAGTAAAACAAAATTTTAATTCGTCATCTAACAAGTAAACAAACGCGCCTTGAATTTTATTTCATGTGTTTCATTTGTATTTGTTTTACTTGTTTGCTGGTTTGCTTGTCTGTCTACCTATTATAATGGTCAGAAAGCATCAGGGCGCTTTTTAAAATTTGTAGGAGAGACATTACTAAAGGGTATAACTTGTACGAATAGACAACAAGATCCAGGAATGTAATTTCGATAATGTAAACCTAACTAATATTTTTCACGTTTGATACATATCGATGGCGATCTTGTAAAAGCTCTTATTTGACATTCATGGTAAATTTACCTATAGTAACTTGAAATTTGATTGATTGACGTTAGTCTAAGTATTAAAGAGATTCTGACGAGAATTAAAAGAGAGTACTTTAGATGTCAATTACGAAAGGTATTATAAGCAGATGGTTTATGGAGTATTAATGAAGTGGTGAAAATACAAACAACATTTACAGTTCTTGAAGAAGTATTTTACCGTAAAAATTTTAACGGAGCGCTGTGCAATCTCAACAGACGAAGAGTAAAAATCAAAAATCGATTAACTGGTGGTAAACAGGTAGCTGATCGTGTTTATTATACCCATACATACACAGTCTGTTAGAAAAGATTGATACCATGTGACATATTATGCGTAATTGTGGATATTTATCATATCAGGAAGGAGTATTAGACAAAAAGGAAGTAAAAAAGTAAAGTATTTTATGAAAGAAAGAAATGAAAAATAAAATTGTTTCAAGCAAAAAGAAAAAAGCATTTTATTTGCGGGTAACAGAATACGCTTATTGATAAGCATATTTTATTGCAATATTAATGTGAAACATGTCTTGGTAATGTAATGTTGTTACATACCTCGAGTATAAGACATAAGAGATAGGCGAGACGCATTACGGTAACTGAATTCCTAGCTAAGAAATTGGAACACAATGGTTGCTGTATCGGATTCATGTGTACATAAGAATCTCTAGAGTGCAAATAACGATATATTTACATATGTAACTGTAGAAGTTATAAACATATTCAGTAGCGCACGTAATACATTTTTTTTAATGTAACTATTTACGTTAAGTTTAAGTTTCAAATTATCGCGATTATACATTATTAGACCACACAACTGCTCTTAAGAAATGAGCTTTGTTTTAGAATTTAAGAAAAGCGAATTATTCTCTGAAGTAACAAAATGATACTTTGAAAGAAAAATTTACATCTGAATGATAACATTTTTTAAATAACCAGTCAATATCTTGTTAAATGCGAAGTAACTTGATTAACATATTTCAAATATATATAATAAGAAAACATTCTCACATTTGAATTTCATTCAAATATTGCGGGGAAGAAAAGTTATCTGGAATTGTTGTGATATAATTCTTATTTTTGGAATTTAACGGAACAAGTAACAGTATTTCGAATAGTGTCAGCAAGACAAACAAAGATCAACAGAATAACAAAAATACTTATACAACTATTTATGTCTTACAGTTCTGATTGACTGATTTGTACAGTTTATAGAATTCAGTTTATATTGTTTTCTTTGTGTATCTTCTTAACGATTTCTTTATAAAACTAAATTCGGTTCCATAAATGTTATAACAATGTTATATAACAAAATTACATTCAAATTGATAAAGGTATGTTTGCAATTTTTTGTACACGTTGGCCACAATATTAGGGTCTAGGACAATTCGCCATCGCCGATTCGTCGTAGGTACAATTCACCGCCGGAAAACTCGCCGTCGGTAAATTCGCCGTCAGCGATTAAAGTTTTAAGTCCAGGTACATATCCAAATAATAATATACCGATAATTATATGTAAAGAAAATAAAGAAGTTAACATAATTAATGGAAAATAAAATAATTTGTTATTAATTAAATGTGATACATAGATAAAGAAACAGATAAAAAATTTGGTCTTCCAAAAAGTATTTCTTATTCTTCAGGGTGTTCGTAAAATCCCTCCAATACTTCTTTTTTATATTTTCAGATTCTGCTCAAAATCATATTGATTTTCATATCAATCAAAATCACTACACATCAAAAGTCGACTGCTTTCAAAATATTGATTCATGAAAGCTCGTCATTTAAAATTATAAATTGAAAAAGGGGTTCCATTAAAAAAAAAAATAGAATTATGATTCACCAGCACCAATTTGTTCGTAATTTTGTGTCTTACGGTGGTCGCACTGTATTTAGGAATTTATTTTAACTTGAAATAGAAAAACAATAGTAAAGTCCATTTTAATTTACTTGAAACGTACTGAAATTATAGTTATTTTCTTCAATTCGTAGGTATAACTTGGATATTATCTAAAATGGTCAGAAAGTGTTTTAAAGCTTATCAAGCTAAATAAAGCAGTAACATGGGACGGCGAATTGGACGGACGGTATATTGGATCGACAACGAATTAGTTATACGACGAATTGGCGACGGTGAATCGGCGACGGCGAGTTGGCGACGGCGAATCGTCCCATTCCCACAATATTAACACGTCAAATAAAAACATAACCTCCAAATTGACATTGAAATTTGAAATGATTAAGTTTTGTTATAGGCTGCGATAAGTGAACGATGAAACTGGCCAGATTAAACCACGTGATGATTGTTTTAAATTGCTGATTGGTTTCATTTGGTCTTGCAGTTTGTTCAATCATGTCTATTCTGTAAGCACCAACTCATTCAAATGATATCTAATCATAATTGAAGAGGAACGAATTGATATGTAACTATACTACAAACCCACCAATCAGACGTCAACATCGCCGTAACAATTAATTGAAGAGAATACAATTCGTAGAAAATCAATTTGCCAAAAGAATATTGTTAAGAAATTATTTCTAGTATTCAGAATTAAGACGTCAATCTCTTTGTTTTTAATCAGATACGAGTCAAGTCCAAATCTTTGACAATCAATGACGACCAAATTTTATTGCTCGCGACTGTACATATCCAAAGCATGATTTTGGGATGCAATCAATCAAATATGGTATTGCTGCGTCTTTCGTACTCTTAAGTGGTCTATGCAAAAGAACTTGAGAGGCTGGTCTTCTCACCTCTTCGTAAAGGTAGTCATTTAGATTCGGTTTCTGGAAAAGATTAATTGGCCGATTAATTTAACTAATGGTTAGATCGTGCACGTTTTACTGTACTATATCATAATGCGTGCCACATTTTAACTCTTAATTAAACTAGTCGACCCATTAATCGCTTCCAGAAACCGAGCCTTAGTAAGTTAAGGTGTCATTCTTAGTGAAAAGACAAATATAAATAAGTATTAAAGTAGTTGTCAAATTAAAAATAAAATTAATTATTTTTGAAACTGTACATATCTGTTTGGAGAAAAAATATTACGTTTGTCGATGCAATTTTTAACAATGGAACGCGTGGTGTGAATATTAATCACCAATTGCAAGTATAATTCTGAAAAGAATCTATAAATGTACATTTGATAATTTTTTTTTGCATACGTAAAATAAATTAACCTTCGCCAAACGTGGTTTCTTCCACTCGGCGATCGCATCAAACGAATGTACATATTTGTAAAAAAAAAAAAATGTTTGTTATAAGAAACTATTTTATATTCGTGTGGAACATTGGACTCTGACAGATATTTACTTTGGTCAAGGTTTGTGCAGTAATATTTATTATTAATTCCAATTTTTCAAGGCAAAGTTCAAGCTGCGTTATATTTGTTTGTTTACTGCTGTATTATTTGTTTACATTCTGATAAAACATTTTTCTGTCAATGCACTTAACAAAATGTGCCAATTAATTGGAACGAAACTCGAGTTACATTTATTTATTTACTCTTCGGCGTTTTTTATTGTTTTACTCGAGACATTGAATCATTACATAGGGTGTAAATGATGATGATGTGGAGCAGCCCAGATTACTGTCCCATTGAAATGCCAAAATAGAACAAAATAGTCTGTAGTATTTAAGCTAATCAAGCTTTAGATAAAACATCGTCTTACTTTTAACATCTGTTTAAATTTGACTGGAAAATTGCCAATTTGTTCATCTGCACTCATTTTGAAGTGTTACGTTTTTGAACTTCTCAATCCTAATTTTCAATACTGTACATTGCATCTGCTGGTACGTGGATTCAAAAAAATAAATAATTAAAACGTTTAATATCGCTGAAAAAATCTTAAATAGTTTTATAGCCGTATTATGTACAAACAATAATTAATTTATTTCTTGCTGCTATTGAAAATTACAATTCTTTGAGTGCTATTCGCACATTGCTGGAACAAGTAATCCCTATTATCATTTTGTCTTCTATTCACGTTAAAAATATGCCTTTTCTTATTTTGATATTGCAAGGCCCACGCTCTTTGTTACTCTTTCTGAAACCACTACGGGCTAACTTGAACGTTGAATCATTCTGCATACTTATATTTTTCTTGTAATAAATAAACTTTTCAGTTTAACATTAAATTAAACATCAATATTTTCTCGTTGCAGAATAAATAAAATGGTGGACGTGGTCACGAATCGGATGTTCGATGTGTTCAACAAGTTTTCACCTAGAGAAGCCCATCAGAACGATTCCCTAACCAGTCTGTCTGGTTTAAAAAGATTTTCAGCCGATCAGAAGCGTAGGAAAATACTTTCAAAGGAAGCCGAAATTAAGGTTTGTATCCATTAATCGTTACATTAGAAAATTAATACCTAATTGAGTCTCCTCGAGACTTCCGAGTTATAAACTCGGTGACGTAAGAGGTTGCAATTAGGGCGCGTTATTCAAAATAAATTAGTTAATCGGTGTGTGAATTTAAGGAGAGACGTGTATCGTTTTTTTTCCGACCAATTTCATTTGGCACACATTTAAAAATACACAAAAAATTGCACATGAGAAGCAAACCTGTTCGTTTCACCATACTAATATTCAATGACAATTTGAATTAAGTGGTTACTACCCAATTGAGGTTACGTTTTTTTATATGTTGTTTAAGGTCCGTTTCTTACACAGAGTTATTCATTTTACATCGTAAAAGTCAAAATTAAAATGTGGTCGTTGGTAAAAAGGTAGCATCCTGAATAAAACAAACCCGTTCAATTCAAAATGCTCTTAGTACTTTAGATTACAAAGTACTTTTTCAGAAAAAAAGAAAACAGCTGAAAGCTTTTAATTATTTTGGTAGAGTATCATCTCAGTAGATGTGTAGTTCTAACTCAATAAAAAATAAACATAAAAAAAACAAACCTTCATCCAATTCTTTCTTTTGCTCTATTGTCACTTATCGTTTAGTATTTTATTTCAAATTAAAGAAAAAGAACACGTCTGGACATGTATTACGTTTACCTTCATGATTGAATATATCCAAAACACAAATACCAACAGAGAACATTAAGTTAATACCACAGTTGGTAATACAGAAATTACTATAAAACAGCAAGGCAATCAAGAAGTGTACACATCTTTTGCTACAAGATTTGCATGCATGGAGTTTTACCGGACTCTAGTGAAAATTTTCTGGAATCTAGTGGGTCTAGAGTTGTTAGCGTTTATCAACTGTCATATTTGAAAAATTTGACGTTTTTCGCCTATCATTCTATTGACAGTTCCTATCCAAGTGAACTAGTTTTGTTTGTACAGCATTTGAGAAAAAGTAATTTTGTGTAAACAGGGAAATCTCGCGTGAAAATTTTTGTGCCATGATTTTTTACGATTTCAAATGTGCTCTAACGCCGAAACAATGCCTCGATCGGCTTCATTTGGCTTCTGAAGATGAAGCACCATCAAAGAGCAGTATTTATAATTGGTTTGCCGAATTCCAGCGTGGACGTACCTCTCTCAGTGACGAATTTCGTGAAGGTCGTCCATCAACATCTGTTGTTGCCACTAATGTAGATGCTGTGCGTGAAATGCTTGAGCGAGATCGACATGTGACATACCGTGAGATTCAAGCATCCTTACGCATTGACATGAAAGCAATGCACCAGATTTTGCATGATCATTTGAACGTACGAAAGCTTTGCAGTCGTTGGATCCCACACAATTTAACAGAAGCGCAAAAGCAGGGTCGTGTCAAATGGTGCGAAGAAATGCTCAAGAAATTCAATGGAGGTCGTTCAAATTTAGTTTATAACATCGTTACTGGTGACGAAACGTGGATCTATTCGTACGAGCCAGAAAGTAAACAGGAATCTACCGTTTGGGTATTTCAAAATGAACCAAAACCAACAAAAGTTGTCCGTTCAGGCAGTGCTGCGAAGCAAATGATTGCTTGTTTCTTTGGTTTAACTGGACATGTAGCAACCGTGGCTTTAGAGGATCGAAAAACCGTGAATGCTGATTGGTATACTACGATTTGTTTGCCGGAAGTCATCGATCAAATAAGAAGAAACAATCGAAATCGACGAATTATTCTCTCCATCTTGACAACACCAGCTCTCACTTTGACAGCCCGTCAACAGTTGATTTTTTGTCCAACAACAATGTTGAATTAATGACTCATTGTCCATACTCACCTGATTTATCACCTAATGATTTCTTTTTGTTCCCAAATATCAAAAATAAAATGCGTGGTGAGCGATTTTCGTCGGCTGAAGCAGCGGTTGAAACATTCCGGACACTGGTTTCTGAGGTACCATCTTTAGAGTGGAAAACGTGCTTTAGAAATTGGTTCGAGGGTATGCAAAAGTGTATTGACGTAAAAAGCGAATACTTCAAAAAACAATGATACCGTTTACCAAATTTCATATGCGTTTTTTCATACCGTTTCCAGAAACTTTTCCAGCAGCCCACGTATGTACATACAACTATAAAATTCATCCAATGGAATGAAAAACAGTAAATTGTCAAATTAATTGAAGTATTAATTTGTAAAGTAAAGCGTGTCAACTGGTTTGTTGAGAGTTTTAATGTACTCTGGCTAATCAGTTAAATTACTATATTAATTTAAATAAACAGTGATTCATTTTAAACCCAGTTCATAACAGTAAGATGATTTGTTTATATCTAATTAGAAACAGCTGTTATCCAACATTAATTGGTACTGTAGTAATGACGGTGGAGAAAAAGTATTTTAATTTTATAGTAATTGGTTAATAAACTTAACAGTAAGCATATAATAAATCTAGTATACGAGGATAGGTGTACACTGGCATCATATCCCAGGGAATTAAAACCTGCAATTTGTTGTCATCTTGATGTCATGACGATCGATCATGCCTACTTGTTTGCCAACCATCTGTCTAAAACGAGGACGACAATCAAGAAACATAGTTTGCTGTAGTTTCCTTTTTATACAAAAAGGATTTTGATTATACTATGTAACAAGTGTACAATTAAAGAGATCATCATCGTCTTGATTTTTCGTTCGATGAAAAAAGAAAGTTTGAGACGTTGTTGGCTGTCAAGTTATGGTGTTTTGCGTATATACAACCTTCGTGCGCTGTGTGACTTCACTGTGGAACATAACACTTTTTCTAATCGAGTTATTTTTGAAAAAGTCGCGCAAAGTTGATGATAACTCCCACAGTTGAATGGATGGGTTAGAGGTAATGGAATTGTCTCAGCAATTACTTTTGGTATTTCACTGCTAATCGACAGGTTGCGGACATTTTCAAAGCTAATTATATTATGTACTTCAAGGACATGAAAAGATACTAATTGCATTCATTGGACTTAGGTAGATAGGAAAACGCCTGGTGTCTTGAAAGCGTTTGTATAATGGCTATTAGCAATATTCATTAAAATCATCAGAAGGTAAATTACTAAAACCGAAAAGTTTAATAAAAACCACGCTATACAGGGTGTTTCAAAACCTCTGTCTTTAAATAAAACTGTAAGTTCCTCGTTACATAAGAGATTAATTCTCCAAATCTGAAATTTTTTACCCAAAAATGAAAAACTGACCTATCACAAGCGAACGCAGTCCTTTTGTTTTGAAACCTCTGCTTGCTTTACGACTTGTTTCAGCAATTTATTCCGATAGAAGCAATAAATTGCAATAAAACTTTTTATTTACGTTTAGAAGAACTCGATCAAGGTCTGATTGTATACGAATATGAATCCGACTTGCGGACATCGGCATGTTTATTTGTATTTTCAACATGCGATATGTAAGAACGTTTGTTTACGCGCCTCTTTGTAATAGACAATAACAATTATGTTAAAAACGAGTACCTAATCTTCCTTAGATTTTTGCTGAAGTAATTAAACATCTTCGTACGCTAGTTTTGTAACTGCGTTGAAAATGCGTGAAATTATTTTTTAATTATCGCACTAGCAGCTGCAGAATAAGTATTGCAAGAGCAGAAACTATTCCTATTGTATAAACGGAAAGCAAGAATTGGAGTATGATACGATGAAAAATGTAAATAAATTAGATTGCCTGTACATATAATAATCTATGGGTTCAAAATAAGTGATTGACTAACATCGCTAGCTCTCAATCGAACTATTTTATTAATTGTTTATACTCCAACACAAAACACATGTTTTTATAAGGATAATATTGAACCTGAATTTCTGCGTCGACTTAAACCAATAAAGACATAAAAGACTCTCGCCTAGTCCGAACGTTTATTTCGTCTTTTCGTCGTAGTTTTAATAAAGAAACAAATTTATTTTTGCTGTACAAATACAATAACTTTAGTAATCAACATTGTAAATTGGCAATTTACAAATTAATATGATGTAAGGATTTCCTCTTTTTCCATCGCCTTTAGATTCATTTTTTTAAATTTAACTGTTAAAGTACGGATTAGCACAAAACTAATCATCAATTAATGCAACACGCACAGAATATTTTAAACTATTAAGAACTTACCTAGTTACAAAATTTATCTACTTTTAAAATTAACAAAAAACACGATACTTGACTTGCCTTAAGTACAATATCTGTGCATTAGGTCATGGTCTGCGTTTTTATGACTTTTTATGGCCCCGAACGTCGGAGAATAGTTGAAAACCAAGCTCCGCCGGAACATTTAAGCCTGCATTCAGCGACCCTCAAACAATTTCTATGAAGAAGTAAAATAATTTTTATCTGCGTTATTATTGCTACCTGACCAATAGTTATATAACAAATTTTGCTTCTTTTCTTGACCACTATTTGTGGTTTCAATTAAAGACATCGGTTTAGAGACACGCTGTATTGTTACGGTTATTAAATTTCTATTTGACAGTTGGAGAAGGAGTTAATCTAATACCTACCTTTTCCTATTCATATAATAATAACGAGTTCAATTGGGGAGGGGCTAATAGATGAATAAATTTACTGCTGAGAGATGAATTAAGCTTCCATTTAAATTCGAAAATTCTGTTGTGTAACTAAATTGATTTAAAGGATGTGTCTGCCGCATCCATTCCGGCTGATGGAATTTACTTATTCACTACGGCCGTATTATCTGATTTAATAAATTAACAGTTCCGGTTTCTCACTACGTTAAATCTTCATTTTCTTCAGGCCCTCCCGCCTCTTTAACCGCATGATACTATAACCTAAGCCTACGTGCGTTTATTCTATGTAACATTTCCTTAAAATTACCTTTCTCAATGTCTTGAGTCCTTCAATTTTTACTTTCACGCAGAATCAAAGTGCGTTCGAATTCTTCCAATACGCAGTAGGTGTTCGTTCTTTCGTCGTCCTCGTTTGTTTTTGTAATAGCGTTCGCGTGTTGATTTTTTCTGTTTTGTGTTTGTGTGGCATTTGCGACGCTAGCAAACTTTGACATCGATGTTTCGCAAAGCTTCTTAAAAATGACGCGGTATCGCTGTTGTAAACAGAAGTTTCGTCAGCTTGTTGCAGTTCATCAAGTTCGTTCGAAGGTTATTAATGTTTTCTACTACATACATATACACCGTGATTCAAAAACGTTTTCAGGATGAATAGAACATAAAATAAGGTCACAGGGTGATCAGCCTGACTGCGGAAGTTCAGGCATTTGGTTTTTGTATTTGTTAAACAGACCTGGTTATACAGTCTTTTTCTTTTGGTTTACCCCTTTAGTCAATTATGTTCCCCAATTTGTCAAATGATTTTCTTCTTTGACATGCGGAAAATTGGGAAACATAATCGACAAAAGGAGAAAACAAAAAGAAAAAGCCTATAAATACGTTTCACATAGTTACTATTCAAATAGTACAGTTTTATAATACCTATTTTTGTTTATTTCATCATAAATGCCTATTTCAGGTAAAGATGCCTATAATGTGCCCTTTTTTCTAAAAATTCATCAGAATAAATTTTAAATTTGCATAAAATTAGAATAAAAACCATCAAAGGCTGAATCCAACCAGTTATTTATTTATATTTTCTTTGAAATTGAATTTCTTTGAATTTTTCAGGTAAAGATGCCTATAGTGTGCCTTTTTTTCCCTAAAAAATCATCAGAATAAATTTTAAATTTGCATAAAATTAGAATAAAAACCATCAAAGGCTGAGTCCAACAGTTATTTATTTATACTTTCTTTGAAAATTGAATTTCTTTGAATTTTTCAGGTAAAGATGCCTATAATGTGCCTTTTTTTCCCTAAAAAATCATCAGAATAAATTTTAAATTTGCATAAAATTTGAATAAAAATGATCAAAGGCCGAATCCAACAGTTATTTATGTATATTTTCTTTGAAATTGAATTTTTTTGAATTTGTCAGGTAAAGGTGCCTATAATGTGCCGTTTTTTCCTAAAAAATCGTCAGAATAAATTTTAAATTTGCATAAAATTCGAAAAAAAAAAACGATCAAAGGCTGAATCCAACCAGTTACTTATTTATACTTTCTTTGAAATTGAATTTCTTTGAATTTTTCAGATAAAGATGCCTATAATGTGCCTTTTTTTTTCTAAAAAATTCATCAGAATAAATTTTAAATTTGCGTAAAATTGGAATAAAAATGATCAAATGCTGAATCCAACAGTTATTTATTTATACTTTCTCTGAAAATTGAATTTCTTTGAATTTTTCAGGTAAAGATGCCTATAATGTGCCTTTTTTTCCCTAAAAAATCATCAGAATAAATTTTAAATTTGCATAAAATTAGGAATCAAAATGATTAAAGGCTGAATCCAACAGCTATTTATTTATACTTTCTTTGAAATTGAATTTTTTTGAATTTTTCCGGTAAATATGCCTATAATGCGCCTTTTTTTCTAAAAAATTCATCAGAATAAATTTTAAATTTGCATAAAATTAGAATAAAAATGATCAAAGGCCGTATCCAACAGTTATTTATGTATATTTTCTTTGAAATTGAATTTCTCTGAATTTTTCAGGTAAAGGTGCCTATAATGTGCCGTTTTTTCCTAAAAAATCGTCAGAATAAATTTTAAATTTGCATAAAATTTGAAAAAAAAAAAAACGCTCAAAGACTGAATCCAACAGTTATTTATTTATACTTTCTTTGAAATTGAATTTCTTTGAATTTTTCAGGTAAAGATGCCTATAATGTCCCTTTTTTTCCCTAAAAAATCATCAGAATAAATTTTAAATTTGCATAAAATTAGAATAAAAATCATTAAAGGCTGAATCCAATAGCTATTTATTTATACTTTCTTTGAAATTGAATTTCTTTGAATTTTTCCGGTAAATATGCCTATAATGCGCCTTTTTTTCTAAAAAAATTCATCAGAATAAATTTTAAATTTGCATAAAATTTGAATAAAAATGATCAAAGGCCGAATCCAACAGTTATTTATGTATATTTTCTTTGAAATTGAATTTTTTTGAATTTGTCAGGTAAAGGTGCCTATAATGTGCCGTTTTTTCCTAAAAAATCGTCAGATTAAATTTTAAATTTGCATAAAATTCGAAAAAAAAAAACGATCAAAGGCTGAATCCAACCAGTTACTTATTTATACTTTCTTTGAAATTGAATTTCTTTGAATTTTTCAGGTAAAGGTGCCTATAATGTGCCGTTTTTTTCCTAAAAAATCGTCAGAATAAATTTTAAATTTGCATAACATTCGAAAAAAAAACGATCAAAGGCTGAATCCAACAGTTATTTATTTATACTTTCTTTGAAAATTGAATTTCTTTGAATTTTTCAGGTAAAGATGCCTATAATGTGCCTTTTTTTCCCTAAAAAATCATCAGAATAAATTTTAAATTTGCATAAAATTAGGAATCAAAATGATTAAAGGCTGAATCCAACAGCTATTTATTTATACTTTCTTTGAAATTGAATTTTTTTGAATTTTTCAGGTAAAGATGCCTATAATGTGCCTTTTTTCTTCTAGAAATTCATCAGAATAAATTTTAAATTTGTATAAAATTAGAATAAAAACGATCAAAGGCTGAATCCAACCAGTTACTTATTTATATTTTCTTTGAAATTGAATTTCTTTGAATTTTTCAGGTAAAGATGCCTATAATGTGCCTTTTTTTTCTAAAAAAATTCATCAGAATAAATTTTTAATTTGCGTAAAATTAGAATAAAAACGATCAAAGGCTGAATCCAACCAGTTACTTATTTATACTTTCTTTGAAATTGAATTTCTTTGAATTTTTCAGGTAAAGATGCCTATAATGTGCCTTTTTTTTCTAAAAAAATTCATCAGAATAAATTTTTAATTTGCGTAAAATTGGAATAAAAATGATCAAAGGCTGAATCCAACAGTTATTTATTTATACTTTCTTTGAAATTGAATTTCTTTGAATTTTTCAGATAAAGACGCCTATAATGTGCCTTTTTTTCTAAAAAATTCATCAGAATAAATTTTAAATTTGCATAAAATTCGAAAAAAAAATGATCAAAAGCCGAATCCAACAGTTATTTATTTATACTTTCTTTGAAATTGAATTTCTTTGAATTTTTCAAGTAAAGATGCCTATAATATGCCTTTTTTTCTAAAAATTCATCAGAATAAATTTTAAGTGTGCATAAAATTAGTATAAAAATGATTAAAGTCTGAATCCAACCGTCACTTATTTATACTTTCTTTGAAATTGAATTTTTTTTGGTGCCTAAACTTCTGCAGTCTATTGATCAGGCAACCGGTTCATTAAAAGTTCCTGGTTTTTTAACTGGAACTTTTATTTCATATATTGCAGATACGGCTTAGGGGGCAACGATCTATTAAAATAGGAGTATAACATTTTGAACATCCAGGCACTTCCATTTATACAGGAAGTTGCTATCAACTTGCTTATTTTAAACGGAACACCCAATTTTTGAAATTTTTGAAATTGAAAAATTGTTTGTCAACTTTAATAAAGGGTTTTCCAATAAGGTCGGGTCGATCTTGGCAGGCTGCGGCGGCAATGTTGTTTTAGCGACGTCTGTCAAATCTGTTGTTTATTATTCTGTCACTGATGCCAAATCACCATGGCAAGTTACACGACTGAGCAACACGTCCAAATGATAAAACTTTATTATCAAAACGAGTGTTCGTTTGCGCAAACGTTGCGCGCGTTGCGCCCATTTTACGGCAGACGGGGTGGCCCTTCAAAGTCGACCCTCCAACGCTTGGTGGCCAAATTCGAGAAGACCGGCTCGGTAAATAATCAGCGAACACCCGTACGTCAAAAGAACGCCAGATCGGCCGAGAATATCGCCGCTGTCCGTGAAAGTGTGCAGGAGAACCCGAGGCAGTCAATTCCTCGCCGTGCACAAGAACTTGGCCTTTCGCAGACTTCAGCTTGGAGAATTCTGCGTCGGGACTTGGGCCTGCACCCGTACAAGATCCAACTGACCCAGGAGCTCAAAGTCAATGACCATACACAACGCCGTTTGTTCGCTGAATGGGCTTCGGAGCGTTTGGAAGAGGACCCCAGTTTTGGCCAGAAAATCATCTTTAGCGACGAGGCGCACTTTTGGATGAACGGCTATGTTAATAAGCAAAATTGCCGTATATGGGACGACACCAACCCACACGAGGTTCAGCAGGTGGCAATGCATCCACAAAAGGTTACCGTTTGGTGCGGATTTTGGGCCGGCGGTGTCATTGGTCCGTACTTCTTTGAAAACGACGTTGGTGAGGCCATTACTGTCAACGGCGAGCGCTACAGATCGATGATAACCGATTTCTTTTGGCCCGAATTGAACGATATGGACGTGGACGACATGTGGTTCCAGCAGGATGGCGCTACGTGCCACACAGCGAGCGCCACGATGGACATTTTGCATGAACGATTTGAGGGTATGGTTATTTCTCGCGGAGGTGACGTGAATTGGCCACCAAGATCGTGCGATTTGACCCCACTAGACTTTTTCTTGTGGGGTTTTCTGAAGTCGCAGGTCTACGCCAATAGCCCGCAATCGACCGATGCCCTCAAACTCAACATAACTCAGGCCATTGCTCAAATTCAGCGGGATCTATGCGCCAGAGTCATTGAAAATTGGGTCTCACGGATCCGTGCCACCCTGCGAAGCCGCGGCGGACATTTGAACGATATCATCTTCCGTTCATAATGGCACATATGGGCCTTTCAAATAAAAAAAGTATTTCGTTAATTTCTCACACACAGCTTGTTTTATTCTATTTCAACATCGACCCGACCCTATTGGAAAACCCTTTACATGTATCAGCGTTAATTTAATTTGTTATTAGTTTAGATAAATCTTAATAATTGTAACACAACATGCGCCGAAGAAGAAAAATAAAACCGAAATTGAACTACAAATTCAGAACGCCAATTCTAGTTTCAACAAATATTATACAGGGCCCATTTTAATTTTCTATAATTTTCTAGTTTTTATGACTTTGTTTTGTTACCTGTGTAGTAGAATACTCGAGTTATTGCCGTGCAGTCTGATGCATTCAAAAAAAAATGCTTTATTACTCAACGTAAAATAAAACAGGCTGATAAATCTTCGTCATCTAAATCAGTATTATCTGTGTTTGCTTAATTTAAAAATACTTGTTTGTCTTTATCTGTAAGTGCGTAACTGCGTTATTTAGTGCTTCTACCGGGGCTGTTACAAAAGAAATTTACTGTTCTATTTTTGGCATAATCACTGGACGTGTTTAAGATATGACTGGTAATAAAAAGTTAATATTTGCTTTAAAAAAAAAAACTTATTGTAATTTTTGGTTTTTGATTGTGTGAAGTTGTTTCTAAATTTTAAGAGCAATTTTTTTTTAAGTCTGGGGTTATTGAACGATAGATATATCTGGATATCTAACCGTTTGTTTAAATCTCTAATTTTTTGCGTGAAGATTAATGTTTATCTCATTTTTAAATTGCAAGAGCTTAACTCCCATATCGCTAACTGATAATAACATCGTTAATATTATTAACGGTAATCGTTAAGCGAAATTTTCGACTAATCTGAATTCGTTATATCCTGATTGGTTAAAATACGTTAGTCGTTATGAGTAAAAAAAAGGGGTAGGTATGTTTTATGTTTTGTAAGATTTTCTATCTCGTTTTATGTTTTTTTTTTCTGTTTTTTAATCATGTTTAGATATACATACAGTAATCTGAATTTTGTTAAGTAGAAAATATTGTGCTCTTGTGAATTTTAATTATAATTTTTTTTTTCTGTTAGGCAAGAGAGAATCACATTTTTGAAATAAAAGAAAATGCTCCACCGCTAAACCAACCGAAACGTCGGCCGTTAATGGGACTCAGTTGTTATGGATGTACGCCAACCAGCCGAGTGAGTATATAATTAATTAATTATTTGTTATTGACAGGAATTATTGGTCTGATAAAAATTGTTCGTTATACAGGGGGTGGGTAATTGGTATCGATTTCTTCAATAATAAATTATTAATTACAAAAGAAAATGTCATCTACAAAAGATACCGCCTTTAAACGAGTTCTACAACAGCAAATTATTTTTACATATACAGCGTGTACCATAAGTGAGTTATCTACCAAACTTATACTTTTTTAAATGGAATTAATCAATTTTTATTACAGATTTCGACAGATCTCATAAAAATAAGTATTTGTTTATCCAGCAACTATAGCTCTAAATCGAAGCATTCCCAATCTACAGCTTAAATTAAAGAGATAAAATGCAGAGGCATTTTGTTCACAATCAGCGACCAAAAAAATATGTTCAGCTAATTATAAATATCGTGTAGAATAATCTTTACGAATAATAACAATATTTTTTACGTACGAATTATAGCACTATAGTTGCTAAATAAATAATGCTTATTTTTAAAAAATTTATCGAAACCCGCAATAAAAACTGATACATTCCATTTAAAAAAAGTAAATTTTGGTAGATAACTTACTTGTTGAACACGCTGTATATGTGAAAATAATTTACAGATATAGAACTCGTTAAAGGCGATAACTTTTGTAGAAGACATTTTCCTTTTTATAATTAATAATTAAGGCGCTATTGTAGAAATCGATACTAATGACCAGGGAAAAGAATTGGGGCCGCTTGTTCCGCAAACGGTACGAAAATTTAGTTCTCGGACTGTATCAGCCTCGCCCACAATAATTTCTGCGAAGTTTGAACGCTTTTTTCCCCTCCCACTCAATAACATTCGATGCGTCGGAGCCGAGGGTAGGTGGCAGGAGTAAATAGTAACATTCGGCGTAAAAAGGCGTCCAATACTAAGTGGCCTGAATTCTTTTCCCTGCTAATAAGTAATGACCCACTCTGTATACAGTTCACAACGAGTGACCTTTTAGAATGTACCGGAAATTATCACTTGCAGGTCTCTGAAAATTTGTATGATGGTAATAACCATCGACAAACTATTGAAATAACATAAAATCAATCATGACGAACTTCCGGTTCTAGCGGAAGTTATGCTTTCTTATTTTCAGCGTCTTCAGAGTAATAAGTTGTCAGAGAAGCACCCAAGCGGATAATTAATTAAAATTTTTCGAAGTGCCTACCCAAAAATAATTACACATTTTATAATAATTTTCAGTGTTTTTTTTGCAAGTGAGTTTGAGTTTAGCTGAGTTGCGATGACCTTGGGAGTTGTTGAGCTTCATTTTCGCAAATATTAAATGTTAAATATTAATAGATATCAAAGAAATTAATTGAAGTTTGTTCTTGTCCGATGAAAGTTTTTTTAATCGAACCGGTTCGAGATTAAAAAAACTTTGTACTTAAAGAAATTAATAGTAAAGAAAAGGGAAAATGAAGCTCACTAAATTCCAAGGTCAACACAACTCAACTGAACTCAACATAATAACTAAATTGAAGTAAACAATTTAAAATGCAATTTACTTTTTTTACTTAGGTTGAATCGAGTTAGGTTGGGCTTGATTGAATTGGGTGGACATTGAATATTAAAATTCGATTGTAGAGTTTGTTTGAACTTAAAATTGTTCGAGCTGTTGCTTTAATCGTTTTTAATCGCTGCCCTCATGCCTTGCTTACCTTGATCCGGCCCTGGTAATTAGGAAAATGGATACTTTGTGTTTCGTTCCATAATTCGAACATTTCGAAAATATTTCTGAATTAGTAGATTTTTGTTTTGTGTTTTAGTGAATTTTATTCAACGTACTATTTGCCTGTTAACAAGAAGTTTTATAATTCTTCCTTAGAATTTATTGAAAGCTCGAAAGGTATTTATTAAAAAAGATATTTTAATTAATGGCAATGCCTTTCAAATTGTAAATTTGACAAATATGGAAATAATTATGAATATTTTCATGTTTTATTATTTAGCAGTGTATTATCGCTAAAGAACGGAAAGTCGTACGGCAGACAGGTGGAAGGGAGCCGTAGGAGTTGGCGATCACACGCGCTTTTGTGTTCTGCCTTGATTGGAATCCTCCTCAGTTTTCAATTCATCATAGTAGGAAGCGTAACAAACGTTTGGCAAGATATAGGACCAACTATTCGCTTAATATTTTTTTCTTGGATTTATTTTTTTATTGTATCAGCGTTGTTTTTTTTTTATTAAGAATTACATTTTAATTTTAAATAACATTACAACGGTCAAATGAAAAAATAAAAGTAATTCTGCAGAAAATAAAATTAAACTGTTATTCTAAATGAAAACAATGCTAATATAATAAAAATTGATCTCAGGAAAGAAGTATTTAGTGAATATTCGGCTCTATATGTATATCTTGCCAAATGTTAATTATGCGTCCTACTACGAAGCAGAACGCGAAAGCGCGTGATCGCTAACTCTTATGGCACCCTTCCACTTGTCTCCTGTACGAGATTTCGTTCATTACATTTCAGACTCACACTAAATAGTTCATGCAATATTGAGTAAAATTGGAATTATTGTAGTTTTTATCAAAGTTTCAAAGCAGTTTATTATGTCAAGCTTAATCCAAATTCTGTTCAAACTCAAAACGAATATATATTATAATAGAATTAAGAGTTAAGAAAAATATTTGATTTCTTCATTAAAGGCACAATTTAACATACACAGTTGTTATAAAAAATGATTCATTCATTCATTCATTCATTCAAATAAAAAAAATAACATTTGCAGTTGATTCATAATGGTGTCGGCCAACAAAATAACCTAATTATGCAATTTCACGCCATTAATATCAAGTAATTAATTTCTCACATTCTGAAAGTGCATTCGTTACAGAGGAAATAGTTTTCAAAAGAACAATTTTCATCCTTCGGGACAAAATAAGCAGCAACGAAACATGCAATACGCTAACAATTGACCAAAAAAAACCATTAGAAATTTCACAAAAGGCGGAACATTTCAAGGCCCACTATGTCCAATGAATCATTTATACCAACTCTGCGGTATCTATTATGAGGTTCGAAGCATTTTTTTATCTGTTTAGTTTGTTGACGATTTCAATATAATTTATTATGCAGTGACTGTGATCTGTTAAAATATTACAGATTTAGATTTTATATCATCGATCGATAAGATTGTGTTTCTTCATTCGGCACATGTTGAAATATATGCAGTGTTGATTAATTCAAATCTATAAGCAGCAATTTCACCAAGTTAATTAAATCGCAACTTTCTCAGCATTTTGCTCAATTTCTAGTCTTTAATCTATTCCAACGTTTCTGTGGCTGTAACACGTGTAAATATTTTAATACTGAAAATTTGAATTACATTTATTTTATATGTTTAAATATTTTCATTGTCTCGAGTTCACATTTAAAGATTTTATATTTTTTCTACATTTTTATATTATTTTAACATAACGTTTTCCTATACAAAAATGATCGGGACTATAGGACGGCGTGCTTAACTTAACAATCAGAACAAAAAACAAAAACAAAATTATATCATATTCTTAAAATGGTATTAAATAACAAAAAATCTTTTAGGAAAACGTTCCTTAATATAAAAAGACGAATAGACAAAACAGCTGAAGAAACCCCCCCAAAATAGGGCTGAAACAGCTGTACAGAAGCTGCTCGAGGGTTTCACTGCAATCAAAAACGATTTGCAACAATTTTTTTTTTATAAAAAAAGATGATTGACAATGTACCGGAAAATAAACACTAGAGTAACATTGTCGTTAATTATTATCAATGATCAGATTAGGTCGTTGTTAGTGTATTCATTGCATCCGTTGTCAAGAGAATACGTTCTACTGATAATTAATTAATTAATTAATTACACATTCTTATCCATAATTTACCCACACAAATCGCATATTTTTTTATCTCCAATGTTAAAAGCAAACTTTAAATGCTACTGATAAATTTAAAATAACTCATCTGGTAAGGAATAAAAAAAAAATCAAGCAAAGGATAAATGCGAAGTATGATCAGGACTGATCAATTAAGGAATGAATTCTATAACTGGGCTGCAAAGGATAAAGATATGCGAAGAATAAGATAAACAAAAAACAAATAAAAACCGCCGATTTGGAATATCAAAAATCAAGACAGAACAAAAAATACAAAAAAAAACAAATGAAATCTGTAAAATCAATCAGAAACAAAGGAAAAATGAAAGAAACAGCAACAAAATACAATATATATTTACATACAAGGCATGAAGTCAATAAGAAAAAAAAACAAAAACAAAAAAGATCGGAACAGCGAGGTAAACGAAAAACAATTGTTTTCCGAACGAATCAAAAAGTTCGTAGAAAATAAAAGCAAACTGTAAAAGTGTCAATAATGCGATAGAAAAAAAGAAATGAACGGCGGAAATGCTGCAGTGCGTAAAACAAAAGATCGTCACAACTGAGATGGACACAAAACAAATGAAAAACGATGAACAACAAAAAAAGAATCAGTAAAATGCGAAAAATCAATTCGATCAGAAAAGCAAAAGAGAAATTTATACATCATAGCACGAAAGCATAAGAAACAGAAAAAAACACAAGATTGAACAAAAAACAAATGAATCTCGAGCAGAAAAATCAAAAACGAAAAACTTTATGGATGTCAAAAATCAAAAAAATTTAAAAAATATGTATAATCAAATGAAACCTGCAAAAAAATCAGAAACACAGGAAAATGAAAGAAACAGCAACAAAATACAATGTACAAGGCATAAAGTCAATAAGAGAAAAAAAAATAAAAGAAGATCGACGTTCACCAAGCTAAACGAAAAAGAACTGTTTGACGAATCAAAAAGTTCGTAGAAAATAAAAGTAAAACAATTGAATCTCGAACAGAAAAATAAAAGAAGAAAAACTTCAGAGATATCAAAAATCAAAATAAATTCAAAGAAAATAAATATAAATGTATGAAATCTGCGAGAACATCAGAAACAAAGGAAAAATGAAAGAAATAGCAAAAAAAGTCAATAAAAAACAAAAAACAAAAGAAGATCGGCAACACCAAGCTAAACGAAAAAGAACTGTTTTCCGGACGAATCTAAAAGTTCGTAGGAAATAAAAGTAAGCTGTAAAAAGTCGATAATATTTAAAAAAAAAAACAAAAAAAAAAGAAATGTACGACGAAATGCAGTGCGTAAAACAAAAGATCACAACTGAGATGGACACAAAACAAATGAAAAACGATGAACAACAAAAAAAAAGAATTAGTAAAATGCGAAAAGTCAATTTGATAAGAAAAAGAAAAGAGAAATACATACATAGCACGAAAGCATAAGAAACAGAAAAAAAGAAACAAGATTGACGACTAAGATGAACAAAAACAAATGAATCTCGAGTAGAAAAATCAAAAAAGAAAAAATTTGATGGGTGTCAAAAATCAAAACAAATTAAAAAAATATGTATAAGCAAATGAAACCTGCAAAAAAATCAGAAACAAAGGAAAAATGAAAGAAACAGCAACAAAATACAATGTACAAGGCACGGAGTCAATAGGAAAAAAAAAAAAACAAAAGAAGATCGGCAACACCAAGCTAAACGAAAAAGAACTGTTTTCCGGACGAATCAAAAAGTTCGTAGAAAATAAAAGTAAAACAAATGAATCTCGAGCAGAAAAATAAAAAAAGAAAAACTTCATAGATATCATAAATCAAAATAAATTTAAAAAAATAAGTATAAACGTATGAAATCTGCGAGAATATCAGAAACAAAGGAAAAATGAAAGAAACAGCAACAAAAAGTCAATAAAAAAAAACAAAAGAAGATCGGTAACACCAAGCTAAACGAAAAAGAACTGTTTTCCGGACGAATCTAAAAGTTCGTAGGAAATAAAAGTAAGCTGTAAAAAAGTCGATAATATTTAAAAAAAAAGAACAAAAAAGAAAGAAATGTACGACGAAATGCAGTGCGTAAAACAAAAGATCACAACTGAGATGGATACAAAACAAATGAAAAACGATGAACAACAAAAAAAAGAATTAGTAAAATGCGAAAAGTCAATTTGATAAGAAAAAGAAAAGAGAAATACATACAGAGCACGAAAGCATAAGAAACAGAAAAAAAGAAACAAGATTGACGACTAAGAGGAAAAAGAGCAAATGAATCTCGAGCAGAAAAATCAAAAAAGAAAAAATCAAGACAAATTAAAAAAAATATATGTATAAGCAAATGAAACCTGCAAAAAAATCAGAAACAAAGGAAAAATGAAAGAAACAGCAACAAAATACAATGTACAAGGCATGAAGTCAATAAAAAAAAAACAAAAGAAGATCGGCAACACCAAGCTAAACGAAAAAGAACTGTTTTCCGGACGAATCGAAAAGTTCGTAGAAAATAAAAGTAAAACAAATGAATCTCGAGCAGAAAATAAAAAAGAAAAACTTCATAGATATCAAGAACCAAAATAAATTAAAAAAAATAAATATAAACAAATGAAATTTGCAAGAACATCAGAAACAAAGGAAAAATGACAGAAAAAGTCGATAATACTTTTAAAAAAAACAAACAAAAAAAGAAATGAACGACGAAATGCAGTGCGTATATCATCACAACTGAGATGGACATAAAACAAACGAAAAAAACGATGAACCGCAAGAAAGCGCCTAATAAAATGCGAGAAATCAAGTCGATAAGAAAAGCAAAAGTACAAAAACATAAGGAACAGAAATAAAAAACAAAAGAATATCGACGATCGAGGAACAAAAAACAAATGAATTTCGAGAAGAAAAACAAAAAATAAAAGAAAACTGACGGCGAAAAACAAAAGACGACTGTATAAACGCGCCGATCGACAGAATGTGAAAAATTAATTTTATTAAAATAAACAGAAGAGAAGTACGTAAGCATAAAACGAATTATTAATTAATTTAAAAAAAAGTACCACTGGGAGGAAGCAAAAGAGAACTGTAAAAAGGATCTAAAATCGGAAAACTTTTTAACATTAGACCTAACGTTCTTGCAGTTCTCAAACATTGGTGCCCACTTGATTATTATTATTCGGTTAAAAGGGCTGTTTTGAGAAAACTGGATAATAAATGTTCGATATCTTTTGCCATCAGGAATACGCTGTTTAAGTTTCAAACGTCTTTTTTGGGACAGTCTGCATATCTAGCCAAGCCCGTCTTTGGTTAAAATCAACAACCACTTCTGGAGGCCAGACGCGCACTGATTTTGGAGAAAGCCCCACATTTTCTTTTTTATTCTTTACTTTAATAATTAAATAGTAACATTGTAATATAAACTTAAAATATTATTACGATTTTTACCGGATATATTTTTGTTTTGTTTTTATAATAGCAACTATGAAATAATCTAGTAATTTTCAGCAAAATTTCAGTCGGCGATTTGGGAGACGTAAAGGCATTTCTTAGTTTAAAACCTGTCTAAATATACATATTATATAAATTTTCATTTAAATATATCTTAGGTGACGTTTTGTTGGATATACCAAAACAGAGGCACACTTTTTTTTATTCCCAGTTGGCCCGGACTGAGAGAATTTTTGAACGCTCTTTGGAAGCTGGACATTGTAAATCCAATAAAGCTTAAATACTACACATAGATTAAGATTTGTGTCTGAAAGTGCATTTATGTGTTATTATTATTACCAATTTATTTACAGTATACGTTTATTATAGTTGCATCACATTTAAACTTGCAATCATTTAGATGTAGATGTAAAATTCTCAGAATTTTAGTTACAGAGCGAGCTCGTAGTATCCCAAATAAAGCTGCGGTTTCCTAGGAGAGTCGGTCGGTAACTGAACTCTGAACGCGCCGCTTATTTTTATTTCTGATTTTTTAAGTAAATTTTTTAATTATTTTAGACCCAATCTTTCCACCTCCCTATAAATTTATCCGCCGTTATAATAGTATTATCGATGTAATAGTTTTCAAGGATATTATCTGAGTAATAAATTTATAAAGAGGTGGAAAGATCTGGCCTTAATTTTCTGATTAAAAGAGACCAATAAAAATTATCTTCCCTCAGTGATTTTTATGCGCAAGTTAAAATTGCCAACAATTAAAAATTGTTTGGCAATAAAAAACATGTGATTCACAGAGATTCTTCTAAGAATTATTTTTAGCGCAGGATTTACTACATGTACACGCTGATTAAAAAAAAAGAAAAACAAAATTGAAATATCTTCATTCAAAACGACTATTTATAACATTGTGGCACTCAAGTAGTAAATGTTAAGGAGGTGTGTGTTTGGTTGGTATATTTATTTTTAGAGTGAGGAGTAAATTTAGTATGGCGTGGCGAGGCTTCCACGATAATAATTCTTGGGTAAATTAGTATGAATTTACAAGTGCATTCGAAGATTAACTTTTAATAGTCGTTTCCAGTTCCGAATGGTGGATTTACTGGTTTTATTTTCCAGCAATCCCTGGTTAATAACACCACGAATAGCTTGGCTTTGAAGAACATCCTCAACTTCGCGCCGTCTCAGACCAGGCACAGCTTTTTGCAGCGAACATTTTCACATCTCACTCAGGTATACGAATTGAAGAAGTTTAGCTATCCCCAAGTGGCAGGTACGGTGTTGAGCGATGAGAGATTGAAGCACGCAATAGAGAAAACTGCCATCCAACAATTTCGAGATTCGGATAACAGCGAGGATGAGTTCTACCAGCAGTTGCTTAAGAACAACGAGAAGCGAGCCAGGAAGATTCTGCACGACATGAGATCCACCCTGTCAGATTTTTTATTGAGGTAGGTTTGTTCGAAAGGGTCTTCCTCGAAAGCAAAACAAAATTACATTTGCAGATTCACATCTTGGGTTCTGTATAAACTTCTGCCGTGCTTCTTGACTTCGGTTGTTGTCCACCCGGGACAAGTGGAGATGTTAAAGAAAGCTGGGAATACTAATTTGCCTTTGATTTTTCTTCCATTGCACAGGTCCCATTTGGATTACATACTCATGTCTTTTATTTTGTTGAATAATAATGTTCGATCACCTTTAGTAGCTGCGGGAGACAATTTGAGAATTCCTTTTTTCGGGTGAGTTTATAAATTTTTACATTACCTGCATTCATACAATTATTAAATTGACCTTGGTACCATTTTTATTTCAATTGGGCCACTTAAGGATTCTATACGCAAGAGTTTGGACCATGGATTATTCACTGCTTTGTATTTTTCAGTTTAATTTGTGTAAACGCTTGTTTCATGTTTCAGATCATTACTGAGAGGTCTGGGGGCTTTCTACATAAAACGTAGGGTCGATCCGATCATGGGCCGTAAGGATCACGTTTATAAGGCTGTCCTGCACACTTACATGAACGAATGCCTACGAGCTGGCCATAACATCGAGTTCTTTTTGGAAGGTGGTCGCAGTAGAACTGGCAAACCGTGCATGCCAAAGTATGGCGTCCTCAGCGTGATCGTTCAGGCCTTCATGGATGGTACAATTGAAGATGCCCTTCTTGTTCCCGTCAGTCTCAATTATGAAAAACTCGTCGATGGCAATTTCGTGAGAGAGCAGCTGGGACAGCCCAAAGAAATGGAGACTTTTGGGGCCGCAATCAAAGGCATATGGCACGTCCTCAACAGCAATTATGGCATGATGAGGATCGATTTTAATCAACCGTTTTCACTTAGAGTGAGTACTAGAAGAAAATAAGTTTTAATAAAATAAATTTGCTTGATTTGATCGCAGGAATTAATTAAGACGTTTAATACGAATGGTAAGATTCCGGCTGCGGGGGGGACGTTCCCTAAAAAGCTCAAATCAAACCCATCCACAAACAGCTTGTACGGTACCGATGTTGTTTCTGAAGAACATAAAAGTTTAGTAGAAAGTATATCAAAACACATTATTTATGGTATGTTGTTTTTATTCATTTATTTTTTATAAGCTTTTTCATTGGCCTTGGCTTTTTTTTTTAAAAAAAGATTGTGCCCAATCTATGGCTGTGATGTCGACAAATGCTGTGGCGTTTTTACTGTTAAATAAGTTTAGGCAAGGTGTAAGAATTGAATTATTAGTTGACGCTTTAGACGAATTAAGAACTGATCTGTTAAGTATTAATCGAGATCTTGGTTTCACCGGTGACTCTCTAGACATTATAAATTATGCAGTAAGTGAAACTTATGTTTATTATAATAGCGTATTGAATAATTTTAATTCCAGATAGAAATCTTGGGACCCGCTTTAATACGAAGAGAAAAAATTAATAACGATGACATCGTAAGACCCGTGTCTATGTTACCGAATATAATAGAATTAATGTACTACAGCAACTCTGTACTGAGTGTGTTTGCGTTACAGTCATTAGTCGTCACAGCTCTTTATTCCTTAGATGTAAGTTCTGGTTTTATCTCGCAAGAGGATCTTGTGCAAGCATCCCTGGATTTGTGCAGTGTATTGCAGTATGAATTTATATTTGCAAAACCTTGTCAGAATTTAGAAGCCGTAATAATAGACTGCATAGAAGACCTCATGAATAGGAAAGAAATATTTACACTTGTAAGTCATGATGTAATAAAATACATGCATTAAATTTTTTAAACCCTTGAATTTTAGAAAAACGCAAATACTTTGGAAACGGAAAGAACCAGACGTTTCATGAGTCAATTCGACGGCAGTTCAGATGAAGAATATTATCCCTCCATAGAATACGAAATTAACAATAAATCTGCAGATTACTTATTATTTATGAAGAATCTACTCACTCCACTGATCGAAGTTTATTCAATTTCTGCATTTTGCCTAGACAAATTAGTTGGTAGGTCTTTGCTGGAGAACGAGTTCATCACAGAAGTCCTCGACGAGATGAAACGACAACTCTCAGACGGTTCTTTGATTTACGGTAATTGCAGCAACTTCTAACTTCCACCTCACTCCTTAAGTTTCATGCGAACTTTCGTTTTCAGAGGAGAGTGTCTCGGTGGACGCTATTAAAAACGCATTGAAAGTCTTCCAAAAGTGGGAGGTCCTAGAATGTCACACTGAAAAAAAATTGAGACTGTTCTATTTGAAAGAAAATCAAGACAACTCGGAAAGTGTAAGGACAGTATACAACAAGGTTAATCAGTTTAGAGTGCAAAGTCGAAGCGAATGTTAGGGAACTTATAGCGCCAAAGTTTATTTTACGTAATTTCTATTTAATTTAAAATATTCTCATCTATCATTATTGTAATTGTCTAAATATGTATATGCGTAGTTGCAATGATACTCTTGTTATCATAGTAAATGTTTTTTCTTTTTTTTTTTTGTTTTAAAAAAAAACATGTCATCCAATTGACTTGAATGTGTACCTTTAGAATATGTACTGGTTTTTTTTTTATCTAGAGGAAAAAAAATGTATCTCTGAAGTACAACTAGTTGCTCAGATTTGTCTAACATTATTTCAGGACAAGGTAATTCCTACTGTGATAATGCAATGAATTTCACTTTTTTACTGATTGTTATATTTTTGTTGTAAATATAATTATCATGTAGTCATTCGCATATTTTTCACTTCGATTTAATTCTCCTTATGGAATTAATGATTGAATAATAGAAGAAGTTATATTAAATTCAGACAATACAAAAAGTTACAGTGAAGTTTGTAGAAACCTGACGTAATATTCAAAAAGACGCAAGACAAAAATAATAGAAATTTTTAATTCCACAATTCCATTATTTTTATTTTTATTTCGTCTCAATAAATAGGATGCGATTTTCAAACAGAAAATGCTCAATTAAAGCTATAACAGACAGTTCTACTTTTAATAAATAAATGTGTTTTAAATTTAATTTGAAAAAATACATTTTCTTTTAACCGAATACAGTTACACTTTTTTAATTAACATATTAATATACCAAATCTCAGCATAATTCAATTGGTTGGATCTCGTTACAGTATCTTTAGTTCGTGAAATTTAAAACAAGCGCACAAATAATACAGCTGTATAAACTGTGGGCATTATTTTCTTGCTGCAAGTCTTACTCTTATTTATGAAAGTTGAAAACTGATTAAAGTTAGTAATAAAGTCAGTCTCATAATAAATCTTCAAGGTGTCAAATCTTGTGTTAAAAAGTGTATATATTTATGTACATTTAACTACACCAACTTAAAACTATGATATTATTCAATAATTTTTAACACATCTTGGGGTGTTGGTTTTTCAGCGACTCCGTAAATGTTTAGCCCGTATTCCTTCATTGCTTTCTCTGTTGTTGGCCCAATGGCAATATACTGAAACATAATTAGAGCAATTATTTTTTTAATTTTATTTATTTCCGAATACACAAAAGCAAAGATACCAGTAATCCTCATCCTAAACAGAATTAATTAGATGAACAAAAATCATGATGAAAGAAAATTGGACGGTCAATAAACACAGAAGTCGCTCAAAGACTTGCTTACATATTAATAATACAAATAAATAATATACCGACTATTAAATTTGTTTGAAATTGCTTTTAAAGGAAATGCTTTGAAGTCAGAGTATTCACTTACACAAAAGAGGTTTTTATAATTCTGATTGCCTTATTTTGGTTTATCGACATAACTTCAGATACAAACACTAAATAAAATCAAGATAAAGTATTTCTATTTTGAAATAAAGGAAAACAATCGTAAGTTCAGTGCATTCTGTATTATTTCCTAACATTTATTAAGAATTGTACAAAAAGATTCATGTTACAAAAATGAGTTCGCCATCAGAATTCCTGTAAATAGGAATTAAAAAGGACTGCGTATGTGCCGAATTTTGTGTCTGTTTTCACCAGCATCCACATATTTTCAATTTTCTGCGTATTAATACTTGAACTGATTGGGATAACGAAGTTCTCTGCGGGAATTATCACTTCTTGATCATAAGTACTGTCAATAATTTTATTTACATCGGTTACTATCACAGTTTTTGGCAGATAATCTAAAAAAAATTATACATTTTGTTTAAATTTACTACGTTATGCTATTCAATTTATTCATCACAAATCAATCACTTGAAGTCTCCAACAACCTCCTTCTATAACCTAGGCATGCACTTTCATAGGGCCTTCTTCGCAGTTGTTATAATTGATTCACTTCTGAAAAAAAAAGTGATAAAAAACTGATTATTTGTTACTTAATAATAATATCAAGTATCACGATAATCTAAAAGTATGCAATTACTTACCCCAAACATCAACTGGCTGATTTCTCACATACTAAAACTGCATTTGGTACAAGAAAATTTGTTTTCAAAACTACTAGAATAAATGTTTAACTTTTTCTAACAAAACAATCTGCATCAAAACGTGGTAAATCGATAAATTGTCAGAAATGTGGTAATTTCACAGATGGAAAAAGGTGGAACATTTCAACACCTAGCGTGTTCTATGAATCTCATTGATAGCAACTCTTAAATGTTTACCTTCCATCTCATAAAAAAAATTTTGTTTACATGTATACAGGGTGTTCATGGGAAGCCGCTACAATAGCTGCTAACTTTCTTATTTGTATTTTTACGAAGTAACTTAAATTAGAAAAGTTTTAGGACCTTTCCTCCTCGTTTTTGTGGTACTTTCGGAAAAACAAATGACAATCAGGTTTTCGCGATTTTCAATTGTTTTCAACTTTTTTAAATGGAACATTATATTTTTTATCTGCGTATCGTGTTCAGGATGCCAAATTAAGTACTTCTCTAAACTATTCTCCTCCTAAGTCTACTATTTTATAAATTATTTGGTAAATAATGGTATTAGACATTTTAACATGTCGCGCTTTCAATATTTGACACGAGGGTTTTTAGTTTGAACTAAATTTAAACAAATTTTGAATCATGACAGTTCACAAAGGTCTGATAATTTGAACACACTTCCTTTATTCTCTTGTTTCAACGCGCACCATATTGTATTCGTGAATAAAAAGACTATCGTAACGATACACTTCTTCCCGCGAATATCAAGACTGAATTATTTATGAAATATTCTGTTTTGAGAGATATTATTTCACAGACATACTTAATTTGACATCCTGAATGTGATGCCATGATAAAAAAACATAATGTTCTATTTAAAAAAGTTGAAAACGATTGAAAGTCTCGAAAACCTGATAGTCATTTGTTTTTTTGGAAGTACCATAAATTCGAAGAGGAAAGGTCCTAAAACTTTCCTAATTTAAGTTACTTCATAAAAAAACAAATAAGAAAGTTAGCTATTGTAGCGGCTTCCCATGAACACCCTGTATATGTATAATATGTTTAATAATAAAGTCGGCATATATGGAATGGACTGGCTAATATGGAATACCCGGTATTTTTGAAATAAGAAGCGCCATCTGTTAAGCGACTCTGCCATTAACATGAGTTTCGGTATTGTAGGTCACTACTGCAGAGGTTCTTAGCCGGTAAGATTGCATAACTTTACAGTACATGATTTTGTGAATTTATCGTTTTGGAAGTTTTCACGTCGTACAAGAAAAATGTATTTTGGCGTATTTTTTTAAATAAAAGTGTTTTTTTTACACCAAAGTTAGTTTGTTATAGTGCAGATTAGTACAACACTTGATATTTTCACATTATTTATTCAAAGTGTTGCATATTTTCCCTTATTTCATATCAACCCAACTGACTATTCCATATTACCCGCCATTTTAAATTATATCATGAAAATGCAGCTTTTTTTATTTGTAACAGAATTTTCCCAAAAATATGCATTCCTGAAATTTATTATACGCAACCGCTGGAAAGCAACATAAAGTATTTTTAATTAAAATATCTGAGTATTCTTAGTTCAGAATTTATGACGACCCAAAGAATGGGTATTCCCATATAAGCCAACTTTACTCTAATAAATATTAAGAGTAATTTGTAAATTACCTTGAGCAAGTTAAAACCGACTGCGAGTTCTTTTATTACATCTACTGCAGCCCTTACACCTGATGGACTAAAAAAAATCACAAATTCTGGAAGATCCCGTATATCATTAGTGGCTTCGATAAATTCGTCTCTAATATTTGAATTTGGTATCGTTTCATAAACCATGATTTCAGCTAATTTCAGACTAGTTCCAATAAATGCCTCTTTCAATATATCCATTTTCAGATTCCCATGTGGATATAAAAATGGCTTAACATAATCGTCCTTGTCTATAAGAAGATGCCAAATTAAACTCGCACATTACATTCCACGTAACGGATATGACTAACGTTTTAGAATAATCTGTGACAAGTTAACAGCGTTCCCTGTTTCTTGTCCTGAACAATTTATTCCTAATTCCTTCACGCATTGTTCATGTGTCGTTTCTCCCACTGCAAAGTTGGCCTTATTTGCCCAGTCATTATGGAGTTGCATACCGTCCAAAGCTAATTTTGTTGCACTTACGCATCGTGGGCTTGAAAATATGATTCCGCTGTACAAGTCAGGCTCGCCCAGGCAAAGTTTCAAAGCTTTTAAATTCGTGTAAGCGAAATCCAAAGTCTTTACGTGTCTCACGTGAAAATCGTTGTCCTGTAACATAACCTCAAATTTATCCGGAGCTTCATCGTTTTGGGTTGCTTTAAATAGTATGACGAATTTTCTTCTTATCATTGCAACGTAACATTATTGGAAATGAAATTAATGTTTAAAACGTCCAGTTCACTGTTAAATATTTACCAGACCTTAAACTGCCAACTGTCAAAACATATACAATAGAAACCAGTGTCGCCAAACCTTTCAATTTCAAAATGAATTTCCCACCAGAAAAATCACCTCAAGCGCCAGAGGAGAAAAACTTCCCTTTTTTCCTTCGCCATTTAAAACAATTACTTTAAATATTTATGAATAAACATGTTTTATTAGTTATGCTCTCCGAGATATACAGACATGTTTTATTAATTAAAACCAAGTGATCAAAGGTGCTCTCTTTCGCTTACAAAAACTTGGTCCAAACGCGTTTAGATTCAAAGATGGACGTTCCTTAGCAAACGGATTAATCCCCACTCTCCTTGAAATTTCAGTTCGGATCGGTAATCCCCTTTTCCCCTTCGAATCAAACTATTTTTATGTTTCATTTGTATTGAATCGTTATTGAATAAGTTATTTGCAGGCAAATCGTCAATCTATGGGCGCGTTCAGCGGATGCGTTGCTTACTCAGCAGTCGTTTGTGATTGGCTATTACCTTCACGTGAGCCAATCACAATCGATTGCTGAGTAAGCAACTCAGCCGCTGAACGCGCCCATTATTTCAAATCTGAGGTGTTTTGTTGCAACAATTGCGGAATCCAGTTTCAAACTATTCGAAACCAGATTCAAAATTTTAAGCGAAAGAAAGCACTTCTGCACTGTTTCAAAATTAAAAAAAGAAAAAAAAACACCACCTGTTAAATTATGTTGCCAAAAAGCAAATTTTCCTAGATATATTTTGGTTGAAATTGGTTGGTACTGCACGTTGTCACTATAATTTTTACATGTCAGTCAAAATTTGAATTGTCATATTTCCAATTTGTAATTTGCATTAAATTTTAACGACAACGCAAAAACGCAGGGACCTTTTAAGCGCGCAGTTAAAAGAAGCTTGAAAGCTCAAGGTTTACAGTGAAATTTAAAGTACCACGAAGCGAAAATTAAAGAAAAAGTAGCTGACCTTTTTCGGTAAGTTTTGCCTTAATAATTTACTTCATTTCCTGTTTTCATATTAACGTTGAACGTTTGCATCATTGTTAAAGTGACCAGATTTTAATTAAGGTAAGGCGGGACAATCCAACCCAACCCATAAAATGACTTTTCTTTTAAGTAGTATCAACGGGCGCGTTCAGCGGATGCGTTGCTTACTCAGCAGTCGTTTGTGATTGGCTATTACCTTCATGTGAGCCAATCACAATCGATTGCTGAGTCGCTGAACGCGCCCAATGATACTCTTATGCCCGTTTGCGCCACTTTCACTTAAAATTTTAATTCCCACTTAAATGGTTAAGTGACACTTTTTCAATGACAGAAAGTGTCACTTAACCACTTAAGTAGTACTTAAAATTTTAAGTGAAAGTGGTGCAAACAGGCATTATAATCATAATGCAATTCCACAAAACTAACCCCTAGCCGCCTGAGGGCTCGCTTTAAGTTGTAGTCTGCCATTACCAGGATCGCCAGATTTTCTGAAAGCAAAGTTGCCAATCTGTTGATAAAATGCAGCCGAAAGGCGCCAATTTTTTCTAAAAAAAACTAATTCTAATATGTTACAAAAAAAAATAGTAGACAAGTACAGTTTCCTGTAATTTTTCTTTCTCTAAAATAGTACCGGATGATCAACGGAATTCACAATTAGAGGAGGCTGTGATTGATGCTATTTTATGCTCTATGGTTGGACACACTGAGAAAGCGATATTAAATTGACAATCGTTATGTTTGAGGTTATATTCGTGCTTTGTTTGATCATTATTTTGTTATTTTATTTGACCACCACTACCTGGTTTTCGAATAATAGCGCCCCTTTCTCGCGAATTTTTGAATACACAAATGAATTGAGAAAAGTCTAAGTCGAATATCAAGCGTTTTAAAAAATAAATGTCACAATTGTGACACATAAAAGAATATTTAATTTCAAATTGCAAGCCTGCGTTGCCAACTTTATCGCAAATATCACAGCCTGCTCTAATTATAAATTCCGTTGAACGCGTGATATTATTTAAATGCGATTGAGAATAAAGATTAAAATTCCTAGAAAATAGAAACAAACCAAAAAAGTCAATAATACGATTAAGAAGAAACAAAAAAAAATAAACGACGAAATACAGTGCGTAAAATATAAAGTATCACACGCGTCAAATAAAGTGCGAAAAATTAACTCGTTAAGAAAAACAAAACATAGATCGTGCAAAAGCATAAAGAACAAAAAAACAGAAAAAACAAAACAAACTAAGTTCTACTACTTAGATGAACCAAAAACAAGTGAATTTTCAGACGAAGAAAACAAAAGACAACTGTAAAAAAATTGTCAACAAACAAAATGTGGAAAATAAATTAGATAAAAATAAACAAAAGAGAAATGCAATAGTATAAAACGGATTAAATAAACAAAAAGTACTAAGAGAGACAGAAAATGAAAATCGACTAAATTTTTTTTATAAATAAAAACAAACTCGTAGGAAACAAAAGAGAACTACAACATGGAATCAATAAAATGCGGAAAACCAATAATTCAAATAAAAATAAGATAAAAAGTCGAATGAATAGAGAAAAGAATTGGTGAAAAAATGATGATTCTTCGGTCGAAAACTTTTGCAAGTGAAAAAACCGTCAGGAAAAAAAATTTTTACAAGTAAAAACAAACTCCTAGGTAACAAAAGAGAACTACAAAATGGAATCAATAAAATGCGGAAAACCAATAATTCAATTAAAAAGAAGATAAAAAGTCGAATGGATAGAGGAAACAATTGGTGAAAAAATGACGATTTTTCGGTCGAAAACTTTTGCAAGTGACAAAACCGTCGAGAAACAAATGGACAAAATAAAACAAACGAATCGTGAATAAAATGCAAAACATCAATTTTTTAAAACAAAAAAAGAAAACAAGAGAAGAAAAAATGAAAAGAACATAAGACAAAAGAAAACTGAGACTTGAGGTATTCTTCTCTACCTTTAGAGATATGAGTGCAAAGGCAATACAAAAACAATAATTAAAAGTGAGTATATTTCCAAATTTCTTCAATACAGTAAAAGCATTATTCTTTCAAGAAATTCTTTATTTTTGTCTGGAACTGAGGTTTCGGGTAGATTTGAACGAATTTTATTATTTCATAAATTAAAGTACGGCGCGGACGGACAATCATTATTGATCGCATTGTATTTTTTTTTTGTTGCATCGGCTTTGCGAGTTCAAATTTTTGCTCGGCGGTGTACTTTTAAAAAGTAGTCCAAATCAAGCGCCAGACTCTATTTCTAAAGTATTGGCGATAAATTCAAAATAAATACTCAGGTTAACCCATTTATAATCCAATCTTCTATTTGGTTTGACCAGCAAAAGGTATGTTATTTCCGAAAAGCGGGACTTTTCTAAAGCTCTGCGGGACGCGGGACAAATTGTAATAAATCGGAACTGTCCCGCCAAAATGGGACGTATGGTCAGCTTAATCATTGTGTAATTGTTACTGATACGTTAAGTTAAGCCCCGATTTTTATACATTCACATCATTTTATTATGCAACGTATCCTTATGTTGCTTTTTAAAACAATCATGTCAAAGCATGTCAATCGGTGTCGATTAGTTTGATCGCGACTGTACAGGGTGGGCCAAATTAAAAAAAATCAAGAAGTTGCACGTATGATACGGCGAATAATTGAAAATATTGTAACTTACACTCCAAGAGTGCATTAATGGTGATGGTGTCCACTTATCAAGAGATATTAAAACAATTAAATAAAACGGCATGTCTTACTTAACAGAAAACTGTAAAAACATTCACGTTAAAATAGAGACCTGTTTTAAGTACAAGAGTTTTAAAATTCCCCGCTTCACTGGCGTACCCGTTATTTTAAAATTTGTTTGAAGGATCGTAATTGTGATCAAATTTAATATGAATATTTTAAGTATAAAAAATTTCTATTTTGCTTTTCATAATTTAAAAGAAAACTTGTTATCAAGAACATTGTTGGCTCACTTGAGTTTTTGACTATTTTATGAAAGTGCACTCGCCCTAATGTTATTTACTTGTGCATTGCTTTTGTTTATTTGGAATAAAATTTCAATTAGGAACAATTGCCTGTGTAAAGAAACCGATTAGACCGACCGGAATACTCCCGTTTCGCCTGCGTATTATTGGCGATGTTTTAAATTCGAATCTAATCCAACTTAAAATGCCATTTCATAGATCCGACTCCGTCCTCGGTAAGTGCTACACTCACAGGATTTTACGTAAAAGAATTTTAAATTCTTAAGTAGCAATCCTCCTTCTCGGTCGCTCCTACGGTGCGGCCCTTCTCGTCTCCTTTCAACCGGAAAAACACCAGATTTTTAATTCCCACAGTCTCCTAGAGGCTACATATATATTTTTCTTACTTTATTCTTCTTACTTTATTCCAAATTTCTTTCTTTTCTCCGTAATAAAATCACTCTGGCTATTCTGAATAATGTTATCTCCTTCCGGAAAATACAGCAAGAAAAACATCTTGACGAAAAATACAGTAACACCGACTAACAATTAGTTTACGCAGATCGTTAAGAATTAAGAACCCTAAGGCAAGGGTAGTAAATAAGTCTAAATTAAATTACTATCGCATTTATTAATAACATCAAAATAATTGCAGTTTTTGTGTTGTTTGAAACAAACTTAGTTTAGTTTGTTTTTACATTTAAATTACCCAATAGATATTATCTGTTCGCAAACGGAAAAATCACTTCCAGCGTTGCCTCGCGAAACATTAAATTGGCAACACTGTGATCGAAGAAAAAACAAAAGGAACGTTTTCCCTGTAAATAAAACCGAAATGTCAACTTCAACAATAAGACAGCGTTTAGTTTCTTCAACGCACGGAATTCGTGTAAAATAAAAGCAACCTCACCGGGTTGTCATATGGAACAATCTACAAAGTTCGAGATAATGGGCTTCGGGGCGTTAGCGGGAGTACTCACGTATAGCTTACACCAGCGATGCCCTCGGGCGCTCCGAAAGCGCTATCCCCACTCTTGTTTGTTTCCGGAAGACGAGCATTCATTCATAGAAAAGCGCACGGCAAATAAATACTTAATAAATACAACGACCGCACTTGTAACACCTAACTCGGTGGGGGTATGCTTCCCCGCTGGCGGTCATCCCTGGTTTACACCAGGGATGGGTACTAGCGGGGAAGCGTACTCCCACCACCCAGCTGCGACAGTTGTATTTATTTTCCGGGCGTCTCTCTATGAATGAAATTATGATTCTCCCAAGAAATCGAGAGTGGGGTGAGCGCGATTGTGTTTTATTAAAGAGCTTCGAAATAATTTGACTAGTATTATTTTTGAACCCCGAAGTCGTAACAGTATGTATTATTTCATGTCTGGTTGGACATGGACTTTCGTCGTAGGGCAGGCTTAAAACTTTCCAGGGCAGGCTCAGCCTTCCTTGGCGCCCCTCTAGCTAAGGCCCTGTATTCATACAAAGGCAGTTTGAGACTAGCAGGTTTCTTGCACGTATACATTGTAGAAGACTTTATACAAGATTTTGTTTCAAATCTTGCATAGTGCAAGCGGGCCGGGCCCTAGATTAAGAATTTTTTTTGGTCTGCAGGTATGGTCTGAGGAAAAGAATTTATTTTTTGATTGAAATTTACTTTCTTTTTTATTGTAATTCTTGTCGTAGGTTATCAAATGTGAATTTTTGAATGACTATTTCAGTGAGATGATACTTAATAAAGTCTATTTCTTCCACTGTTACGGTGTGAAAACCACTTTCAGGGAACGACGTATTTATTCCGCATTCAGAATGATTAATTAGGCGAATTGCAAATGATTTCACGCTTTGCGTTTTATATTAGACGCTTGCTTGGGCTTCGTTTTGAAATACTCCGGCCATGAATTAGTGTAAAATTCTAGAGCCTCGGCACTTCTTTGTGGCCTTTAATAAATAATATCGTTCGGAGGTTCTATTCTTTTTAGATAAGATCGAATCATCTTTTGAAACGATTGCAAGTGCACTGTTTTTTTTTAGCTCGTGAGTTTTGTGGCGAAATTGTTATTCCACGCGTGTTGACTCTCATAAAATTTCCGGCGCCGTCTGTTTTTTTATTAGAACGGTTTATGTGAACTATAGGTTTCTGTGAGCCACAGGTTTTTGCGAGCTAATATTTCGACTGTTACTTTAATTGGTTTTATTTTTGGACTTTCACGCTTTGCGTTTTATTTTAGACGCTTGCTTGGGCTTTCGTTTTGAAATACTCCGGCCATGAATTAGTGTAAAATTCTCGAGCATCGGCACTTCTTCGTGGTCTTTAATAAATAATATCGTTCGGAGGTTCTATTCTTTTTAGATAGGATCGCATCATCTTTTGAAACGATTGCAAGTGCACTGTTTTTTTTTTCTAGCTCGTGAGTTTTGTGGCGAAATTGTTAATCCACGCGTGCTGACTCTCATAAAACTTCCGGCGCCGTCTGTTTTTTTTTATTAGAACAGTTTATGTGAGCTATAGGTTTTTGTGAGCCACAGGTTTTTGCAAGCTAATATTTCGACGGTTACTTTAATTGGTTTCATTTTTGGCCTTTCACGCTTTGCGTTTTATTTTAGACGCTTGCTTGGGCTTTCGTTTTGAAATACTCCGGCCATGAATTAGTGTAAAATTCTCGAGCATCGGCACTTCTTTATGGTCTTTAATAAATAATATCGTTCGGAAGTTCTATTCTTTTTAGATAGGATCGCATCATCTTTTGAAACGATTGCAAGTGCACTGTTTTTTTTTTTTCTAGCTCGTGAGTTTTGTGGCGAAATTGTTATTCCACGCGTGTTGACTCTCATAAAATTTTCGGCGCCGTCTATTTTTTTATTAGAACAGTCTATGTGAGCTATCGGCTTTTGTGAGCCACAGGTTTTTGCGAGCTAATATTTCGACGGTTACTTTAATTGGTTTCATTTTTGGCCTTTCACACCTTGCATTTTATTTTAGACGCTTGCTTGGGCTTTCGTTTTGAAATACTCCGGCCATGAATTAGTGTAAAATTCTAGAGCCTCGGCACTTCTTTGTGGTCTTTACTAAATAATATCGTTCGGAGATTCTATTCTTTTTAGATAGGATCGCATCATCTTTTGAAACGATTGCAAGTGCACTGTTTTTTTTTCTAGCTCGTGAGTTTTGTGGCGAAATTGTTATTCCACGCGTGTTGACTCTCATAAAATTTCCGGCGCCGTCTGTTTTTTTATTAGAACGGTTTATGTGAGCTACAGGTTTCTGTGAGCCACAGGTTTTTACGAGCTAATATTTCGACGGTTACTTTAATTGGTTTCATTTTTGGCCTTTCACGCTTTGCGTTTTATTTTAGACGCTTGCTTGGGCTTTCGATTTGAAATACTCTGGCCATGAATTAGTGTAAAATTCTCGAGCATAGGCACTTCTTCGTGGTCTTTAATAAATAATATCGTTCGGAGGTTCCATTCTTTTTAGATAGGATTGCATCATCTTTTGAAACGAATCTTTTATCAATGTGCAAAATCAAGAGAAGCTAAGGGGGCTTAGACGAGATGTTTACTATTTTATTCCAAAGAGATTAAAATACGTTAAAAACAAAACGAATTCTCTTTTAAAGTTCTGCATGTCTACTATTCTTATTTCATCACTTCATTATTCGAATTATTTACATTGTCATAATTTTCTCGGAATTAATCATTGAGCAGCAGTGTCAAGAAACTGGCGAAGGGTCTAATTTAAAAATCCCGGCGTAATGCTCGAGATAAAAAAGTATAATATAGTTTTAAAACACGAGAAAAAAATAAAAGCCCCGCCGGAGGGGATCCGATAATAAGCTTTTAAAAAAGTTCGAGCGTCGCGATAGTGTTTTGTTGATCCCTTGGGCGCCTCGCTCGGCTTGAAACGGAACTAGAGCGCTCAAGATCCGATTAGTAAGTTAATTAAGTGCTCTTACTTAATTGGATCGCCGATTTATTAATTACCTGTTATAATTATTATAATCGTTAATTGTTGTTTTAATCGAATAAAGTTCATGGTAATGGAAGGCTTTCGTCTCTTTGTGTTTAATATTAATCTGGAAATAACTTTGGCATTCTTTCTTCCTTTCATTATTCAACTAATTATAAGCATTTCTGCAATTAGTTTTTATTAATTTGTTCTCAGTAGTTGCCACTAATTTTGTTGTAATAATATTATATACACAATAATCAAAATTTTTGAATGAAGTCGGAGTATATTTTAAAAATAAAGCTAATCGTACAGAATCCTGGTATGGATTTGGCAAAATTGACTGTGTCATAAAAGATGAATCTTTGATTTAACCACATTTCAAAATGTCGAGTTTTTGATACTTATGTACGTTAATCAGTGTATAAGTTTGTTTTAAAGGGCCGCAATTATGTAGGTTATAACTAATTAAAGGGCCACCATGGTGATCTCGTAAACTATAAAAGATACAAAGATGGTTAAATTCAAAAAACGTTGCGGTATTTTGGGGCCCATCAGAATATCCAAAAAGAAATCTTTTCTACCTCCATTCGTTTCTGAAATATCTTCAAAAAACTGAAAATTCTAATTTTCGAAAATCTCGAATACCTTCCTTATTTATTAAAACAGAATCATGAAATTCGATTATTTTATGTTAAATTCGATGAACAATCTAATAGAGTCCGAAGAAATAGGTTAGGATTGACAGTTTCGCATATACGACTGTCAACTGTCTTTTTTCTTATGGACGCTACCTTGGGTATTCATACCACGTGATACAAAAAACAAAATCTGAATACGACCATACGACACACTTATGCTTTTGTTTTAAAACAAAATATCAAGATACTACAAAAGTTTTTGAAAAAAATATATCTAATAGGCGGATGCGTGTAAACATTCAGAACTAAAATTATTATTAAAATAGTAAATCTTACTTAATTGTGGTACTTATTTACATTTTTACATAAAAAAAATATTTTTTAACAAAAATTCTTAGTAACCTAATGTTTTGTGTCAAAGCAAAAGTATAAATGTTCATACAGTCGTATTCAAAAATTATAATCACGTGCTACGAATATCTAAGGTAGCGTCGTTAAGAAAACAAACAGTTGACAGTCGTATCTACGAAATTGTCAAACTTAACCTATTTCTTAGAACTGCATTAGGTTGTCCATCGAATTTAATATAAAAACACCAAATTTTATAATTCTATCTTAAGAAATAAAGAAGATATTCGAGATTTTCGAAAATGAGAATTTTTAGTTTTTTAAACATATTTTAAAAACGAATGACAATAGAAAAGGTTTTTTGCATATTTTTTTACACCTCAAGATTGCGCAGCTTTTCTGTAATTTAACCATCTCTGCATCTTTTATAGTTTACGAGATCCCCATAGTGGTCCTTTAATTAATTTTAACCATGTATACAGTGTCTTTCAAAAAGTGTGCTACAAATGTGGATTTTTTTTTCATTATCGATTTTTATTTAAGTTTATTGAGTCAGAGCACTTCTGCATCTCCTAAAATCAAATTTGCAAATGTCAGATGAAATTTATCTTAAATGGTATACAGCGTGGACACTATGAAATGAATACGGTGTATAACTGACCATAAATGAATATTATTTTACTTCATTCCTAATTTCTTTGGCTGTACTGTACAGGGTGGCCTAACGATGCGTATTTCTTCTGCGAGGCTTATGGGAAAAAAATTAGGAAAAAAATCTATAAAGAATTTTATACTAGACAATATGCGACATATTAAAATTATTTTGAACTATACAGAATGATTAGAAAAATGGTGGTTCGCGGAAACTTATTTTTTTTTAAATGGAACACCCTGTATATTTTTAGATATTTGGATGCGCCAGAGTGAGCTGATTACAACGGTATAAAGATATATTGATTTCATTGAATAACTTTCGTAAAATAATTTTTTTTTCTTGAAGAATTTTGCAAAAATTCAGTCAGTTTGAATATGAATTTCTGATTAATGAGGTAACACAGACGAACGAAAATCTAACACGATATTTTTAGGACTTTGGCCTTTATGAAAATGCGAACAAAATTAAGATATCTTTTTGCATTATACCGAGCGATCGATACTTACGAAACATTCGGTATCTCATTTTTTTTAAATGGAACGGCCTACTTTTTATTTCAGAAATGGATAACACTTAAATGTAGCTTTCTGCTGATATAAGATTATATACCTTTATTTTTAATAAATTCGTCACTAGAATTTTCTTTTTATAAGTATTTCAATGGTCGGCATTTTAAACTATACACCCAGTGTTGCTATTTTTCTACCTAAATTCAATCATTCGAAGTCATTTTTCGATCATTTGATTCTACTTTCAAAGATCTCTAATTTGAATACCTCCGCGATATGATTTATTTTACCAAAAATAATTTAAAACAGGCCATTGAAATACTTGTAAAAAGAAAATTTTTAGCGACGAAATTATTAAAAATAAAGATATATAACCCTATATCAGCAGAAAGCCACATTTAAGTGCTATCCATTTCTGAAATAAAAAGTAGGCCGTTCCATTTAAAAAAAATGAGATACCAAATGTTTCGTAAGTATCGATCGCTCGGTATAATGCAAAAAGATATCTTAATTTTGTTCACATTTTCATAAAGGCCAGGGTCTCAAAAATATCGTGTTAGATTTTCGTTAGTCTGTGTTATCTCATTAATCAGAAATTCATATTCAAACTGACTGAATTTTTGCAAAATTCTTCAAGAAAAAAAAATTGTTTTATGAAATTTATTCAATAAAATCAATATATCTTTGTACCGCTGTAATCTGTTCATTGCGGCGCATCCAAATATCTAAAAATATACAGGGTATTCCATTAAAAAAAAAATCAGTTTCCACGAACTACGATTTTTCTGATCACGCTGTATACTTCAAAATAATTTTACAATATGCCGCGTATTGTCTATTATAAAATTCTTTATCGATTTCTTTCCTAAATTCTTTCCTATAGGCCTCACAGAAGAAATGCGCATCGTTGGGCCACCCTGTACAGTGTCTTTCAAAAAGTTTGCTGCAAAAGGGGATTTTTTTTCATTATCGATTTTTATTTAAGTTTATCGAGTCAGAGCACTTCTGCATCTCCTAAAATCAAATTTGCAAATGTCAGATGAAATTTATCTTGAACGGTGTACAGCGTGTACACCAAGAAATGAATACCGCTAAAGAGTAAAGTGTCGGTAGACATTTCTGATCACGGTGTATAACTGACCATAACTGAATATTATTTTACTTCATTTCTTAATTTCTTTGGCTGTACAGTTAACATATTTCGCACGGAAGTATCTTCAAGGTCAATCAAAGCTATTAAACTTATTCTTTTAATTTCCAGAAATTTCTGTCCACATTTTGAAAGCCGCTGACTAATGTAAAAGAAACTAGAAAACAAATTTACGTAGAAATTTTGTGAATGATGGTTGGATAAATTTTATTTAATTAATAAAAAAATCGTAGTTTGTGAAGTTATTAATTAATTTAAAATTAATTTCTTGTTATTGGGCTTTTGTCGTAAGTGAATTAAGAAAGAAAAAATGTATTTCGATCTCCCATTACCGCATGCCCTTTCAATTTCCTTGGTACGTTACGAGACGCCCAGTATTTGCACTTGGGAATGATAATTAAATGAATATGAATAACTAAATACAAATTTAGATTTTACGATAGTATCCTCGTCGCTCAAAAAAGTTTCTTTCGTCGATATCTCCTGGCGATAAAATACTTACCGTAACAAAAACTACAAGAAAAAGCCGACCTTGCGCACGAATTCGCATCTTTAAGCTTTGCATAGGCACCTACGTTTTAATGCAAAGAAAATTCAGTAAGTGACGATGACTGTTTATGGAAGTGACGCTTTCTTGCAATTACAATCGCTTAATTGCAATCTTTGGGCGAGTGTTAAAAATTGCATTAGTGTTGTGTAAAGGTAAGTGAATTTTGAAATCTTTTACGTGTTTTTTGCATTTGTTTTTTGAATTACAGTCCACGATGAAATCGTGGTTCTTCGATGGCATTCGTTTCCGAACTATTTGTCTCAGTATGTTTACGCAATTTTATAAAAAAATCGCAGAAAACTCACCAATCGCAATTTAATAACGCGCACTGAGAAAAATAAAATGTTCAGTCAATCAAAAATGCATCATTTAACAAAAATTTTCATTCGCCCATTAGCAATGACGCCTGGTAATTGAACCAACCGTAAAAAAATGTTAAATATTTTAAACTGAATGAACTCTCATTTCGTTTGAAACAAGACATACTAATGCAATAAGATTGTTTTAGAAGTCAAGAATTTCAAATTGTTCACGCAAGTTGCTTGAAGCAACTAAATACATATTTTATTTGACTGAACGCTTCCTTAATATTTATTAACAAACCTAAGCGCATATTAGGCGGAAGGTTTCATTAAATATTAATATGCTGAAGCAATCATAGTTAGAAAAAGTTCGAATCTTCAACGCGTCTGCCCTATAAAAACAAAACAATAAACGAGTCGTCGAAGCCCGAGAAGTTTACGCCGCACGCATTAACCACGACAGTTCTAGTCGTCTGGATATAAAAACTTGTTTATGTAACCGAAACATTTCCAACTGAACTCGCATTTTTTTTTGCAGTGACGGCGCTATAATTGACACGAATTAAATGTTTTATGCTAGTCTTTTTAAAAGTTACATTAAAGAATTATAATGTTTTCATAATTATTAATTTGAAAGAAATTATAAAGGCAATTCTGTTACACACGTAATTTACATCAAACGATTGCTTCTGATGCAATGAGAGCGTGGGTGAGATTGCCTCGGGTTTATAAACCGTTCAGCGGCGACGTTGAAATCTACGCCGCTGCTTTGTTTATCTTTACACTGGTTTTTACCAGATATCCTAGGAATATCCGAGCTTTATTTATTAAATATGTTCATTTCCAATTAATACTGTAAAAAATGTGCGGATTTCGCTTCGCGTCAGTTTCACCTCCTATTCGAGAAAGTAACTAAGTGGCTGACACCTAGCGGAAGTTTTATAATAATAAGGAGAACACTGGAACTACATTTGGTTAACCTACAAGAAACATTAAATTATACCGGTTGTTTCAAATTGGGTGTGCACTGAAGGGATCTCCTAAACCACAAGAGATACAAATTTGGTTAAATGGAAGAAAAGTTGCATGAATCAATGCCTAATTCGTATCCATTGAGAGAATGATTTTTTTCTCATTTCTTCTTGAGTTATTAATAAAAATGTGGAAAAATCGATTTTCTTTTTCTCTCTGTATCTCTTTTATTATACATAATTTTGAAATTCTGATTTGACTTTCTACAGGCACTTTTTGATTCTGCTTCGAATAAGAGTAATAGAATTGAAGTCAAACGTTTCGTCTTCCCACGACCAACATCAGTTTCGATCTTTTAAATACAACTTATGCATTTTTATTATTCTATTCGATAGATTTTTTTTCTCCTGATTACAATGATATATCACACTTAATAGTTGATATTAATTTGAAGCTTAAATAATTCAGATTTTATATGAAAATTTTATTTAATACATAATTTCAAATTTTTTGTTCCTTTTCTTATCTTTTTATTATTCTAGTCGAAAGCATTTTTTCTTTTGATTTCAGTGAGTATAATACTTAATACCTTTTTTTCAAGTAAAGTTGGAATATGACAAAAGACGTGATATCGTTTCGTCATGTTTTTCTTAATAAGTAAATTTATTCCTAACCTCTTTTTTTATTTGTTAAGTATTAGCAACAACATTCAGTTGTCGGAAGAGGAAAAGTCAATAAATATTGACTAAATGATATGAGGTGGTTAACACAAACCAAATAAACATCAGTATAAACATATTAAATTACAAGAACAGAATAAATAAGTTGAATAATAAAAATTATAGAGGAAGAACATGACTCTGTGAAATAAATAAAGTCAAATAAATAAATTAAAGTAAATCCTCGAAAAGTCCTCCACTGCTTTCAAGACACAGATTCGTTCTTAATCCTATGTGTTGTCTAGCGTGTCGAACATGAATTCGCAAAACATTTCTGTAAGAATCTAATATTCGCCTGCTTAGTTCCTCCTTATTATTTATCTTAATGCTAGTCACTGTTTCAAGGTCCAAAATATAAAGCCTACTTTATCCTGTTTAAATTATGGATGGTGGTTCCGATATAACGTGCCAAACTTCAACTGGTTAAAACGAGTGAACTTAACCATATTTAAAAAAAAATAAAGATAGTCAAGTGTCGAGAGCCACTGAGTGCTAAAGAAATTAAAAAAAATACATTGTTATAGAAAGTATCTTTCAAATTTATTACAAAATATTAGTTTTAGCTGCCAATGTATTTGTAGAACGCACTATTCAGTAATATCTAAATATTTTTAGTATAATTAGTATTCACTTTTTCTTTTAATCCAACAGTGCGAGTCAAAATTAAAAACTAGGCTTTTTCATTCCTATACCAGATTCCTATACTGATCTAGCAAGTTATATTAGAACCACTAGATATTTTTCGGTAAAAATTCATTTTCGTAAGTGCAGTGCATTATTAAAATAACAATACAGAAAAATTTTAAATAGTTTATTATAATTTACACTATAGCTAAGAAAATGAACTAAAAATTTGAAATTATGTATTAAATAAAATTTTCACATAAAAATCTGTATTATTTAAGCTTCAGATTAATATCAACTATTAAATGTGATAGATCATTGTAATCAGGAGAAAAAATTCTATCGAATAGAACAATAAAAATACATAAGTTGTATTTAAAAAATCGAAGCTGATGATGGTCGTGGGAAGACGAAACGTTTGACTTCAATTCTATTACTCTTATTCGAAGCAGAATCAAAAAGTGCCTGTAGAAAGTTAAATCAGAATTTCAAAATTATGTATAATAAAAGAGAGACAGAGAGAAAAAGAAAATCGACTTTTCCACATTTTTATTAATAACTCAAGAAGAAATGAGAAAAGAATCATTCTCTCAATGGATACGAATTAGGCATTGATTCATCCAACTTTTCTTCCATTTAACCAAATTTGTATCTCTTACGGTTTAGGAGATCCCTTCAGTGCACACCCAATTTGAAACAGCCGGTATAGTTTGTATCTGAAGCGTCCACACCTATAAAGATTCTTACGAGTATCTACGATGATGCTCACCATAAATGATACCGTTTGACAGTTTCGTAGCCCTTACGCTGAATGTTCTTAAGGGCGTGGTTCGCATGCAGAAGGATCATTTAAGTTGAGCGTCATAGTACACTTGTAAAAATAATAAAACTAACAAAACCATCGAAAGACATCGAATAGAACAGGGTTATTTTGGAAAACATGAAAGATAGTTTTTTGTTTTCCTTATCAAAAGCGCCTTCTGTTGGTTTTCTCACACAAACACAAGCACATTTAAACAGGGCGTACAACCAAGAGCTCATTAATGAAAAAAGTCCGAGCGTTTCGGTTATTCTGATTCGTGGTGAACCAAGAAATAATACGACATAAATTTTCACACGGCTACACAGGGTGTCCCAACAGTGCGTTTTCGGGCTGTATATAGATAACTACTGCACTTACAAAAAAAAAAATTCAAGACATTTTTTAAATTTTAGAGGTCTACAATATAAAATTATTTTCAACCATACCGGATGAATCAAAACAGTGTTACTGAATGCAACTCTTTTATTTCAAATGGTATATGATGTATATGATGTCAAATTTGTGTTGCCATAAAATTCTACACATTTTTTTTGTGATAACTGTCGTTTGTAGCTATTACTTTATTTATTCATATTTTATTTATTTTGAACTTTAGAAAAAAGATCTTTGGTACAGATGTAGTTGAAACGTTAACTTATTCTAAGCGACCATTAAATATAGTTTTATTGTTACAGGGTGATCATAGTACTAAGCAAAATATCAGAAATTTTTTAATGTTTTTAGAATTCTAGACCTATTTGAATTATTTCTCTTAAAACGAGTCTTGTCTAAGGTGGCCATGGAAAACAAACCAGACAATTGACATTTATAATTAGTATGGTGACCATGGAAAACAAATGAAACAATTGATATTAATAATTAGTTTGCCTGTTTTCCACAGCCACCATATACAACTATTCATTTTAAAAGAAATAACCTGAACGGATGTAAGGTAGGTATAAGACGTCCATCGCAAAAATAAAAGTACTTCTTTAAATCCGGTCATTTTCAAATTTCTAATATTTTGTTTATTACTATGATCACCCTGTAACGTTAAAAATACATTTAATAATGCCTTATGATTAAGTATCAACTACACGTGTACCAGAAATCTTTTTCTTAAAGTTAAAATTAAATAAAATAAGAAAAAAATAAAATAATGGCTGCAAATGCCAGTTTTTTGACAAAATTTTAAATATTTCCAAAACGTTTAGATTATGGTGATAGTGGTTTCCAAACATTATGTTACTGCATCTCCCTTTCGAAAAAAAAAATAGTATTATTCCCCTTATTTCTTCAAATAATACAGTAGTTTATTTATATATGTATACAGGCTGTTTCAAATTCGACCCTCACCATGGGGATCTCGCTTATTTGAAGAGATTGAAGGTAGGTTTAAATTTGGCAAAGTTTTTGAATTTGATGAGCATTAATAATCCGGAGAGAAAAAAGTTTCTATTTTAACTTTTATTTGAAATAATTGTAAAAAAAATTGTAATTTTCTTATTTTGCCTCTATCTTCTTTATTTAAAGACATATCAAAAAAATTGAAATACGTTGTTAAGGCACTTTTCAATTCTTTACGTGGTGGTAAACACTATTTGTCTATAACACGTTTCGTCAAGTTGATATAATCATCAAGTTAATTTTTCCTTATGGCGCCCATATTGAAATTTGTGGCAAAAGAATCTACTCATTATGCCGATTACGGCAACATAGCATAAGTTATAAAAATGCTTTAAAACAAGGCCAGAATAAAAATGTTTAATGTGAAATAAGAAAAATTATGGTTTACAGAAGATAGTTGAGGGTTTAAATTAAAAACAGTGTACATATAAAATAGCGAATAAATTGGGCAAGTCGTTTTTGGTCTGCAGTGGGAATGTCGAGCTACGTTTCTGCTGAAGAAGCCCCAAGCAGGGCTGAAACAGCTGTCCAGAGGCTGCTCGAGGTTCTCACTGCAATCAAAAACGATTTGCACAATTTTTTTATAAAAACAGTGTGTTCGTTAGACACTAATTTACTAAATATTATTTGTGTGTAATAGAAACACAAAAATAGTAAGTGAACGGTACTTCTGAACATATCCGGACAATAAATAATAGCTTAGAATAATAATATTACATAATTTTTTGCAAATCATTTTTTTTTGAGTGAATTCCTCGAGCAGCCTCTGTAAAGCTGTTTCAGCTCAATTTGGGGCTTCATCAAAAACGATTTGCAAAATTTTTTTTTAAACTTTAAACTGTGCTTTGACAGCAGGCATGGACGGCCGCCTTGCATGAGATGACTTATTATGTAGCAAATTGGGTTCAACTTGTCACTCCTAATGCAATGTTAGGTCAAAAAGCGTTTGTAGGATGTCGTTGTTTAAACTATTCAATAATATTACAATCAAAAGTAATTTTGAAAAATGAGAATCGATTACAATAATACAGGAACAAAAATGACTGTTATGTGTGAAGTTAAATACAGCTTTTCATGAAATTTGGGTAGCACAATCATTTGTCAATTCAAAAATAACTCATTACAGATTTGGAGGTTACGTAACACTAAGCTAAGACATGCCCTTCAAATTCCGTGGCAAGGTTGATAAAAAAATTAAAAAATTACTCTATATAAGTAAACCTGAAAATACATCCACTCACATCGGTCATTTTTGCTAGTAATTGATTTCCTTTCTTCGTCGAATCAATACATTTCAATAATCAATATTAAGCTGTCGTTTGTTCTCTAAATAGGTTCAAAAGTATCGTTTCTTGCCGTTTCTGTGTTTCTGTTGTGCAAACAAAAAGTATTTAGTAAATTACTGTCTAACGAATACATTGTTTTTAATTTAAACCCTCAACTATCTTCTGTTGATTAGAATATTTCTTATTTCACGTTAAACATTTTTAATCTGGCCTTGTTTTTATAACATGTACTATATTACCGTAATCAGCATAATGAGTAGATTCTTTTGCCACTGTATTTCAATATAGGCGCCATAAGAAAAAATGAAATTGATGATGGTATCAATTTGACGAAACTTGTTATAGAAAAATAGTGTTTATCACTGCATAGAGAATTGAAAAGTGCCTTAACAACGTATTTCTATTTTTTTGATATCTCTTTAAATAAAGAAGATAGAGGCAAAATAAGAAAATTACAATTTTTCTTTCGAATAAGAGTTAACATAGAAACTTTTTCTTTCCGGATTATTAATACTCAACAAATTTCGCAACTTTGCCAAATTTAAACCTACCTTATATCTCTTCGAATAAGCGAGATCCCCATCGTGAGGGTCGAATTTGAAACAGCCTGCATATTTATAAATATTTTTTTTTATGTTTTGGAGCAAATACATTTTATTTAAGCCAACGCACAAAAAGTTGGCGCTCTAAAATTTGTTGGCTGAACAATTTCATTTTTCTCAGTGCATGTTAAATGAGCTCTTGCTCTTTTCAAAGTTTTGTGGAAACTTAATTTTTTTGAAGGCATGCAGTTTAGGAAATGCCAATTTCAGTCTTAGCGGATTTGTTCTGATTTAAAATTTTTGAGAATGAACGAAAATATTTCAGTGTTTAATCGATAACTAGTACTTATTCCATAGTTAATTGTTGGGTAGTTCTTCCTCGTGAGAATTGCAGAAATTATGAAACAAGTAAAAAAAAACTTTTTAAAACGAGCTAAAAAAGTAATTTATTGACTTGCTTGACGTTTCGCAAATAAAATTATTTGCTTTATCAAAAGCGCTTTTGATAAAGCAAATAACTGACTTTACGTCAAGTAAGTCAATAAATTACCATTTTAGCTCGTTTTAAAAAGTTTTTTTTTTTATTTGTTTCATATTCTCTAGTATTTATTCCATTAAATGTGTAAGTAACCATCGTCCTCAGCCCTCGTTCAGTCATTTGAATTTCCGATTCCTCTGTTAATGGTGTGTATCCTGTTATTTATTTTCCTTTAAACATATCGATGAATTGGGTGCTAAAGAGAGAATTCGAAAAAAAAAATTTAAAGATATAACCACTCTTCTTTCGGGAGCTTTTGACCAGTTTGAAATAAGAAGAAATACTACAAATTAAAGTTCAAAAATAAATCGGTACTGAGGAGGCTGACAAACTTCTTCGTAATTGTAATTTGTAAATTTGAAGCTGCATAATTCATATTCAAGTAATTCAATGAGGAATTTCTAACTTGGCTTCACTTAATATGAACTTTAAGATTAATCATTTGTGAATTTTTGGGATATTAAACCAGATAAATTTTAAATACTTCTACTTATATTGTAATGTTATTATTTTTCCTCTTTAAATTTACTAATTACTGTTTTTCTCGTTTCTTAGTGATTGTGATTATTGTGCTTTTCCTTTGGATATGCTGGCCGATGGTTTTTCGCTACTGTACGCTTCGTATTACGGTAGGGTAAGTATATGAGTATATTTAAAAATAATAATTTCATTATTAACACACTTTTAATTTTTTTTAGTCCCACGACGGTATGCTGTTTGGGTAGAAGAGGGGTGAGTACCTTTACTTGATAATAAAATTTTGCAAACGTATATTATGTGATATAAATTTATAAAAATCCAGCAAAATATAATAATTTCAAAGTTAATAATTGCAAAAAGTTTGAAACCAGACGCAGACAAACTAGAGTCCGTTTTTTAACTGTGGCCATAGGAATTTACTTGCTAAAACTTTTGCCTCGTGTTAACTTAGATTCTAGCATTGTATACATTTTTGAAATTAGGAGAAAATATCTTCCTTAATTCGAGAAAAATATAATGGGTGTTATTTAAAATAACAAAGTCGGTACTCATTTGTTACATTTCCGATCGTCATTGTTTTCGTTTTTAATAAATCCTGGTAGTTCAGGTAAATTCTTAAAACATTTATATTCAACATTTTTTTTATATATGTCTGACAATTAATTGTGGTATAGGTACCGTTGAAATTATAAAACAGGGTGGATCAATTTCAATGTTTCTTATGGGCGTCTTCGTAACTATGAGAGATAGAAACAAATTAGTGACCAAGTCTCGATCTTTTTTTTTTTTAGAGATGGAGTCAGTTGTGTAAACAAAACATATAACTTGAAAACAAAAGAAAACAGTCAAATCTTGTTTACACAATTAACTATCTCTCTAAAAAAAAAAGAGATCGAGACTTGGTCATTAGTTTGTTTCTATCTCTCGTAGTTACGGAGATGCTTATAACAGACATTGAAAGTGATCCACCCTGTACAGTAACGATACTATGAATCGATACGTATGGTTCTTAAACGTATCGATTCTTACCATCGATATTTTCTGAAGTTTCGATTTACGTAATGTCAAAGTAGAGTAATCTCCTTGGAAATTGTAGAAACATTCTAAAACGTCCATCATCAGAAGAGATTGCATCTCCTTGAGTTAGAAGCCGATATTATCATAAAGCTATTTTTCAAGTAAGGCATTTAGAGTAATTTGTTTCTCGCGGCGTAATGGAGCGTTTAATGAGAAGCTCGCCGCCGCCGGTGGCCAAGGGACCGGCAAATTGAATCGTTCCCGGTTTAGACACTGCGCCAGGACACTCTTCTTCTTATTCTTACACAAGAGATATACGGAGCTAAATTTCCTAACCGTTCAGCCCAATCAAGTATATTACTTTTAAATCCTGGCTCATTCACTGTGCCAGCAGCTAGCCCATAATTTTCAGAAATATCGTCTGTTCGTAGTGTCCCATTTTAATTTATATTTTCAAAATAAGTTTACTTGTATGTATTTATTTTACATAATTTGTAAATTTCTTTAAATGTCTGCAGACAGCACGTCTAATAAGTACCCTAAATCCTTAAGATAAAAGTTTCAGATTACTTACAATATTCTGAAGATTTTGATAACTCAATTTGGAACCCTCAAGAAAAAAATAAACTATGGTTACTCATGAAAATATGTATGCTCCATGAATACGTAAACACTATCTAAAAAAATTACCATTTATTACTCCTAAAGTTGTTACGTGGAAACAATAGGGGCGCTTTGCGCGTTTTGACTCACGGATTATGGGACTGCGCCAACCGTAACTTACCGTGCTTCTTGAAGCAAGATCGATCGTTCCCTCGGAGACCAAGGTGTGAAGAAGAGCTGCGTAACTGTGTCCACTCAGTGGAGACGGTGTGAGGGATTCAGAAGATGTTACGGAAAAGGGCGCCACCCGGCAAAAGTTAGGCCACCCACAAGTGAAAGGTGATACATCCAAAATTAACGAATAAATTCAATTTTACACTGCCCACAAAACCGGGCGTTGGCGCATCGACGTGAGTACTCTCGTGTTGCTTACAGTCTCGTGGCAACAGAGTGAATAACTTCAAAAAAATAGCTTGAGGCGCACAGATCTATAAGCCAGAAACGATAAAAAAAACTAGGAGAGAAGCTCCCAACATTTACGTGATCCTGCTCTCAAAACAGATCGAAAATCTACTATAACATATAACATAACAAGTAAATCTCAACAAACAAGTGACATTAATAATGTAAATTTACTCTCAAAAAGTGTATAAATTCCCCTGACTATGCTGGCAAACAAGCTAATAAACCCTCCCGTCGAAATCGTCAGTGAATAGTGAGGAAACCCCACTGAACCCCGCCACTGGTTGATAGCGCGGCCATGGAACACCAACACACGATACGATTTCGAAGGCGAGTAAAGAAAAAGTTGGAAGAAGTATCTTATTCAAATCCCTCCGGAGAATCGTCGAAAAAGATGGCAGTGTCAGCCCGGAACGGTTCAAACTCTCTTTTTTTTTTCCTCCTCAGTAACAACATGACGTCTTTCAAAGCTTAACCACCGCTCACGAGTTAGCGGCGTGGCACCGAATCGGCCGTTAAAAAATCTCCCCGGGACTACTTGCTACAAGGAAGAATGTGCAAAATTACTGCTGCGAGCGGTAAACGCACGTGGACAACAGATAATAAAATGGAGGAACAATATGGCGCTTACCTTGCCACAAAATGCAAGCTAGAAATATAACCGCACATTCCTCAGAGCCGAAGCGACTCCCATGACTAATGAGACACAACGTAATAACACATCGACAGGTTCACAGATTCATCAACAACGATCCAGAAGAACCATTAGCACACAACGCGTTTAATAACGTACACAACGCCTAGCAGCCTGCTTGCTCGCCGTCAAAGAAAAGAAAAGCAATCCCCACACCGCAATACCACCTGACATCGGGAAAGGTGTCCCTGACGACAACTAAAATGCGCTTAACACGCATGCACAAAGGGAAGCCTAGCCGACTGGAACGGCCAAGTGAAAATCAAATGTAACAAAGTTTGGGCTCTTATTAGTATCTATATTACCATATTCAAATTATTAAATTTATAGACAGTCTCTGCAATTTTAATTTTTTGTTAATGATCATCCGGTGATCATTTAAGAAAAAATATCTTTCAAATTTCAGTTATAATTCACACAATTGTTAAAACCAAGAAATCCTTTAAGTTATTCTCATGCAAGTTTTGATTTTATCATTCTGTTTGACATAACGCGCGTTTTACCTTTTTACTGACGATAAAAAAAAGTAAGCATGAGATGAACGTCTGCCACTGAAAATATTTTTAAATATTCACATCAGACACCCCCTGCAATAAAAGTTAAACGCGCAATTTTCCAAGTCATTTGAGCACCGCACTGTTATGAACGTCGAAGTCGTAAAATACGGTCAAGAAATTTCCGTTTGTGCATTTCTAATGGTGGCCATCTCGGCGGAAATGATGGAATGTTCTTTTGTCACCACAGGAGCGTTCATTTTCCGGTCGGATTGAGGGCCGATAAAAAAAAGGGCGCGCGCAAACACCATGAAAACGGCTATGAGGACTAGTTTGTTACTTGTTTTGGGTCATTTAACAGATAAACGGTATTGAGTGGCCTTGACTTAACGATACATTACGGTTCTTTACCGGATGTAAGTGGACAGAAGTTTATTTTTAAGTTTTGTCAAACAAGAATGTATCACATTTATTACGAGTACAGGTACAGATGGTATCATAAAAAAGAAACAAGTACAGTTAATTTTCTCACTTTTGACGTCTATGTGACAGAAAATTACAGAAAAAATTAATTTGACTTGACAGTTGTTTTGAAATTTGTGGTTTTCTTTTCTTTACATCATTTGCGTGTGTTTGTCTTGTCGTTTCGGAATACTTTGAGTTACAAAAACTATAAAAATAGTTGCTTTTTGGGACACGTCGTGATTTCCACATACACTGACTTGTTATTTCAGTTTAAGAAACTCGAAACTATTGAATTACTGCATAATAATTTAACGTTACATTTATTTTGTTATGATTGTCAAAAAAATATTTTTTTTTATATTACGTATTATGAATTAATTTTATTACATAACTACTGTCGGTTTGTTTTGTTTACCCTTTGCAGAAAACTAGAAATTAACCTGTACAGTTATGAACAAGACTTCTCAGTAGAAACGAAATCCGATGCTAGCCTAAATACCAGAACTCACTGAGCTATATCCACGGAAAATCTTGAGCTAATACAGTATCAGCATGTAGACATACGAATTAATAGCTGAGCTTAACACGTCTCTTATATTTGTATCACAGCTGTTAATGCACAAATTACCTTGCAGAAACAAATCATATATTCATAGTAAGCATAATTTGAATAAATAGAATATCAGTACAATATATTTTTGGATGTCATCAGTATGAAACAATTTCCGCAATTTTTACAAGAACTTAGTCTATTCTCAGTGGATTGTTTAACCCTTTCGCGCATGTGTAATTTGTTTAATTGCCAAAAAAAGATATATATTTTGATGTATTTCAAATGTCAAACATATAAGCAATCAATAATAACCTTAATTTATATTTATTTATCATAGTTATTAAATTAATAAGCTGGCAATAGTAATGTGATACAGTAAAGAATAAATTCATTACTTCCTTAATGCCCAATACACAAGAAAAACGCCAATTGAGAGAGATCAATTTAAAATGTTTGTTGTGGATCTGATGGTATTGATGGTCTGTAAAGGTAACATTTTGACATCCTTATTTAATAATGCAACAAAGACAAAACAAACATCAATGAGAAAAAACAACAGGAAAAAATGTAAAACTATAACATGACGAATCTTTGACTAGTGCTCCTCATACTTTGCTGAATTCTATGACACACATCTTTTAAATTGTTAATGTTGTAATATTTAATATAATTTTTATATCTTGGTTCGGTATCTTCGGACTTGGTCTCTGTACAGGTCTTGCCTTGCCATAGGGGTAAGTTCATGAACTTACGAACGTATCCTGTACGAGGATCCGTCCACTGATCATCACAGCTCCGTTATGAACTTGCCCTTAGAAATACCGGTGGTATTAAAGTGTTCGCCAAAAGAATACGAATAGGAAAACACAAAATTCGCTTTTATTTCTTACTCAATTCATTTTGTTCGGGGTTATTATTAAGATATCTTCTATCGGTGTGTGGCTGGCCGAAGTGCATTTACATTGCAATAAAATATTTGGTTTGACATTGTTTTTGCTTTATTAATGTGAGGGCAGCCTGAAAGATAAAATTCCTTATCAGATGACGGGAAGGTCTTTTCAATATGAATTTGCCTAAAAAAAATTTATTTTGAATGAATATTTAGTGGTTTTTCGACTTTCTTCAAAATGCCGGGCGTCTTACGAAAAACGCACCACGCTATAACTCCGTTAATAATCCGATTTTAGTAATTCAAAAACTACGGAAGACTAATTTATAAATACTACAAAGTAGTAACATCATCATTTATGATTTTCTTTAAATTTGAATTTTTGATTGAAAATCATGTTAATTTAGTTATACAGGGTGTTGCGTTTTGAAACCCAACATAGGTAATTCTTAAAGTACTCTTCAAGCTGAATGTGTCTGTGAAGTTTTTAAAAATTTTTCATTCACTCAGTTTCAAGATATTTAAAAAAGATCAGTAACGAAATTCAATTTATATCAAACTATCAGCACGGCCTTGATCGGTGAATATTAAAATAAATTAAAGCTTTTTCTTTCAAAATTTTCCAAAAAAAAATAGATTTATTAATTCTCTGTCCAGTTTTCACCATTTTATTATAATCATTGATTAAAGCCTTACTGATACTTTGGTATAAATTGAATTTAGCTACTGAATCTTCTTAAAATATCTTGAAACTGAGCAAATGAAAAATGCTCAAATTGCACAGACAGATTTATCTCGAAGAGAATTTTAAAAAACCCGAACGGAATTCTGCTCTAAAATAATTAGGAAAGCGCAAATTCGAGCACATTTAAATTAATATGGGATTTCCTATGTTGCGCTTCAAAATGCAGCACCCTGTATGTATAACAACGGTGTAATATATTTTATGAAATTTTTTTGACTTGTTTTAACTTTCATGAACGATATGTTATGTTATAGCTACCTTTACGTCAGCGTCTGGTGGACAAAAACAATTGAATTAATCCAAGAAAAAAATTAACTAAGTTTTACATTGTAGTGTAACATAGCTTAATACTCAGTATGGTGATACCTTTTGCTGTTTCTCTTATGTGTTAAGAAAACCGCTGGCTGATATATCGCCTATTATCTAGTGTCATTCATAATGCCGTTACGAAATTAATGCCTAGATCTGTGGATGCATTTATGCATTGTTTATACCAGGGTTGGAAAAAAAACTGTCTTTTTTAAAAAGAACAAAACTTCCGTTTTTTTTTGTTTTAAACATGTTTAAAATTGACCCTAAATTATGCATGTTTTAAACAAAAAAAAAACAGTTGTTTAAAACAACTTTTAAATGTTTAAATTGCCCTTACAGCTTACATCAAAAGATATATATCATTATTATTATTTGATATTTGTGTAAAAATAAGAATTTATTAAAATTCGATCTCTAATTAAAAGAAAGATGAAAAGTTTGTAATGTTAGATTATGTACCCTTTTAAAAATAATGTATGTACTTTGATAATAATTTAAATCATTTAAGGCAGAACTTGCTTTATTTAGGATCTACGGTCGCGGTGTTTTAAATGATTTTCAAAGAAAGTATGAAGTATTTGGTATCAACATACTGAGAAAAACATTCCCAATAAAAACTAAAATCAAATCCAATCCAAAGAAATATTTTTTTCAAATTACTTGATCGCATTAGAAATAAAATACATGACTCGTGGCTTTTAATACTGGAAAACAAAAATTTCAAATATGTAAAAACATGTAGGATGTTCCATTTAAAATAACAAAGTTAATATTACTTCTGGTGAAACCAAAAGTCCAGTAGGTATATGTCTGAAATTTCAAATTAAATTTTTGTTTAATTCATCGTTTTCAAATTTTAGACAAACCTTAAAATTCTAGAAGGGCGAAATTCAATGAAGACAAATGAAACCATAACGTTATATAGTTTAAACACCGACATCTTACGATCACTTTTTGACCTAACATTGCATTATCATTGACAAATTCAATCCAGTTTGCTACATAATAACTCATGCCGTAGCCCATAGTATGAACAGGGAAGCGGAGGACCCTGTATGTTTCAAAACTTAATGTAATAATAAAAGGTTAAATATTGGAAAGGTGTTTTAAAATGTTACAATATAAGTATTATTCTAGTGATCAGTAATAATTAATGAATTGATTATAATCAATCTAATGCAATTTAAATTTAGTTCAAATCAGAGCTACAGTGTAGTCATCACGTCATCAGCTCAGCCACGCATTGTCTACAATTATTAAAACAATTGATATGATAACAAACTAAAGTTTAAAGTTAATCTGTCAGTGAAATACAGACCCTAAACAATTAACTTCTGGTTACACAGTATTACGTTGCAAAAATAAAACACATATACCAAAAGTGGTCTTTTTTAGCTTAAAATTACAAAAAGTGAATTTAAAACAGATGGTATGTTTTTAATTCGATGTTTTAAACATGTTTTAAACACTATGTTTTAAACAGTTTGTTTAAAACTTTCCAACCCTAGTTTATACTTATTGTCCAATTGAAGATCAAAGATTAAGTTAGGTATCGATTTAGGCCCAGGTGTGGCCCTAGCTTTATACTTAATCAACGAGTAGGTAGTTACTTTCCGAACATCCTGTATAACAGATTTTATGTTTCACATATACTAAAATAGGTCTGTATTGATAAAGAGATAATATAACATAGAAGTGTGTGTGAAATGTGCGAAAGATAACGATAGCGGGGGTTTAAAGATAACGACCGAAGGCGACCGTTTATCAAAAGATAATTAATTACACAAAAAGGCAGCCGGCCAAAAATCCATAAAACGCGGACGAATCAAATACGATGCTCACGTTACCGTTGCCGGGCAACGCTGTGTCGATGACAAAACAGCATCGTGCGGTAGCGACACTAGCGCTACACTAATTATAGCCGTAATTAGGATAAGCTCGGCACGGTTAGTTAACGCCGGGCGGGATCGCAGCCATTGTACTGTCGGGAATCGAACCGAGGACTTATAATTAGTTCAAGTTATAGCCCGTTTATATTGTCATGAAGACGATAATTGCTAACTTTATCTCTTAACCTCAATTTCAATTCAATCCTTGTTCACAGTTGCGCTTGGTTCTGTTAACCCTTGGAAAATTGTCACAAATTGACAATTAGTATTACCCTGAAAGCTGTTTTTGTGGAAGCGTAAAATTTTATCTCCCAACTGGCGAAACCTGAAATAAGACTTTCCCAATTCCTTCCAAAAATTTATTCCTAATCTACATACTCAATTAACTGGTTAAACATGTAAGCTATAACTTAGTTAATTAAAAAGTTTATTCCATCAATGCAACAAATACAGGGTTAGGATAAAGTATGGATCCATCGAAATATCTCGCAAGTGGAATTGACGATTTTAATGAAATTTTGTACATGCAGATAGAAACAAATGGCGCATGCGATGGGCTGATTTTTGTTTCTATTAAACTTCCGGTTTAGCCGGAAACGGCACCGACTTTTTTATTTTAAATAGAACACTCTGTATAATTTTACGTATTTTGACACTCCTCTGCCTTCTGCATCCATTAATATCAGGTTTCTTACCTTTATTTCTAGTCTCTAGCCGAAAAGATACCTTTTAGTTTTCTCAAAAAATACATCTTTGTCTAGTAGACGGTGGAATTGATAGTTATTTTATTGTCAGCAACATCTGTCAGTATCAATTCCTACATCGGAAATGTTTCATTTAAGTGAAAAAGAACGGATTGAAATCTTAATGATGATCGGTTTTGGTGATCGTGTTAGAACTCATCAAGAAGTTTGCGACTTATTTAACGGTTTACACCCAGAACGAAATCCTATAACGCGCTCGGTTGTTGGTAAAACACTTAGACGCTACAATTTGAATGGGACAGTATAAAATTTGCCAAAAAGTGGAAGACCAAAGACCGCAACTAACGCAATTGTTAGTGAAAATATTGCTACAGAACTGGAAGGAGTCACCTAAAACTTCTACCACATTTCTTGCATTACACCATGGGATAAGTCGTCGTTCTGTAGCCAAAGTATTGAAACGCGAAAAATATCACCCTTATAAAGTCCACCTGATCCAAGAACTGTCAGAAGATGATTACGATCGTCGAGTAGAATTTTGCGAAAGAATGATGGAAATTTGTAATAGCGACGAGCATTTTGCAACTAATTTGGTATTTTCGGACGAGGCAACTTTTTGTTTAAATCGTTCTGTAAATCGCCATAATTTACGATATTGGTCTGTCGACAATCCTAACTTATTGCATGAAGCACATACTCAATACCCAGAAAAGTTGAATGTGTGGGCTGAAATTGTAAGGAATTATTGGTCCATTTTTTATTAATGGTACACTGACCGGGGCAAAGTATTTGGAACTTTTAAACAATGAAATTATTCCTGCTCTTCAAGAAAATGGACTGCTTCCTCAAAATCTTTGGTTTCAGCAAGATGGAGCGCCTCCGCACTATGATAGACGAGTTAGGGATTTTTTGAATGTAACATTTCCCAATCGATGGATTGGTCGTAGAGGGTTTATTGAATGGACCGCTCGCTCCCCAGATCTTAATCCTATGGATTTTTTTCTGTGGGGATATTTAAAATCAGCTGTTTACGTGAGACGTCCAAATAATTTGCAAGAATTGAGGCAAAGGATATTGGATGAATGTAATTTAATTCGTAGGGAAGTTTTCGCAAATGTGTCTCAGGGATTTGTTCATAGACTTGCTTATTGCCAAGAAGTAAATGGCCAAAACATTTTGAACACTTAAAATAACTAAATGTAGTTCTTTTGCTCTTTAATAATACATAAAAACCATTGCAAATACAAAAAAATAAACAAAAAAGAAATAAATTAATATAGTTTAGATCCAATAATTAAAAAGCTATCTTTTCGGCTAGAGACTAGAGATAAAGGTAAGAAACCTGATATTAATGGATGCAGAAGGCAGAGGAGTATCAAAATACGTAAAATTATACAGAGTGTTCTATTTAAAATAAAAAAGTTGGTGCCGTTTCCGGCTAAACCGGAAGTTTAATGGAAACAAAAATCAGCCCCTCGCATGCGCCATTTGTTTCTATCTGCATGTACAAAATTTCATTAAAATCGTCAATTCCACTTCCGAGATATTTCGATGGATCCATACTTTATCCCAACCCTGTATATACAAGGGTTTAATATGAATGTTAGTTATAAGAAAATAACTTATTATTAAGCATAGGATTTGAATAAGTACACGCCTTCGTTTCAGTAGCGCCTTAAAAATGTATCGAACAGGCACACTGTGTAATGGGACGGTGAAAATAATTTACGGCGTTCTTACTATATGACGCAATGTCGCAATAAAGTCCGCCGGTCGAGGTACAACTGGTCAACTAATTACTCTGAAAATCTTTACACATTTAAACAAGAAGAGTTGATTACACAACTGTAATTTTTTATTGCGGCAATATTGTTATTGTTTTTTGTTATATAGAGTAACACCATTGCTGTAGCGGCGTTAATTGTCTCCGCAGCCCTCGCGTTTGTTTACACATTACAGTCTAATATTTTATATTGCCTGCTTCACTAGAATTTAAACCGCGCAAAATATATTTCTTCTATATATACTTGTTATTGTTAGTTAGCTGCCCAAAGGCAAGCTACCTTAACAGCACGAGCCCTTTCTTCAAATCTTCAACTTCGAATTCTGTTCAAATGAATAAATCATATTAAATGTACAGTCGTGCGCAACTTAAATGAACCTCCTCCACACTAAAACCTCACCCTTAGGATCCTACGCTAAAGGTTCCAAGAAATGTCAAATTATAGCACTTGAGTTGCGTACGACTGTACATACCTAACATGCACGACCGTCTTTTTTTAAATGTTATTTATAATGATGCTACTAATAGTTAATACTTAAATGATTATTTGGAGTTGTCGTCACCTCTGAATGCAAATTTGTATCCGTGGTGGTCGCAAATTCATAAAAGAAACATGAAAGTCAATGGGAACAAAGGAGCTGCGGATGGAGGAGCCCTAATGTTTCAATTTAGGCGGTCTCTCTTTTCCGATATCGCTTCGGAACAGCCGAACATGGGCCTAAACAAAACACGCACCCGCGAACAGCCGACTTTCTTTTGTCATCCATGGCCTGCCGCGACGATGATAAATTGCGTTTCAATTGGCCCCGCACTCTCCCCCATCTCCCCTAATAATGGCAGTGGCGCTCCGGATAACAGAAAGCCGAAGACAAATTGGTCGTCCGAGTTAAATAAATAAATAAATAAAATTTAATTAACCATCATAGTAAGAGTAAATTTTCTGATAAATAGGAACAGTATACCGGGTGTTCTTGATTTTAGGCAACACCACAAGTAGCAAAACAAACAAGTAATGCTATTACTGGATGCATTATTGGATACATTCAGTATGTCTACTTTTAACAGTAACTTCAGTAAAAAATGAATTGAAATTCCTGTGAAGCATAACCAGAGTGGACACTCGGTATAGTATTTCATCAAAATGAAATAAGCTCTAATACGTTGAGCAATATTGATAATAGAAGTATTATTTCAGAAGAGGAATAGATTTCTGAATTGTAAAGTGATATAAAAGCAGTCAGTACTTCACTTACTTATTTCAAAAGTTGTAAAATAATCGACATCCTATTGCGGTCCTAAGGCAGAATGCAATCGGTAACTTTTTATTGCATATACCAAGGAATTACATTACGAAAAGATGTACATTAATTACTTTTGCTTTAAAATATACCCACAAAGTAAAAGTAACATTTTTCAGTGTACGCTTTAGTTAAGTATTAGTTGTACAGTCGTGATCAAGCTAATCGAGACCGATTGACATTTTTGTAACCCTCACTGCCAATGCCAATAAGGGCGTAGTTAGCTTGCAGCGGTCTCGATTAGGATGATCGCGACTGTACGAACGTACTGGAGATGTAACTAAAGATGAAGATAACGAATATACCTAACAGTCTCGAGTTTTATAGCGTCATAAATTTGAAGATACTTAAAGTGACATGTGTAGGAAATTGAAGATGTAATTATGAAATGAGTTACAAATTGAAGTGCAGTTGCATGCTCTTATAACTATTCCAAGGATTAAAATATGATATTTTCGTCGGTACGGTTGCGGCCCTTGAAAACTGGTACATCGTGAATTGACATAAATGTCAAAAATTCGTAATTTTGTAAACTGTCATCTATCGTTTTGTTGTCAGTGTCAAATTTGACAAATCCATGGCAGGTTTTAGTGTGAATTCACTCTTATAACGTTTTCTGCTGTGCACTGAGTGTATCTTCATCTCGCTTTATTACAGAAAGCTGAACGGAAATGAAAATATACTCAGTGCGCGCTAGTACAGTCAGCAGACAACGCTATTGGAGTGAATCCCCAAAACTGGAGCAACTTCCTATTGTTGATGACTCAATACTGACAGCTGTCATGTGACAGCACAATTTCAAATGCAAATTAATAGCGTGCACTGAGTGTATCTCCATCTCATTTTAACACATAAAGCTAAACCGAGATGGAGATATACTCAGTGCATGCTAGTGCAGCCAATGGAAAACGCTATTACACACAGGATATAACTTACAAGTTTGTCGTATGTGACGTTACGTCAAGAAACAATTCGCAGTTGCAGTGTTCTAAATACTCGAAGAAAATTTTCTTGATTGTGACAGTTTGACATATTTGACCACTTTGTAGAATAGACGTTTCAAGTACAATCCAGTCATTTGGTAGCTTTACCAGGAAGAATTTCCGGGAGTTTTTATACTTGGTATTTTTATGGATTTTGAGGTAGGTACTCTTTTCGAATTTTCGTTTTGCCATCTCGCATCTTTGCCGCCTCTGCCACCACATTGGAAAATGGCGCTCAAAAACAGTTTTTGGACAAAACCTTCTTTCGGATTCATTTTACGATGAAAATAGTTATGTAATATGTTAAACTAGAGAAAGTTTCTTGTAACTTATGTCAATGTAGTCTTTCTAAAAAATAAATACTTTCGGCGTGCGAGCTTCGTAAATTTGATAATCACTTTTTGGAGACGGACGTTAGAAATACAAGGCATCTATTATTCTACTATTTATTAAATGAATTATTATAAAATTAAAAAATCACTTTATCTCTAAAACAATAGGCGTGTTCTTTTTGCCACAAATCTCATCTCAACTCAGATAAACGTCATTTCCATTGATATGAACTGTGATTTCGGTCTTCTACCTTGTCACTCGTGCACTCCTATTGGTTGTCAGGTTGAAATACACATTCAAACTTACTTGTTCGCGCGAACGGAAATGACGTTTATCTGAGTTGAAGTGAGTTTTGCGGTAAAAAGAACACACCTAATATATTTATATTTTATTGACGTTATTATTGATTTTAGTGTAGAAGTTTGTTATACAGCACGGCATTATAAATTAATTATGTAACGTATTACAACGACTATAGAGTTTCCGCAAAGACACCGTCACGTTATAAATGCATCGTTATAAATTTGGAATGGTAGTCAAGATTTCAAAACAGAAGGGAAAAGCACAAAAACATATTTGAAAAACATGTTCATAAATTTAGACAATTTTAGAATCTCCTGTTCGTTTACAAGCAGTAATTGAATTTTCTCTTTTATAATGATTTCATTTATGACGTAAGAAGCACCGCTACGTTGTAAATACATCGTTATAAATTAGATGAGGTAGTTAGAATTTATTAAATTTAGACAGTTGTTGATTACGGTGCTTTTCTTGTTCAGTTTCATGTAGCGATTGCAGTTTTTATTTTATATCGATTGCGTTTATAACGTAACGATGCATTTGCGCAAACTGTATGACATTTGTAAATTACTTTAAGTACACCATGGACTTTGCAAAATATCGATTTTCTCTTTCTACATTCAGCGAATCCCTAACAAATGCTCCTAGAATGTTACGATGTCACGACAGGAATATTTTGATTAAAACTAAAGTTCTTTTTCCCAATTTAACATCCAAGATTCTCCAATTAATTAAAAAAAGGTAAAGTCAGATTAACTTCATTGCATATTTCAAACACATACACCTACCATTTTTTTTCAATATATTTCTGCGGATTAGATTAATTTGAGTTAAGATACAACGTGACTTCAGACCGCAAGGGACAGAGCTGTTTGATGAAAGTTGAAAGGAGATAGCTATATACAAGTTGGAAAAATTATGAATCGGCCGATCGGGGCCCTATTTCACCAACAACTTTGCATAATTTGCGTTTTGTACTTTGCACTTTGCATGTCATTTTGTGTTCCATCAAAGTAATTGAAATCGGCAAAGTACAGAATACAATCGAAAAGTGAAAAGGGCAAAGCTTTCTTGTTGTTTTTCCAATAATGATTCTAGCGATGACGAAGATCAGGAATATAACAGAAGAAGGAGAGAACTTTTCAAACAAAGAAATAACTTCGAAATACAGTTTTGAATTTAAAGAGTGCTTTTTTCCGTCGCGACGTCAAATCCGATATGTGTTGCAACAAATTGGAGTTATTTTAGAAAGAAAGAAAGAATGATAGAAACAAGGCCCTAACAGCAGAACAGCAGCTTTTTTTTTAGTCTCAACTAGTTCAGATATGGAGGCTAGTATCATTGAATCGCAAAAAAGCGTAGTATTTCATCGTACTGTCAAGTATATCAAAAATTACCTCATCTATTTCGTCACATTTTTTTATCTGCCCTGCCCTCTCTACTAATTTCTTTTTTGCATTATCTCTCTTTGCTTATAATTGAGTAATATGTATATTTTGCAGAGGTATAATCAGATTTCATGTTATACATTACAAATACGATATAATTATACTATACCGAATGAACGAATATTAATTTGACATTAATAGCTTTATAAAAAAAATGCAATTTGCTGAAAAACGTTTTGCAAAATAAATATCGCAAATGCAAGTGCAGTGTAGCTATGTATAATAACGAATTATCCTCACACCATCAAAGATGACTAATTAAGCCCTAAAATATATTATTTTAAGACAGGAAACATTTAAATAAAGCACCTATTCATTAAGAGCGCTCTAAAGATTATGTTTTCCGTCCGTGGCGAAGCGCTTTGAAGCACGGCCGCTGGCGTAACTAAAGGAAAACACATGACAAGTAACAATCCGCCCATTGTTTAAACAATTCTTGGCCGAGGTGGGTAATGTGCGCGTATTTTCGACCTGTACAGTCACATAGACTGGAACTAATATCACTAAATGTCGTACACATGTGTGACGAGGTCCTCATTCGAAACAGATACGCTTATGTTTGCTTTTAGATAGGCTGACACGTTCTCAGCTTTGATGCTATATTTATGAAGGAGGAATGGAAAAAAGAATGACACTTCGTGCCGCAGTCATTTCGACAAATTTCGAGTGTTTAATTACTTAAGCTAAAATATTTTCTGTAATTAGAAAGTTTACAGTTTCTCTGTAAAGCTCTCACTCCTGGAGATCTCAATGTTGCATTATTACAAGGTTCAAAATAATAACACCGGCCGGTGTTATTTGCAGTCTACACCGAAAGATAACACATTTTTGTGTGAATTTTCACAATTTAATTATTCATTTGATAACGTCTAATTCAGGAGTTGCTAACGGAGTCCAAATCGATTATTTTAGAGGGTGAGAGTCATGAAATCTTGTTTAGTGGAAGTCAACGTGAATAGTTTATGGAAAAAAGTTGAATAATATGATATAAATGTGAATTAAACATTATACAGTGTGGAACACAGAAAACAGGACACACAGTATCGTGAAAAATTTAAAAACGAAAATCATTTTCTGCGATATTTTCAAAACTATTGAAAACATTTCAAATTTCTTTTCAGATTATTTGCCCTAATTTAACCAACTTCGTATCTCTTAAGATAAGCGAGATCAACATAGTGGCACTCGAAAAATGAACAGCCTGTATATATTTTTTTTCTTAGCTTAGGTTAGAAGTCAAGAAAAGACGATCCATTTATTATTTATCAAAGTAAAAATAAAATGCAGCAAATCGAATAAAATATAAACAAAAGACGATCGTCGATGAAATAAAAACCAAAAATTAGTTGTGTAAAATAAGTTAAATAGATGTAAAAACTGACGAATTTGTAATGTAATGTAAATATTAAAGAAATAATAATTGAAAATAAAATAAAGTCAAATCCAATAAAAGTTCAAAAAAATAATATCTCATCAAATGAATCAAAAAAAAAACAAAAACGGGAGATAATAAATTGATAGTTAAAAAAGAAAACAAATCAAATGAAATCGGATAACAGAAAAACAAAGTTCGACTAAATGATTGCATTAAAAATTGAATTCAATAAACTTAAATAAGATCCAAATTAAAAAAAAAAAAAAAATCGGTGGTGAAGATAAGTCGAAAATACAAATTGTATAAAACTAACTAAGCCAAATATAATCAAGAGCATTGACTTAACCGAAAGTTTGAACAAAAGAAAATAAAGTAAAAAAGAATCAAACTCATAATTCAAAAGTAAAAAATTAGTCTTAAAATAAAAATAGCTACACCATGATCAGTGTTGGGCCTTAGGGGCGGGCGAACCGAGCCACCGCCCGGGCCCCCGCGTCTTCAGAGGCCCCACAGTATGTGAATTTTTCAATTCTTTTGCCTAAGATACTTCAGTCAGAACTAAGATTATCTAATGTCTGCTTAAATCATATAAACACGAAAATACTTGCGGATCTGTATAAGATAAACAGTCAGAACCTCTATTCAGTCCACAAGAAAAATAAAAAAAATCTTATGGAACGTATAAATAAACAATACATATAAACAAATAGACTTCCTTAATACTCCCCTCGTACTTTTAGAGAAACAACATTTTCGAGCAGCTCTTATTCCTAGAATAACATCTGTTGTATGAGGACTAGATTTTATGGTCCGCAATAATTTTTTGCCTCTCCTTAGATTTTAAGTTTGGTTAAGTTCGCATTCTACTTTCAAATATGTTTGTTGTAAGATTAAGTTTTTAAACTCTCGATGTTATAATTCGATAACCTAATGGGTTGGTTAATATTAGTGGACAGCCTTTATAAACGTTCTTAAAACAGTATGTGAAAATATACTGATTCTATTTGATTTTATTTCATTTTTGTTTTTAGTCATAAACCGATCGTATTCTGTCTTTACTTGATTCAATATGACGTTATTTTATAATTTGAATTGATTCTCTTTTGTTTCTTTTTTTTTGCTCTTCATTCGATTGAACTAATTGTAAGTGTTATATAGAATATTTACTTTCGTCTTATCTTCGTCACCGATCGTCTTTTATTTAATTTAATTTTTAAGACGATCCACTTTTTCAAAAGACTCGTCGATTTGGTCTGATTTTTTCCCCTCTCCAGAAACTATTTTTAATAATACAGGATGTTTACAAAAAGCTGGGCTAGTTTTAATTTTTTTTTATGTCCCAGTTTTCTTTTCTTTTAATTAATCGTCTCAAAAATATCGATTTTATCCGTTACTTTGTTTCTACGCTGTATAATTTGTTTTTTCTTTTATTCGATTACATTTAATTTATCTTTATTTTTTATTTTATCACTTTATTCTTCATTCGATACGAGTTTGTTTTTTCACTCGATACGAGTTTGTTTAATTATCAATTGATAGTTTTTCGTTTTTTTTTTCATTTACTTGATTTGAGTTTATTTTAAATTTTAATCCCTTCGATCGATCGCTTTTATGCGATTTGATTTTATTTATATATTATCATGGATCGTCTTTTGTTTTTTTCTTTTGTTTGCTCGATTTGATTTATTTTTTATCATTTCGATCGACCGCCGTTTTTGTTTTCTCTTTTGTGCGATTTGATTTTTGTTTATTGATTATTAATTGATCGCCTCTTGTTTTTGTTTTTTCATTTACTCGATTTGAATTTATTTTACATTTTGATCCCTTAAATCGATCGCCATTTTTGTTTTCTCTATTATGCGACTTGATTTGATTTTTTTATGACTAATTTTTTCTTACAATTTTTATTTTCGTCTATCATCTTTTGTTTTTTTTATTCTTTCGTTTGACTTTATTCAATACTCCTACGATTTTTTATCTTTTAAATATTAATTGGATCGACGTTCGTTGTGGTTTGTTGTTTTTTTTCCTTCATTTATTCAATCGGAATTTACTTCATTTTACGTTTTAATCTTCAATATTAACAGATTCAATTTTCGGTTGTCAATATTTATATCGATTTGACTTATTCTTAGTTTTACACGTTTTTGTTTTCGTCCTATGTTCATCCGCGATCGTCTTTTGTTTTTGTTTTGTTAGATTTGACGATTTTTTAATTTTAATTTTGATTATCAATTAATCGTCTAATTTTCTTTTTTATATACCTTTATTTTATAGTTATCTTTCTATTTCATAGTTACATTTTTATTTTACAGTCACATTTTTATTTCACAGTCACATTTTTATTTCGTAGTCACAGTTTTACTCCTTTATTTAGTCATATTTTTATTTCAGAGTCACATTTTTATTTCACAGTCACATTTTTATTTCACAGTCAAATTTTTATTTCACAGTTACATTTTTATTTCACGCTTTCGAATAACAGCATGTATTAAAATTTGAAGCACGTCAAATAACAGTCACAAGAAATTATTTTACCTACTTTTTTTTAAATTTATTGAGTATATTCTGTTGTTTATAATGCAAGGAAGAAAAACTTTGCCGCCTACCCTGCAAAATTTCTCGCCAGGGGCCTCGCAACTATTCAGGCCGACTCTGATTATGATTCAATAAAATTCATATCTCGGGGGGCCGCGAAAAAAGAACTGATGCCTTAGCTCAGAACAAATGTCACTTATTCAGGAAAATAAAATTTGTAATTTCTGATTTCAAAATTAAGACTATGCAATTGTCATTTATGAATACAGCGAGGACAAAATAGTACCGTCGCAGCGGAGGTTTCCGTTACTACATGGTCGACTAGAGCTTAAATTTATTGTGTGGCGAAATTGCTGATAAACTAAGGGCAGGGACTTTTTAATCCTCGCTTAGGTGCCACTTGCGTAGTTTACGAAAAAAAAAAACAAAACACCTATTTAGTTAAGACCTGTATTGAGGCAGGGGACTTTTTTATCCTCGCTTTATTTATGAATGAATGAACTTCACTTACAAATTTTTTATTACTTTCAATTGTTAAAATAACATGCGCAAAATGTAGATTGTTTTGTTTTTTGTCAAAAATTTTAGAAAATCCGTGTTAAACCAGGAAAGAGTAGAACGATTAGGGCGAGAATCCAATTCATTTCCCTGACAAAAAAAAAACCCGTCCCCATTCGCATTCAAGTCAATAATCGAAGGCCTCAAACATTATACTTTAAAATGAAACAAAAAAAAAAAATGAAGGCGCATCAGTCACACGACGGTAATTCGAAAATAATGAGTTTATTATCGGTGTTGTGCGGCCGCTTAGTGCCGGTAGCGCCGCTGTGATTATCTGGTGGCCGGCGATAGAACTAAAACAAACACTGCGGTGGTTGCTTGTGTATACAAAGTAACTTACACCAGCGGCGTCGGGGATTTTTTTTTTCGCCAAAAACCGAAGCGATGATGTCATAAATACTATTTGAAATGATACAGGCTGGAATTTCTTTAATCAAAATTAAATCGTTTATTATTTATTTGTTAATTAATACCGTGCCTTCAGTTGAATTCCTCATTAAAGTGGGCTATGATTTCACTGTTTTTTTTTTTCTCCTAAGATTTGCAGCACTGATAGCTGTTCAATTATTTAATTAAACAAATGTCAAGTTGACACTTTGTATTTTCAATTAATTCAAAATGTTAGAATTACAGCAGAAAATATTTATTGTTGAAAGTTATTTTCAAACCGGTAGAATAGAAAATGGACAGTTAGTTTATTCAATTAATCAGTGTGTACAGAAGTTTCGACAGCAGTTTTCTAATTTTGCTTTTACTTATGAAGAGCTAGTTAAACATATCCATGCTTGTGTTCTTGAATTTCGTGAAACAGGATCACTTGGTCGCAAAACAGGGTGCGGAGCAGCTAAGAAAAGGAATGCAGCCTGCATTGAAGATGTTCGGGATCGAATGGAACACTCTCCCAAGAAATCTATTGCGAAACTTTCACAAGAAGTTCAGCTATCAGCGGGAACATGTAACACTATTCTTAAAAAAGACTTAAAGCTTTATCCATATAAGATTCAAGCAGTCCACGAACTCAGGCCAGTAGATTTTCACAGAAGAACAGAATATTGTCAGTGGTTTCTTGATAACTTAAACAACGACGACATTCTTGACAAGTGTTTCTTTTCCGATGAGGCCTGGTTTCATCTCTCAGGGTATTAAATAAACAGAATATGAGAATGTGGTCAGCAGAAAATCCCCATGAATTTGTGGAAACTCCATTACATCCATTAAAAATTGGTGTTTGACCAGCAGTGTCAAGAAGGCGTATCATCCGACCAATATTTTTTAACGACTCAGTAACTGCTGAAAGATACCGAAATGAGCTATTAGAACCTTTCATTAATCAACTACATGATGAAGAACTTACAGAAGGGTTTTTTCTGCAAGACAATGCCACTGCCCACACAGCTCATCAAACAATGACTTTCCTGCAGCAGTTTTTCGATAATCGGATTGTGAATTTTCCTGCAAAGTCTCCGAATCTCACAATTATGGGTTACTTCATTTATCCGCACATGAAAAACACAGTTTTTAGAACTACGCGTCACACAATCGAAGAACTTCGTGCGGGCATTACAGATGTGTGTGCTAACGTAACCCCCGAACACTTAGCAAACGGGTTTGAAAACACGAAACGCAGAGTACGCTTATGTATTCAAGCTGAAGGAGAGCACTTTGAGCATCTACTTTAAACTTTAATGTTGTGTTTTTATTTGATGTTATGATCAGTACTGACAGTTAATGACAACTGTTTTCTCTAGAATTGTGTCGCCAACTTCATAAAAAAATCACAGCTTACTTTAATGAGGAATTCAACTGAAGGCACGGTATAAAGCAATGATTAATCAAGAAGTTACCCCACATCATTTTAATGCTAACTACAAACAAGGAATGTGATGACCGGTATTAAACTTAATACTGGTTATCACATTCCTTGAAGCAATAAGCAAGAAAGTAAGCTTCATTAACATCATTAATAACTCCGTTATTGTTTTCGAAATTGATCTGAGAGTAATTATTTAAGGTAGAATTCCCTTATAGTATGATACAAGTCTTCATTCACCAAAGCTCCTTTAGATTTTTCAGCAATACAGCGGTGTTTACTGCGATAACATGAAATATGAATTACGATAAATTTAATGAACAAATAAAATAGCGACATCTTACAATCGCTTTTTGACCTGGCATTGCAGTAGGATTTATTTGTAAAATAAATAAATTTAATAAATGTTCAGGCTACTGGAAGGAGTAATGCGTGCATCTCATCTTAACCTTTACGCAATCGGTTTTACTTGACCGTTAGACCCAATCGTACAGACAGTTACTTATGGCCAGTTGCACCGAACACTTAAAGCCGAGCTTAACTTTAAGCACCGCTTAGAATGTGATTTACTGAATGTTGTATAACCACAAATGTCACATTATAAGCAGTACTTAAAGTTAAGCTCGGCTTTAAGTGTTCGGTGCAACTGGCCATTACTGTTTTATCGCTTTATGAGAACCATCAGTGATTTGGATTACTAATTAGTATGATGTTACGTTTTCTGCAACGATAAAACACAGGTAACTGGCGTAGAAGAAAACTGGAATTTATCAGACCGATTAATTTTTACGTTTGCATGATAGCCTAGCCTTGCCGCTGTTTGCTTATATAATAAAAAATATTTATTTTTAACAAGGGTGGGTTAGTTAAATCCCATGCAATTCTATGATATTCTGATATCTTTTCCTATTTGTCATTAAAAAAAACATGATAATTGAAAGAAAAAAATTTTCATACAGCAACAATATCAAAAAACGAAGAAAGAAAGAGCGAACGGAATTCATTTTATATGGACGAGTGCAATTTTAATTTCCGTAGAAGGCAAAGAAGAAGAAAAATGGCGGAGCGTTTGTTTGCGGTACTGTAAATGCGGGGATCCGAACAACAACCTAATTAAAATAAAAAGTGAAATAGTCGTTCCCGCCGCCGCAAAATTACCGCAAACTGGCGAGAACAGATTGCAGGCCGGAATTTCCCTTCTCGACTGAGAAGCCCCATCTCGGTACAAACCGGCGCAAATATTTGCCCAACTCCGCTCACAAAATTAAGTGGAATTGAAATGGACTCCGAAGGTAAACTGACGAGTTCTGCACTGAGCAGGAGGAGAACATGGGACGACGAGTGCAGCGAGCCGATAATAAATTCGTCCCTGCTGTTAAATAAATGAAACCAACAGATTTATTTATTTTTATTTTTTTACTTTTAAGTGCCCCGTCAAAAGTATCTCCTCACATTCAGGAAATGTGAATTCAAGGTATAGTTTTGCAAATTAATTTTGCGGTATTACAGAAATTAAAATTAAAACTATCCGAGGCCATTTCATATACAAAATTTAAATACCCTCTTCAAAAATTCAGAATTCAAAAAAAGGTCGTGTTAAATAAACAAAAGAGTCTAAGTTTACACTAATTCCTTTTTTTTCTACACTAACCACTCATTCTAAACATTTACCGACACATGACATTAATCACCCATCGACTGTTTTTAAATTAACTTCTAATCACAGTCTCTCACAAAGTAATTCAAGAACGAGTTACTGTCTGCCATTCAACGCGATTCGGCGCCATGCATTTAGATCCTGACAGGATGTGTAGCAATCGTTGATCGCGCTACCCCTTCTCTATTCCATGTCATACCAATGAAAACTGAATCAAATTTGTGAAACTATGCTTATAACTTATCTGACTATCATTGACTCTAACAGAACTACCCATAACTACTATCTGGCAAGCTGAACTAATTGAATATCGTGTGACCTACGCGATTAACAAGTGTCAACTGACTAGTAACTAAAGTCTATTGACTAATGTCTTTATTGACTAAAGTCTATTGACTAAAGTCTATTGATTAAAGTCTCTATTGACTAATGACTAACTCCTGAAAATCATATAACGCTATTTATGATATAACTATGATCCGTGCCTTACGTCACAATCGATTCTTCATCCTGGGGAATGACCAAAATTCAGTTTGTCAGCAACAATTTTTTTTTACCAAATCTAGTTTACGAAAGTTATTCAATATCCCTGAAATGAATCAATTGTAAAGTCATGATTAGAACATGTAAACAATAACATGATTAACATGGATCGCCATGCAATGAAGAAACAAACGAACGCAAGCTACAATCGTGTGTTCCTGACCTGGTGGATTGTAATTGCTTAGTACACTTGCGCACAAAAAAAGCCGGTCCATCACATTTAAAGATATTGTATGGTTTCACGCTTCATATTTATTGTCAATTGTTGTTTTAAATTACTTAAAAAACATTTTCTTCTAGTTAAGGTTACATAAAGTTAGAAATTGAAAAATAAATAAGACCGAAATAACAATTTGAGACATTTTTTCATTCAACGTTTCTGTCGTTTGGGATTTAATTAAGCTCGTTATAGACACAGAGTCTGTACGCTTGTTCATCACTAAAACTTGAAAATTTACCCAGCAAAGCCTTATTTGCTTTTGAGAAGGCTCTCGGCTTATATTAATAATGGCTAAAACAATTAGTTAAATATTAGGCTGCATTACCGAGCGGTGCCTGTAATTAACTGCTGAATTAGTAATGGCTGCGTTATTAGGTTCGCGTACAAGCGGTCACATGCTCTGAAAGGAAACATTTAGAACCCTGATTAGATGGCATTTGTGTTCGTTTACTTTCCGTCAGGGCCGTGTCAATAATTAAACAAAGGAAGAGCCCCCGTTTGGTCGCGAAACAAATACACGACAACAATGCACTTCACTGCTGTTTAGTATTGTGCTTTGACTTAATTCGCTTTTAAGGACGTCAGAAATATCATACTACGTATAATGTTCTTCAATATCAGCAGTATAAAAAAAAAACTTAGTGATAATCAGGACCCGGTGTCATATATTTTACGTTAAAGAAGCGGAGCGTCGCTTATTCCAAATCCTAGTACTCTTGTATTCGGATAAATTGAGACCGTTTTAATTGACTGCGTGTAGCAAAATAAAACATTAATTTAATTACGTATTTCTTCTTTTGGCCAATGATAAACAGTGTTGAATACGTCCTCGATCCACTTATTTGTTTGAAGGTCAACGATCTTCTTTTATGTTTAATGTATTGGAGACTGTTGCTTGTTTAACAATAAATTTGGATTAGACTCCTAACCACAATATATATTTTTTTTAAACTAAATACGTATTTCGGCAGTTATGCTGCCATCTTCAGTAGTTGCGACTTCTATCCTACTAAATCACAGGAGAAGTGACGGTGTCATACCTATCGCTATCTTATATACTAAGTGCGTTCCGCTCCAATGAAGCGTGCGCTTCCAGTAGTGAGCGCCTCACCGGGTTGCGTCAACTAAGTCAAGCAACACAGAACCTGCCAAAGGCCCGTGATCTGCGTTCATTAAATCATTACTGGTTTTGTGTATAAAAATGGTTTCAAAACCGTCTAATTCCCTGTTGCTTGACGTTGATTTTACTAACCTAAGATTACTTAAATCTATTTTATGACTGGTGTCAAAAATATGTTGGGCAGCACTAGATTTTTCAATTCTATTGTACTTTAAGTGAGCTAAATGTTCCTTAAAACGTGTTAGTATGTTTCTTCTTGTTTGCCCAATATATTTTTTAGTGCATCCTTGACAAGATATTTCGTAGATCCCTGATTTCTCATTTGGTTCAGTTTTGTCCTTGGGGTTTGTTAGTAAACGTTTCAGAGTGTTGTTATTAGTATATGCAATTGTGTTTTAAAAATGTTATTTAAACCTTTAGAGCAGCTTTTGTCAAACGGAATTTTAATGTATTTAGACGTGTTTGTTTCTGCTGGAAACAAAGTGGTAATTTTTTTGATATTGGTCTTATTTACAATTTTCCTTAACATATTTTCTAAAATATCATAACACGTTTTAAGGAACACTTAGCTCACTTAAAGTACAATAGAATTGAAAAATCCAGTGTTGCCCAACATATTTTTGACACCAGTCATAAAATAGATTTAAGTAATCTTAGGTTAGTAAAAGCAACGTCAAGCAACAGGGAATTAGACGGTTTTGAAACCATTTTTATACACAAAACCAGTAATGATTTATTGAACGCAGATCACGGGCCTTTGGCAGGTTCTGTGTTGCTTGACTTAGTTGACGCAACCCGGTGAGGCGCTCACTACTGGAAGCGCACGCTTCATTGGAGCGGAACGCACTTAGTATATAAGGTAGCGATAGGTATGACACCGTCACTTCTCCTGTGATTTAGTAGGATAGAAGTCGCAACTACAGAAGATGGCAGCACAGCTGCCGAAATACGTATTTAGTTTAAGTTTAAAAAAAAAACATATTGTGGTTAGGAGTCAAATCCAAATTTATTAATCTTCTTTTATGATAATCAAACCACAGATGTGCGTGCTAATTTTTAATTTGATGTAAAAAGTAATTTACGTAGCGAGTTGACTGCGCGTTTCTCTGCGTAACGCTAACTCTACGAATCGCATCACATACGGATAGTAGGCGGTGCGTCCCATTAAAAATATATTTGTCCGCGAGTTGGTGATAATTGAATTACCAACTCGTCGACTTGATCATTTAATTTGCATTTCATGTAAACAATTGATTTAACATTTAACATGAAACTGTGGCGACCAGTCACAAATGGAATAAATAATAACGCAAACTGTCCTTTGTTCCTGCAGACCAGTTAGGTTTTTAGTTTAGGATTTCCTGTGTGACGTAATGTGTTCATACCGGTTGCTGAATCGTACGTCGAATCATTAAAATTCAATGAAACAAATGCGGCAAATAATAATTAAAGATTGAAATTTGGATCATTTTTCATTATCCAATTTTTCATAAACGATTAGCAAGAATGTTAAATTTTAATTTCCTGTATTTAGCAGCGTCCAAAAGATTATATATACTTACACTTTAAATTAATGGAATTATGAGGAGTTAAGTTAATAACCGATTCATTAATTGTCATCCAAATTACAATAAAAAATAAAGACACAGCTAAGATTGGCCCTTCATTATTAAAACAAGTAGCGTTGTCTTTTATAATAAGTATTGAAATAATAAAAATTAGTCTGTAAGCACAAGAAAAAAATGTACGTCTCAATTTTTTTAACCTTGTGAATGTCAGAAATCTTTTAATTTGTTTGAATGGATGATATATGATTTTAGAAAATTATTTGTCACTTAAAAATTTACAATCTCTTTGTGCAAACATTTATCTTTATTTTCTGTTCTAAAACAATCCATTAGGTACGTTACTTTATTCGTGCTAAATTAGCGTCACTTACGCGACAGTCTTTACAGTCTTACAGCTTAAGCCGTAACATCGCGTTGTCGTAGTTTTGACCTTGAAACTGTACGAGAAACAGTGAATAACAACCATACTGCTGTCTCGTAAGCTATCGCGCACAAAGCGGCCAATGCGGACACAACTATCCAGGTATCACATATTTTAAAGCTTCCTGCAAGTCGACTAAATACAGAATTGGTTCTATTTCGAATAACCCACCCTTGCCACCCTCGAAAAAAAAAACTCTTTCCAATTGTGAATACTGAAAACGAACTTTTCAAGAATGTGATTTGTAGCTACTTATTATACAAAGTGACTTATTTGTTGTTAAGCACGAGTATAATACATAGTTTTATCCTACACCTGTTTATTATGAAATCATAATAATGGCGATTTTTAACAGTTTAATTATAATGCTGATTTTTAATAACAGCTTAAATATGGGTTCATATTTCCACTAGCGTTTTATAGACCTGATAATATATTCAATACCAGCATTATTATGAATTCATAATTAACAGGTATTGCGTAAAATAATTTATTATTATCCTTGCTTTAAACCAGTGATTCCCAAACTTTTTCAAATGTCAACCTCTTAAAATAAAAGTCGATTTTCGTGGACCCCCTCCCTCCCCCAATTAAAGCTCGTTTATTACTGTAGCTCTAATTGAATTATATTAAAGTTAGATTTTTTTAGGCGCAATCTACACAGGTTTTTTCTTAATTGAATATATGTTTTAAGTCACTTACAAGGTATGATTAATCATCCTGTATGTTCGAGGCTTGAATTAAAAACGATCATTTTGGCATGGTTTCACAAGGCTTCAGATTGTTGTTTCTTTTTTTTTTTAATTAAATTGACTCGTCATTGACAAACTACCTCTTATTTGTCTTGATAATCTTAATGATGATGAAGAAGAAGAAGCAACTTTTCGTTATTAAACAATTGAGCATTTCTAGAATAATAATGACAATTAAAAATAATTTCTTGATAAAAACACACTCAGAAACATTCTAATCGGTTGTAAAAAATCGTATTAAACGTCGCGTCGGCCAATCAAGAAATTAATTTCCTGTTTCGTCTTTTATACTCTTAATAAAAACAACTTTTTTTTTAATTAAATCCAAAAAAAATCTACGCGCGCGTACGTCATCCGCAACGCCATCTACTGTCTAAATCTGAAAACTATTTTAATCGCATTTCCTATATCGGCGTTTTGGTCTTCCACGCCGCCGTTTCCCAGAAAATACCTGGTCCATGACATTGCAATTATTGCGATTTCAAAATTAAATAATTAAATTGAAAATGAAAAAGATGTGTCGGAATTATTTAGAGCGTCATCTCTTGGTCAGAAATAAAATCTGCTTTATTCTAATTACAAATGGCAGCACATCGCGCTTACTTCTATATCTTCTTTTGATATTTCTTTTTATCGAAAATAAATTGCAAAATAGAAATTAAGGCCTGACAGGATTTATACAAAGCGCCATCTCTTGCCTACATAGGGAGACATTTCCTGTAGCAGCATTTCATCATCGTCGTCAGCCTTCTTACTTCGCATTCAAGATGTGATGGAATAATTTGGGGCGTTATCTCTTGACTATTTTATTCTAATTTCAAATAGTAACTAGAACATCGTACTTATTTTAACACCAGATTATAATACTTTTATATCACAAGTGAATCGATCTTTTGGGATCTGCTCTTGCCTCTGCTTTAAACCTTGAATAAGAGGAAATTGCATAAATAAGAAATGCAAATGGGCAATGGATCAATTAAATTAGGATTAACTAACCTGATTTTAATTTTAATAAGTACAAAGTTTTTTTAAATCTCAAACCGGGCAGAATTACGAACGTTGAGTGGTTTCCCTTCATAATTCTGTCCGGCTTGAGATTTAAAAAAACTTTGTACTTACAATTTTCATCGGATAGGAACAAACTTCAATTTAATTTTAATGTTTTATTTAACTTTACTGGACCTTTTTAAGAACCTCCTGCGAAAAACTAAATGTCTAATATCGTAATTAAGTCACCCAAGACAGGTATGTGCGTTTTTCGCCTTTTTTACGACCTAAATACACGGTCTGATTATTTCTACAATATAATTTTTCTTTGATTCAAATTAAATGAATATAAATTGCCAAGCTATTAAATAATTATCAACGATAATATTGGCAAAGGTAAAATTTGAAACTAAGAAAAAGTTTTTAAAATCTATTGAAAATTTTTGCAATTTGAAGAGACAAAGCTGTTGGCAGTGTTGTTAAGTATCTAGATGCAAGTATCTAGATACAGTATCTAAATACTTTTTGAGTATCTAGATACATATCTCAGATACTACTAAAAAAATGTAACTAGATACAATTACAGTGTATCTATTCATTTGAGATACTAAGATACATTTTAGATACATTTTGAACTTCCATAAAAACAGCAGACCTTGGCGGAAATGAAACCTCCGATTTTACAGTCCCTTTCTTTTGATTTTTCCCTCTTGTTAATTATGTTTTCCAGTTTGTCAAATGACTGTTCTATTTAATTATATTATATGCGATTTGATAGTTCAGAAAATTGAAGATTATTTTAAAAATCGGGAAAGATAATTGACAAAAGGAGAAAATCAAAAGGAAAAGACTGTATTGTTGATTTTATCAACTTTTCTTGATTATGGGAACGCTCTCTTAGCTACAACAAGGTTGCAACTAAGGATCCTAGATTCATTTGACATTTAACTTGTCTGATACGGAAGTAGAGTCATTTCTGTTGATAACTTTATATTTTACGTTGACTTGACTTGGTTTCATACAAAACCAGGTAATTACTTATCAGCTTATTGAACAACTTAATTACAAAGATAAATTTTCTATTTAAAAAGACATACTGCTGAAAAAAATTGTGAAAATTATCACAGATTTTAGTGTGTACATTATTCACATATTCATACGAAAACTTCGTCAATTTTCACAAAAAAAAGTCGATTTGGATCGCAAATAATACCGTACCTCCACTACTGCATAGGTTATTGAATTTTACACTTGCAAGTATCTTGATAAACTGCAGATACTTTTTTTATATCTGTATCTAGATATTTTCCGGAAAAAGTATCTGTATCTGCAACTAGATACATATTTGTGAAAGTATCTACATCTGTATCTAGATACTATTAGAAATGTATCTTTAACAACACTGGCTGTTGGATGGAGAGGAAGGGAGAAGACTTTTAAAAAAACAAAGAATTGTCAATGATATTCACTTGCACTTGCAAGCTCAGTTATAGTGAGCCAAAATTGTCGTCGAGTTTTAGTAAATTAATGTATTTCACCGTACGGTGGGTTGAGTTTTCTCCTCCTTTCAATTTGAATATCCGTTTACTTAAAAACACCAATTAATTCTAGCAGAATATACAAAAGACAAAATGAGAAATTTCAACAAGTCTAATTCCCAGTAAGCCACGTTAATTTCCTCCGTCGTCCTAAACGCAAGAAGCAATTAATTCAGTTTTAAAGTTAATTTATTTGTGTACACAAGTCGGAGCGCAGTACCTAATCACCTTAATTAAAATGTTCCGTGTAAACTAACCGTGCTATACGTTAGCCATGTGGGACCGGAAGCTGTTGGTGCTTCCGCTTTTGCTTTGGCTGCACTATTCTGGATTGATAGCGCTGCCAGATTAAGTAATTGTGGCCAACTTTGACTATTACGGTCCTATTGTGCTATTTATTTGCAACCTTACTAACCACATCTACCTTTATTCTCGTCTTAATAAATTATCCAAGGACGAAGGACCTCCTTTGACAGTAGAACAGTTTCCTTGATAAATTTTTAATTACATAAACTATGGATGTCAAAAAATAATCTTTTTATTAGGTTTAGATATAAATAAATAATTAAATAAATAAAATAAAAAAGACTTTCGATGGCTCTAGTTACACCGAAACGGCATTTGCTTAAATCTAATTAATTTTCTTACAAAATTACAAGTTTTCTTATAAATCAAAATTTGAATTGTGTGGGGCAATCAGAACACAATGTTACTCTCTTACTAAATCAAGCACATACCACACTGGTTGCCGAAAATAACTAGAAATTAACCCGTACCAAGAAAAGAAATAAAAAAGGAACTTTAAAGGAGGTGAAAATGGAACGCAACAAATCTCAAGGTCAGTCCAACTCAACTGAACTCAGCCCAACTGTATTCAAGTGAAGTAAAACATTTACGGCCATTTTTATAATCAGACTTTAATTTAAAGTCACTTTAAGTATAGGGAAACAAATGTATTTCTTTAGGTTAAAGTTACTTTATTACCTGAAAAGTAAAAATTAAATGTAAAAAATGTAAAAACTGAAGTCATTTTCAAGGTTAATCAAACTCGACCCAATAACTGAACTCGATTGTATGCAGCTCAAGCAAAAAAATTAAAAATCAAAAGAACAAATAAAAAAATTGAAGTAAAAAATGAAATGAACAAAAATACAAAAATTTTCGATGTCAACCCAACTCAGCTGTATTCAATCTAACTTTCTTCAACAGCAGTAAAAAAATTATAACAAACTAAAACGAACCTCAACAAAACTCAAGGTCAACTGCACTCATCCAACTTATATTGTACTTCACTCTATACAAATCAACAATTAAAAAAAATTAAATTAAAAAAATGTTAAAATTTATTAAACACGGATTAAATTCAAGCCTAACAAATCTCCAGGTCAATCCCACTTAATAAGCTGTTGTCAGTTGCGTTGCATTGTTTTGAATGGTTCATGTAGCACAAGTAAAAGATTAAAAATTACAGGAAAAATCAAAAGCATAGATTAAAAAAAAAAATTAAATCAACTAAAGTGAAGTTCAACTAACGTCAAGGTCAGTCTAATCCAACTGGTCTCCTTAACATCGTTTAATATAAATAAAAATAAAAAATTGCAAGAAAAATTACAAAGTATAAAAATTGTTAACAATTAAAAATCAATTAAAATTAAGCTCGACCGATCTCAATGTCAGCGTAACCCAAACTGGTTCCATTCAATCCAGGCAAAAATTAAATAAAAATAACTGAACCAAAATTAAATTTAATTTTTCCGTACTTTAGAATTATCACTTACAAACAAATGAAAATTAATTCGATTTCATACTTTATAAGAACTAATGTCAACTTATAAAGAATGCACACTATTTTTTTTGGGACAACTGTATAAATTCTTGTGAATATCATTCATTTTTTTTTTTTTGGAAGATGGGCGCCAATTGATGTTTTCTTAAAAATCAAATTTGAATTGTGAGGCAATCAGGACACACTGTTACTCTCTTACTAAATCAAGCACGTACAACACTGGTTGCCGAAAGTAACTAGGAATTAACCCGTACCAACAAAAGAAATAAAACGGAAGGAACTCTAAAGGAGGTGAAAATGAAACGCAACAAATCTCAAGGTCAGTCCAACTCAACTGAACTTAACCTAACTGTATTCAAGTGAAGGAAAACAACTGAACTCGATTGTATTCAATTCAAGCAAAAAAAATTAAAAATCAAAATATAATAAAAAAATTTGAAGTAAAAAATGAAATAAAAAAATGTTCGATATCAACCCAACGCACTTGTATTCAATCTAACTTTCTTCAACAGTAGTAAAAGATTCATAACAAACTAGAACGAACCTCAACAAATCTCAAGGTCAACTGAACTTACACAACTTATATTGTACTCCACTCTAGACAAGCCAAAAATTAAAAAAAAAATTAATTAAAAAAATGTTAAAATTTATTAAACATGGTTTAAATTCAAACACAAAAAATCTCCAGCTCAATTCCACTTAATAAGTTGATATCAGTTGCGTTGGATTGTTTTGAATTGTTCATCTAGCACAAGTAAAAGATTAAAAATTACAGGAAAAATCAAAAGTATAGATTTAAAAAAAAATTGAAATGAATTAAAATGAAGTTCAACTAACGTCAAGGTCAATCTAGTCCAACTGATCTCCTTAACTTCATTTAATACAAATAAAAATTAAAAATTGCAAGAAAAATTACAAAGTATAAAAATTGTTAAAAATTAAAAATCAATTAAAATTAAGCTCGAGCGATCTCAATGTCAGCGTAACCCAAACTGGTTCCATTCAATCCAAGCAAAAATTAAATAAAAATAACTGAACCAAAATCAAACTTAATTTTTCGGTACTTTAGAATTATCAGTTACAAACAAATGAAAATTAATTCGATTTCATACTTTATGAGAACTAATGTTAACTTATAAAGGATGCACACTATTTTTTTGGGACAACTGTACAACTGTATACATTCTTGTGAATTTCATTCATTTTTTTTTGGGAGATGGGCGCCAATTGATGTTTTCTTAAAAATCAAAATTTGAATTGCGAGGCAATCAGGACAACATTGTTACTCTCTTACTAAATCAAGCACATACAATACTGGTTGCCGAAAGTAAATAGGAATTAACCCGTACCAACAAAAGAAATAAAAAAACCTCAACAAACCTCAAGGTCAACTGAACTTACCCAACTTATATCCTACTCCGCTCTACATAAGTTAAACATTAAAAAAAAATTAAAGTAAAAAAATGTTAAAATTCATGAAACACGGATTAAATTCAAGCCTAACAAATCGCCAGGTCAATCCCACTTAATAAGTTGATATCAGTTGCGTTGGATTGTTTTGAATGGTTCATCTAGCACAAGTAAGAAAATAAAAATTACAGGAAAAATCAAAAGTATAGATTAAAAAAAAAATTAAATCAACTAAAATGAAGTTCAACTAACGTCAAGGTCAGTCTAATCCAACTGATCTCCTTAACTTCATTTAATACAAATAAAAATTAAAAATTGCAAGAAAAATTACAAAGTATAAAAATTGTTAAAAATTAAAAATCAATTAAAATTAAGCTCGAGCGATCTCAATGTCAGCGTAACTCAAACTGGTTCTATTCAATCCAAGCAAAAATTAAATAAAAATAACAGAACCAAAATCAAACTTAATTTTTCCGTACTTTAGAATTATCAGTTATAAACAAATGAAAATTAATTCGATTTCATATTTTATAAGAACTAATGTCAACTTATAAAGGATGCACACTATTTTTTGCATAAATTCATGTGAATTTGATACATTTTTTTTTTCTTTTTTTGGAAGATGGGCGCCAATTGATGTTTTCCGTAAGGGAGTCGACTACCCTTCCTCCGGCCCAGACGAGAACATTAGAAGTATTGAAAATGAAAATTAAAGAATACAGTCAGCGTATCTTAAGCGTCTGTAGTATAAGCCAGTAATTAAAGCAAAGATAACAGAAATGGAAAAATATTAATAATAGAAAAAAAAAATAAGTTAGGGACGATAAAATTCGAATTAAGCTTGTTCCCTCAAATCGGTAAGGAGGGAAACAACTTCCTCACTTCTGGTTGCCTCACTTCAATGAAAAGGAAGTGTAATTTAAGTGAGGCGGGAAGAAGTGAGGTAAGATAATCTTATGAACAGTGTAAATGGAACGCGATTAATGTTTAATGTTATGAAAAATACAAAGGTTGCGAGATGAGGTTTTCAATTGAACGCTTGACACTTTGATAAATACTTCAAATCAATCTACGGATATGATTTTGTAAAAACAAATCTTCGAAATCTTCAAATTATAAACGAAAATTACAAAAATAAATAAGTTTCGAATAAAAACATAAAATGCTGGTGTGTAAAAAGAATTAAAGTAGTCTGTACGGAGACGAGAGCAAGTGACAAATGCGGAGGCGGCGTTCGGGGACTAAAAGGGGAGGCGATTGCCACGCGACCCGTGTAACAGAGCGGAACTAAACTAAATTGAGATCGTATTAGAGTCGGAGAGGTCTTATTGCGCATATAATAGACGCTGTTTGTGCTGTTTAACCACTTCCCGAAGAGAGGCGTTCGAATTAGCATTTTAGACGTTCCATTCCGGATTTCTCCAATTCTGTTTGTGTTTGGGATGAGGATTCTGATTTTGCTTCGACTCGATTTATATGCGCGTATATATTTGGTTCTGCCGCCGCTTCTGCCAAAATCCATATCGATAATTGTAAAGTAAATTCCTTGTTTCCTGATGCCACCGCTGGGTAGACGTTTTTAAAAGTTTTTCGATTTCGGCGGCGAAATCAATTTGGAAATACAATTTGTATTTGCATTACAATTTTACTTTAAGATGGAAAAGCATTGTACCCTTAAGTTTGATTGCACGTGGGCAAAAGAGAATTTCATTTACCACTGAAGTTATTTTAGGTGTAAAATTGAAAATAGTATCTTTTTTCTCTGCTATTTTTCATTTTTCCCAAGCTTTTCGCAAGCTTGTCGGAGAGAGGAGCTTGTTAACTTATTCTAGTATTAGTTTTGGTAGCAACTGCGACAGACTTGCGGAGGTTTTTGATCTCTCCTTTGACATTCGCCTTACAAAATGGGGAAAAACAGGAAAGCAACTTCAAAAACGCCTGTATGAATCGGAATAAGAACCTCATACAGAACCCACACGCACCACACGATGGGAGTTGAACTCGAACCTAATTGTTGCCCAATCAAACCTCAAGTCCGTTGCCAGCGGTTTCAACCAATTCGGATGATGCTACTAGTTTAAAATGAACTGATCAAGTTGATATGAAAACAACAATAAGGTAACTTTCAATAAACGATAGATATGTTAAGTCTAGAACTTCCACACTAATCAAAGAATTAAAGAAGTAATCAAAAATGTGTCAAACATCTTTAGAAGAGGTCTATAGTAAAGAGTTGCTTGCAAAAGTTGGCAATTGCAGGTAATTGGCGAGACTGTCTGATTGTCTAGGACAATTTGGCGTCGCCATTTGGCCGTCACCAATTCGCCATCGCCGTCTCGCAGTACGTATGATTCGCTATCGGTAAATTTGCCGTTGGTTTACCGTCAGCAAATAAAGTTGTAAATGTGCATATCCACATAATAATAAGTAAAGAAATAAAATACAAAATAAACTGACACATTTAATGAACAAAAAATCGTTTGTCGTTAATTCAATATAACACATAGTGTTTTTTTTTTTTTTTATCTGTGGCCATAGGAATTTACTTATTCACTGTTCACTTATGTTTTGTTGGAAATCTTAAGCAAATTTTAGTTTGTAATTATAAGTTACCAATTTATTACAAAATATCCATTACTGGAATAACATGTGCGTCATTACTTTAATATTTAAAGTTGAAATTATTAATGAGCAAATATTAATCGAATACGGCCCAGTAGTTCTATTTTAATTTATTTCAAACATTTTTATCCATTTCCTAGGTAAAACTTGGATATACCGGGTGTTGCTAGTGCAAAAAAATATTGGTAGTTGCCGATGGTCAGTTGAAGTCATCACCAAAAAAAAATTCTAATAAAAGTCCTTTAGTTTTCCAAAATTTGGTAAAAATTGTTACGCAAAACAAGTCGTCACAACAGTCACAAATCGGTACATTGTTATTACCGAAATGAATGCCGCTTACACAAATAATGAGTGGACGGATATGGTGTTATTTTATGGAAAAAAAAATTAAAAATACAAAAAAAATTATAGAAAAATTTTTAAAAATGATTTTTTTTTTTGGATTTTTTAGGACTAGCAATTTCCAAACACCCTGTATAAATAATTTGAACGATTTTTAAAACTTATCAACAATCTGAATAAAACTAACTGGCGACGGCGAGTTGGACCGCCGGCGAGTTGAGCCGACGATGAATTATGTCGACGGCGAATTTGCGATGGCCAACCGGCGACGGTGAGTCGGTGACGGCGAATTGTCCCATTCCTAAAAGATTGGGACTGACACTTTGATGGATATGAAGCTTTTAACACGTCACTTATTCTAGACTCTGAAAATCAAAGATTAAGACCGGCTGTAACATTTAGGGTGATGATATAGGATGAAGACGATTTTTTTCAAAAGAAATGTACGAACTTCGAAATTTGATGAGTCGGCAACACTGCTTCTGATTGCAGCAAAGTGCATCACAAAATGCAAGGTTAGTTTGGTTTAATATTTTTCTTCTGTTTGTTAATTGCAGAAATTTTTTTGTAAATTTATTCTCTTTACACATCTTAATAAATATTTTTTGTTCTTTCATTGTAATCGTGTCTTTAACTTTAATCTCTTATTTAAATTCCTCCCTGATTCTGATTAATTTGGGGAATTTTAGGGAAACACTGTTTGCCGAAATAGGAATTGGTTCCTGGTTCACCGGTTCCCGTTTAAATCAGTACCACGATTCTAAGATGGACAAAAACGTGAAAGTCCACGATTCTAAGATGGACAAAAACGTGAAAGTCAATAAAATGCGAAAATCAATTCGATTAAAGATGAGACAAATGAGAAAAACAGAAGAAAAAATTTTAAAAAAATTGATGGCAAGAAAAAATGTTTTGTTTCGCAAGTGAATCGTATTCTTTGCGTTTCAACTAATTATTTAGCGAACGTGTTAATAGTTTTAGGGAACTCGTCTCATTAAGGACTCGGCTCGAATATTTAATATGATCAGAGGGAGTCAGAGGACATACACCCTGCGTTTTTTTTATTTGTGTACATAGCAAACTGTTTGTACTTTTATAAAAAAAAGAAAACGTGTCAACGCATTGTGTACATACACTGTGGTCGTAAATGATTGAGCGTCCTTGAGAAAGTAAATACCCAAAGGTGACCAAAACTACTTTCCGCCTAGGGAATTTTCGCGTTTTTGAATGCTCCAGATCAGCTGGCAAGCAGTAGCGTTCGTGTATGGTTTGTTTATGTTTGAGTTTTCTACAATTTGCAGTTTAAATCATTCGAAATCAGTAAATAAGTATTTTTGAATACTATTATTCAGTTGACTTTGTTTTTACAAGTAAGTAACGTTCTTTGCGTCTCGATTTATGATTAATGTTACACAATTTTTAGGTTAAAATTACATCCGCACGCCTTTAAATTGGGTACATGATTTCTAGTAACTGGACCAAGAAATTTTTGTATGAAGCGGCACGTTCAACCGTTTACGATCGCAGTGTATGTATGGTTAGTCGCCTACATATTGCAATAGAACAATGCATTGACATTGACATTGACACCGCTGACGAAATCTACGTCACGGATCACGAGAAATATTAAAGAAAAACTACTTCTAATAAAATAAAGGAAGAATATTCTTATGTCGAATCGATTGCTTTTTATGAATTGTCATGTAACAACTGGAACACTATAATAATAGATTATACAAGGTGATTGTACAAAATATAAAAAAATTATTAAAATATAACCTAAAATCATGCTATAGAATACAATACAACGTTTTGTAAATAAATCAGCAAAACTGAATAAAGAGTTACAATTGTTACAAAACTGTAAACTTTTGATTGAGGACAACAGCAGATTTCAGGCGTTGCAAAACTATTACGACCATCCGGTATAATATTTTTATTTTTTTTTTATTTTCAATATTCTAGTGTGTGGTTAACAATCGATTTTAACGTGTGCAAATACGAAAAGCACATTTCAAATTTCAAAATGTTATTAAAACCTGCAAACAATTTTAACATACCCAGGGCACATTTAACGACGGGGGCAGGCAATCGACAATCACTCGTAATGACGTAATTTGACGATATGTGAACAGATGTTAGACAAATGACGGTAGAGCCAACAAGCCGACGAGATTTCAATGCAATTCTCCTGGGGGATGTACGCGACGGAATCGGCCTGTTTGTTTAGCTCTCCTCTGCAAAGGAGAGGGATCCGAATCGTTTGTTGTTGGTTGATCACATTTTATCAGTGATATACGTTGGTGTCGATGATAATCGAAAAAAGAAAAAAGCTCGCAGGAAAACTCTAATAAACGACATACCTAAAGATTTTACTACTTATAACCAGCTACAACTTTTTTAATAAACAAATTGGATCGTAGATATAAGTGCTTAGTAGTAATTGTCGTAAGATATAATAAACACGATAGTTAGTTTAAGAACATTTTCTTTTTGGGAAATTGGGAAATTAAAAAAGTGACCATCACGTTCACCGTGCGTGCGTATTAGGAGTTACACCCGACTTTAAAATAAGTGCCAACAACAAGACCTTTGGTCCTACTAACTAAAAGCAGCGAGCAGGACGAGCTGTGAGATTCAGGACTCAACTTTAATTGAAAATGACAAATCCCTCTATTGAAATGGTAATCAACTACTAGGAAATCCTATTAGGATAAACTCTGCGACTGATCGATATGTTCCCATTGGAACGACGAAGACGATTGCGCAGCGAAAACAAGGACGAAATTAAAGACCCGGAGAGCGGCGTTTTTTTTTTCAAGGTCTCTTTGTTGCTAATATTTTCTCCACTTAGTGTTTTTAATAGAGTTGCCTTTTTGTAATGCAAGTATCACAAGATTCAATTAACCGAAAGTGATAATCAATAGATAAAAAATATGAAAATAGTTTTCCCAATATTTCAAACTCATCTGTATGGTGGGTATAAACAAATAAGTGGCCAATAGGGTACATGAACATTTTTTTTAAAGATTTTATTTGAATGTAGGTAAAAATACGATAATTTAGATCTATTTCTTTTTTTGATAAATGGATATTAAAGCCGTAAAAAATTAAAGAAATTTGAATTGATTAAATTCCCGCCAAAACGCACATTCTGACCGTGTGACGTCAATGTTCATATGTTGTCAAATCGTAATAAGTCAATATCAATACGAACACTTAAAACTTATTACAATAAATAGTAAAACATATTATCAGTATTTTGCTGTGCTATAATGTAAAAATTCCTGCGCAAGAACTCCACATAAATTATTTATAAGCGTTTCACAAAATTTAGTGTTACCAATCTTACTTCTCAATGGTGAAAAGTTCCCGTTTCCACCACAAATTTCTCACCAACAAAGTAAAAAAATATAATAATTTCTTTAAGATATTCACTTCGTAATTGTTGCTTAAATTAAAACTATATTTTTCAGCACATATTAAAAGCAAACATTCAAACTACTTAACAAGGGTCTGCATACAACATAAACGTCAAGGACAATATATGAACACTGACGTCACAACGAATGGGGAAACCTTTCGAAACCACGTGATTTATATTTGAATATTTTCGATTTTATTTATTAATTTAAGAGAATAATAAATAGAAACTTCGTATAAATTTGGTGTTTTCGCGTGTGTTATTGACTATAGTTTCGATAAGAGAGTTTTAATTAATAATTTTATATTATTTTCGTGTATCCTATTCTAGAAGACGTTTTGAAAGTAATATCTTCTTTCTTACAAGAATAGATTAAAATAAACAGTCTTCACAGGACACATCTTTTTTTGTTGAACTCTCGATATCTAGCAGTCTATTATTTTTTTGAAACTAGCTACATCTACTTTCTGAATTTTATCCGTAAAATAAATACCACAAAAACCAACAACACACAAACAAAAAAAGCCGTACCAATATCAATCGGTTGGTTTTATTAAAAGCGCAACTGCTGTATTAAATAATAATAAAAAAAAAAAAGTACCGCAGCTCAGCTCCCTAACAAAACCGAACTATGCAAACACTGTTGGTTACATAATAAAGATCCTGTTTGCACAAGTCATATTAAAAATGTATTAATCCATTTTTGGGCGGCGGTAAACACTGGTGCGTGCTGGGGTAATTATTTTACCATTTCCACGCCGGACCCCAGCCCCATCAATCTCTATCATTCGCCGATCAGCATCAGGGATTCAATTGAACCGCGCAACGATATACTAATGCTTTTACAATGCGTAATTTACAAATAAATACATCGTGTTAACGAGGAAAATAATCCCGCCGTGAGGTATTTATTACGTTGTAAGGTTCAAATTGCCAAAAATTAAATTTTAAATGAGAACGCTTTTTTTAATCAAATTGAATTTTTCACTTATTCATCATTTCTAAATATTGCTCGCATTTATTAATTTAAACATGTTGCTTCCATAAGAGTCCCTATAGTAATGAAAATATGTTTTCAATATGTTTTTAATTGACTATAAATATTTATAGTAAATTGAAAACTCAAAAACCAAAATAAAACAAATTTTTAAACTAACAGTAATTAATATTTTGTTGTAATGTAATAATTGTTTGCAGGGGGAAATTAACGTATTTTAATTTTTTACATCATGAAAAACGTAATGGTAGGACATCGTTCGCGATCATTTAACAAGCAATTTATGAGCAGGGTATAAACGTTCAAGTAATAAGTAATCCTTTTTAGCAGTCCGTGTAAAGCTCGACCGATAGTGTCCTTATTTGTAACCTGGATTTGAAATGAAGCCAGAAATTATTTTCTAACATTGTTTTCCCACGAGTTGCCGGATAGTATTACATGAATTTTCAGAATTATCGAAGTCTTCTCTCTCTTTCTTCCTCTTACTAGTTAATAGACTCTCTTTTCTAGATGTTTTTTTAGCTTATTAGAATAGTAAGTTACGTTTTTTTTTTGTGCTGGAAGAGTGTAATTCCAATCTTAGTTGCGACTTCAGCTTTTTGCCGTTAGATTGCGGATGACGCTCCATTTTGCGGCAGTTTGCGACACACTGGGTGCACGCGGCGGACGTTGCTGTGCGTGACTTGTTATCACACATTGACTCGAGGTGGTCGGTCAGTTTTGTTTGCTGTGATGAAGCTTTAAGTTTACCCTCGTCTTTCGGGTTCTGCTACTTCGACGAAGTTTTCCCCGCTTGCTTTTAGGGCCGCTGTTGCGGATCTGCCAACGTGTGGCTCTTTGAGCCTCATTGGATCACCGTTTTCGTTTTCTTCGTGGCGTTTTATTAATTTGATGTTTTTTACCCCTTTTCTAAAGCAACTTGTGCGGGGCCTATTTGCTACCCCGTTCCTCCCCCCCCCCCCCCAATGTGAGGAAGACGTTCAGGAACCAAGCTGGTGAATCTAAAGCCGCACTCCATTTTTTTATAAAATTGAATTTTTCAGTTATTCATCATTTCTAAATATTGCTCGCATTTATTAATTTTAACATGTTGCTTCCATAAGAGTCTCTGTAATAACGAAAATATGTTTTCAATATGTTTTTAATTCACTATAAATATTTATAGTAAATTGAAAACTCAAAAACCAAAATAAAACAAATTTTTAAACTAACAGTAATTAATATTTTGTTGTAATGTAATAATTGTTTGCACGAGGAAATTAACATATTTTAACATTTTTACATCATGAAAAACGTAATGGTAGGACATTGTTCGCGATCATTTAACAAGCAATTTATAAGCAGGGTATAAATGTTCAAGTAATAAGTACTCTTCAAGTAATAAGTAATCCTTTTAGCAGTCCGTGTAAAGCTCGACCGATAATGTGCTTATTTGTAACCTGGATTTGAAATGAAGCCAGAAACTATTTTCTAACATTGTTTTCCCACGAGTTGCCGGATAGTATTACATGAATTTTCAGAATTATCGAAGTCTTCTCTCTGTTTCTCCCTCTTACTAGTTAATAGACTCTCTTTTCTAGATGTTTTTTTAGCTTATTAGAATAGTATGTTACGTTTTTTTTGTGCTGGAAGAGTGTAATTCCAATCTTAGTTGCGACTTCAGCTTTTTGCCATTAGATTGCGTATGACGCTCCATTTTGAGGCAGTTTGCGACACGCTGGGTGCGCGCGGCGGACATTGCTGGACGTGACTTGGTATCACACATTGACTCGAGGTGGTCGGTCAGTTTTGTTTGCTGTGATGAAGCTTTAAGTTTACCCTCGTCTTTCGGGTTCTGTTACCTCGACGAAGTTTTCCCCGCTTGCTTTTAGGGCCGCTGTTGCGGATCTGCCAACGTGTGACTCTTTGAGCCTCAGTGGATCACCGTTTTCGTTTTCTTCGTGGCGTTTTATTAATTTGATGTTTTTTACCCCTTTTCTAAAGCAACTTGTGCGGGTCCTATTTGCTACCCCGTTCCTCCCCTCCCCCCCCAATGTGAGGAAGACGTTCAGGAACCAAGCTGGTGAATCTAACGCCGCATTCCATTTTTTTTATAAAATTGAATTTTTCAGTTATTCATCATTTCTAAATATTGCTGGCATTTATTAATTTAAACATGTTGCTTCTATAAGAGTTTCTATAATAATGAAAATATGTTTTCAATATGTTTTTAATTCCCTACAAATTTTTATAATAAATTGAAAACTCAAAAACCAAAATAAAACAAAATTTTAAACTAAGAGTAATTAATATTTTGTTGTAATGTATTAATTATTTGTAGGAAGAAATTAACATATAAAATAGCGACATCTTACTATCGCTTTTTGACCTAACATTGCAGTAGGATAGACAATTGAATTAAGAAGAAATTAACGTATTTAAATTTTTTTACATCATGGAAAACGTAATGGTAGGACATTGTTCGCGATCATTTAACAAGCAATTTATGAGCAGGGTATAAATGTTCAAGTAATAAGTACTGGGAATGATTGCAATGATTTAAACGTTAGGGTAAGATTATTGGGGAGTGAATGTAAGTATCACAGCGAATATTTTTGCTTCGATCTGCCTATCTATAGTATGAGTCCACATATGAACACCTATGTTAATTTCCATTAAATGATTTTTTTTCGAACAAATTCATGACTTTGTGGATTTACCTACTTAGGTAGTTTAATTAAAAAATAGGTAATTTCTGAATGTTTAATTAGTAGTAGTGATTGTAAGTTATACGATCAGTAATTAGTTTCAGGTCTTATTTTCTAATATTCTCCAGCTTTTCTCGGCTAACATAAATTCGTAGCGGGGAAGCCGCAACATTACCCCTAATTTCTGCACTCAATTAAGAATAATTTTTGCATCCAAGATTCCCCACTTGCACAGCAATTGGGAACTAACTGTTTCTCGTTGAGAGATTATTTATTTTTTTTTATTTAAATTTTTCTTCCAGTTTTTTCTAATTTCATTTTCTTAATTTATTTTCGGAACCACGAGCGAAGTGGCTTCTTGAGGCAAGAGGACCTCCTCAAAAAAAATCCGCCGATAAATTATGTTATTAAAACGAAATCGAGCTAACATTAATGCGTCTGATAGTAGCGTTTAGTGTTTGTATTCAAAATGAATTTGTATCCATATAAAAGTTTTGACGTACTTACAAATGAAGACGAAATGTGTTCCTTAAATTTCGAACTATAATCAGTTGACACTTGAATAAAAATATCGATTACTCCTGATAACGATCTGTTTTACAAAAAAAAAGAAAAAGAATAGAGCTATTGTCTAACCTTGAGGTACACTAAATTGTAACTGACGCGTCTGTACTGTCTGTTCTTAATTTTCCAAATTGAAAGCGATTAATTTTATTTAACAACATATATTCTTAAGCTCCGCGAATTTAAGAATATCAAATAAAATAGCCCTTAAAAACATTCAGCGTAAGTGCTACGAAATTGTCGAATGGTCTCATTTAAGTTGAGCGTCGTTGTACATGCACACCTATTTACTTCGAAAACACACACTGTATAAAATAAATAGTTTGTAGTATTTACTTTTTTTTATTTCCCATAATGAGTGAGTATAAAACTCAGTCATCCAAGTGAAATTACAATCAATTAGGGCAACGCATTGCAAATCGTTTAGTCACAGATGGTGCTTTAAATTTACACACTTGCTCGCTCCGTCCTGAGCGTGCATGGTCGATGCTTAGTTGGTAACCCTGACTCAATGTAAATTATATACCCTCAGGAGTTGGCTACCGCTTTATGTACACTCCGTTGCAACACGTAAGGTCCATATTACAACAGATTTTGAAAGGTAACGTTGTAATTCTACAATTTTAAAAATTAAATGTTCTGTCGCCGCCAAAAAAAAGTGGACACATTTCGTGGCGTAAATTTAATAATGCTAAGAATTTCGCTGGGTGGCTGTAATTATCAACTAATACTTATCGATGACAGACAAATTAATAGGTTTACTCATTATTTCAGTTTAAAGCTAAGACTGAAATAGTAAAGGAGACTGTGGCTTAAGAGATAATTGAAAGTAACCTCCGCCCACAATAGCTTAAAGCTAAATGGAGCTTAAAATGGAAAATGAATTTACTTTTAAAAAAGCTAATTGGTTTGTCATCTGTCTCATTTGTATCTGTCGAGGAATAAAAATTTGCATGGTTCTGTAACGTATGGGGGTTGAAAATGTGACTGAAGTAAAAAGAATGAAGAAATTTTTACTTAATCCACAAAACAGCCACATAACAGAAATGTCTCACTTGTCACCCCATTTTCCCTAATCCTTTTAGCAGTCCGTGTAATGTTCGACCGATAATTTACTTATTTGTAACCTGGTCTTTGAACTGAAACCAGAAACTGTTTTCTAACATTGTTTTCCCGCGAAATGTATTACATGAATTTTCAGAATTATCGAAGTCTTTTCTCTCTCTCTCCCTCTTTCTAGTAAATAGACTCTCTTTTCTAGATGTTTTTAGCTTATTAGAATAGTATGTTACGATTTTCTTTTATGCTGGAAGAGTGTAATTCCAATCTTAGTTGCGACTTCAGCTTTTTGACGTTAGATTGCTTGTGACGCTCCATTTTGAGGCAGGTTTGCGACGTGTTGGGTGCGCGCGGCGGACTTTGCGCGGCGTGACTTGGTATCACACATTGACCCGAGGTCGGCGGTCAGTTTTATTTATTGTGATAAAACTTTAAGTTTACCCTCATCTTTCGGGTTCTGTCACCTCGACGAAGCTTTCCCCGCTTGCTTTTGGGGCCGCTGTTGCGCATTTGCCGACGTGTGACTCTTTGAGGCTCATTGGATCACCGTTTTCGTTTTGTTCGTGGCGTTCTATTAATTTGATGTTTTTTTTACCCCTTTTCCAAAGCAACTTGTACGGGGCCTATTTGCTACCCCCTCTCTCCCCCCGATTACGAAGACGACGTTTAGGAACCAAGCTGGTGAATCTGACGCCGCGCTCCATTTTTTTTTTTATAAAATTGAATTTTTCAGTTATTCATCATTTCTAAATATTGCTCGCATTTATTAATTTAAACATGTTGCTTCCATAAGAGTCCCTATAGTAATGAAAATATGTTTTCAATATGTTTTTAATTCACTATAAATATTTATAGTAAATTGAAAACTCAAAAACCAAAATAAAACAAATTTTTAAACTAACAGTAATTAATATTTTGTTGTAATGTAATAATTGTTTGCAGGAGGAAATTAACGTATTTTATTTTTTTACATCATGAAAAACGTAATTGTAGGACATTGTTCGCGATCATTTAACAATCAATTTATGAGCAGGGTATAAATGTTTAAGTAATAAGTACTGTTCAAGTAGTAAGTAATACTGTTAGCAGTCCGTGTAAAGCTCGACCGATAATTTCCTTATTTGTAAACTGATCTTTGAAATTAAGTCAGAAACTGTTTTCTAACATTGTCTTCCCGCGAATTGCCGGATAGTATTAGATAAATTTTCAGAATTATCGAAGTCTTCTCTCTCTTTCTCCCACTTTCTACTTAATAGACTCTCTTTTCTAGATGTCTTTTAGCTTATTAGAATAGTATGTATTTTTTGTGCTGGAAGAGTGTAATGCCAATCTTGGTTGCCACTTCAGCTTTTTGCCGTAAGATTGCGAATGACGCTCCTTTTTGAGGCAAGCTTGCGACGCGCTGGGTGCGCGCGGCGGACTTTGCGCGGCGTGACTTGGTATCACACATCGACCTGAGATCGTCGATCATTTTTGTTTGCTGTGATAAAACTTTGAGTTTACCCTCGTCTTTCGGGTTCTATCACCTCGACGAATTTTTCCCCGCTTGCTTTTGGGGCCGCTGTTGCGGATCCGTCGATGTGTGACTCTTTGAAGCTCATTGGATCACCGTTTTCGTTTTCTTCGTGGCGTTTTATTAATTTGATGTTTTTTACCCCTTTTCTAAAGCAACTTGTACGGGCCCTATTTGCTACCCCCTCCCTCCCCCCGATTGTAAGGAAGACGTTTTGGAAGCAAGCTGGTGAATCTGACGCCGCACTCCATCCCCGTTTTTCTGTTCCTGTGACATTGACGCTTCAATAAAATTTGTAAACTTGATTTGATCATTTTAGGAAGACATTACTTTTAATTATGACTGTACGTGTTATGTCTCACGTTGTTTGGTATTTGTTATTAATATATTTGATATTCGGAGGTTTTGCTATTGTTAGCTTTAATGTAACCTTACAGATTTCTTTTAGTAATAATGAGAAAATCGGATAAAAAAGTAAAAAAAATGGAAAAGTAAAGTGCCCTATTATTGTTTGAAAGCGTCTTGAAAATTAGAATATTAATTAATTAGACAGGATCTGATAAGTTAAACGGTTCTTGTTTCCCATGTTGAAATAACAATGTGTTCAATTTTGTACGACATTCGGGGCGAGCATTATTTTACTTAGTTGTAAAAACATTATTTTATGGTGGAGATACATAAAGTTGTCGCCACATTTAAACGAGATATAAAAGTGTCAGCTGAGAAAACAAAATATTCCCGTCTTGTAAAACTAATTACGATCCGGGTTGTTCTCTGCTTTGAACAAATCGCGCCTCCGAATTAGGTGTTAAAATTTTATTTTAGACCAGAAATAAGAAAAGTTTATATTACATTTTCAGCACTTCATTATGTTTTATTCTCTTAATAAGGCTGAATTTGAAAAGCCTGGATTTTATTACAGTTCTTGGTTCTCTACTTCTCTCTTCTTCCTCGATTCCATAAGGATGATAATTATGTGGGCGAACTTTTTCTTATTTTGTTTAATTGTGAACTCTTACTTTAAAGTCTAATAGTATCACTATTAATTATGTGTATTGTGTTGAACACAAAATTATTAATTTACTTACTTAATTCTTATTTATTAGATATTTTCTCTATGATATTTGCAGTTATTAATAATTAATAATAATCTGAATAGTTTTCAACTGCAATTTGTATTATTTGTTTTATTTTCTTTCTAGACCGGCTTCGCAAAAATATATAAATAATATAATAATAAAATTAAAAATAAAAATCCAAATACTACACATGTTAATCTAGGGGATAAAGTTATATTTCTGCTGACGATGCACTTTTGCGAAACCGGTCTAGAAAGAAAATTAAAAAAAAATATACAAACTGCAGTTGAAGATTTTTCATATTATTATTAATAATTCTTATATATCTAACTTTTAACTTAACCTCTCTTAGTCTCATCTATCACTAGACGTTATATCTTTCATTTCTTTCATCATATCTTTTATAGTATAGTCCGGGTCTCCCTAATTCGATTGTCTTATTTGTTTAAATAACTTAACACTTGTCAGTGGCGCAGACAGAAATTTCTTTTGGGAATTGAAAGCTCATATGGCAACCTCCAGGGGGAGCGCCAATAAGCGAAGGATTGATATAATAATTAAATTCCAATTAAAAAATTCAAGTAATTTTTACCTAATATGTGAGTTCACATAAAATATCATTAACAGTTTACTTTAATTAATTAACATAATGGTAGAGCAGGGAGAATTTGGCTACACTGTAACTGTATTTTTCAAAGTCAAGGGAGAGAGGGGCTCAAGTCCCACTCATGGGCGGGCGCTCTTGATTTCCAACATTCCAAAAGAATGAAATGTATCTAAATCCAATGTATAAGGAGTCAAATATGCGTCTCTATCGTGCATTCTTCTCATTTTTAGCTTATAAATAGCGTCGATTTTTATAGATTTAAATTACACAGAAAGTCTACTATCCAACTAATAGACTTTTAAATAGGTAGACTGCAACAAAATGTTACGTTTACGTTACGCTCTTTAACCAAGAGAAAGTTAATATCACAAAAGAAAGAAATATACTTACGTGTATTGTTAAATAGAATATACAGGGTGTAAATGGCAACGATTGAGCTCATATGTTCTTAACAAAAATTTAATAGTTTTCGAGAAAAATGCGGTGGCAGATTTTCACTAAACCGTTTGAGAACTGCTGGCATACCTAAAAAGTGGAACGCGGCCGCCTCTTCAATTATGACCCGAAGCCGAAGTAAGGTAGGGTCAGTATTTCACTTGATCTTGAGCACGAACGACGTAAATCAGCCGCTCCGATCAGCTGGTCAGTGAAAACGTTTACAATTTAAATTAACTTCACTGCAAGTAATTACAAGTTTAAGTATTTTTAAATTAAAATCTAGTGCAATTCAAGAAGCTGCGGTTCGTAATTGCCGAACAAATTAAAAGCGAGGTACAAACAAATTGTAATTTCTCATTCCAAATTATTTATAATAGACTTATAAAAATTTGACATTTACTTTTTTTCCATGGATCGTAAGTGATAGTAATACTTTCATAGCTAGCAGCGAGATTGCAGCGAAAGTTTATTTACGTAAAAGGGTGAAGGAAGAACATTTTTAACGAGCTTGCCTAATTGGTGCATAAATTTTCGGATAGTTAATATCGTAAAATATATTATTTCGCTCAGTGAATTAAAATTTTAAATAAAATAATTAATAAACGATATCAGTGATTATTATTACGAAACGCTGCGTTGAAAATCGAGTGCGGTATCGGTGGGCGTGTTCATACCGAGAGGAAGGCGAAGTAGACCTTCCTATCTTTCTCGTACATTTCAGCAGTTCCAAACAAGTGGTCCATCCGAAAGTTTTTGGCTATGATACGGTAGCCATCAAAAAATATCCGCAGAAGGTAGCATTTCGTGTACTTATACACTGAAGTTTTTTTTTTATTTGCGCACAGTAAAGGAACATCCTGTACAAAATTAGATGTCAATTTGCTTATAATGTAGGCGAACACCTGTAAAAAAAAACAGAAATAAAAAATGTTTGCAAATTAAATAGATTATGGCCTATCTAATCCTGGTAATAATTATGTATTATGAACATTTCGTAAAATTAAAAACAATGCGTTACGTTATCAAGTGATGAGTTGGAGTTGCTGCCAGTGAAGTGCGCTTGGGATAAATTTTGAATAAAATTTCAAATACAAAAGGGAAGTAATTTTTTTAATGAATTCCAAAAATGTTTACCTCAAGTCATTATAAATAAAAATATTTTTCAGTTTAATTACTAGTCCCAAATATCATCGCCTTTACATTTAATTTTTTTTTAGATAATTTCTGAGTAATGTTAAAAATCTAAATTAAATGTACAGGGAATCTGAAATCAAATCTTCTTCTGCATTCCGAATGAAACTGTTTTTTTATGCGTGTAAAACTGAAACAGTTGTTTTAATTTTTTAGATAATAATTAAATTCGTTTATATTTACATTTTATCGGTACTTTTCCTTTAATTTTGAATATGAAAATATGCCCCATCAGTTTTCTACAATTTTTTTTTTAAATGTCACACTGAAATTGTTTTCTTTGATTAAAATTGTTAACGTCAACATAATCGCTTTTTTGTCAGACTCTGAAAAAATGTAATTGCCATAAAAATTCTACGCCAGGTATCGAAGATGTACAAGGTGACTACGCGAGAATTCCTATCCCCTTTAACTCTTTTATTTTTGATTACAGAAAAAAATGTTTAATACAAAACTTAAAGGGACTAATTCAAAGTTTCTCTGTGTGGTCACAGAAAAACAATTGATGGTCGGATAAAAGAGATATAAACTAAACTTAAGTTCTTTTTTAATGGAACACCCTGTATTTTATTACGTTTTTCGATTCGAAATAAACTTCTAATGGGACTATATGTACAATAAAACTAATAATATAGAAGACGTGTATAAAATAATTCCTGCTTAATTTTTATATTTTTTATTTTAGAAAGAAAAAAGGATAAAAAAGTTGTAGAATTTATTTCAGTACTGCTACAGATACTCACAACAAACAATTGAACGTCGGATACCAAAAAAAAATAAACGAAGTTTTGGTTTTAAATAAAACAATATTAAATAAAATTTTAGCGTTAACATATTAAATCGATTTACATGTTTTCTAAAAATTAACTTTTTAACTAGAAACGAAAAATATTTCGGAAAAATTGAATTTTAAAAAATGATTAAAAATTTAACGTAAAACATATTCAAAGCATCTTCAATTTTTTTTCCGCAAAGTGTAAATCTTTTTGGCATGTTTGGATTCACGTCTCTTAGTATAAAAGAATCATTAATCAAGTTTTCTATTTCTAAAATTCAAAAATAAAATAAATTAAATAGAAATTATTTTATAGACACCCTCTGCATTATTGATTTTATTATATACGTAGTCTCAGTAGAATTTAATTTAGAATCGAAAATCGTTACAATACACAGGTGTTCCATTAAAAAAAACTTAAGTTTAGTTTACATCTCGTTTATCTCAATTGTTTTTCTGTGAGCACACGGAGAAACTTTGAATTAGTCCCTATAGGATTTGTATTAAACATTTTTTTCTTGAAATAAAAAATAAATGAGTTAAAGGGGGTCGGAATTCTCGCATAGTCACCCTGTACCATACTGAAAGGAATTTCTAGGAAAGCTTACTTGTTTTTTTCTTTTTTCTTTTAATTTTGTTTAGGAAGTGTTCATCAGTAACATCCTCCAAGTACGTCTAACATTAAATTCCATTTTAGGAGTTCAACACTCTAATTAATTTTTCATTCCAGTTCAAATCAAGTAGGCACTGTAATCCGAGGCTTTGGCAGATTAAAGCAGCGGCCCGTTACGATTGTTTTTGCCCTTGTCAGAAGATTAGTGGCTGATCCTTCTAGAAGTGATGTGTGAACCAGCACACGTCTCGTAAGTTTGGGGGCGCACTTTTCCAGCCCAACTTCTCACCCAAATTCATCGCATGAGATTTAACTTTACGCTTATTTTTTTCATCTTGTACGTACATACCAAGTGCTCATCATTCATTTTGGAAAAACCAACTTCAAATTTTTTATAATAACAATATTTAAATGGCGCAGGTTAGATAAATTTTATTTGCTGCTTGTAAAATAACCGCGATCATTTAATGGAACGCAAACCGAACAGAAAAAAAAAGAAGAAACAAAGGCATTAAACAAAAGCTAATCATGGTAGCCTTTTGTTCGAGCTTTTAGAGGCGAGCGCCTCCGGTGCAGGCGAATGGGAAGTCGCGTTATTTTGTATACAATATCATCGCTTCCTTATCAAGCTCGCTGCCACGTTGTTAGCGATCCCACAGGACAAATAAACACCATTGTCCTCGTAACCATGGTGAAATCATGCGACAGTTTGGAGCGGTTTGGGAATCCATTACGGTCTCGGGACTTTATTCTTCGCTAGTTACATGTTTACCACCATCTTTATTTAATGGCCGGGGCCTTAAAGATGTGTTCAGATAAATATGAAACGTTTTTTTATACTATTGAACGTAAACTTATAAAGATCTAGCAACGTATGCTATAAATAAAATAACTTGTAGGTTCTGTAAACGTAGTTTCGTATTTTTTTCAACCAATTTTCTTAAAATAAAAAAAAATCTATCAAAGGGGTATAAACAATAAGTTCAACAAAAAAAAACACACACCAGTAGTGGAAATGAAATTGCATAAACAACAAGCCTTGCTACAGCAAGCTTTTAAACATTAACAGTAGTTGTGTAAAACGTGCGAACGGGGGTTGGAAACCCACTTTTCAACCCCATCTTGTCCCCAATTCTTTTAATAATCCGTACAGAGTTGAATCACGAATTCATTTGTTAGTAGCGTTCTGGTTTTCCAGAGGAAAGTCAGAAATCGATTTCCAAGTCGAAATCGATACAATAACAAAAGATTACAAACAAAATAATACATGAATTAATTACAATAAAATTGGATTGAACCTCCCAACTCCTAATTTGTTTAAGTACTGATCGCAAAATTTTCCATTTTTAAAATATTAACCAGCCACGCTTGTTATCATGATTACATTTTTTTTTTTTAATTATGTTTTATCCACTCTGGATGGTGATGTCCTGGCTCCAAATCTAGACGTCTTGCTGCTCAGGGTTTTGGGCTTTGAAGGGATGGAATCCCTCCAACTCTTGTTGTAGACCTCTTGAGTGAATCTAACTTTCGCTTTACGCACAAATGTCTAATGATGCTCTGGGTTTGCATCTGTTGCACCAATCAAACACCTGCCCGAAATGAACTCGGGATTCTGTTTTTAAATTGTTTGTGTAAATAACTTGTTTAAGTACTGATGGCAAAATTTTCCATTTTTAATATAATAACAATGAGTGACGGCTAGCGCCAAACCACGCTTGTTATCATAATTACACTTTTTTTTAATTATATTTTATCCACTCTGGATAGTGATGTCCTGGCTCCAAATCTAGACGTCTTGCTGCTCAGGGTTTTGGGCTTTGAAGGGATGGAATCCCTCCAACTCTTGTTGTAGATCTCCAAAAGACTTATTAAGGCTTTACACGCTTGAGAATCTCGGAATTCACAATACTCAAAACCTCACTCCAGGTTAGCACCTCTTGTGTGAATCTAACTTTCGCTTTGCGCGCAAATGTCTAATGATGCTCTGGGTTTGCACCTGTTGCACCAATCAAACACCTGCTCGAAATGAACTCGGGATTCCGTTTTTAAATTACTTGTTTAAATAATTTGTTTAAGTACTGATGGCAAAATTTTCCATTTTTAAAATAATAACAATTAGTGACGGCTCGCGCCAAGCCACGCTTGTTATCATGATTACATTTTTTAAAATTTTGTTTTATCCGCTCTGGATGGTGAAGTCCGGGCTCCAAATCTAGTTGTTTTGCTGCTAAGGCAAGGGCTTTGAAGGGATGGAAACCCTCCAACTCTTGTTGTAGATCTCCAAAAGCTTTACACGCTTGAGAACCCCGGAATTCACGATAGTGAAATCATCACTCCAGGTTAGCACCTCTTGAGTGAATCTAACTTTCGCTTTACGCACAAATGTCTAATGCTGCTCTGGGTTTGCACCTGTTGCACCAATCAAACACCTGCCCGAAATGAACTCGGGATTCCGTTTTAAATTACTTGTTTAAATAATTCGTTTAAGTACTGATGGAAAAATTTTTCATTTTTAAAATAATAACAATGAGTGACGGCTTGTGCCAAGCCATGCTTGTTATCATGATTACATTTTTTTTAAATTTAATTCGTTTTATCCACTGGATGGTGATGTCCTGGCTCCAAATCTGGTTGTTGTTTGTCTCACAATAAGAATCAGTTTCAACTTCATACATTTATTACAATAATCCAATATTACCATGAAAATGCGCTACGTACCCTTTCGTTATTAATTTTTTTTTTGCAACTTTCTATGACTTCAAATTTTCGAGAAAAAGGGATAGGATGGGTAGTCTGAAATAGCCTATATAATTAATAAATTAAAATAATTTAAATTTATGTTTTACTAGGAGAGTAACTAGTTAATTATTAGGGCTAGGAAAAAGTGGTTTATGTTTATTAAAGTATAATTCTGATATGAAAATTAAAAATATTTTTTTGTGGTTGGGAGGTTAAATCCATTTTCCTTGTATATTCTGATGTATCATACTACACCAAAGAATTTATTTTGCAGACCTTTACATGGTCTTTCTTTTCGAATTAGGTTTGCTATTAGGTTTGCTTCGACAACAATTTCTGCCAATTCCGAGGCCATCAAAAGCATGCACACGTCAAAGAGGAACTAGTCAGAAACTACTGTTGGAACATACCTATTGTGTTCCAAGGCGTACCCCTCTGGGGTAGAAAAAAATTGACAAAAATTTTAGTTTTTTGTTTCTACAACGTAGTTTTGTAATTTTACATTTGCACATGTGTTCGAATAAACGGTATTTTTCTTGTTGTAATAAAAGTCGTGGCAAACAAAACAAAATAAAATCGAAGTCGAGAAAAAATTACGCGTGTAAATAGAGTCAATTTATTCGCACCAAGGACCGAGAACAAATGTAGGGAATCCGGCGTGTGTTATCGTATGTTCGAATATCATTTCCACCTGGGATTGGTGCACCTGCGAGATGTCCGCCGTCGTTATTTTCTCTCGGATCAGTGAAGAGGTAACCAACCGCGCACCAATTATTCTCCAGTGGAGCTTGCTCACCTCGCGTATTCATCTGCCGAAATGCACTTTAAGCTCCACGGAGCTTTTGTACGTTTACCTGTTTCCTGATATTTAATTGCAATTGCCGTTGTAATTAGGGGAAGCGTCTTGTGTGCTCCGGCATGTTCGTTTACATGCTCATTTCCAGCTTCTCCCTTGCAAACCTTTTGTGAAATGGCATTGTCACGTGTTTGTAAGCTCAGTTACTAGTTTTGTCTTAATTAACAAATTATTTTAAGTTTTGGTCGCGCTATTTTACCAAAAATCCCAGTTAAAGATACCTTTGGAATATGAACTTGTTACGTCTGTTAGCTTCATACATTAAAAAGTAACAATTGTCAATTAATCTGAAGATTTGATTTGAAGTGTAATACTGGGATTAATTTTCTTCTCGTTGACATACCTGTATTCAAATGTACTTAAATATGTACAAAACATATCTGCATTTTGAAACGAAACATAGGAAATCCCATGTTAATTTAAAAGTGCTCGAATATTGGCTTCCCTAATTAATCTACACCAAAATTCCATTTAGGTTTTTTAAAGTACTCTTGAAGGTGCATCTGTTTGTGAAGTTTGAGAATTTTTCATACGCTCAGTTTTAAGATATTTAAAAAAAGGCCGTGCTGATAGTTTGGTATGAATGGATTTTCGTAACTGATCTTTTTTAAATATCTTGAAACTGAACGAATGAAAAATTCTAAAACTGCACAGACAGATTCATCTTGAAGAGTACTTTAAGAAACCTAAATGGAATTTTGCTGTGAAATAATTAGGGAAGCCGATATTCGAGCACGTTTAAATTAACATGATGAAATTTCATATGTTGCGTTTCAAAACGCAACACGCTGAAGATACCACTAGAGTAATCAAATTCAAAGAACTAACAAATAGATATTAAAACGTAAGTGTATTATAATAGGTAGTCAGACAAGTAAGTAATTAAACAGATACAAAATAAATTAAATATTACTTTTGATTATAACTGTACGTGTACCTTTTATTTTCTGTGTTCGTTCGATGAAAACAATCTGTATAATATTGTTTTGTTCCATGAAGTCAAAAACTAACCATAATCAAGAGCACAAATTCTCTCCCTTGCGCCTATTGTATCAGAAACAAGTATGCAAATAAATGAAGTAGTACTACGGAGAGCAATCGAAACGAATCGGATATAAAAATTCGATACGTTTGGTAATAAGCCGCGTTCCCTATTCTTTTGTCAGCCGCACAATGGACGAAATAAATGACGTACGCATGGTGGCTCTAATGCCATCTATTAATAAATTACATACACGACACCCAGGGGGCGAAGCCGGCACTAAACGATTGTGTCTCGTTATTAGTGCGGTAATGATATCTATTTATATTATAATTGCGGAATTTTAAATGGCTCCGCAGTTTATTGCTTAGAAAATTGGACGGCTCAGGTCATTTCTTTCTAAATTTTGGATTACCAAATTTAAATTTATTAGTATGGATGATGGATAAGTACTAAACATATTGTGAAATGGATTTGACGTAAATAAAACTGAAACGGAAAAAGAGATACGTCGAAACTATTGGTTCTGTTAATATTTTGGCGCTGAAAACGAGCTTTGTCATTGGTTGTTGTCCGGAATTGACCAATGACAAAGTTCCAGTGACCAATGGCGCACAGCTTGTTTTTAGCGCCAAAATTTCAATTTACTCTTATGAATTAAAAAAAAAAGTTTATAGTAAAATAGCGTAAGACATGTTAATTAGATTTTGTTTCCTTGAGGCTTGCTTGTTAGCCCAAAGCCTTTAGGTTTCAAAAGCATTTTGACTGCAAAAAGACTTAGAAGGACATCTCTTAGATTACTCACTAACTAATAGAAGAGTGAGCTATTGTAAATGAAATCAAATTGAAAAACAAAAATGGTATCAATGATCTCAAACTTGTTACAAAAAATCGTTAAATAAAAACAATCAATCCAAAGATTTAAATAAAAGCACCTCCAATCAATACCTTGATTAATTATTCTACCGAAAAGGTTGTCCAAAAATCAGAGAAATGCTCTAATTTATTGGAGTTTAGCGTTCCAGATGAGACCGAAGATGATCGATTAGCTGAAAGTTCGTCTGCAATCTTTTAAATTTTCTTGTATGCCATCCTGAATTCTGATTGTGTGAAACCAGTCAGTTTTTCGAATTTTTCCTCGTTCGTTTAAAATCTCTCTTAATCTTGCATGGTCGTCATACAGGGTGACCATTTACCCAGTATCATACTAAATTGTCAAGAAATCATCCAGCAAACATATTTATTTGGTAAAACGTCCAGTATTCGATAAAAAAGATTGTTTTGCACTTCGATTCTTAATTTAGAGAAGTGTGAACTAAGAAAAATTAGAAAAGATTTAGTTTTTTCACTATTTTACATGAGTTTCAAGGAAAAAAGTGTTTTTGGATTATTTTGAATTCACTTTAATATCATGTATGATTTCTGCATAGAAAAGAGAAAAAAGCGTAGGTCAGTTTTGGCAATGGAGTTTGTTTTCTGAACTTTTGCATTCACTCAAACTTCAGAACTTTAAGGGCGAAGTTCATAATGGAATCAATGAGGACTTTAAAATTACCAAAACAAACGTGAAAAGACATTTAATTTAGACATAAAGTTGTGACTTTAATTTCAAAACCTCTCGTCTAGTCTCATCGTCGTCACGTGTTAAGTTTTTCGATAATATTAAGCAAACATATTTTATTATTTTTTATTTTTTTTTATAAATCCAATAATAATATACTTATTTAATTTTATTTCCTAAATTAGTTTGCTTTCTCTCAGCTATTTCACCGAACAAGTAAATATGGCTTCTTATCAACGTAATTTTATTTTATTAATTTTAATAATATACTGGGTGTCTCACAACGTACGGAGGAGATTGAAAGGGCAGCTGTAGGACATCAAAATGAAGCTTTTTTCTTAATTCGCTTTTGACCAAAACCCAATAATAAGAAAGTTACAGCAGTTTACCTTTCTTAATTTCTTCTTTAATTTACACCTATATCTTCTTAATTAATAAAAATTATTTTACAAAATGCAACTTTATTATTGAATAAACTCTAAATTTATCAAAACCGCCATTCATAAAATGTCTATGTTAATCTGTTTCCTAGTTTTGATTTTAATTAGTAGGCGGTGAAGAACGCTATGAAACCCCGGTTTTGGACATTAAAATAAAAAATGAAATAGCCGTTACTTTAACGTGACTACATTTTTTTTAAATACTTGTTTATTGTAAAGCAATGTTCAATTAACTCATAAATGCCTCAAGTTTGAATTTAAAACGTAAAATATTACTGCAGGGAGTAACTTTTGCTTGTTAATTCACTTTAAACTCTTGTAACTTTTTAGCTATTTATTTTTTACCAAACATTTATTAGGAAAACATCTTTAATTTGATCTCCCCTAGCTACTCTTTTAATCTCCTCCGTAGGTTATGAGACACCCAGTATAATATAGTAATAATAAATAATACAATGTCACGAATTTATAAAACACCAATATTTAGATAAGAAATCAAAAGTTTTGCTTCCCCTGAAATTAAGGACACAAATCTGTTAAACTCACCACAGAAATTTTGGTGTATTTTTGCGCTTTGCAATTCTAATAGGAAAATATTTTGATTAATTAATTGGATGGCTAAAATTTCTTTTGTTTTCTTTGTATTTTCCTTAATTTATTAATTTCCGGTTAAAAAGAAAGACTTTTTAATAATGCTTTCACATATCAGTCGATATTTCAGTATCATAATAAGAGCTAAATATTCACCTAGGTCAGTTTTGCTTGAAATGATACGGAAATGTTTAAATAATTGAAAATATTCTTTTAATAAATAGTTATATTATATAATCATCTAATCATTACTTCAGGTTATCGAATATTTGTTATCAAAAAATTACTATTTTTTCAAATTATTTCATCGATCCTTCAATACAAAAGTTTTAAGTTGGTTTCTTCAAACTAGTGAAAAAATCAATTTGTTTTCTCAAAAGAGGGTTTTGTTATTTCAAAATTACGTGCTTATTCTTATTAAAAGTGAGAGGAATATTAAGAAGGAAAATACGAAATAAGAAGCTAATATTATTCGAGGTATCACACTTACTTTACTAACGACCATTTTCATAATTAGACTTTAAGGAAGCTTTAATTTAAAGTCAATTTAAGAATAGGGAAACAAATGCATCTTTTTAGGTTAAAGTAGCTTTAAATCTAAAGTCTGATTATGAAAACGGCCCTAAACTTAATTTTCATAAATAGAAGCTAATATAATGTAACGACCGCGGGTTATTTCTTTAATGAATTTAGGAGTGGCCAGCCTGAAACTCTTTTACCCTGCTCAACACGAAACCACCCCCGTTTACACAACCTGCTCTTTGGAACAAAAAGCCACCGCTGGAAAGCGATTTTCTTGTTCGATAGCTAGTTTGAGTTGAAAGCCGAAAAATGCTCTCGCAACGGTGTTTCCCTCGAGAAGTCGAAACAGGGCCGTTATTTGCCTGAAGACTGTCAAATTTTTCACCCTCGTTGCCTCTCTCCTTATGAGGTTGGCTGCTCTAGAAAATACTTATTGAGAATGAGCTTAAACTTAAATAAACTCAAAAATAGCAATTTAAATAGTGTTTCACACGACCACAGACACGACAATCTATTTCTATTTTACGTTTCCCCAACCCAAATCAAAAAATAATTTGAACATTATTTTCGATTCGATTTCGTCAAAAATAAAATCGTTTCAAAAAAATCGAGATGAAAAAAAGATCGAAAAAGTAATCGACATTTTTAACTGAAAGAATCGATTTTTTGAAAAATCAATTTTTGAATCGGCATCCTTAATTTTTGTCTTAAAACTAAAAAATGAAACCATCGGAATTTGGTTTTATTACAGGAAAGAAAATGATAGTAAATTGTATTATCAGTTTGACTGAAGGTACGCAGCGTATGCATCAGTATGGCGGAACAGAGGTCGATTTCATAGACGTAACAGCGACCAGATACCAACTTACTGGTTAACAGTCGATGGTAGTTATGAACGATTTTGGTGTTACTTCAAAAATCGAATCAAATGGATTCTCGAATCGTTTAGTCAAAAGAATACGTTACAATCCATCGGGCACAATTTGAGCATATAAAAAAATTGCTTTGAACCTAAAGAACTTGTAACAAGCAAAGCAAAAAAATAATAGACTCAACATCACTGAATTCGACGAGAGTTACTTTATAAAAGGAATAATTTCTTTTTAAAACATATCGAACCAGGGTTGGAAAAAAAACTGTTTTTTTAAAGAACAAAACTTCTAAATTTTTTTTGTTTTAAACAGTTTTTTTTTTCGTTTAAAACATGTTTAAAATTGACCTAAAATTAAACATGTTTTAAACAAAGAAAAACAGCTGTTTAAAACATCTTTTAAGTGTTTAAATTGCCCTTACAGCTTACATAAAAAGATATATATTATTATTATTATTTGATATTTGTGTAAAAAGAAGAATTTATTAAAATTCGATCTCTAATTAAAAGAAAGATGAAAACTTTGTAATGTTAGATTATGTACCCTTATAAAAATAATGTATGTACTTTCATAATAATTTAAATCATTTAAGGCAGGGCCCGATTTATTTAGGATCTACGGTCGCGGTGTTTTAAATGATTTTCAAAGAAAGTATGAAGTATCTGGTATCAACATACTGAGAAAAACGTTTCCAATAAAAACTAAAATCAAATACAATCCAAAGAAATATTTTTTTTCAAATTACTTGATCGCATTGGAACTAAAATACATGACTCGTGGTTTTCAATACTGGAAAACAAAAATTTCAAATATGTAAAAACATAAAGGATGTTCCATTTAAAATAACAAAGTTGATATTACTTCCGGCGAAACCAAAAGTCCAGTAGGTATATGTCTGAAATTTCAAATTAAATTTTTGTTTAATTCATCGTTTTCAAATTTTAAACAAACCTTAAAATTCTAGAAGGGCGAATATACGGCCTTGGGACACACGGTAGAAATTCAATGAAGACAAATGAAACGATAACGTTATAAATAGTTTAAACAGCGACATCCTACGATCACTTTTTGACCTAACATTGCATTAACATTGACAAATTCAAGCCAGTTTGCTACATAATAACTCATTCCGTAGCCCATAGTATGAACAGGGAAGCGGAGGACCCAGTATGTTTCAAAACTTAATGTAATAATAATAGGTTAAATATTGAAAAGGTATTTTAAAATTTTACAATATAAGTATTATTCTGGTGATCAGTAATAATTAATGAATTGATTATAATCAATCTAATGCAATTTAAATTTAGTTCAAATCAGAGCTACAGTGTAGTCATCACGTCATCAGCTCAGCCACGCATTGTCTACAATTATTAAAACAATTGATATGAGAACAAAATAAGGTTTAGAGTTAATCTACCAGTGAAATACAGACCCTAAACAATTAACTTCTGGTTACACAGGATTATGCTGCAAAAATAAAACACATATATCAAAAGTGTTCTTTTTTAGCTTAAAACTAAAAAAATGAATTTAAGACATTAACAAAAAAAACATGTTTAAAACTTATAAATAAAGCACTTATATCAAAAGAGTTCTTTTTAGCTTAAAATTACAAAAAATGAATTTAAAACATTATCAAAAAAAAACATGTTTAAAACATTTTGTTTAAAACAGATGGTATGTTTTTAATTCGGTCTTTTAAACATGTTTTAAACAGTTTGTTTTAAACTCTCCAACCCTGTATCGAACATGTCGATATTAAGAGTGTTCCTTAGAAAAATAAAACATTTTTATAGTTATTTTTCCGCGGACTTATCAAATGATCCTCATAATGGACGTTTTACACGAGACTTCCCGTATTCAGAAATTCACCAGAGTGATAAATTAGTGAAAGTAAATACGTAATAATTAAACAGCTGTTGTCTTGTATCTACACATATAATAATTACCTCCTCTTGCTTATCAAAATCACTTAGGCGAGATATCGGGATATCGAGTTCCAGAGGCGCACGTAGTCTTCGGGTATTTGACACGGAACCAATTTATCGAGTGACACGTCGTCCCAGCGGGCCTTGAAATATGACGTGGCGACAATATTACACTAGGGACTTCATTAATGCCGTGTAAACTGTCGACCAAATAAAATTAATAGTGATCTTCCCTTGGCTCGCGCACTAAAACCGCGATAACATCGGATCTATTGTGTACGTTTGTGTAATGCTTATTGCTAAACTGGGGGTCATTTTAATGCATAGAGGATAATCCTCTGGAGCAGAAATCGTAAAGAACTGATTCTGAAATAATGGAGAAAACTAATTCTTTTAGACACAAATAACTTTTAAATTAAGGATTACTCGTCTTCAAGGTACTTAAACTTAAAGCACCAGTTATCCTTAATTCAGTTGAATTTGGCACCCGCCAGGTTTAATTATTTATCAATTGCGTTGCAAACGTGGGCTGCTGGAAAAGTTTCTGGAATCTAGTAGGTCTAGAATTGTTAGCGTTTTTCAACTGTCATATTTGGAAAATTTCACGTTTTTCGCCTATAATTCTATTGACAGTTCCTATCCAAGTGAACTAGTTTTGCTTGTACAGCATTTGAGAAAAAGTAATTTTGTGTAAACATGGAAATCTCGCGTGCAAATTTTCGTGCCATGATTTTTTACGATTTCAAATGTGGTCTAACGCCGAAACAATGCCTCGATCGGCTTCATTAGGCTTTTGGAGATGAAGCACCATCAAAGAGCAGTGTTTATAATTGGTTTGCCGAATTCCAACGTGGACGTACCTCCCTTAGTAACGAATTTCGCGAAGGTCGTCCATCAACATCTGTTGTTGCCACTAATGTAGATGCTGTGCGTGAAATGCTTGAGCGAGATCGACATGTGACATACCGTGAGATTCAAGCATCCTTACGCATTCACATGAAAGCAATATACCAGATTTTGCATGATCATTTGAACGTACGAAAGCTTTGCAGTCGCTGGATCCCTACAATTTAACAGAAGCACGAAAGCAGGGTCCTGTCAAATGGTGCGAAGAAATGCTCAAAAAATTCAATGGAGGTCGTTCAAATTTAGTTTATAACATCGTTACTAGTGACGAAGCTTGGATCTATTCGTACGAGCCAGAAAGTAAACAACAATCTACCGTTTGGGTATTTCGAAATGAACCAAAACCAACAAAAGTTGTCCGTTCACGCAGTGCTGCGAAGCAAATGATTGCTTGTTTCTTTGGTATAACTGAACATGTAGCAACCGTGGCTTTAGAGGATCGAAAAACCGTGAATGCTGATTGGTATACTACAATTTGTTTGTCGGAAGTCATCGATCAAATAAGAAATAACAATTGAAATCGACGAATTATTATTCATCATGACAATGCCAGCTCTCACTCAGCCCGTCAAACAGTTGATTTCTTGTCCAACAAAAATGATGAATTAATGACTCATTGTCCATATTAACCTGATTTATCACCAAATGATTTTTTGTTCCCAAATATCAAAAATAAAATGCGTGGTGAGCGATTTTCGTCGGCTGAAGCGGCGGTTGAAACATTCCGGACACTGGTTTCTGAGGTGCCATCTTTAGAGTGGAAAACGTGCTTTAGAAATTGGTTCGAGCGTATGCAAAAGTGTATTGACGTCAAAGGCGAATACTTCGAAAAACAATGATACCGTTTACCAAATTTCATATGAGTTTTTTCATACCGTTTCCAGAAACTTTTCCAGCAGCCCACGTATTATTAATTTTGACACTCGTCAATTACAAAAGACAACTCTCATCCATGTTGGAGTTATTGATATACTGTGAAAGTTAATAGTTAAAAACTGTAGGAAATAAATGAACTTTTAAGACAAGATCAAGAAATGAAAAAGCTAAGAGTTGAAATTACTTGGATTAAATGTGTCTTGATAATAAGAAAATATTATATTTCAGCCGAGGTAATAAGAGAAACGACGTTCTTAATTTTGTGGGGTGGCGGAGCCCCTCAGGTACGTAACCGAACACCAAAGCAAGTATAACACGTTATTAACGACTGCACTGATACTTAATTTATCAAGAAATCCAACACCAAATCGAGTCGCAGCTAATATAAATTATAATTTGTAAGCATTTCCGCCCGCCTCTTTTTATACAGACTGTCTTAACGAAAAGACATTCCAGGACGAACGATATTAAATTACCTGGGATAATTTCATTTCATCGAATCATACTAATAATTGATAAGTTTGTAAATGGCATGCGGAAATAAAAGCTCAGGCTTTATAAAGTATTTAGAATACATTTAGCTGAAATAAGGTGAAGCTTTTATCGTATGTAAGGATCAAGTCGGCTGGAGCGGCAGTGCCCCAGGAGTTGCGACCGCAAGCAGAGTGCCGCCGTAAGAGGTCGCCACCGCACTCCTGGTTCTCGCTCTCAGATCCATTAAACATTCACACTTCAGGCAAGGATTGCTTAGATACTATGCGCCGACAGTAAATGTATCGACGGCCACCTCGCCTGAATGATCGCGTAAGTTACCACTCTAAAGAGCACTGATTAACTACTTCATTTATTCATGAGGCGAACGAAATCCGAATTAATAGCACTTTGCCTGATTTCGAAATAAATTATTAAAAAAGAAGGTGCAAATTCGTTTCACTAATTTCAATGGGAAAACAGGTTTAAATAGAAGAGAAAGTTGCATACCCCCGATTAAAAATACAATCTCTAGGGGGATCATTCTAGAGTCATCAAGAGCGGTATTTATGGTTGCGACTTAAGCAAGCGCTTAAGATAGTCTTAAGTAAGTCATCTTACAGATTTAAGATTGCTTTAAGTGCTTTGTTTAGACTTACTTTTTTCAATTTTCGCATTTTGGAAATTGCTTCATGTATCATCCATTTTGATAATAAATTGCTACCTACCTGCGTAGAAGCAAGATTGTGCTAATGAAACTAGCTTACAGCACAGCCAGCACTTCAGTCGTGATGGACGTGAGGGTTTATTTAACCACGCAAATAACTGAACGCCACCTAATCTCAACCGGAGACGAGAAGAGGATAAAAGAGAAATGACCCAATCTAACCAATACTCGTAGTTTAATGTCGGGTAAAATCATCAACGCGTTCCTAATCCAAAAATCTAATACACCAGAAGGTTGTGTGAGCACTTAACGTCAGCGCAAACGCAACGGTCTTACTTAATGAAATTGAAACGTTATTAAATACGTGGGCTGCTGGAAAAGTTTCTGGAAACGGTACGAAAAAACGCATATGAAATTTGGTAAACGGTATCATTGTTTTTCGAAGTATTCGCCTTTGACGTCAATACACTTTTGCATACACTCGAACCAATTTCTAAAGCACGTTTTCCACTCTAAAGATGATACCTCAGAAACCAGTGTCCGGAATGTTTCAACCGCTGCTTCACCCGACGAAAATCGCTCACCACGCATTTTATTTTTGATATTTGGGAACAAAAAGAAATCATTAGGTGATAAATCAGGTGAATATGGACAATGAGTCATTAATTCAACATTTTTGTTGAACAAGAAATCAACTGTTTGACGGGCTGAGTGAGAGCTGGCGTTCTCATGACGGAGAATAATTCGTCGATTTCGATTGTTTCTTCTTATTTGATCGATGACTTCCGGCAAACAAATGGTAGTACACCAATCAGCATTCACGGTTTTTCGATTCTCTAAAGCCACGGTTGCTACATGTCCAGTTAAACCAAAGAAACAAGCAATCATTTGCTTCGCAGCACTGCGTGAACGGACAACTTTTGTTGGTTTTGGTTCATTTTGAAATACCCAAACGGTAGATTGTTGTTTACTTTCTGGCTCGTACGAATAGATCCACGTTTCGTCACCAGTAACGATGTTATAAACTAAATTTGAACGACCTCCATTGAATTTCTTCAGCATTTCTTTGCACCATTTGACATGACCCTGCTTTTGCGCTTCTGTTAAATTGTGTGGGATCCAACGACTGCAAAGTTTTCGTACGGTCAAATGATCAAGCAAAATCTGGTGTATTGCTTTCATGTCAATGCGTAAGGATGCTTGAATCTCACGGTATGTCACATGTCGATCTCGCTCAAGCATTTCACGCACAACATCTACATTAGTGGCAACAACAGATGTTGATGGACGACCTTCACGAAATTCGTCACTGAGAGAGGTACGTCCACGCTGGAATTCGGCAAACCAATTATAAACACTGCTCTTTGATGGTGCTTCATCTCCAAAAGCACCGATAGTTAGACGAACCGCCACGAGGTGTCACCACTACATTTAACGTTTGGACACAACTGACAGGTGTATGCTATGGGTGTACGTCAACAAACTCCCGTATATATCCCCTGCTGTTGATAAATTTTAAAATTAAAAATATCTTATTGGCAAACATTCTTAACAGAATTTTTGGAGCTTTATAAAAACTTCACATGGAAGATGAAATCAGCTGAATATCATGACATTCATGACCGGCATTCATCAAAACGTGCAATGTACGCTTCTCAAATATAAAAACCAGGACGGGGCTATTTAAAAATCCGAACGGCGAAGATATTTCAAAATAAAAAACTGTAACCATTTGAATTAAGTCAGTAATCCCGCGGACCTTCTTTCAGGTTCAGAAAAGAAAGCTCGCGTCTCTTTCTCGTACCGGGCGTTTCTAAACTGAACTTCAGTTTTAATTTTTTATTTCTTCTTTTGTTTGACACGATTCTTTTTTTTATTATTATTATCAATTGATTGACTTTTGTTATGTTATTCTTTTATTCGATTTGATTTATTGGTTATTAGTTGACCGCCTTTTGTTTTTGTTTTTTGTTTTATTTACTAGATTTGAGTTTATTTTACATTCTAATCCGTTCGATCTATGGCCATTTTTGTTTTCTCGTTTACGGGATTTGATTTGATTTTTTGATTATATTTCTTTTTTAACAATCAATAATTAATTTTTCTATGCAATAATTTTTCTTTTTTTAATTCAACGATTAATTTTTTTATATAATTTTTATTTTCGCCTATCATCTATTATTTTTTGTTTTTTCTTTCGTTTATTGTCACGATTTTTAATTCTTTTAATTATCAGTTGATTGACTTTTGTTATTGTTTTCTTTTTCATTTACTTAATTTTGAGTTTATTTTGCTTTAATCTTTAATACTTACAGATGAAATATTTGTTGTCAATATTTATATCGATTTGACTTATTCTTGTTTTATGTATTTTTATTTTCGTCCTATCTTCATCCACGATCGTCTTTTGTTTTTGTTTAATTAGATTTGTAATAATAATAATAATAATAATATGGTCTTTATTGTGGCATTTTACACTGTAAACGTAAATATATATAAAAGGCGAAATTCAGCCTAACCTGTTCTTACACTTAACCTCAACAACAATAAAAATAGCAAAATAACAAATAATAATAATAATAATAATAATAAATTTCAGTGTACTACAGTTATCATATTTTATTGCTTCTCAATAGATATTTTACATTTCTTTTGATTATATGTATTTAATTTTTATTTTGATTATCAATTAATCGTCTTTTTCTTTTTTCTTTTTTTTACAGATCTTTATTTTATGATTTTTATAGTATTTATTTCACAGTTTTTTATTTCTTTGTTTTCATAATTCCATTTTTATTTCGCTCTTTCAAATAACGACATATTTTAGAAATTGAAGCGTGTCAAATAACAGTCACTTGAAATTATTTTACCTACTTTTTTAATGTTTTTTATAATGCAAAGTAAACAATTTTTTTCTCGTACCCCCGAGGGCTTCGCAAAAATTTCTCGTCTGAGGCCTCTGCGAGGATGTTTTTGCGAAATCTGCTTTTATTATCTTTATTGAACACGTTATAATTATAAATAAAACGTGCTTATGTAACGACATAGTTTACGCATACACAAAAAAAAGAGATGTTACGTATCCGACAATAACAGAACGCGTGTGGTAATTGTTACTCTTTGTAATAGTTAACACTTATTTCGGCATGTGGCCGTCTCCTATCTAATCATGTAAAATACAAAATTGTTTTATTTTTGTTCTTAATTTAGCATCAGTGTTTACTCTGCAAGAAGATAAATGTTTATAGTTTGTTTCGAATAAAAAAAAAATCATGAATGGTGAAATGAAATTGTGTCATCTCCTGCTTTATACATATAAAATCATTGAGTTTCCTTAATTTTGGATTATGAGAAGAACTTTCGATTCAGTTTGGTAAGCTAACATACCGCTTGAAAACTAATCGCTGCAATCGATAGTGCGATCTTTGGTCTCTCCCGTTTTATATCTCTGTTTAGTTCTGTTCGTGTTAGTTGATATTTTGGAAATTTTATTTTGTTTTGTTTTGATAGACTTGTAAAATTTACCAAACTTATTAATTTCTAAACTCACTTCCAAACCTCTTAAAGAATTCCGTGGAGGACATCCTTGTAAGGAAAGAGACAACGACAAGGAAGAGATTTGACATTCTTCAGACAACCGCACTGTTTGAACTCGTCGGGGAAGACACCGTTGAAAGTATATTTTTGGCATTTATCACAATATTACAATATCAATGTCTTTAATTCTTTTCTGAATAATATTTCTGATGTTCTCGAATCCGCTTTCAAATTAATTAAAGATTGAAGCTCTAATATGAAGCAGTTGTTAACTTTTTCGTCGCTTAATTGCAAGAAGGTCCCCAGAAAAGTGGTCGTGAAATATTCAGCCGAATCCTATCAACTTATAAACAGTTTTTATGGCACTTTTAAACCGGGCGAACATTGTGCCATGCGAGTCTATTCATATTAAATGGAGTTAGGCAACGTCAGCGCTTTAAAGCTGAATAATTGAGCAGACTATCCTCGCAGGTGCCATTGCTGCCCCGCCGCCTTTGATACCGTAATGTTATCGTTATAGCGACTCCATGCATTATTTACAACACATTACAGCCTGAATTTTAAAACAGCCACTGTGCTAAATATGCGCTGATTGCTCGGATCTGCGAGTCTCAAAATCATAATATTTGCTGAAGACATGATCAATATTTACCTGAGACAGTGAAATGTTTAAACTTTATCTTCATTACCTTTATCTTAATAACCCTAATTTCAGTTTAAAAAAAAAATTGTGCAAATCGTGTTTGATTGCAGTGAAAACCTCGAGCAGCCTCTGTACAGCTGTTTCAGCCCTGCTTTGGGGCTTCTTCAGCAGAGACATAGCTCGACATTCCCACTGCAGACCAAAAACGACTTGCCCAATTTATTCGCAAATGCGATGTAAGAATGATGAACATATAAAATAGCGACATCTTACGATCGCTTTTTGACCTTAGATTGCAGTAGGATAGACAAATTGAAGCGGGATTTGCCCCTAATAAGTCCCCCATGCAAGGCGGCCATGCTTGCTGTCAATGCATAATGAAAGTTTAAAAAAAAAATTTGTGCAAATCGTTTTTGATTGCAGCGAAAACCTCGAGCAGCCTCTGTACAGCTGTTTCAGCCCTGCTTGGGGCTTCTTCAGCAGAGACGTAGCAGTCAAAAACGAATTTTTTTTTTTTAACTTTCATTATGCTTTGACAGCAAGCATGGCCGCCTTGCATGGGGGACTTATTAGGAGCAAATCCCGCTTCAATTTGTCTATCCTACCGCAATGTCAGGTCAAAAAGCGATCGTAAGATGTCGCTATTTTATCTATTCCTAATTTCAGTATTGTAATCATCGTAAACTAATGAAATCATTACTCGAAGCGAAGTATAAATAAATCCATTTGAAATTACACAGTTTTAAAAGCTAATTAATGAATTTTGCTCATTATATGGACCGAGGCCAAAAAGAAATAAATCCGTACCTGAACCAAGAAGAGTTCAGTTTTGTATAATTAACCGAATTGGGATATACTCTTTTTAATTAAGAGTATTGCTTGCTTTTACAGAAGTGAATACTCTACACTGTCACCTTGTTTTTTATATTTTCTGTCTTTTGAATAAACGATTACGACACAGTAGTCTTATCAGCAGTACAAAAATATCATAAAAGTTTCTCCGCAATTAAAGCTGTAGCTGCCCTTTCATTCTCCTCCTTGTATTATGAGACACTCTGTATACGCGTATCGTGTGTTTTCCATTAAAATGCGCAGCGTTAGCTGTCCTTTCATTCTGTTCCTTTTATTTTGAAACAGCCTGTATATGCGTATCGTATATTTTCCATTAAAAAATAAAATGTTTTGAACTAAATTACTTATTATTGGCAACTAGAACAACAACAAACATGTGGAATTATTCATGAAAATCAGATTTTCTTGTAAATAAGATACGGATGGTGGGTACACTATAATTAATGCGAGGCGTAAAATTGCGTGAAATTGCACACGACTTAACGCAATATCACATATAATTTGCATAATTGGTTAATATTTTGATTACAACTTACCAATTTGCATTTAAATGACGATCGATGAAAACCAATTTAAAGTTGTCAACCGTCTGACTGGGCCCGTTGTTATTTAATTCCGAATCCGTTTCATCGCAGGCGAAGAAGAGAAACAGAGAGCGGGACAGCCATATGTTATCTTCACATGCGTTCCGGTGACTCAAACCGGTCAAGAATTGATGCTTTTACTTACACCCTATTGAATTCGTTAATTATAAATTTGTACGCACCATTTAATAAATTTAAATTTTGTTATACCTACTCTTACGAATGTATCATTACGATTACTGTAATTCTTTGAAGCGTATTCATCAACATCAATAATGTTAGACATTATACAGCATGCGCCACTGAAAACTAAGGAGCTTTATTAAACATGAAAATTAGTAGCACATGTGCAAAAGGTCCAGATTAAAGAAAATATTTGCAAAAAGGACTCATACCCCCGGAGTGTTCTGAGATGTACAGTGTGGTCCATTTTTGATGGTTTTACAGGGTTTCTCAGTTATTTATAGGAATAGAAGAAAACCGTTTTCGTGACCCAGTGCTACTTTTTCAAGAAAAACTCAGTGGAGAAAACAAAAGTTAGCTATCTCCATTCGTTCGGGAAATATCGGCAGAAAACGAATTTTTCCGAAAAATTATTTTTCACAATATCTCAGCTGTTTGACAAGATATTTTGAAAATTCAAAAACTGTTTTATTCAGAAATTAATGTAGATTTCGCTGACGTTATTGTCTTTTGTAAAAACTGCGCCGGTTCTGCGAAACGGACTATAACTTTCTAATTTTAAATGGAAACCGTAGTAGACACAAATAAATTGCTTATTTAATGAGGTTTTCAAAAATATAAGGTTTGATATAATTATTTTTATAAATAACAAAGATACTTATTATTTTTTATTTTCCGGTAGCTAACAAGCCATCCATGACACCAAAAACAAAAAATATAGTTCAATTGTTTTCCCAAAAATCAATTATTATTAAGTAAAACGGTTAATTTAATTCAATAAATAAATAGCTTCATATATCTATCTGAAACTGACATAAAATCACAAGAACGTAAAAATGGATTAACTCCATTTGAACATTTCTTTAATTATTAATGTGAATAGTTAAGAGATTTTTATAAATTTTAAATTGTGAAATGAAATAATAATTTCATTATTTTGCAGTACTTATCACGCTATCTATGACAATAAAAACAAAAGAAAATTCAGTTGTTTTCCTCAAAAATCTATTATTAGAATAAATAATACAGGTAATTAAATTTAACAAAATAAATATCTAATGCTATTAGAGAACTCATAAAACTACAAGTAATGTAAATATGGATTAACTGTTAATGCAGCTTTGAAGAATTATATGTTATATGTTCCTTTGAAATTATTAAATCTTAAATTTTATATTATCAAAAATTCTTAGATATGTTTATTTCACTTCTATCCGCGATTACATTTATTAATATACAAAAGTTCTTGAAAGCATTATTAAACTTAGGAAATATCCGACAATTCAATTATTTCTTAAAGAAATGTACTAACTTATGCAATTTAAAATTTATAAAAATCTCTTAACTATTCACATTAATAATTAAAGAAATGTTCAAATGGAGTTAATCCATTTTTACGTTCTTGTGATTTTATGTCAGTTTCAGATAGATATATGAAGCTATTTATTTATTGAATTAAATTAACCGTTTTACTTAATAATAATTGATTTTTGGGAAAACAATTGAACTATATTTTTTGTTTTTGGTGTCATGGATGGCTTGTTAGCTACCGGAAAATAAAAAATAATAAGTATCTTTGTTATTTATAAAAATAATTATATCAAACCTTATATTTTTGAAAACCTCATTAAATAAGCAATTTATTTGTGTCATAGCCAACTACGGTTTCCATTTAAAATTAGAAAGTTATAGTCCGTTTCGCAGAACCGGCGCAGTTTTTACAAAAGACAATAACGTCAGCGAAATCTACATTAATTTCTGAATAAAACAGTTTTTGAATTTTCAAAATATCTTGTCAAACAGCTGAGATATTGTGAAAAATAATTTTTCGGAAAAATTCGTTTTCTGCCGATATTTCCCGAACGAATGGAGATAGCTAACTTTTGTTTTCTCCACTGAGTTTTTCTTGAAAAAGTAGCACTGGGTCACGAAAACGGTTTTCTTCTATTCCTATAAATAACTGAGAAACCCTGTAAAACCATCAAAAATGGTCCACTCTGTACAAACAAATAGCCTACGAATTGCACCACAAAATTAAAACTGTGACGTGGGACGCGATCGTCATTATAAAATACACAGCGATGGAGATTGCAATATAAAAGTTATTTCTAGCATATTGAATGCAGGTGAAGAAACTAGGCGTTCATACGTCGCCATTCGATTTTTGCGTTATTTAAAATAAAGGTGACAAACTCGCTGTATACAGGGCGACTTTCAAACGGTAACATAATCTAGAACTTCGCTTGAGTTATTCTATACCAGTCGACTTGCAGTACATGTGCAAGTGGTCCAGATTAAAGAAAAGGTTTGAGTTGAGTGTAAGATTGTTCAGCGCATTTCAAACAGTCGCTAACTATAAAAATATACGCTTCGGGAAAAATGAGCTAAGTTGAAAGCTTTTAACATGCAATACAGATTGTAAATAGGTATAAAATTAATTGTCCACGTTATTAAAACCGAATCAAAAAAATATACTTTCGTCAGGAAACGTTTTAAGGACTTTTGATTTAATGAATTTTTAAATATAAAATAAAACAGTTTACTTTGATTGATTTTAGGTAGTTTGGAAATAGAAACTGTTTGGTACCAGCAATTTTGTTTACTATGAATGCCGACAAGAGGTTTATTAATTTTAGCTAACTAGCTAGCTTTTTTGATGTAGAGTTTGTTTGGATTATATAAGATTTAATCTATTTGCAGATGGGTGTGAATAATTCCTAGCTTTTGCATCCAGAAAACATGAATTTCTCTCAAATAGTTTAATCTAAAATTAGGTATTTTACAAGTCGAATAAACATCAGTAGTAGTTTTGTAAAGCGTGCGAACGGGGGGTTGGAAACCCACTTTTCAACCCCATTTTGTCCCCAATTCTTTTAATAATCCGTACAGAGTTGAATCACGAATTCCTTTGTTAGTAGCGTTCTGGTTTTCCAGAGGAAAGTCAGAAATCGATTTCCAAGTCGAAATCGATACAATAACAAAAGATTACAAACAAAATAATACATGAATTAATTACAATAAAATTGGATTGAACCTCCTAACCACAAAAAGTTTTTTTTTTAATACTATACAGGGTTACAACTTATTAAAGGGCCACTATGGGGATCTCATAAACTATAAGAGATACAAAGATGTTTAATTTACAGAAATGTTGCGCTACCTTGAGGTCTAAAAAAATACGCAAAAAAAATCTTTTTTATTTCCATCAGTTTTTGAAATGTCTTCAAAAAACTGAAAATTCTCATTTTCGAAAATTTCGAAATTTTTATTACTTAAGACAGAATCATAAAATTTGGTGTCTTTACATTAAATGACACGATGGACAACCTAATGCAGTTCGACGAAATAGGTTAGGTTTGACAGTTTCGTAGATGCGACTGTCAACTGTTTCTTTTCTTATGGACGCTACCTTACATATTCATAGCACGTGATGCAGAAATAATTTTTGAATACGACCATACGAACATTTATGCTTTTGTTTTGAAACAAAATATTAGGTTACTAAGAATTTTTGTTAAAAAGTAATTTTTTTATGCAAAAAAGTACCATAATTGAGTAAGATTTATAATTTTAATAATAATTTTAGTTCTGATTATTTACACGCATCCGCCTACTAGATATTTCATTTTTTTAATCTTTTGTAGTATCTTGATATTTTGTTTTAAAACAAAAGCAATAAGTGTGTCGTATTGTTACTTTCAGATTTTGTTTTTGTATCACGTGGTATGAATACCCAAGAGAACGTCCATAAGAAAAATGACAGTTGACAGTCGTATCTGCGAAACTGTCAATCCTAACCTATTTCTTCGGGCTTTATTAGATTGCTCATCAAATTTAACATAAAAACATCGAATTTTGTGACTTTATCTCAAGAAATAAAGATATTCGAGATTTTCGAAAATTCGAATTATCAGTTTTTTGAAGATATTTCAGAAACGAATAAAGGTAGTAAAGATTTTTTCGAATATTTTGATAGGCTCCAAAATAGCGCAACTTTTTTGTAATTTAATCGTCTTCGTATCTCTTATAGTTCACAAGATCGCCATGGTGGCCCTTTAATTAGTTGTAATCCTGTATACGTACATCGGTACCTACGCTGCTATCTTTAGCAGATTCTCTTAAGAAGTCATCTACTGAAGATGGCAGCATAGCTTCCGAAATACGTATATAGTATAGTCCTCTTGTGACTAAGAAGTCATCTACTGAAGATGGCAGTGTAGCTAATTCCATTGTAGTGCAAACCACAGTCTCCAATACATTTCAATACGTGAATTAATTAAATAAAATTTAACGATTAATGTAAAATTGGAAACTAGAATACGAAAGAGAGAAGGGAAGATCAGCAAAAGTCACTTTACTTCTAGAAACCTTTGTTAGATGGCAAATTCTAAGCAATAATTTAAACTCACTCTCGCCGATCGCGGATGCTTCTTAACTACACTTTATTTAATTTAAAATAAATTAGAAAAATTGACTGACTGAAGAAAAATTAGAATTTTGAAAACTACAAAACAAACAGACTACAACTTCGGAACTTAACCTCTGATCAGAAAAGGGAAGTATTTATATAAATCTGAATTGATCTAATTTCCAGTCTGCGTGGGCTTTGCATTAGGCATTGGCGTTGAAAAATCCTGATGACTCATTCTATTTTATTGGCTGCATGCAGTACTGCCATTTTTTTAATTTTCCGTTGCTTTAGCGTTCAAATAAACTATGAAAATATCCGAAGTGAAAAATTCGTGTCATTTTTTTGTTTAACTGATATAACATTAATAACATATTGATGATTAAACGAAATTATTATTTACTTAAAACACAAAGAAAAAAATAAAACTCAAAATGGCTATGCTGCCATCTTCAGTAGATGTCTTTACATCTCTGTAATTACCCGGAATTAAAAAATTGTACTCCTATTTTATTGTGTGGACCATAGAATGTTTTTTTTTTCTAAGTTGGTCATGAACAGGCCTAGGCGCATTTTAGGCGTAAAGTTTCGTTATATATACGAGGAACTGCTAATATGCTGAAGCGATCGTAGTCGGAAAAAATTCGAATCTTTAACGCGTCTGCCCTGTAAAAACAAAACAATAAACCAGTCGAAGCCCGAGAAGTCTATGCGGCACGCAGTAACCACTACAGTCGACTGGATAAAAAAACTTGTTTACATAACCGATTCATTCCGAAATGAACTCGCATTCTTTTTGCAGTGACGACGCTATAATTGACATGAATTAAATGTATTATGCCGATCTTTTTAAAGCTACATTAAAGAATTATAATGTTTTCATAATTATTAATTTGAAAGAAACTATAAAGGCAATTATGTTACACACGTAATTTACATCAAACGGTTGCTTCTGACGCAATGAGCGCGAGGGTGAGAGTGCCTCGGGCATACAAACCGTTCAGCGGCGACGTTGAAATCTACGCCGCTGCTTTGTTTATCTTTATACTGGTTTTTACAAGACATCCTAGGAATGTCCGACGCTTAGTCATGAATGAGAATGATATATCAGTAATGTTTGTTTGTAATTCTTCTTGGTTAGGCTGACAGCAATTGTAAGATACTTAAAACGTATTTCAAGAATGGTTGGGTGAAATTTTGGGAAATAATTTTGGAGAGATAGAGAGTTAATTATGTAACACAATTATAAAGCTGGCTTTAATAATAAATTTAGGTTCGCTATTTATGTATGTAATTAAGCTCCGTAAAATAACGCGCGCGAGATATTATTTGAGCTGGAAATTAAAACGGGACACCGGAGGCGATTTGTGCGATTTTTAAATAATTTTCCGGTAGATTATTTAATATAAGCCTATTAAACATAAACGGCGTTTATTAATGACGGAGGAGCGTGTTTTGGGGCCGGCGCGTATAAAACGATCGGCGCGAGCGAACGAAGGGATCCAACCATGAAATTGAATTATATAAAAGCCCCTGCGCTCTATACGGAGATTTTCAAGGGTTCGATTTTCTAAACTCCACACACAAACATTATTAGTCTTATGCCGTACAGCATCGGAACGAATTATAACTGCTTTTCGCAAAAAAAAATCTCAATTACTTATTGGTGAAATAACTAGTGTTCTAAAAAAGAAGAGCAAATGATTTTACAATTATCTACTTTGTCATAATTTAATAATAATATCTAGTAATTAATAATCAGAAATTATGGGTACAACAAACATATTGAAATCGTATAAACATATAAACCAGATGCTTTTACATACCTCTACAGTTCCTCAAGGCTCCAATTTAGGATACCTGCTTTTCCCTATCCATATCAATGACTTCGAAATCGTATTTCTGACTGTTGTGAGCTTAAGAAACTAAACCTTAATATGGACAAAAGCAAGGTACGACATTTTTCAGATCTAAAAAAATAAATTCATTTACTACTATACCGTGCCTTCAATTGAATTCCTCATTACTTTGTATTTTCAATTAATTCAAAATGTTAGAATTACAGCAGAAAATATTTATTGTTGAAAGTTATTTTCAAACCGGTAGAATAGAAAATGGACAGTTAGTTTATTCAATTAATCAGTGTGTACAGAAGTTTCGACAGCAGTTTCCTAATTTTGCTATTGCTTATGAACAGCTAGTTAAATATATCCATGCTTGTGTTCTTAAATTTCCTGAAACAGGATCACTTGGTCGCAAAACAGGGAAGGAGCAACAAAGAAAAGGACTGCAGCCTGCATTGTAGATGTTCGGGATCGAATGGAACACTCTACCAAGAAATCTATTGCGAAACTTTCACAAGAATTTCAGCTATCAGTGGGAACATGTCACACTTTCTTAAAAAAAGACTTAAAGCTTTATCCATATAAGATTCAAGCAGTCCACGAACCCAGGCCAGTAGATTTTCGCAGAAGAACAGAATATTGTCAGTGGCTTCTTGATAATTAAAAAAACGACGACATTCTTGACAAGTGTTTCTTTTCCGATGAGGCCTGGTTTCATCTCTCAGTATATTTAAATAAACAGAATATGAGAATATGGTCTGCAGAAAATCCCCATGAATTTGTGGAAACTCCATTACATCCATTAAAAATTGGTGTTTGGCTAGCAGTGTCAAGAAGGCGTATCATCGGACCAATATTTTTTAACGACTCAGTAACTGCTGAAAGATACCGAAATGAGTTATTAGAACCTTTCATTAATCAACTACATGATGATGAACTTACAGAAGGTTTTTTTCAGCAAGACAATGCTACTGCCCACACAGCTCATCAAACAATGACTTTCCTGCAGCAGTTTTTCGATAATCGGATTGTGAATTTTCCTGCAAGGTCTCCGGGTCTCACAATTATGGATTACTTCATTTATCCGTACATGAGAAACACAGTTTTTAGAACTACGCGTCACACAATCGAAGAACTTCGTGCGGGCATTACAGATGTGTGTGCCAACATAACCCCCGAACACTTAGCAATTGGGTTTGAAAACCTGAAACGCAGAGTACGCTTATGTATTCAAGCTGAAGGAGAGCACTTTGAGCATCTGTTTTAAACTTTAATGTTGTGTTTTTATTTGATGTTATGATCAGTACTGACAGTTAATGACAACTGTTTTTTCTAGAATTGTGTCGCCAACTTCATAAAAAAATCACAGCTTACTTTATTGAGGAATTCAATTGAAGGCACGGTACAATCTTTAACTCGACACTTCCTCGAGATTCGACTGTCAAGGATAATTTTCGGTTCGGAACTCCTCACAACATATCTTATCCTCAATTGAACCAGCAAACAAAATGTTATAGTTTCTCAATACGTAGTTGGAGACCTTTTTGCAACTTAACTGCCCTCAAATAACTTTTTTTTTTCCTTCGTTTACTCTAGATTAGAATTCTTCTCATTTTTAATAAGGTACGAGTGTTACTCGGACGGCTTAGAAAATGTGCAGAGAAAATTTGTGGTTCAAAGGATAATAATATCAATGACGAATATGCTGCAAGAGACTTCGATGACTTTTAATCTTAATATCAAATCTCTCGAAAACAGAAACCGTTATTTAAACCGTTGCCCATCTTCATCGATTGTCCTTATTTATTGAGTGAAATGAAATTTTCGGGTACCTCAACCAGCTTCTACACTTTTTCTTACTTTCTGCCTCACCAAATCAAGAAGCAAATCTTGGTCATATTACCTGTCTTCTTCACCTTACGCCATAATAGGAGGTTTATTCAATTAAACCCAACTTTGATTGACAAAAAAAATGATCCAGAAATATATTCACAAATCATTAGCGCCACAATTCAGGTACACCAGCTGAGGTATACAATAATCATAGAATTCTTGATGCTGCTGATTGAAGACTTCTCCTGTACTTCTGTGTCTGACTCAAGGCGTTCAATTTTTAACGCCATCTTTATCGACCATGAAGGACTACTGCTGATAGAGTTTAAAGAACAAAGATGGAATATCATTGAAAACCTGTACAACGAAAGTCTGAATAAGCTTCATCAAGTACGAGGACGAAAACATCTGGGGAAGCTTTCACGTGACAAATCCCCCCTCTTGCGATAAGGAAAGATTGTATTATGTAGAGCAGAAAAATACTAAATAAATTAAAAAATAATAAACGAACGAAAGACAAAATAATATCCGTTTTCCTAATTACAGGGCTGGAGCAAGGAAAGCAAGACATGAGTGCGCCGATTAGAAACAATTTAAGCGCAACTTGAACAATTTCAAGGTCAACCAAAATCGATCCTACAATTGAAATATTTTTTTCTTTAATATTCAATGTCCACCCAATCCAACTGAACCCGACTTAACTTCATTAAATCCAAGTAAAAAATTAAGAAGATGCAAAAAAATAAAAGTAAAAAATTTTAAGAAACTATTAAATCCAGGTTCGATCACCGTCAAGGTCAAGCAAACTCGACCCAACAACTGAACTCCATTCTATTCAACACAAGCAAAAAAATAAAATAAATTGAAAACAAAAATCAATAAAAAAATGATTTTAACAATTAAATTAAAAGAAAAAAATGCTGCGTCAACCCAAGCTAACTCCAATCCAAGCAAAAAAAAACTTAATGCAAAATAAAATGAACATCAGCAAATCACAAGGTCAATCCGAACTAACTAACATCAAACTAACGTCATCTAACATAGGTAAAAGATTAAAATTTACCAGGAAAACTAAAAGTAAATTTAAAAAGAAATTAAAAATCAATTTAAAAGAAATTTAACTAATGTCAAGGTCAAGTCAACCCAACACGTTTCAACCTTACTCCGTCTAACACAAATAAAAATTTCAAGAAAAATTAAAAGTGAAAAATCAATTCCAATCAAGCTCAACCAATCTGAACGTCAACAAAACCCAAGCAAGTTTTGTTCAGGCCAAGCAAAAATTAAAATAAAAATTTATAAAAAAAAAACTGTTAAATGCTTTGAACTTAATTTTTCCGTACTTTAGTATTGTCACTCGCAACGTAATAAAAATTAATTCGCTTATTTTGGTCGCCAGTTGCCATTTTAGAAAAGAAATGTAAGCCAAACGGTTACCAAAGGTAGTCCATGTGGCGATAAATTTTATGTTTGTGTTTAAAAAATGTAAGTTTTATTTCATTACAATGTATTTCTTCTTCTCTTCCTTTTTTTTTAAAGAGAGCACCCCTTGAAAATCTTAAAAAACCCTAACCCAAACCGACAGAAACCCCTAACTCAAACCGTAACCGAAATCAGCTAAAAATTGAAACCGAAACCTTAACCCTAACCCTTTTAGAACATGCGTGTATTTACATCCCTGTCTTTAATACAAAACGCTGTAAAATTAACGGCCACAAGAATTCAATAAACAGGGTATACGTCAGTTGGTGTAACTATAGAGTATGTGCATTAATTATGGTCGTAATTATTTGTAAATAAATTTAGGAATAATTTTCTCGTAGATCAAATAACAAACCTCTTAATATCAGCAGTAATTCCAATATACTTAGGACTGTCTCGTTAATTTACAATTATCGTTTCGAAACATATGACTTCACCTATTTTATTGGTTTTTATTGTAAGTAGTTGCTTTTGAAATGTACAACGATGCTCACCATAAATGATACCATTTGACAGTTTCGTAGCCCTTACGCTGAAGTTCTTAAGGGTGTGGTTCGCATGCAGGGGTATCATTTAAGTTGAGCATCGTAGTACCTCTCAAGAATACTTCTTTTTTCTACGTGGGTGCTGTAATTTTATTTTGTTAATAGGTTCTAGACTTGTAAAAGTCGTCTTATATATAACCTTTGTAACTGTTTTCAATTTAACCAGAATAATTTCAATCGATGTACATACTCAAATAAATATGGTTTATGGTCAACCTCGAAGGAGATTATTTAATATTAATTTAAACCTTCCTTTGATGTAGATCTCTTTTTAATTGTTCTTTACGTTTGAATGTTAGCTGTTTTTATTTCAAAAATAACTTAACCTATTTCAATGATTTAAAAAAAAAAAAACGCAATGATTAGAACTTTACAAGTTATGTGAGTTATCGACACAGGCGTACCCTGGTTGCCTTTTAAGAAAAGGGAACTTGGGGGGGAAAATACCCAAAGTTTCGATTTAAATTATTGTGAGAAGTCTGCGAAGTCCTAACTGGAAGTATTAAATTAAACTTTTTGCCAAATGCTTAAAACATCTTCTCGAAGATTATCGTAGACGATCGTGCAAATAGTGATGTGAGAGTAAGGAAAAGCGTTTTGTCAACACATCTAAGAAGTGGCAGATTAACCCTGGTTGTTGGTGTACCTGATTTTCGAGAAATAGTTGAGTACTGTGAAGTTGTGAAAGTGACGCAGATTAAACTTGCAACATCAAAAAAAAGGTCACCTACTCAAAATTCTTTTGAACGAAGGAACTGTAGAAGGCAAAAGTAAAGGATACGTAAACACTTGAAACAGACAAAACCGATTACTAAAAGAAGTGATTTCCTCCTAGATGAGATATTTGTTTGACTGCATTCTGGAGTTATCAAGAGCAAGGGATATAAAAGTTGGCATAAAAAGATCTCGCAAAACTACACCATCTAAAGTTAAATACTCCACCCTCATTGCAGAGAAATAAACTATGATTACATGATAAAAAAAGCATGGCATCTAAAAAAGGTGTCGTCTCAGCAAGAAAAAGTTATTTCAGGTTCATATGAAGCATGTTGCTCTGATGAAGATGATTTTAAAATTGATTGATACGTCTCCGAAGTTTAACCATGGTTGTTTGTTTCCAAATAGAGCGACTTTATGAAACCTTTGAAAACGGTTTGTAAAATGATTAAAAAAAGTCTCAAAAAATCCTTGGACAGCTTCTCACTTTTTAACCTTAGCAACAAAAACTTCAAAAATTTAATCAGCAAACCCTTGTGACACTTCATTTAATAACGTGCTGAATACAATAAATAAAACTTTTTCAAAAACTTTTGCCAATATTCAACCAGGCATTGTTGCAACTCTAACAATAAATATTAAAAACAATTAGAAAATTGTATATAGTTAAATGTCAAATAGAATTTATTGTTGACCTTTGGTTGAACAATGTTAAAAGTATAGCCTTAACCAAATGGTTCAGTTCACCCATCGGTCAACTAAACTTTGAGTGCTTGTTAGTTGTTCAACGATTACATAGGAGACATGAGACTTACTGAAACTGAAAGAATTGAAATTTTAATGACGATCGGGTTTGGAGATAGAATTCGGACGCATGAAGAAGTTCGTATTTTGTTCAGCGAAACTCACCCAAACCATCCTCTAATATCGTAATCAACGGTACGTCGAATTGAGAATAAATTTGGCCATTTTGGACAAAGTTAAATCTAAAACCGGATATCCATGGGCTTTAGATAAGACATACAATTGGATGCCATGTTAATGGTAGAAGAAAATCTACATTCAACCCTCGTATGAGTGGCTTTACATCTCAATACGTCAAAAAATGTAGTTTACATGCTACTTAATAAGGAAGAATTTTATCCCTGATAAGTAAACTTGGTGCAAGAGCTTCCGATGATGATTTTGATGGACAAGCGAAATTTTGTGAGAGAACGAAGGAACCTAATGCTGCAAATCCTGCATTCATAAAAAAATATTCTCTTTTCTGATAAGGCAACATTTTGCTTAAATGGTATCGTCAATAAGTAAAATTGGGCGGTTGAAAATTCGCATTGGATGACAGAGACAAATACACCATACCCCCAAAAAGGTTAACATGTCGGCTGGTACAACGAGTAATAGAATTATTGGCTCGTACTTTTTTGTTGGATCATTGGGTGGTTAATAGAATAGTATTTGAACATCCTCCAGTTGAATTAATTCCGGCTTTAGCGGTACATTTTCCTAATCCTGGAGATCCTGATTCGTCCAGAATTTGGTTACAGCAAGGTGCTGCGCCTCCTCGTTATTCACGTACAGCACGTGAATATTTCCATCAATTGTTTCCTAATCGATGAATTAGTAGACCGGGGATTTGGGGATTGAATGGCGGGCAAGATATCCGGGGGTTTAACACCATTGGATTATTTCCTCTGGGGTTATTTAAAATCCAAAATTCATTTTAATAGACCTAGGAACATAGAAGAGTTAAAACAAAGAATTCAACAAAAAATTCGTTGAATCATCCCGCAAATTATAGAGAATATTCAACAAGCGTTTGTTTCTAGATTAGGTCATTGCCTCGCGGCCAATGGACAGCAATTTGAATATTTAATTTAATTTTAACATTGTTATATTTTTGAATTTTTGTTGTTTTGGTTCATTTGAATATAATTTTGTTGAATGAATCTCTGTTATTTATCAACAATGTGAAGAAACCGATCACAAAGTATGAAATACAATACGGTAGCAAGACTTATCAGTCTCATTATTAAAAAAATATTGTCTAGAAATATCATCAAGCCCTCGATCGATATTCCTATAATTATATTATCAATGTGAATGGAGCCAACTTTGATTTTAACATCTCATTTCAGTTTTTTTTTAATACTTCAAGTTCATTGAAATACGTTTATACTGGGTGATTCAAAATAAGTGTCCAATTAGTCCAATCCCAGATAGTGAAAACAAAAAGTCTATATGCATAGGGCGTCCATGGTTTTTAAGATACAATGCGTGGAAGATTCAAATATAAATTGGTTGACGGGCACTAATACAGCTGTATTTCGTCACAATTCGTTCATTCGAATTTCTGACATGTATGTATACGTAATAAATGAATCATGATTTCCATTGTGGATTCAAAGGAAGTTGATTTTTGAAATGCCTCTGATAGATTTATTTCTTTCAACTTTCGCACTTGCATGACCTTAGTGAATACGCTCCTAACGTTTCGGACACTTCTTCTGAATCACCCTGTATATCTTTGGCTATGAATTCTTTACTCCACAAGCGGATTACCACTTAACTTCTTCATCAAATCAACTTCGAAAAATCGAAATTTATGTTGAACGCGATTATCAAAAATCAGCAAATTTATTTTTGCGAGACTGTTAAGCCTTAATGCATTCTAACAGCAAAGTAAAATGCGTTAACACCTCTGAACCGCTATCGGATGTCGGTTTTAAAATACCGCCGTCAAATTCGAGCGTAACGACGGCTCTTTTGACACAGATGTCAGCGCGGCGTTCTCTTAAGACTTAATTGGCTCGCGCCCGCAAGCAAAACCTAATAATATCTTGTGAGGAGAAAGGAAAGGAAACAACTTTTACAGAAATTAAACGAATATATTACCAAGTCTATATATACAGAGGAAACTTATGATACAATTCATAAATACAGTCTAAGTACATTTTTTTTCTCTTTAAACAACATCTTCGAATCGCTTCCGTATTTACAAGCTTTACTCTACATTTCTTTTTGCACAAGTTCATTTACGACAAAGGTAAGTTCAGTTCAATTTGCAGTTCCCTACTTAGTATTGAAAAGAAATCTAAACTTACTTTAATATGAACAGTATAATTTAGATTTCCGATCACAGCATTTACAATTTTCTCAGAGTTTTTTTTTTGCAGGCAAAGGAAAAATAAAAAATCGTCAAATTATTGAACACTCAATAATACTACTACTGTTCTTTTAATTAATTATATGTTTATAAATTAAGTATAATTTCATATACTTTTTTTTATTTTGTCGTTATTAGATTTTACTTATGTAAAATTTACAGGGTGTATTTGAAATGTGCAACAAAAATTACATCCATGCTAATCACTGGGCTAAAAAGAAAAAAGAATTAGCATTCAGGTGTTTCACTTGATCAAAATTTCTTTTAGTAATTCTTTCCATGAATTATTAATAATATTGTTCAATTCTTATACCGTGCGTTCAATTCAATTCCTCATTAAAGTGGACTATGATTTCACTGTTTTTTTCTCCTAAGATTTGCAACACTGATAGCTGTTCAATTATTTAATTAAACAAGTGTCAAATTGACACTTTGTATTTTCAATTAATTCAAAATGTTAGAATTACAGCAGAAAATATTTATTGTTGAAAGTTATTTTCAAACAGGTAGAATAGAAAATGGACAGTTAGTTTATTCAATTAATCAGTGTGTACAGAAGTTTCGACAGCAGTTTCCTAATTTTGCTATTACTTATGAACAGCTAGTTAAACATATCCATGCTTGTGTTCTTAAATTTCGTGAAACAGGATCACTTGGTCGCCAAACAGGGAGCGGAGCAGCTAAGAAAAGGACTGCAGCCTGCATTGAAGATGTTCGGGATCGATTGGAACACTCTCCCAAGAAATCTATTGCGAAACTTTCACAAGAAGTTCAGCTATCAGTGGGAACATGTCACACTATTCTTAAAAAGGACTTAAAGCTTTATCCATATAAGATTCAAGCAGTCCACTAACTCAGGCCAGTAGATTTTCACAGAAGAACAGAATATTGTCGGTGGTTTCTTGATAACTCAAACAACGACGACATTCTTGACAAGTGTTTCTTTTCCGATGAGGCCTGGTTTCATCTCTCAGGGTATTTAAATAAACAGAATATGAGAATATGGTCAGCAGAAAATCCCCATGAATTTGTGGAAACTCCATTACATCCATTAAAAATTCGTGTTTGGTTAGCAGTGTCCAGAAGGCGTATCATCGGACCAATATTTTTTAACGACACAGTAACTGCTGAAAGATACCGAAATGAGTTATTAGAACCTTTCATTAATCAACTACATGATGATGAACTTACAGGAGGTTTTTTTTCAGCAAGACAATGCTATTGCCCACACAGCTCATCAAACAATGACTTTCCTGCAGCAGTTTTTCGATAATCGGATTGTGAATTTTCCTGCAAGGTCTCCAAATCTCACAATTATGGATTACTTCATTTATCCGCACATGAAAAACACAGTTTTTAGAACTACGCGTCACACAATGGAAGAACTTCGTGCGGGCATTACAGATGTGTGTGCTAACATAACCCCCGAACACTTAGCAAACGGGTTTGAAAACATGAAACGCAGAGTACGCTTATGTATTCAAGCTGAAGGAGAGTACTTTGAGCATCTACTTTAATCTTTAAAGTTGTGTTTTTATTTGATGTTATGATCAGTACTGACAGTTAATGCAACTGTTTTCTCTAGAATTGTGTCGCCAACTTCATAAAAAAATCACAGCTTACTTTAATGAGGAATTCAATTGAAGGCACGGTATTTATATGCAATACTTAACCTCAAAAAGAAAAGTATTACGCTGTAATATGCGTTTGATTTTTTTCGTTCCACTAATATCATCAGTACAAAGTTTTTTTAATCTCAAACCGGACCGAAAAATGAAGGGAACACACTCAACGTTTCGCTGTAGATCTATAGCTTTGAAGCTGTAAATCTATAGCGAAACGTTGAGTGTGTTCCCTTCATTTTTCTATCCGGTTTGAGATTAAAAAAACTTTGTATTTACAATTTTCATCGGACAAGAACAAATTTCAATTACTAATATCATCGATTAATGGACATATTTGAAAATAACTCGGCTGGTCGCCACCGTTATTGGAGTGAGCACCCGGTATATTCTCAATAAATTTTAATATAAAGGTAGATGAAAGTGAGCGTTTACATATTAAACTGTGTAGATTTAAATAAATTTTAATAAAAATTTGGACTAAATTGCATACAACTTGGAAATCAAGTTATGGTACAATTTGTAGTGGCTGTTTGTCAGGATAAAGGAAGAAATATATTTTTTAAGGGTATTTAATGTGAAAGACTACTACAATGCAACCGTCGCTTATCCTCACAGTTTTTATTTATTTTCTTTTCATGACCAGTATACAGTTGGCTGTTTGACACATTCGTATCATATTTAACAACATGAGACAAACTGAAGTTACGTTAACTAAAATGTACATTACATGCAGATTAAAATGACTCGCATTAGAACCAATAATGTTAATGTTTCTGTAAGTACCCCATTATATGATAAAATCGATGCACTGCACATGCTTTGGTAATAGTTTATTGCTGCTGTAGGATTTATTTTAATGAGAATTTACGACTTATACTATTACGGACGAATTAGTTGTTAAAGGAAGATGGAAGCTACGAAAATTAAGATGGAATAAAAGTAAATACAAAAAAAAAACCAAAATTTACTGCAATTCTAAGCTTGATCGTAAAACTATTTACGACATATACATTTAAATAGCCCTTACGATGCTTACGATGACGTTTACAATTGCAGCATTATATAATTATAACAAAAGTTTCTATTTTTCCTTTTCTGCATTTTCGACCCTATCGCTTTTAAACTGACAAGTTTGCCATGAATCTATCTCTTTAATTTCAAGAACCCAAGTTATGTCCATGATTCGCTAAATGAAAATATGGCGTGTAACTGCCAGAACTGGTAGCTTGTAAAGGATAAACACCACCATAAGGTACGTGATGCGAATACAGGAGTCCTGAGTGTGTGTGGTGTCCGGGAAAGGCTGGGAAACTACTTCCGGTGCCGACGTTCGGAGGTGGGACCGTGGGGGAGTTGACGTCCATGCCCGGATTCTGTTTCTTCCACTTCGTTCGCCTGTTTTGAAACCAAATCTTCACCTGGGTTTCCGTCAGGCTTAAACTTAGGGCTAAGTTGAGTCTCTCGCACACACTCAGATACCTTGTGGTTTTAAACTTGTTTTCAAGTGCTACTAACTGTTCGTACGTGAATGCGGTTCGTGCTCGCCTCGGCTTTCCCGTATTCTGAGATTTAGAGTCTGTTTTCTTTTTTTTGGAGTTTGAATCCTTGAGGTCTTCGCTGATGTCGCTTTGGATTTCGTCGTCTTCGTCCGAATGGTGTTCCTTGCCTGAAATAATAAATAGTTTAAACTTTAAATCTTTTAATTCCGATGACAGACATAAGTTTGAAATAATTTCATCTTTCAGTGGCTTGAAAGAGTTACCAAAAATAGTAAAGTTAAGTTATTATTGTGAAACAAGTGACTTTTTTGCACAAGTGTGACTTTTGAGACATGAACCGAAGTAGGCGAGAGTCGCAACCACGCAAGAGCAAAAAAGGCTTGACGTAAGTGTTGCACACTCTATTTTTACTACGATGTGAGATTTAAAGATTACAAAACAGTTGTTACAAAACGAGACATTTCATTACTCAAACAAAAAACAAGTACATCTGTCTTTTAAAATTTATTACTTCTACATTTATTACCATGTTTGCATACGTGGGCTGCTGGAAAATTTTCTGGAATCTAGTAGGTCTAGAATTGTTAGCGTTTATCAACTGTCATATTTGAAAAATTTGACGTTTTTCGCCTATAATTCTATTGACAGTTCCTATCCAAGTGAACTAGTTTTTAGAAAAAATTTGTCCAAATCGTTTTTGATTGCAGTGAGAACCTCGAGCAGCCTCTGGACAGCTGTTTCAGCCCTGCTTGGGGCTTCTTCAGCAGAAACGTAGCTCGACATTCCCACTGCAGACCAAAAACGACTTGCCCAATTTATTCGCAAATGCGATGTAAGAATGATGAACATATAAAATAGCGACATCTTACTATCGCTTTTTGACCTAACATTGCAGTAGGATAGACAAATTGAAGCGGGATTTGCTCCTAATGAGTCCCCCATGCAAGGCGGCCATGCTTGCTGTCAAAGCATAATGAAAGATTTTAGAAAAATTTTGTGCAAATCGTTTTTGATTGCAGTGAGAACCTCGAGCAGCCTCTGTACAGCTGTTTCAGCCCTGCTTGGGGCTTCTTCAGCAGTGGGAATATCGAGCTACGTTTCTGCTGAAGAAGCCCCAAGCAGGGCTGAAACAGCTGTCCAGAGGCTGCTCGAGGTTCTCACTGCAATCAAAAACGATTTGCACAAAATTTTTCTAAAATCTTTCATTATGCTTTGACAGCAAGCATGGCCGCCTTGCATGGGGGACTCATTAGGAGCAAATCCCGCTTCAATTTGTCTATCCTACTGCAATGTTAGGTCAAAAAGCGATAGTAAGATGTCGCTATTTTATAGGAACTAGTTTTGTTTGTACAGCATTTGAGAAAAAGTGATTTTGTGTAAACATGGAAATCTCGCGTGAGAATTTTCGTGCCATGATTTTTTACGATTTCAAATTTGGTCCAACGCCGAAACAATGCCTCGATCGGCTTCATTTGGCTTTTGGAGATGAAGCACCATCAAAGAGCAGTGTTTATAATTGGTTTGCCGAATTCCAGCGCGGACGTACCTCTCTCAGTGCCGAATTTCGTGAAGGTCGTCCATCAACATCTACTGTTGCCACTAATCTAGATGCTGTGCGTAAAATACTTGAGCGAGATCGACATGTGACATACCGTGAGATTCAAGCATCCTTACGCATTGACATGAAAGCAATACACCAGATTTTGCATGATCATTTGAACGTACGAAAGCTTTGCAGTCGTTGGATCCCACACAATTTAACAGAAGCGCAAAAGCAGGGTCCTGTCAAATGGTACGAAGAAATGCTCAAGAAATTCAATGGAGGTCGTTCAAATTTAGTTTATAACATCGTTACTGGTGACGAAACGTGGATCTATTCGTACGAGCCAGAAAGTAAACAACAATCTACCGTTTGGGTATTTCAAAATGAACCAAAACCAACAAAAGTTGTCCGTTCACGCAGTGCTGCGAAGCAAATGATTGCTTGTTTCTTTGGTTTAACTGGACATGTAGCAACCGTGGCTTTAGAGGATCGAAAAGCCGTGAATGCTGATTGGTATACTATAATTTGTTTGCCGGAAGTCATCGATCAAATAAGAAGAAACAATCGAAATCGACGAATTATTCTCCGTCATGACAACGCCAGCTCTCACTCAGCCCGTCAAACAGTTGATTTCTTGTCCAACAAAAATGTTGAATTAATGACTCATTGTCCATATTCACCTGATTTATCACCTAATGATTTCTTCTTGTTCCCAAATATCAAAAATAAAATGCATGGTGAGCGATTTTCGTCGGCTGAAGCAGCGGTTGAAACATTCCGGACACTGGTTTCTAAGGTACCATCTTTAGAGTGGTAAACGTGCTTTAGAAATTGGTTCGAGCGTATGCAAAAGTGTATTGACGTCAAAGGCGAATACTTCGAAAAACAATGATACCGTTTACCAAATTTCATATGCGTTTTTCATACCGTTTCCAGAAACTTTTCCAGCAGCCCACGTAGTAACATGCATTTTATCAAATAACACTTGGTCATTTAAATTGCTTTATAAATTGCGTCTTCATAGTACACCAGGTACATAACAAAATTGTCAAAAAGAAGAAAGAAAAACCGAAAGATCGCCCAGACAAATCCTGCTACGCCAAGAGAACAAAAGGGGGGCACCGGGGAAAACGGCACAAACAAATCGTAACATAAATAACGTACTTTATACCAACTTTGCAGCGTCTTAGCATTCCGCCTGCGCCGCCGGAATGGCAACGTTAACGGAACCGGGACATGTAATTAACAGTCTTAGCGTAATTGCCTCCGGGCTCGTTAGCAAGCCGTGAACTTTGTAATTAATCCTTTGGTTTTGCTTTAAGCAGACATATTAATTATGAAGGCAACGCTCGCTTAGTTTACTTAATATCTTTCGTTCCGAAACCGAAGCGCCTATTTTATTAAGTGGGTGATTAATTTCGATCTAATTTATTATGGTTTCTAATTATCCACATCACAAAAGTGTACCTACCAGCTAGAAAGAAATTATAAAAATAAAATTTATGTTAGAAGTTTTTAAAATCAATAGCTTTTAAATGCACGTAGGTGCACTGAAATTAGAAAAGTTTTGCAATTTTGATTTTGTCTTGAATTATTCACAGAGATGGCGCTCAAAATGTGCGGACTTTAAGCTCAAAAGATATCGTCATTTCCCCATCAGGCTCTCACTCACATTCCATGATGTGGAAATGCATTAAAAACTGAAGAGGCCGATTCTGCTGAAAAACTACATTTTAAAACCCAATCCGAACAAGTTGCAACTTTTTGTAACGAACCAAAGATGGAGCTTCATTATTTTTAAATGTTAAATGTTAAATGTGATGAAGAAACTTTCGGTAATAGTCCGGAGATGGAACACAGAACTCACATTTTTTTTTAAACAAAAGAAAAAGTCATATGAATCACGTAAATTAAAACAAAGTAGAACATTATGTCGAACATAAGAAAGAAAAACATCATTCAGGAGATAAAGGCAAGTGACTTAAAAGAGATAAAATACGCCTAATTTTTCGATGGATTTTCAAAAAAACAAAAATTGAAACAGAGTTCTAGAAAGATAAAGAACAGTCAACCATTTACGTTCCAAAAAAGTGAAAAACAAATTAATACAATCCGCAGAAAACTCGTTCGAAACGTGTTACGTACGTTGTGGACTTGCGGAAACAAAGACAATCGACCCTTTAGAAACAAAATCAAGCAAGTCTTGAAAAACGATGGGAGATAGATTTTTTGAAAAACAAAAGACGAACGACTTTTCAGTCTTCATGAAACATTTGACACGAAAACAATGACCGTTGGAAAGAAAAAGAACAAAATTCGATCGGCTTGGATCGGTTCCCGAATGTAAAATAAAGAAAGAAAACGATCGACTGTTGGAAAAACAAAAAAACAAAAGATGAATGGAAAACGGTAGGAGAGAGATTTTTTGAAAAACAAAAGACGAACGACTTTTCAGTCTTCATGAAAAGACAGAAAACATTTGATACGAAAACAAAACATTGATGACCGTTGGAAAGAAAAAGAAGAAAATTCGGTCGGCTCGGATCGGTTCGCGAATGTAAAATAAAGAAAGAAAACGATCGACTGTTGGGTTCGAAAAACAAAAAAAAACAAAAGATGAATGGAAAACGATAGGAGAGAGATCTTTGGAAAAACAAAAGACGAACGACTTTTCAGTCTTCATGAAACATTTGACACGAAAACAAAACATTGTTGACCGTTGGAAAGAAAAAGAACAAAATTCGGTCGGCTTGGATTGGTTCCCGAATGTAAAATAAAGAAAGAAAACGATCGACTGTTGGAAAAACAAAAAACAAAAGATGAATGGAAAACGGTAGGAGAGAGATTTTTTGAAAAACAAAAGACGAACGACTTTTCAGTCTTCATGAAACATTGGACACGAAAACAATGACCGTTGGAAAGAAAAAGAACAAAATTCGATCGGCTTGGATCGGTTCCCGAATGTAAAATAAAGAAAGAAAACGATCGACTGTTGGAAAAACAAAAAACAAAAGATGAATGGAAAACGGTAGGAGAGAGATTTTTTGAAAAACAAAAGACGAACGACTTTTCAGTCTTCATAAAAAGACAGAAAACATTTGATACGAAAACAAAACATTATTGACCGTTGGAAAGAAAAAGAACAAAATTCGGTCGGCTCGGATCGGTTCGCGAATATAAAATAAAAAAAGAAAACGATCGACTGTTGGGTTCGAAAAACAAAAAAACAAAAGATGAATGGAAAACGACAGGAGAGAGATCTTTGGAAAAACAAAAGACGAACGACTTTCCAGTCTTCATGAAAAGGCAGAAAGAAATTGACACAAAAACAAAAGATTGTTGACTGTTAAAAAGAAAAAGAACAAAAAAAAACAATAGATGAATGGAAAACGGTAGGAGAGAGATCTTTGGAAAAACAAGAGACGAACGACTTTTCAATTTTCGTGAAAAGACAGAAACCTATTGACACAAAAGCGAAAGGTTGTTGACTGTCGAAAAGAAAAAGAACAAAATCCGGTCGGTTCGGATCGGTTCCCGCATGTAAAATAAAAAATGAAAACGATCGACTGTTGGAAAAACAAAATACAAAAGTTGAATGGAAAACGATAGAAGACAGACTTTTGGAAAACGCTATACAATCGACCGGATCGCTCAGATTTCCGTGGAATTCTCGAATTGATTGATTAAATTTTACGCAGTTTCCTGCAATTTCACGTATTATTTTAGCCTAACGAGTTTTCAGATTTTTATTAAAATTTGAAGGGCTTCAGCATATTTAAAACAGCCTCCTCATTTTTAAATTCTCCAACGAAATTGTAATATTAATCACAAGCCACATAAATACCTAAAATTTCTACAAAAACATTTTTCATTTCAGGACATAGGGTAGGCAATAATAACTACAAATTAATTGAATTAAAAAAATTAAAATTATTTATGCTTATACTCGGGAAATTAATTAAAGTATTAGTGCGTATGTAAGTCTTGCAAGTCATTGGAGAGATGGTTGTGTGTCAAATAAAAAAAAAACTTGGACGTATTTTCACTCTCAATAGTCGAATAGTTCTTCGGAGTAATCGCATTTCGATGGGAGGTTTCGATCTGTAAATCCGGGGCTCACTATGATTAAGCACCGGTAATTCGAGAACATCACGGGAGCTTGTGAAATCAATACGTAACAAGCGACAAACGTGTTAACCGCATTCATTTGTCTGGTTACCGCTGAAACAATGCAGTGCGGTGGCGCTGTCAGCCGCGACTTCAACTATGGATTTGATTATAGGGGGATCAAGTGGGAATTTAGTTTTATGGAAATCTGTCCACTTCTTATTATGGATTTTTTTTTCTTATAACAAAAAAATATTCGAGTTCTATGAATTTTCCGCTTTTTAGTTGCATGGGAAGTGGGAACGAAGAGTGTTGTTATTTTTCCGAACTGGAGAGTAGTGAGACGTAAAATAAAATGAATGCTAAATGTTGAAACAACATACTTTTAAAAAAATTAAAAATGATCAAAAAAGCATTCCAGTTCTAAAATCGTTTAAACTGTCCGAGCTTCAGTCATTTGATTATCGTAAATAAATAAATAAAGTTAAGAAAATACCATTTAATAAAGAGTGGTAGGCAGGGTTGGAAAGTTTAAGACAAACTGTTTAAAACATAGTGTTTAAAACATGTTTAAAACACCGAATTAAAAACATACCATTTGTTTTAAACAAAATGTTTTTAAACACGTTTTTTTTGGATAATGTTTTAAATTCATTTTTTGTAATTTTAAGCTAAAAAAGAACCCTTTTGATATAAGTGCTTTATTTTTAAGTTTTGAACATGTTTTTTTGTTAATGTTTTAAATTCATTTTTTTTTTGTTTTAAGCTAAAAAAGATCACTTTTGATATGTGTTTTATTTTTGCAACGTAATACTGTGTAACCAGAAGTTAATTAATTGTTTAGGGTCTGCATTTCACTGACAGATTAACTTTAAATTTTACTTTGTTCTCATATCAATTGTTTTAATAATTGTAGACAATGCGTGGCTGAGCTGATGACGTGATGACTACACTGTAGCTCTGATTTGAACTAAATTTAAATTATAATAGATTGATTATAATCAATTCATTAATTATTACTGAGCACTAGAATAATACTTATATTGTAAAATTTTAAAATACCTTTTCAATATTTAACGTTTTATTATTACATTAAGTTTTGAAACATACTGGGTCCTCCGCTTCCCTGTTCATACTATGGGCTACGGGATGAGTTATTATGTAGCAAACTGGCTTGAATTTGTCAATGATAATGCAATGTTAGGTCAAAAAGTGATCGTAGGATGTCGCTGTTTAAACTATTGATAACGTTATCGTTTCATTTGTCTTCATTGAATTTCTACCGTGTGTCCCAAGGCCGTATATTCGCCCTTCTAGAATTTTAAGGTTTGTTTAAAATTTGAAAACGATAAATTAAACAAAAATTTAATTTGAAATTATATAGACATATACCTACTGGACTTTTGGTTTCGCCGGAAGTAATATCAACTTTGTTATTTTAAATGGAACATCCTCTATGTTTTTACATATTTGAAATTTTTGTTTTCCAGTATTGAAAGCCACGAATCATGTATTTTAGTTCTAATGCGATCAAGTAATTTGAAAAAAATATTTCTTTGGATTGTATTTGATTTTAGTTTTTATTGGGAATGTTTTTCTCAGTATATTGATACCAAATACTTCATACTTTCTTTGAAAATCATTTAAAACACCGCGACCGTAGATCCTAAATAAATCAAGCTCTGCCTTAAATGATTTAAATTATTATCAAAGTACGTACATTATTTTTAAAAGGTTACATAATCTAACATTACAAACTTTTCATCTTTCTTTTAATTAGAGATCGAATTTTAATAAATTCTTCTTTTTACGCAAATATCAAATAATAATAATAATCTATATCTTTTTATGTAAGCTGTAAGGGCAATTTAAACATTTAAAAGTTGTTTTAAACAGCTGTTTTTTTTTTGTTTAAAACATGTTTGATTTAGGGTCAATTTTAAACATGTTTTAAACAAAAAAACTGTTTAAAGCAAAAAAAAGTTTTGTTATTTTTAAAAAAACAGTTTTTTTTTCCAACCCTGGTGGTAGGTAACAATTTCTATTACATGAAAATAGTGTAGAAAGAATAAATATGTGTTTTCTCCCTGGGGAGTAAAAGTGATGACATACTCCCTAGGGAGTTTTGATTTCATCGTTACGAATTTAGGATTCGTTAAGTTTTATTTTAAAACAAAATACGATGTACTTAATAAACTAATTTATTTATTTACAGCAAAATAGAAACTGGTTAGAGACTAAATTCACATTTAGATTATATCCGATTTACATATTTTCATTCACCGGCCGATCGTTTTTATATCCCCGGCTGGTCACGCGAAATTTCTTCGCTGAGAAAATTCTGATGGTCGAAGCTGATGGGTGTCCTTCGAATTTTCTAGGCCGACACCCCTCCCATGCAGTGATTTTAGTTATTTTATTTTTATGGATGCATTTGAATAATTTAAGCAAATTTAAGTATTTTCCAAAAAAAAATATTTACATGTCGAATAAATAAATAATGTGGAGTAGCAAAATGTATCTACAACTGTGGCCTTAAAATTTCACACGATTCAATTTTTCATTGTAAACAAGGCTTTTAACAACTTGTCAATAATATTTAATCATTTTGAATGACAGATTTCAAATTTTATTAACGTTGAAATTTTTAAAATTCTAAATATACAAGCTTTCTGAAGTAGATAAAGTTTCTGCTTATATGTTTTTCTTCTTTTATTCATTTTCATCCACCGGCCGATCGTTTTTATATCCCCGGCTGGTCACGCGAAATTTCTTCGCTGAGAAAATTCTGATGGTCGAAGCTAATGGACGTCCTTCGAATTTTCTAGGCTGACACCCCTCACATGCAGTGATTTTAGTGATTTAATTTTTATGGATCCATTTGAATAATTTAAACAAATTTAAGTATTTTCCAAAAAAAAAAACAGGTCGACTAAATAAATAAATAACATGGAGTGGCAAAATGTATCTACAACTGTGGCCTTAAAATTTCACGCGATTCAATTTTTCATTGTAAACACGGTTTTTAACAACTTGTCAACAATATTTAATCATTTTGACTGACAGATTTCAAATTTTATTAACGTTGAAATTTTTAAAATTCTAAATATACAAGCTTTCTGAAGTAGAAAAACTTTTTACTTATATGTTTTTCTTCTTTTATTCATTTTCATCCACTGGTCGATCGTTTTTATATCCCCGGCTGGTCACGCGAAATTTCTTCGCTGAGAAAATTCTGATGGTCGAAGCTAATGAGCGTCCTTCGAATTTTCTAGGCCGACGCCCCTCCCATGCGGTAATTTTAGTCATTTTATTTTTATGGATGCATTTGAATAATTTAAGCAAATGTAAGTATTTTCGAAAAAAAAATATTTACTTGTCGAATAAATAAATAAATAACGTCGAGTAGCAAAATGTATCTACAACTGTGGCCTTAAAATTTCACACGATTCAATTTTTCATTGTAAACACGATTTTTAACAAGTTGTCAAAAATATTTAATCATTTTGAATGACAGATTTCAAATTTTAACGTTGAAATTTTTAAAATTCTAAATATACAAGCTTTCTGAAGTAGAAAAACTTTTTGCTTATAAGTTTTTCTTCTTTAATTCACTTTCATCCACCGGCCGATCGTTTTTATATCCCCGGTTGGTCACGCGAAATTTCTTCGCTGAGAAAATTCTGATGGTCGAAGCTGATGGGCGTCCTTCGAATTTTCTAGGCTGACACCCCTCCCATGCAGTGATTTTATTTTTATGGTTGCATTTGAATAATTTAAGCAAATTTAAGTATTTTCCGAAAAAAAATATTTACATGTCGAATAAATAAATAAATAATGTGGAGTAGCAAAATGTATCTACAACTGTGGCCTTAAAATTTCACACGATTCAATTTTTCATTGTAACCACGGCTTTTAACAATTTGTCAAAAATATTTAATCATTTTGAATGACAGATTTCAAATTTTAATGTTGATTTTTTTTAAATTCTAAATATACAAGCTTTCTGAAGTAGAAAAACGTTTTGCTTATATGTTTTTCTTCTTTCATTCATTTTCATCCACTGGTCGATCGTTTCTATATCTCCGGCTGGTCACGCGAAATTTCTTCGCTGAGAAAATTCTGATGGTCGAAGCTAATGGGCGTCCTTCGAATTTTCTAGGCTGCAACCCCTCCCATGCAGTGATTTTAGTCATTTTATTTTTATGGATGCATTTGAATAATTTAAGCAAATTTATATATTTTCCAAAAAAAAATATTTGCATGTCGAATAAATAAATAAATAACGTGGAGTAGCAAAATGTATCTACAACTGTGGCCTTAAAATTTCACACGATTCAATTTTTCATTGTAACCACGGCTTTTAACAATTTGTCAAAAATATTTAATCATTTTGAATGACAGATTTCAAATTTTAATGTTGATTTTTTTTAAATTCTAAATATACAAGCTTTCTGAAATAGAAAAACGTTTTGCTTATATGTTTTTCTTCTTTTATTCATTTTCATTCACTGATCGATCGTTTCTATATCTCCGGCTGGTCACGCGAAATTTCTTCGCTGAGAAAATTCTGATGGTCGAAGCTAAGGGGCGTCCTTCGAATTTTCTAGGCTGACACCCCTCCCATGCAGTTATTTTAGTGATTTTATTTTTATGGATGCATTTGAATAATTTAAGCAAATTTATATATTTTCCAAAAAAAAAATATTTACATGTCGAATAAATAAATAAATAACGTGGAGTAGCAAAATGTATCTACAACTGTGGCCTTAAAATTTCACATGATTCAATTTTTCATTGCAAACACGGTTTTTACCAACTTGTCAAAAATATTTAATCATTTTGAATGACAGATTTCAAATTTTAACGTTGAAATTTCTTGAAAGGCTAAAACAAGCTTTCTGAAGTAGAAAAAATCTTTTATTTATTTTTCTGTTAAATTCTATTACTTCCGTTGTGACACCATATTTTTGCTGTATTTAAAATACAATCAAACAATTTGTAAACCAAATGGCTTTTCAATGATATACCGTTAGTGTCAGACACGAAGGGAAAGCCTGGTTTACAAAACTGAAATTTCGACAAAATCGAAAAACAAAATCAGACTACCTGACAAAAATCGCGCGAAATTTTAAAGCTGAGAGTTTACATTGATGTAATAAATAACATAACATTTCTTCTTGACATTTTCGACAAATAACGAATATACAAGGTGAATCACTAATAGCCTTCTTCCACAACTTTCACAGAGAATTTCTGCCTGTTGAGTTCTATAACCTGAAATTATTTTAGCACTTACAGGATGTTCTGTAAACTTGTGGCATTTGATGCTAAACTTTACAAGTGTGACCGTTGTACTTATTAAGTATTTAATTGCTACGTATTCATCTATGAATGGATTTTCGTTTCCCCGATTCTATTAAGAGCGAGGTTAGTTCTTTCGAAGCGCCCGAGAGCATCGCTGGTTTAGAGAATGAAGTGTTTAGACTCTAAACACTTGTGCGACCATTGTACTTCTTAAGTATTTATTTGCTGCGTATTCATCGCTGAATGAATTTTCGTTTCTCCGATACAATTAAGAGCGAGGTTAGCTCGTTCGAAGCGCCCGAGAGCATCTCTCTCTAGAGTCTAAACACTTAATTCTCTAAACCAGCGATGTTCTCGGGCGCTTCGAACGAGCTAACCTCGCTCTTAATTGTATAGGGGAAACGAAAATTCATTCGTAGATGAATACACCGTAAATAAATACACAATAAGTACATCGGTCGTAAAGTTTAGCATGGCGAGGGTACACTTCCCTGCTCTAAACAGTGTCATGCGAAATATAGTCCCTGTAACTGAACATTTCAGCCATCATCACCGCTGTGAATACCTAAATTTGCTAAAATTCACCAAATTTTAAAATACATCCGTCGCTTTGACTTTGAAAAATTAGAACATGCGCTAAGAAATAAAATTGGATACTATTTCAAATTTGTTACAGTAATTTTTATCATATAAAATAGCGACATCTTACTATCGCTTTTTGACCTAACATTGCAGTAGGATAGACAAATTGAAGCGGGATTTGCTCCTAATGAGTCCCCCATGCAAGGCGGCCATGCTTGCTGTCAAAGCATAATGAAAGATTTTAGAAAAATTTTGTGCAAATCGTTTTTGATTGCAGTGAGAACCTCGAGCAGCCTCTGGACAGCTGTTTCTGCTGAAGAAGCCCCAAGCAGGGCTGAAACACCTGTCCAGATGCTGCTCGAGGTTCTCACTGCAATCAAAAACGATTTGCACAAAATTTTTCTAGTAATTTTTATCATTGACATATTTTTCAATTTTTTTTTTTCGCCTATTGGAACATTTTCTACCCAATTTGCCTCTTTTTTCACCTAAATATTACCTTTCCTCACATAAATAGAAATAAAGATTTGTATTTTTTTTGGCTATTTAGTAAAAATGCTAACACGATATGGTCTTATAGGGAAGTTAGTTTTTCTTATCATTGTGTTGATGAATACTATTTAAAAACAATTGTTTGTATATTTTTGAATTTTTTTTTTCACCTCTTGAAACTTTTTCTACCTAATTTGCCTTTTTTTTCCACCTAAATATTAACTTTTCTCACATAAATAGAAATAAATGTTTGTATTTTTTTCGTTATTTAGTAAAAATGCTAACACGACATGGTCTTATAGGGAAATTAGTTTTTTTACCATTGCGTTGATTTAAAAACAATTGTTTTGTCGATTGGTTTGGAGGGAGGGGTCGGTTGGTCACTTTATTAATACACTTTGCCACGACACAACCTGCATTTTCATTTAATGTCCATCTTAAGTTTAAAAACGAGTTAAAAGACCTGGCCTTAATTCGAAAAATCAAATGTTCGTTTCATTCAAATAATTATATCTACTAATTCCAGATAGGAGACGGAGGTTTAAAGATATCTATTCGCGAGGCGTTATTAACAGGGCGCGGTAAGCTTGTGGGATTGTAGTGTGAATGACGTCATTAGAAAGTGTACAAGCACGTAAACAACGGTCAGTGGCGGATCTCGACTAGCGCGTGCTAATCTAAATAAAGTAAATATCTACACGTATTTATCATTTATCATATTTATCATTAATTGATTGATTGCGCGCCGCATCTGACTGGCGATGGCGATGGCGTTTAGATTTTAAAACCCACAAGTTTCCCGCGACCTGGTTGTTAAGTAGCCCGGGCTCAAAAGTCTTTCTGTAAAAGTGAGAGAGAAATCAAATTAAAAAAGGCCACCTAACTTTTCTGATTTAATTATACGAATAACTTAATCGAAATTGGCATGATATTGGGCGCTATTTTTCGCTGCAGCGTCGATCAAGGGTTTAATGGATTAATTAATTAATTAACTGCCAGGTAATTGGTTTAGTATGTCGTAGGTCACGTGGAACACAGGATTAAATGAAGACCACGTACAAGGAGTACCGTTGGGAATAAATCCTTTAGATATAAAGACTGAGCTGAGTAACCGATCTTAAACTTAAAATTTAATTTTGATTATAATATTAAATATTAAAGATTTACTTCAGTTAGCAAAAGTATAGACATGAAGAAAGGTGCTTCCGTTTATTTATTATTATTATTATTATTATTTATGATGGCGTTTAATTTTAAAATTAATTTCAAATTTAGTTTACCATTATGATACGCAATGAATCACGTTTGTATTTTCTTGCGATTTCAAAAGTACCTACGTAAATGAATAGATTAATACAGAACTGAATTTCCCTAAATTAGCTTTGAAGGGGTGTAAGGGCTACCTCAAAAATTGAAACGAATTTAAACTCGTTTTTAAACAATTACGTCCTATGGAGTACCTTTTAATTGAGTACATCTTCATATACAAGAACATTTTTTAACACTTACATGTTTTAGAACGCGGCAATTTTAGGGCGATTATTACACCCCTTCGAAGCGAATTTGGGCAGCAACGGAAATTGGTTTTAAACGTATGTACATGCATATACTAAGTTCCATCAAAATCAGGAGGGGACACTCGGATACCTTCCTTGTTTCCATGTAAAAAATAAAATACTGTGGAATCCGATTATTCAATCCAACGACTTTCTTTCGTAAAGCGTAGAAAGTAAATCGATTTTATTCGGTTGTTCATTATCAGTGTTTTCTTATCGCATTCGCTCTTTGTGAGGGGGTGCGAAAGGAGTGTAATAAAAGCGTATTAGGAATCAGATTAATTATAATTAGAAACATTTTTCTAGTAACAACTGTAAATTAAATCGGTTAGTACTGGCTAGAAAATGCATGAGACTTTTTTTGTTGTGTATTGTTAGGAGCATTAAAAAATAATAAAAAAAAATCTGAAATTTTACTTTTACACCCTGTATCTCGGAATAAAAGAGTTTTCGGACACATGTTTATATAAAAGATTTTTATTAAAATAACGCAATGAATTACACCCTGAAGTTACTGACCGTACTTAGGAAACACGCTGTATAAAAAAAATTAGATATAAGCGGAAAAATATGAATATGAAGCTTAATGTTAGGAGAACGTAAACAGAGCCGGCGGAAGGAGGTTAGCAAGATAAGCAAAGCATGAGGCCGCCGATACAGGAGGGGTGCCAAAACGGAGTAAAATTTTATAACCAAATTTTTTGTTACATTACGAATATTAGTTAATGCGATTTGATTCATCATTTCTAACAAATAAAGAAGCATAAATACATATACAGTGTGTCCAGATGGACTGAGATGAGAAGAAATTCACAGAAAAAGTTAGCTTGTTCGAAAACCATTATTTTTCTAAACAAAATCCAGATATTTCTCTTAAGCAAAATAAAAGAGGAATTTCAAAAAATTTAAACGAAACAAAATTTATTTAGCAACTTTAATAAAGGAAATGAAGGAAAATATCAGCCAGTTATTAAATTGAGCAATTAAATTGTGGTAAATTTAATAATTGCTGAAACCATGGTTACCCTTCGTCGCAGACAATGTCACGGGACTGAAGGAGTGTCTTAGATCTATTTACATCTAATACAAAAATTTAACGCGTAAATGTGTCAACAAAAGAAAAAAGATGTTCATTACGAAAAAGTCATTGAATTCAGCTTTAAGCGCGTCATCAAGCGTTTTACCATTCGTTAAATCGGGCGAGTCGTTCGGGTTGCGGTGGAGTTCCTCGAGTTACTCCGCTGATGAGGCTCCAATTAGACCGAAATAGCTATACAGAGGATGCTTGAGAAACCCCATCGCAATCTGAGTTGACTTGTTACAAGCTTTAAGTTACTGAATACTGGTTTGGTTCTGTTTCTGAGGCTCCAAAAATTTTATTGCAACGAATTAGGCATAAGCAAATCGTCTTAGCAACGAATTTAAATGAAAATAGAAATGAGAAATTAAACCTTATAAACCAACTTTTGTATACGAATTAAGAAATGGCGATGATGAAATCAGTGCGTTTGGGCTTTTGTTTGTGGGTGGAAGGAAATCAGTCGAAAATCTATTTTTTTTTTATAAAAACAATATTTTGTGATGAAAAATTACAGATAGTAATCACAATTTCAAAAATTTCAATCGACGTTCTTATTTAAGTTTGTCTCACGTTTTTTTGTTGTCTTTTGTTGTCCTCTATAAGAAACGAAGCCAATATGGAGAATTATTTTTTCCAACAAGATGGTTGTCCTGCCCATTATACATTCTTCTTTGCAGGGATATTCAAAACAGTTGTCTACGTAATTTGTAAAACAATGATGAAATTTTAAAATGTTGTTAATAATAATAAAAAAAAAAAACTTGTTGCAAATAGTTTTTAATGCAATGTCAGGTCAAAAAGCGATCGTATGATGTCTCTGTTTCCTTGTTAATAATGTTTATACATGATTTTTGTACAGGGCTGAAAAGTGCATTGAATTTATCGCTAATTTCCTAAAAGAAAATCGGATATTCTTTTCCTTAAAATAAATTAAAATTATGAAAAAATATTATTTTAAGGAAACCGATAGGTACCTGGATTTTTTAGGAACATGGTTTTCGAACAAGCTAAAACTTTTACAAAAAATTATATTTTTCTTTAAAGTATTTAAAATAATATTTTTTTTTCGTTATAAAACGTTAAAATTTATACTGGGTGTCGCAAAAAGAGTGTCCATTCCCATACATCAAAACTACTACTACTACCAACTAATCTGACTCTAACATCACATGCATTTATCTTAAGATCCATGTGATGATTATTATCGTTTAAAATGGTCTAAAGTTAAACAAAGAAATTGTTAAAATTGATTTTTTAGCACAAATTTTGAAGAAATAATGATTAACATCACGTGCAAATTGGGTGGTATGATCAAAGCCCTCTCTATCTTAAGATCTCAGGTTATATATGATGATTATTTTCATTATTATCATTTAAAATGGTCCAAAGTTAAATAAAAAAATTGTTAGAATTGATTTTTTAGCACAAATTTTGAAAAAAATAATGATCAACATCACGTGCAAATTGGTTGGTACGATCAAAGTCCTCTCTATCTTAAGATCGCAGGTGATATATGATGATTATTTTCATTATTATCATTTAAAATGGTCCAAAGTTAAACAAAAATTTGCTAAAATTGATTTCTTACCATACATTTTGGAAAAATAGTGACTTTGTAGTTACTTCTTCGAAATCGATTTCATTTTCTACAGGGATTAATAAGGTCAGCTTACGACACCATTTTTGAGACACCCTGTATTTTGAGGAAGGAGGGCGCCAATTATTCTTTCGCATAAAGGCGCCGACTGTCCTTCCTCCGTCCCTGAACGTAAAAATACTAAAGTCAACGTTCGTTACTGTTAATATTTTTATTATTTTTTTATAATCTTATTATTTCTTCATTCATTTCATTACCATACCTAAATAAGTATCCTAAATTAAATATTATTTATTTTATTGAATTTTCTGGTGAAAAATGTACAGTACAATCTAATAACCATAACTCAAATTATTTCCATTATCCAATCATTCATTGGTGACCCTATTTTGACACACAGGGTCCGTGGCGACGCTTTCAAGGGCCCCGTGCCACCTAAAATATGTGCACTTTTTAATTTCTGAATTCAGATTTTGAAAAATTCCTTGGGGGTCGAAAAAAATTTAAAAGGGGTCTATGAACGTCTAGGGGTTTTCTAGGCGGTCGGATTTATAAATTCTAGTTCAGTGTAGGTCTATCTGAATAGTTTATTAAAAACAAATAAAACATTTACAAATAATATTAAAAAAAATTAATTTAATATTGTACAGTGATGAACATAAGTAGCGGGACACTCTTTTCTTCCTAGATCAGTTTTGATTGACAGTTTGACGTTTAGGTTATAATGTCGTAAAATCCAAAAAAAAAGGCATTTGTCTAATTTTCTATCACAAACACAACTACTGTATTTTTATGGATCTAATAACTTCAATATACAAGTTTAAGAAATAAACTTTTACAAGCATACAATTGACTTATTAAGTGGCCATCGCTCACGCAACTCGAACGAAAAAAAAGACGATCAATTTGTTTATATCAAAACAGAAATATTTCTAAAATACAGTCAAATCGAGTAAAACACAAAAGAAAGATGAAAATTAAGTGCGTAAAATTCATTAAGTCGAATCTGTAAATATTAAAATATTATAGGAAAAGACGATCAGTTAATAATTAAAAGATAAAATAAAATCAAGTCGAATGAAACGAAAATGGCGATCAATCGACGACGGTCGAATAAAAGAAAACCAAACAAAAGACGATCAACTCATACTTGGCAAATAAAAATCACCTCAAATAAAATGAAACAGAAGAAACAAAAAAACAAGATGATAAATTGTTAGTTGTAAATAATTACGAAAAAAATTAAATTGATTAAAAGAGAAAACAAAGGTCAATTAGTTGATTTTGATTTGATTGCTAGTATGTTTCAGAAACAACTGTGCAATAGAAGAAAAGAGAACTTAATCTAAAGTACAGGTGCGAAAACATGATGATAAAGTTACGACCAAAATGAACAATTGTACCGAGTGATCAACGGAATTCATAATTAGAGGAGGCTGATTGATGCTATTTTATGCTGTGTGGTTGGCTACACTAAGAAGTAAATAATAAATTGACAGTTGTCGTATTTGAGGTTATGCTCATGCTTTGTACAATCTTTATTTTATTATTTTATTTTGTACGGATGCTTGTTTAAAATATCTTTTTTCAAATTTAGGGGAGGTTTCATAAGCAAATCCGTTCATTATCAATTATTTAAAAAATGAATGACACTTAAAATTTTTAATTTCAAACGGCAAGCCCGTGTTGCCAACTTTTTGGTAAATATGACAGCCTGCTCGAATTACAAATTTCTTTGATCGCACGGTATAATACAAACAATAAATCGAATTGATTTAAAAATTGACGAATTTTGACATATTAAAGAAAAAGAACGATCAATTAATAATATTAGAAAATTGAATAGAAGAGAAAACAAAAATAGCGATCAATCGCGACGGGATTAGAGTGTAAAGCTAACAAAAGACGATCAATTGATAATTAAAAAAACAAAATCACGTCAAATAAAATCAAACAAAAGGAAGATGACAATTAAACAAAAAACAAAACAAAACAAAGGAACTCGACTAAAAGAAAAACCACACATAACTGATTATATTAAAAACTGAATTAAATAAAGTCAAATAAGGAAAAAACAAAACAAAAGACGATGGATGATGAAGACTAAAATAAAAATTGGGTAAAACTAAATTCGGTCGAATCATGAACGTAGGGGTGCATTTCTAACGGAAAATTTGGACAAAAGAAAAAAAAACAAAAGCGAATTAAATTGATAATTCAAATATAAAAATCAAGTCGAATTAAGAGAAAGGAGAAGCGATGTGTTTATAATTAAAAGAAAAATCATGTCAAATAAATAACGGATTGTCACAATTTAACAAAATTCAAATTTAACATTTTAGACCTACTTTTTTAGAAATATTAATTACATTTTAAAGAGGGGCGGGGGGGGGGGTCGATGGAAGTTTTCATTTTCCTGTAAGAGCTCGATGCTTCTTAAAAAGGCTTAAGAACCCCCGATCTATAATCATATAAATATAGAAATATTTCCGAGTTAAGCTTCCTGACGAAGCTATAAATCTATAGCGAAACGTTGAGTGTGTTCTCTTAATTTTTCTGTCCGGTTTGAGATTAAAAAAACTTTGTACTTACAATTTTCATCGAACAAGAACAAACTTCAATTAAAAAAGAAAAAGAAAAACCTTAATAATTTGCTTTAACAATTAAACAAATAGATCTTGTTAATACTCCCTTAAGAAATCGTATTTTTAGTGAAACTACCTTTCCGACCAGCTCTTATTCGAAGAGTAACATCTGCTGTATGAGGACTGGATTTTATGGTCTGCAATGATTTATTTAAACTTTTTCGAAAAAAAAAATTCTCGCCCGGGGCCTCTCAACTATTAAGGCCGCCTCTGCACAGGGATTTCATTGCTTCCATTTTCACGACAATTCCCCATTGAAGAAGAATAACGAAGTCTTATTCATCGGCTTTCAATTTTTAAGTATACTCTTCATAAAAACCGTTACGCATCTAAATAAATCTATTTTATTAATTATTTTTTTTTGATCTAAGTATACTACCGCTCGTAAGTATTTGGTTTGAGTTGGGTTGGGTTTCGTTGCGTCCATTTTCACGACAATTCTCCATTGATGAAGAATAATGAAGCCTTATTTATCGGCTTTCAATTTTTAAGTATACTCCTCATAAAAACCGTTGCGTATCTAAGTAAATCTATTTTATTATTATTATTATTTTTTTATCTAAGTACACTAACGCTCATAAGTATTTGGCTTTGTTCCACTGCCTGTATAATATTATGCTTAGATCTAAGGAAATGAGTATTATTATATTATTGAATAGTTGTCACTTTGCTCCTGCAATAGCCCAACTATCATAATCACAAAAATGATGGAAGAGAGCCTCGCCTTATCACGTTAAAGTGAGGTTAGGTAATACCGGATGCCTTACGAAAAACGCATCACACTATAACTCTATTATTAATAATTCGATTTTAGTAATTCAAAAACTACGTAAGACTAGTTTACAAATACTACAAAATAGTTGACATTTAATTTTTTTTTTTTATTTGAAATTTTTCCTGAGCGTGGTGCGTTTTTCGTAGAACTCCCGGTAAATGAATCCAAAGCTTAAATTTGGTAAATTAAATAATTTTCTTCTTTTAAGTCGAGACTGCAAATACTCTCTTTTAATGAGTTCTACTAAAATTGAGGGTGCCCAAATACTTATGAGTACGGGTCGGAATTATATATTTTGTTCGGTTTATTACGAACGAGGCGGCAACGAGCGTGTGCGCATCGACACGTCGCTGCAGTATTATACGTTTGCCGCCTCGTTTGTATTTAATCGAACAAAATCTATAATTCCGTTCCCTGCTTATGAGCGTTAGTGTAGGTACGTAATCTCTGATTGTCCTTACCAGTTTCACTTCCATCAAAATCTGACGAACCAATAGATTCTTGATGTGGTTTCCAGCAACAAATACTGTCACTAAAAACAGCCTGCCTTCCAGTGAATTTATTCGGGTCGAGAATGTTCTCCACCGAAAACGCCAATCGTCTGTTCTGATGGGAAACCACCGACGGACTCGGCTCCCTAGGACTATCCGACCTACTAACATCACTGCAAACACTTTCCGCCCTTTTTACACTGACATCGTCCTTCTTAAACTTAAAATCACTCACGTCCTCGCTTTTCTGCGCCTGCAACAGATTTTCAAACGTCAATCGTTCTTGTCTCCGCGTCAAGTCGACGGGACACAACGTTTCGTCATTTTCAACGTCCACTTCGATGTTCAAGTCTTCCTCCTCCGAATCGCTGTTCTTCTCGCACATTTCGACATCGCGAGAATCATCGGAGATCCTCTTCGGCTGGACGAAGAGCTGAGGATTCAAAGGGGATCGCCTGTCGTAGTCCAATTTCTCAGGTTGCTGATTCGCACCCGGCTCCTGATTCTTATGAGTGGATTCTATGATTCTCTGCATCATCATTATGGTCATCATTAGATGCGTATGTGTTCCGATTTTCAAGTATTTCCGTGAATGGTTACAAGAAGTAACAACGCGGTACTTAAACACCACATTACATTATAAGGAGTATTAAATTTTTGAATTCTGTTACCGAGTGGAGCGGCACAATTTTATTAGGGTATTAGGTACTCATGTATGTACTTTTGTAAATAATAAATTAATAAGGGACAGGGGTTTCTTTAAAAGATAAACAGATTAGAAATTAAAGATGTTGCGTGTATTGTATTCATTCATTGAGATATACTCGAACACCTAATCAACTCACTAGATTAGCGAATACTAACTAAATTTGATCAGTTTAAATCGCATCGAGTGGCATCCTCCCCCTCCGCGTCATGGCGAGCACTCTGTGCAGCATCTTTGGTCCGGAGGGGTGGAAGTGGCTAACTCCGATTGGCCTCTTATCTCCCTGCGGTTTGTACTCATTGGTTTCGCCTTAAAAGTGGGCGGCGCGACTCTAAACGCGTACAACGGGTGTATTTGTTTTGTAATTATGAATATGATTTGATATTCTGTAATAACAAAAGAAGGGTAATTAACGAGCCATGATTGTCGGTCATGTTCGGAACAAAGCTGTTATTTAGACGTCGCTGATGAAACAATTTAAATTTAGTAGTGGTGAAAATGTTACAGCGTGTTTTGACTGGCTGCTAATTGTAACTGACTCTATTGTTTCACGAACTAACGGCGGCGCGGCGGAGGGAATACAATTCGGGTTTAATACAAATAAATAAATTAAAGGAAATTTGCAACTAAACAGTCAACACGGTGCTCAGTTTCGAAACTAGCTATTGACATGTGTTTTTTAATTTAAAAAAAAAATCCGTTGGATTACACCGCCTCCCCCTCCACGTCCCTCGTCATTGTTTACCCAATCATCAGCCAGCAAGTGAACATCGATGATAGCGTATAATACGAATCACATTATCGGAGAGTCATTGATAACAAATTAATTACCCCAAATAGTCTCAACATACAATATTATTACCTAATCATTACATAAACAACAACACATTATTTTAGTGCCCGCAAATTAATTTATCCTTTTGATTCAAAATGAATATAATGTTAATAAAATACACAATATACTCCAATATTTAAGAAATGGGTTTTAGTTAGGGATGCATTTTTTTATAAGTACAGGACGGAATTGTATATTTTGTTCGGTTTATTTTCTGCAAAGCGGCAACGAGAGCGTGTGCATTTACATGTCGCCGCAACTTTATGCGTTTGCCGCCTCGTTTGTATTTAATCGAATAAAATATACAATTCCGTTCACTGTTTATAAGTATCGATATTTTTTGGGGATCGAATGGCATCCGAACGTCGATTCTTTTAAAATACCGATACTTTCATTTGAGAATCGGAAAGTATCGCATTCATCAAATTAATGAGAAAAGCTTAAACCTACTATAAAAAGAAATAATAATCGCGCCTTCTCGCTTCAATGACTCAACTTATTGCGGTTCGGAAAACCGCTTTCAAAAGTCACCCTGTATATTACAAGTTTTAAATCGCACAAATTTTCCTCGGAAAGAAACATAGTTATCATCGTGTGAACGACGAGAGGCGCTTTTATTATTTATTTTATTTATCATCATTTTCGTTGCACAATGATTTTTATAACACAAAATTGCGTCCCACGCCTCGATCTAATTTTGTGGTGCAAGTCGCAGACTTTTGTGCATCATCTCGAAACGCCCCGGCAATGCAGCTTCGCCATTATAATTGTCTTAAGTGTTAAACTTTCACTTTGTGCTTTTAACCTTGGTTGCATAATCTTTTGCAAGCGTCCGTAACTACCTAGCATCGTATTTCGTGGGAATTAAATCGAATGTCTATTCTAACCGTCGAGACAGGTCGTAAAACTCTGCGACGCCGTAGTTTTTTGTGTCCGGTTCCTTCCCATTTACGTTTTTCTGTCCGCTTGTTATTTTCACGCAAATATAAATTACGTTCACACTAAAGTGACGTCATTGCTTATTACTGATATCATCTTATAAACACGGTTGGCTTTTGTTTAGTACACGTTGGTTTTGATTCGTCGAAGCCCTTCCCTTCGTAGTTATGCGCGTAGCCAAGTTTGGCTTTATTAATTTGTGGCGTGCACGCAGCATTCGGTCGTCGTTGTATTATAACATTTTTTTAATGACTTTACGTTCTTCCTTCTAATGGCCGTTTTTATAATCCGATTTTAAGGAAGCTTTAATTTAAACTCACTTTAAGAATAGGGAAACAAATGTATTTTTTAGGTTAAAATAACTTTCCTATTACGAAATCGGCCCTTAAATTGATAATGTATGTAATTTTACATTCTTGTTACAGCACAACGATACGATATTTCAAATATACTATTAAAAAAAAAAAACTCATTTGATACAAAGTATCGATACTTTGTTTAAGATATGCATCCCTAGTTATAGGTGAAGTTCTAAGAATCTAATTTATTTCCTTTTTGGCTTATTGCTGGTGATACTATTTCAATTTCGTTTTAAAACTTAATATTAATGAAAAATAACTAGGTACGACAAGATCAAAAAACTATTTCCAATTTTATAGTTTAAGTATAACAGAACACATTAGATCGAAAGATTTTGTAAGCAATGCAGGATAGATATTAGCTCATTTACAATTATTTTAAATAGCAAATATTTTTACCGCTAGTTTTACAATCCCATAAAAAAATACAAATAGTTGCACCACTGCAAAGAAATATGGCTTAACTGGTATTTAAGGATCACCAGTGGCGTAACTGGAAATCAAGTCGCCGGGTTGCAAAATATTACCAGCGCCTTTCATTATTACAACATTTTATTACTAAGGGTATAAAACTAAAAAAAAAAAAATTGTTCAGTACCTTCAGTGCTGAATAAATCGAGACTGCTTAATTGCTTTTTGGATTATTCTATTTCTAATGAGAGTGACGAGAGCTGTCAAAATTTAAGGTTAGATCGAAAACTAACACTAAGTAGAGCAGGCTTAAATTATTTCTCGAACTCTTTCTTGAAGAAATTTGTTTTGAAACAACCGCCGCCATCCAGAATTCAAAGGGAACTGAATTAATTGCGGCCGCAAATTAATAGATGGCGCTGCTCATGTTTAAAATTACTTTGAAACTTGTTTTTTTGGCCACATCTGTTCAGCTTTATTTATTCGAAATTGTTTCTTCGTAACAACATTATTTCTTAATTTTTTTTTTTAGCGATTTTCATTAGCCTTGAAGTCGTTCCCCCACAAACAAAGATGACAAAGTTTCAACTCATGCTCGAGGGATTCACTGCAATCAAAAACGATTTGCAAACAAATTTTTCTAAAAACTTTCACTATGCTTTGACAGCAAGCATTCCCGCCTTGCATGAGATGACTTATTATGTAGCAAATTCAATTTCGTTTTAAAACTTAATATTAATGAAAAATAACTAGGTACGACAAGATCAAAAAACAATTTCCAATTTTATCGTTTAAGTATAACAGAACACATTAGACCGAAAGATTTTGTAAGCAGTGCAGGATAGATATTAGCTCATTTACAATTATTTTAAACAGCAAATATTTTTACCGCTAGTTTTACAATCCCATAAAAAAAATACTAATATAGTTGCACCACTGCAAAGAAAATTAGCTTAACTGGTATTTAAGGATCACCAGTGGCGTAACTGGAAATCAAGTCGCCGGGTTGCAAAATATTACCAGCGCCTTTCATTATTACAATATTTTATTACTAAGGGTATAAAACTAAAAAAAAAAAAATTCTTCAGTACCTTCAGTGCTGAATAAATCGAGACTGCCTAATTGCTTTTTGGATTATTCTATTTCTAATGAGAGTGACGAGAGCTGTCAAAATTTAAGGTTAGATCGAAAACAAACACTAAGTAGAGCACGCTTAAATTATTTCTCGAACTCTTTCTTGAAGAAATTTGTTTTGAAACAACCGCCTCCGTCCAGAATTCAAAGGGAACTGAATTAATTGCGGCCGCAAATTAATAGATGGCGCTGCTCATGTTTAAAATTACTTTGAAACTTGTTTTTTTGGCCACATCTGTTCAGCTTTATTTATTCGAAATTGTTTCTTCGTAACAACATCATTTCTTAATTTTGTTTTTAGCGATTGTCATTAGCCTTGAAGTCGTTCCCCACAAACAAAGATGACAAAGTTTCAACTCACGGTAACAGACGGCGCGGCGCCGCAAATACCTTTTTATTCTAACTTGTTTTTAAAACGTTGTTCTTGAACGTTGTGAAATTTGTTTTCAGCCGAAACTGTCGGTCTAAACGACTGAAAAACCTAAGAACATTGAAGAGCGATGTCCTTGAAACGACTTTGAATAAAAAGATACGTTTGTGGTGCCATCCGATGGATACCATGAGTCTTTTTTATTTGTGGAGAAGAAATTTCAAGGCAATTGAAAAACGCTACAAAAATAATGATACAAAAAATAATTTCGAATAAATAAAATCGAACAGGAAAGAAGTTTCAAAGCAATTTCAAATATACGTAAGTCTGTTAATCTGTAACCGCAATTAATTTTGTTCTGTAGTCGGAATCAGAAGATACAAAATTAATTGCGGTTACAGATTAACAGATGGCGCAATTTACGTGTGTTTGAATTTTCTTTGAAACTTCGTTTCTGTTCGATTTTATTTATCCGAAATTTTTTTTTCCAACATAGTTTTTTTGAATTTTTATTGACGTTTTTCAGTTTCTTCCACACAAATAAAAATAAGATTCCTGGTAACAGATGGCGCCATAAACGTAGCTTTCATTCAAAGTCGTTTCAAGAACGTCGCTCTTGAATGTACCTAGGTTTTCCAAGTAATTTTCCGGTAAAAAAAGAATGCAATGTTATTTATATTTACAACTGCACTTTATTAGATCTCACATCTATGATTTTATAAAATCTTGTTGGAAATCGGTTTTTGGTTTGCAGTGGAACTTTCGAGCTACGCTTCTGCTGATTAAGCCCCAAATAGGGCTGAAGCAGCTGTACAGAGGCTGCTCGAGGGATTCACTGCAATCAAAAACGATTTGCAACAAATTTTTTTAAAACATTCACTGTGCTTTGACAGCAAGCATGCCCGCCTTGCATGAAATGACTTATTATGTAGCAAACTGGCTTCAATCTTTCAATCCTACTGCAATGTGAGGTGAGGTCAAGAAGCGATCGTAGGATGTCGCACTTTGGAATGTCCTATCATTTGTTTCCATTGGGTCTTGCTCGCAAGGGTATCGGAGGCGCGGGGGTTTTGCAATCTACATATATTTGTAAAAAAAAATTAAAATGGTGTGTTTTTATCCTACCCTTTGTTCATAGATACTCCCATCCTTATTTAATTGTGAAACGCTCTCGTCCAAGAACGTCTCATCCCTGTCGCAAACCCTAATTTCATTAACTAAAAATGCAGGGGAGAGAACGACCGCGCGTCCAGCGCCCTTGAGATCAACACCCTGCGACAACAAGTAAAAGATACCCCCAGACCACATCAAATCTACCATCACATCCACCCGCTCGACGCTCGAACGATGACATTTTTTACTACGTTTTACAAACAAGCTCAATTTCCTTCTGAGCCGGGTTCTTGAGATGGACGAACCGTTAATCGTTAGTTCGTTAATTTGAATTTCTGAAAAAATCATCGGGACTACGCGCGAATTTCGAGGTCTTTGCTCTCTGCATGCACAAATTAGGAAAATTGACTAATAGAAAATAATTTTGAATTTTGAAAACTTCATCGAGCGGCTGTCAATCAAATGAAATCATGTTCGAAACTGAGACGAGTTTTCTTCGCTTGTGGTATTGATTAAACGATTTAGGGTCAAAATTTTAGTGTCCAGCTTTTTAATTCGGCAGGTGTACGTATGATTTTATGTTTAACATTTTTATAAAGAACCAAGTTAGAGAGAAATTTACAATTAAAATTTCTATTTATTGATTATTTTTTTTTAATATAACCGGTAAACAAAAGGATTTCATTTAATATAACAATTATAATTAACCGTTTTTTTTGTCATTGTTAATTATTAAATTTACCCTAGCAGCAAAAATAATACAAAACGAACACAATGAAAAATTTTGTTAAGTGTCGTTATTAGAATCACTGCCCAAGAGAAGACAACTTTATTTCTGATGGAAACTTAATTTTTATATTGAATTTAACAATAATACCTGCTAATGACTTCGAAAGTAAATTATGAATGAGTAATTGGCTCCTTAATTGCCGGTGATTTAAGTTTAATCTTAGGAATCTTAAAATGTTTTGCTTTTTAAAGACAAATTAAAAATAACTGGATCGACTTTTATATCCCTGATTAGGCAATTAAATTAGCTAAGTTGTTTTTTCTTTTCCTGAAAAATAGCGCCATTCTTTTTTATTTGTATTTGTGTTTCATAGAAAATATAAAATTTAATTCGATAATCGCAGAGAAATATACATAGTGATATATTGAGAGTTAAAATTCATTATTTTTCTATTCTATTTTCTATTGTTCATGACTGTATCTGGATCGATTAATGTGCAATTGGGATCAAGAAAAATTAAAGAAACCCGGCATAATGAACTAATTCATTAATGTTAGTGACACGAAGTAACATTTCTAAATGAAATTCCTATCAAATTAAATTTAATTAATGAGAACAATACTTTGCACGTTTATTTATTTATTTTATTTATCCACATTTTCGTTGCACAATGATTTTTATAACGCAAAATTGCGTCCCACGCGTCGATCTAATTTTGTGGTGCAAGTCGCAGACTTTTGTGCATCATCTCGAAACGCCCCGGCAATGCAGCTTCGCCATTATAATTGTCTTAAATGTTAAACTTTCAGTTTGTGCTTTTAACCTTGGTTGCATAATCTTTTGCAAGCGTCCGTAACTACCTAGCATCGTATTTCGTGGGAATTAAATCGAATGTCTATTCTAACCGTCGAGACAGGTCGTAAAACTCTGCGACGCTGTAGTTTCTTGTGTCCGGTTCCTTCCCATTTACGTTTTTCTGTCCGCTTGTTATTTTCACGCAAATATAAATTACGTTCACACTAAAGTGACGTCATTGCTTATTACTGATATCATCTTATAAACACGGTTGGCTTTTGTTTAGTACATGTTGGTTTTAATTCGTCGAATTCTTTAATTCTTCTCTTCGTAGTTATGCGCCTAGGCAAGTTTGGCTTTATTAATTTGTGGCGTGCATGTAGCATCCCGTTCATCGTTGTATTATAACTGACTGTACTTTTTTCCTTCTAATGGCCGTTTTTATAATCCGATTTTAAGGAAGCTTTAATTTAAACTCACTTTAAGAATAGGGAAACAAATGTATTTTTTTTAGGTTAAAGTAACTTTCCTATTATGAAATCGGCCCTTAACTTGATAATGTATGTAATTTTACATTCTTGTTACAGCACAACGATACCATATTTCAAATATACTATTAAAAAAAACTCATTTGATACAAAGTATCGATACTTTGTTTAAGATATGCATCCCTGGTTATAGGTGAAGTTCTAAGAATCTAATTTATTTCCTTTTTGGCTTATTGCTGGTGATACTATTTCAATTTCGTTTTAAAACTTAATATTAATGAAAAATAACTAGGATAGATATTAGCTCATTTACAATTATTTTAAATAGCAAATATTTTTACCGCTAGTTTTACAATCCCATAAAAAAATACTAATAGTTGCACCACTGCAAAGAAAATTAGCTTAACTGGTATTTAAGGATCACCAGTGGCGTAACTGGAAATCAAGTCGCCGGGTTGCAAAATATTACCAAATTATATTGAGAGTTAAAATTCATTATTTTTCTATTCTATTTTCTATTGTTCATGACTGTATCTGGATCGATTAATGTGCAATTGGGATCAAGAAAAATTAAAGAAACCCGGCATAATGAACTAATTCATTAATGAACATATAAAACAGCGACATCTTACTATCGCTTTTTGACCTAACATTGCAGTAGAATAGACAAATTGAAGCGGGATTTGCTCCTAATGAGTCCCCCATGCAAGGCGGCCATGCAATGTTAGGTCAAAAAGCGATAGTAAGATGTGGCTGTTTTATATGTTCATCATTCTTACATCGCAATTGCGAATAAATTGGGCAAGTCGTTTTTGGTCTGCAGCGGGAATGTCGAGCTACGTTTCTGCTGAAGAAGCCCCAAGCAGGGCTGAAACAGCTGTCCAGAGGCTGCTCGAGGTTCTCGCTACAATCAAAAACGATTTGCACAAAATTTTTCTATAATTCATTAATGTTAGTGAGACGAAGTAACATTTCTAAATGAAATTCCTATCAAATTAAATTTAATTAATGAGAACAATACTTTGCACGTTTAAGAAAAAAATTACTTCTCTCTAGAAAATTTAATTCTTCTAATTCTTTCAGTAATATCTGTGAGCGCGGATATTGATCGGTGGCGAAACAATGCCGATTCATAGCGAGTATTTAAAAAAATCCAGATGTTAAAGTAAAATAATTATTTTTACCAAATTTTAATTTTTTATTTTAAGAAAAACAACATCTAGATTTTGTTTAGAACATTAATGGTTTTCGAATAAGCAAAAAAAAACTTTCTATGAAATTGAAAATAATTAAATTTTTCCTCTTTTTTCAATTAATTTGAGGGCACACTGTATATTGAAATAAACAATTATTTTTTAAATGTGATTTGTCTTTAATGAAGACATTTAATTCTGTAAAAGCTAGGAAATTAAATTTATAATTGTATATAATGGTTTCTTTCGTTATCTTTGATAAAGCATTACTGTATATACTGGGTGTTTCAAAAATACTGTCATCCTTTATACATCACATACTACCAAACAATCCGACTCTAAAATCATAAACGAAATTTTCCTATGACGGCTATTCTTCAAGTCCTTCAAGTTTGAAGGTATTTTATTTATAATAGTATTCCACAAATTTCGTTACGAACATTTCAAATGCTTCAAGGTTAAACAAAAATTTCTTAAAAGTAATTTTTTGGCACAAATTTTGGAAAAATAACTATGGAACTATGGAAGTACTTCCAAAACTTTTTCTGAGACTAAGGTCAACTTATGAAGGTGTATGTACCACCTGTACAATTTCTTTTTCTTTATTTTTATCAATTTAATTATATTTTTTTTTGTTAATTAATTTGAACGAATTTTATTCTGAAAATAATTTCATCTACTGTTAAAATTTATTTAATTTTTTTATTATACCATTTTTTTAACAAGTTTGTAGTTTTATAATTTTAATTTTCTAAGAAGGAAGATAACTTTAGGCAAAGAGACTACCGTCAATTCGTTCATCCCTAAAATATTGTGGTCAAGGACCAAAATTGTCAGATCATTAAAAAAAAAGGGGCTGAAAGTAATTACTGGCTATTTAGTCTATGATGGTTGATCAAAATTTTGTAGAAAAGAGTAAGAAGAAATTTTTGTGTAATTTTGAAATCTTTCTCACTCTCGTCGTAAGTTCTAGGGATATAGTAAGTTTGGACTGGACGAGCCCTTGTAAAGCGGTAATTCTGTTGTCATTTTTACCACCCATCCTTACATAAACAAGAGAAAGAAACAAGAATAACAGCGGACCGACAGAAGATAGAACAAGTAAATAATTTCAAATACCTGAGAACTAACATAAATAACAAAGAAGATCAAGAAGTAGAAGTAAATTTAAGGATAATAGCAGCAAATAAACTACACTACGAAATTCAGAGGAAATTCATACAGCATAGAGAAATAAATAGGAAAAAAAATAGCAGTATTTCAAACTATATTGATTCATGAATGTGAAAATATTGGGTGCTATCAGAAAGACAAGAAAAAAGAATAAAGGCGGCAGAGATTAAATATCACAGAAAAGTTTTAGGAATGAAGAGATTGACAAAGAAAGAAATGAGAACATAAGGAAAGCACTAAGAGTAAGATTGGACGGAGAAATAATAAAGGAGAAAAAATTAGGCTGGTTCGGCCATCTTTTATTTTCGTTTCCTTTTATTTACTCGATTTTAATTCTTTCAATCGTCCGCCGTTTTTGTTTTCTCTTTTATGAGATTTGGTTTTATTTATTGATTATTATCAATTTTATCGTCTTTGTTTTGTCAAATCAAATCAGATCAAATTTATTTCAAAACATAACTGTGACAAAATGATGTTACAGTGTTCAAAATTAGTCGGTTAGAGAAATATTACTCTATGAAGTAAAGAGAGATAATAGGTGCAAGAAAGAAAAAATTGAAAAGCAGAGAGAAAAAACTCGTTTACTCGATTTGAATTTAATTTACATTTTGATCCCTCCGATCGATCGCCGTTTTTATTTTCCCTTTCAGGAGATTTGATTTTACTTTTTGATTATCAATTGATCGTCTTTTTTTTCTATTGTTTGCTCGATTCGAATTTTATTTATTTTTTATTTTGATCCCATCGATCGATCCCCATTTTTGTTTTCTCTTTCATGCGATGTGGATTTTACTTTTAATTATATTTTTTCTTCGACATTTAACGATTATTTTTTTTTAATTTTTAATTTCACCAGTCGTTTTTTGTTTCTTGCATTTTGTTTCTTTTTGTTTGATTTTATTTGATGCGATTTTTTTTTATTTTTTAATTATCAATTGGATTGATGTTTTTATTGTTTTTTTTTCCACTTATTCAATTTGGGTTAATTTCATTTTACATTGATTTTACTTTTTAATTATCTTTTTTCTTTAACATTTGACGATTATTTTTTAATAATTTTTATTTTCATCCATCATTTTTTGTTTCTTGATTTTTTTTTCTTTCGTTTGATTTTATTCGATACGATTTTTTTTTATTAATTTTTAATTAACAATTGGATTGACTTTTGTTGTTGTTTTTTTTCTTTCATTTATTGAATTTGAGTTTATTTCATTTTACATTTTAATCTTTACAGATTAAATCTTTAGTTGTAATTATTTATATTAGTTTGACGACTTATTCTTAGTTTTACACATTTTTATTTTCGTCCTATCTTCATCCACGATCGTCTTTTGTTTTTGTTTCATTAGATTTGGCGATATTTTATTATTATTTTGATTATCAATTAATCGTCTTTTGTTCTCTTTTTTTGTAGATATATATTTATTTTACACTCACCATTTTATTTCTATTTCACGCTTTCAAATAATGCCGGCATATTTTATAAATTGAAACATGTCAAATAACAGTCACTTGAAATTATTTTACCTACTTTTTTAAATTTATTATTATTTTTAGACAAACCTTTTCTCCTACTCCAATGGCCCAGCAAAAATTTCTCCCCCGGAGTCTCGCAACTATTAACGCTTAAGGCCGCCTCTGCAAATAAGTTTTGGCTCATTTACTTTACGCAGTTTTTTAATTTCATTAAGGCACGGTATTATAAAGGCGAGTTAGATTCAATTATTGGTTTATTTCTATGTTAACAGTTGTGAATTCAATTGTTGTTATGGCAATAAACTGGGGGTTAAAGTTAACTTTCATGAATAATACCGAGCCTAAAAAAAGTAAAGATCACGCAACTTGAAGAGGACTTGTGGGCGGAGCTAACCTCCTTAGATTGTTCGTGCGTTGCCGGTCACGTGCAGGTTCTTCTCAAGTTGCAAGAGCTCTACCAAACTCCCGGATTATCATCGTAAGGATGAAGGAGGAAAGGCAAGCGAAAGAAATTTTTTAGGCGAAAATATGAGGAGAAAAAATATTGAAGGATAGAGGAAGTGATTGGAACTCAGCAATGGAATTAGCAAAAGACCGGAAAAATAAAAGAAATTTATGAAGCACGATAGAAGATAGAAAGGCAGACACAAGAAGAGAGGAAACCTTGAGACTCTAATCGTTATAAGAGGACCAATTGCGAAGATGATTATATCTTGCTGGTTTATCTCCTTTTAACCAAGTCTTTTGATGAATTGTGACGAATTGTGTTAAAAGAAAACTTTATTAGAATTCTCAACTTACCAATTTAAATTGATTGTTACGTAGATGAAATGGTGACATTACGTCACGACCGTCACGAGACGCCCTGTATGTTTTATTACAGTAACAAAAGCTGTTTTTATTACAGTAACAAAAGGTGTTACAACAAAATAATTTTGGTTTCAACAATGTGTTACAAATTTTGTTTAAAAAAAAAGATTGCACTCGTATGTTAGTAAGACAGTTTTATCACTGTCGGCGTTTTACTAGAAACTTAAATAGTAGGTGACTGACTATATTGGCGATCAAGTCCTCGGGGGTAAAGCGAGTTAAAAGGGAGTGGGATGTTGAAGTGTTAGCAAATAGACCAAGAGCTGATTCCATTAGGGCCTCTATTATGCACTGATTGAAGTGAAATTGACACATCTGCTAGTTATCGGCGTTGAAACCGGACCACGGCCTTCGGCGAGGGATCTTCTGCTTCTTTATTGTTCGTCTGCCTTTATTCAAATACGATTAAAACGAGAGACTACTGTGCAAATCGAACCGCTCCTGCAGCGATCTTCTTTAAAGTGAGTTTAGAATAATCACGTGGAAATCCTGGCGATAAACAATTTAATTAATCCAAGCAAGAACAAAGAACGCATTCACACCGTAAATTATTTTTGTAGTTTTGGTAGGAGGAAAATAGCTGAAGAGCCAAGAGTGAGAAGAGAGCTTTGATCTCGCAGCTAACATACTTCAGCCAGGACGGAAAAAATTTCAGCGCGCAAATTAGAGGTCGCTATAAACGGCCTGGCAAAGGCGATCTTTCAAAATTCCAGGACAAATTGAAGTATAAATTGTTCTATAATTATATTGAATGAAAAACATCGGCACTCGTTTCGAAACGGAAACGAATATAGTACGAGTGAAGACATTTAAATGATCACTAGTTAGTCGCTCGGAAATGACTCGGGGACACATTTATGAGAGAGTGTTTATATTTAAAACTGCGCCGCTCTAAACATGTCCACTTACAATCCATAAACACGATTTATGAACGTTATATTGTGAACAGCGGTAAACTCACGTTTACGTTTGCCTTTTTTTTTTTATATGAAATCGAATGTATTTATTCCATAATAAACCTATATTCAAAGTGCGACGCGGTAGCAATAAATAAACTGTTTCACTCACTACAAGGAGGGTTTTCAAGAAGCTTTCCTTCGAATAAAATTCCTTTTACTATATTCATTCACACCTCCATCAGAATGGAAACCGTAAATACATTTTCGTCCACCACTTTCATCTTGTTAACTTATTTTGAAAGGTTTAATAAAGCTGATGATAAGTCTAAATATAAACATTAATATTTTATAAAATATGTACAGTCTTCTTTTTTAAATTCCAACATGAATGGTATAATAAGATATTTGATTTTATTTCATGATTCCCTCTCCAAGAAGTTTTCTTTGAATTTGAACTGCCAGTCAATACACTTGAAAATCGATAAGCGATGTCCTTTCTTCGCGCTGAAATGATTAATTTGGTGAACTTCAAACGATCTCACGCTTTGCATTTTATTTTAGATGCTTCTTTGCGCTTTCGTTTTAAAATATTCCGGCCATGAATTAGTTTTAAAATATTCCGGCCATGAATTAGCGTAAAATTCTTGAAAAACATGAAAATTGAAATCACACCATAAACACGTTAAGCTTATACGTGGGCTGCTGGAAAAGTTTTTGGAAACGGTATAAAAAAACGCATATGAAATTTGGTAAACGGTAATAATAATAATAATAATAATAATAATAATGTTTATTAGTCATGATGCTCTGTTACATGTATAATTACAATGCATACACGCAAAAGACACGTCAACTGTTTACAACTAAGAAAGAAACAAAAATGTAAATACATAGTTAAAGTATTTAAACTGGTATAATACTTCGGGCGCATTAATTAGTAGAATTTTTTTTTTTTTTTTGTATTACAAGCTTCTATTTAAGAATTCGTCCGTAGAGTAGAAGGCCTCTTCTGTTAATAACTGTTTTAAGATATGTTTGAAACTATTACTATCATAATGATCCATCAAGGTTTTCCATAAGCTTTTAGTTTTATTTAAGTATATAAGACCCATATAAATTGGTCCGTTTTGACCAATAACTAAACGGTTATAGGGTAATCGGTAATCGTTATTCTTCCTTGTGGTGTAATCATGGTAGTAGTTGTTTCTTTCAACAGAACGTTCAATTGAACGGGCATATAAAGCCAGGTACAGACCTGCGAGCCGAGCGGCTCATGAGCCGCTCAACTCGCAGATGTGGACGAGGTTTTTTTTTAATAATCGCGTACAAACTTGCGAGCTGAGCGGCTCATGAGCCGCTCAGCTCGCAGGTGTGTACCCGACTTAACACTGCTTCATATATAAACATTGACGGAACAGTCATGATTTTGTGGTTACGAAAAATTTGTTTACAGCTCATACTTGAATTGTATCCAGCGATTAAACGAACTACTTTCTTTTGCAATTTAAATATATTCTCGACGGTGGCGCAGTTTCCCCAGAAAAGTGTTCCATAATTAAGAAGAGGGTGTACAAGGCTGAAATACATCATCCACAAAATTTCTAAATTAACAGTGTTTCGCATTCTGTAAATCAAAAATATTTGACTACTCAACTTGTGTTCTAGGTATTGTATATGGTATTTCCACGTCAATTTACAATCGGTTTGAACACCTAAAAATTTGTAATGATTAACGCACGCTATCGAGAAACTATTTAGTCGAACCAAGGGAGGAGCATTGATGGTAGCATTCTTTGTGGTTATCGGCATCATTTGAGTTTTTGATATATTCAAGTTTAGACCGTTACACAAACACCACTGATGCATCTCGTACAGAGTAGTCTTTGCCTTGGCGATCACGTCTTCGGTACTTGGTCCCGAGATGATGAAGGTGGTGTCGTCAGCATAAATTGTAGTTCTCGCAGACGTTGGGCAACACAGCGGCAGGTCGTTTATGAAGAGGGTAAATAAGATGGGGCCCAAGATAGAGCCCTGTGGGACCCCCATTTTCACTTCTAGCATCGCTGATAAGCTACCATTGACTATTACTTGTTGGTATCGGTCGCTGAGATACGATTTAATCCATTGGTTCGCTAGTCCCCTTATACCCATTACTTCAAGTTTGTAACATAATAGCTTGTGGTCGACGGTGTCAAATGCTCGACTGAGATCGCAGAATAAAGCAAACACCTTCTTTTTGTTATTTAGTTCGTTCAAAACGAAATTGTATGTATCCGTTATAGCGGTTTTAGTCGATTTTCCTTTACGGAACCCATTTTGCGAGTTACAAATAATTTGATGTTTGTTCAGAAAAGAAGTTAAGCTACTGTTAAAGATTTCTTCAAACACTTTTGCGAGTTGGCACTGTAAGGCAATGGAGCGATAGTTTTCAGCTTCGGATCGGCTTCCTTTATTCTTATACACAGGGACCACTTTTGAAATTTTAAGTTCGGAAGGATATTGACCGCGGGAAAACGATTCGTTAATTATGTGACAATCAATCAAAGGAACGGCTATTATATCTGCGGTAGCCTTTAGAACAGTCCCAGGAATACCGGCAATGCCCGCACTTTTTTTTATCATATATCACGGTATCATTGTTTTTCGAAGTATTCGCCTTTGACGTCGATACACTTTTGCATACGCTCGAACCAATTTCTAAAGCACGTTTTCCACTCTAAAGGTGGTACCTCAGAAACCAGTGTCCGGAATGTTTCAACCGCTGCTTCAGCCGAAGAAAATCGCTCACCACGCATTTTATTTTTGATATTTTGGAACAAAAAGAAATCATTAGGTGATAAATCAGGTGAATATGGATAATGAGTCATTAATTCAACATTTTTGTTGAACAAAAGATCAACTGTTTGACAGGCTGAGTGAGAGCTGGCGTTGTCATGATGAAGAATAATTCGTCGATTTCGATTGTTTCTTCTTATTTGATCGATGACTTCCCGCAAACAAATTGTAGTATACCAATCAGCACTCACGGTATTTCGATCCTCTAAAGCCACCGTTGCTACACGTCCAGCTAAACCAAAGAAACAAGCAATCATTTGCTTCGCAGCACTGCGTGATCGGACAACTTTTGTTGGTTTTGGTTCATTTTGAAATACCCAAACGGTAGATTATTGTTTACTTTCTGGCTCGTACGAATAGATTCACGTTTCGTCACCAGTAACGATGTTATAAACTAAATTTGAACGACCTCCATTGAATTTCTTGAGCATTTCTTCGCACCATTTGACACGACCCTGCGTTTGCGCTTCTGTTAAATTGTATGGGATCCAACGACTGCAAAGCTTTCGCACGTTCAATTGATCATGCAAAATCTGGTGTATTGCTTTCATGTCAATGCGTAAGGATGCTTGAATCTCACGGTATGTCATATGTCGATCTCGCTCAAGCATTTCACGCACAGCATCTACATTAGTGGCAACAACGGATGTTGATGGACGACCTTCACGAAATTCGTCACTGAGAGAGGTACGTCCTTGCTGGAATTCGGCAAACCAATTATAAACACTGCTCTTTGATGGTGCTTCATCTCCAAAAGCCAAATGAAGCCGATCGAGGCATTGTTTCGGCGTTAGACCACATTTGAAATCGTAAAAAATCATGGCACGAAAATTTTCACACGCGAGATTTCCATGTTCACACAAAATTACTTTTCCTCAAATGCTGTACAAACAAAACTAGTTCACTTGGATATGAACTGTCAATAGAATTATAGGCGAAAAACGTCAAATTTTTCAAATATGACAGTTGATAAACGCTAACAATTCTAGACCTACGAGATTCCAGAAAATTTTCCAGCAGACCACGTATCCAAAACACCACATCTTAACAACCACCATCTGTCAGACTTCCATCAGTTTTGAAGTCATCCCTTTTTCTCTTCATCTTCTTTCATTAAAAAAATCAAAACCTTCCAGATGAATTTTTCAATTGCACGCTCGTTACTAGATAAAATAATTGTACGAGTGCTTTAGAAATTTAATCACAATTTTTACTAACTGTATTATTTAACTTAACTGTTCATATCGTTCGATTGTGTGCGCTGCACAAAGGAAAGGAAACAGAATACGTAGAAAACAGCTGAAGTAATTTCTAATACGTTCCACAACATGTGTCAAATTAAAAGCATAATGCACCTAAATGTACCATTGATCACCATCCTGTATCCTTACAAACAGAAAAATCAATCAATATCGATAAAAAGATTCTGGGTAAATACTCAGAACCAATTATCACTGGCAATTTAGTATTATGGTAGCTGGTTTCGGCGATAAACGTCCCTATGGCGAGACGTCGGAGCGCCTCCCTCGTTTATATACCCATTTAACATAGAATAATACGAAGACGATACAAAGACAAGTTATCAGGAAAGAAATTAGATAAAAAGAATGCGAGATTAAGGGGCCTTACAAATACAAGAAACCAATTACCGAAATAAAGGAATGGGCTCGAATTCCGAGCTAAATGCCTCTTATTTCATAGATCGCCTTCGGCTTTGCCACGGTTTAAATTGATTCAAATTGAATATTATTCGGTCGAAATGCGCGCCTTGGCCTTGCCATATGTTTTCCGTTCGGCGTTTCTAATTTTGTGGGAAACAGAGAACAACGAGAATACACGAATATTTGTCATATGATTTCACTAAATATTAAGTTTTATTTTATTTCATGAAACTCTTAGAAAATGTATCGGTGTGTATTAAAATTAACAACACAGTCAAAGTTACTAAATTCTTCTAGAGGCGTTTAAACTATGAAAAGTTATTAGACTCAAGTAGATCATAACTTTACTTTTCCGATTGCAGTTCGTTTCAATGTATTATTTAATGAATACGAATGTATGGGGGCATACATACCATCTGTTTTAAACATTTTTCTTTTTTGATAATGTTTTAAATTCATTTTATTCTAAAAAAAACTCTTTTGATATAAGTGCTTTATAAGTTTTAAACATGTTTTTTTGTTAATGTTTTAAATTCATTTTTTTAGTTTTAAGCTAAAAAAGGCGACTTTTGATATATGTGTTTTATTCTTGCAACGTAATACTGTGTAACCAGAAGTTACTTGTTTAGAGTCTGTATTTCACTGACAGATTAACTTTAAACTTTACTTTGTTCTCATATCAACTGAGTTAATAATTGTAGACAATGCGTGGCTGAGCTGATGACGTGATGACTACACTGTAGTTCTGATTTGAACTAAATTTCAATCGCATTAGATTGATTATAATCAATTCATTAATTATTACTGATCACTAGAATAATACTTATATTGTAAAATTTTAAAATACCTTTTCAATATTTAACCTTTTATTATTACATTAAGTTTCGAAACATACTGAGTCATCCGCTTCCCTATTCCTACTATGGGCTACGGGATGAGTTATTATGTAGCAAACTGGCTTGAATTTGTCAATGATAATGCAATGTTAGGTCAAAAAGTGATCGTAGGATGTCGCTGTTTAAACTATTTTTAACGTTATCGATTCATTTGCCTTCATTGAATTTCTACCGTGTGTCCCAAGGCCGTATATTCGCCCTTCTAGAATTTTAAGGTTTGTTTAAAATTTGAAAACGATGAATTAAACAAAAATTTAATTTGAATTTTCAGACATATACCTGCTGGACTTTTGGTTTCGCCGGAAGTAATATCAACTTTGTTATTTTAAATGGAACATCCTACATGTTTCTACATACTTGAAATTTTTGTTTTCCAGTATTGAAAGCCACGAGTCATGTATTTTAGTTCTAATGCGATCAAGTAATTTGAAAAAAAATATTTCTTTGGCTTGCATTTGATTTTAGTTTTTATTGGGAATATTTTTCTTAGTATGTTGATACCAAATACTTCATACTTTCTTTGAAAATCATTTAAAACACCGCGACCGTAGATCCTAAATAAATCAAGTTCTGCCTTAAATGATTTAAATTATTATCAAAGTACGTACATTATTTTTAAAAGTGTACATAATCTAACATTACAAACTTTTCATCTTTCTTTTAATTAGAGATCGAATTTTAATAAATTCTTCTTTTTACACAAATATCAAATAATAATAATAATATATATCTTTTTATGTAAGCTGTAAGGGCAATTTAAATATTTAAAAGTTGTTTTAAACAGCTGGCGTTTGTTTTGTTTGAAACATGTTTAATTTAGGGTCACTTTTAGTTAAACATGTTTTAAACAAAAAAAAACTGTTTAAAACAAAGAAAACAAAAGTTTTTTTCCAACCCTGTATGGGGGTGATTCAGGAGGAAAGGGAAATATTTTGAAGACATATTGTAGCGATAAGAAAACATAGCGAATATAAATTATATTCCGGGAATTACTTGCAATTAAAATACGTAATGCGAGATGATCATAAGGCGCAAGCGCGGAGGTTATACTTAGTAACGCGTGCAAAAACTAACTTTGGCTGTGCGAATCAAAACGCAGGAAACATTGCGTCAGTTTGTGCTCCTTGTAAAAAGTTACACGTCACACTGTTTTTATATACTGGAGCACACATTGCAGAACAGCAGTTGTTAGTGATAAAGCGCCTTAGTGTAAATACCAACATCATGTAAGTTAATTTATTATTTATAATAAACGTATTTATATTGAACTCTGCTCTATCTATGACCCCTTTCCAAAATTACTCGTGCAATATTAAGGAAACCAAAATACGCAAAATAAACCAATATGTTTCAGTTCATTCAGAGGTAGAGAGAGAGAGAGTTGCTTTAAAGAAAATTGTCGGAAATACCATCTCCAATTGAAAGCAATCTTATCAATGGGAATTAACTGTAATTATAAAATAGGTACTCGCGAAATGAAGGTACTACGTAATTAAAAACAATTCACCACGCAACAAAACTTTCGATGTACTGGTAGTAAGAATAATATTGAACACAGAAAAATATTTGACAGCACCTGCTGCCAACGTTTGACAAAATTAAAAAATATTTTCCACCTCGACAAAATTATTTTTTTTTCTTTTTTGGTTTAACTCAACCGGTAAGAGGCCTGGCGTATGAGGGTGAAGAAAACAGTCGAAATTGCTCGGTTCAAGGCCGTGCTAATCGATGATTTGGTTAAGAGCACTTTGAGTCCGATGTGAATGGATAGAATTCTTATGAATTCCGGCCATAAGATTTTGCAGGTTGAAGTGACCAATGATCAGCTATGATGATTCTCAAGTTGGCAACTCCGCTGCAAAGATTGTGGTTGACATGTCTGACATACGAGATGTTGAAGTAGATGATCATACCACTACGTCAATCACTGTTTTAGCAGTCGAATTAGTTGGGGTAGTTGGAGAAACTGGACGAATAATCCACCAAAAAATTCACCCCCAGGTAATAATACGAGTACCTATCAAATTGGCACAAGGCCTTCGAAGTTCCACGAAGTACTCTTCTAGAGCCATCGAAGGATAACAGTGGCGATTAAAAAAAAAACGCAAGATCTACTTGAATACAATCCCCGCAAGGCTTAGCTAGAAGATTCTATCTCACACAACTTGAGTAACACTTCATGAATCTTAAATTGATTTCGATGGTCTGTTGACTATTCAAATAATCAATAAAAAGGGAATTCATTCCCATTCATTCAAAGAAGGGGTTTTATTCGATGGAGTTCATCAGCCGAAGAGCGTTAAGATCACGTTAATCACGAAATTACTTGCAATAACTGATAGAGAGAAAGGAGTCCTGGAGATGGAAACAACTTCTACATAGTTCAACAAGGAGTCACGTCAATCTCCCTGGTAACCGAACCAAATGGTTTTAAATGCTCGCAAATAAGATTCTTTTTACGGGGACGTGACTGTGATCTTTCAATTAAAAATTAATTAAAAATGCTATAGATGCATGTGGTGGAACGAAAAGGACAATTGGGGTTCGATCAATTGACTCGGATCTTCTCGAAACCGAGCGAGACAACTCTGTGGAATTCTAAGGGATTGTATTTGATTTTTTTTCTAGCTTACCATCTTAAGATACAGGAATTGCGAGTTGAATCCCATAACATTCTACTCCACATCTTTTTGGAAAGTGTTACTTAACTTCCGGAAACGAGGTTTCAAATGGTAATAAAACGCGGATTCGTGCTTAAGAATATTATTTTTCTGTTATTGAGTACACTTGGTTTTATTAAATTAGAACTCGTATAGAAATATGATTAATTTGAATTAGAAATCATATTGAAGTATGATTCATTTGAGAATACAAAATTAAATACATGCAGATTATATGTATAACGAAAGCATTAGTCAGCTTGCAATATACCAAAAAACGAGATCATGCTAGGGTGTCATGTTAAAAACAAAAACAAGCTTGCAATGCACTGCTTTGCAGAACGTAACATATCGACGTTGACTCATTGCTCAATGTGTTAACGAAATGCAGCTTCCAGTGCCAGGAATTTCCAAGAAGTCCCGAAACTCGCTTTAATTCCTACGTTATAATAATCGGAGAAGAGAAGAATAAAAATTAAGTAGTCGGTTTGACACGCGTCTTAACTTTTCTTCGTTATAAAGTTTTTCAAATTCAAAATTATTTTCTGTCAGTTAATTTTGTGTACCTAGAAGCATCCATGTTCAACGAAGGGGAGTTTAGATAAAACAGATTCATTACAGCTTAAAATTTCAGTCTCTAACAACTTTTATTCAAGTGATTTTTGTTGATTTTCCTTTCTCTCTTTCATACTCTAGACACAATTTTATGGTAATTAGTAAATTTTAAATAATACATTTAATTAAATTCACCTATTGTTTTTTTTTTGTAATCTCTTGTTATTTTACGAAAATTTCTGAGCTGAGAAAGAGATGAGTAGACGATTTTTGACAATTCCAAAAATATAAGTAGACGCCGTTCGAACAATTCGTGGAAAACGATTTGGAAATCGATTTCTGGCTTTTAGCTAAACCAGAAAACCCTACTCGCAAAGAGAATCGAGATCCAAACTTGTACGGTTTGTTTAAAAGTTTTTTTTACAGTGCTTGTAACTACATTTTGGCGTTCGTTCTATTTTTATCTTACTTTACCTAAATTATTTATACTTGCACTTATGCTGCACTTCTAAACGCGATCATAAGCATCGTAAGGTATTATCGGACCATTTAAATGTATAAACCGTAAATACCTTGCGAGGCTTACGATCAAGCTTAGAATTGCAGCATTAGCTGAATCTCAAATTTTTCAGTTGCAGTAAACCTGCAAAAGTGATTTAGGTATTTTATCATAAAGGTTACATAAGCGACTACACTCAACTATCTTCAGACCAATCCACGTTGCCATAGTGTTGTCTCTAAAATAAATGTTGGAGAAATGAAATAATATTTTGACAAAATTGTATGGTTTTGGATGTATGTTTGTGAAAACAATAAAAAAAAGTTTGCTTATGGCTGAATCATCCGTCGAACAGGTTGTAAAAACAATAGAAAAAAGTTATCCGAATCATTTTCTATTTTAAATTCTTCGAATTTTCACAACAGCTCAGAAATACACAATGATACCGTTAATATTACACTATAAAGGCAGAACATTATTAATAGAAGTAACACTTTCATAAATTTTTGAATTATCCGCGAGAAGCAGGTCCTCGGAGATCCACATAAAAATACTATATCGCGAGTAAATAAATATTAAAAATAAAAGAGGCGTTAAGTTGTTTCCATTGAGACTCTCGAGAATCAAATAAATTTTTCATACCTATTTGCATTTTCGTCATTGTAAATATGAGGACTTGCGGCTTCATTTTTTAATGATATTTTAACATTCCTAAGGCGATTGTATTGTTACAAAAGTAATTTCAACAACATCTTAATCAAAAGAGTGTGATTTTTTCAAAGACTTGATCATAAATTAGTCACAATTGTGATGACAAAGCACAATTTGTGCTTCGTCATTACTTCAACAATCTATCTGGGAAATAATTAAGCCGTGTCCACACTGAGGCAAACACAACGAATTTCTTGTTGATGTTCCAAGCTATGTACATATCATTTGACCTTTGCAGACATTATTCCACCGCATTGATACGGACTTGATACGTAACAATTATTGCTATGAATCAAGTGACCTTGCAAAATCGGTATTCTGTAAATAGTTTCGTAACAACTTGCAATCCGTATCAAGTGTGATACTAGGTCAATATGCATATCTCTTCGTTTGGCGGTCGGCAATCGAATTGAATTGCTATGAAATTGTGTCTCTTCAATTATTGAAGACTGATACGCATATCAATCAATATTACAGAATGGTCCTTATTATCCGAGAATTCAATAACAAACCTAAGGCTGCGTCGACACTGAGGTAGCAACAAGGAATTCTTTGTTTCTTGTTTCGTGTTTCCTAGGAATGTGATTGTTACCAAACCTGTCATCATGTTTCTTTATGTTTCTGTTGCCAGTATCAAATGTCGCTACTTGTTCCTTGAAATAATATAGGAAATACACAGAAACAATCTGCGACAGGAATAAATGTTTATCCAGTGAGTAAAGCCTTGTCCACACTGAGGTTACAAAAAAGCTTTCTGTTGTTCTGTTGTTATGGATATTACAGGAATAATATGAAACATTTTGTCTAGACTAAAGCAACGTTCTAAAATAATTGAATAAAATGAACTTAGCAATTTATGAAAAGTTTGTGAAAATAATGATCTGTAAGATGCATAACACAAAGTCAATAAAAGACGACACAATACTACAAAAACAAATTTAAGAGGCATCTCTATTCAAATATAAATATTTAAACGGTTCATAACAGTTTGCAGTTTGGCTGGCGGTGGCAGATATCCCTCGTGGCAGCCGCCATGTTGGCTGATGGTCGAATGATGATTGTTTTATAAATATTTGATGGCGCGACGCTTGAAGCGCTTCGGCTGCTCAAATCAGAGTTTATGGGACATCATAATATCGCGATGTTTTATAGATGTATGCTGTTATCTTCGGAATGTGTTTGCAAAGGCAATTTGCGGAATTTCATAGTGCAAATGACCTTTTTGACGCACGATGTGCTGCTTATATGCGCTGAATAAAAATTGCCTTATATGAACTCGTTCGCGTCATAAACGCGAAATACGTTTTCAAATTTCGCTTCCGCCCTTAAAAATTCACGATCCCGTTAAATGTAATACGTGAAATCTCTCGCCTGCATTTTGCCAACTGGATTAAGCACGCAGTTAAATAATAATTCGGATTTAAAATCGTAATTGGGAAATTCAGGTTCTGGTAAATATAGAATTCGTGGCAACCATTCAAAGACAATATCTACCAATACTTTTGGTCTATTGCAAAAATCATCGGCGATTTTTAACGTCAATACAATATAATCACCCAGGGAAAAGAATTCGGGTCACTTGTTCCGCGAAGCGTACGAAAATTTGCGTAAAATCGCTTTGGATTCCTTCCCCTCCCACTCAATAACAATCGACGTATCGGAGTCGCGAAAAGGTAGCAACACTAAATAGTAAATACATTCGGCGTAAAAAGCATCCAACACTAAATGGCCTGAATTCTTTTCCCTGGTAATCACACAAGCACTTAATACAGGGTGTAACAAAAATTAGGCCACCATCAACGACGTATTCTACACGTCAAAATAAAGAAAGAATAAGATCAGAAACAGTCTCCATGCGTTGGTTTCGCATAAATAGGAGAGTTTATGAATGACTGACTACAGTTACATAGATAAAGCCACTTCAAGTAGGCTTAGAACTTAAATCGGCATGGATCGGCAAATGTAATCAAGAGGGGATGCGGTGAATATGCAGCAGCCGCTTGTATGCTAACGTGTGGGATGTTACATGTAACAAGCGCTCTGCGATCCTATTGCAATATTTCTCCTGTCATTCACGTTCTCATTGGCGTCGTGTGTCTTTTAATTCCACAATTCGAACTCCAACTCTGTTCATTTTATATTCATTATAATTCTCCTTACTCGTCGTGCTCACAGCGCCATCTGGCGTTCATTGTTCTAAAGTTCCAAAACACAAGTTTCCCTTATTCAATCAATAATAAATGAAGACTGTTAAAAACATACAAACAGTCGGAGGTAAAATTCATACTTCTTTAAACTATTCCACTCGAGTCACCCTGCCGTTTCAAATTTTGAAATTCGTCGTGCGCACAGCGCCGTCTGGTGGATGTTCTAAAGTAATTGCGTTTCACGAATTCGTAATGTTTATGTTTGTCACTGTCTATACCTTGTTGTATCTTACCTGGTTCCAAATTAAATTAACATCAGGAAGAGACTTTAGAGTAACACTGTATAAGAAGAATCTGCACAAATTAGTGACGTAAAAATTTCATGAAACCATATTTTTTTTTTAATTTTTCATGAAATGTTTCACTTTCAATGAAGTATACTGTAATCTAATTTTTTTTATAGTCATTAGTTTTTATAATTTCAAAATTGACATTTTCTGCATTTCAACTTTCATGCTCCATGTACGGTGAGAGCAAAAATGTGTTTTAGTGCACGCAAGAGTGAGAAAGAAAAATTGTAGAGTAGACCGAGAATCATCAACTCTTCGAATCCAAAGAAAGTGAAATTCAATTTTTTCCAAGCGGAAATTTTCATCTGCCCTCGTCAAATAAGTCTAACCTATTTCCGCATATTTCTAATAAATAGTGATCGGAATCACATATTTTGACGTCACTTGACGTTTGCATGGGAAATTATTTTTAATACGTTTGTATAGGAAATTATTTTCAATACGTTTTTATTACATGATTCTTTACGGAATAATTCGGGCGGTGGGGGGAGGGGGCGCCCTCCAAATGGTTTGCGGAAATTTTTCATAATGCGGCGCCACAGTGCTGCCAACTCGTCAAGTTTCAAATTCCATTTTTCGGTACAAAAAAATTGCATTTTGTCATTAAGAACCGTAATATCAAGCATGATTAAAAACAGCTAGATTATTAAATATTTACGTTTTGGTTTTTTTCTTTAATTTCTTGTTTTGTTCTTTTGATTTTTTCTTATCGATTATCGAGAATACCTCCCAGCGGTTTTGAATTAATAATAAATTTAGTATTTTCGCTTATTTTGCGTATTTTCTGAAATTGTCTCTTTTGTTTTTCATTTCTTTTCTCTTCGTCATCAAATGTACGATCGTCATTTGTTTTTATTTCTCTTCTTTTCTCGTTGAGGTTATCCATTTTTTTTCCATTCCGATTACATTTTTCCAAAATGCGAAAATATTCTTCTTTTTTCTTTCTTATTTTAGTTGTCATACATTTTCGAACAGAACAAAAATTTTCTGCACTCTGTAAACCGTATCAATCGTCTTTTGTTTTTGTTGCTTTTGTGTTTTGATTGTGATTTTTTTTTCTTTGTGTGCTCTCTTTTTTGTAAATGTCTTTTTTGCAAAAGTTTTTTTTTTATTTTCAATTGTTTACCATTCTTCATAAATTAAATAATTATAATTTCTTTGTAAATTTTATTCTTCCCGTTTTTGATTGTGTTTCTCGATTATCAAAAAGTTTCGCTTTTTTCTCGTTTCTCATTGTGTTGTAACTTTTTCTTTTCTTGTATCGTTTTTCTTGCAAACTGTTTCGATTGCCTCTCTTGTTTTCTTCTTCTTTTTCTTAAACCGTCAATTTAATTTTTAATGTTGGCTATTAATTCCCACCTTGAGAATTTTTAAATCGGCACTTTTTGAGTATCATCGCGCACGACTAAATGGAATAGGGAAGAGAAATTTCATTTTCGTTCTCAAAACCCAAAAATCCATCACCCCAAGCATACACACGATTCCGAAGAAGAAATCGTTCGTCGTACCAAGTACTAAAATAATCATACGGTTGGCAACATTGCTGCAGAGCTGCAGCCTGCCAAGCTCAGTCCAATGATGACGTCAAAATATGTGATTCCGAACTCTACTAATAAATCATTTTCCACTGTGAAAAAACTAAGAAAATCGCGTATATTTTTTATATTTCCCGATTTTTTGAATTTGAATATAATTACGTTCACTGTATTAATTAATTAAAATTAAATTAAATTTATACTTATGGTTAAAATTAGAGTAAAGTTAATAAGAATTAAATTGTCTTTCACAAGTCGTTGCAGCACATTGTTTCAACATTTAAACTAATTGCATCGTTACTTCAATTGTTTTTATTTTACCATCAATGCACTTTTCGCTCTTCATCCGAGGCCAACAATCACGAATTCACTGATTCGCTGCGACGTACTAAACCGAACTCATTTCTACTAATCACTGGCTAACTGCCCGATTACATGATTGTATAATACTATATAATACTGAATACTAATTAATTGATTTACAAATAAATTTCTTTTTTTAAACGATACGTTTAGGATGTGACAAAGTGCGAAAAAGTCTAAAAGTCCGCGCCCGAAGATCGATATACCAAAATCGTCAGACCCACGTCAAAACACGTTTAATGAGCGAGCACGTTAATTGTTTTGAATAAAATATGATCTGATACTATACCATTGTAAATGAGTTCAAACGACTTGGTTTGCGTTTGTCAGCATGGAATTCCCTCTATTAAAACGTTAATTTTGCGTAAGTTCCTTTGCCCGAAAAGAACTTTGATCTGCCAGCTAAGTAGACGTCGGTATTTCATGTTAGACAAATTAAGCCTATGTCGACGAATGGAACTTTGATCTGCCAGCTAAGTAGACGTCGGTAATTCATGTTAGACAAATTAAGCCTGTGTCAACGACCGTATTTGTGAAATGCTCGCTAAACAAACTTGTAAATTAAACCTAAGGATACACGTTTTAAATTTTGAGCAACTCCGAAAGTAAAAAGCGAATTTAGATAATAATTTTTCAAATATTTTGCCTTTCTGTAAAAAATACACGCATAAAACTAGAATCACATTTGTTTTATGCAAAGTTTACATTTGCAATTATCTTGAAATGCAATTTAGGGACACGTCGATACGCTTGAGATCCTCGATTTTCTATTCATTATTTTTTTATACTTTTGTTATACTTAAAGTTAAGTTTAAAGTTTCAAAGAAACGCTGTGAATTTTTATTCTTTCACGTGCCATTTTCCTACAACTTTCTCAAATTTTTTTTTTTGCTTTTTGTTAGTGCAGAATACATCCTACATGCAATGCCGTGACGTATCCCTATGTTGCATGTTAAAATAATTGCACGGTATGTTGTATTGCATTATGTGTATAATATTGATTCTACTTCTTCATTATATCGCGTTTTTAATAAGGTTCTCTAGCGTAAAGAATTGATGCCTGGAATACTAATTAATGAAAATAAAAAAAAAAATTAATGACTACTGAAGCAGGCGCGATATAATTGAGAACACAAAATAAAGAAGTCATCAGACGTGCAAAAATATTTTTGTAATTGGCACAATCCGGAGGACGGACGTACGAAAACAAGTCTAATAAACAATGGCCCGTTACATTGCATGTCTGTTTTAAAAGTTTTAATGAGCAATATGTTCATCGATGCCTGCGTTCGTTTATTGTGCGCGCCTTTTTTTTTCCTCTTGACGTTTCGGAATGCGAAAAGAATACTAATTAAAAATTTTAAATTACTTTCGAAGTGAACTATGTTTAATTAAATATTGTTTCTCGTTTTCCTTCGCCATTTTGTAATTTAATGAAATTTTTAGAGCTCTGACGGTAATTAAAAAATGCTGACGCTTATTTTGTGCTCGTTGAAATAAAACAAATCTTCGTACACATGCATACGTATGTATATGCATTAAAAGTAATGAATTCGTGTAATGCTGGGTCTTTTGTTTACACATACAGAGTCTCATTATAAATCAGTAATATTCAGTTTCTACATTTCGTTTACTTAACTTTTTGCAGGTAGGTACAAGGTGTCTACGCGAGAATTTCTACCCCCTTTAATTCTTTTATTTTTGATTTTAGGAAAAAATATTTAATACAAAATTATAGGGACTAATTCAAAGTTTCTCTGTGTGATCACAGAAGAACAATTGATGATCGAATAAACGAGTTATAAACTAAACTTAAGTTTTTTTAATGGCACTCCCTGTATTTTATTACGTTTTTCAATTCAAAATAAAATTCTAATGGGACTATATGTATAATAAAAGTAATAATGTAGAATATGTGTATAAAATAATTCCTGCTTAATTTTTATATTTTTGATTTTAGAAAGAAAAAAGGATAAAAAAGTTGTAGAATTTTTTCAGTACTGTTACAGATACTCCCAACAAACAATTGAACGTCGGACACCCAAAAAAAAATAAACGAAGTTTTGGTTTTAAATAAAATAACATTAAATAAAATTTTACCATTAACATATTAAATCGATTTACATGTTTTTCTAAAAATTAACTTTTTAACTAGAAACGAAAAATATTTCGGAAAAATTGAATTTAAAAAAATGATTAAAAATTTAACGTAAAACATATTAAAAGCATCTTCAATTTTTTTATGCAAAGTGTAAATCTTTTTAACATGTTTCGAATCACGTCTCTTCGTATAAGAGGATCATTATTCATGTTTTCTATTTCTAAAATTCAAAAATAAAATAAATTAAATAAGATTTATTTTATAGACACCTTCTACATTATTGGTTTTATTATATATGTAATCCCAGTAAAATTTAATTTAAAATCGAAAATCGTAATAATATACAGGTGTTCCATTTAAAGAAACTTAAGTTTAGTTCATATCTCGTTTATCCGATCATCAATCGGTAAGTACACGGAGAAACTTTGAATTAGTCCCTATAAGTTTTGTATTAAACATTTTTTCCTGAAATTGAATGGGGCAGGAATTCTCGCATAGTCACCCTGTACATCAATTCAAGTCATTTCTTTATATCAAAGAAAACTTAACTTAATAATCAAATATAAAGTACTCTTGTATTTGATACCCAAAAGATGATAATATTCAAAAACTTTATTCAAATTGTCTTGTTCGATCAAGAAATAAGGAGGATGTGAATGTCAGAGACGTTGAGGTAAACAAATCAAACAATAAAAAAAATCGAATCAATCAAGAATCAAAAAACAAAAATTATACAGGGTGTATTACAACTGTCTATAAATATTTATATAACACGATATCCGGAAACATACTTAAAAAATAGAAAAGCCAAAATTATACAGGATGTGTTACAACTGGCTAATCTGCATATCAATAAAATGTAAATTATAAGTACATTTTCGAGAAAAAAGTGATAACTCTTTATTAACTAATCTATTGCATGTTTTATACATATACAGGATTACAACTAATTAAATGGGGATCTCGTAAATTATAAGATACAATGATGGTTAAATTATAGAAAAGTTGCGCTATCTTGAGGTCTAGAAAAACACGTAACAAAAATCTTTTCGATTTTCATTCGTTTCTGAAATATCTTTAAAAAACTGAAAATTATCATTTTCGAAAATCTCGAATATCTTCTTTATTTCTTAAGACGGAATAATAAAATTCGGTGTTTTTACACTAAATTCGACGGACAACCGAACGCAGTTCGAAGAAACAGGTTAGGTTTGACAGTTTCGTAGATACGACCGTCAACTGTTTCTTTTCTTATGGACGCTACCTTCAGGGTTGAAAAAAAAACTGTTTTTTTTAAAAAAAAAACAAAACTTCTGTTTTTTTTGTTTTAAACAGTTTTTTTTTGTTTAAAACATGTTTAAAGTTGACCCTAAATTAAACATGTTTCAAACAAAAAAAAACAGCTGTTTAAAACAACTTTTAAATGTTTAAACTGCCCTTACAGCTTACATAAAAAGATATATATTATTATTATTGTTTGATATTTGTGTAAAAAGAAGAATTTATTTAAATTCGATCTCTAATTAAAAGAAAGATGAAAAGTTTGTAATGTTAGATTATGTACCCTTTTAAAAATAATGTACGTACTTTGATAATAATTTAAATCATTTAAGGCAGAGCTTGATTTATTTAGGATCTACGGTCGCGGTGTTTTAAATGATTTTCAAAGAAAGTATGAAGTATTTGGTATCAACATACTGAGAAAAACATTCCCAATAAAAGCTAAAATGAAATGCAATTCAAAGAAATATTTTTTTCGAATTACTTGATCGCATTAGAACTAAAATACATGACTCGTGGCTTTCAGTACTTGAAAACAAAAATTTCAAATATGTAAAAACATGTAGGATGTTCCATTTAAAATAACAAAGTTGATATTACTTCCGGCGAAACCAAAAGTCCAGTAGGTATATGTCTGAAATTTCAAATTAAATTTTTGTTTAATTCATCGTTTTCAAATTTTAAACAAACCTTAAAATTCTAGAAGGGCGAATATACGGCCTTGGGACACACGGTAGAAATTCAATGAAGACAAATGAGACGATAACGTTATAAATAGTTTAAACAGCGACATCCTACGATCACTTTTTGACCTAACATTGCATTATCATTGACAAATTCAAGCCAATTTGCTACATAATAACTCATCCCGTATCCCATAGTACGAACAGGGAAACGGAGGACCCAGTATGCTTCAAAACCTAATGTAATAATAAAAGGTTAAATATTGAAAAGGTATTTTAAAATTTTACAATATAAGTATCATTCTAGTGATCAGTAATAATTAATGAATTGATTATAATCAATGTAATGCAATTTAAATTTAGTTCAAATCAGAGCTACAGTGTAGTCATCACGTCATCAGCTCAGCCACGCATTGTCTACAATTATTAAAACAATTGATATGAGAACAAATTAAAGTTTAAAGTTAATCTGTCAGTGAAATACAGACCCTAAACAATTAACTTCTGGTTACACAGTATTACGTTGCAAAAATAAAACACTTATATCAAAAGTGGTCTTTTTTAGCTTAAAACAAAAAGAAAATGAATTTAAAACAATATCAAAAAAAAAACATGTTTAAAACATTTTGTTTAAAACAGAAGGTATGTTTTTAATTCGGTGTTTTTAAACATGTTTTAAACACTATGTTTTAAACTTTCCAACCCTGGCTACCTTAGATATTCATAGCACATGATGCAAAAATAATTTTTGAATACAACCATATGAACATTTATGCTTTTGTTTTGAAGGTTACTAAGAATTTTTGTTAAAAAGACATTTTTTATGCAAGAAAGTGTCATAATTAAGTAAGATTTATTATTTTAATAATAATTTTAGTTCTTAATGTTTACACGCATCCGCCTACTAGATATTTTCTTTAAAAAATCTTTTGTAGTATCATGATACTTTGTTTTAAAACAAAAGCATAAGTCTGTCGTATTGTCGTATTCAGATTTTGTTTTTGTATCACGTGGTATGAATACCCAAGGTAGCGTCCATAGGAAAAAAGACAGTTGACAGTCGTATCTGCGAAACTGTCAATCCTAACCTATTCCTTCGGACTCTATTAGATTGCTCATCGAATTTAACATAAAATAATCGAATTTCACGATTCTATTTTAATACATAAGTAAGATATTCTAAATTTCCCAAAATTAGACTTTTCAGTTCTTTGAAGATAGGTCAGAAACGAATGGATGTAGAAAAGATTTTTTTGAACATTTTGATAGGCCCCAGCATAGCGCATCTTTTTAGTAATTTAACCCTCTTTGTATCTCTTATAGTTTATGAGATCCCCATGGTGGCCCTTTAATTAGTTGTAACCCTGTATAGTTCCGACGACGTTGGGTAAGTTATAATTATCATTCTGTGACAAATTATAAACTCCTTTTTGTAAAAGATGTCATTACAATATTAAAGTATGATTGAATTGAGCTTTTAATACTCTAAAACACACACACACACACGAAATTTACTAAATGAGATCAGTAAATGAAACTTTAGCACGTTTAAACAGTGTAATGAACGCGAGCAAAAGAAATTTTAATTAGCGCACAAATATAGCAGGACATCATTAATTTGAAGCGGCTCTAAGAGGCGTACTCGAACTGTCCTTTAACAAATAGGTTCGCCAAGTGATATATTTCGAAAAATATTTAAAATACTCTAAGCCGAACGTTTGAAACATTAATTAGTCTCCCCCCATCTTGTGTGGTTTAAAACGTTGTCAGCGTTTCAAATTAATGGATATATTTTGAAAGCAATTTCGTATCGTCGACGAAACTTATTTAACTGTCGCGCGCACTTATTAACGTCTCTTGAAAATGGTCTGTTATTTTTAGATTAATTTGTACTTAAAATTTAGTAGATACGCATTGTTGTTTTGGTTTGACCGCAAGCATGGCAGCCTTGCATGAGATGACTTATTATGTAGCAAACTGCCTTCAATTTGTCAATCCTAATGCAAGGTTAGGTCAAAACGCGATTTAACTGTTAATAATTTTTTAACAGTTGTATAATATTTTAACTTACACAGTGTTTTACTCATACCATCTAAAGTATGACGCTAAGGATTGCAACATATTCATATTCTAAGGATGACTTTGACTTAAGCTCTTACAGTTCTCGTGATTCTGTAATTTTTACTAAAATTTCCATATCGTGGAGTAGATGAATGAAAATAATTAGAAGAGACTGAGGAATTTTTTTTTTTCATAACTCGTGAAGCCTCTCCCAGAGAATTTATGTGCATTAAACCTACATGGACGAAATCGTACAGTTAAATTTATCGTCTGGTGGAGTCATCTTTCGGTATATATCCACGTCCAATTACCATCAGTTAGTTGTTGAGGAGTCTCTGTGAAGTAATTTGGCAATTTGTTAGTCGTTAAAATTCCCAGCTGCCTGAATCTGTCATTTGCCGGTCGGCTGGTTTACAAGTCGCCCGCAAACATATGTCGCTCAGTCTAAATAAGATATCGCCACGAAAAATGAACTTGGTCTCTTAAAATAGACACCCGTTTAAAGAAGCAGCGCTACGTGACGGTGCATTTTTGAGTTTCCATGCAATTATAAGATAAAACATACAAAACGTCACTTATTTGTCGTCTTCTTTTTCAAAAGTTTCAGATTGACAGACAGAAACACCCTCAGTGCGATTTACATTCACGAAATATGTTTTAATTTCTTTGAACATAAATATATGATCTATTTGTCACAATTATATTTATCTCTTGTTGCTTTTGGTAACTTTAAGGAGACTGTTAGAGAATTTGACAAGGAAAAATACGTAGCTGCTATGTTCGTTTAATTATTCAAAAACGTTTGAGAAAGTCCATCAGGAATTAATACTAATTTATAAGGTAGAGAAAAGGAGTACAATGCAAGAATTTTTCAAAAGTTATTTTAAAGAAGGAACCCAATATATGTAACTCTCAATGAAATAAAAAGTACAGAAATAAAAATTTTCAGATGTCTTCCGCAGGAGTCAGTACTAGGTCCTATAATATGTACTTACAAGACATTTAGTCATTGAAGTTACGTACGTTACGTGTTATGTTATCAATTGATGAGTTCGAGTCACTGCTAGTGAAGTGCGCAAAAGGCAAGTAATTTTTTTAATGAATTCAAAAAAAAATGTTTGCCTCAAGTCACTATAAATAAAAATATTTCTCAGATTAATTAATAGTCCCAAATATCATCGCCTTCACATTTAATTTTTTTTTAAGATAATTTCTGAGTAATGTTAAAAATCTGAATTAAATGTACAGGGAATCTGAAATCAAATCCTCTTCTGCATTCCGAATGAAACTGTTTTTTTATGCTTGTAAAACTGAAATAGTTGTTTTAATTTTTTAAATAATAATTAAATTCGTTTATATTTACATTTTATCGGTACTTTTCCTTTAATTTTGAATATGAAAATATGCCCAATCACTTTTCTATAAATTTTTTTTAAATGTCATACTGAAATTTTTTTCTTTGATTAAAATTGTCAACGTCAACATAATTGCTTTTTTGTCAGACTCTGAAAAAATGTAATTGCCATAAAAATTCTACGCTAGGTATCGAAGATGTACAAGGTGACTACGCGAGAATTCCTACCCCCTTTAACTCTTTTATTTTTAATTACAGAAAGAAATGTTTAATACAAAACTTAAAGGGACTAATTCAAAGTTTCTCTGTGTGGTCACAGAAAAACAATTGATGGTCGGATAAAAGAGATATAAACTAAACTTAAGTTTTTTTAAATGGAACATTCTGTATTTTATTACGTTTTTCGATTCGAAATAAAATTCTGATGGGACTGTATGTATAATAAAACTAATAATGCAGAAGATGTGTATAAAATAATTCCTGCTTAATTTTTTTATTTTTTATTTTAGAAAGAAAAAAGGATAAAAAAAGTTGTAGAATTTATTTCAGTACTGCTACAGATACTCACAACAAACAATTGCGCATCGAATACCCAAAAAAATAAACGAAGTTTTGGTTTTATATAAAATAACATTAAATAAAATTTTAGCGTTGACATATTAAATCGATTTACGTGTTTTCTAAAAATTAACTTTTTAACTAGAAACGAAAAATATTTCGGAATAATTGAATTTTAAAAAATGATTAAAAATTTAACGTAAAACATATTCAAAGTATCCTCAATTTTTTTTACGCAAAGTATAAATCTTTTTAACACGTTTTCATTCGAATCTCTTAGTATAAAAGAATCATTATTAGTTTTCTATTTCTAAAATTCAAAAATAAAATAAATTAAATAGGAATTATTTTATAGACACCTACATTATTGGTTTTATTATACCGGGTGTCCCGCGCCATGTGCTCACCCTTCTAGAATCTTTATTTATTAATCGATTAACCTGAATTTTGGAGACAATAAGCTAAACAAAAAATGGAATTTTCCGACATACTAATAGTCGTCGTAGGACTTCCGGTTTCGCCGGAAGTGATATCAGCTTTCTTATTTTAAATGGAACACCCTATATATATTTACATATTTAAGATCTATGGATCATTACGAGTCCGAATACGTATCAATTGTTTCCATGACAACGAAAAAAGAAACATTTTTATTTTTCAATCTAGAAAGCTATGAATCGCATTTTTTCGATCTAAGGCGGTCAAGTGTTTAGAGAAAATCACTCCTTTGATGGTATTTTGATTTTTAACATTTTCACAGCATTTGAAATTTTCATTAGCTCTTAACTCATTTTTTTCGATAGAACCTCATGTGTTTCTTAGCTAAGTTCAACTGAACATTTTTTTCTGAATACGCTGATACCAAATACGTCATATTTTCTTTGAAAATAATTTAAAATAGAGCATGTCTTATTGAAATTTTACACTCCCTTTATTTCAAATGACTTTCAAAGAAAATATGACGTATTTGGTATCAGCGTACTCAGAAAAAAATGTTCTGTTGAAGTAAGCTAAGAAACATATGAGGTTCTATCGAAAAAAATGAGATAAGAGCTAGTGAAAATTTCAAATACTCTAAAAATGTTAAAAATCAAAATACCATTAAAGGAGTGATTTTCTCGAAACATTTCTTCTGCTTTCAACAGCAACAGCTTTCTAGATTGAAAAATAAAAAAGTTTTTTTTTCGTTGTCATGGAAACCAAACCGTAGATTGTAAATATGTAAAAATATGTAGGGTGTTCCATTTAAAATAAGAAAACTGATATCACTTCCGGCGAAACCGGAAGTCCTATGACGACTATCAGTATGTCGAAAAATTCCATTTTCTGTTTAGTTTATCGTCTCCAAAATTCAGGTTAATCGATTAATTAATAAATATTCTAGAAAGGTGAGCACATGGCGCGGGACACCCGGTATACGTAGTCTCAGTAGAATTTAATTTAGAGTCGAAAATCATAATAATATACAGGGTGTTTCATTAAAAAAAACACTTAAGTTTAGTTTATATCTCGTTTATCTGACCATCAATTGTTTTTCTGTGTGCACACGGAGAAACTTTGAATTAGTCCCTAAAAGTTTTGTATAAACATTTTTTCCTGAAATCAAAAATAATGGAGTTAAAGGGGGTAGGAATTCTCGCGTAGTCACCCTGTATATGCGGAATATTAAATATTATTAAAATATTAAAATTTTAGAACAGATAATGAGTCAAAGTTTGATTCTCAATTACCTGATTGGCGTTTTAAAAATAATAGGAGTATAATTTAAACATTATACCTATAAAGACAACATAATTTCAAATATGAAAAGATAAGAAAATACTAATCATTGTAATCAATAGGTTCGGTTCAATCGAATTTCATCAGATAATAAATCACGTCGATAAACAGAAACGACAGAAAAACCAAGGAACATGATTGCCTAATTAGTAGAGTTCACACCGACGTATTTCATGCTATAGAAGCCCTAATTCACATTTCCGGGCGGCCCTTTTTACGGTGGCTACGCTTAATAATAAAACGAGGAGACGTTCGAATAATTAATTTTTGTCTTCGAGCTAACAAGATACATATGACATTTTAAATATTTCGTACGGACTCATAACTATTTAGTTTGTGAACGAACTACTATGAGTATCTCATAATCGTAACTGTAAAAGGCAGACGTAATGTTAAATTGGCAAAACTTTTCTCAATTTTCATTTCGAATGATCAACATTTTAATCAACAATTTAATGAATCTGGCACAAAACAAGAAATTAAAAACCTAATGCGGAATCCTAAAGAATATAAAATTTTATGAACGAAATTGAAACACATATACTTTCTAAAATAAAGGTAATAAGAATGAAGCTATGTAATAGAGGTATTAATATGATAGTATTGTATAAATTGTGTTAACAACTTTAAGGGAATCGCAATTCAAACTGGTACAAAACAAGAAACAAACTTAGAGTCTGAAACACAAGTTTGTCGTTGTTTAAGGTCCTAAAAATTTGAAAAGTGAAATAGTGAAAGCATCGAAACACGAATTATAAATAAATTGGTCCAGTAAAATTATCTGTATCTGTATTATTACACAGAATAATTAATTTAATTTACATTCTATTTACATTTTAATTTGCATTTTACGGAGAGAAGGAAACTAACTCCGTAAAATTTTTCGCTGTGTACATAGGTATCCCAATGGAAAACATTTTAATTAAATAATCGGTGACCAACAATTATCTATCACATGTTCAGCATTCATTATCATTATCACAATTATCATCATTATTTTTTTATAAAGAAAGAAATTTTATGATTGTTTCATTTTGATTGTACTGCGACTTCCGGAAGCGAAGGCTGTACAGTGTTGCTCCTTTATACGTAAATAATGTTTGTCTACTTCTACATGTAAACAATGTGTAGACAATGTAGACTATGTAGAAAATGTAGACAATCATTGCCCGTTGAAATTCACAGTAGAGGTTATTTGTTCTATGGCGCATCGATTTTCAGTTATTTTCGTTTCGGAAATTAAACATATCAGACTTTAAAGTTATTGAAATCAATCAAAAAGTCTACCAACGTGAAAGCTAGCCTAGATGCAATGCAAATACCAAAGATATTTTCCTTAAAAACCGCTTTGAATAAATTATCAGTGTTAGGTAATATCCGGGCAGATACAAGAACAAAACATTTGAAGAACTTTAATTTCAGATGGATGGACAAGGCGATGTGTAATTATTGTGTAATTAAAGAGATTATCCAATAGCTGTTACTCTATAGGTTAACTGTGTACCGGTACGTACTCATTAATATTATTATTTCGGAGCACATTAAAGGATAAATAATGTTTTTCGGCTAGAAGTTATTCTGTCGAAACGGAGTGTCAATAAATTTTTATAAAAATCGATCATAAAAAAATCCCATTTGTCGCACACTTTTTGAAAAACACTGTATATGATAATACACAATTTACTCGTAAAAAGCAGACCTTGAAATCAAAATGTAAAAATTGAAACTGAAGTTCACTTTAAACTCACCAAATAGCGAAAAACATGGAAATCCTCTTAAAAATCTCGAAATAATTGAGAAACGACGATAAAACCAAAACCGTGCGCCCTGCGACCCCTAACTCTGGCTGGTGGCATCAAAAAGAAGCTTGCGTCGAAGAGCCCTTCGATTTAATGAAATCTATTATGTGGGTTGCCGGCTGCGAGCTAATTGTGATTTGAATCGTGTTAAATCTGCATACGCATTGGAAGTCTTTGGCGTTCACGTGCGTTTATTAAGTGTGGAAAACCTGAAGGCGAGAAATGCTCTGTGTTTGGTTCCTCCAAATCGCTGGCTGGCGTCCGATTTAAAATTAAACTTGGACTTCCTTCACTGTGGGCTGGTTAATGAAGATTGAAACATGTTTTCCAGCTGCTTTAATGATGGAGAATTACGTCTTTAATTTCCTTTAATTAATACCGGTGTTACCAACTCAGGCGTTTCCCCCGTTCCCCACTAAACGGATGGATGTCAAAAGGCGTTTACGATAATCCGAGCGGTATATACCGGTTAATCACTTCTCTCACTCTTACTTGCATTAAATGCATTCGTACTATTTTACTTTACGATCCATGTACCGCTTCAATTATCGTAAACGCCTAAACATTCCAAGTTTTCCTTTTTATTGCAGAAAGTACGAAATGGGCATTTGGTGAACATTACAGACAGCTCCTGAAGATCAATTCGAAGGTTCTAGTTCTGGATATTAATTAATTACATTAATAAACCTAATAAACCCTTGAGAGCAATGTTGCCAATACGTCAAATTATAGTTACTAATTCTGTCTACAGGTGTGCATGAGCGTTTTCCCGGAAATCGCAGTTTTCATTGCAAGATGCATTCACCGTTGCCAGATTTTTCTTGGAGAATGTAGCCAAATGTTTTAAGAAAAGTGCAAAAAAATATTAATTAATTGACCCATTAATTGATTTAAAAAGAAAATTGTAATTAAAAAAAAAAACAAAATCATACAAATGTATGTAATTAGTTTGACAGTTGCCAAGGTGAACAGTTCTTTTTTGTTCGTGCTCTTGCTAAAAATAGGAGCAGAAAGGAACAAAAGAAAATTAAAAAAATAAAACGAATTAACCTGCACGAAAGAAAAACAAAAACGAAAGAGAAATGAAAGCAAGGGCAACAGAATACGAGGTACGAAGTGAAAAAAAAAAACAAAAAAAGCATGACAACGCCAAGCTGAACGAAAAAGCAACATTTTTCCTCACGAATAAAAAAGTTCGTGGAAAATAAAAACAAACGAAGCACGAAGCGAAAAGAAAACAAAAGAAGATTGACAACGTCAGGATGAACGCGAAAAAACAACGTTTTTCCGGACGGATCAAAAAGTTCGTAGAAAATAAAGGCAAGCAAAACAAAAGAAGATCGCAACTCTGTGGTGGACACAAAACAAATGAATAACGATAATTATTACTTTTATTTTCAAAACATAAACAAAAAGCAAAGAAAAAAATAGACGACACTAATTGCTTATTTTTTACAAGAACTGAATGAAGTGAATTTGGCGTTATAAAATTTTGCTCAATCATTGCATTTCAAAAATTATTTCCCTCATTATTTTAAATCGACATTTTATTAAAACCAATATTTAAATTTTTGTAGGATTTTTAAGTAGGCGCCTATAAAATTGAAAGGGAAAAAAATTTGAAGAAATTAAAAGTTTTTAAATAGCCGTTAAATAATAGTAGTATGATCGTTTGATTTAAAATGATCAAAGTCATGTGTAAAATTTAATAACAAACAAACAACAAACCAGTGTTGTAAATTTACCGGTAAATTATATAACTGACTAAATTTGCCGGATTTTTTACCGGTAAATTAAACGGTAAATAAAGTAAATAACAAAATCAAATAAAACTGGGCTCTATTGTGTTGCTTTTTACTTAAACTTTCAGAAAAGACCAAATACTGCTACCACCATTCAATGCTGATTTTATGAGAAAATAATCTTTTTCTTATTTATGAATAATAAATAAAAGTTGAAATTGACTCTTGTCTCATAAAACTTCTAAGAAAATGCTTTTTAAACTATAAACAGACACTGATAAAAGTGGAATGAACGTATATTGTTTTCAATTGTAAGTCTCCATTGAAAGTTTAAAAATAATTTTCTAATAATTTAAAGGTTATGTTATGATCTTATAACCGGAAGTATTATAATAATTACAGGCTGAGGAAGTAATAGAACCTCCTCCCTACGGTGGACATAAGGTAAAATGTGTGTGGAATTTCGAGAAAGTTTTTATATCCATAACCTTCAATGCAAAAATAACAAGTGCACTTTGTAAATTATTGTATTTCAGATTTTCCTTTCCGTTTTCCGTTTTATTAACATTTATAACGTCTCATAAAATAGCGTTAATTTGACTGCACTACTCATTAAAAATTAAAAAAAAAAACTCAAAAAGTTCAAATGCAATATTCCTAAAGAATTTGCGCCAAATTCAAAATAAATAACCACAGGTAAATAATGTAATTTACCGGGGTTTATTAACCGGATAATTAACCGGTAAATAACCGGTTAATAATCCAATTTACAACACTACAACAAACGAAAAACAAAGTAACGTTGTACAAGCAAAATAAAATTTTCAAATCACCTGAATTACTTGATCTTGATTCAGGAAATTCTGTAATGCTGTAATAAGTTTTTTTTTTTCTATTATATAACAGAGCTACTACCGCGCCCAAAAGAGTGCTTTAACCTCATTTTGCACCACAGTCGATTAACTTTAACTGGCGATTATTTCCCATTGAACAGAAGCATTTACTGTAACAAACATTTCTATGGAGTTAATTGGAGTTTAAATTTTAACTAAAGTTAGTATGCAAGTGGCCCTTAATGATCTTGGTATAATTAATTTATTTAATGTTGGCATTACTAATTCCAAGTAAGAAATAAACGTCAAAAATTACATTTCCCACTACCATGCACTGCCTACTTAAATGATGTTAAATAAATGTCACCAAGCACAGCAAAATTCCCTAAATATTAAAATATCGCCTTTTTTCTTCAGAAGGGATATTAAAGGAGCAAAATAGGAAAAATAGTACAAAATACTCGTTACAGAAAGCTAGTCAATCCATGCATGAAAGACTGTCTTCTTTAACTTGTATTTTATGGCCAGCCGAGCTTAACTTTAAGTATTGTTCATAATGTGATATTTGAGGTTAGATAACAGTAAAGTAACTCACAATCTAAGCGGTACTTAAAGATAAGCTCGTCTTAAGTGTTTGGTGCAACTGGCCATTAATGTACTTATTAAATCATTTGAGCAGCTTAGAGAAGTCATAAAAAAGTCTTGTATGCAACACGTGGACAAAATAGTTTATAGACTCCTCTCACTAGTATTCGGCTTCTTAATCACGATTTCGTCGCCTAAAAACTTTATTTCGCGTACTTGATACAAAAATAGCTAGTTTGAGCCAAACACGATTTCAATTTTCGGGGATATGATCTTGCTTCTTTCAATTAACTGGAGACTTTGTAAGACAGAAGCAACTCGAAGATAATTGAACCAAACATGACAAGGGACTAATACGTTTGTTATTAACGTTACCGAATAATTACGTATTTCAGAGCGAGTGCAATATCTTTGTCTGCATTTCTTGATTACTCGCAGACAAATGATTCATTGATCCAGTGACTTTTGGAAAATAGAAAAAGGAACGTTTGCCGCTTATTAATGCCTGTCTTAACCGCCAGAATAACTTAAATGCATGCAAGTAGGTACTATTCACGAAAGTCGACTAATTGATTTCTCACATGCCGAAATTGGCAAATTTACTTCTGGTAAATTGACATTGATCAGCTGACGGAAATGTATCGTACTGATTTCACAAACTGTGAAAGGTGGAACATTTCTACGCCGATTAAGCCCGATGATATTTGTAACAACTCTGTATAAAACTTGTTGCAATATACCGGTTGTTAACGGCCAAGTACAACAGAACAGTTGGCATGAGAGCAAGGAGTATTTTTTTTCTGAACTATAAACAAGGTAAAGAAGGATATTGTAATATCGTAGACATCGTAGTTAAGAGCGGAATCTCTTCTTACTAAAGCGAGAGGATTCACCAGGACAGATGAGGATGAGTCTGTATCTTTTCTACTACGTTTACTCCAAGACAAATTGTTACAGTACACTTCTCAATTTATAGTCGGTATATGTGGACACCGATGTTAAAATGTGTATGACGCCAATGTGTAGTACGAAATTTCTTAAAAAGATGCCTGGAGCTTTCGTTATCTAGAATCATAGTCGGTGCGGAGGTATTCTGTTTCTTTGTCTTGAGTTTTCTGTCGATTTCAACAGAAATCGACAAATATTCTATTGCTGCGCCAACTGTCGGGCAAAATTTTATTGAATTGAATTTGAAGATAAACTTTGGTCTAAGCAGCCTTGGACTCGTACGAGAGACATCTTTGTGAGATTTGATATAAAACTGTAGCTATAAAACCTTGTACGAAGTGAGTGAGAGAGACTACCACAGTTAATGTTCATTGGTCGAATCGGTACTTCTTTGTCACTTTGCGCAAGAAATTGTAACAAATCTCACCAAGTGTCACACGGGACTAACTAAATATACGTAGCTATTAGCACGTTAGCTGAAATAAGAAGACATATTCCACAACCACCCGAGATCTGAAATTTAATGAATCCTATAATAAAAAACAATAGATGAAATCTACAATTGACAAACAAAACACAGCGTAGCTTATTGATTTCTCGTAGCAACTTTACAGACTTGATCGGGTAGCTGTCCCTCTGTAGGACAATAGCTTTAACTCGGCCATTTATTAAGTACGAAATAGCTTCCCTGTACTCAACAGGGTGTGACTGTTTTCTTGTTTTATACTCACGACCGAGCGATGCCGTCGGTCTACGACATTGCTATAATTTATTGTTGAGCTATGTCGAAATAGGTTTTATTTATTTAATCGCATCTTTCTAAAAATTTTACTTTAATTTTGTTGAAAATAATATTTATTAGCTTTTAATAAATAAAAACAAAAACTAAAACGTTAAAGTTACGATGACATTTCGTGCCTTATTTCTTTGTTAATGTCATTGGTATTAAATTTTAAGAACTGCAGTATGAGCAAGTTTCTTTGGGTCTTCCTCTTTTCTTTTTTTTCAGTTTTTGTCACATGGTATTTTGTCGAAGACAAATTTAAATGGTGAAGCTAAATGATCCAATAGGTACAAAGTGACTACGCGAGAATTCCTACCCCCTTTAACTCTTTTATTTTTGATTACAGAAAAAAATGTTTAATACAAAATTGAAAGGGACTAATTCAATGTTTCTCTGTGTGGTCACGGAAAAACAATTGATGGTCGGATAAAAGAGATATAAACTAAACTTAAGTTTTTCTTTAATGGAACAGCCTGTATTTTATTACGTTTTTCGATTCGAAATAAAATACTAATGGGACTATATGTATAATAAAAGTAATAATGTAGAATATGATAATATAGATTTTAGAAAGAAAAAAGGATAAAAAAGTTGTAGATTTTTTTCAATACTGTTACAGATACTCCCAACAAACAATTGAACGTCGGACACCCAAAAAAAATTAAACGAAGTTTTGGTTTTAAATAAAATAACATTAAATAAAATTTTACCATTAACATATTAAATCGATTTACATATTTTTCTAAAAATTAACTTTTTAACTAGAAACGAAAAATATTTCGGAAAAATTGAATTTTAAAAAATGATTAGAAATTTAACGTAAAACATATTCAAAGCATCTTCAATTTTTTTTACGCAAAGTGTAAATCTTTTTAACATGTTTTGATTCACGTCTCTTAGTATAAAAGAATCATTATTCAAGTTTTCTATTTCTAAAATTCAAAAATAAAATAAATTAAAAAGGAATTATTTTATAGACACCTTCTACATTATTGGTTTTATTACACACGTAGTCTCAGTAGAATTTAATTTAGAATCGAAAATCGTAATAATATACAGGGAGTTCCATTAAAAAAAAACTTAAGTTTAGTTTATATCTCGTTTATCCCACCATCAATTGTTTTTCTGTGAGCACACGAAGAAACTGTGAATTAGTTTCTATAAGTTTTGTATTAAATATTCTTTTCTGAAATCAAAAATAAAGAATTTAAAGGGGGTAGGAATTCTCGCGCAGTCACCCTGTACATGATCAGTTACAATTAATGTAAAATTACGCAATTGTTTCCATAAATTTCAAGCTTTGACTGTAACATAAACAAACATTCCGTATTGATAACAGGCGAGGTGATACAGACACAGATTAAACGTTCGATCCTTGAAATAAAGTGATTATTGAGGATGCGTTAAAGTAAATATTATTATTATTTAAGAGGGAGTAGCCGGTTCAAAACCCTCTCTATCAAGCTCAGTCACTTGGGATGTAGTCAACTTAAGTCACTTCATTGGCAACAAAATTTGCCGGGACAAAAGGCAATCCCACAGGTATGTTTCGAGTATTAATATAGAAATATATACCTTGGAAGAAAATAGAAAGATTTAACGGTGTGCAGAATTTCGTCATAACAGGGCACAAAGGTGCTTCGTTTTAAGTCTTACGTTCGAAAGTACGTCGTATTTTGGTGATATTTATCAGTAGTCACGTTTCGGCGATTTTCACAATGTTGATGTTCTTTGCTGCTCAACTCTACAGCCGCTTTATGCGCCCTTTGGAGACCTGCCTATGTTGGGCAGAAATTGTTCGAGCACGCCCAGCTCAGTGGAGATGGTTGTGGGGCCAGAAACGAGTTAACAAGTAGCCAAGTCTGAAACCAAATCCGATAAAGCGCTCCACCTGTCATATAATGATTTATCTAATATCTAATAACACTAACATGACATAAATTAAAATGAAACGCAAGACCATGATGAAATAAACTCACCAAACGAAGGCAGGACCTATTTATTTGGAGAACGTGAGTGAACCGTAATACAAACGTTTCAAAATATGTTGTATACATTGCTTAATGAAACTCGATTTAAATTATAAGTTAGCGAAACGTTCAAAATGACTTTATCTGAACTTATTCTACAACACAACGCGACTTTTATTCGGTTCGTCTAGTTTCACTCGTTTGTAGCAAGGTTGAAAAAAAACTGTTTTTTTTTTTTAAAAACAACAAAACTTCTGTTTTTTTTTGTTTTATACAGTTTTTTTTTGTTTAAAACATGTTTAAAATTGACCCTAAATTAAACATGTTTTAAACAAAAAAAAACAGCTGTTTAAAACAACTTTTACATGTTTAAATTGCTCTTACAGCTTACATCAAAAGATATAGATTATTATTATTATTTGATGTTCGTGTAAAAAGAAGAATTTATTAAAATTCGATCTCTAATTAAAAGAAAGATGAAAAGTTTGTGATATTAGATTATGTACCCTTATAAAAATAATGTATGTACTTTGATAATAATTTAAATAATTTAAAGCAGAACTTGATTTATTTAGGATTTACAGTCGCGGTGTTTTAAATGATTTTCAAAGAAAGTATGAAGTATTTGGTATCAACATACAGAGAAAAACATTCCCAATAAAAACTAAAATCTAATACAATCCAAAGAAATATTTTTTTCAAATTACTTGATCGCGTTAGAACTAAAATACATGACTCGTGGCTTTCAACACTGGAACACAAAAATTTCAAATATGTAAAAACATGTAGGATGTTCCATTTAAAATAACAAAGTTGATATTACTTCCGGCGAAACCAAAAGTCCAGTAGATATATGTTTGAAATTTCAAATTAAATTTTTGTTTAATTCATCGTTTCCAAATTTTAAACAAACCTTAAAATTCTAGAAGGGCGAATATACGGTCTTGGGACACACGGTAGAAATTCAATGAAGACAAGTGAGACGATAACGTTATAAATAGTTTAAACAGCGACGTCCTACGATCACTTTTTGACCTAACATTGCATGATCATTGACCACTTCAAGCCAGTTTGCTACATAGTCACTCATCCGTTAGCCCATGGTATGAACAGGGAAGCGGAGGACCCAGTATGTTTCAAAACTTAATGTAATAATAAAAGGTTAAATATTGAAAAGGTATGTTAAAATTTTACAATATAAGTATTATTCTAGTGATCAGTAATAATTAATGAATTTATTTGTAATCAATCTAATGCAATTTAAATTTAGTTCAAATCAGAGCTACAGTGTAGTCATCACGTCATCAGCTCAGCCACGCATTGTCTACAATTATTAAAACAATTGATATGAGAACAAAGTAAAGTTTAAAGTTATCCTGTCAGTGAAATACAGACCCTGAACAATTAACTTCTGGTTACACAGTATTACGTTGCAAAAATAAAACACATATATCAAAAGTGGTCCTTTTTAGCTTAAAACTAAAAAAATGAATTTAATACATTAACAAAAAAAAAAACATGTTTAAAACTTAAAAATAAAGCACTTATATCAGAAGAATTCTTTTTTAGCTTAAAATTACCAAAAAATGAATTTAAAACATTATCAACAAAGAAACATGTTGTTTAAAACAGATGGTATGTTTTTAATTCGGTGTTTTAAACATGTTTTAAACACTATGTTTTAAAGAGTTTGTTTTAAACTTTCCTACCCTGGTTTGTAGGCATAGTTTCCATTCAGACGTGCAATCCGCGGCGTGCTCAACTCAAATATTATTAGACAAAGTCCAGTAAGTCCAGAAAATCAAGTATTCCAGTTGAAAACTTTTCAAATATAAGTCATAAAAATTTATAAACCTTAAATATCTAAAAATATGACACTGTGCAGTGGACTATATGTAACTCTAGAATAGTACTTTGAAGGCGTCGCGACGACGCTTCGAATTTTATGTTAGGTCCATTATAGCAAATCGTAAATAGCTTATCGGAGAACAGAGGAACTAGGGAAAGGGAGAAAAATGGTCAAGAGCGGCGCGATCTGAAACATAAAGTTTTAAAAAAGCTTTTTGGTTAATGGGAAATAGGCGGGATTATCCGAGTGGCTAATGTAATTTGCTCATCTGAACATGTTTAGTACGTTCTCGCGTGACTGCTGTTTTTTCAAAGCCTGCTTTATTATTCTTCGCTTTTATCTTTTGTTAATTATTTTTATGAATCCGCGCTAATATCGCGCTGCACTTTTTTTCCCAACTTAATAACCCCTACGTACCTACGTACGCGCGAGTAAAAAAAAGTTGACACAAACGCTGAATTTAATTAGTCGATGGATTTTCACATGTCGGAAATGAATAATATTTTCACGTTGCGAATTATTATTTTTTATTATTTGTAATTTTTGTGCTAAAAACAGGCAAGCAAACATTCAAAATTTATACGCCGAAAATTATCCTACTCCCCTAAAAATAAAAATTTTTCGGGTATGTTATACATCGTTGAAAAGCTCTTTTTAAAGACTATCTAACTAACCAAAAACCTAATATGGGTGCCATATGAAAAACAAAAGTTAGCCGTAGTAACTTGAAAACAAATGCCAAACGGAGGTTTCTGTTCGCATCAAAAACTTTGTCTTAAAAAAGTGTCTGAACTATGCAAAATTTTAGAAGAGGTCACATCAGGTGTTATCGAGTTATTGAGGAATATTGAAATCGTCAAATTTTGGTTTTCTTAAATTATCTGAAAATTTAAAAAAGTTATGGTGAATTTGAAATGAGATTTGTCGCGAGCATTGAATTCTGCGAAACATTCCCCATTTAACCGTTGCTCTATGTCTTCTAATAACCGAGATGCCAATGGTGAGCATCGAAATGTGGACACAGTGTATAGGTTTGACGTAAATTGTTAAAAAACGTGAAAACAAATTAACAGAAACTACTGATTGAGAGCTAATGAGAAACACGCACGCGTCTTAAAATTGCCCAAGAAAAGTTGAAGACAGTTGAACATTTTTTTTTTGGAGATTTTGCTAATGCTTCCTTTGGTTGCAGGGAAAGTGATCACATGATCGATGGAAACCAATGACGGTAATCCCCAGATACCCAATTTTCCAAACCTGCAAAGCAGAAAAAACAGCTTTAGAGAATGTTTCTCCCTTATTTTGCGTTATTTCTGATCGATACCAATTTCAAAATTGTTCGTTTCAATGGCATTTTTCTACTAAATAAATTTGATGTGCAAAAATCCACGTGGTATTTTACAAAGCACATTAGAGAGTTGACCCTTTAAGTAAAATATATTTTTGAATATTTTAATTAAAATTTAATGCAAAAGTCAAATTTCCCGGACTTAACTGTTTCTATGACCGAAAATAAAATGGTCAGCGAAGCATCAAACCCATGTACCGGACGACATCCCATGAGACTCAACCTATTACGAGCATTAACGCCGTCTGTTAGGCACATCTGTTAATTTTTGCACCCCACAAACCAAAGCGCTGCCATAATGACTTGTAAACGCACGTCGGTTCATCACACTCACGACTCCAACGTCGCTGCGCTGCAAATAAAACTTGGTAGGCATAATTAAAATGTATATGGTGTTTTGACAAGCCATCGAGTGTGCACAAAAGATTTGGGAATGTATTTAGGATCGCATTTGATGGTTTGTTTTCCGAGTTAATGTACTTGGCATTTTTTTTTGTTTGCAATAACGATTAACGAATTAGAATCTAATGTATAGTCGCGGAGAGCATTAAATTTCGGTCGTGACTGTCAATCAAAACATCAGTTTTAATTCCAGAAATTAGGAATTTTCATATAAATTTGTTGTTTACTTTCAAATTAAATTCAATATTTAAGAGACTTTAATTAAATACTTAAGAGAAATTTTTGCACACGACGCTACACTCGGCCGCGAGAAAATAAAATCGAACCGCAATATTACCCCTAATTTCTGCACTCAATTAAGGATATTTTTTGCATGCAAACGCAACATTCGATTTTCTCACTTACGTAACAATCTGGAAAGCACAAAAAATCTTTAAATAATGCGGGAACGTAGAAGTCGACATTTCGAGTCCTAGAGTGCTGAACTAATTCCACCTTATGTGTTCCTCGTTGAAGTTTCTTTTTTCTAATCCATCAATTTCCTCAGTTTGTAATTAATTTCGCGAAGAAGAAGTTACTACATTTCATGGGTGTTTATTTTATTTTATTTTTTTCTGGTAATCAATTAAATCGTACTAAAATAGTAAAGGGAACTGTGGTTTAAGAAATAATTGAAAATTAATCTCCGCCCACAATAATTTTATGTCGGTAGGTACGTATTTTGGCAGCTAAGCTGCCATCTTCTGCAGGTTGTTTTTTGACCATTTATACATAATATATATATTTTATTTTATTTTTCAGGATTTTTAGGTATCAAATAACAGGGAATTATTTACTTATTTATTCGTTAGAATAAGAAGTTTTTTCGGATCTTTGGACTATTTAGTTCCGTATTTCAGTGTTGTTTGGTTAGCTCTTACTTGTAAGTGAAGTTTGTTCTTGTCCGATGAAAATAGTAAGTACAAAGTTTTTTTAATCTCAAACCGGACAGAAAAATGAAGGGAAACACACTCAACGTTTCGCTATAGATTTATAGCTTCGTCAGGAGCTATAAATCTATAGCGAAACGTTGAGTGTGTTTCTCTTCATTTTTCTGTCCGGTTTGAGATTAAAAAAACTTTGTACTTACTTATTTGTAAGGTTTTTCTAACGGTTAATTTTAGATATTTATATATTAATTTATATTTACTTACATTTAGACATATGTATATCTTTTAGGATGATTAGATTGTTAGTTTTTATATTTTTATGATTTTTTTAAGGTTTTTTTAGATCTTTTTAAGTGCTTTTAATTTGGTAGCATGCTGAAGATGGCAGCTCAGCTGCCGAAATACGTATCTACAGATATAAAATTATTGTGGGCGGAGATTAATTTTCATTTAATTTAATCGTAACCGATTTTTTTCTATTTTATTAATTTAATTTAAGCTCTGTATGTGTCTTTCAAGAAAGTCAAAGAAAAATTCATTTTACTATATGCATAAAGAAAAGCTATTTTCTAATACAGATTAAATTATTTTCTTTTCTTCTTTTACTGAATATTCCCTACAATTGTTTTTTTTTTTATTCAACGCTTGAATTATTTTTCCTGATTTGTAAAATTTTTGGTTTATATTTTAAAAATTTTATTCGGTCTTAATTAAAAAGGAAAAGGGAAAAGTATTCATATTAAAATTATTTTTTTATATGTATTATTAATAAATTAAATTAAATGTGATAATAAAGAACATGTATTGTGTTTATTATAAATTATTTTCTGAAATGGTAGTCATACCTAAAGACAATCATGTGTGGGTGACTGCGCGAAGCAAAGAAAGAAAGAAAAAAAGAACTTCGATGAGTAAAAACGTTTTTCGTACATTTTATATTTTTATCGAATTTTATTTGATTTTTCAAGGTCGTCCCGTTTTAAATGAAAAATAAATGGTCACTTTATTTATAGACCACTTGATACTTTCTAGTTACTTGTTTTTTTAGGTTCGGTCTGAAATAGTTTGGTAGCACTGCCTGCCAGTAAAGATCAACATATCGCGTCAACCTAAATGTAATCTTGCAAACGACTTTTCTTTCAATTTCAAACTGAATTTTAATCTGTAATTAACTGTATTTTATCGTTCCGTTTCCAAACACTGTCATGTGTCCCTTTTTACAATAATTAAAAAAAAAATTACGTTCAATATGATGTACGAAAATTTCCCTTCATCCAGGGTTGCCACTTGGGCTACATTTCAGGCGTATTTGACGTTTAAAAAATTTAATTGGCGCCCGGTGCCTGATTTGGGCTCTTTTTGTTGTTGTTGTCGCCATTTCTCATTTATTTTTTTGTTTATACATTCTTCTACTGTTTCCTTTTTGTTTTTCGCATTCCTCCCTTTTTAATCGAATTGGCTTTCGCATTTTATCGACTCCTCTTTACAGTTCTCTTTTGTTTCCTACGATTTTCGCCGATTTTCATTTTATTGTCCATCTTAGTATATCAGTGTTTTTTTTTTTTAATTCATTTTATGCTCTCGTGTTTCTCTTTTGTTTATTTTTTATCAAATTAGTTTCACATTTTGTTGACCGACGCTTTTTTATAATTGTGTTTTGTGTTCTGATAGTTTCGGCCAGAGGTTCATCAACTTTCTTTTGTTTTTTTTCTTTTGTTTATGATTTTTTTACCATGAATTATTTTTTTGCTTAACTTAGCGAATTGATTTTTCGCATTTTATTGGCGCTTTCTCGTAGTTCATCGTTTTTCATTTGTTTTGTGCTCGGCACAGTTGTGATTTTTTTGCACTGAATTCCTGTCTTTTTTGTTTTTTCTTTTAACTTGTGTTATTGACTATTTTCAATGAACTTCTTGATTAGTCGCTTTTCGTTCAACTTGGTGTTGTCGATCTTCTTTTGTTTTTTTTTCCTCTTCATGCCGCGTGTTTTCTTGCAGTTACCTTCGTTTTTTTTGTTTCTATTTTTTGCAGGTTTATTTGTTTTTTTTTATTTGTTCGGATTCTTGACATTCCAAATCGGCGATTTTACATTTATTTTTGTTTTCTTTATGATTTCTTTCCGCTCCTATGTCTAGCAAAAAACAAAAAAGAATAGTTCATTTTGACAACTGTTAAATTAATTGCATTGTATGATTGTAACGATTTGTTTTTGTTTTTTGTTGTGATCTTTTGTTCTATGCACTGTATTTCGTCGTTTGTTTCTTTTTGTTTTTTTTTTTTTTTAATTTGTATTATTGACTTTTTTATAGTTTGCTGTTATTTTCTAGGAAATTTTTGAATAATCCCGAAAACTGTTGCTTTTTCGTTCAACTTCTGTTGTCGATCTTCTTTTGTTTTCTTTTTTTTTCCGCTTCATGCCTTGAATTTTCTTGCTCTTTTTTCATTTGTTTTCTCTTTTGTTTCTATCGTTTTGCAGGTTAATTTGTTTTCTTTTATTTGTTCAGATTTTTGATATTCCAAATCTACGATTTTTTAATTGTTTTTGGTTTTTTTTGTTTATTTCTTCTCCTATTTTTAGCAAAAAAAGAACAAAAATCTTCTGATTAATTAGCGATTCGTTTTTGTTTTCATCACCACACTTCTAATCCAAAATTGTAAGACGGTTCATATTATTTTATGTTATTTTATTATTACAGAAAATTGTAGTTTTTCTTTTAATATTTATTACTTCTAATATTTCTAATAATGTAATACAATTAATAAATATTTTTTATACTTCGGAGTATCCGGGCTAGTTTCTGATTAGTCCGGAAAACTTTTCTTTTTTCGTTCAACTTGTCTTCTCTTATTTTATTTTTTTCGCTTCGTGCCTTGAATTTTCTTGCTCTTTTTTCATTTGTTTTCTCTTTTGTTTCTATTATTTTGCAGGTTAATTTGTTTTCTTTTATTCGTTTAGATTTTTGATTGTCCAAATCTACGATTTTTTATTTGTGTCCGTTTTTTTTGTTTATTTCTGCTCCTATTTTTAGCAAAAAAAAAAACAAAAAAGTATAGAACAGAAAATAATCGTTTTGACAACTGTCAAATTAATTACATCCTCTGATTAATTAACGATTCGTTTTTGTTTTTATCACCACACTTCTAATCCAAAATTTTAAGACGGTACATATTATTTTATGCCATTTTATTATTACAGAAGATTATAGTTTTTTTTTATTTATTTATTACTCCTAATGTAATACAATTAATAAATATTTTTTATACTTCGGAGTAACTGGGCTACTTTCTGATTAGTCCGGAAAACTGTTGCTTTTTCGTTCAACCTGTGTTGTCAATCTTCTTTTATTTATTTACTTTTTCGCGTAATGCCTTGAGTTTTCTTGCCATTTCTTTGGTTAGTTTTCTCTTTTGTTTCTATTGTTTTGCAGGTTAATTTGTTTTCTTTTTTTATTTATTCAGATTTTTGGTATTCCAAATTCTACGATTTTTGATTTCTTTTTGTTTTTTTTTTTTGTACATTTCTGCTCCTATTTCTAGCAAAAAAAATAACAAAAAAGAGTAGAACAAAATAATCATTTTGACAACTGTCAAATTAATTACATCCTATGATTAATTAACGATTCGTTTTTGTTTGTTTTCATCACCACACTCCTAATCCAAAATTTTAAGACGGTTCATATTATTTTATTTTATTTTATTATTACAGAAGATTGTAGTTTTTTTTTTATTTATTACTCCTAATATTTCTAATAATGTAATATAATTAATAAATATATTTTTTTATACTTCGGAGTAATCGAGCTACTTTTTGTAACGCGTTTGGCTATACTTTTCAAGAAATATCTGGCAACCATGCCTTCGTCAATTTGACATTACCGTCTTCATCATCAAAAAGGTTTCTTTTTGTCGTTGTCATGTATACCAAAAGTACCAAATGATACTTATTCGGATTGGTAATATAATCTATAAATTTATAAGTATATAAAAAAGTATATAGGTTATTCTGTTTAAAATAAGAAAATTTGACATCATTTCCGGCGAAACTGGAAGCTCTTCGATTGCCAGTAGTATGTCGGTAAATTACTTACTTAATTTAACGATTCCAAATTTCATCTAAATAGATTAAAAAACAAAAATTGCAGAAGGGTGAACACATGGAGTGGGACACACGGTATATACAAATAAATATTAGGTAAGGTTCAAAATTTCTAGTAAACGCAATCACTTACTTTTCATTCTTTTTTTAATGACAAAAAATCTTCAATCTAGAACATCTTTTGAGTTTACGAATATTCAATATTTGAAATAAGAGTATTAAATTTCCCACTTTTGCAGAGTAGATATCTGCTTGATCCGTTGAATTTAATTGTGTAAATTCGCGCTAATGGAGGGCCATAAAAGACAATTTTCCGAGCGTGTTTCCCACAAATGCACCCGCCCCGGAATAAAGCAACAAAGGACGAAACTTTTAATTCGCTCCTAATTCGAAAGGAGGAACTGCCGTCGTTGTATTCGCAACACGTCTGACGTACTTTTCGTTTAGGCATTAAAAGGCTCCTAGGGGCTGGTAAACTTCAGTGATCTCGTTACTCGCTTACATTACTTCTTCTACAAACTGGCTACTTTGTGGCCGAAACAAAGTTAACTCAATATAACATGAGATTTTTGCTCGCTGAAAGCTTCGTTCCTATCTCACCCTGATATATTATCGTTGAGAACAAACGACTGACGTACAACCGTTCGTTTACGGAATACATGTACGTTTCGGCTGTCACCGACGCCTTCATCTGAATTTTTGATATCCGAAAAACAAAAAGAAAACATTTTTACGTTGGAGAAATTGAATTGATTTACGAAAATTGAATTTGAGTTGATCAAATATAAGAAGTTCGTTCGTTTAATCATTATGAACAAATATTTTGATACTTGCTTGCCGTCAATCCAATTCAATTCGACTTGAGTTACGAAAATAAAATATAAGAGTATTATTTATTTCTTTTAGTTTTACGGCTGGTCTTACCAACATTTTTAACAATCCTTTAAATGCAAGCCGTGTTTAGAACGTGATTTTTCAGCACGGTCAGGATTCACATGCACGGTCGCATTCTGACATACACTTAAACTTCGCTTAAATGTCAATTAGAATTTGGCCGGCATTTGTTGGACTTACGTAAAATGTCATATTCGAAACATGACTTAAATTCAAAATTTGCTTAAAAACTGTTTATTTAATTGAGATTATACTGTTGGTTTAAGAGGGGTCTTACAAAGATCTGGTTCCCTCTCTGCCTTGTGATTAGAATGACAGAGATAGAGAGAGAGAGAGAGAGAGAGAGAGAGAGAGAGAGAGAGAGAGAGAGAGAGAGAGAGAGAGAGAGAGAGAGAGAGGTTTTTCTTTTTCTTTTTCTTTCTTTTTCAATATTTATTGAATAAAACTTCATAATTAAATTATGATACCCTCCATTCATGCTATTACTTTATACAGGTCTTATACAGGGTGTCCTAAACCTCTGGAAAAGTTCAAAAATGCCCCTTTAAATTCATTTTATCATGAAAAGATGTTAAGAAAAACTGTGTAGGTTGTCATTCCGCATAATCTGAAATTATTTTCAAATATACAGGTTGTTCATTTAATCAGTTACAAACCTAACTTATTATTTTTTAAATGGAACACTATATATTTTATTGCAGTTTCGGTTAGACCATGAAGAGACGATAAAAATGATATAACATTATACTTACTTATTTTTGGTATTTACCGAGTTTCTTTTAATTTTATGCAAAAAATGGATCATGTTTGATCGTCTGCCAAATTGTCAGTTTTAATGATACGACAATCAACCTTGGACCAAAATATTTCTAGATCTCTCTACTTTTACAATATTTGTCATTTTTAAAAACCTAGCGACTATCAACAACACTACGATTCAGTTCGCGTATTGTAAAATTAGTCATTTTTTTTCAAATGGTACACCCTGTATATTATAGTATATTTGGATAGTGCTTTTTACGAGCTTTCTAACCGTATCATATTTTACGGTCTTAATATTCATAACTTGTGAGTTATTATCATTTCTCTATAATCAACTAAGAAACGTGCTGTATAATATTTATATTTGTCTCAGAAATATTTTATTTGCTGTATCATTCAAAACATTTATCCAACTACTTTATTTTTGTTCAAATTAACAATTTCTTTATCATTGTTTTAACGGTTGCAATAAAAATATGGAATAAATACAGGAACTGAATGATTTTCACTAAATAATTCCGATTACACTATGAAAACGAATGGAAAGGATTTATTTACACGGTAAAAAGTTCTATTATTTTGAAGCTACATATCAAAGAAAAAAATGGAATCTTAACATTTTTTACACATTAACTAAGAAAAAGCAAAATGTCTCCAGTCACAAATAGGTTTAAAAAATCATAAAAATTTAAACTATTGAAAAAAAATTTAAAAGAAACTTTGCCATATTGCTAAACACGCATTTTCTTCTCTTTGCATGTGCCGAGTACAATTTTATACCCTTGTTTCTTTACATATCCCCATAAACTAAGAATAGTACAGGTGAAAGCAGTTTAGTAATAGTTTCTTGAAATTTATTTCATACTAATATTAGATTATATCTTTTTATGCGTATTTCAACAGGTACGCTGCCATTTTCAATCATTCACACACGCACACTCTTTGGTTGGTATGAGCCAGAGGATACTCTCATTGAATCTCCAGTAGAAATGAAGATAGTAGCGTGGCTGTCGAAATACGTATCGACGATTACAAACAAATTGTGATAAGAGAACATTTTTTTCATTTGTTTACTCATATCCCCATAAAAGAAGTCTAGAGACAAATCTGGTAACCATGGAGACCATTTCAAAGCATTACCACGTTCTATTCAGCGATTATCCAACCGATTCGTAATATGTTCTTACACGACAGGAATTACCTGAAAAAAATCGTTGAGTTCCTGAATTTGTTTATTTATTTTTATTTAAATCACTAAAAGTACGATAAATTGTATGGATGAATATCTTAAATGATTCTGAGACGAATGAAAATATTTTACACCACGTTACTTAAGTTGATTACAAAGAAGTGATAATAACTCACAAGTTATAAACCTTAAGACCATAGAATACGGTATGGTTGGAAAGCTCGTAGAAAGCACTATCCAAATATACAAGCTGTTCCATTTGAAAAAAAAATGCCTAATTTTACAATACGCGAACTGAATCGTAATGTTGTTGATAGTAGCTAGGTTTTTAAAAATGATAAATATTATAAAAGTAAAGAGACTTAGAAATGTTTTGGTCCAAGGTTGATTTTCGTATCATTACAATTGACAATTTGGCACTTTTTGCATAAAATTAAAAATAACTCGGTAAATACTAAAAATAAGTAAGTATAATGTTATATCATTTTTATCGTCTGTTCAAGGTCTAACCGAAACTGCAATAAAATATATAGTGTTCCATTAAGAAAATAATAAATTAGGTTTGTAACTTATTAAATGAACAACCTGTATATTTTTAAATAACTTTGGATTATGCAGAATGAAAACCTACATAATTTTTGTTAAGGTCCTTTCTTGATAAAATGAATTTAAAAAGGTATTTTTGGACTTTTCCAGAGGTTTGAGACACCCTGTACAACTGTACATTCCCAACACACTCTTCTTCAGTTTTTTTTTTTTTTTTAATATAGCAATTATAATTAGTTCGACCTAAATTATTCTCCTTTGTAATAATAAATAACGTTAATGTACATTTTGAAACAATAGATTATACCTTAGGGCTTTGCTTATACTGAACAACAATACGTGTAAGCCTTGCCGCATAATAATAAAAATGAAACGCCATTACGTCAAAAAAAATTGTGCGTAATGGGAATTACTTTAAATTATTAACTCAATTAATCCGAAGTAGCGGAGGCCACTCTAATAAAGCGCTAATTAGATTAATTTTAATTTCGCTACTGGGCGTATAGGAATACGCCACACACACACGGAACGTCGCTTTTATTATGCGCGTTAGTGCGCCCACTTTTAACTATCACATCTCATTCTGCCCACAATTATTATGGGCTCCAGTCACGCTAGTTGTTAATTCTTCCGTTGTCCGACAAAACGTTAATTTAGCTTAAATGCACGCGATTGGTTGCGTATGCTTTTAGCTAATGGAATCATATAAAATAAACCAATCACGCACAACTTTAGATATCACCAGTCCGATAATTGCGGACAGTTTACCGACTAATGCATTTGTTTTACTGGCATGGTTTTAGAGAGGGTACTTGAATCAGTAAATAGCTTCATACAGTGATGATACAAAGCTGTGAGACAATGTAAATAATCATATTACCTCCTTTGTTTTGTATGACACTAGGTACAATTCAAAATATGCCCTAAATCGACATTCGAAACAAATACAACAAAAAAAACTGAGTATCGAAAAGCTGCTTCCATACATACCTGGAATCTAGTAGGTCTAGAATTGTTAGCGTTTATCAACTGTCATATTTGAAAAATTTGACGTTTTTCACCTATAATTCTATTGACAGTTCCTATCCAAGTGAACTAGTTTTGTTTGTACAGCATTTGAGAAAAAGTAATTTTGTGTAAACATGGAAATCTCGCGTGAAAATTTTCGTGCTATGATTTTTTACGATTTCAAATGTGGTCTAACGCCGAAACAATGCCTCCTCGATCGGCTTCATTTGGCTTTTGGAGATGAAGCACCATCCAAGAGCAGTGTTTATAATTGGTTTGCCGAATTCCAGCGTGGACGTACCTCTCTCAGTAACGAATTTCGTGAAGGTCGTCCATCAACATCTGTTGTTGCCACTAATGTAGATGCTGTGCGTGAAATGCTTGAGCGAGATCGACATGTGACATACCGTGAGATTCAAGCATCCTTACGCATTGACATGAAAGCAATACACCAGATTTTGCATGATCATTTGAACGTACGAAGGCTTTCCAGTCCCACACAATTTAACAGAAGCGCAAAAGCAAGGTCGTGTCAAATGGTGCTAAGAAATGCTCAAGAAATTCAATGGAGGTCGTTCAAATTTAGTTTATAACATCGTTACTGGTGACGAAACGTGGATCTATTCGTACGAGCCAGAAAGTAAACAACAATCTACCGTTTGGGTATTTCAAAATGAACCAAAACCAACAAATTGTCCGCTCACGCAGTGCTGCGAAGCAAATGATTGCTTGTTTCTTTGGTTTTACTGGACATGTAGCAACCGTGGCTTTAGAGGATCGAAAAACCGTGAGTACTGATTGGTATACTACAATTTGTTTGCCGGAAGTCATCGATCAAATAAGAAGAAACAATCGAAATCGACGAATTATTCTCCATCATGACAACGCCAGCTCTCACTCAGACCGTCAAACAGTTGATTTCTTGTCCAACAAAAATGTTGAATTAATGACTCATTGTCCATATTCACTTGATTTATCACCTAATGATTTCTTTTTGTTCCCAAATATCAAAAATAAAATGCGTGGTGAGCGATTTTCGTCGGCTGAAGCAGCGGTTAAAACATTCCGGACGGACACTGGTTTCTGAGTGGAAAACGTGCTTTAGAAATTGGTTTGAGCGTATGCAAAAGTATATTGACCTCCAAGGCGAATACTTCGAAAAACAATGATACCATTTACCAAATTTCATATGCGTTCTTTCATACCGTTTCCAGAAACTTTTCCAGCAGCCCTCGTACAAAAACATTTAATATAGTAGGTGACAAGAAGGCTCATGTGACACGAATCGCCCATTGAAAGAAGTAATAACGATTGGGTTACAAATGTTCGTCCTTCACCTTGAAAATGTGTTTACCCCTTTTATCTCAGAAACACAGAAAAGAGGGAACATGATACTCTCCTGTTTTTAATGCTTCTACTATACCCTTCAATCAAACCTTTCAAGTCTACTAAAATCAATATCATTTTCCACCCAAAGCTCTGGTTACGACTTAATAGTAGGTCATGTACTGCGACAACTGGCTACAATGAGAATAAACACATTTTTAATGAAGTCGTTGATTGCATCTTGGTCTTGATACTATGATTCAAAATCACCATCTCTTGAAATAATGTTATCAATACTTAGATTCACTAGTTTACTTCCATTGTTAATAAGCATTTCTGCGAGTCTTCTTTGAAAACTTGAAGTCTGCAATATTTTCAACAATACTTAGTATCATTGTCAAATCTTCAGAATTCCAAAATAAGACCTGCATTCATAATCTTCTGCTTCTCTTTTAGTCTGCAGTATTTTTAACAATTTTTAACGTCATTGTCAAATATCTTCAGGGTTCCAATATAGGGCATACGTTCAGAATCTTCTGCTTCTTTCTTGGCTGGTATTTGGTGCTTATACTTTGAGTAGGTATCAAATATTACAACAGTTGGAAATCATCATTAGAACAGAGAGTTATATTGAGGAGAATATAGAAGCGAAATGGAAATTCAAGAAAAATGTTCAGTAAGACAAACGTCAATGTGAATGTAAATAGAAATACCAAATACATCAAAACCACCGGTCTTCACTCATATCTTTGCAAAGATGAAAAAAAAAAATACTGCAGTTAGTTCGTGCATCCATCAAAAACTACACAGTCTCACCCAACAAATCATTTAAAATATGGTTGAGAATTTAAAAAAAGGAATGTCTCGGAAATGAAAAATTGCAATCAAAGTTATTAATACACTTCTTCTAGAATCGATGCGCTCAGAGTGACTAAAATTATAGCCAAAAATCAATTTCTTTTAGAATTTTATTTTATGTCGTTTTGTAACTAAGTGTAAGAATTCAAATTCTTATCATTTCTTTTTGAAGTAATTCAGTACACTTTATTTAATTATGATATTTTATTAAAAAATTGTGTGCAAATCGTTTTTGATTGCACTGAAAATCCGCTTCGATTTGTCTATCCTACCGCAATGTCAGGTCAAAAAGCGATCGTAATTTTATCTGATATTTTATTAAATTAGAACTCGTATCTGAACGTGATTCATTCATTGAGAAACACAAATGAATCACAGATTGCTAGCTCACATAATGAAAGCATTAATCAGCTTGCAAGAAAACCAAAGAAATGAGATCTTGTTAAAAAAAAGAACAAGCTTGTATTGCACTGTTTTGCAGTTGAATCAGCGATGAGTCAATGGAGAGCTCCGTGCCTTGCAGCTTCCGGTGCCAGGAATTTCTAAGAAATCCTGGGGCCAGTTTTAACTACCCACGTCATCCTGCAGATCATAACATATACGACAAGAGAAGAAAGCTCGCGGAGTTCCGAGTATGACTTAGTCTGTTTAACACGCGTCTTAAATTTCCTCGCCGTGAAGTTTTCGAAATTCAAAATTTATTCCATCAGTCAATGTTCCTGACTTAATTTAAGTAAAGTGAAAGAAGCATCACGCTCGCTCGGCGAGGGTGTGTTTGAATAAAGTATCATTGTTGACAAAGGTTTTCAGAAATAAACTGATTTTTATTGATCTTCCCTTCTCTCTTTCATATTCTAGTTTCAACTTTATCGTAATTGTTAAAATTTAATTAACTAATTTATTTAATTACATTCACATATTATTTTGTTGTTATAGTACGAGATTTTCCTTTATATTTTGTTAATTAAAGATTGAAGATTCGGCTTTTTATTTGACCTATTATGAGGAAGGACTATTAAGTAAACTGAGAAAGAGATGAAGAGTAGACCGATTTCGACAATTCCAAAAAATATAAGTAGACACAATTCTGATAATACGATTTTGGAAATCGATTTTTGGCTTTCCATTCGAAAACCGGGACGCTACTATCAAAGAAAATAGAGTTCCAAGTCTGTACGGATTGTTAAAAGAATTGGAGACAAAAAGGGGCTAAAAAGAGGTTATTTGGCTCGTTGGTGTTCTGGTTATTATTGAAACACAGGAAAAGAGTTCCTGTCTCTTTTTTTTTAATCTGTCTCCGACTTACCTAAGATACTGTTTTAAATTCTTCAAAAACAAATATCATCTCTTTCTTTGACCTATCTTTACTAAGACAAATACCTCTAATACAGAAATACTACTTTGGAGGGGACTTTTTTTTGACAAAAAGTAGAAATTTCATTTTAAAAAGCACGTTTTTGTTAGATTACAAGCATTTTTAATAATTAGCCGCTTCATTGTTTTTTTTTTTGTTCATAGTAAAGTTATATTTTGTCATACTTCAAGTTGCCGACCAAATAGACTCAACAAGAAAAAAATATAAATAATTTTAATCGTAGGGCAGTGGCGTAACTAGACGCCAAGTTACCTGGTTGCAAAATTGTTACTAACGCCTTTTATTATTATTGCGCAGGTAGTAATTATTATAAGAAATTGAAATCGGTGACTCCTGCACTTATTTTAAGCAAAAAAGTTCCTATAAACCTATGGCCTAAAATGCGTATTCGATATACAGCAATGACGATATTTAATTTTTTTAATTATATTTAATTGAGTTATCTTTTTCTTTAACTTACATTGCATTTTATACAACTGAATTTGCATTTTGTGTATTAACAAAATTATACAAGATGTTTCAGGACCAAGTTTCAATATTAATAGAAAAGTTCGTTAAAAAAATATCAGATTTTCAATGCAATGATGATCGTATGACCTTTCTCTTTCTTGGCTCGTAGCGTATAGAGCTACATATTTATCATAAATTTTCTTTATTTACTTTATTTTCTTTGTCGGGTAAGCAATTTTGATTCATTTGCCCATATTCTCATCTCATGAATAAAATCGTCTCTAACTGATGTGATTAAAATAAATATAAACGGTATAGTTTTATGCGAATTTCATGAGTAAGAGAGTGACGAATGAACGTTGCGTAACGTTGCCATGAGAAATAAACGTATCACCCTCTCACACGTTGAATTGGCGTAAACTTATATCGTTTCTAATGTATTTTAATTACAGCTTTAGTCAGAGACAACTTTAGTCATGAAGTGAGAATACGGGTCAATATTTATTAATAAGTGACGCGAGCTGTCAACATTTTAGGTTAAGAAAGCATCGCTAAGCGGAGTAGGCTTGAACTACATATGTCCGCGGACCAGTTAGATGTCATAGCAGGCCACAATTATGTGAATTAGGCATAAAAACGATTAAAAAAATCAGTTTTAGAAAAATATGTTAGATTGCTCACGAAAAATTTAATTATAATACAAAAAAAGGTCTTCTCGTGCAATTAATACTTATCTATTTTCTTTTTTCTAGACCGGTTTTGCACATATGGAATCGTCAGTGGCACAAAGGTTCGTTAATACGAGTTTGAAGACTCCTTCCGGTTTGTCCAATGAAAGTTTAATTTTTTGGCTTCGGAGCAGGCGCCGGGTTTCTTTGCAACTCTTATTACTACGCCACTGTTGTAGGGGAAAATTTTAGAACTTTTAGAAATGCCGCCGAACATATCCCAAAAAAATGTCGTATGTCACATAAGAAAAACCCCAAAAATAAGATTTTCAGTCGTATTTTATTTTGTATTTAGACTGTGTTAATGTTTACATTGAATTTTGTCTGACTGTGGATCAATTCTACAAGGAAAAATGTAAAGCCCGTATTCCACTATTAATACGAGATTTTCGATCAAAATTTCCATCAAAATTTTAATAATTATGGATTTCTAGAAAATGATATCCAAGAAATAAAGTTACTGCGATGGAGAAGTTCTTGGTCTTTACTGCGATGGAAAAGTTCTTGGTCTTTTTCTGAAAATTATTGTAATCTAAGGTGGTAAAACTCTTACACCATCAGAAAGAGAAAAAGAATTTGTATCAAAATCCATCATGAAAAATATACTATGTAATTAACAGGTCTATGTGCATTTTAGGCGGAAGGTTTCGTTAAATATACGAGGAATTATTAATATGCTGAAGCGATCATAATCGGAAAAAGTTTTAATCTTTAACGCGTCTGCCCTGTAAAAACAAAACAATAAACCATCGAAGCCCGAGAAATATATGCGACACGCAGTAACCACTACAGTTCTGGTCGACTGGATATAAAAACTTGTTTATATAACCGATTCATTCCGATATGAACTCGCATTCTTTTTGCAGTGACGGTGCTATAGTTGATATGAATTAAATGTATTATGCCAGTCTTTTTAAAAGCTGCATTAAAGAATTATAATGTTTTCATAATTATTAATTTGAAAGAAACTATAAAGGCAATTATGTTACACACGAAATTTACATCAAACGGTTGCTTCTGATGCAACGATCGCGAGGGTGAGAGTGCCTCGGGCATAAACGCAATTCAGCGGCGACGTTGAAATCTACGCCGCTGCTTTGTTTATCTTTATACTGGTTTTTACCAGATATCCTAGGAATGTCCGACCCTTAGTAATTAAAAAAAAAAATGAAGGAAACGTGGCCGCTCGAAAACAATTGAAATTCGACGTTAACTGATTTAACAAAGTTATAATCCTTGATATTCCAGACATATTTTCTTAAAAGTTTTTTGCTTTATCTCTATTGATAAGAAAGTTATTACAGGAATACAGAATATGCAAACATGATTCACCCATCCATATCCAAAACATCTATACAGAAATGTATACCATAATTTAGGACAGAGGGGGAATTATTTTGATGGAAATTTTGATCAAAATATTGACAGTGGAATAAGCGCTTAATATTTTTCGAACTGTTGCAATTTTGCGGTTTTGACTATTGCAAAAATAATGTTTAAATGTTTATAGCGGCCCAGAACTGAAAAACTACCATTTCATTTTATACATACACTAAAATTTACTTTTCAACATCAAAATAAATTATATATTTTTGTGTATCATGTACCTAAACATTTTCCATTTAAACATTCCTCTAAAAATGAGAACGAAATTGTGAAAATACGTTATGCACGTCGATGCGATGATGCGCAGTTTTTGTAATAAACGGCAGGAAAACTTCCTTTTCATCTTGCAATAAAACCACGAAATAAAACATTTAATTGGCCATTTTCAGCCTGAAGCTGAAATCTGCGATATAATAACTTCAATATACAAACGCTAAACAACAGAGCATCGTTGCCGTATTGTTTCGAAACAAAAGCCGACGCCAGACGCTACTTTGTTCCGACTCTACTCTGATTGGCCCTCGCCTTTTGTTCTATTTCCTAACGGATTACTTACGCCTTCGAGCTTTCTTTTCCGGATTCGGTTATTTACCGATTTTTACCTCACATCGAGCATTAAAGCGATACAATGTATATAACTAATCGTTCATTATATCGTATAACATTTCAACAGAATGTTTGCGGTGTTCAATTTTGGAGCGATTTGTTTTTAAAGAAGTATAATGGCTTTCAGTTTCAGTATTTTTACATTCGCGCTGACGATGAAGAAAAAAAAAAACAACCGTAATTTTAAGCCGTATACTTTTATGAAATGCGGCGGATTTTTCTGCAAGAACGAACACCGCCGAGCGTATCCGTTACAAATCAAACTTACTTTTATATAAACCGCTCGCATGATCGCTCCAGAAAAAGCGCTACCTGACTGCTGATCATAACAACTGCTCTCCATCGATAACCATTGTCCGCACGAACAGTAGTGGATCTTCTTATTGTTGCGTTCCCTTTTGTTATCATTGTTAAATATACAAACAACGACACCCCGGAGTGAAATAATCTGTAATAAGTGCACCATGAATAATCAGCTTTGGGAGTTTTATTTGAGATTTTCACGGTTTTTTAGGTTTTTATCACCGCTTAATTATCCTACTAATGTTCAAAGGTTTTCTTCATTTATTAGCACCCTCAAAAGTAAATTTTACAACATATTTTTTATATTTTCGAGTTGTATTTTCGATTGCACCAATTTAGAAAACCGCTTGTTTTTTAACCATCGGAAAACTTTTACGCAATCGTTTCAAAATAATCCGGCCATGAAATGGTGTAAAATTTTTGATGCATTGACACTTTTATTTTATGGTTTTAGAGCCGATTTCATAATAGGAATTTAAATATAAAAAAACTATAAGCTTCCTTAAAGTCTGATTATGAAAACGGCCGTTAATTAAATAACATCTTCCGTAGTAAAATTGGCTCATCTTTTGTAAACGTTTGCAAGCGCATTTCATCTGTTTCGTGAGAACCATTAGAAATTATTATTCCACGAGGTTGGACAGTCGGAAAGTTTCCGTCGCCATCTATTTTTTTTATTGAACTAGTTTACGAGAATCATAGTTTCTTGCGAGTTTATATTAATTAATGATTTCCCGCTTTGCGTTTTACACAAATGCTTTTAATTAAATAATTTCTTTCGTAATTTCTATTTTTAGACAGATTGCATCATCTTTTGTAAATGTTTGCAAGCGCATTTCATCTGTTTAGTGAGAGTCATTGGAAAATTATTATTCTACGAGGTTGGACAGTCGGAAAGTTTCCGTCGCCATCTAATTTTTTTTATTGAACTAATATAGGAGAATCATAGTTTCTTGCGAGTTAATATTAATTAATGGTTTCACGCTTTGCGTTTTACACAAATGGTTTTAGTTAAATATCTTTCGTAGTTTCTATTTTTCAATAGATTGCATCATCTTTTGTAAACGTTTGCAAGCGCATTTCATCTTTTTCGTGAAAGCCATTGAAAAATTATTATTCCACGAGGTTGAATAGTCGGAAAATTCCCATCGCTGTCTATTTTTTTATTGAACTAGTTTAGGAGAATCATAGTTTCTTGCGAGTTAATATTAATTAATGATTTCCCGCTTTGCGTTTTACACAAATGGTTTTAATTAAATAATATCTTTCGTACTTTCTATTTCTAGGTAGATTGCCTCATCTTTTGCAAACATATGCAAGCGCATTTCATCTGTTTCGTGAGAGCTTTTAGAAATTATTTTTCCACGAGGTTGGACACTGGAAAGGTTGGAAAGTTTCCGTCTCCGTCTATTTTCTTTATTGTTTACGAGAATCATAGTTTTTTCAAATTAATATTAATTAATGACTTCACGCTTTGCGTTTTAAACAAATGCTTTTGTGCAATCGTTTAAAAATTACTCCGGCCAAAAATGGTATAAAATTTTCGATGTATTTGCACTTTCTTTCTAATTTTTTTTTTTTCTTAATAACGTTACAAAAGTCTCAATTTTTTTTTAGACATTTTCCAGTTTTTCAAAAACAACGTTCCAATTTACGAAAGAAGAAATTGGCAACCCTAGCCGATGCATCTCAAGCTTATTATGTCTAAGCACAGGAATCTTGAAATGTACCTTGGCCACGACATTGGATTCTTGAAACGCACCTCAGCTACAGCATAAGTACATACAATAGATGCAGTTATCAGTCACTATTTTCATTTTCAGAGAAATGATGTGATGACTGAAGAAAGCAGAGTTGCTTTTCGAATTGTAATTAATTATACAACAGCTTATTTTTGGAGCGATAAAAATATTAAATTTATTATTCGAATATTCACAGACTCTATGAGTACTACCGTTAACATAAAAAGAAACTAAGATAACTTTTAAATTCAATTCAATTTAACCCTTACTCTGTCAAAACCTATTTTTGTTAAATTCTGAATTTCTAAACAATTTGTCTAACTGTAATCTTCTATGCAAGTAATTATCCTTTATTTCAAAACAACGTTTATTTTTAAAGTACGTTTGACAGTGACAGTTTCAAATAATTTTAAATCGATGATTGCTAACCAGATTTGCAGAGCTCAAAAAAATGTCGTCCTAGTTTTTGTTTTGTTTTGTTACAATATTAAGTTTTAGTGATTGGCGTTGCAAATTTAATTTTTTTAAGAAACTCTTTCAATAAAGAATAAAACGTCAAAGACAACGTACCGATTTACGAATCTTAGAAGCTGACAGTCCTATCCGGAACATCCAAAGCATGATTATATTAAGCACGCGTAACTTGAAATGTACCTGGGCAACGGCACGCGAATCTTAAAACATACCTCGGCCAGGGCACGCAAATCTTGAAACATACCTCAGCCACAGCATAAGGCTCTGTACTAATGGTGTGAACTGTTACTATTTTCAGAGAAATGAAGTGATGTCTGTGAGTGACCTATTAACGGTTAACGACAACGTTGCCTTTCGAATTATAAAAACGTTCAGAAATAATTCAGGTTCAACAAAGTTAATTTTGTTTTCAAAAATTACAAATGGAAATTTATCGTGTTCATGGTTTTATCTTCATGATGCCAGAACTGTTTTGAAATGATTGACTTTTTGAAGCGACAACATTTCAAAACAATTTCATATTTACCGGCTTTAATGACGTCGTGTGTATATCGTGCGTACGGATGAATACAGTTGAGAACATTGTTTTCGGAATAACGCCGCGTAATCTGATACGTCGAGGGAGTTTAATTATTTTATGTAAAAGGCACGTGCCAAATAATATATTAAAAGTTAAAGTACGCTCGATGATTTCACGAGAGCATTTCGGTTTAGGAAATTGATACTCGAGTTAAAACGTGCGCGCATAAACATATGCCCGTGGTCATCGAGGAAGCGTATTCCACCGAATAAGTAGATACTTGACGAACAAATAAACTTTGTTACGTGAATAACGTCTTTTTCAATGATTTTATTGCTCTGTTATGAGTACCCCAACATACCCATTAATAATTTGGTTATATTTTGAACGATACCTACACACAGATTTCATATACATGATGCAATACCTAACGAGAAAAGAACGAAGTTATGAAGAGTCAGGTAATATTAATTATTCAAAGATATATTTTCTTTTTGCAATTTATATTTATTGTTTATAAGTTCCTGACTTTCTATTTTTTTATACACAAATTTAATTTTGTTTAAATTATTTATACTCATCGCTAGAAATGTTTGCGAATTCGAATTTAATTTTCGCCAGGATTTGCCCTTTTATTTTATGGATTTAATTCTTTCGTAGTTCTTATTTTTAGGTTCCTATTTCTAGATAGATTGCGTCATCTTTTGTAAACGCTTGCAAGCGCATTTCATCTGTCGAGAACCATTACAAATTATTATTCCACGAGGTTGGACAGTCGGAAAGTTTCTGTCGCCATCTATTTTTTTTATTTGAGTTATAGTTTACGAGAATCATAGTTTCTTGCGAGCATTTCATCTGTTTCGTGAGAGCCGTTGGAAAATTATTATTCCACGAGGTGGGATAGTCGAAAAATTTCCATCGCTGTCTATTTTTTTTATTGAACTAGTTTAGGAGAATCATAGTTTTTGCGAGTTAATATTAATTAATGATTTCACGCTTTGCGTTCTAGACAAATGGTTTTAATTAAATAATATCTTTCGTAGTTTCTATTTTTAGATAAATTGCTTCATCTTTTGTAAACGTTTATAAGCGCATTTCATCTGTTGCCTGAGAGTCATTGGAAAATTATTATACCACGAGGTTGGACAGTCGGAAAATTTCCGTCGCCGTCTATTTTTTTTATTGAACTAGTTTAGGAGAATCGTAGTTTCTTACAAGTTAACACTAATTAATGATTTCACGCTTTGCGTTTTCCACAAATGGTTTTAGTTAAATAATATCTTTCGTAGTTTCTATTTTTAGATAGATTGCATCATCTTCTGTAAACGTTTACAAGCGCATTTCATCTGTTTCGTGAGAGCCATTAGAAATTATTATTCCGTGAGGTTGGACAGTTGGAAAATTTTCGTCACCGTCTATTTTCATTTTATTGAACTAGTTTAGAAGAATCATAGTTTCCTGCGAGTTAATATTAATTAATGATTTCACGCTTTGCGTTCTAGACAAATGGTTTTAATTGAATAATATCTTTGGTAGTTTCTATTTTTAGATAGATTGCACCATCTTTTGCAAACGTTTACAAGCGTATTTCATCTGTTTCACGAGAGTCATTGGAAAATTATTATACCACGAGGTTGGACAGTCGGAAAATTTCCGTCGCCGTCTATTTTTTTTATTGAACTAGTTTAGGAGAATCGTAGTTTCTTACAAGTTAACACTAATTAATGATTTCACGCTTTGCGTTTTCCACAAATGGTTTTAGTTAAATAATATCTTTCGTAGTTTCTATTTTTAGATAGATTGCATCATCTTCTGTAAACGTTTACAAGCGCATTTCATCTCTTTCGTGAGAGCCATTAGAAATTATTATTCCATGAGGTTGGACAGTTGGAAAATTTTCGTCACCGTCTATTTTCATTTTATTGAACTAGTTTAGAAGAATCATAGTTTCCTGCGAGTTAATATTAATTAATGATTTCACGCTTTGCGTTCTAGACAAATGGTTTTAATTGAATAATATCTTTGGTAGTTTCTATTTTTAGATAGATTGCACCATCTTTTGCAAACGTTTACAAGCGTATTTCATCTGTTTCACGAGTGCCATTAGAAATTATTATTCCATGAGGTTGGACAGTTGGAAAATTTCCATCACCGTCTATTTTCTTTTATTAAACGAGTTTAGGAGAATCATAGTTTCTTGCGAATTAATATTAATTAATGATTTCACGCTTTCCGTTTTACACAAATGGTTTTAGTTAAATAATATCTTTCGTAGTTTCTATTTTTAGATAGATTGCCTCATCTTTTGTAAACGTTTACAAGCGCTTTTCATATGTTTCGTGAGAACTATTGGAAAATATTATTCTACGAGGTTGGACAATCGGAAAAAAATTCTGTCGCCGTCTAATTTTTTATTTATTGAACCAGTTTAGGAGAATGCGAGTTAATATTAATTAATGATTTCACGCTTACGTGAATAACGTCTTTTTCAATGATTTTATTGCTCTGCTCTCTGCTATGAGTACCCCAACATACCCATTATTAATTTCCTTTTTTTAATTTGGTTACATTTTGAACGGTACCTACACACAGATTTCATATACATATACCTAATAAAAGAAAAACGAAGTTATGAAGAATCAGGTAATATTAATTATTGAAAGATATTTTTTCTTTTTGCAATTTATATTTATTGTTTATAAGTTCCTGACTTTCTATTTTTTTTTATACACAAATTTTGTTTAAATTATTTCTACTCATCGGTTAAAAATGTTTACGAAACCGAATTTTGTTTTCGCTAGGATTTGCCAAATCCGTTTATTTCTGTTTCTTTTTACTGTGTTTTTTTTTTTAAAGTAAGTGTGGATAAATCTGCGGAGATAAATAAGCATTAAGGTTTTCCTAAATACTAATTCGGTTGGCGCATGAGGGGAGAACGACTCAAGGGTGTATTCTTACATCTAATAGGGTAAATTACTATAAGATTAGGGATCTACCCCCTGCATGGGGATGATTAACATGGCTGGTATTGGTGAATGTGAATGCACGAAAAATTTGCGTACGTTCGATATTTCAGGTGACTTTATAAGGTTCTTAGAGACCTTAAAAATATTAAATAATAAAATAATTTTCACTTTTTGTATCGCCAATAATGACATTACTGAGTTCCAAACTTCAATTTCAGCGTTTCAATGAGAAAATCGTCATTTAAAGCGTTTTTTAAATATTTTTTTTATGTACTAGCCATTTTTGATTGTAATTGTTGCCAATACAATTCGATATTTTGCGGTCCATTTCTGGTGAATTTTATGTTGGAAGCGGACTCCCTTGATGTTCGTTCCTCTCCGCGCGTCCCGTTTTATTCTTCGTCAGCAACAGTAATTCTTGTTGTACTTTGACATCAAAAATTTGGTCAAGGTTGGTCATGAATTTTAAAATTGTTAAAGTTCGTACTTTGTATCAATCATTTTTTGATTGTCAAAATTTGTCAAGCAGTTCTGAGAACATGTACTTGCTGTTAATTCTTTAATTTCTTGGTTTTACCTGCTGTTAATAGACTCTTGAGTTTATTTCATGACCGTCCTTGACCGAAACAATTTTTGCTGTCTCGGTACATTTGAAAGATATGGTAAGATATTTTATGGAGCATTGAATGACGGCACGCTAGTAATTAGTAATACATACAGTGGTAAAAGTAAAAGGCGAAAGTTATCGTCGTTCAACTATTTCAAGTGAAAACAACCATACCAAGGCTTATAATTACAGATCGGATTCACGTATTTGACGTCAACAACTTAACGTCATTAACGTAACGTGTGATTTGTTTATGAAATAAAGACAAAATTATTTTAAATTCATCTTCATCATTTCCATAATCTGGGGATTGCCCTGATTTTCAAATTGGCTTACGCCTGTTCTTCACAGCGCATCATGTGAAACCGCAATTAGAACACCATGACGTCAAAATATGTGATTCCGATTTGTACTTATAATGGAGGTAGATGTTACCGTCACATAAGAATATCTTCGTAATCAACGCTCAGAATCTTCTTTTGGTGACTTCGTTTGCCAAATGTTTTAGTAATAACATGTCGAATTGGGTCATTATGAAAATTCTAGATTCTTGCTTATTTTATGTAAATGTATAGGGCGACTGCGCGAAATTTCCTTTATTTCATGATTGCCCTTGCCCAAAATAATTCTTTCTATCTCTACCAAAATAATTCTTTCTATCTAGTCACATTTGTTGCAATTTTATATTAACTTCATTTTACAGATGTCTACGTTAATTTAATTCAATTTAATCGTTGGTTTGTTTGCTTGATTGTGGGTTGACTGACGATTTTAAAATTAATTTTCATATATTTTGAACCGTCAAAGATATCTGTGAGACCAAGAAAATTTCCCAAGTACGTACCGGTTTATTTATTTATTATTTAATATTTTAATCTATTGTGGAATTCTCCATTTTTTTGCCCACGAGCCTCTCTCCGAATTTTCGAGCTAACCGCTGGTATCACGCAGTGTTCGCCTTTTTAACAGCAACAATTCATCAACGAGGAATTCAATGTAATCAAGTGAGATCTGCTCATTCTACGCACACTAGCGTCTAAGTGAGTTAAACGTGACAGTTTGTAGGTTCAAATGCTTTATTGATAACCATATAAATGACATCAACTATTTACGTTTACCAAGTGACGCAGAAACATATTGCGTGAAACAACAAAGATTAGTGAGAGTAGAACGCTTTGAGGTAGAACCATGGGGATACGAGATTTTTGGTATGAGAAATGTATTTGAATATGTACGTGGGTTGCTGGAAAATTTTCTGGAATCTAGTAGGTCTAGAATTGTTAGCGTTTATCAACTGTCATATTTGAAAAATTTGACGTTTTTCGCCTATAATTCTATTGACAGTTCCTATCCAAGTCAACTAGTTTTGTTTGTACAGCATTTGAGAAAAAGTAATTTTGTGTAAACATGGAAATCTCACGTGAAAATTTTCGTGCCATGATTTGTTACGATTTCAAATGTGGTCTAACGCCGAAACAATGCCTCGATCGGCTTCATTTGGCTTTTGGTGATGAAGCTCCATCAAAGAGCAGTGTTTATAATTGGTTTGCCGAATTCCAGCGTGGACGTATCTCTCTCAGTGACGAATTTCGTGAAGGTCGTTCATCAACATCTGTTGTTGCCACTAATGTAGATGCTGTGCGTGAAATGCTTGAGCGAAATCGACATGTGACATACCGTGAGATTCAAGCATCCTTACGCATTGACATGAAAGCAATACGCCAGATTTTGCATGATCATTTGAACGTACGAAAGCTTTGAAGTCGTTGGATCCCACACAATTTAACAGAAGCGCAAAAGCAGGGTCGTGTCAAATGGTGCGAAGAAATGCTCAAGAAATTCAATGGAGGTCGTTCAAATTTAGTTTATGACATCGTTTCTGGTGACGAAACGTGGATCTATTCGTACGAGCCAGAAAATAGACAACAATCTACCGTTTGGGTATTTCAAAATGAACCAAAACCAACAAAAGTTGTCCGTTCACGCAGTGCTGCGAAGCAAATGATTGCTTGTTTTTTTGGTTTAACTGGATATGTAGCAACCGTGGCTTTAGTGGATCGAAGAACCGTGAATGCTGATTGGTATACTACAATTTGTTTGCCGGAAGTCATCGATCAAGTAAGAAGAAACAATCGAAATCGACGAATTATTCTCCATCATGACAACGCCAGCTCTCACTCAGCCCTTCAAACAGTTGATTATTTGCCCAACAAAAATTTTGAATTAATGACTCATTGTCCATATTCACCTGATTTATCACCTAATGATTTGTTTTTGTTCCCAAATATCAAAAATAAAATGCGTGGTGAGCGATTTTCGTCGGCTGAAGCAGCGGTTGAAACATTCCGGACACTGGTTTCTGAGGTACCATCTTTAGAGTGGAAAACGTGCTTTAGAAATTGGTTCGAGTGTATGCAAAAGTGTATTGACGTCAAAGGCGAATACTTCGAAAAACAATGATACCGTTTACCAAATTTCATATGCGTTTTTTCATACAGTTTCCAGAAACTTTTCCAGCAGCCCACTTAGAAAGATATCTCAAGGACATCACAAAAGGTACACAAAATTGTAATATTCAATTAATAGATGGAAGATATCACTATCAACACATCTAAGAACTGTATAACATTTTCAGCTATAGAGAGAGAAGAATAAATTAAGTGGTCAGACATTAAGGCCCAGTTTTACAATGACGGTTTATCTTTGAGCCGAAGCTTAAATCCTTCACAACAATTGTTGAAATAATTGTTGCTAAGGGTTTAAACCTCAGCTCAAAGTTGAGCTGCAATTGTAAAATTGTACCTAAAAGAATCAATCAATGCTAATTAATGTTCAATTTTATTATAAATAAAATACTGGAAGAAAGATAATGACTGTTTTGATTCATAAACTCTCAACGGAGAAGAAATTACATTAATTAGATACTTAGGGTTTGAAATCAGTATGATAGGAAAGGATTATCAAAAAGTAATGGTGGGGGTTAATTAACAGAAAGTTTATTGATAGAAACGAGCTGATATTCGTCGGTATGAAATTAAGTCACGAAATCAGTATCTGGTAAAAATATAAAAGCGCGATGGGCTGTCAAAAGACCGCGTTTCGATCCCCGGGGAAATATAGCTCCGAGGTGTGAAGATACAGGAGTTGAAATATTAGCCAACTTTTCGTATGGGCGAGCGCAGTCATTTGTTTTATGTAAATACATATCAAAGTTTGTCATTTGTTATTTCGTGCCGTGCCTGCTTGATGTCATTTTATCGAAACAAGGAAAGAAGGATTTACATCCCGCATATATCAAACTTCAGTTTTTCCCATTCTCTTTTGTATCCGTTTCATAATTCAGTTTTTCGCCTTTGGCCGAATGCGAGTGCCATTTTAAAATGTGGCGCGCGTTTAATTGGTACGAATGGGAGACCGAGCAGCTTCAAGTTCTCCTTAGGCTCGAATTAAGTTTTCAGGAGCTGGTGGAGCTCCTGTTAATATGCGGACGGGAAGGGGCGCAGAACGTTGTAATCTGGTGGCGGCAGCTCCCTTAATTACCGCGACATAAACAGTGTTTAAGAGACGAGCTACATTAATTCATTAATTAAAATGCTGTGAGCTAAGTCTCTGAAACCTGACTACATAAAATGAAACAAAGTAATATACATTCCGAGCAGAAAATTTCACGAATCGACTGCTTTGTTCCTTTTGCGGTTTTGTCTAATTATTCGTCGCGACTTTTGTAAATTACTCTTTACATTGAGTATTCTTTGCCTTCATTACTAAAATTACGGAATTATAAACTCTTAAATAAAACCCATTATTATTCACAGCCATCAACACAAGTAAGTATAACAGAATAATGATACATACAAATATGGAAGACAATTAGTCATAGTAAAATTAAATACGAGGGTGGTTCGACAACTAACCTGGCTAACTTCGCATATTAATATAGGGCGAAAACGAAATCCGTGTAGGTGGTCATGAAGCTTCGTTAGTATGAACGAATATTCTACAGGGTGTCTTTAAATGAAACTATGAGTTCCTCATTACCTAAGAGATTAATTCTCCAAATCTGAAATTTTTTGCCCAAAAATGAAAAACGGACCTATCGCAAGCGAGCGCAGTCCCTCTGTTTTGAAACCTCTGCTTGGTTTACGACTTATTTCAGCAATTTATTCCTATGAAAGCAATAAACCGCAATAAAACTTTTGATTTACGTTTAGAAGAACTCGGTCAAGGTCTTATTGTACACGCATATGAATTCGACTTGCGGACATCGGCATGTTTATTTGTATTTTCAACATGCGATATGTAAGAACGTTTGTTTACGCACCTCTTTGTAATAGACGATAACAATTATGTTAAAAACGAGTACCTAATCTTCGTTAGATTTTTGCTGAAGTAATTAAACACTAAGTACGCTAGTTTTGTAACTGTGTTGAAAATGCTTGAAATTATTTTTTTAATTATCGCACTAATAGCTGCAGAATAAGTATTGCAAGAGCAGAAACTATTCCTATTGTAAAAACGGAAAGCAGGAATTGGAGTATGGCTACGATTAAAAATTTTAATAAATTAGATTGCTTGTACACACAATAATCTATGAGTTCAAAATAAGTGATTGAATAACTTCGCTAGCTCTCGATCGAACTATTTTATTAATTGTTTACATTCCAACACAAAACACATGTTTTTATAAGGATAATATTGAACCGGAATTTCTGCGTCGGCTTAAACCAATAAAGACAAAAAAAACTCTCGCCTAGAGCAGACGTTTATTTCGTCTTTTCATCGTAGTTTTAATACAGAAACAAATTTATTTTTGCTTTAGTAATTGAATTGAATTTGTAAATTGGGAATTTACAAATTCATATGATGTAAGAATTTTCTCTTTTTCGATCGCCTTTAGATTGAATTTTTTTAATTTAATAGTTAAAGTACGGATTAGCACAAAACTAATCATCAATTAATGCAACACGCATAGATATTTTAAACTATTAAGAACTTACCTAGTTACAAAATTTATCTGCTTTTAAAATTAACAAAAGACACGATACTTGACCTGCCTTAAGTACAATATCTGTGCATTAGGTCATGGTCTGCGCTTTTATGACTTTTTATGGCCCCGAACGTCGTAGAATAGTTGAAAACCAAGCTCCGCCGGAACATTTAAGCCTGCATTCAGCGACCCTCAAACAATTTCTATGAAAAAGTAAAATAATTTTTATCTGCGTTATTATTGCGATCTGACCAATAGTTGTATAACAAATTTTGCTTCTTTTCTTGATCACTATTTGTGGTTTCAATTAAAGACATAGGTTTAGAGACAAGCTGTATAGTTGCAACTCGTTCTAGCAATAACTTATTGTTTGATAGTTGTTTGAGCACATGCGTTTCGTGTTAAAATAAAAAATGGATTAAATTAGAATTTGTAATGTAATTCCGTTATTTTTCCTGGAAGGGAAAACAACGAAGGAAATTCATTAGGAGAACATGTCTGCTTTGGGCGATTCATGCCCTTCTTATGAGACCTTAAGACTTTGGATAAGTGGATTCAAGCGTGTCAGAAGAAGCAATGAAAAGACTTCACTCCTGAAACCCCGAAAACGTCTGTAACACCAAGAAATATAGAGAAAATCCATGATACAGTGTGCTACAAAAATTTAAATGTATTTGTTCACGCCATTTAAGAATCGACTCGTCGAACAATGCGCAGTGGTCATACGCAATATACAAACATCAAAGCTGCCGACACCCAGTTAAAAGACACCTAGTGAAAAGACTGTGCCCATAGCCTGTTAATCCTATTAATTATTTCCAAGTATTCTGATTTTAGAACGCTGATTGTCCAGAGTATCTGCTCCTATTTAATTCCTACTGACTTTTGATATTTTTTTTTTTTTTGAGATTTAGGTTTCTGGTACGTTTTTTGCATTTTAATTTCTTGCACATGTTTGACTAGAGTTTGGTTGAGATTACCTGGGTTGCTTTGATAAAGTGCCGGTTTACACTTTGCAAGAAATAATGGCAAATTTGCAATTAAAACACTTTTTCCTCAGTTGTAAAAACCATTTTCAAAATTATTAAAAATACCAAAAATACAGTACTTTGTTCACTCAGAAATGTTAATCTTTAATTCCGAATTGCTTCTTAAAGTCTTCAAATCGTTCGGTTATTAAAAGTTATGACAATGTTCCGGCTATATCAGGGACCCCCCGCCTTTTTAAAGCATCAACTTTTTGAAAAAAAAAAGAAAATATTCATGGACCCATTTCCTCCCCCATTTCAGGATTACACTGCTATAATTAACTCTAATTCGGAATCTGTAGGAATAATTTTAAATATCAATTTTTCTTTTCGTGTACAGAATAATTGTAACCTGTGTGTTAGTTAAAGACAAAATTCTTCGATTTAGAGCTTCATGAAGGCGAATTCTTCTTTTTAATATTCTTAGCATTTTTTTTTCAAAATAAAATCGAAAAATAGAATTAAAAGTGCGTCAGAGCGCCATCTCTTTGCCAAAAGAGAAAACTACATTAATCGGATTTTAAAAAAATATTTCATCGTTGCCGTTCTCATTTCATCTTTCAGTTTTAGCTTTACGATAATTATTAATTATTATTATCTATTTTCAATAAAAACAAAGCAGGAGGCATCATCATCATCATTTATCTGAGCGCCATCTCTTAACCGCAAGGCAAACCTATTTTAATGAAATTAAAAAAAAAGGAAAACTAAAGAAGACCTAATAAAGGCATCATCATTTAGCGCACTATCTGATGGCCAACTGGGAAACCTATTTTAATCGAATTTTAAAAATATTTCACCGCTGACAGTCATTTTTATGTCTTTTATCTTATTTAAAATTAAAAAAAAAATAATTACAAAAAAGTCTAAAAAAAACTGATTCTTTTTAATAACCAACTTTTTTCAAGGAAAACTAAAGCAAATAATAGTAAAATAAAGGCATCATCATTTACAGCGTTATCTGATGGGCAACAGGGAAACCCATTTTAATTGAATTTTAAAAATATTTCACCGCCGACAGTCCCTTTTATCTCATCTTCTTTAAAATTTAAAAATATTTAATTAGAAAAAAATCTTTAAAAAATTCGATTCTTTTTAGTGACCAATCTTTTTTCAATGAAAACTAAAGAAGATCTAAAAAAAAGCATCATCATTTACAGCGCCATCTGATGGCCAACAAGGAAAGCTATTTTAATCGAATTTTAAAATTATTTCACCATTGACAGTCTTTTTTATCTCACCTTTAAAATTTAAAAAAAATTAATTTAAGTAATTAACTCTAAAAAATTTGATTCTTTTCAATGACCCATTTTTTTTTCTTCAAGGAAAACTAAAGAAGATCTTATAAAGGCATCATCATTTAGGGCGCCATCTGATGGGCAGCAGGGAAACCTATTTTAACAATATTTCACCGCTGACAGTCTCTTTTATCTCATCTTAGGAGCATAATTCATTTATTTTATTTTTTTAATAACTAATTATTTTCAACGAAAACAAAAGAAGTTTCAAAATAAAATATCAGATTTTTTGTTCGAATCTCGTCGACCATTGATTGTTCTTCGACCTCCAGATAACACCTAGATGTCCTATGAACCCCCCTCCCCCCACCCCCCAATCGACTCCTGCAGATCCATCGACGCTTTTTAAATTTCCATCGACCGTTGGGAACTCCTACAATAAGCTTTCCGAAAAATCAAAAATAAAGATTGTTCACATTTTATACCGATTTTTTGGCGATCACTGAATGTACCTTATGTTTAAAAAAATTTATTACCCAACACTGGGTATAACTCTAAAATTATCAAAAGCTTAAACAGTAAACATCCTACGATCGATTTTTGACCTAACGTTGCATTAGAATAATAGAAAAATTCAAAGTCAAATATCTTTGTTTAAGTCGTTTTGGTTTGCAGTGGAACTCCCGAGCTACGTTTCTGCTGATGAAGCCCCAAATAGGGCGGAAACAGCTGTACACGGTCTGCTCGAGGGATTGATTGCAATCAAAAACGATTTGCAACAAAATTTTCTATAAAAGTACCTCTGCAAACCTCTATTTTGAATGAATCTGAGAAAGAAACGTGTATGAATTACCTCACATTGTAATTAAAAGTTAACCAATGGAATTACAGTATTTTTCGTTAGTTTTCCTCACATCTACTATTTTAAATAATAATTAGTTTCATATTACATTATCATAATGACTTCGTTATCAGACTTAATTAAGGTGGAAGCGTGCTTTTAAAACAATGTGTTTTGTGTGTGGAATCGGGGATTGTAGATGGAGCTAATTAGCATTTTAACTCGTTCGCCAATCTAAAATAGGAACGGCGGCGGCGGCGTTTCCGCGTAGCTTCGTGAAGTGTTCACGTGACTAAATGTTAGGACATGATTCCGCAATTAACTGCGGGTTCTCGTCGTCTCTCTTTGTTCTGATGTTCTAATTAGCCAGGTTAGCATTTATTTTCCTCTTTCTCTCTCTCTCTCTCTTAACTCTCTCTCTCTTTCTCCGCTAATGCGTTCTATCTTATCTGGTACATTCGGTGACAAAATACTTCTGGACAAAACATATTTTAATTTATACATCATCGTAAGAATTGCCAAGGTGATTACTATTTATGCTACCAAAGCTTCCTTACTTGAGTATCTAATAATAGTGAAGATCTGGGTGTGTGATACTTAAAATAAAATTAAAATTTGCTTTGTGGCAGTTGTAAGTTGATGAAAATGCACATCATCTTTCGGTAGACGATACTCATTAAGGGAAATATGAATTTGTCAGCATGCAATAATGTACTGTTGTTGTTTTCTGAAAAAAGCTGAAACACATCCAGTTTTAATTTTCAGAGATGCAGAATGTAACCAATCTTAACAGTGCCTACTAAAAGACAGGTCAGCAGTTTGAAGTAGGCCTATCTTCAGTAGGTATGCTCCTGTCTAGTTGGTTTCAGTATGACTGATATTTTTGGACTAATTCAAAATATACAAAATTTTCTTTAAACTTACAAACTAATTCTTTGGCTAATCTATATACAGTGTTTTTTTTTCCTGGAATGCCTAACTTACCAGGCGTGTTAAATTTAGGAAAAAAAAACTTCCCGTCGTAATCCCTTAAAAGAGGAGGGTGGAAGTACAAGGGAGCATTTGATTAGTTGATGATATTAATTGGGTGTTAGCCACCCTAAAGACCGAGTGTTATTTTGATTATTAAGCAAGCGCGCTTTTAATGGCCCAATCAGTACGTTTAAACACTGAAAGGTACTTAAGCGTCCAGAGATTATTTAGAAATTAAATTCGGTAGGTACATCGCATCGTTTCGGTTGCCTGTCGTATTACTTTCAGCGAACGCGGAACTTAAAACTTTTTTTTTTTTTTCGTCGGAACATAAAGCACGTCTGGCGGATGAAAGGATGGAATATTTCATATGATAAAAGGCTTAATAAAAAAACGTAGATCAAATGGTCTGAGGTTCTTTACAAATACCGAATTTTTTCCGCATTTCCATACCTATGTATATACGTTGGATAAAAATGATTGCCTTTCGTAAAGAACCTATACAATATAGCTTCACGTTCGCATATTACACGTAGTGTGTACTTAGGTAATATGCACACGTATTAAAATACTAGTGTTTATTTCAAGAAGATACATCAGTAGTTGTTTTACCAAATCAAATTTATTTTAAATTTATTTATCTGTCGGTTTGTCTTTAAACATGTTCCGAATTAAGTAATTGCTTAGAAGAGAAATGCGAAAGTCTAAGTATCAGAACAAAATTCTTTTCCATCTTATAGCGTCTTCGATTGGCATGTACTATGTGCACTGAGTGTATCTTCATCTCGTTTTAACTTCATGGAATAAAATGAGATGAAGATACAAACAACGTGCACATACATTAAGGTTGGAAAAAACTGTTTTCTTTTTAAAGAACAAAACTTCTGCTTTTTTGTTTTAAACAGTTTTTTTTTATAGAAAAATTTTGTGCAAATCGTTTTTGATTGCAGTGAGAACCTCGAGCAGCCTCTGGACAACTATTTCAGCCCTGCTTGGGGCTTCGTCAGCAGAAACGTTAGGTCAAAAAGCGATAGTAAGATGTCGCTATTTTATATGTTCAGTTTTTTTTTTGTTTAAAACATGTTTAAAATTGACCCTAAATTAAACATGTTTTAAACAAAAAAAAACAGCTGTTTAAAACAACTTTTAAATGTTTAAATTGCCCTTACAGCTTACATAAAAAGATATATATTATTATTATTATTTGATATTTGCGTAAAAAGAAGAGTTTATTAAAAGTCGATCTCTAATTAAAAGAAAGATGAAAAGTTTGTAATGTTAGATTATGTACCCTTTTAAAAATAATGTACGTACTTTAATAATAATTTAAATCATTTAAGGCAGAACTTGATTTATTTAGGATCTACGGTCGCGGTGTTTTAAATGATTTTCAAAGAAAGTATGAAGTATTTGGTATCAACATACTGGGAAAAACATTCCCAATAAAAACTAAAATCAAATACAATGCAAAGAAATATTTTTTTCAAATTACTTGATCGCATTGGAACTAAAATACATGACTCGTGGCTTTCGATACTGGAAAACAAAAATTTCAAGTATGTAAAAACATGTAGGATGTTCCATTTAAAATAACAAAGTTGATATTACTTCCGGCGAAACCAAAAGTCCAGTAGGTATATGTCTGAAATTTCAAATTAAATTTTTGTTTAATTCATCGTTTTCAAATTTTAAACAAACCTTAAAATTCTAGAAGGGCGAATATTCGGCCTTGGGACACACGGTAGAAATTCAATGAAGACAGATGAAACGATAACGTTATAAATACTTTAAACAGCGACATCCTACGATCACTTTTTGACCTAACATTGCATTATCATTGACAAATTCAAGCCAGTTTGCTACATAATAACTCATCCCGTAGCCCATAGTATGAACAGGGAAGCGGAGGACCCAGTATGTTTCAAAACTTAATGTAATAATAAAAGGTTAAATATTGAAAAGGTATTTTAAAATTTTACAATACAAGTATTATTCTAGTGATCAGTAATAATTAATGAATTGATTATAATCAATCTAATGCAATTTAAATTTAGTTCAAATCAGAGCTACAGTGTAGTCATCACGTTATCAGCTCAGCCACGCATTGTCTACAATTTTTAAAACAATTGATATGAGAACAAACTAAAGTTTAAAGTTAATCTGTCAGTGAAGTACAGACCCTAAACAATTAATTTCTGGTTACACAGTATTACGTTGCAAAAATAAAACAAATATATCAAAAGTGGTCTTTTTGAGCTTAAAACTAAAAAAATGAATTTAAAACATTAAAAGAAAATATGTTTAAAACTTAAAATAAAGCATTTATATCAAAAGAGTTCTTTTTTAGCTTAAAATTATAAAAATGAATTTAAAACATTATCAAAAAAAAATATTTTTAAAACATTTTGTTTAAAACAGATGGTTTGACTGATTTGGTCGATACGTGGTGGAAATCCATTTAAACGTAGACGTAGTTGTAAAACAAAATGATCTTTTTTTACAACTACGTCTACGTTTAAACCAGATGGTATGTTTTTAATTCGGTGTTTTAAACAGTTTGTTTTAAACTTTCCAACCCTTTTATGATTTTGTCAGTGTGATTAGGTTGTTTTTAGACATTTTTTTAGTGCTTTTAAGTTGGTAGAGTACTGAAGATGGCAGCTTAGCTGCCGAAATACGTTTCTACGGATATAAAAATTATTGTGGGCGGAGGTCAATTTCAATTATCTCTTAAACCACAGTCTCCTTTACTACTTTAGTTTCCAACCCTGACATACATAGTGCACCCCCATCGAAAGCGCTGTTAACGAATAATGCAACGTGTCACAGAAATAAGTACATTAATTTTAACTGTTAAAACTTAAAACTCGTCGTAACAACTTTTTTAAATGTATTTTTTTTGAGAACGTTCTAGTTATCTAGAAAAATTTTGTGCAAATCGTTCTTGATTGCAGTGAAAACCTCGAGCAGCCTCTGTACAGCTGTTTCAGCCCTGCTTATTATTATGCTTTGACAGCAAGCATGGTCGCCTTGCATGGGGGACTTATTAGGAGCAAATCCCGCTTCAATTTGTCTATCCTACTGCAATGTCAGGTCAAAAAGCGATCGTAAGATGTCGCTATTTTATCTGTTCTAGGTATCGAGTTAAAATTAATTAAAAATTTCCTAAAAATATCTCGCTTTATTACCATGGAATCAGTGAAATTATTTTCGTACCTCACAGAAACCGAAGGTTAAGAAGGTTAACTTCTGATTAAAAAACTGGGCCTTAAAAGAATTTTACATCGGTATTCGAACAATTTGAATCTGGATTCCATAGTTGTTGATGAAACAATTAGACACCTCGGACTTAAATTATTGACGAACAGTTCACCTGTAAATAATTGCGGTTCAATCCAAACAAGTCTTAAAAATAGAAAGATTCAATATTCCTCGTCAGGGGTACCAAATTGGGTGAAATTCCTCCATTTCGGGCCACATTTTAGACAACTTTGGCGTTTACAAATCTTATTTGACGCCTGGCGGCTGATTTGCGCTACTTTTGTTATCTTCACATAACGTCAAAGAAGAAAATATATACAATGCGATCAATAATGATTGTCCATGCTACTACTTTAATTTTTTATAGATACCATGCGATCAACGGAATTTATAATTAGAGCAGGCTGTGATATTTTCCAAAAAGTTGGCAACACAGCCTTACAGTTTGAAATTAAAAATCTGAAATGTCAGAATTGTAACATTTATTTTTTTTAAATGGGCGAGTTCAGCCGTTTGTGATTCGCTCACATTAAGGTAATAGCCAATCAGAAACGTCTGCTGAGCAAGGAACTCAGCCGCTAAGCGTCCGCTGAACGCACCGCACCCATGATTAATAATAAACGAATTTGTCTTATGGAACCTCCCCTAATATTCTAAAAAAGGATTTAAACCAGCATCCATACAAAATAAAATAACAAAATTAAGATTATACAAAGCACGAGCGTAACCTCAAATGTGACAAATGTCAACTTATAATTTATTTTTCAGTGTATCCAACCACACAGCAAAAAATTGCACCAATCACAGCCTGCTCTAATTATAAATTCCATTGATCACCTGGTATTATATGACGAGCATACTCCGAGCATAGGATTCTTTTGTATATTGATCATTTCATATTTTTTTTACGATGAATAATTGATGTTTTTTTTTGCATTTTATTCACGGTTCGTTTGTTTTATTTTGTCGTTTTGTCTCCTGTCAGTTTCTTGACCTGCAAAACTTATCGCCCGTCGAATGACCTTTTTTCATTTATATTTTTTTTGTCTACCGATTTCTTTTTTTCAAGCTTTTCTACATTTTCCTTCTTTTAATCGAATTCAGTTTCGAATTTTATTGACTCCTTTTTACAGTTCTCTTTTGTTTCGCACGAGTTTCTTTCTTCTTTTGCAAAAAAAAAAATATGTTTTTAATTTTTTTTTGTTATCAGTATCCTGGTATTCCTGTCTTCTTCTTTTGATTTATTTTATGCAGTCGTATTTCTCATTTGTTTATTTTTATCAGATTAATTTCCATTCCTTTCTTTTTCAGGTTTTTACATTTTCCTTCTTTTAATCGAATTGGTTTTCGCATTTTATTGACTCCTTTTTACAGTTCTCTTTTGTTTCGTACGAGTTTTTTTCTTCCTTTGCAAAAAAAACGATGATTTTCACTTTTTTTTTGTTCTTAGTATCCTGGTATTCCTGTCTTCTTCTTTTGATTTATTTTATGCAGTCGTATTTGTCATTTGTTTATTTTTATCAAATTAATTTTTCGCATTGACTGACGCCTTCTTACAGTTATCTTTTGTTTTCTATTAGAGATTTTTTTTAATTTTTCGTCTGGAATTAATTTGGTTTTTGTTCATCCTAATAGTCAATCTTTTTTTGTTTTTTTTTCTGCTTTTTATACTTTCGTACTTTGTGTATTTTTCATTTCTTGCAGATTGATTTCTCGCATTTTCTTGACGCTTGTTTGTAGCTTATCGTTTTTCAATTGTTTCGTGTCTCATTGGTGATGTTTTGTTTTGCGCACTGAATTTCGTTTCCTTCTTGTTTTTGTATTATTGACTTTATTTACAGTTTGCTTTAATTTTCTACGAATTGGCGTTGTCGATCTTTTTTTGTTTTTTTTTTGTTGTTCCCTTCACGTCTTGTAATTGTTGCCGTTACTTTAATTTCTCTACTGTTTCTGATTTTTTTATAACAGATTTCATTTGTTTCTCTTTTTAAGCTGTTCTAATTTTTGATATACCAAACCGGCGATTCTTGTTTTTTTTTTTTTGTGTTTGACTATAAAAAAATGGGCGCCTTTTGGCAACACTTTTTCAACAGGTTGGCGACATTGCCTGCAAAAGAAATCTGGCAATCCTGTTCCGCCCGGAGAAGCAGGGTTGCCAAATTAAAATTTGATTTTTTGAGTAGTTTAAATACGAAAGAACGGTATTTTTAGGAATAAATTACAGATTGTCTTGAGTTTAGTTACATTAAAAAATTATGTAATTTGTTTTTTATTATATGAATTTTTAATTTTCAGAAAAGGTCATTTATGTTCTTTCCTATTTAAATATTTGTTGTTACACTCTGAAAAATAGGTCTTGTTAGGTCATTTTCAATCTTTTAGAATAGTTTATTTTTGTTACTTTTCATTTCAGTAAAAATTTCGAAATCTGACTGTTTTTTTTTTAATTTTTGAGAAATACAGGGTGTTTTATTAGTTAACCGACAAGCTTTCTCATGTGGAAGCTCATGTAATTTTAAGAGAGAAAAAAAACAATTTTTCTGATTTTGTTTTTAAACAAAATGCTGCTACGCAATTTAGAAATCAACCAAACCTTTGCGTTTGAGTAAAAAAAACTCTTTAGTTCGTCGGGGATTTTTTTTGTCCTCTTAAAATTATGAGCTCTCATATGGCAAAGCTCGTCGGTGACCAAACAAATCAACTTGTATAAATCAATCTTGGATAGATCGATTCTTTTCTACTCGATTTTTACTTGAATCGATTTTTAACATACACGATCTGAATCGATTCAAGGATCGATGCTTTTCATGGCCAACTTCGACGCCACTGTCAATTAGAAGCAAAATTGAGTAATATGAGAAACAATGATTTAGAAAAATCAGAGTTAGATACACTAGGAGTTTATATTTTAGTAATATAATAACCGATGATGCTTTGCGATTTGATTATTTTACGAAGAGCGACCTCATAGTTGCGGGTCCTAATAACGCCCCTAGTACATACCTTCATCGCAGCAGATGCGAAGCATAGGGTAGCGATATTCTGCAATGGACCAGAGCGTTGGAGCATTTCCCTCGGCCGAAAATTCCCTAGAAATTATTAGCGCCGCTGCACATAAAAAACCCCTAATAGACCTGTGATGCGTACATTCGGCGAGTTAAATCACTGAAGCCGACAAAATAAATTAAAGTTGACTCTTCGGGCTGGTTTACGATCTTGGTTTGTTAATCGAAAGTTATCGCGCTGCCACCACTTTTACAGGCCAGACTGTATGAGCGCAGCGCAAATCGAATTCAACAGATTCTGTTAGTATCTGCTGTACTATCTTGAGCTTAAAACAATATGAAATACCCGTTCAAATATTATTAAATATTAAAAATATCTGGTCAACTAAAAATAGGAAGATAATTTTATGAAATATTGAAGGTTGGTATAAAAACAATATCGGCAAATGCGACATGTCCTTACAATATTGTGACGAAAAGGTATTGGTTTGGTTTGATCTGAAATGGAAAAATTATCGTCCTTTAACTGCTTTCGACGTAAAGATAATTTTATTAAGTTATGTACAGGGTGTTCTTTTACTGTATGCAAATATTTCAACCCGTAATACATCATCATAAATGGCAACGATTAAACTTATATGCCCTTAACAACAACTTAATAGTTTTCAAGAGAAATGCATTGGAAGATTTTCACCAAACCGTTTGAGAACTGCTGGCATAGCTAACGACTGGATGGTACGCCGCCTTGCCTGTGTGAATGACGACCCGAATATAGGTCAATGTTTTACGATGTCGTAAACGAACATCTCTTTGATTCGTATGAGGCCACAAAGCGCCTGGATTAATTAAAACAAGTACCACTTCGCTCCAAGTAATTACAATTTTAGGTATTTTCAAATTATAAGCCGACGATTATAATTACTGGACAAAAAATGCGGATGAGTTAAATAATGACATCAACGTCATTCATCGTTTTATTTTCGGATATTTTACCCCCGCAAGTAATAAATTGCCTTTCCATTTCTAATTAAATAGATTAAGATTTCTTTAGTTTAATAAAGAAACTTTAAAATAATGTAGTAATTTATCTACTGCGTGTACAGTTTAAAATCGGCCGCATAACGTAATCACACTAGCGAGAATAAAATAGCTGTTAAAACTGATATGTGCTCACTACCAATATGACTGACATTAAATTTACAATTTCTATTCATTCAGTTATGAAATTCGGCCAAGTAAAGCATTTTTAACGCGCTTGCATTTCAAATTCCAAAATTTACAAATTGATTAATATCTTAAAGTGTTCTCGCATGCATTCGATAAAGTTGCAGTTTCGCATTTCTTTTGATGCTTTTCATTACGGCAACTTTTTGTGTTTTTACAACGGCGGCCGCTGTAACGCGTTTAAGGTGAGGCAGTATTACATTAGCCTCGTGCAGTTACAAAAAATTTGACAAACGAAGATAGATTTTTGATTCATAAAAACGCATATTAAGATCGTAATGGTATTTACAAATAATGAAGAAAGAGACATGTTACTCTTGTACGGGCAAGTCTGCGGAAACGCACATGTGGCCCGGGCATTGTAATAAACGATATTAGTGATTTTTATTACGGAACGCTGGAGAATGAGCTTAAATGCGGGACTCTTTTTATGATCGGCGCTGTGTGTGGGCACACCCATCGACTACAGAGGAAAGCGTCAATGACCTTGCTAAATGTTTCTCTCTCGCACATTTCAGCAGTATCAAACAAGTGGAACCTCCGATTTTTTTGGCTATGATTCGGTAGCCACCCAAAAATACGCGCGTAAAGTATAATTTCACGTACTTATACTGAGGTTTTTTCTTATCTGCACACAGTAAAAGAATACCCTGTATAATACAATAAAGTAGTCAATGCTGCGATAGTGGCTTCCTACTTACAATTATTAGTGACGTTAAACTTTTGCTTTAGAATGTCTTTCATTAAAAAGATAATAATTGGATAAATTTTAGCTGCATCTGCCAAAAAATATATTTAGCCTGATATCTCAGAAACGATTAGTCTTATGTGTTTGAAAAATCTTTTAATGAACTTGCCTTAATTAATCAAAAGAGAATATTCGTTACCAGATCAGATAGTTGTTCTATTTAAATTAATAGTGTTGGATAACGTTGCAACATACGGTGACGTCCTCCAATCTTTATTATATCAGACTAACTGAGGAGACTTGTTTATTTGATCATTTTACTTAATTAACTTTTAATTTTCATTTCTATTTTTACAAGTCTGGTGATACATAAGAACGTTTTAACTTTAAATCGATATGATTATTAAATTTAGATTTTTTTTGACGTTAAAAAACCTTTAATCAGCCATTGCCATTTTAGCACACTCTCAGAAATTTTATTTTAATGATTTATGAAAGCGCCCTCTCTTAGCCAAAAGATGTATCAATTTTTAAAACATGTTTTGTTGACGATGTTTCCGTCTCCTATGCTGATTTTAGCTTTAAAATTTAGTTCACCATCTCTTGGCCAAAAGGGAAAACTATTTTAGACGAATTTTAAAACATATTTCATCACCGACTTTCTGTCTCATCTTTTAATTTTAGACTATTTTCTTACAGTTACTCATGAGGAAAAATAAAAAAATTAAAGTATAATTATAAGTGTTGAAAATTTTTGTTGCCAATCGTTTTTGGTTGCAGTGAAAACCTCGAGCAGCTTCTGTACAGCTGTTTCAGCCCTGTGTGGGGCTTCGTCAGCAGAAAAGCCGCTTCAATTTGTCTATCCTACTGCAATGTCAGGTCAAAAAGCAATCGTAATTATAAGATAAGATCTGAAACTGAATACCACTTTAACTCGAGCTAAAAATATAGTTTTTATTACCCTGACGTTTCGCTGAACTGATTGTTCGTTTTATCAAAAGCGAATTGACAAGCTAGATGAAAATTATATTTTCAGCTGGATTAATGTTCTTCTGTTTCATATCCTATGTCTTAATTATACTTTAATTTTTTTTTTAATTTTTTAATAACTAATTCAGCAAATTTAAAAGAGGTTAAGTGAAGCATCGGGCATCATTTAGAACACCATCTCTTGCCCAAAACGGAAAACTAATTTAGTCGAATTTTAATACGGATTTCATCAGTCACGTTCCGATCTCGTCTTTTAATTAAAAAAAAAAGCTTAAGTAGCGACATACAAATAGGGCTGAAACAGCTGTGCAGAGGATACTCGAGGGATCCACTGCGGTCAAAAACGATTTGCAACAAAATTTTTAATTTTAGCTTTGAAGAAAAGAAACTAATTTTCTTTAACAGCTAATTATTTTTAAATCAAGGAGAACTGAAATTAAAGAAGAAATCGTCAAGATTTAGAGCGCCATCTCTTGGTCAAAAGAAAAAATTCTTTTAATCAGACTTAAAAAACGGTAAATGTCTGATCTCATCTTTTAATTTTAATTAAAAAAGATATTTTTCCACACCCAGTTGACGATTTATTAACCTCAAAACGATACGCAGAGGTTCGTTGCCCCCCCCCCCCCCCCCCCAAAGGATCACTACAGATTCATCGACCCCTCACGGTCAATATCGATTCCGCTGGAGACCTGGAAGTTTAAAACTCTTTGCTTGTTTAATAATTGCAGGGATTCTGTTTAGAATTGCAATACGTAGATGTAACTAATTCAAACAATTAATTTAAATAAAATCAAAAACGAATTGGAAATGTTGTTTGTTTCTTAAATTCATTTGTTTATGTTAATTAAATGTAAGAATGGAAATGAAAGAATTATTTATTTTTATTTGGTGCTCGTGCTTCGCACTTGAAGTTAAATTGTTAAACAAATGTTTTTAGTAACCGAAAGTTATTAAAATTGCACAAGATATGTTGAAATTGTTCTCTAAATTGGTTAAACATTGTAAAATGTCATAAAATCTCTTGCTTGTTATGCAATCCAGTTATTAACATGTATGTATGCACTAGACTCTGCACTTATTTGTTATTAATTATGCGATAGGATAGTTATTAAGTTCTTTTTGCTGTTATTACTTTTTTCTAATGACTGACGACGCGTATCTGCTCGTATTTTTACTGGAACCGCCCAACCGCCCTGAAAGCACCCAACCTCTATTTAAACCTTCTTATTTTATTAAAAACATTCGTCAGTTCAGTATTAACATTTTTTTTGCTGGAAATACGTTGCGTTGGTGGCAACAAAAAGTGGCTTTTTTAATATCAATCCCACGGAATTGTTTTGGGTGGATTCAAATTAATCCTTATGTCTACTTCTATTTTTTGTGATTTCTTTTTACAAAAATTCTTTATTGTTGGTGTTTTTCGAAGAAGAAATCTTCTTGCGATGCTGTAGCGTGATGACACGCATAAATCAGGATAACTCTTCGAATTAAAGATTGGCACTATTTTTCTAATAATTATTTGGTCTTATATTCACTTATCAATTCAAAATCAACTGAACCATGTGTTCCAAAAATCATAATGATAATGTTACTTCTTTATAAAATCCGTTTTGCCTTGTTAGCTTTCATACAACAAAATGATTTATAGAATGTGACTAAATATATTTACCTATCAGTCATAACAATTGTGTAACGTATGTACCTACATGAATACATATAAATAATTCATTGATATAGATGTAAAACTTAAACGCACTTCCTCAATTATTATTCAGTTATTATAAAGATGCGATATGTCGGGAATATTTTACTAGTGGACGCAGTCAGGCGTAAAATGAAAACTTCACAATAAGAAAATATCATTTGTATAATAAAAGGGGTCCTTCCGAAGTAACATTGTAACTAAATAGTGTGAAGCGGTCCTATTATTAAAAGAGGATATCCAAGATGGCTCCTGTCGCTCTAATAGGGGGCAATAAAGTTTCAGTGGCTGTTTATGTGCCACATAACTGTATTATGACATCAAATTCGCGTTGGCACTGCCCGAGTTAATAAAGCAGATAATAGCTTCCCCTTTTCGATTTAAAGCACGTGTTGGAGTGAACATGTTCGGTATTTGCCGGACGTTTTCGGAATGCTACAAAACCGAATAGAATAGACGTTATTTTACCTTCTATTTCCTATTCATAACATATTGTATTTAATTGTAGGTGGGCTGCTGGAAAAGTTTCTGGAATCTAGTAGGTCTAGAATTGTTAGCGTTTATCAACTGTCATATTTGAAAAATTTGACGTTTTTTGCCTATAATTCTATTGACAGTTCCTATCCAAGTGAACTAGTTTTGTTTGTACAGCATTTGAGAAAAAGTAATTTTGTGTAAACATGGAAATCTCGCGTGAAAATTTTCGTGCCATGATTTTTTACGATTTCAAATGTGGTCTAACGCCGAAACAATGCCTCGATCGGCTTCATTTGGCTTTTGGAGATGAAGCATCATCAAAGAGCGGTGTCTATAATTGGTTTGCCGAATTCCAGCGTCGACGTACCTCTCTCAGTGACGAATTTCGTGAAGATCGCCCATCAACATCTGTTGTTGCCACTAATGTAGATGCTGTGCGTGAAATGCTTGAGCGAGATCGACATGTGACATACCGTGAGATTCAAGCATCCTTACGCATTGACATGAAAGCAATACACCAGATTTTGCATGATCATTTGAACGTACGAAAGCTTTGCAGTCGTTGCATCCCACATAATTGAACAGAAGCGCAAAAGCAGGGTCGTGTCAAATGGTGCGAAGAAATGCTCAAGAAATTCAATGGAAGTCGTTCAAATTTAGTTTATAACATCGTTACTGGTGACGAAACGTGGATCTATTCGTGCAAGCCAGAAAGTAAACAACAATCTACCGTTTGGGTATTTCAAAATGAACCAAAACCAACAAAAGTTGTCCGTTCACGCAGTGCTGCGAAGCAAATGATTGCTTGTTTCTTTGGTATAACTAGACATGTAGCAACCGTGGCTTTAGATGATCGAAAAACCGTGAATGCTGATTGGTATACTACAATTTGTTTGCTGGAAATCATCGATCAAATAAGAAGAAACAATCGAAATCGACGAATTATTCTCCATCATGACAACGCCAGCTCTCACTTTGACAGCCCGTCAAACAGTTGATTTTTTGTCCAACAAAAATGTTGAATTAATGACTCATTGTCCATAATCACCTGATTTATCACCTAATGATTTGTTTTGTTCCCAAATATCAAAAATAAAATGCGTGGTGAGCGATTTTCGTCGGCTGAAGCAGCGGTTGAAACATTCCGGACACTGGTTTCTGAGGTACCATCTTTAGAGTGGAGAACGTGCTTTAGAAATTGGTTCGAGCGTATGCAAAAGTGTATTGACGTCAAAGGCGAATACTTCGAAAAACAATGATACCATTTACCAAATTTCATATGCGTTTCTTCATACAGTTTCCAGAAACTTTTCCAGCAGCCCACGTATTATTAATTTTGGCACGAGTTCTACTCGTCAATTACAAAAGACAACTCTCATCCATGTTGGAAACTTTTCCAGCAGCCCACGTATTTGCAGACAATTCACACTTGCAGATCAACAATATGTTTCGTTAGCTATTAATCAATAGCGAAACGTTGAGTATTTTCCCATCATAATACTGTCTGGTTCAAGATTAAAAAAAAAACTTTTTACTTACTAAAAGTAGTCATTAATCAAAATTTTGTATAAAATGATGATAATGACTTTAATTTTAACTTTATATAAAATTCTGAATAATGACTTTAATTTTAATGTGTTATTTAACTTTATTGATGATTTTTAGGAATTTTCACCACTAAAAAATAAGAACCTGATATTATAATTATCCTTAAATTGTCTTAAAAATATATTTAGATGAAACACAGACATTAGGCATCCACAAATTGTAAGGCAATTATCAAATTTTTCGAACGAATTCTCAGGAGACTAACGGCGCCACAAATGTGTTTAAACTAGCGAAAAATGAGGATCCGCCGCAATCCTTTAGGTCGGCGAAGAATCTTCTTAGTCTAAGGCTCGTTGGAATATAGAGTTACTTTTAATTTTTATCCATTCGGTCGGAATAAACGGCGCAGATCAAAATTTGCCGCTTTAAAGAAACACAGAAGGCGCTCTGCCCGAGTGAATTTCCTTTGTTGGGCGATTAGATTTGTTTTCGATGTTTCTTTGTTATTTATTCCGATATGTTTCCTGACGGGCACGTCGACCGAAAATTTTTCAAATGAAGATGTGTATTTCGTATTTTGTTGTGTGCCCTCGCATCTGCCTAGGCATTCGACGATGTTAGTGACAAATTTGATGTACATCCTGCGATTTTACGTCGACAATACACAGGAAGTACCAAAAACTAGAAAATTCAACGTAATTTGATAAAACACAAGTAAGCGTATTATATGTTTGTTTTCCATTTACACTTACTAAATTTATACTTCTTTTCTTATATTAGATAAATAGGTATGCACTAATACATATGTATTCTACTAAGATGATAAAAATTACCAGAAAATGTGTTAATATTGAAATGTCTTCAAATATACAATTTGTTGTGTTTCACTTGATTTGATTGTTTGTCTTGGTGTTGAACACTTATTTTTGGGTTTGCTGGTCGATGATTGAAATAAACCACTAATTACAAATGAACCTTTATTTTTCGTTCATTTTGTCACGCATACACACTCGTAATCTTACGCGCATGTGTTTTAAGCAGTGTTACCAACTTTGTTTTCCGCGCATTGTGACAAGTGTTTCCAACTTACAAATAATACATAATCGAACATAATTTCTGTGATAAAATGTGTAATCTACATTAAATTGTAAAAAATATAACATAAAAGCTGTATCATATTACTTCATCTAACTATTCTTTTCACATAAATCAATTATACACAGTTTTTAATAAACATTACTGTATATTCTGGTTCGAATGAAAATGTGTAAATAATTTTTAGTCACTTCCCAGGGATATTTTAAAATTTTCAAAATTTTGCAATTGGCAACCTCTTCAAGAAAAGCTATCAATCGACATCAAAACGTTGAGGACGTGCACCGATTTTAAGGCTTTAGAGTCTAGGGTAATTACATTATACTTGGTAAAAGTCAATACATACATAATTATATCAATGTGTATTGCACATACATGAAAACCATTCGTACAAGACTAAAATCGACCTAGACAATAACCAGTATTGCCAACTATTCTATAGAATATTCCTTTACCACGTTCCAAAAATTCCTCAAAAATCCTCAAAATTCGTGGCATTTACAGTCGTATTTTTTTCACTAAGACCGACAATTTGCTGGATCAATTAAAATACAGTTCAGTTGGAGAGGTAAGACTAATTTTTTTTTATTTAATATTATTTAAGTTCTATTTGTAGTTTTTTTAAGTGTTCTGTTCTCAAAAAATCCCATTTCTTTTGACAACATAATTCACGACTGGATCAGTTTAAATTGAAGTATCGAATTCCAAAATTTGAGTAAAGCTCATTTTCAATTGATTTGACCATATTATGCATTTTACAAAATGCAATAGTCAATGATATTTTAATTTTTGTGTTTTCCTTAGAAATACGCTCCCTACTAACATTTATTTAACATTACTCAGAGAGTATAAAAGGTTTTCTTAATATTTATGTTTTCCTGGTTAGACTAAGTAATAGTACGTACTACGCAACAAACATTAAGTTAAAAACTTTAATAAGTTTGAAATACAATGATTGAAAAGACACTTCTCTAAAAAAAATCCAACCTACTTGAACATTCATTATGACTTATTTCCAAAATTTGGTAATAAAATCGACTTGCAAATTATTCTAAAAACTTCTCTGATTTATTGCCTTTCGAATGAGGGTATTAAGTTTTAGTAAAAATCTGTATACATCATACTTCCATCAAATAATAATTATTAAGTGCGGGGTAGAATATTCATTGTTTTCGATTTAAGAGGATAACAGATTCTCTTAAGTATTAGTTTTCTATAAACTTCAGTTGAGAAGTCCCTTAAAAAGTCCCGTGACTTCATAAAATTGGAAATTAGAGAAAATTGTTCCAGTGTAAGCTCAAAGTTTGAATTTTTCGGTTTTTAACTGAAGCCGATTCCTCAGGGCCAAAGAGAATTAACTGGAAGGTGATTTTCTTGAACATTCATTCTGATTCATTTCCATAGTTTAATAATACAATCAGCGTGCAAATTATTACAAAAAATTCTTTGATTTATTGCCTTTCCAGTGAGGTACTACGTTTTAGTAAAAGTATTTTACTTCCATTAATAGCTTAACAATACTAGATGAACGTATGGATTTCAATCTCGTCTTTATTACACAGCAAATAGACTAATAAATAAAATTCAATAAATTTATAGTCCACATTTTTAATTATGTTTGATTTCCGAAATGGTTCCCTCTGGCTAGTACGCAAAATCTTGTCCTTTTTCGTACTTTCGTTTCACTCTGTCAGAGAAGGACAACAGGAAAAACTAAACAACAAGAACAAGAACTTGACAGTATCAACAAAAATTAATGACAGGAAAGGGGTTGCACAAATTATTCAAACAGAATTCAGAAAAGTACAATTAACGACTGCAGTGTTTGACATCGACAATTATTATTATTAAATGTATCTTAGCGTTAATAATACATATCTGAACATACCAAGTCCTACTTAATAATTGAATTTGAGAAATATTTACGTCAGTTTTTGGCCGGAGTTAAGTTTAATACAAATATCATTTAATATGGCCATCCTTTGAAGGAGAAACCATCTTCCATTAATTCTCTTTGGCCCTGACGAATCGGCTTCAGTTAAAAACCGAAAAATTCAAACTTTGAGCTTACCCTGGAACAATTTTGGTTAATTTCCAATTTTGTGAAGTCACGGGACTTTTTAAGGGACTTCTCAACTGAAGAATATAGAAAACTAATACTTAAGAGAAGCTGTCGTCCTCTTAAATTGAAAACAATGAATGTTCTATCAGGCACTTAATAATTATTATTTGATGGAAGTATGATGTATACAGATTTTTACTAAAACTTAATACTCTCATTCGAAAGGCAATAAATCAGAGATGCTTTTAGAATAATTTGCAAGTTGATTGTATTACCAAATTTTGGAAATAAGTCAGAATGAATGTTCAAGTAGGTTGGATTTTTTTAGAGATGTGTCTTTTCAGCCATTGTATTTCAAACTTATTAAAGTTTTTAACTTAATGTTTGTTGCGTAGTACGTACTATTATTTAGTCTAACCAGGAAAACTTAAACATTAAGAAAACCTTTTATACTCTCTGAGTAATGTTAAATAAATGTTAGTAGGGAGCGTATTTCTAAGGAAAACACAAAAATTAAAATATCTCATTAACTATTGCATTTTGTATAATGCGTAATATGGTCAAATCAATTGCAAATGAGCTCTACTAACACGTCCTCAAAGTAATACGCCGACCTACCAATCATCCTGTATAATAAAAACAACTTACTTAAATCATCAGAGTTCGATGTCTAGGTTCTTTTTTAGACGAAAATCTAAATTAGACTGATTATTTAGACCATCTGTATAATAAACTAACGGTCGTTTTCATAATCAGACTTTAAGGAAGCTTTAATTTAAAGTCACTTTAGGAACAGGAAAACAAATGTATTTTTTTAGGTTAAAGTAATTTTAAATTTAAAGTCCTATTATGAAATCGGCCCTAAGTCTGTTTTGTTTTAAGAACTCTGGATCATTATACTAGCGTGGAAACACAAGGAACTATTTATTTCGAAAATTTCTATTCACATTTACAATATGGAATAATCTTCTGGAGGATCAGGATTTTCAAAAATACTGACAGTTTATATTACAGTTCAATTCATGAAAGAATACATGCACGTCTTATACAGTACTCGTCTGCATCAAATAACTGGACTAGTTAAATCAGCACTACACAAATTTTTATATGTATACTGGAAATACGTCGTTAATTCAATTAATACACACAATAAATGTTTTTGGTCTGCTTTATTTGTATTAGTAATATTTATATACCTAGAATATGTGGGGTTAGTATTAAGTAAGGAAACTATTCCTAACATGATTCCGACCAAAAAGCCACAAATTACGTGGTGAAAATTCGGCGAATCCATTATCGTCCGTAAGAGATACGAGCCACATTGTAATCACGGACCATAACAAAAGCTAAGCTTGTTACGGATAAAAGCCGAATGAATATAATACCGTTTTCAATACAAATGGATGCCGAATTTCGTTAAATCAGACACGTGTTACCGGAGAGTGGCCGCTCCAATTAGGATGAGATCCATGTCGTTTCTGTCAGGCATCTACTCTCCACGTTACATACGGACTTCAGTTTAACTGGTAGGTAGGTAACAGCAGCCAGTCTATTATTTTCAATAAGTGGCATTATGATACAACTACGCCGGGACACAACCCACTTTATTAGTGAACGTGGCGCTTCTTTTATAAACAAACTGATTAATGGGATGCCGTTGAAATCATGGGAATATGATCACGAAACACGGTTAAAATAATGAACTGAATCGAAATTCGAAAGATTATACGTGGGCTGCTGGAAAAGTTTCTGGAAACGGTATGAAAAAACGCATATGAAATTTGGTAAACGGTATCATTGTTTTTCGAAGTATTCGCCTTTGACGTCAATACACTTTTGCATCCGCTCGAACCAATTTCTAAAGCACGTTTTCCACTCTAAAGATGGTAAAATGCGTTCAATTAAATCCGTTATCGAGATGGCTTGGAACTTGCTTTTATTTTATACCGGTACGTCGTAGCTTAGTACGTATATTGAAGAACTGCGAACTGTCATCGGTGTTTACTGTCAAAGGTTTTGTTTACATTTTCGAGGTATTGTGTTCCGTTATTTGTGTTGTCGCTTTAATTCCATTAAAAAACAGTTCTTTTGGCTTATGTCAAATGCAAATTTTACGAAGTCGCGTTAACTTAAGCCACATGATTATAATAAACATAACCCAACTTTTTATACCCATTTATGATTTTCTATAAATTGAATAAGAGAATCCAATTAACGAAAACATTTATTTTTTACAAAAGGTGCTTAAAATACCCACCACCTACTTCATAACATTTTAAAACTCTACGTTTAAGGGAACTCACGACTACATTTTCTAACAAGTTCGGATTTTGATTAATTTCTTCAAATTTTTGCCTTATTCGGTGCTGTAGTTCTTCTAGATTGTTCATAGGGGTTGAAAATATTGAATTTTTAAGGTAAGGCCATAAAAAATAATCACAAGGTGTTAAATCGCACGACCTCGGAGGAAATGGTGTTGGAGTATTGCGACTTATAATTCGGTGATCATAAAATTCATGAAGCATGGCCAATGTTTCTGCTGTACAGTGGGGTGTTGCACCGTCTTGTTGAAATTAACCACCTTCTAACTCATCATCGTGAACGTTCTCCAAAAATTCATTTAAAATTTCATTTCGGTATCTTGTTGCATTAAGCGTACCTAAAAATTAACATGCGAATATAAGTTTAAAGATTATTTTTATGATTTATATATTTATAAACACCTTCAAAGAAAATTGGTCCAATTAATCGTCTGCCACTTATAGCGGCCCATACACCAATTTTTTCAGGATGCAATGGACGTTCAACAAACATATGAGGATTATCTGAATTCGAAGATCTCATATTCTGCGAATTTACATATCCAGACAAGTAGAACCACGATTCATCAGTAAAGAAAGTCATCCGTAGGGTATCGTCATCATTACTTAAAGTGTTTATAAACTATTGGCAAAATTCTAACCTCTGCGGTATATCAATGTCTTTCAATTCGTGAACTGCTGTTAGTCGATAAGGATATAAATGTAAATCCTTTCTTAACATCGCATGAGATGTTCCAACTGAAACTTCCATTTGTTGCGCTAATTGTCGAACAGTTGTTTTTGGGTTATTTTGCATGATTTCTCGTCCATCATCGATAATCTGTTGACTTCGTTTAAGAGGACGACCAGAACCTTCCTTTCTTAAGACACCTCCAGTTTCACGAAATAGCGTAACACATCGATCCAGCGTAGGATTAAAATGGTTGTAGTCAATAATCAACTCCGGAAATTTAGCTCTGAACTCTTCTAAACAATCTGGTCTAGAATATACCCAATTGCCGTCAATTTTACGTCCATTTCGAAAATACGATTCTAACATAAACACTCTATGTTCAGTAGTAAACATTTCTCGGCAGTTTAGTTCCCAAAAGAACTGTTTTTTAAAAGGAATTAAAGCAACAACACAAATAACGGAACACAATACTTCGAAAATGTAAACAAAAACCTTTGACAGTAAACACCGCTGACAGTTCGCAGTTATTCAATATACGTACTAAGCTACGACATGCCGGTATAAAATAAAAGCAAGTTCCAAGCCATCTCGATAACGGATTTAATTGAACGCATTTTACCTCAGAAACCAGTGTCCGGAATGTTTCAACCGCTGCTCCAGCCGACGAAAATCGCTCACCACGCATTTTATTTTTGATATTTGGAAACAAAAAGAAATCATTAGGTGATAAATCAGGTGAATATGGACAATGAGTCATTAATTCAACATTTTTGTTGGACAAAAAAATCAACTGTTTGACGGGCTGAGTGAGAGCTGGCGTTATCATGATGGAGAATATTTAGTCGATTTCGATTGTTTCTTCTTATTTGATCGATCACTTCCGACAAACAAATTGTAGTATACCAATCAGCATTCACGGTTTTTCGATCCTGTAAAGCCACGGTTGCTACATGACCAGTTAAACCAAAGAAATAAGCAATCATTTGCTTCGCAGCACTGCGTGAACGGACAACTTTTGTTGGTTTTGGTTCATTTTGAAATACCCAAACGATAGATTGTTGTATACTTTCTGGCTCGTACGAATAGATCAACGTTTCGTCACCAGTAACGATGTTGTAAACTACATTTGAACGACCTCCATTGAATTTCTTGAGCATTTCTTCGCACCATTTGACACGACCCTGCTTTTGCGCTTCTGTTAAATTATGTGGGATCCAACGACTGCAAAGCTTTCGTACGTTCAAATGATCATGCAAAATCTGGTGTATTGCTTTCATGTCAATGCGTGAGGATGCTTGAATCTCACGGTGTGTCACATGTCGATCTCGCTGAAGCATTTCACGCACAACATCTACATTAGTGGCAATAACAGAAGTTGATGGACGACCTTCACGAAATTCGTCACTGAGAGAGGTACGTCCACGCTGGAATTCGGCAAACCAATTATAAACACTGTTCTTTGATGGTGCTACATCTCCAAAAACCAAATGAAGCCGATCGAGGCATTGTTTCGGCGTTAGACCACATTCGAAATCGTAAAAAATCATGGCACGAAAATTTTCACGCGAGATTTCCATGTTTACATAAAATTACTTTTTATCAAATGCAGTACAAACAAAATTAGTTCACTTGGATAGGAACTGCCAATAGAATTATGGGCGAAAAACGTCAAATTTTTCAAATATGACAGTTGATAAACGCTAACAATTCTAGACCTACTAGATTCCAGAAAATTTTCCATCAGCCCACGTATATACTCTGTCTGTAAATTTCGTGGACATGGCTTAACCACAGATTCCTCGGCTCAAAATTGAAATGTATGCATGCAAGAATGGAATTTTATTTATTGAAGCGACTCCATCATTCGTCATCACATCAAGTTCAGATGAAAATGATGTTGGTAAACATCATGATGAAAACATATCAGAATTAGAATTTGTTAACTCTTTAATAAAAAAATCGAATGAAAGAAGTAAAGTCATGGACTATGTTACCAAAGTTGTAGGAGTAGATAAATATAGTGACATGGACTTCCAATAAAATTTGTATTGCTCATAAAATTCTGCATATTTTTGCGTAACAAAAATTTAATCGCATCTTTAATCGTTATCGAGTTATAGTTCAAGAACACACTGTCGGAACACCTGTATAATGTGTACACTTATATAAGAGAAAATTTGTATCAAGAACACGATGATGTTAATGAGAAGAATTCAATCAACTCCTAAAATTTTTATGCATAAGAACAAACATAATAAGCACGACTGGTGGTGGTAATATGCCGATGAAGGGGTCGCTGCGGTTGAGATTTCTTCGGGGAAATTATAACTTCTGATTATCTGTGGACGTAATATGAATATCCGAACACACCGTGGGATTTAAATTTTAACACCTCACTTATTCTACATTTAGACGTACTTGTCAGAGAAGTTTCGTTTTATTTACATTAGATGCGTCTGCTTTATTACCTTTTTATTAATATTGCTTGTAAGGCTCGTAGGACACGGTGATGTTTCTCGTAACAAATTTGCGAAAAATTAGCAGAGAAGTGTCGAATTAAGCAATAAATATTCACCGTCTCTCTCTCACTTTGTAACAATTTTTTTACAAAAATTACCGTGTCGGGAAGTGCTTTTCAGCAACACTCACGCACTTATACACCATAGTAACCAAAAATGATTTATTAAATTTTTATAGATGTTTATACAAGCCTTTAAAACTTAAAGCTTTATTATTTGGTCTTACAAACATTAATAAAGCACTTAAATGTCCAAGAACGGGCACAAGTAATAAAACAAAGTAATGATATACTCGTAGAAGCGTCTAAAAAGCCGCTTATAAAGTAATTTCAACGCTACTTTTTATGCTGTATAAATTTTCTGGAAGTGTTACAAATCTATTTAATAAATACATTATAAACAAATGGTCAGTCATGATAATATTGCTCTTATACAACTCTAATAAAATAGGTTTATAGTAACTATTCTGTAGACCAAGTACTGTGGACATCTTTTATACATATTATAAAAAAAAAAAACTATTTCATTGGATAACGGTTATCAAATACTGGAGTTTCATTTTATGAAAGTTACAAAATATATTGTTAAGTATATAATGTAATTTAGTCTTCAGTACGTGAAATACTTGAATTGTCGTTAGGAGGCATCGATGATTTAGTTTACAAATTAAAATTCATCAAAAGTTGTCAAAGAAAAAAATATTGTTATTATTACTTTAATTACCTTTTCATTGATTTACACATAATTGAATTTAATAACTAATTCATTACAATTGATTGATTATTCTATACGTCCTTTGTAACAATGTCTGCTGCATCTTATCAAGAGGGAAATATAAAAATATGGCCGCTAATAGAAGACGATGACATAGAAGTTTTTTAAGTACACGTTGCTAATTATAAAACCTATAAAAAGCTGCAATACCAACAGGTTTCTTAAGCTATTTATTATTTATTTTACGCGACACATTGCAACCTTTACAAGTGTCAATTACTATATTAATACTTTCAATCAGTAATACTGTTTTTTAATGCATTTATAAAAGTATAACACAACACAAAACATTCTCGTCCAAATCCTCTATAAGTACTTTTATTTATCTCATCCATATGTACTTGATACATGTTTGAAATTACCTTTATTTTTTGTCATCGTAAATTTTAAACGTAACAAAAACACTTTGCAATCTCATATTATTTATAAACATAATCTCCAAATCGTCATTGGAAATTATTTCAAGCGCGAACTAGTAACTTGTTTTGGCTGGGCCTGCACGATTCACGAAATTCCACTTCTGTAATTAATCTCTTAGAAACACCGAGAATTTAAAATTCATTGTTAATTTAAGAATTGTTCCTTTTTAATCTCTTCAAATTGCTTTTCCTAATTTATTTTATTTTATTTCATGTTTCCCAATTTAATTAAATGAATCATGGAAGTTCCTTTCGGGTCGATCGTCTTTTGTTTTTCCTAAATTTCAATATTTTATTGGACATTTTTGAAATTTATTATTATTTTCAAACTTTTGTTGTTTCTTGCTTCTTAATCTCTTCAAGTTGCTTTCCGTTTTTTATTTAATTTAATTTTTTTACGATTGATTAAATCAGTAATGAAACCTTGAAGAAGTATTTAGCTCGCTTATTCTCGAAAGTCGATAGCCGATTGTTTTTAAATTAATTTCAACATTTAATTTTTTCTTTTATGTTTATCGAATTTTGGAAATTAATTTTCGGTTTCCAGTAGATGTTCAAATTGTGTTTTGTTTTCTATTTTATTTTAACAATCGAAACGAGTTCTAGTGAATTTCTTACACTACCCTCAAATTCGCTTTCTTTTGTTTCGTAATTTCTAGATGCTCGATCGTCTTTTGTTTTTCGTTGGTTGTCTTCAATCGCCATCAAAGATTCGAATCTTCTTCAATCATCGTTAACGATTGAAGACCATTTGAATTTAGCGCCACATTTTTTTAGTGTAATTTACTTTTACAAATGTGATTACGATGACGAGGGCGTAAGTCATGAAAGAAAGTGAAGTTGAGTGGCAGAAACGGCGGGTGTTGCCAACGTAATAATGATTTAATATATCATCAAAAATCACACTTTCCACATGCACTTTGTTTTAATATTTAATTATTTCTTCTTGCCGAAGGTCATTTTTTATTGTACAATAAATTACGTTCTTTTTTCACTTTTTTCGCTTTGTGAAATTGATTCAAATGTCATTTTTTAGTGACTGAGTTTACATAACCTCAAATGTCTTCTTTAATGAACGCAAAGTAAAGTTACTGCACGGAAATGAAATGGACGCTATTTTCTTCATCCGGAAAAAAAAAACAGAAAGAAATTAAACCAAAAATGCTGAGTTTTTTTTTGTTTTTCTCGAAAAAAACACCAGAATTTACACCAATTATTATAAAAATGCATCAGAATTTCCATTATTGACGGAGCTTTATTTTACTGCCAAGTGCTTGTTAAATATAACAAATCGGTTATAAAATGCACCGATTTTCAGTTTCATCTAGTGATGCCAACCAATAAGATAGTTTTAACAGTAGATCAACTGCTTTTTGAAATTAAAATAACATACCGTGAAATGTTTAATTTTACAAATACGTTTTGCAGTACCTACCTAAATTGTCCGTTAAAGAAGTTGCTCGCTTGAAAACAAGAAACGTATATTAAACGAAATGAAAATACAATGAAAAGCTCGCCTTGATTGATTTAGTTTTCCGAAAGCTTGGAGTCGGGCCAAGTGCTGAACGCCGTTGCCTGATGAAGACGGCTCCGGTGATCGATTAATTGGCGTGTTGGAGGAAATGCGGTCTTAATCAATTACCTCTGATTGAACCCAATTGCTTCAGGTCGGCTCACGGTCAGTCTACGCCTGCCACAATACGCCAAACCTCTGGTATTTGCTTTACAGAATTAACCGCTCGATAGGTAAGGCAAGTTGCTGATGGACTAATTGATTTACCTTGCTGATAAACACGTTTTACTCGATTATATCTCATTTCTGCGCTTCGTTTTGTAAAGGTTCTATTCGAATGTCATCGTTTAGGAAAATATTCTATACACCCTTTAACTGTGAGAATTGTTAATAAGCAACTTGTCAAAAAATTGCTTTAGCCTGGTGGTTCTCTTAAAAACCTTCGCCACTTTGTGAGAATATATTATTTACTGGGGCAGAAAAGAATAAAGAAATGCAAGATACTCTTCGAATAGAATTTCGATACCTTAATTATTTATTTAAATACATCCAGACTAGTGTTGTTAAGTATCTAGATGCAAGTATCTAGATACAGTATCTAAATACTTTTTGAGTATCTAGATTCATATTTCAGATACTACTAAAAAAATGGAACTGTATCTCCATCTAGATACAATTACAGTGTATCTATTCATTTAAGATACTAAGATACATTTTAGATACATTTTGAACTTCCATAAAAACAGCAGACCTTGGCGGAAATGCAACCTCCGATTTTACAGTCTCTTTCTTTTGATTTTCCCCTCTTGTTAATTATGTTTTCCAGTTTGTCAAATGACTGTTCTATTTAAAATGCGTTTCGATAGTTCAGAAACTTGAAAATTATTTTAAAAATTGGGAAAGATAATTGACAAAAGGAGAAAATCAAAAGGAACAGACTGTATTGTTGATTGTATCAACTTTTCTTGATTATGGGAACGCTCTCTTAGCTATAACAAGTTTGCAACTAAGGATCTTAGATTCATTTGACATGTAACTTGTCTGATACGGAAGTAGAGTCATTTCTGTTGATAACTTTATATTTTACGTTGACTTGACTTGGTTTCATACAAAACCAGGTAATTACTTATCAGCTTATTGATCAACTTAATTACAAAGATAAATTTTCTATTTAAAAAGACATACTGCTGAAAAAAATTGTGAAAATTATCACAGATTTTAGTGTGTACATTATTTACATATTCATACGAAAACTTCGTCAATTTTCACAAAAAAAGTCGATTTGGATCGCAAATAATACCATACCTCCACTACTGCCTATTGAATTTTACACTTGTAAGTATCTTGATAAACTGCAGATACTTTTTTTTTGTATCTGTATCTGTATCTAGATATTTTCCGGAAAAACTATCTGTATCTGCATCTAGATACATATTTGTGAAAGTATCTCCATCTGTATCTAGATACTATTAGAAATATATCTTTAACAACACTGATCCAGACGAAATTTTTTTTTTTTTTTAATTACTTTATTGCAATATTTTCCTTTCCTCTTGATGAAAAACTCTTTTGGTTTTGAAGCAAAAGACATAAATTAAGGACAAAATAATATTATGTACAGGTGTCCTTAAAATTACAGAACACCTGCCTGTCAATTTTGACTGGAGAATTACTATATTTTGTTAAGGCTAAAAATATAGTAGGACATCGTACACTCTCCCTCCAATCGCCCGTCAAGTCAGCGTTGTTAGGAATTGAACAGTCTACGCAACGCTCTAGCGTCAACGGGTGGAGGGAGAGTGTACGATACTCTCACTATGTTCTTATCATGAGCAGAACAGTTGCACACGCTGGAAAATTAAAATATTTCCAAATATACTGGTTGTCCAAAAGTAACGTCCATGCTTGCAGGGTTCGTTTCAGAAAGCCGAAAACAAACTAAATTGATTTATTTATTATATTAATTAAACCATGTGGGCCAGTATGGTATAAAGTAACTTAAATAAGGTTTTTGATTGATTGTTCTAAACTTATGGCGTTTTCAACTGGCTGCTCTGGAACACTATCAGGGAATTCTTGTCTTTTTTTCTTTCTTTCTTTTAATAAGAGTCTCCGTGTGAAGATGTTAGTAACCAATAATGTAAGAGTAGAAGAAATGCATACTATAAAAATGAATATGGCCATCTTCAGCAATGTAAGACTACACAAATCAAATAAGTAAGCGAACAATTGAAAGTAAAAAAAAAAATATTTTACATGCTTTAAGTAAAAAGGGGTCGTTTAGTTAACAGAACGTAGTTGATTGGTCAACACACACCTTAAAAGAGGGTTAATTTAAGATAGTTACGTTAAAAAGTCAAAAAGTTGAAGTTTTACATGACAGAGATCAGCCATTTCGATTCAATTTTTACGTTCTTGGATAGCGTTGACATTTCAATGAAAAAAAATTCTTTGAAGCGGTGAATCACATTTATTCAAGAAGGTATTATAAATACACATAATTTGCATGACCGGAATAATGAGAATCTTCATTGAACACGTAATCGATCGCATCAAAAACAATGGCCAACAAAGTTTTGGGCTGGATTATCAATAGAGATCGGAATTACATATTTTAACGTCATAATGCGAAAATAATTTGGAAGTCGGGGGAAGTCGATCTCTAATTATTACCTAACAAAGACGAACAAATTAGCGGTTTAAAGATTATTTCTTTATCGAAACAAAAAACGATCTCTATATCAAACAGAAGAAAAAGAAATGAAAAATAACTTTTAAATATTATTACTACAGATCGGAATTACATATTTCAACGTCATCATGCACGGCATTCTATCGGTGTTTTGTTGTTTTTACGACTCCCGTAAAATAATTTGGAAGTCGGGGGGAGGGGGAGTGGGGTGTTCCTCAGATTATTTCAAAAAGGATTTGTCCAATAAAGACGAATTAAAAAATTAATCTTTTAGTTTTTCACGAAAAAATTAACCGTTCTTTTCTTGATGAGGTCGAAATATAAGATTCCGATCTCTAAATATTAATGTTACAAATTTAGGGTTTGTTAAATTTATTTTAAAACAGAAACTTTAACACAGTAGCAAAATAAATAAATTAAAAATAGGTCGAGCGATCGGTTAACTTCAATGTGAACTGTTTCTTATTTCCCCGGCCGACTGTTTAAATACGCGATACTGGCAGGCGAGATTATTCGATCTCGCGAAAGATCCAACTCGTATCAATTCAAAACGCAAATTTAAAATGCCGGGTATGACCTACAATCTTGTCCCTGTTGATATTACGTCAGGAACGTTACAGTATTGCAAAGAGACGAATAAAAAAAATGCTATTGATTTTATTGCCAACTCAAACCGTTTTACTTATCATAATCAGGGAAAAGAATTCAGACCACTTAGCGTTTACGTCGAATGCACTATTCACTTCTACCGCGTTTCCGCGGCCCTGATGCATCGAATTATTATTGAGTGGGAGGCGTTCGCACTTCGCAGAAATTATTGTAGGCGAGGCTGATACAGTCCGAGTACTAAATTTTCATACCGTTCGCCGAACAAGTGGCCCGAATTCTTTTCCCTGATCATAATATTTGTCAACGATTTTAATATGCCAAAGTTTATGTACGCAAATAATAGTGCATGAATAATTGTAATATATCAAAACAGATGAGCAAAATTTGCCTTACACAACTGGAATAAATCAATAACATTAAAAGGTTATTTACCTATACTTTTTTTAATACATTAAAATTAACAGCTAAATTTTAGTATGTCACGCGATATTTATCGAAATATATGTATAATGATTCAATACATCAACATTGGCAGCTGACGTCAAGATATTATATAAAGTAACAAAGCTACAACTTTACACAAGTCAGTCATCTTTTTCACATTGAATATTTTTTCTGTGATTTCAAATTTTTGGTCGGCACTGTACACTTGTTCCATGGATAAAACTACATGCAGAATTTTATTGAATGGTCGTTGAGTGAGGGCAGCAACAAAAGTGCTCCAAATCAGCGCACGGATAGCTTGTTAAATTAACAAAAATTAATTTTAAAACGTTTAAAAAAAAGAATGGAATATACAGTTGTTTAATAAACTGGGGCGAACAATAGTTGGAAGTCCATTATAGGCAGGTTCACACTGATAAATTAAACACAAATTCTATTCGTAATGTGTACGATACAACTTGAATTTAATTTCCCTTGATAAACGAAGCTTTGATGTACAGCGAACCATCAAAAGATTTATTTTTAATTACCGGAGAATTGTATTTAATGTTTATGTATGTTATGTTCAGATGACATAAATTGTTACTTTTTTAGTCAATTATTTATTTAAAAATATGATTTCGCTTCCTCAAACAGACATTCTCAAGCAGGAAAGAAGTTCTCTTTATAATTCGGTCGTATATACCGTGCCTTCAACTGAATTCCTCATTAAAGTGGGCTATGATTTCACTGTTTTTTTCTCCTAGGATTTACAGCACTGATAGCTATTCAATTTTTTAATTAAACAAATGTCAAATTGACACTTTGTATTTTCAATTAATTCAAAATGTTAGAATTACAGCAGAAAATATTTATTGTTGAAAGTTATTTTCAAACCAGTAGAATAGAAAATGGACAGTTAGTTTATTCAATTAATCAGTGTGTACAGAAGTTTCGACAACAGTTTCCTAATTTTGCTATTACTTATGAACAGCTAGTTAAACATATCAATGCTTGTGTTCTTAAATTTCGTGAAACAGGATCACTTGGTCGCAAAACAGGGAGCGGAGCAGCTAAGAAAAGGACTGCAGCCTGCGTTGAAGATGTTCGGGATCCAATGGAACACTCTCCCAAGAAATTTATTGCGAAACTTTCACAAGAAGTTCAGCTATCAGTGGGAACATGTCACACTATTCTTAAAAAAGACTTAAAGCTTTATCCATATAAGATTCAAGCAGTCCACGAACTCAGGCCAGTAGATTTTCACAGAAGAACAGAATATTGTCAGTGGTTTCTTGATAACTTAAACAACGACGACATTCTTGACAAGTGTATCTTTTCCGATGAGGCCTGGTTTCATCTCTCAGGGTATTTAAATAAACAGAATATGAGAATGTGGTCAGCAGGAAATCCCCATGAATTTGTGGAAACTCCATTACATCCATTAAAAATTGATGTTTGGCTAGCAGTGTCAAGAAGGCGTATCATCGGACCAATATTTTTTAACGACTCAGTAACTGCTGAAAGATACCGAAATGAGTTATTAGAACCTTTCATTAATCAACTACATGATGATGAACTTACAGAAGGGTTTTTTTTTCAGCAAGACAATGCTACTGCCCGCACAGCTCATCAAACAATGACTTTCCTGCAGCAGTTTTTCGATAATCGGATTGTGAATTTTCCTGCAAGGTCTCCGGATCTCTCAGTTATGAATTACTTGATTTATCCGTACATGAAAAAACAGTTTTTAGAACTACGTGTCACACAATCGAAGAACTTCGTGCGGGCATTACAAATGTGTGTGCTAACATAACCCCCGAACACTTAGCAAACGGGTTTGAAAACATGAAACGCAGAGTACGCTTATGTATTCAAGCTGAAGGAGAGCACTTTGAGCATCTACTTTAAACTTTTATGTTGTGTTTTTATTTGATGTTATGATCAGTACTGACAGTTAATGACAACTGTTTTCTCTAGAATTGTGTCGCCAACTTCATAAAGAAATCACAGCCTACTTAAATGAGGAATTCATTTGAAGGCACGGTAGATTTTACAAAGTGTTTATTGTTCATTTATAATTAATGTTTTTAATGCCAATTGTAACAAAAAGATATATACATTGTATTTATTAAATATAATATCTTTAAATCAATTAAATTTTAAAACATGCCTGTTGAATATGTGCTGTGGACAAACAGATAATTTAATAAATGGCTAATGGTATAAATAAATCGATTTGCTTTGTACTTTTTAAATTATATTTTCAATCCGCTTGCGCACAATTTGCGCATAATTAAATATAAGTCTTCAATTTATTGGTATAAAATAAATAAAAAAGCGAGAGCGGCCGGTTTTCCAAAGGAGCATAATTTAAAATGATTAGATTAATTTATAAAAGGTCAGGGCATAATGAGAGAAATCTCTCAAAGTGAAGTAGACATCTAATCATTTTAATTCGAACACGAGTTCCTTAATCTTGGTAATTTGGCGAGATCAGAGATTCATCTCCATCATTTCTTGCGCGAGAGCGCGGCCATTGATGATCAAAGATGTAAATGCAAAACGATTCCGTTAATTTTACTTTTGATGTCGCCGTAGTTGGAAACTTGGCGATGGGACTCCTCCTGAAAAGATATCTCCGAAATCAACTTCTTACTGTCGCTTACCTTTCATCCATTTAGTTAGTTACACTTATTGGTGGAGGGTTCTTTGGAGGAATTTTGCTTTAAGCGCAGACATTAAAAAAAAAGTCCGACGTCGTCATTAAAAACTTCGAAATTCAATACGTGCACATTCGTGAGTGTGTGTGTGTGTCTGTATGCACGTATGTATGTATTTCGAATGGCGGTGGAACATAAAATGAAATTTATTTCGTACATTTTACGTTGGACTTCAACAGAGACAAGCTTATACATAGATCAAATAGACAAAGCGCCGGTATAAACCAACAAAGAGAATAAGCACATTTCAATGTAAAAACCTTTAGTGAGAACGGCCATGACAGCGCAAAGCTCCTAAGCTGGGGTTAGGGAAGAAAGACTGCTAATAGAGCTTTCCGGAGCTTTTACCAGCGCGCTGAAACCCAATTCATGATCCAATAACAAAAGACAACGATATTATCGGCCGCTCGGACAAAGAGTGAAACGGAATATAGTTTGGATCACGATTGAATTTTCCCTGGAAAATGCACAGGTTTTTCCTATCTGTAAATGCGAGATACGATTTGCAAAGACCTATGCAAATATTTTATTTTCAAAATACTTGTAATAATGCGGCATAAAATTAAAAGAAATTGTATCCTAATGAAAACATCATCTAAAGAAGGCTTCATTACAAGTTTTCAAAAAAAAAAATTCAAAGTAAATGGTACAAAGAGAAAGTTAAAAGCATGAATTGGACCGGTAACACTTTATGTACGTGGGCTGCTGGAAAAGTTTCTGGAAACGATATGAAAAAACGGACTTGAAATTTGGTAAACGGTATCATTGTTTTTCGAAGTATTCGCCTTTGACGTCAATACACCTTTGCATACGCTCGAACCAATTTCTAAAGCACGTTTTCCACTCTAAAGATGGTACCTCAGCAACCAGTGTCCGGAATGTTTCAACCGCTGCTTCAGCCGACGAAAATCGCTCAACACGCATTTTATTTTTGATATTTGGGAACAAAAAGAAATCATTAGGTGATAAATCAGGTGAATATGGACAATGAGTCATTAATTCAACGTTTCTGTTGGACAAAAAATCAACTGTTTGACGGGCTGAGTGAGAGCTGGCGTTGTCATGATGGAGAATAATTAGTCGATTTCGATTGTTTCTTCTTATTTGATCGATGACTTCCGGCAAACAAATTGTAGTATACCAATTAGCATTCACGGTTTTTCGATCCTCTAAAGCCACGGTTGCTACATGTCCGGTTAAACCAAAGAAACAAGCAATCATTTGCTTCGCAGCACTGCGTGAACGGACAACTTTTGTTGGTTTTGGTTCATTTTGAAATACTCAAACGGTAGATTGTTGTTTACTTTCTGGCTCGTAAGAATAGATCCACGTTTCGTCACCAGTAACGATGTTATAAACTAAATTTGAACGACCTCCATTGAATTTCTTGAGCATTTCTTCGCACCATTTGACGCGACCCTGCTTTTGCGCTTCTGTTAAATTGTGTGGGATCCAACGACTGCAAAGCTTTCGTACGTTCAAATGATCATGCAAAATCTGGCGTATTGCTTTCATGTCAATGCGTAAAGATGCTTGAATCTCACGCTATGTCACATGTCGATTTGGCTCAAGCATTTCACGCACAGCATCTACATTAGTGGCAACAACAGATGTTGATGGACGACCTTCACGAAATTCGTCACTGAGAGAGGTACGTCCACGCTGGAATTCGGCAAACCAATTATAAACACTGCTCTTTGATGGTGCTTCATCTCCAAAAGCCAAATGAGGCATTGTTTCGGCGTTAGACCACATTTGAAATCGTAAAAAATCACGGCACGAAAATTTTCACGCGAAATTTCGATGTTTACACAAAATTACTTTTTCTCAAATGCTGTACAAACAAAACTAGTTCACTTGGATAGGAACTGTCAATAGAATTATTGGCGAAAAATTTTTCAAATATGACAGTTGATAAACGCTAACAATTCTAGACCTACTAGAATCCAGAAAATTTTCCGGCAGCCCACGTACCCAAACGGGAAACAGAAAATGCAACAAATTAATTAACTACAATTTTAGAATTGATTTTAGGGATTCATTAATGCGGATGGCATTTATTAGCTTCATTATTTTTATGACAAAATCATTTTTTTTATTTTCAAAAAGATATCTTGCATGAATTTTCTTAATAAATGAAGAGAAATCGTTTAAAAATGTTAAGTTTTTACTTTTAAATTAATACGTCGTGCGTTATTTTTGAAACTTAGACCATTAAAACCAGGGGTTGCCAACGGGGTGGATGAAAACTTGAAAGGCGTCGATGAACCTATAAAGATCAGTCAAGAGGTCGATGAGCCTATTAGGGTCGATAATGTATAATAATAGTAGACTCCAAGTTGACTAAATTTTGTTACGACTTTGGGATTCGCTAATAACTACTCGTTGATTAATTCCCAACCTTTATTAAAGACACAGTAATTATCCACAGAATATACAGGGAAGGACAAAAGTATGGAACCGGCTTAACATTTCGAAAACTATTTGACAAATCAAATAATCACTGCAACGAATAGAAAATTCGATTTGATACTGAATTCCGAATATTTGACAAACTGATAAGATTAATAATTAAATCAGACCACCAGCAGCAGCCCTGAGGAAGTTCTTCTGGAATGAAGAGCAACACGTCGGCAGTAGAACAAATCCGAGACACGTGGTTTCAACCGGAAGCCAAGAATTCAACCATGGACGATGAGGTTTCAACATTTGACATATTATTTATGAAAGCTTTCTCTTCTTCCGATAACTCGTTACAAATTATGAAGACAATAGTTATCTTCAATAATAATAAATTTACCTAATTTAATTTCGGATGTATGTATACGTGAAAAATGAATCATAATTTCCATTTTGGATTCAAAGGAGGTTGATTTTTGAAATGCCTCTGATTGATTTATTCCTTGCAATCTCGCACTTGCTTGCAGGGTTGGAAAAAAAAATGTTTTTTTTTTTAAAGAACAAAACTTCTGTTTTTTTGTTTTAAACATGTTTAAAATTGACTGTAAATTAAACATGTTTTAAACAAGAAAAACAGCTGTTTAAAACAACTTTTAAATGTTTAAATTGCCCTTACAGCTTACATAAAAAGATATATATTATTATTATTATTTGATATTTTTGTAAAAAGTAGAATTTATTAAAATTCGATCTCTAATTAGAAGAAAGATGAAAAGTTTGTAATGTTAGATTATGTACCCTTTTAAAAATAATGTATGTACTTTGATAATAATTTAAATCATTTAAGGCAGAGCTTGGTTTATTTAGGATCTACGGTCGCGGTGTTTTAAATGATTTTCAAAGAAACTATGAAGTATTTGGTGTCAACATACTGAGAAAACATTCCCAATAAAAACTAAAATCAAATACAATCCAAAGAAATATTTTTTTCAAATTACTTGATCGCATTAGAACTAAAATACATGACTCGTGGCTTTCAATGCTGGAAAACAAAAATTTCAAATATGTAAAAACATGTAGGATGTTCCATTTAAAATAACAAAGTTGATATTACTTTCGGCGAAACCAAAAGTCCAGTAGGTATATGTCTGAAATTTCAAATTAAATTTTTGTTTAATTCATCGTTTTCAAATTTTAAACAAACCTTAAAATTCTAGAAGGGCGAATATACGACCTTGGGGCACACGGTAGAAATTCAATGAAGACAAATTAAACGATAACGTTATAAATAGTTTAAACAGGGACATCCTACGATCACTTTTTGACCTTACATTGCATTATCGTTGACAAATTCAAGCCAATTTGCTACAAAATAACTCATCCCGTAGCCCATAGTATGAACAGCGAAGCGGAGGACCCAGTATGTTTCAAAACTTAATGTAATAATAAAAGGTTAAATATTAAAAAGGTGTTTAAAAATTTTACAATATAAGTATTATTCTGGTGATCAGTAATAATTAATGAATCGAATATAATCAATCTAATGCAATTTAAATTTAGTTCAAATCAGAGCTACAGTGTAGTCATCACGTCATCTGCTCAGCCACGCATTGTCTACAATTATTAAAACAATTGATATGAGAACAAAGTAAAGTTTAAAGTTAATCTGTTAGTGAAATTCAGACCCTAAACAATTAACTTCTGGTTACACAGTATTACGTTGCAAAAATAAAACACATATATCAAAAGTTGTCTTTTTTAGCTTAAAGTAAAAAATTTAATTTAAAACATTAACAAAAAAAACATGTTTAAAACTTCTAAAATAAAGCATTTATATCAAAAGAGTTCTTTTTTAGCTTAAAATTACAAAAATGAATTTAAAACATTATCAAAACAAAAACATATTTAAAGCAGATGGTGTGTTTTTAATTCGGTGTTTTAAACTATGTTTTATAAACAGTTTGTTTTAAACTTTCCAACCCTGCTTGCACGACCTTAGTGAATACGCTCCCAACGGGTCGGACACTTATTCTTAATGACCCTGTATGAGCTGTAAATATTTTCCTATTTCAATTCGTTTATATTTGGTTCACATTTTTTAAACTATGCAGCAAGTTATAATAACCTGAAAACATATGAAGTGTACCTTATCTCTTTTCAACTATAACAGTTCGTCTTTCGTTTGAGTTGACGTTACATGAATCAAACAAAATTCATTGAAAAAAATATTGTGTTGTATCAAAGATAGAAAAACGGAAAGATCAGTCTAGGGGGAAGCTTTCGAGTGGCCGGTTTTAAATAATTATCAGTTTTCTAAGCGCGGTCTTATATTGTTACAGAAATGTAAAATATGCAAAAAGATGCACTTAAAAGGAAATCGCTCCAATACAAATCCTCAGCAGGCTTCCAACCAAAAGCAAAAAAAAAGAAAAAATAAGTGACTGAAAGCGCCTTTGAATTTATTTACACTTCTCAGCTACTTAACTCTAATGTCTCTAATCCGCTCCGTAAGCTCTTATAGCACCTTAAGTGCCTCTCAATTATTAGCAAGTGTGCTCTGTATTGGTCCTTAAGTCTAAGGGTTCTTAGGTATGCCGACGAACTGTATTTGTCAACATTTTCAGGGGATTTAACGGACGAGTGCAAAAAGTTACGCTTAGAATGTGACAGGCTGGTCGCATGAGCATTACGGATATACGTTTTCTACCGTTATTATACTTGAAATAATATTTTGATTCGTGTACAAAATTATTCCTAGACATTCATTTATGATTCACAGATAAAATGATATTAACGGCGACGTTTCGCTGCACGTTGTCCTCCTCAGGATAAACCCTAAAATTATGAAGAAAAATAAACAATCATATAATTTTTGACGAGTATCAAAACAACAATAAAATATTTTAAAGGAGTATAGGAGGGATTACGTTACGTATATTACAGAAGAAGAGCTTATGACGGAAGACATTTTTTTATTTTTATTATCTCATCATAATATTTAAATTATTTTAAAAAATACTTGTGACGTAGATGGATGGATTATCAAAATAAAAGTAAGTATTACTAACCAATCAGTGATAACTGTAAGCCCCCTGGTGTAAAAATAAAATAACCAGAGGAAACAAAAGACACTCTTTAACCAAGCAATCGGCCAACAAAACACAGGGCAGTATCTCATGGGCGAGATGACGAAACCTAATCAGAGCCGCAGCGAAAACCAAATTGAAACACTAACAAATGAAACGGGAAAAATAAGAACGGGTATCGATTGAAAAAAGACAACAATAGGAATAAATTGGGGAGCGATTGTTGTCCGTGATTGTCGTTTACCCTACCAAGAGGCGCTTTGAAGTCGCTTTTTAATCAGTCTCAAATGTATTGAAGAGCTTCTTTGACATTTGACCGAATAATACGCCTTTTATATTTTACTTGCTCTAGGATTATATAGATATGAATTCCATATCCCGTATTACGGATCTGTAGAATACGTACGGGGCTCGGCGGAGTAGTAATTATTTGGGCAAGTTGTGACGACGGCTTAATCCCCTCAAAAGAAATATTCTGCCACAATACAACATTCATTAAACGCATGTGATACTTCGTTTACTTTTTATTTAAACGTATAAGGCAGAACTAAATTTAATGCCACGAAAAAACAGAGCAGATATCTACATTTTATTGGAAGTAAAAGGCCTGCGAAATTTTAATCACTTAGGGAAACTCGGAGAGCATTTAAAGGATACGTTACCGTAATAAAGAATGACATGGTTTAATGTTTGGTTAAATATTTTGAAATTTTTAGTACTCACTGAAAAGCGCATGATATAATTCAAGTTCAAATAAAAAAAATTTAAAAGTTTAAACTCACTCAAATGTAGAAAACAGTCGATTTTGAACTCAAATATCTGAGAAGAGAAACAAGGGCGAGGATAGTTTGTTGAACATCGATATTTTTGTTTAAATTAAAACGATAGTAGACTGTTTTCACATCCCAAACATTTGCGTTGTGTAATATACAGGGCGTATTGAAATGTACGACAAGTATTCACATCACTTTAAAATTGTTGAAAACTGATTTCTAATTTAACAAAGTATATTAAGTGCTACCCACGGTGAAAGATATATTAGGTGACTCTACAAAAGCGGTTGTATGTCGATATGTGCGCATGAATGCGGGAGATCATTGCGTGAGCGACAGCTGAAAGAGGGGTTCAAACATCAATGCGCGAGAGAGAACGGTGTTTAACCTTTCAGCATGAGATAACATTAAAATATTTCTCGCAGTTGCGTGCACGTTCCGAACGCCCGCACTACTACCTATTGATTCTTTACTGTGGTGCTACCTAATATCGCAAAAAGTACATAAAACTTGCAACGATTTAGTTCACTTATAATTTAATAATAATAATAATAATAATATTCTTTATTGCCTAACAGAAAGTTCCAATTACAAGGCAAATGCTACTCCATAACAGAGGTTTATGCTTATCCGATTAACTTACAATAAGCTACGACTAAACATTAACCAACTAATTAATTAACTAAGCTTAGCTAACTTAACTAAATCTTAACTTAAGCGATAACAATGAGATACGTGTAATAGATTCGCAGATGATGTTAGAATTAACTAATTAAAATAGTAGCAAGAAGAAGAGAGAATAAATTGGAGAATGAAAAATAGAATGGATAATGGAGAAAGAGGGCAATAAGGTTAAGAATAAGACTTTAGAAATCAGTCATTATCTAGAAGCTTTACTATTGAGACAAGATTATCATTGAAAATGTCACATCTTAAACAGATATTATTATAGATTGAACACCTTACATGAACTGGAGATCTCAATAACATGTTGGTTCTTGCTATGGAAAGATAAAAGTAGAAGATTCTCTTGCTTCGGGTCTTGGTACTAAAAAGTTTAATTTGTTTAATAGAAACGGGCAATCTACCTGATTATGCACTAATTTATACAAAAGAGTAACAACAATACATTTTCTCCTGTGACTAAGTGATGAAACTTCGAATCTTGATAGTAACTGTTTCTGATCTAACCCTCTCTCAGGATATACACCATGTCTCTTGAACCACATATATTTGAAAAATTTTCTCTGAACATTTTCTAAGATAGAAGAATGCCATTTCAATATCGGTATCCAAGCAATCACTGAATATTCCAATCTGGACCGGATTAAAGAGAAATAAAGCATTTTTAAGGCTTTTTCATTGGTGAAAGATCTACAATTTCTAATAATAAAACCTATCATTTTATTTGATGATTTGACCAGTGACAGCACGTGTTGAGAGAAGGTAAGTTCAGAATCAAAGATTATCCCGAGATCTCTTACAGTTGTAACTCGAGCGAGAGGAGCCTGACCCACCTTATATTCAAATATCCACTTCTTTACGCACTTAGAGTACGTCATGACTTTACATTTATTAATATTAAAATGCAGACTGTTTGCCGCACACCACTGATTAACTCTGTCAATGTTTAGCTGTAGAGTAACACAATCTTGAAAAGAGTTGATTGAATGGAAGAATTTGGCATCATCGGCAAACAGCTGAACTTCACAATCAACTGATTGGCATAGGTCGTTTATGTAGAGTGCAAAGAGGAGAGGACCCAAGTTCGATCCTTGAGGTACACCTGATGGCGCTGTGAAATAGTGGGATTTGAAGCCATTATGGTGGACGTATTGTCGTCTTTGGTCCAGATAAGATTTAAAAAATGTAATTAGGTTTTCAGTAAAACCAAAACCAGATAATTTATTTAACAGTATTGAGTGGCTAATGCTATCGAATGCTTTACTAATATCAGTGTAGATGACGTCAACTTGTCCTCGTTTGTCAAGTGATTCAGTTATAAACTGTACAAAACCGGTTAGGTTAGTTCGCCGTTCAGTAAATCCATGTTGAGAAGGAGATATAAGATTTTTTACACTGGGGTAGATTTTGGCATAAATGACAATTTCAAAAATTTTAGCAAAGTTTGATAAGATCGAAATAGGCCTGTAATTGGAGATAATTGTAGGATCCCCAGATTTGAGGACAGGAATAACTTTAGATAGCTTCCACTGATGAGGAAAGCAAGCAGATCTAACAGACAGATTGAAGAGAATTAAGAGGGGTTTAACGAATACATCACAACAGTCTTTAATTAGAAAACTGGGCACTTGATCATCTCCTGCAGTCATTTTGTTTTTCATTTTTTTGATGGCACAGAGTATATCAGTTTCTTGTACCTGATTAATATTAATCGAAGTCATATTGATTCCATTTATAGGTGAATTAACGATATCATCATGAGAGTAGACTGAGCTAAAGTAATTTCCAAAGTTGTTTACAATGTCTTGGGGATTATCACTACTAACATCATTATATTTAATAATGCCGGGGATTCGTGTACTACGATTTTTGGTTTGAATATATGACCAAAATGCGCGGGGCTCCCGTGAAAGAGATTGCTCGATGTTCAACAGATAATGTTTGTGAGATTCTTTTATGCTTGTTTTTACTATCGCTCTAATACGTTTGAATTGATGATAGTAAGTGTCGAAGTTAGTACGTTTGTATTTTTTGTAATAATTATTTTTTAGTTTAATATTAGAGATAATGTCTCTCGTAAACCATGGTGGGTAACTGGATTTTCTTGCTTTGAACAGTGGAACATGTTCATCTAGAATCTTATATAGGATACTGTAGAATTCATTACAAGCAAGATTAATTTCAATACAGTGTTCTAGTGATGACCAATCACACTTGAGTGGAGCATTATATAGACTCGGATAATTAGCTTTACGAAAATTATAGCATTTAAAATTTTCATTGGCTTGAAAAATAACATTAGGTGCTGATTCCATGTCAAACTCGATAGAGAGCGCAGGATGAAAGACATCTTCTTGGACATAAGACATAGAATCATGTCGAACATTACATTCAAAGTTAGCTAATACTAAGTCTAGAAGTCGACCTAGTGAGTTATGAATATTGTTATACTGAGACATTCCCATTAGAGTTAAGAAATTTTTGAGTAACGTGCTTTGTGCATCGTTTATGGAATCTTTACAATAGTTAGGTAGATTGAAGTCACCTATGATAAATAACTTATTCATGTAGGTACAGTTCTGTTTAAAATAATCAAGTAATATCTGTAAATCGCTAACTGTTGGAGTATGTGGTATGTACAATGTAAAAATATAATTTGCATTTGGTTGAAGCACATTTTTTTCTATTTTTTAATATGGAAATGTGTTGCAGCTGTTTAAAATATGCATTCAGTTAACTGATGAAATCACATGGTGCAGTAAACAAAAATAAATTAACAGTAAAAAATAACGATTAAATTATGAGAATGCTTTAAAGTGATAATAATGATATTCTAAGAGGAATCAGCTTCAATTGATGATACATAGATATAAAATAGTATGAAGATTTGAAGTTTTTAACACAATTAAAAAATCAGTTTGAAATAAAAGTTTGCGTATAATTCATTGCTAACTTTACAAGATGACACATGTAACCAAGTGTACCGCGGCTAGCTTTCTCGGAGTCGCCGCCAGCAGAGCGCCCAGAACGGTAAAGCACGCCCCAGGTCCTAAAAGCTCTGGAATCCTCCGGTATCCACAGTCTAAAAATACTATGGCGCTTCCGAGCTTCGGGGGAGTCCGGCGTTCGTATATAAGCTAAACAACGATGGAAGCTTAGAGTTTGGGTTTAGTCAGAGTTGGCGATATAAGGCCGTCGGGTTCTAGTCTATAACCTACGTTCGTCCAATTTATTAATTACTGATAATCAATCAACAGTGTTTTGTGTAAGCCTCTACCTCTACAAGACCATGTAAGTTACAAGTATTTCTTTTTTAATTTGATAAATTATTGTGTTCCTTATTTTAAGTACGACGCTTAATACGGCTACCCCTAAAAGATGACCGTAACATTCGGTGAAGCGCCGCTGCTTTACCGTAACATTGCTGGATGCGCATTTTTGGACATTTGGTGGAGGTGCCGGGCATCAATCCCAGTATTTCTCACAACATTGTACCTATCGAGTTTGTCTTCTCTTTTTTCCTCTATGGATAGTCTATCCAACATTTTAATATCCCGTACGGAGTAAAAAATTGAATGTATTTTATAAAAAAATTCACGTACAATAAATATAAAAATTTCTGTCCTTCTTTTTGACGTTTTAGGCGAGTCCCTTTTTAATTTTATTGGCCTCAAATCTCGATGCCTTTGTTTCTAGGTTTGAGGTTTAAATTTTGACCGTTCTCAAATTGTTTGCTGGTCAGATACAGTATCAGAAGTCGCTCAAATACATTACGGTGTTCCGCAGGGTAGTATTCTTGGGCCGTTTCTTTTTATTACTTACCTTAATGATTTGAGCAGATTTATTGAACTAGGAGACATTATTCATTATGCGGATGACACCTCATCTATACTTAATTACACATCTCATGAAGAGTTATCACATAAACTTAATATATTACTTAAGAAAATGATGGATTGGTGTTATTCCAATAACTTATCTTTAAATGTCAACAAGACAGTTTTGGTCCCTTATTCATTAAGCACTGCGCAAGTTAAACTAGAAGATCTTAATGTTGACATTCCTATTGACACAAGTGTAAATTTCTTAGGGCTAACTTTTGATTCAGGCCTTACTTGGAGTGATCATTGTCTCAAATTGACAAAATCATTAAATTCTGCATGCTATTTACTAAGAAAACTTAATGGCAGCGTATCTCTTGAAGTTTTAAAAATGTTTTATTTCGGCTGCGTCCAATCTAAATTAAATTATGGCATCCTTTGTTGGGGAAATTCGTCTTCATCGAATTCTTTATTTATAATTCAAAAACGCATAGTAAGAGCCATGGTGGATATAAAAGCACAAGTAAGTTGAAGAAACTTTTTTAAAGAACTTAAAATTTTAAACATATAAAATAGCGACATCTTACTATCGCTTTTTGACCTAACATTGCAGTAGGATAGACAAATTGAAGCGGGATTTGCTCCTAATGAGTCCCCCATGCAAGGCGGCCATGCTTGCTATCAAAGCAAAATTAAAGATTTTAGAACAATTTTGTGCAAATCGTTTTTGATTGCAGTGAGAACCTCGAGCAGCCTCTGGACAGCTGTTTAACCCCTGCTTGGGGCTTCTTCAGCAGAAACGTAGCTCGACATTTTTTTGGTCTGCAGTGGGAATGTCGAGCTACGTTTCTGCTGAAGAAGCCCCAAGCAGGGCTGAAACAGCTGTCCAGAGGCTGCTCGAGGTTCTCACTGCAATCAAAAACGATTTGCACAAAATTTTCTTTTTAAATTTTAACATTGCTTTCTCTATTTATTCTTAATTGCCTAATGTATGTTAAGAATAACGAACAGTTGTTTATAAGAGAGACTGATATTCGGAACTGTAATACTCGTTCACATGGAAAACTCAAATTTTACTTACCACAACATCGAACAACCAAATTCCACAATAGGTGTTTTACATAGCAATAAAACTTTATAATCATCTCCCTGTTAATTTGAGACAATTAAACTCTAACAACAAATTTAAAAAACAAATTAAGTACTATCTTGAAACAAATGCCTTTTACTCTATTAGAGAATTTTTTACATCTGTGAACCACTGTGATATTAGGTGATCTTTCAACTAAATTATTAGTATTGTATTTTTTCGTCGCATTTTTATATGTTTATTTTTATATTATATTTTAATTGACAATTTCTATTTTGGAATAATTATCTTTTAATATGTATCAAATTTGTATGACAATTGCTAACATCTGATAACTACCGATCTAATCAGTATTAAAAAATTATTATTATTATTATTATTATTATTATTATTATTATTATTATTATTAGGTACAGAAATAGTCAAAAATCGCCCTTAGCGCCGTTTTTCTATGAAAGAAAATTTGGCCTCTCTCTGTCAATATGGGTATTTCTAGGGATTATCGGACACGTGACTCTTCTCTTATGTAATTTCATGTGAATTTGACCGAATCAATAAAAATCAATTTCTTAAAAGTGTAAATTCATCTACAACGATTGAAAATATTTTTTGAGATAAAATTCAAAACAGTATTTAAGAAAAGGTATCACATAATTGAAATTAAAAGAAAAGCCCAAATTCAAGCCAATTCGAAACGATATTATGCGGAGCATATTGTACAGGGTGTTCCATTTCCGATGGAATTGTGTAGGATCTTCGTTAATAACGGAACTAGAATATCATCAAAATTTTAACAGCAAATGACTCACTCTTATTTTCAAAGATAGCAAAAAAATTACAAAGACATTTTTTATTCGACTCTTAACGCAGATCATGGTTTCTTAATTAAATCTCATAAAAGTTTCATAACGGCTGAGGTACAAATCGAACTTTTGTGTTTGTTTTTTTTTTTTTTTTAATAGAAGTCGTAGTTAGCTTTGACGTCTTTCAAAAGAATATTTTTTAGCTTTTCAAAAATATTTAGTAATTAGTAGTTTTTGTTATTCAAAATGCTGAGTTACAGGAAAATTAATCTATTTATCATTTTAGGTAAAATTTAATATACAGGATGAATGGTAAGTCGACGTATTCCTTTGAGTGAGTGTTAGCAGAGCTCATTTGCAATTGATTTGATCATATTATACATTATACAAAAGGCAATAGTTAATGAGATATTTTAATTTTTGCGTTTTCCTTAGAAATACGCTCCCTACTAACATTTATTTAACATTAATCAGAGAGTATAAAAGGTTTTCTTGTGTAAGGTGTAAATAATTTTTAGTCACTTCCCAGGGATATTTTAAAATTTTCAAAATTTTGCAATTGGCAACCTCTTCAACAAAAGCTATCAATCGACATCAAAACGTTGAGGACGTGCACGGATTTTAAGGCTTTAGAGTCTAGGGTAATTACATTATACTTGGTAAAAGTCAATACATACATAATTATATCAATGTGTATTGCACATACATGAAAACCATTCGTACAAGACTAAAATCGACCTAGACAATAACCAGTATTGCCAACCATTCTATAGAATATTCCTTTACCACGTTCCAAAAATTCCTCAAAAATCCTCAAAATTCGTGGCATTTACAGTCGTATTTGTTTCACTAGGACCGACAATTTGCTGGATCAATTAAAATACAGTTCAGTTGGAGAGGTAAGACTAATTTTTTTTTATTTAATATTATTTAAGTTCTATTTGTAGTTTTTTTAAGTGTTGTGTTCTCAAAAAATCCCATTTCTTTTGACAACATAATTCACGACTGGATCAGTTTAAATTGAAGTATCGAATTCCAAAATTTGAGTAAAGCTCATTTTCAATTGATTTGACCATATTATGCGTTTTACAAAATGCAATAGTTAATGAGATAGTTTAATTTTTGTGTTTTCCTTAGAAATACGTTCCCTACTAACATTTATTTAACGTTACTCAGAGATTATAAAAGGTTTTCTTAATATTTATGTTTTTCTGGTTAGACTAAATAATAGTACGTACTACGCAACAAACATTAAGTTACAAACTTTAATAAGTTTGAAATACAATGGCTGAAAAGACACATCTCTAAAAAAAATCCAACCTACTTGAACATTCATTCTGACTTATTTCCAAAATTTGGTAACACAATCAACTTGCAAATTATTATAAAAACTTCTCTGATTTATTGCCTTTCGAATGAGGGTATTAAGTTTTAGTAAAAATCTCTATACATCATACATCCATCAAATAATAATTATTAAGTGGGGGATAGAATATTCATTGTTTTCAATTTAGAGGATAACAGTTTCTCTTAAGTATTAGTTTCCTATATTCTTCAGTTGAGAGGTCCCTTAAAAAGTCCCGTGACTTCATAAAATTGGAAATTAACCAAAATTGTTCCAGTGTAAGCTCAAAGTTTGAATTTTTCGGTTTTTAACTGAAGCCGATTCCTCGGGGCCAAAGAGAATTGACTGGAAGGTGATTTTCTTGAACATTCATTCTGATTCATTTCCGAAGTTTTATAATACAATCAGCTTGCAAATTATTCCAAAAACTTCTTTGATTTATTGCCTTTCCAGTGAGGTACTAAGTTTTAGTAAAAGTATTTTACTTCCATTAATAGTATAACAATACTAGACGAACGTATGGATTTCGATCTCGTCCTTATTACACAGCAAATAGACTAATAAATAAAATTCAATAAATTTATAGTCCACATTTTTAATTATGTTTGATTTTCGAAATGGTTCCCTCTGGCTCGTATGCAAAATCTTGTCCTTTTTCGTACTTTCGTTTCACTCTGTCAGAGAAGGACAATAGGAAAAACTGAACAACAAGAACAAGAACTTGACAATATTAACAAAAATTAATGACAAGAACGGGGCTGCACAGATTATTTAAACAAAATTCAGAAAATTACAATTAACGACTGCAATGTTTGACATCGACAATTATTATCAAATGTATCTTAGCGTTGATACATATCTAAACAGACCAAGTCCTACTTAATAATAGAATTTGAGAAATATTTACGTCAGTTTTTGGTTGGAGTTAAGTTTAATACAAATATCATTTAATATGGTCATCCTTTGAAGGAAAATTATCCATAATCCATTAATCATATCATTCCAAACAAAAATACTCAAAAATTCTTTTGTAACAAGAAAAAAAGCGCCATTCTGTACAATCACAAAAAAAAAAAGAAAAAATAATCCGCACAGCACTGTTGTGATAATTTTAAAACCAGTGCAGTTACGTGAAAAAAGGGAAAATAATAAGGGGAATTATTCCGAACGTTAAATTACTTACTCACCATTAACGTTGGTTGGTAATTATTTTTGTAAAAGATTTCTGGTCCTGAAAAACAATGAGTATTGATCAGCGATGGTATTTCCATGGAACAGCATGAAAAGTACCGATGGCATTCAAGGAATACTCTAAACGATTCCGGTTGCACAACGCCATCGGTGTGAACAATAAGCCAGGCAAGTTCTTGCAAATTCCGATGCAGACGGAACGCCGGTCTTCTTAATCGCATAATCCGTTTGACACAATGAACAGTTGTTACCAAGCCATGCGAACATAAGAGATCGTTAGTTAGCAAAACACATCTATTGTCACCTTTTGTGACGACAATAGAACCTTAAGTACGCACTTACCAACACGTTTGCCCCGTACGCACAGAATGTGAGCCACCAAAATCAAACACCTAAATCCAACGATAGGTCGTGTAAATATATATATAGAAATCAATATTACCTTTTTTCAGTAATAAAATATGCATGAAATCTGAAGGAAGCAGAATTGGAACTTCGACAATGTTTACCTAGTTTAAGAATATCATAACTAAAGCAAGGATTTAGGTGCATTTTTAGGTTATGAGATTAATAGGGTGTATGTTGTGTTGAGTGATAACTCATAACCTAAAAATACAACTAAATCATTGCTTTGATTGGGGTTTCACCTGCTGCATGTTCATGTTGTGATGATTTTTGTGTTTCATATTCATTATTCAATCAATATTTGTATAACCCGGAGAATGACGAAACAGAATTGTTAAGTTCTCGAGACAAAGACACTTTTCCTAAAAAAAAATTGTTGTTTTATTTTACATGTGTTTATTTCTGATCAAATAAACAACGCAAGCTTTATGGTTGCCAGATGAAGTTTATGATACAGAAAGTATAAAGAAAATTGAAATGAAGAAAGAGAAGAACAAACGCAGAAAATAACTCAGTTTTTATTTATTCAGGAAATTATTGGCTGCAGTGAAATTTTATGACTTTGTATGAACGGTTATAAAATAATCAACAGAAATGGAGATTAAGAGAAATGCTTGAAACAAAAAAATACAACAAAACAAGGAAAAAATTAAGACAATTACCAAACAAATCTTAAATATTTATAAGTGCATTATAAAAACGACACAATTTCATCTTTAGGTGGTTAATTATGTTAATGTTATTAACGTGTAAACATGCTAGTGTACCTGTTAAAATATTTAGAGTAAGTATCTTAATTTAAATGTTCACTGTAAGTAAAATTGGGGAAACAGTTTTATATTCAATCTGTAAGCAAGGTAGATGACTTTTTACTCTTCATTTATCATTTATTTACTCTAATTAGAGTATTGCATCATGACATTCATGACTACATCTTCGGTAACCATTGTGAATATGATTTAAGGAAATTATTGTTCATATGAACCCATCCCCCAGAATCACTGTTCGTTCCCTTGTGTTCGTTTATTTGATTTTTAAAGATAATTTAATTCAACAGTATTGTAGGCGTATTCTAAGACTTGACAAAGAAAACGAAATCGAACATCAAGAACTAATACTTCAACCCGCTTACGCATTGTCCATCCAACTCACCTCAGTTCACCTGTGTATGTTAAACATAAATAATAATATATATAAATATAAAAAGATAATATTTCTCGGCAAAATTCTTTGATTAATTGCAGCTCTGTTAAACTGTTCGCTTCCTTAACTGATAAGTCGTGATCACATTTTGCTTTTGTAGTTATCACGTGAGATTTTATCAACAAATGCTGTTTTATCAAATTTAAAAAAGTAATAATTAGTAACTCATTTCAAAAATTGAAAAGGACATACTATTACGAAAGAAAAAACAAACAAATCAATAAACACGGCAACCAATTTACGAAAAACATAAAAGAAATCAATCATTATGGTCCTACAAGCGTTGGTTGCTATGGTTTATTTATTGATTCATTTGTGTACATAACAAGTAAAATTAATTATCTCGCGACTTGCCTCGAAAATGCAATTGACAATTGATTATAAAATTTATTGGCTTTTATTTTAATTAATCAATTCTTTTGCGTCTACTTTTTTGTTAAAGTTACAATTTTGTTCTGTCAAAATTTGAATATCGTTTTACGTATTTTTTAAAATTTTCAAGTTATTTCGTTTTAAATTTTTTTGTACTTTTTGCAACCTGATATAATTGTTGACACGATGATAATTCCCTTTCGTTATCTTACATTGTTTAAGTATTCGAATTTTGACAATGTAAAACCCAATAGATAATACTGTTGTATTTGTAATTTTTCTTGAACAGAAATAATTAGACAAGTCGTTTTTGTTTGTAGTGGGAATGTCGAGCTACGTCTCTGCTGATGAAGCCCCAAACAGAGCTGAAACAGCTGTACAGAGGCTGCTGCAATTAAAAACGATTTGCGACAAAATTTTTTGTAATATTTTTCTTATTAATTTTGTACAGAGATTTCAAGAAAGTCCGTGTCCCACGTGATCACCAAATGTCGAACGAAAGTATGTAACTCAATGTCATTCTCATAAGCGGCACGTTAGGTAAAACTTACATATGATCTTCGTAATTCATTTTACTCCTCGAGCCCAAGTTCTGCCTGCAGTTGGAGAAATTAAAATATTAAATGAAGACCCCATACAATGAATAGAATTTCCCTAAATATTAAAAGTAATATCTGATTTGTTTTTTTTATTTGCGAAGACAACGGATGTGCCTAATTTTTGTTTACTCTTGAATTTGTAATATTTGTATTAGATTGAAAATATATTGCTGTGACTTTGTACTTTTATTTTACTATTCCCTTATTGAATTGATTCTTCAAATATAACGTAACAGCCCTAACCATTGCAAAATATTGATTACACAAAAGCAAGAAAATCCAATTAAGTGAGTGAATAGGATAAAATAGGACAGTATATGAAAATAGATTGTCTTAGAAGTAAATCGGTTTGCGGTGAAGGCATGATACAACACGAACAAGAGTGGCTTGTAAAGTTGGCCGAACATAGAACGCTAGCTGTAGGAATTTATCGCTCCACTATACTGATCATTTCACTTCACAAAGTCGTCAAATTTACGTACATAAAGTAGCAAATATTGACTTGAAAACCTCAGACGGGATTGGAGAGCGGCAATTCGAATTTGTCAGGGGCATTCGGTGCCGATCCTCATTGGTTACGGGCGAAGGTGGGAGAAGTGGAAAACGAAAACGCAGGGGCGAAGAGTATCGCGATGTTTCACCCTCTCAGAATTGTGTACTTACTGAATAATTTACAACTTGTGGTAATTTGCTTCGAAGATTTTACGTCTTCTTTTTAATGTAAGATTTTCCATCCTCTACACTTCGTCTGATACCGATTTACACTGGATTTTGTTAGAGAACTTGAATACGGATAAAATTAATTATTTCACTTTTTAATATTTCTTTATCAGTATTATAAAAACAAACCATTTTCTGTCTTATTGATAACGATGAAGTGAACAGTCTCTAATACGGCGTGTTTTAAAATCATTTTCATCTAGTTACCTTTAAAACTTTTTTTGTGCCGCTCACTCTACCGTTTTGAAATAGCCACTTCTATCAATAGACTGTCAGCTATCAATCAATTGACGTCAGTTAATTTAAATTACTAGGCGAATTTTATTATCGAAGCCTACTTCCAATGTGAACTGAAACTGGCAATATTATATTTCTGAATATAAAGCACAGTTAAGCTCCCTATATTTATAAAGCAGTCACAGGTGTCTAGATGAAAATTATTTAGAACTACATTGTATTTACGTATTCAGTAATATGAATGTTTAACCAAATTCTATTTTTTTAATTAAGGTACATTTGAAATACGTAGGAGGGTAAGATGTTCAGCAAAGCACTTTGGTAAATGCCTCCATACTATAGAGCGGACAATGCTGTGTATTAACATGTGCAAGCGCCACGGAATACCTTAAGCATTGTCCGCTCTACAGAATTGAAGACTTTTGTCGAAATAATTCTCGACCTTGCTTATAACGATAACTATTATCACGTTACATGCACGCGGTCAATTTATTTCCTCATCCAAACCTACATTTCGTAAGGAATACTCATTGATATATCTGCGAGCAGCCGTTCAATTCCGGCGATAATAAAGTACGTGATCATTATCACGTAAATGGAAAATACAGAGGTCCAGCTCATGGAAACTGTAACATTAATAATTATAAGGTGGTCCCCGAACCTGCATTTCTTGTAAATTAGCCAAGGCAAAAATTATTTTAATTCAAGCAAAAAAATGTACACAAAAAGTAATGGATAATAAATTGATACCTATTTTAAAACTAATCAAAGAGTATTTGAATGATCGGTACTTTTTATATATTTTAATAAAATTTTGTTGCAAATCGTTTCTGATTGCAGTAAATCCCTCGAGCAGCCTCTGTACAGCTGTTTCAGCTGTTTGCTGCATTGAAATACGTTGGAGTGTAAGATGTTCAGCAAAGCACTTTGGTAAATACTTCCATACTATAGAGCGGACAATGCTGTGTATTAACATGTGCGAGCGCCACGGAATACTTTAAGCATTGTCCGCTCTACAGAATTGAAGGCGTTTGCCGAAATAATTCTCGTCCTTGCTTATAACGATAACTATTATCACGTTACCTGCACGCGGTCAGTTTATTGCCTCATCCAAACCTACATTTCGTAAGGCATACTCATTGTCATATCTGCGAGCAGCCGTTCAATTCCGGCGATAATAAAGTACATGATCATTATCACGTAAATGGAAAATACAGAGGACCAGCTCATGGAAACTGTAACATTAATAATTATAAGGTGGTCCCCGAACCTGCATTTCTTGTAAATTAGCCAAGGGGAAAATTATTTTAATTCAAGCAATAAAATTTACACAAAAAGTAATGTAAAATAAATTGACAGCAATTTTAAAACTATTCAAAGAGTATTTGAATGATCGGTACACTTTTATATATTTTAATAAAATTTTATTGCAAATCGTTTCTGATTGCAGTGAATCCCTCGAGCAGCCTCTGTACAGCTGTTTCAGCTGTTTGCTGCTTTGAAAGACGTTGGAGTGTAAGATGTTCAGCAAAGCACTTTGGTAAATGCCTCCATACTATAGAGCGGACAATGCTGTGTATTAACATATGCGAGCGCCACGGAATACTTTAAGCATTGTCCGCTCTACAGAATTGAAGGCGTTTGCCGAAATAATTCTCGGCCTTGTTTATAACGATAACTATTATCACGTTGCATGCACGCGGTCAATTTATTGCCTCATCCAAACCTACATTTCGTAAGGGATACTCGTTGTCATATCTGCGAGCAGCCGTTCAATTCCGGCGTTAAGAAAGTACACGACCATTATCACGTAATTGGAAAATACAGAGGTCCAGCACATGGAAACTGTAACATTAATAATTTTAAGGTGGTCCCCGAACCTGTATTTCTTGTAAATTAGCCAAGGCGAAAATTATTTTAATTCAAGCAAAAAAATTTACACAAAAAGTAATGTAAAATAAATTGACAGCAATTTTAAAACTAATCAAAGAGTATTTGACTGATCGGTAACATTTTTATATATTTTGATAAAATTTTGTTGCAAATCGTTTCTGATTCCAGTGAATCCCTCGAGCAGCCTCTGTACAGCTGTTTCGGCCCTATTCGGGGCTTCTTCAGGTCAAAAAGCGATCGTAGGATGTCGCTGTTTTAGCTATTCATCAATTTTAATGTTTTACTTAACCCTATTGAGCCTTTTTCACGTATTGTAGATATTGCAGAAACTCCAAATCAAGCAGAAAAACTGAGTATAACAAATGACCAGTGAAATAGAAGTTGTGAAATAAAATTAATAGGAATATATAAAGCAATGTACATATATAAATAAGTATAAAATGATTGCACGTGCTGGATTGTTAACATGAAATTCAGTTAATGGCACAATTATCAAGGTAATACCAACCCTTGCAATAATCAATTCTGTTCACCAAAACCCGAGCTTGAATTAAAAAAAAAAAGTTTAGAAGCGCTGTGAATATTTTCCAAGAAAAAATATATTGTCATAAAAATAGGAAATATCTAACTCAGTTCGAATCGATTTTGAATGGGGACAGAGGCCAATGAAGTCGTACATTAATTTTAACAAAAAGTGTACCACATAGTACCACAAACGCAGATATTTTTACTATTTTTACTAATTTTTCGTACGTAATGATTAAAGACCGGTCGTAAAAGTGTAGTTTAGGGGACATAATTAAAAAATTAGGTTTTTATTTTCTCATGTAGGTTTTTAAAAACGTCCACTAAAATTAAATAAATAAAAATATAAAATTAATTTCGAGGGGGGAAGTTATTGAAATACTGAAATAATGCATAATACTTTCGAACCAGACCAGGTTCATCATCAGTGCAGCTACAAACTTATTAATTCCAAGTTAGTTAACACGTCTAATGTTTTAACATTTCAAATGTTTATCAAAAGTTGACAATCAAATTAATTGTAAGTTTAAATAAAATAGTTTTGGATTGTCAATTTTTATTGTTAAATATTTGAAGTGTTGTAACTAAAGATTGCACTACTTTAGGTAACTTAATTATGAAATTAGGTTTTTATTTTCTCATAGTAAGTACTCGAAACGTTCCAATAAAATTAAAGGCGTCATCCAGAATTTTGTATAAAATTAATTTGCGCAAATTATGTTGACCGTGTGAAACGCCTAAAGATAGCTTAACGTTTTGAATGTGGGAAGTACTTCTATCATGAAACTGTCGCTAATATCACAATAAATTCGTTGTAAACGCAAAAAATATTATTTAGACATAAATTTAATGTCCTGATCAGCTAATTCATTGACTTGCCACAAACTCTGCAAAACTATAATTACCATTTAGAACTTGTAATAAATTTAGAGCCAGTTGCACAAACACTTAATCTGAGTTTAACTTAAGCGTCGCTTAGAATGTGAGTTACGTAACCTCAAATATCACATTATGAACAATACTTAAATTTAATTTAATTTCTACTGAGAATACCTTTCTTTCACAGATTTTAACTTTCGGCTTATTTTTTTTATAACACAATTTTAGGGCCATTGTGTCAGTCACATTCAAGGTAACGATAATTTAAGTTTGAAGGTGTCGATAGTAAAAGAAATCCCATTCGTATACAAAAAATTTTATTTTTCCAAAGAAAAGGTGACAAAAAAAACAAATTAAGTGGAAAAAGTTGCAATAGGTTAAGAAAATTGGAAAAGGAAGGTAATTTAGGTGAAATAAAATTTGGTCAAATGAATCTGATTCTGATGAAACGAAAAGATACGCAAAAAAAAATCTTTAAAACCTGAAGGAAGGCATTTTACCAAAAATCCGGTCCTTAGTAATGATTCATACTGGTTGATTCATTAATTTTTTTACCACAGCAGTAACTGGCACAACTAACATCGTTTAGGGTGGTTTGCACCAACTAGAATTAGATATTCAAACTTTATTAACACTTTACACTTAACGCGTTTCAAAATAAAAAAAAAAGAAACCAGTGGAAAATATCTAACACTTTTGTTGCAAGTCGTTTTTGATTGCAATGGATCCCCCCGAGCATCCTCAGCTGTTTCAGCCCTATTTGAGACTTTATCAGCAGAAGCAACAATTTTTTTAAACTTTCATTTTGCTTTGAGGGAAAGCATGGTTGCTTTACATGAGATGACTTATTATGTAGCAAACTGGGTTCAATTTATCTATCCTAATGCAATGTTAGGTCAAAAAGCGATCGCAGGAGGTCGGTACTTAAGCTTCTCAGTAGGAATATCCTTATGACCTGTAAATATGGGTTTAGATGTGAAAAAATGTGTTAATACTTTATTTTTCTTTATTTTATTTTTTCACCTTTATTCATATTTTGTAGTACGGGGTAGGTATCTGATGCTTGAAGGTTTTGCCTCTTCTTACGGTAGTAAATTCATATTAACGTCGAATAGTGAAAAATAGGAAGGCAAAAAAAGTCTAGATTTTTTTTAACTCGAAGTTATTGGTGTCAATAACTCCATATATTTCTGCATTAATTTAAATTATGTCAAAACATCAAATAAATATTTCGGCGTTTTCAGATTGCATTTGTGATTTTAATTAATTGACAGTGGTGAAGAGTGCAACAGAATTAAATTAATTTAGGATTAATTCTTAACCGGTTGTTAAGTTGCGAACAGTGGCGTAGCAATAGGGGTTGCAGGAGCTGCAGAGTAACCCGGCGCCAGAGCTTGGGCATGGGCGCCTGCCATTTGAGATAAAGAAATTAAATTTTCGTTGCCATACTTTATTATTTTATTTATTTTAAATTTAACGAACATATAAAATAGCGACATCTTACTATCGCTTTTTGACCTGACATTGCAGTAGGATAGACAAATTGAAGCGGGATTTGCTCCTAATAAGTCCCCCATGCAAGGCGGCCATGCTTGCTGTCAAAGCATAATGAAAGATTTTAGAAAAATTTTTGTGCAAATCGTTTTTGATTGCAGTGAGAACCTCGAGCAGCCTCTGGACAGCTGTTTCAGCCCTGCTTGGGGCTTCTTCACTTCTTCACAAATTGGTCAAGTCGTTTTTGGTCTGCAGTGGGAATGTCGAGCTACGTCTCTGCTGAAGAAGCCCCAGGCAGGGCTGAAACAGCTGTCCAGAGGCTGCTCGAGGTTCTCACTGCAATCAAAAACGATTTGCACAAATTTTTTTTTTAAATTTAACGTTCGTATCACATAATGAGAATGATGACTCTTTTTTAGTTACGTTTCGGCATTTTCTTTATAATGTAAATTTACTTATAATGTTAAAAGGCGCTAGCAACCCGGAGATTTGACTTCTAGCTACGCCACTGGTTGCGAAACACCTTTAATCGATAAACTTCGATCACAACAACCTATTTCTGATAAATGGAAGAGATGTTCTAAAATTCACACGTATTCATTACACCCTATTTTTTGTTTCTTATTGAAAGTATCAACAATTACAATATTGGAATTGGTCAATGAAATATTGCACACATGCCAGAGTTTAGGAATGAATTTCATCCATAAATACTCGCTATTAATTGTTAAGATAATCTAATATCTATTATCTGTAAAATAAAAAAAATAAATTAAAGAAACGTAACAGCACTTGAAAGTATTTCTTCGTTTAATTTGACCTGAACTTAGATTTGTTTTTGGGTCTACATTAATTTGAAGACGACTAATCAGGGATTAGGTGAGTGCAATTCAGGACACATAACTAAGTACTAGTGTGGAAGAAAATATTAGAGCCTGCGAGCATCGGTTTTCTTTTTTTTTTTTCGTATACAGGAAAGCAAGGCATTTAGTTACACAAATAATACTAAAACGAAACATTTGTTAAGAACGTCTTACTAAGTGGCAATAACACCGTAAAAGATAAGGAGACCGGGCCAAGCCAGAGAGGGATGCAAAATAACAGCTTGCGAAACATGTATATCAAACATCGAACTTAAAACCGTTAGGGGTAGATTTGCGAGTCAAAATGAAAGGGAAGCATTGTGGCGCAACGGGAGACAAATAAGGACGGAGTTGCAAAGGTAAGTTAGGGGTGGTTCTGGTGAAAAGGGGAGTGTCCTCGGATTCGCCGCCCTCTTGATAATGTTCCGTGTAAACATTTACCACTACCAGTAGTTGGTCACCGGACAAACTGTGGTTATCTGTTATATTTATTAACTTATTTCAAGTGCTTTACAAGATATTTCCGATTAGATAAGTGATGCAGCGCTCTTGAGAATTCCAAGGAATAACAGAAAAAAAATGGATTCTTAGAAATTAAACGACCGACTTGAATTTGATTTGAATTTGACGACGAGGGTGTGCAGTATGGATTCGCATACTCAGTCAGATATTCGCGATATCGAAGTGAATGTAGTGTCGAGCCCGGAGTCGACGAGCCGGAATACCTCACCGGAACCGGAAAGTTTCCGCCTGATCAATCACATTCCGACGTCTAACATAACGTGCTTTCCGGTGATTAAAACTACCGATGATGATAAGTGCGAGTCAAAGGACATTTCCAAAGCGACGGCGACGCAGAAAAGCTCCGGATCATCAACCAACTTTTCAATATCGAGTATTTTAAGTAGGACAGAACCGTCGGCAAAGAAAAACATTTTCCTCGGAGTTCAAAGTGGTCAGCAGAACGCATTAGATGCCATCAGTGTCAGCAATGATAGTACCATGTTATCAAGGTAATTTTATGCAGTTAAATAACATGCTCACTTGCCAAATAAAAATACGACATTTTTTCGCCGATAATTTCAACTTTAGTGAAGTTTATTACAAGCCTATTAATTTATACGAAAAATGCACTATTTATTTAAAAAAATAGTAGACTACTAGGATGTTAATAACCGTTAAAAATAGTAAACTAGTAGTCTCTACTATTTTTTTTTTCTTTTAAATAATGCACTAAGTTTAGTGAAACACGTAACAATCTAATTACATTGGTCAGGTCGGTACTTAAGCTTCTCAGTAGGAATATCCTTATGACCTGTAAATATGGGTTTAGATGTGAAAAAAAGTGTTAATACTTTCTTTTTCTTTATTTTATTTTTTCACCTTTATTCATATTTTGTAGTACGATGTGGGTATCTGTTGCTTGAAGCTTTTGCCTCTTCTTGCGGTAGTGAATTCATAATAACGTCGAATAGTGAAAAATAGGAAGGCAAAAAAAGTCTAGATTCTTTTTAACTCGAAGTTATTGCTGTCAATAACTCTAATACATTTCTGCATTAATTTAAATTATGTCAAAACATCAAATAAATATTCCGGCGTTGTCAGATTGCATTTGTGATTTTAATTAATTGACAGTGGTGAAGAGTGCAACAGAATTAAATTAACTTAGGATTAATTCTTAACCGGTTGTTAAGTTGCGAACAGTGACGTAGCAATAGGGGTTGCAGGGGCTGCAGAGTAACCCGGCGCCAGAGCTTCATGGGCTCCTGCCATTTGAGATAAAGAAATTAAATTTTCGTTGCCATACTTTATTATTTTATTTATTTTAAATTTAACGAACATATAAAATAGCGACATCTTACTATCGCTTTTTGACCTGACATTGCAGTAGGATAGACAGATTGAAGCGGGATTTGCTCCTAATAAGTCCCCCATGCAAGGCGGCCATGCTTGCTGTCAAAGCATAATGAAAGATTTTAGAAAAATTTTTGTGCAAATCGTTTTTGATTGCAGTGAGAACCTCGAGCAGCCTCTGGACAGCTGTTTCAGCCCTGCTTGGGGCTTCTTCACTTCTTCACAAATTGGGCAAGTCGTTTTTGGTCTGCAGTGGGAATGTCGAGCTACGTCTCTGCTGAAGAAGCCCCAAGCAGGGCTGAAACAGCTGTCCAGAGGCTGCTCGAGGTTCTCACTGTAATCAAAAACGATTTGCACAAAATTTTTTTTAAATTTAACGTTCGTATCACATAATGAGAATGATGACTCTTTTTTAGTTACGTTTTGGCATTTTCTTTATAATGTAAATTTACTTATAATGTTAAAAGGCGCTAGCAACCCGGAGATTTGACTTCTAGCAACGCCACTGGTTGCGAAACACCTTTAATCGATAAACTTCGATCACAACAACCTATATATATATATATATATAATTTCAACTTTAGTGAACCATGTTATCAAGGTAATTTTATGCAGTTAAATAACATGCTCACTTGCCAAATAAAAATACGACATTTTTTCGCCGATAATTTCAACTTTAGTGAAGTTTATTACAAGCCTATTAATTTATACGAAAAATGCACTATTTATTTAAAAAAATAGTAGACTACTAGGATGTTAATAACCGTTAAAAATAGTAAACTAGCAGTCTCTACTATTTTTTTTTCTTTTAAATAATGCACTAAGTTTAGTGAAACACGTAACAATCTAATTACAGTGGTCATCTCTTTAATAACTCCCCTACAATGGGCATCTTATAATATCTCTTTCTTCCGAGGTAATCAACGGAATTCATAATTAGAGAAGGCTGTGATTGGTGCTATTTTACGCTGTATGGTTGGTTACACTGAGAAATAAATAATAAATTGACAGTTGACATATTTGAGGTTACGCTCGCGCCTTGTACATTGGTTACTTTATTTGGTTATTTTATTTTGTATAGACGCTGGTTTGAATCCTTTTTTAGAATATTTGGGGAGGTTCTATAAGACAAATCCGTTTGTTACCAGTCATTAAAAAAAAGAAAAAAATATCACAGTTATTAATTATTATAATATTTTCACTTAAGGCCAGTTATACACAAGGAGGTTTGAACTGACGTTCAACTGAACCAGGTTCAAAGTAAACAAATTCGATTAGTTGACGCGTTTTTGTTCACTTTAAACCTGGTTCAGTTGAACGTCGTTTGAACCCCCCCTCGGTACAACCGGCCCTTAAACTCGAAACAAGAAAAATTAATATCAGACATGAGTGCTATGTCTTTCTCACACAGTATGTATGAGTATAAACCTCTGTAATACAAACATCTCTATAATATGGATGGTTCACTGTGACCTGTAAACGTCCACGTTGGAGAGGTTTTACTCTATTAGGTTTCTCTTTCTTCTTGGATTGATTTAATAAAAAAAGTAAATAATTTAATGCCAAGTTTAAATAGAGTAAATAATTGTTAGTCTATTCGCGTAGCTACAATTACAGAGACGATTGTTTCTGTAATTGTTGTTGTTTCAACGGTTAAAAGTTATTGAAAAACCTAGGCCTTAATTATAATTAATTAAGGTTTTTGTCCATTAAAAATATTTGAAACTATTTGTTATTACTTCGCGCTTTTTGAAATCATTTTTGGTCGTTTCCCTCGAACAGATAAATTCTGAAAAGTCATTAATCCGCTAAGTAGTTACAACGAAACGTCCAGAAGTGAATGATCTTAAAGACATACTAAGAGAACCTTAATATTTTATTAATTGAATAATTTTTTAATCCCATGAAAATTACATATTATGAAGTATGTACCTAATTATTTTTGCATAAACACTTCGTAAAATTAAATTGTATGTGGACGTTTCGCTGTGCTCTTCATAGCTTTTTCAGGATAAATAATAATAAAATTATAATCAATAAATAATAATAATATTATTATTTATTTTTGGTACACCCAAATGATACTGTACAAGTAAATAATTCGAATTATAATGAAATGTTTATACTCTCATGGGTAGTTAAACTTCAGAAAAAAATAAATGTTATCAACTAAAATTTTGAATAAAATTCGTCGAAAGAGAAGTCTTGAGTCACTATATCACTACAGTGACTACAGGCTTCTCTTTCTACGAATTTTATTCAAAATTATTTTAATTAACTTATGGTGACTCAAGGCTTCTGTTTCGACGAATTTTATTCAAAATTTTGCTAATCACATGGATAATCCTTTGATTAACAATTTAAATTGAAAAGAAATATCTTAAGCTAAATACACTTATAAAATACTGTAATTATTCGTTAAATTATAATTATTAAATACCAGTAATAATATTTATTACTCCTATTACGGAGTATCGCGAAAAAAAAAAATGAATATATTTCATTACAATTTTATTATTTAATTACAAACTTTAGTAAACGTTTCTAATGCAGGATTTCTCATAACGAACGAGGAGGAAATAAAAGGGCGGAGATCAAAACAAAGCTCTTTTCTTAAGAAAGAAACTTTGCATAAAAACTCTATAATTCGAAAGTTACAGAAAGTTAAATTAATTAATAGGCAGTCGTAATTAATTATAATAATAAATAACACACATTTTATAATGAATTTTGAAGCAACTAAGAGCAGAGGAATTTAATTAAAAATTAGTAGCGTAAAAGTTGTGATTATTTAATTTATTTTTGTTGTTGTATTGCCCAAAAACTGCTATTCGTATACTGTTGAGAACCGCCGACTAAGAACTAAAAAAACAAGTTGAGTTGATGTTCAAATTTTGTGAATGTTTTTTCTTTTACTTATTTAATCAAAAAATTGTATTTTAAAAATAAATAACATGCTCACTTGCCAAATAAAAATACGACATTTTTTCACCGATAATTTCAACTTTAGTGAAGTTTATTACAAGACTATTAGTTTATACGAAAAGTGCATTATTTATTTAAAAAATAGTAGACGACTAGGATGTTAATAACCGTTAAAAATAGTAAACTAGCAGTCTCTACTATTTTTTTTTTCTTTTAAATAATGCACTAAGTTTAGTGAAACACGTAACAATCTAATTACAGTTGTCATTTCTTTAATAACTCCCCTACAATGGGCATCTTAAAAATGTCTCTTTCTTCCGAGGTGATCAACGGAATTCACAATTAGAGAAGGCTGTGATTGGTGCTATTTTATGTTGTATGGTTGGTTACACTGAGAAATAAATAATAAATTGACAGTTGACATATTTGAGGTTACGCTCGCGCCTTGTACATTGGTTACTTTATTTGGTTATTTTATTTTGTATAGACGCTGGTTTGAATCCTTTTTTAAAATATTTGGGGAGGTTCTATAAGAAAAATCCGTTTGTTATCAGTCATTAAAAAAAAAGAAGAAATGTCACAATTATTAATTATTATAATATTTTCACTTAGGGCCAGTTATACACAAGGAGGTTTGAACTGACGTTCAACTGAACCAGGTTCAAAGTAAACAAATTCGATTAGTTGACGCGTTTTTGTTCACTTTAAACCTGGTTCAGTTGAACGTCGTTTGAACCCCCTCGGTACAACCGGCCCTTAAACTCGAAACAAGAAAAATTAATATCAGACATGAGTGCTATGTCTTTCTCACACAGTATGTATGAGTATAAACCTCTGTAATACAAACATCTCTATAATATGGATGGTTCACTGTGACCTGTAAACGTCCACGTTGGAGAGGTTTTACTGTATTAGGTTTCTCTTTCTTCTTGGATTGATTTAATAAAAAAAGTAAATAATTTAATGCCAAGTTTAAATAGCGTAAATAATTGTTGGTCTATTCGTGTAGGCACAATTACAGAGACGATTGTTTCTGTAATTGTTGTTGTTTCAACGGTTAAAGTTATTGAAAAACCTAGGCCTTAATTATAATTAAGTAAGGTTGTTGTCCATTAAAAATATTTGAAACTATTTGTTATTACTTCGCGCTTTTTGAAATCATTTCTGGTCGTTTCCCTCTAACAGATAAATTCTGAAAAGTCATTAATCCGCTAAGTAGTTACAACGAAACGTCCAGAAGTGAACGATCTTAAAGACATCCGAAGAGAGGCTTAATATTTTATTAATTGAATAATTTTTTAGTCCCATGAAAATTACATATTATGAAGTATGTACCTAATTATTTTTGCATAAACACTTCGTAAAATTAAATTGTATGTCGACGTTTCGCTGTGCTCTTCATAGCTTTTTCACGACAAATAATAATAGAATTATAATCAATAAATAATAATAATATTATTATTTATTTTGGTACACCCAAATGATACTGTACAAGTAAACAATTCGAATTATAATGAAATGTTTATACTCTCATGGGTAGTTAAACTTCAGAAAAAATAAATGTTATCAACTAAAATTTTGAATAAAATTCGTCGAAAGAGAAGTCTTGAGTCACTATGTCACTACAGTGACTACAGGCTTCTCTTTCTACGAATTTTATTAAAAATTATTTTAATTAACTTATGGTGACTCAAGGCTTCTGTTTCGACGAATTTTATTCAAAATTTTACTAATCACATGGATAATCCTTTGATTAACAATTTAAATTGAATAGAAATATCTTAAGCTAAATACACTTATAAAATAATGTAATAATTCGTTAAATTATAATTATTAAATACCAGTAATAATATTTATTACTCCTATTACGGAGTATCGCGAAAAAAAAATGAATATATTTCATTACAATTTTATTATTTAATTACAAACTTTAGTAAACGTTTCTAATGCAGGATTTCTCATAACGAACGAGGAGGAGATAAAAGGGCGGAGATCAAAACAAAGCTCTTTTCTTAAGAAAGAAACTTTGCATAAAAACTCCATAATTCGAAAGTTACAGAAAGTTAAATTAATTAATAGGCAGTCGTAATTAATTATAATAATAACTAACACACATTTTATAATGAATTTTGAAGCAACTAAGAGCAGAGGAAATTAATTAAAAATTAGTAGCGTAAAAGTTGTGATTATTTAATTTATTTTTGTTGTTGTATTGCCCAAAAACTGTTATTCATGTACTGTTGAGAACCGCCGACTAAGAACTAAAAAAACAAGTTGAGTTGATGTTCAAATTTTTGTGAATGTTTTTTTTTTTACTTATTTAATCAAAAAATTGTATTTGAAGTTTGTTCTTGTCCGATGAAAATAGTAAGTACAAAGTTTTTTTAATCTCAAACCGGACAGAAAAATGAAGGGAAACACACTCAACGTTTCGCTATAGATTTATAGCTTCGTCACTCCTGACGAAGCTATAAATCTATAGCGAAACCAACCATACAGTCACTCCTGACGAAGCTATAAATCTATAGCGAAACGTTGAGTGTGTTTCCCTTCATTTTTCTGTTCGGTTTGAGATTAAAAAAACTTTGTACTTAAAAAATTGTATGTTGTAAAATAAGTTTCATTAATTAGAAAAATTTCACGGATTACTTCTGCCTCTATTTTTTTTATGTTAATTTTTCTTTATTATTGTCGGCGGTACTTAATAAGGGACCGTAAATCTATAAGAAATTTAAGCTGATGTAACTATCATATTATTGATATATCTATGATATCTTCAGCTGTACGAAATATGTAGTACTTTATGTAATAATTAATTTTAATACACCAAGCTCGCAAGCTTGGAAAAAATATGGTGCCAATTAAAAATAACTAAAATATAAATATATTTTAAAATTTAGTAATTTTGCAAATAATAAACAATTAGAAATTTGTTCTTCAAATACTCTGAAATAGACTTAAACCTCTGGATTTACTGGCAGAAGATTATTTTGGATACCAATTACAAATATTGTGAATTTCTTGAATCAAACTAGAATTAATAAATAAAACAATAAACGTAAAACAAATATAAAATTCAAAATGGCAACACTCGGTATACCCATAAATCATGATGGTTACAAGCCTCAACAATAATTAGATTTTTCTTAGTCACTTGTTACAGTTAATAAAAAAAAAAACCTACCTGAATATTTATAAAGAGATTAATTAGTTTACTTCAAACTCTCACAAATAGTTATTTAGAGGATATTAAATTACATTTGTTTTTTTTTTCTGTTTTAAAAATCGCTTGGATATTATTTGGTAAATAACAAATTTATTTTTTGTAATTATTAATATTTCTAGAGATATTAAAAAAATGGCAAGGCAAAATTGCCTGCCTTCTTAATTTTAAAATGCATACCTTCGTTAGTTTGTGTCGTGGCATCTTTTCCTTTGAAATTTAATGTAAGGAAACAACCCTCAAAATTATAGGTGAAAACATAGATAAACCCCGTATAAATTGGAATTTAATGTTTTTAAAACAATCGTTTCTTTCCCAATAAAGAAGTTGTAAAATAGAATGATATAAGTTACTGTAATCACAAAATCTGAAGTACTCTCATTAATTATTGTTATATCTGCTTTTGTTTTATTTTTCTTTTTTCAAGGAAAAACTCTACACTAACTAAATATTGGCAGAAAAATTGCATTTTATTAAAATTAGATTCTTTTATTGTAAAAGATGTAAGTTTTATCGAATCAAAATCATTTGAGAATATAATTTATTAATTATTTTAGTTTTTAGTAATTATTTTTCAGTCAAGTAAAGCTAGCACGTCTATTGACTTCTGAACTTATTATTCCGTAGAGCAGAGGTTCTCAAACTGTGCTCCGCGGAGGTCTTGAGGCTCCGCGTTTGATTCTCAGAGGCTCCAACAACGCGGTAGTCTTATAAACAAATAGATCCAAACATTTCTTGGGCTCCAAAAACTTTTGTTTCGAAAAGGTCTCCGTGATTAAAAAAGTTTGGGAATCGCTGATATAGAGGTACAAATGCTTATATTGTATTGTGTAATTTAAAATTGTTTTCGATTTCTCAGAGGCCATTAGATGCTCACTCGTTTATTAATGATGTCATAGTACAGGTAATAAACAGACGTCTCCTCCATAAAGTGTGATAGTACTGCTAACCACTATGCCCAGCAAGCAGTCAATGAAATGCAAGGAAGGCACAACGAGGCATGTGCTCCGCAGCCGGCTCCGCATCCTTAATACAGTGTTCTAAACTAAATTTATATTTTATGGAGGAGACATCTCTCTATTTCCTGACCGTATATTAGTGAACAAATAAATTTTAATTTATCTTTGTATTTATTATCCTTTGTATTGTAACTACTTAAACTGTACCTCCTTTGGACACTTATCATATAATTGAGAAGAAAAAAATAGCTTGAAAAGTAAATAAAATAATTTCATTCAATATATAATTTCAATTAAAAATGAATCATTTAATTAAGTGATCATTTAATGTTCGTAAAAAAAAACATTAAACTTTTAACTTTCATGGAATAGTGAGTCCAGGAATTTAATTTTCCAAATAATTTCTACCGATCTACAGGGTTCGATTTTTTGAAGGAAACTAGGAAACCGAAGATTTTAATAATTATTTTATATGTATTTAAAATATTTCTAAATGAACATTTTTCTAGATTTTGCATTGGTATCATATTGAGCTAAAATTCTCAAGGTCAGTACAACATGTCATGTGTCATATGTCATATGTCATCAATCATCAATTCTGAGCAAAGGAAAAGTATTAAAAAAAATAGTTTTTCGACAAAATGGCCGACGAGTAACCACAAACTAACCCACACTTAGATTAATTAGGTAGATCCCCAAACAGTGTTAATCTAGGGCCCCCAAAGTTAATAGTACACCTTTGGATGAAATTAATTTGTATGGTATAAATCATTCACGATGTTTTTGTTTTGGCGGCATACTTTCGACCACATACCAAATATGAAGTCCAGTTCCGGCTGCAGCTTCCCAATAAAATTGGGCACTAATTACTCGTTTTCTTTTTCTTAAATAACTCGTTACCAAATGCATATCGTAACCTTTTTCATTCTTCTATTTCGATTTGTATCGCGAATTCCGAAAACATAGGCATTACTAATGATACACCCTGTATTAGCTTACAATTAAATACGTTTACAACATGTAACAATTAAGATGTTAATTACAGTTAAGTACAACTCTAATATTATTTGAGAAAAGTTTTTTTTTATTCTTTTATTCTAAATGCTTCTGTTGTTTCTAATTTAATAAAATTCTGATAGTGCAGTATGTTTTACTTCAAAAACCGAAATATGTTTCTTTGAGTGGATGTTTTTTGATGCTTCCAAATCAATTCCAAATGTTCAAATTGAATCGACGCAAATGAATCATTCCGAATTCAATCAGTTAAATCAATTTTTCTGACTTTAGTCTGACCATCCCGGCTTTTCAGCTTTCAGGTTAGGATCAAATAATTCGATTATTTGATGTTTTTGCTTGCTGTAGCTTAACAAAAGTCAGATTTATCTAATTCAAAATTGTTAATTTGAAATATCTCCAGAAATTGATTTTTATAGACACTTCATTTTTTACTGCGCCAGTTTAAGAAATATTAAAAGAAAAAGACTATTATGAAAATTATAATTGAAATGTCATTTTTATTTTTAGACTAGACTCAGACCTTAGACTACGAACATGAACGAAGGGCAATTAATTATTATTAAAGAAGTTTATATTAAAAACAATGTTGATCGTAGGAGTTCAATCTTATTCCCTTCTTTGTATCTCTGCACGTATAAAATATATTTACGTTCATTGTTCACCGTTTGCTGACATTTCTGTGTACCTGTTTTTTAAAGGAAGCGAAATTTTAAAGACGAAATAAAATATTCAGATTTGCCCTTCTGCCAGTTTTGTTTATGCAGTAGAATTAAAAAAGTCGTTGACGGTAATCGCCGCGATGAAAAAATTATAAGCAACTTGAAACTCACTCATTTTCACTTATTTTTTTTCTTTTTCGGACGTTTTTATAATTTACACATTTACATTTTTAATAAATGAACGTAACTGTTTTCTAGAAATTTAAGAATAAATTTGGGTATATTTTATTCAATTTAATTAGTGAAATGCATATTTGTGCCATGCTTTTCTCATCTGTCAATTCTTCTAATGTTAACGAACATGGATTTTTTTTAATTTAACTTCAAAAAGGGGCCAAGTCTTACACATTAAAATCTATTGGAACCAATCAAGAAAAGAGAATTATATTCAAGTATTCAAGGCAGAAACGCCACAAGTGAATCGTATAATGTCAAGTCATGTGAATTCTAGTGATTTCATCGTTTGTTAAAATTTATTAGTACCTATGCAATTAGAAATTAAAGGCATCTATTTTTAACGCAATAAAAACAAACGCGACAGGCTCGGCATGAAACGCTTTCCCACACACAATTTCTTAATATTGCACCATCAAGGATAAATACGGTTTATACTCAATATACAGGGTGTTTCCTAAGAAACTGCTTTCCAAACCGTAACAGCAAGTTAAACGAATGAGAGACTTGAGATTAACACTAAGATTAATTTAATTTTGAATTAAGTTAACAGCTTCATTTGTGTATGTATTCATGCATCAAATGAAATTCATACATTCATCTTTACTTTGCTGTTTTTTTAAACATGAAAATTTTGAATTTACCGCCTTTTCCGGTTATACATATACCCAATGTTCGTATATGATACGCACGCAGGCTGTTCTTAAAACTTTCACTTGAATTTATTTCTGTAGCAGAATAAACTAGTTTATAAAATTTTTGCTTGAATATTTCTACAATGAATTTTGAAATTGACAAAGAGAAATATTTAGGGCACTAGTTTTTGCATATGTATTTTCAAAATTATTCTTTTTTTGCACATAGTTACATAACTTAAATGTCTCATAGCATAGAACATAATATTTTTTTCAATAAATATTTACAGACATCAGAGCGCCATCTACTACATTCTTAAAGTGAATGGAGTATACATCAATTTGGCTAGAAAAAAAACCATACTCTATTTTTTATTGATAGGCGGTAAATCCTAAAGTTATAAAAGAGTATGGTTCTCCTATTAGTAATTTATTCGTGTTCTTTTTGTTTTATTTTGTTAAAATAGCAACTAATTAGTAACGATTAGGGTCAACTTTGAAAATTCTCGTCGTCTGATAATTATGTAATAACTTATACCAGTTTGTAAAATCCGTCTATCAATAAAAAAAATAGAGTGTAGATTGTAATAAAAAAAAATGACGTGACGTCACAGATGGAAACTGTGACGTCACAAGAAAAGAACGGAGAAGACCAATTTATGGCAAATAATTTGTCATTTGACTTTTATTTAAAACATCTTTCTTGTAAAAGAAAAAAAACCTAATATCGGTCTCTATCAATGTCTTACTTTTTATTCACGCTGTATACGAGATGCATTTTAATTACTGATAAATATTCACACCACGTGGTTCCATAAATTACGTGGTTACAACTAAGTTATGATATTACTACGTTTTCCGAAACATTTTATAGAATTTGCATTGACTGGGGCAAATCCCTTATAACAAAACACTCGCTTGGGAGCATGACAGCCGAAAAAAAATCAAATTTTATTAGCGCAAGTTTTTCTTTCTTTATACCACCCGTGTAGGATGTCAAAAAGTTCTTTTTCGTATTATTCTAAAGAAGGGTTCGAATCCAGAAAGATCACGCTAATTGCTTCATGTAACGTGACTCGCTTATGTTGCATTCGTCAAGCAAGTTCAATCGACTTGGTGCCATTTGTCAGCATGGAATTCCCTTGTTTAAAACGTACATTTTATATTTAGGACGCTCTGAAGCTCGTCGCAAATTAATAAATGGAAACCAACCATGACCGCAAATGTTCAGAAGGACGAATCAAAGCCATCGTGACATCAGCAGAGACTAACGTGTATTAATCTGACGTAAGAAGACTCTAATGGCGTAAAAGGTCAAGGATGGGACCAATTAAACATCCGTTTCCTATACCCTTTGTTAAAACGTAAATTTTGTATATGGTTCGTAGGCCTGAAAGGAATTTGACCTTTAAGCTAAGCAGAAGTAGGCAAAACATGCTAGACGATTGCACCTCATCGCGTCGATGACCGAACTTGCGAAATGCTGACCATACAGTTTGTTAATTAAACTTAAAAATTTCTAAATTTCGTGTTATTCCAAAAAGAAAAAACGAATTTTGATTTTGATTTTTCCAATCGTGAGAGTATTACCAAAATGAGGGTCAAAAATTTTCACTTTCATCAATCATGATGATCGTCAAAAACAACAACCGAGGTGATAGTGGTTCAAACACCAACAAAGTGAATAATAACTTAACACAGGGAAAGGATACGCTAAGAGAACGAGGCAGAACAAAATCTGCGTAAATCTGTGTATCCTTCCATTGTATTAAATTACTTTTAATATTGATCGCATTACCCAAACAAAAGTAAACAAAATTTCAGCACGAACTAACACCCTGACGAGGCTGAGGAATTAATTCATCGTCCTAAAAGAACTAACCTCAAATTGGCGCCCAACGTGGGGCCATCAATAAGAGAACTTACTACAATATTTACATGCTAGTAACATTCTTTAAATTATAAAACTGCTTCAAAATGAAAGCTATTTTCTTCCAGAAAGAAAATTGCGTCCGTGTTATGGTTAGTAGTGAAGAAGAAAAAATATTTATCGTGATTGGCTATACCTCGTTTGTCGGTAATGATGTCCGTTAAGGAAACAAATGTTAATTATTTCCTTTTCTAAATGAAGAATCACTAATAACTGGGTAATTTAAATTATCGTTTCAAGTAGAATACGTGGAATATTTAACAGATTTACCATAAAATAATATGAAAAGATTTTATAGAATTTTGTAATCGGATAAAATGCGTTCACCTTGGCAAATTAACATGAATATTAAATTTTCAGCACTTAATTACTTCATAACGACAGTTAAGAGGAAGTTGTTTGTATAATTTTATGCACAGTTTGCCTTAGATTGTAAAGATTATCATACAATCCTTTATTAAGATTTATTTTTATACATATTAAAAAATATGTACGCAAATGTCGGCGAATCGATTTGATAAAGTCTCCAATAAGTAAAAATTTTAACATAATTTTCAGTGAACAAGAAAATAATTTTTTTTTTCAACCGCAACGTTGGCCTTACAGAGTTCTTTTTTGGTGCCCTTCTGCAAAAAAGCAGATCAAGGTCATTCATAACTAAATTTTAATTAATTTTACTAACGTAATACCTTCAATACTATCTTAAAATTTAAATTTACCTAAATTAAAATTGAATTTAAATATTGTATGAAAATAGTACAAGTTGAGAAAGTGATTTTTTTTTTTTTTTAAAAAAGGAGGAATAGAAACACTACGTGTATGTTTATAAAATTATATAATTTCAAACAATTGCGTCCTGTTATAATGCCTTCGGAAACAAAGCACGAACTGTCTTTTAACTGAGGATTTAGAAAGATGAGGCGATTAGGTGAAGCCTCCGGTGATTATCTTCTCAAATGTCTTCTTATCCTTTCCGACTGCCTGCCTTTGCTCCGCCGATGACAGCTTATAAATAAGCAGATTTTACGTCCTTTTTAAAATTTATCGCCTTCGGTGTATTTTTAAGAATAAACGCATTCTCAAACCTGTAAGAAATAATAATAATAATAACGCTGAATAATTCGGTTAGATCATAATCAATTTCATGTTTGATTTAATTTATGTCTTCGATAAATTTTTAAACATGGCACTTCTTTAATGGATCTGCACTCACCTATTGACGGTGTTGTTTAATCTGATAATAGTTAATTAATGTTCCAATTAAATTTTAATTAAAAAATTTAAAAGTAAACTGTCGTACCAACGCTTCTTGTCATGTAACATGACTCGCTTATGTTGCATTCGACTTGGTGTCATTTGTCAGCATGGAATTCCCATTATATATATAGGACGCTCCGAAGCGCGTCGCAAATTAATAAAGGGAACCAACCACCGCCCCAAATGTTCAGAAGGACGAATCAAAACCATCGTGACATCAGCAGGGACCAATGAGTGTTAATCTGACGTAAGAAGACTCTAAGGATGTCAAAGGTCAAGGATGAGATCAATAGAATAATCCGTCGAAATATTAGCTCACAAAAACCTGCAATTCACAACAACTGATAGACAATAAAAAAAAAAACAAGCGGCGATGGAAAGTTTACAACTGTCTGAACGCGTCGAATAATAATTTCGACTAATTCTCTTGACCTTGAAGAAATAGGCTTGCACTCTTACCTCATCTAGAAATAGAATCTCCGAAAGATATAATTAGATACTTATTTAAAATCACAAAGGAGTGCCGATTCATCGAGAATTTTACACTAATTTATGGCCGGAATATTTTAAAACAAAAGCCCAAGCAAGCGTCTGAAATAAAACGCAAAGCGCTAAACTAATTATTCCAACGACAAAACAACTGTCTTTTATCAGAATAAAATTCCGACGAGCTGGGTGCGGCATAGTGAAACGTTTTAAAAGCAAAAAAATTTCTTAATTTTGCAAAATCGCACATAAATGCAAGTCGAACGAAATATACAGGTCGTTCCCCCTAGAAGCGGATTTCTCACCGTAACAGAATTTTGTGAATTTTTGTGAATCTTAATCATTGTTATTGTATATTGGTCACCTTATGCTATACAACATTTTAATTTACTTGTGTGCGAAGCTAATTATAACATAACTTGTAATCATGAAGCTAATAGTAGGGATTGGATGTACAAATGCAAGTTTTTCTTACAGTACTAATTGTGTATGTGCCGATTGAATGAAATGCTTTTCTGTTTACTAAAATATTCTAAGAAGAGACCTACGCCATTTAACTTCATTCCTTATTCAATTCAAATTAATCATTGAAATGAAATATCGAATTTCTTTTTTGTTTGGGACGAGGAATAAAGTCGGTTTTCTTTCTGTGCGTTTTACCACTTAAGCCGTCGAAGGTAGGAGTATTAAATCACAGTTAAAAATTAAAGGGGAGGTGGCACGAATCGATATCGGGTGGTCCCCTGCGGCAATCTCAGAACTAAGTCTATCTCGCATTAAATTTGCATCAAGTTAAGTGTTCTTCGAGAGTATTCCTCAAAGATTCGAAGTCAGCAGCCGGAAGAAGACTTCCTCAGAATTCCCTAAGAAGCTTACTGTGTATTTAAGTGCTTCGATATCGTGACATGAACGATAAACAACTCTGTGCACTTTTATACGTATTTTGATGGAATTTCAAGTTTTACTCTGCGCCACGAGTAAGAAATGTTACCTACCAGAAAACCGTTGGACATTATTTTACGTTTTACAATTCGTTTTAAATGTATAAAGTATGTTCAGGGTTTTCAGTGATATTCGAATCCCACGTTATAACTCTAATTAGGCAACCAACCTAACACTTATGGTAGATAAAACTTAAAATTAAAAAAAAAACAACTGCAATAGAGAATAATCAATGGAAAAACAAGTTAAGCTTGTCGGAAAATGTTACAGGATAACTTTAACATAAGTCTCATAATGTATTAACCCATAATAATAAATTCTAATGTTGTAATGTTCGTTACGAAAATAATTCGTCGTGATTACATCCATGCACGCCTATATTCATATTAGTTATTCAAAAAAAAAAGAAGAAAGAAAATATAATCCAGAGTCACCAATCCACGCGAAAGAAACTTTCTTAGAAATATAATTAATTTAGTTATGTGGGATTTAAATATTGTTGAAAACGCTGTATATGTTTGATTTATCGAGATGTAATAATAAATAAGAGTACAAACAAAATAAAGATTGTTTGTTTTCAAATTGGTTTTATTCAATAAGGCAAAACTGGCGAAGCTTCTTTCCTTTTTGAATTTTTGAAATGCCATTAAGTATAAAGTAAAAGCGACCAATAAATTTGTTGTATTTGTTAATTCTAGCTTTGTCTTTTTTTTATTTTAGGTTAGGTTTGATGTCCCATTTTGGTGCGCTGGCGGCGGCAAGTAGTCGATATGCTGCCCTGTGTGGACCTACAGATCCCAGAAATATTCCGTGGTACTGGGGTAGATTGCAGCCCCAAATTTCTCAGGATAAACCTTGTTCCAATGGTAATTCTTACTAAACAATATACTTAATTATTATTTTTTTTTTCATTTTAATAGGCATGGAAAGTTTGATATACCTGGCAATTCCTCGCATCTTTGTAGCTTTTTCATTTCCATTCTTTAAAAAAAAAAAGTCGAATTTGGTATGAATAATGCAGATCTGACATTACGAAGTGACGTGTATTATTTATGCCCGATTTCTGCACCTCTTGATAAATTTATCTGCCAGGGAATATCCTGGGAAACTATTATCGATATAATGGTTTCCAATGATAATACCTAGCAGATAACTTTATCAGGAGGTGAAGAAATCGGGCCTCAAAAAGTGAACATTTTAATTGGGATGCCCTATGTAGTTTTACATTTTTGGCTTCTAGAATCAATTATACATAGTTCGAAAATATGCAACATACACATAAGTTTAACTGTATTTAAGTCATCGTACAGTGTGGTAAACAAATTAATACCAACAGGTTTATAAGTTCAATTGTGTTTAATTTATAGTACAGTGCGGTAAATGAATCCTCAACAAGTTAATAGAAACAAGGTTTGAGTGATATAATTATAAAAAATACAGAGGGAAAAATTTGTGATATTGCTGAAACGGCTAACACCTTTAGCAAATACTTCGCTAGACACAATAACTTACAATTAGCCAAGCACTTCTAACCAACTTAACTTCTCGCATAATCAGCCCATGTATATTAGCCCAGTTACTGAAACGGAAATCCAAGATGTGATAAGACGTATAGCATGTAAAAACTCGGCGGGTGTCGACAACATACCCTGTTCATTGTTAATCGATGTGGCGGATATTATTTCTTCCCCTCTTGCACACACCATAAATGAATCCTTTAAACATGGTCAATTCCCATCAGCCTTAATAATTGCCAAAGTATTACCTATCTATAAGAAAGATGACTCTACAGATTTCAGTAACTACAGACCAGTATCCATTCTTCCCGCTTTATCCAAAATTTTTGAAAAATGCATGTTCGATAGACTACTCAGTTATTTTACTAAATTTAAGTTTTGTCTCCCAATCAATTTGGATTTTTACCGGGCAAATTCACATCTATGGCATTACATAATTTTCTAAATTACGTTTATAGCAGCCTTGATGCCAAAAAAATCTTCTCTGGGCATATTCTTCGACAACAGTAGTGCATTCGATACAGTAGACCATACGCTACTCTTGGATAAGTTAAATGCCTATGGTATTCGTGATCAAGCTCTAAGTTGGTTTCGTTCGTACCTCTCCAACAGATTTCAAATTGTACACATTAACAACTTTAGCTCCAAACCAGTTTTAATATCTGCGGGTGTTCCACAGGAGTCCCGCTTTTGTACATAATATTCGTGAATTAATTACCTTCAGTACTTAGCTCTGGTCTTACCTGTCAGTTTGCCGACGACACGTCTGTGGTCATTGCCAATGAATCTAAATTGGAGTTGGTCAATAGTGTCACTGTGGTTTGTAATGAGATGGCTCGATACTGTTCTAAAAATAATCTAATATTAAATAAAGACAAAACACAGTCAATCAAATCAAATCAAAAATTTGAATCAATTCAGTTACTTGCAAATGTTAGAAAATTTTGCTTTGCCGTCACTGGCGGATGTGAGTTTGGAAAACATTTATTTTCAACAGGATGGATGTCCTGTACATCCCACAAATTTAATTAAAGGGTAGCTTGATGACCATTTGCCTGGAAGATGGATCGGACATTTTAGACCAATACATTGGTCATGGTACAAATTCAGAAATTTTATTAAATGAAGAAATACCAACGGTAATTAGTGAAATAGAAATTGAAACGTTAACAAACGTGTATGCGGAATTAGGTACAGGGTAGAAAAGTGCGTAGAGGTGGATGGGGATTACATTGAATACTTTTCCCCATATTAAAAACTAATAAAAATTTTACTGTAATTTATAAGGTCCATTTAATTTCAATTTTTTAACCAATTGAAACAATTAAGAATATACCAAAATTATATGTCACTCTACCATTGCAGAAAATCTGTGGACACACTGTAGAATTAGGGCTCATGAAACAATCTGTTAAAGCTTTAGACATGAATGGTTCATGTTTTTACTATATTTTTCAAAAAATTTCTAGATTAAGTATTGAGAAACTGAAGGCTGGGATTTTCGATGGACCCCAAAGGCAACTGATTAAAGAATCGGATTTTGCTTCATCTATGACTGAGATTGAGCGGCTCGCTTGGGACTCTTTTGTATTGGTTATTAAAAATTTTCTTGTCAATTTATAAGGCAGAGAACTATTTTGACTTTTAGTGAATGAGATGCTAAATCACTTCAAAAATTTGGGCTGTAATATGAGAATTAAAATACATTATTTACACGGTCACTTAGATCACTTCCAGCATAATCTAGGAGACCTTAGTGAATAACAGGGAGAGTGCTTCCATCAAGATATGAAAACGTTACCGAAGAAGATGGGAGTTTCACATGATGGCAGACTGGGAACTTAGGCGAGATTGCCCAAACCAAACCTATTCAAGAAAATCACTTAAACGACCATTTCTTTACGAAGAAACTAACAGTATTTTTGTAATCAGCGAACCAGATATAAACAAAATCAGGCCTCAAACCTCTAGCACCAAAATGAGTGTTGGCCAGTTTTATTCGATTATCCTTTCAGACTGATACTCAATTTTCTCAATATTCAAGTGTCTCTTGGACTTGTTCTGTTCAAAAATTATAGATCATAAACCAGCAACTACTTTTCTGTCAAATTTGGTGAAATAGTTTCGCAAACCACTGTTTACCTAAACCATAAATCTACGTTGCTGAAGTAAACCATGATATCATGTGTTCCACTCCCACATCACCAATTTTCGTATGAAAATTAATGTTAATTTAGAAACACACTGTGGGCAAAGTATAAAAAAATTTAGGTACTCGAAGTACTCCTTCGTACATGTATAATTAATTAAATTTTTCTAATTTCGGATACTTCATAGCCACAAGCTACACATTGCCGTGTTATTTAAGAATTTTTCTACGTATTAATTTAATTTTGATTGGGAATTAGTCTGTCTTATTTGTTTTCCTCTAATATAATAAAAGGGGAACATGATTCCAAAGTATTTCGTGAGACACACGAACTACAACACAAACATTCGTTTTTTTTTTTTTTTTTTTTCTTCTTAATACATAATCTCCAACTGTCTGTCTGAAGGAAAAACAAAAGCAATTCCGAAAATAATCTGTTATAATTAAATTAAAAGCACAGAGACAAAGTGGTTTTACCGTATTTATAAGTGATTTTCATTCCTTCGCCTTTGCAGTCCTCGTCTCGCCGTCGTTGTCGTGTCACGACTTTATAAAGCTTCCGTCGTTTAGAGGCAAACTTAAACATAGGGTTTCAGAAACCACGCTTGTGCTACTTAAATACTTTTCTTGTAACATCGGTAATCGCATACAAACTGAAGCAGCATTTTAAACTAATTGCCAATTCCCGGCTGCAATAAATTTAATTGCACGATGTAATTTTTTTTTATGGCCGCAATTAATGCAAAGTAAAAGAGATCACAATTAAGAAAAATAATTAATTTAGTAAACAAGTTTGAATTATATCTGGGTTAATAACCGTAGTATACAATTGTGTTTATACATGAACTCAATAAATTAATTGCTTTTAATTTTATACGCCTGAAAGTGATTCTGTGTAATGTACAGGGTGGATTAATTTCGATGTGTCTTATGGGCATCTCCGTAACTATAAGTGATAGGAAAAACTAATGGCCAAATCTCGATCTATTTTTTTGGAGATTAAGTTAAAAGCGTAAACAAAAATTGGCTATCTTCTTTTGTTTTCAAGTTATGGGCAAAAATTGACATTTTCGACTTTTCGTTTTTCGGTCATATCTCGTTTATTTCTAGAGATATTAAAAAACTGTTTGATCATTATTAGGGCACTTTTTGGAATATAATTCAGTGGTGTAGTTGCTTTTTTAATATTTACTTAAATTTTCAAGTTATAACATAAAGTTATATTTTTTTAAATAGAAATCATAATAGGCAATGCCCTCATTAAATAGAGATTTTTTTTCTGTTTTCAAAAATATATACTTTGTTGTGTTTATTTCTTATAATTAATAGGAAAAATGCCATTTTTGTTATTTATTAGTTATTAGCCTTGTGTTTTTAATAAAATATATCTCAAGAGAAACAAAAAAAGAAAGCTTAAATTAGTTATAATTTAGTTATTATTACCTTTATGTTTATCCGAACAACTTGTATTTTAGTGTAAACTCATGTTATCTTTTCGCTTCTCTTGACAACTTGTTTATTTACATTTTTTCACTCCTGACGAAACTATGAAGCGATAGCGAAACGTAGAGTGTTCTTGCGATTTCACAGTGTCCGTTTTAAAGTTTAAAAACTATTTTCTCTCACATATTTCATCGAACAAGAGTCGACTTCAATTATATTTTTTGTAGAAGTCGTTTCTTGTCCGATGGAAATTGTATAAAAATTGTTTTCAAAATTAAAAAGATATTGTGAAAATTACAGGAACGTTCAACGTTCCTTTCTAACGAAGCTATAAACCGAAAGTGAAACGTTGAGTATTCCTGCAATTTAGACTGTTTAAAGATTAAAAACAATTTTCCTATAAATTGAATGATCATTTTCAATAGAAAGTTAGACAGGAATTCTTCAGAACGGTCGCTGAAAACGATAAAACGGCAATTTGTAAATTAACGCGAACACGAATTTATTTACGCAGCTAAAACTTTGAAAATATTTGAAAGGTCGTTAAAATTTAATAAAATAAAAAATCTGGTCCGTATTGAACCCAGCCTACTAAGATTAGGATATTTACGCAAGGCTAATAATTAAAAATGACTGTTTTTCCTATTAATTATAAGAAATAAACCCAACAACTAAATTTGCGTGCAATCATATTTAATAAAAACAAAAAAGTTTTTGCCAGATCGGTCGCGAAGGGTGCTACATTTCTCAAAGGGAATTTTGTAAAATAAAGTGAATATGAAATTCTTTACGCGACCAAAACTGCCTAAAGGTTTGAAAGTTCGTTAATATTTAATAAAAATTAACAAGAATGTTGGCACTGCACTGAAGCCAGCCCACTGAGACTAGGATACGCAAGGCTAATAACAAAAATGGCATTTTTCCTATTAATTATAAGAAATAAACCCAACAAAGTATATATTTTTGAAAACAGAAAAAAAATCTTTATTTAATGAGGGCATTGCCTACTGTGATTTCTATTTAAAAAAATATAACTTTATGTTATAACTTGAAAATTTAAGTAGATATTAAAAAAGCAACTATACACCACTGAATTGTATTCCAAAAAGTGTCCTAACAATGATCAAACAGTTTTTTAATATCTCTATAAATAAACGAGATATGACCGAAAAACGAAAAGTCAAAAATGTCAATTTTTGACTATAACTTGAAAACAAAAGAAGATAGCCAATTTTTGTTAACGCTGTTGACTTAATCTCCAAAAAAGAGATCGAGACTCGGCCACTAGTTTTTTTCTATCACTTATAGTTACGGAGATGCCCATAAGAGACATCGAAATTAATCCACCCTGTACAAGGAATTGTTTCATGACTTGGTTTTAAATTGCTTTGGCATAGTAAAAATTACGTTTAACGAATACTACCCAAATAAACTACAGCTTTTGTTATAGGAGGTTCAATAAATGATGATCAATCTCCACCTCAGTCGCCCAGAGAAAACCTCAATACTACCCATTCGGAATCGACGCGAGTATCTCGCCCATCATCACCATCAGAAAACCATAGATCTCCAACAAGCAGTCCTCCTTCGCATAGCGGTATAATACACTCAAGTCATCCGGCCTTCCTAGATCAAAACTACCTCAGCATGTCTAGATCTAAAAGTCCTTACAGAGAAAACGATAACATGGTGATAGATGAGGAGATAGAAGAAGAAGAAAGTGATTACGACAACGACAAAGACAAGAAAGCCCAAAACTCGAATATGAGTCCCGCCAACTCACTAGCCAATAAAAGAAAAAAGAAGACCAGGACGGTATTTTCGCGGTCTCAGGTTTTCCAATTGGAGTCCACGTTTGACATGAAAAGGTATCTATCGAGTTCTGAACGGGCAGGTCTTGCTGCGAGCTTGCACTTAACGGAAACGCAAGTGAAAATTTGGTTTCAAAACAGAAGGAACAAATGGAAGCGCCAGCTAGCGGCCGAACTGGAGGCCGCCAACATGGCACATGCAGCTCAGCGATTGGTGAGAGTTCCTATACTATATCACGAATCTGCAAATTCGTCTATTAGACACCCCTTCGATCAAAACCACGGGTTGGGGTTACATCATCCCTTAGATACCGCTAGAGACAGTGCAACAGCGTCTTCAAATCCAGTCGTAACATCTCCAACGGGATACCCCGGATCACTATATTACCATCACCAGGCCACAGTGGCAGCTGCAGTGCACAGCTTATCCTCGAGTCCCGTAAATCGGCCGCCCATGTCCGGATTAGTCTGAAACTAAACTCCAAAAAAACGACATCGAATGATTTGTATTATACATATACAGGGTGGATGCTCTAAATTCAGATTCGTGGACATAATACAACGTTTCGTCTTTGTGTAATACGCAAATGTGCAAATAGTAGTATTATTAGGAAGCTTTGTATATATCACTGTATTTATTTGTAGAATTAATCAATAGTAGCCTAACTGTACATACTAAGATTTATAAAATGCTACCACAGTTACCTATATACCAAAAAAAATATTAATTATTGTGCATACTTGTGTAGTTAAAATCGTTGTTACAGTGAATAAATGGATTAAATAAATATCACGTACGTTTTCTTATAAATAAATAATCGAAGTTTGTTCTTGTAAGTGCAAAGTTTTTTTTTTTTAATCTCGAACCGGACATAAATATGAAGGGAAAACACTCAACGCTATAGCGAAACGTTGAGTGTTTTCCCTTCATATTTACGTCCGGTTCGAGTTAAAAAAAAAAAAACTGTACTTATAAATAAATAAATAAATACCTTACTGAAATCCCGAAATTATTAGAAAGGATAGTTTTTTCAATTATTTAATTTTTTTTATTTATATACTAATTAATTTAGAATTTGGAAAAAACATAGTCTTCAACGACATTTTTTTTTTTTTCAGAAGTCGAACACACGTCCGGGGTTTCGACCCTAATGATCATTTTCAAGTGTAAAAGTCTTTAAGAATAAATATTGTGTAACACAAAGTGAATAAACAAATTAAAAATTTGATTGGGTGCGCCATATTGAAACAAATGATGATGATACGTATGTGTTGCGAAATTAATTATGAACACCTAAAGATGGCGCTAGTCAATAACTAAATAATCGAAATAAAAAAAGAGAAAATGGACTCATGGAATCACACCGATTAGTTAATGCCAAGATATTTTTAATTCTCAAAGTATGCTCGGGCTTGTAGGGAACAGCGGATAGGCCCCTCAAAGGAATGAAAAGAAGTTGTGACTTCAGAAGAAGGAATCAATTGACTGGCTAGAAAATTGGACCCATCACACTCCAGTTTTCTAACACATTTTGCATTTCACTAATTTCTTTCGAAAAGTTATATTTTCGTTTTCGTCTTATTTGAAAAATTTATTTCTTACTCTTTCAAAAATATTAAAAATCGGTTTAATTGGAAATTCATTAAGGTAATCTAGTTGTATGATGATTAGAGAGAAGTATTTCGTACATATTCCTCCAGTTGAACAACTGCATACGTTCTTCGTAGCAATGGACGTAACCAATTCGATTCAAACGCTGGGCAACTGAGTTGTTCCCCTTATTCGCAGTAAGTTGGCCGATCTCGAAGGGGAAGTAAAATTTCGCCACCACAATATCTTCTGATTATTCTAGTCGACGAGCGATTTACATAAACATTTATAATAACATGTTTTTTAAATTTTCTCCTGAAGCTCGTCTGTTTCGAATAAAAAAATTAAAAAAAAATATTTTTAAATATGTATGAAAAAAAACAGCAATGAACATCACAACTGGTCTTCTGTGAGAAAGTAAAGTCTGATAAAATTTGAGAAGTTTATTTTGTTCATCATCAAAACTGTGATACGTTTAAGCTTTTGGGTTTCGGACTCAGTTCCTCGGAACTTTATTGCGATGACCGACAGTTTTTTTTTTTTTTATATTCGCTTCGTCGTCGCTGGAGTGACTAATCGAGCGAATTGCAAACAATCTAACGTTTTGCGTTTTATTTCATGTTTCTTTGTGCTTTCGTTTCGAAATACTCCGGCCATGAGTTAGTGCAAAATTCTCGAAGCCTCGGCACCCCTTCGTGGTTTTAAATAAATGAGATATCATTCGGAGATTCTATTTCTTCAGAGATTGGATTGCATCATCTGTTGAAACATCTGTTCATGTGAACTGCAGGTTTTTGCGAGCTAACATTTGGACGATTAGTTTAATTGGCTTCACCCTTGACGTAATTGACGTTCTTTTACGTCAGAATGATACCCGTTGGCACCCTACTTACGTCACGTTTAACATTTGTGAAAACCGCTTCCATGAAATGCTGTATACTCCATTCGACTCGCATTTATTTTCCATTTCGCGATATTAAGAAATTCTTTTCTCTAAGTTTAAAAACTCTTCGTTTGCCGGGTCACTTCCACGGGACTTTATTGCGATGACCGACAGTTTTTTTTTTATATTCGGTTCGTCGTCGCTAGAGTGACTAATCGAGCGAATTGCAAATACTCTAACGTTTCACGTTTTATTTCAAATGTTTGTTTGTGCTTTCGTTTCGAAATACTCCGGCCATGAATTAGTGCAAAATTCTCGAGGCCGCGGCACTCCTTCGTGATTTTAAATAAACGAGATATCATTCGGAGATTCTATTTCTTCAGAGATATGATTGCATCATCTGTTGAAACATCTGTTCGTGTGAACTGCAGGTTTTTGCGAGCTAACATTTCGACAGGTACTTTAATTAGCCTCACGCTTGACGTAATTGGCGTACTCTTACGTCAGATTGATACCCGTTGGTCCCTACTTACGTCACGTTTAACATTTGTGAAAACCGCTTTCATGACAATCTAACGTTTTGCGTTTTTTTTTCAAATGTTTGTTTGGGCTTTCGTTTCGAAATACTCCGGCCATGAGTTAGTGCAAAATTCTCAAGGCCGCGGCACTCCTTCGTGGTTTTAAATAAACGAGATATCATTCGGAGATTCTATTTCTTCAGAGATTTGATCGCATCATCTGTTGAAACATCTGTTCATGTAAACTGCGAGCTAAAATTTCGACGGGTATTTTAATTTGTCTCTCCCTTGACGTAATTGACGTTCTTTTACGTCAGATTGATACCCGTTGGTTCCTACTTACGTCACGTTTAACATTTGTGAAAACCGCTTTCATGAAATGACTTGTATAGTCCATTCGACCCGCATTTATTTTCGATTTCGCAATATTAAGAAATTCTTTTCTCTGCGTTTAAAAACTCTTCGTTTGCCGGACTCGGCTCCTCGGAACTTTATTGCGATGACCGACAGTTTTTTTTTTTATATTCGGTTCGTCGTCGCTGGAGTGGCTAATCGAGCGAATTGCAAATACTCTAACGTTTCGCGTTTTATTTCGAATGTTTGTTTGTGCTTTCGTTTCGTAATACTCCGGCCATGAGTTAGTGCAAAATTCTCGAAGAGCCTCGGCACTCCTTCGTGGTTTTAAATAAACGAGATATCACTCGGAGATTCTATTTCTTCAGACATGAGTGCATCATCTACAGCAGCAATGTTTTATAATTATGTTAGAACGAAGTAATTATTTATTTTATTACACGGAGTAAATTTAGCGCACCGTCTTCAAACTTCCTTTCCTTTGTTAAAGATTTATTTGAATACAATAGCGAAAATAATTCAGTTCAATTCAGATTTTTGGACAATTATATCTTTACTTCCCCATGTTTATCAATTCTTATGTTTCCTTATAGAGAATTATTTGATTCATTAAACGTCTTTAGAAATAAAGAAGCATCTTCATTAATAAATGAAAATAAAAAAAGCGTACATATTTTTTTTTATTTATGCCACTCAGACGAGAGAGAGAGAGAGAGAGAGAGAGTTAAACAAACGAATTTACATTTGATAATAAAACGCTGTGTGTGATGGAGGGTCGCGAGTGTAACTCGACTCAGGCCCCATTTAAAACGGCACAGCCCGGCTCAAAACACCCATCCTTTCAGTGTCCCATTGTGTTCGAAAAGTACCAGATGTTTCCAAAAGCAATGATTAAAGTTAAACTTCCATTAAAAGCAATTGTCAATCAGTTAAGAGATTTGATAGTGACAGATAAGTTCAATTGGTCGAAGTGTTTACCCCTCCTGGAAGCGAGTTTTTAAGTCATTAGCGTAATAGAGATTGTATTATGTGTCGGATTTTAGTCGCGATTTAGAATATTATTTAAGTTAGCAATTTGCACGAATAAAATAAATTAGGTTTCGATGAAATAAGAAACAAATCTTTAATTCTTAATAGATTTTGGAGTTCATTCATTCATTCATTCAGTCCACTGAATTAAACAATTATAACGATAACGTAAAATCACATCAATTACAGATATAAAATATTAATAGTTATGAATTGATACTTTCAGAAGCAGGTTTTAGTTAATAAATCTGCTAAATATGGTATGAGAAAGTTTCTAGATAATTACATTTTTTTTAATCCTCAATACTACATAGAACCTCTTCCACTCTGGCGTGATGCATCCTCATGTGTCACCTCACCCGGCGATGAGGAAGATATAAAACGAAATATACAAGGAATAAATCAACACAAACATAATTTCATAAAAAAAAACTCTAAGAAAAAAATTAAAAACACAATATATGTGCAATCCCTTTAGATTTCTGAACGAAATCTGAAATTTGATCAAGAGTTGACACTTCCATCATCACTTCACTTTAGATTTTCAATTTAATTTTGTGTAAAGGATCGAATATTCAGTACATAGAGACGCAAGGTTTTTATAAATATTATGTTTGCGATTAAATAATATTCTCCATAAAACAAAACAGGGTCAAGAAGGCTATGGTTTTTTTCTTATGGTTTTCTCGTAGGGCCTTTCGTGTAAATTAGCTCATACAATTTTATGCAATTTGACGTAATAACACAATTTTAAGCAAATAACACTAAATTACATTAGTATTATTATTATTAATTAATATTAAACCCATAACCAGCCTACTTGATCCTAATTTTTTATAAACGCTCGTTATTAATGAATCATTTCGTGTACAAGGTCAAAGCCTGTAGCGGCAGCATCGTTTCTTCGAATTTTGCACGCGGCACGCAGCGAGCGACCTAAAGATTAAGGTCAAGCTTAGGATAGCTGCAATATTGCCCGTAATTTATGCACTCAATTAAGGATGTTTTTGCATAGCAAATGCTTATTACGAATCCAAACGGAAAGAAATGCATAACATGCTCCAGCAGGTGAAAAAATGTCATCATTCTCTTGACGTAAATATTACGTATTAGGTTCCTTGTCGAGAATGATTTTTTTAAAATCTTTAATTCTGTCAGTTTCCTCAGTTTGTAATTAATTTCGAGAAAGGAGATACATTTCTTCACGGTGTGAGAAGAAATGCGATCAATCTGGTGCAGTGACCTCTCTCTCTCTCTCTCAACCTAATTATTACATGTAAGCTCCTCGTTAAAATTAATTTCTTTTTCATTTTCAATCAGTCAGTTTCCTCAAGTTCGCCAAAGAATTTAATCATAACCGATTCTTTTCTATTTTATTAATTTAATTTAAATTCTGTGTTTCAAGAACGGCAGCGTTGGTGAGTTGAAAGAATAATTCGTTTTACGCACATAAAGAAAAGCTATACATATTCTAACACAAGCTTTTTTTGATTTTGTATTGAATATTCGCCTTCTCTCCAATCGATTTTTATTTTATTTAAAGCCATAATTTCGTTGGCATTTATTTATTTTGTTATATTGAATTATTTTTGTTCGATTGTGAAGGTTTTACTTAATACATATATTCGGTCTTAATCAGGCCCCCTGCGAGGTCAAAGTCCGATCGCGTGCGACTCCATGTTTTGGCGCCCTCTGGCAGATGAGTTGGGGCATACAAAAACGGTCAATTATCAAAATTTTTTAAAGAAATTAAAAGAAACCAAAAAAATGGAAAAAACTGAATTAAAAAAAATTTAAACATTAGGGAAGTTTTGTTAAACATTTTCCTTCATTTGTTAAAACATTTTTCTTCACTTTTTTTCAAGTTCCTAGCTGCTGCGAACCGCCAAAAACGAATAACCCAATCTTCTCATCTGACTAAAGAGGAAATCGTAATAGCCTACATAATTTATTTTTTAACTAACAAAATTATTAAGTACATTAATTTTTTTATAAAAAATTTGGCACACAAAACTTTTCCACTGTTAGTTGCCGCAGTTAATTATTCTATTTCAGTCGTTGTTTTGCCGTGAGGTTGACGGTTTCACCAGAACTGCCACTAATTTAAAAAAAAATTAAAAGAAACCAAAAATGGAAAAAACAGAAAAATTAAAAAAAAAACTTAAACATTAGGGAATTTTTGTTAAACATTTTCTTTCATTTTGAAAACGTTTTCCTTCATTTCGAAAACATTTTCCTTCATTTTGAAAACATTTTCCTTCATTCTGAAAACATTTTCCTTCATTTTGGAAACATTTTCCTTCACTTTCTTCAAGTTCCTAACTGCAGTGAGCTCTCAAAAAAGAATAACCCAAACACCGCGAAGCGCTTTCTTCTCATCTGACTAAGGCAGCCTCTGTTCAGACCCCCCAGAATGCAAGTGGACGAAGCCCGCTTGTTAATAATATTAGGAAAAGAGAAACAGAATCACGAAAGCAAAATGAACTTAAATTTCTAAGAACTTAAAAAGTAAAATATAATTTGTTTTTTTATTAACCAAACCGTAACAGCTTACATAATTTATTTTTTTTTTACTAAGTACATTAAACTTTTAATGAAAAATTTAGCACATGAAAATTATAAAACTTTTCTATTTTTAAATGCCGCAGTTAACTGTTTTATTTTAGTCGACGTTTTGCGGTGAGGTTGACGGATTCACTAAAACAGTTTAGACTTGTGGATAGTTTTTTCGAATAATTTTTACCAGATACCCATTATTATTTCTTTTGCGAAAAAATGACAGAACCTGTCTAGTGGCCAATAGGCTAATTGCGCTCCTTGAAGATGGCGCCCGCCTGCACTGCACGCTTTGCACACATGGTTACGGGGGCACTGGTCTTAATTAAAGAGAAAATTGTTCACATTAAAGTTAATTTCTTTTATGTAATTGTATTGGAACTAAATTTCACGTTTTTGTTAATGTATTTCTGTATTAAAATCTTTTCTAAATAGTAAACTGAATTTCAGTTTTTTATTTAATATACATTTTTTGTATTTATAAACTAAATTTGGCCTTTTTTGTTTTTGATATATTATTATACATATTTGAAAGAAAATTAGACATTTTTATTTGAGATATTCTCGCAATTAAAGTTTTCCGTCTGAAGTCCAAGAAGAGTAAAAACAGAGAGAGAAGAAAAGAGCGCCGTATTTCCAACAATTTTGAAAATACAGGTAAAACGCCATTTCGAGCAACCGTGGAAAACAAATTGGAAAATCAATTTCCGGCTTTTACCAAAAACCAGAAGCGTTACTAACAAAGAAAATCTAAACCAATTTTGTACGGATTGTTTAAAAGAATTTAAAAGAGGATGAAAAACGGCTTCCCAACCCCCGTATTTGAGACTAAAGTCTTAGTTTATTGAGAAATAAATGTGAGCCGGTTTATTAATGACAGACCAAGAGATATAGGAAAACAGCTGAACATCGTATGGTCTTCTAAAAGCACGCCAAATGGTTAATAATTTCGTTTTTAATTCGCATGGTAGTTCACGTACTCACCCTGTATGTGGGTTGAAAGAAGAAAATTTAAGAATTCTAAAAAAGAAAACGCGCCTGGGTTGCCCTCTACACATATATATATAATGTTTTAGAGTTAACAAGAATAATAATTAAGCTTTAAATCAGAGAAGGAGAGGATTGACGGAAACTTTTGTTTCTTTTCAGTCATAACAGTAAGTTAAAAAAAAACATTGACTGTCATCAATTTGATATAGCATTGATAATAGTTGTGACGCAGTTAATAAAAAAAAGCAAAGTACAGTCACGGACATGGTAAACTGGCCATGTGTTCAAAGCTTTTAGCTTTAAATGTCCTGTTTTTTATGCTTGCGACTGTACGTTTATAATAATGATCGGTCAGGTAATTGGTTAGAAGAATTAAAAACGTGATCAAAATCACAAAGAAAATATTAAAAAATAATCACGTAAAGGGACAGAACATGAAAAAGGCTCGACAAATGGACTCTCTCTTTCTAATGCCTTCCTAACCTTAGGTTATAAGGATAAGTAGAGTTGAATTTGGCTTCTATATCCATTATTTTCACTGTAAATACAGATATAATCGATCAGAATTAAACACGTAATGAAAATTACAGTTAAAACTTTAAAGACATAATTACATGGAAAGGCAGAAAAATAAAGAAACTTGACAAAAGTCTACTAATCCTATAGTATCAGAATTGGCTTCAATTTCCATTTACCCTTCCACTCTTTTTCTACCCGGTTCATTTCACTTTATGTTTCTTTCTCTCGCTACGTACTTTATTCCTTCTCTCCTAATTTTCTTTCTCAAACTACTCTTTCTATGTTTCTGTGTTTCTATGTTTCTATGTTTACTTCATACACTACATCTTATCATCTTCTTTCTTTTAAGCAGAAGTTTGATTAACCTTGTTTTCACTTCGACTATCCTCGAATGTCTTATTTGTGGTTATTTTATATTTTTTCAATAGTTTTCTGTAGTCGTTTAGGCATCGGGTCCACATGTCAAAAATGGAGTGTTTTCTTAAATATGGCGTCCAGTGGGATATGACTAGAGCACGGCCCATTTAAAACGTATACAAACAAAAACATTCACAGTACTCTGGACGCCAAATTAAAAAAAGAAGTTCCGATATTTTTAGTTGTTTTGGAATCTCGATTTATTAGTCAAAAAAACGTATTCCGATCGCTGTTGTTCTTTCTTTAATTTTCTTATCCAATCGTTAATCTTTTCTATGCACCATTAGATAATTAAATTCCTATATTTGCTGCATGTTATAATATGTGATGATTTATGTCCTTCTTACAATATTTTTTTATCCGCATTTATCTCCCTCTGTTACTTCTCTGTTGAATCGATAATTCATTCTTTTTGCAAAATTTTTAGTTTAGGTTTCTACAACCACGGTAATTATTGTAATACGCCTGATCTGATGACACATTGCAGTTTTGAAAATTCGCCTTTTTACATACAGTAACCGACAAATTTCTTCTTAAAGGTGATTCTGAACAATAACATACATACTTTTACACTTTACAACAATAATGCCTTTCCGTTCTTAAGACATCAACAAAAGAAAAATATGTACGTCAATAAACAATGTGTTTTATCATGATTCATGATTAAAACATATGCGGAAAGGAATTGACCTAAAGTGTATATGAAGTTTTTTGTTCAGTATCACCTATAGAACACAAGGTATAAGTTCGTCGGTTATCTCAGGAAAGACCCCGTATATACAGGGTGTGGATAAAGTATGGAACAAAATTCATATTTCTGTTATCTTGGGTTTGATGAAAAAATCCTGAAACAGGTCGATTTTAGTTTTGTCCCGTGCATTTTATGACATAGTGAATTTCATTCTGTAGCTAACTGATTGCATCCAGGTGTGACGTCATCAGTTTTTTCAAATGGTAACATCCGACTTTTATTATCCCTTGTCGTTAAGTTTTCCATTGTGCATACAACGGTATAAAAAGTTTGGTATCTTACATAACAATTTTTTGGAGAAAAACACTTTCGAATTTAAAAAAATTAAAATTTTATTCCTATGATAAACTAATCAAAAATTATCAACAAATTAGGTACGTCTGAGGTGTACCTCGGATTGTCTTCAATCGAGACATCGACCAGTCGACATAAGGGAAACAAAAAAACCCTACCGTTTGTTCCTAGAACCGAATGATTTTTTAAATTTCCGTTTGATGATGTTTTTTACAATTGAAAAACGCAAGTAACTATGGCGTAGACGAAAGTAATGTCAAAGTACTGTCAATTAGCTTATAACCGTATATCAAGTACTGCGCCTGAGTATTCGTTTTGACTAGAACGGAAATTTGGTAGTGTTGAAAGTGAATCACGAAAATGGCTTATTTGAGCGAACAAGACAGAATTCAAATTCTTATTATGGTTGGCTTTGGTGATAAAATACGTAGCCATGAAGAAGCCTGTCAATTGTTCAATGCAGAAAATGCAAACCGAACACCTATTTCGCGATCAACGGTGAGCAAAATTGTGGCAAAATTCGCAGAAACTGGCAGTGTGAAAGACAGACCCAAACAAGGTCGTCCAAGAACTGAAGAAGGTGCTAGGCTGAACATTCTCTTGGAAGTTCAAAACAACCCCCACATTCAACAAGAAACATTGCCAGAGATAATGCAGTCGACTTTTCCACAGTCGCAAAGTACTTGAAGAAGGAAAAACTTCATCCATATAAAGTCCATCTCGTTCAGGAACTGAATGAAGATGACTTCGACCGTCGAAACGAGTTCTGTGAACAATTGATGCTACGATGCGATGAGAATCCCGAATTTCTCAGTAATGTGCTTTTTAGCGACGAAGCAACTTTTAAAATAAACGGTCAGGTGAATCGCCATAATTGTAGATATTGGTCGGGCGAAAATCCTCGATGGGTTCGGGAGGGTCACACCCAAACCCAACAAAAAGTTAATGTGTGGGCGGGAATAATAGGAGATCGCATTGTGGGACCTGTCTTTCTCGAGGGAAATTTAAACGCTGAAAGATATTTAGATTTTCTAAGATTGGACCTCGTGCCAGCATTGGTAATACTGTTTCCGGACGAAGCCAATCCTGATGCGCCTCATCCCAGAATCTGGTTCCAACAAGATGAAGCACCTCCACATTTTGGCCAGCATGTTCGCAGGTATCTCGACGAAATTTTCCCAGGGAGATGGATAGGACGAAGGAGAACAATTGAGTGGCGTGCCCGCTCGCCAGATCTCACCCCACTGGATTTTTTTCTATGGGGTCATGTGAAATCAAAGTTGTACACAAATAAGCCACATGACTTGGATGACCTGAAAACTCGCATTTACGAGGAAATTCGCAATATTGACCCAGAGACAATACGACGTTCCGTAGAAAGTGTGTACGTCCGTCTTGGCCAATGTCGGTGGACAGTTTGAACACCTCCGTTGATATTTTATCTAATTTGTTGATAATTTTTGATTAGTTTATCATTTTTTGATTAGTTTATCATAGGAATAAAATTTTAATTTTTTTAAATTCGATAGTGTTTTTCTCCAAAAAATTGTTACGTAAGATACCAAACTTTTTATACCGTTGTATGCACAATGGAATACTTAACGACAAGGGATAATAAAAGTCGGATGTTACCATTTGAAAAAACTGATGACGTCACACCTGGATGCAATCAGTTGGCTACAGAATGAAATTCACTATGTCATAAAATGCACGGGACAAAACTAAAATCGACCTGTTTCAGGATTTTTTCATCAAACCCAAGATAACAGAAATATGAATTTTGCTCCATACTTTATCCACACCCTGTATGTATTAGTCGGACTATCCGACTTTGTCAGTCTCAGGAATTATTTAGGAAAATCCTGAAAAATTCTGGGATTTTCCAGTATTTGCCTTTATTACAAATATCTAATCACGTTGATACTTTGCACAACCCTTTTACTAACAGCTTCTTTAACTTTACGAGATCGTGATGGAATTCTTGGCTTCCGATTGGAACCACGCGTCTCGGATTTCTTTTACTGCGACGTTTATGCGATCATTTATCGATGCTTGCTTCTTTTTGTTGAAACCTATATCATCGTCTCCGGTCTTTCTCCATTGAAGTTCCGTTATTTCCTATTATTTTCTGCAAGTAAATTTTGAAAATGTTGCAGCCCTTATCATTTCGGAAAATCCTTTATCAAAAATATTTTCAATTGGGGCTTTTCTTCTGTGCTATTGCGAACTCTAAATATGCGTAAGATAAACATTGATAGGTAGTTGTTACTGTAGTTATAAGAATTTCAAAGAACCAAGAAATTAAATTCCAAAATAGTAAAATAATTTAATCGATAGTAAAATGAAGCAAATTTCCTTGGTGTTTCCTTTATTTTTTACCCTATGGTAATGATAAATAATAAAACGATAACTAAATTTCGTACCTTATAAATTAAGAGTTACTTAAATGACGATAAAGCTGAATATTTTTTAAAATATCACATTTCTACTTTAGAGGAGACGCCTCCCCCCCCCTCCCCCCTCACATACGCACATATGAAGCACTCACTGCATGATATATCATTTGTCAGATTTGTCACCGCTATGGTCGATATACACACACCCATTGCCATAATTGCATTATGTTATTTGTATAAAAGGTGTACATGTGTTGCCCAAACGAACTTTCCTCGCGAGCGAAACGTGTTTACGTTGAGAAACTAGTTCGTCGTCTGATTGCATAAACTCGCCAGGAGATTCAGCTAAACGCAAAGGCATAATTAACACACTTTGAAACTTGAAATTATCGGGCGAGTGTGAATGCCCGATTGTATATTGTGAAAACTGCGCGCATTATATTTATTTAGTTTTAAAAAAGAGGTGCATGTCGTTTGTTATATTGTACATAAATAAAATTTAATCCCTTAAATACGGGGATGATTGTAGCTCGACTTTTTTCTGAAGCCCTCTTTTTTTTCGATTCCTAAAGAATTCCGATTAAAAGCTTTCATTGTATAAACTCTTACCTTCGTTCTAAATTTATATAAAAATATAATGAAAGTGCGAAATTTTATAATTTTTTAACTGTGTAAATCTATCGATTTCGAATTCTGAAATCTTATTTTTTAAATGGGTTATAATCTGATAAAAAGTGACATTGAGACGAACGAACGAGTGAACAGTTGCGGCTCTTGAAAACTAGTACACTTTGACACGGTCGTGTAAACTGATCTTATGGCAGTTTTCATAATCAGACTTTAAGAAAGCTTTAATTTAAAGTCACTTTAAGAATAGGGAAACAAATTTATTTTTTTAGGTTAAAGTAACTTTAAATTTAAAGTCAGATTATGAAAACGGCCCCAAAATCCGTAAGTTTCTGAACGTCACTGAAATCACTTTAAATCCTGCTATGGATCTGTCAAATTTGACACTAATTTCAAAATGATAGATGAAGGTTTGATTTACACATTGCAAAATTACAATTTTTTGAACATTGATGTCAATTCTCAGTGTACCAGTTTTCAAAGGCCGCAATTGTACCAGAAGAAAGCGTACTCGATTTTTTTGAAACCAACTGTACAGGGTGGATTAATTTCGATGTCTCTTATGGGCATCTCCGTAACTATAAGAGATAGAAAAAAAACTAGTGGCCAAGTCTCGATCTCTTTTTTGGAGATTAAGTCAATAGCGTAAACAAACATTGGCTATCTTCTTTTGTTTTCAAGTTATCGGCAAATTGACATTTTCGACTTTTAGTTTTTCGGTCATATCTCGTTTATTTTTAGAGATATTAGAAAACCACTTGAACATTATTAGGACACTTTTTGGAATACAATTCAGTGGTGTAGTTACTTTTTTAATATTTACTTAAATTTTCAAGTTATAACATAAAGTTATATTTTTTTAAATAGAAATCATAGAAGACAATGCCCTCATTAAACAGAGATTTTTTTTCTGTTTTCAAAAATATATACTTTGTTGGGTTTATTTCTTATAATTAATAGGAAAAACTGTCATTTTTATTATTATCCTTGCGTAAATATCCTAGTCTCAGTAGGCTAGGTTCAATACGAAGCAGATTTTTTATTTTATTAAATTTTAACGAGCTTTCAAATATTTTCAAAGTTTTGCCTGCGTAAATAATTTCGTTTCCGCGTTAATTTACAAATTTCCGTTTTATCGTTTTGAGCGACCGTTCTGATAAGAGTTCCTGTCTGACTTTCTATTGAAACTGAGTTTATCATTCAGTTTATAGAAAAATTGTTTTCAGTCTTTAAACAGTTGAAATTGCACGAATACTCAACGTTTCACTATCGGTTTATGGCTTCGTTAGGAAGAAACGTTGAACGTTCCTGTAATTTTCACAATATCTTTTTAAAATTGAAAACAATTTTTATACAACTTCCGTCGGACAAGAAACGACTTCAATAAAAAAATATAATTGAAGTCGATTCTTGTTCGATGAAATATGTGAGAGAAAATAGTTTTTAAACTTTAAAACGGACACTGTGAAATCGCAAGAACAGTCTACGTTTCGCTATCGCTTCATAGTTTCGTCAGGAGTGAAAAAATGTAAATAAACAAGTTGTCAAGATAAGCGAAAAAAAGAACATGATTTTACACTAAAATACAAGTTGTTCGGATAAACATAAAGGTAATAATAACTAAAGCTTTCTTTTTTTTGTTTCTCTTGAGTTATATTTTATTAAAAACATGAAAAACAAAAACAAACTCACAAATAGTAAAATATAAACAAAATCGGACATGTATCAAGCTAGATTTGTGTGCATTCATATTTAGTAAAAACAAAAAAACTTTTGCCAGATCGGTCGCGATGGGTGCTACATTTCTCAAACGGTATTTTGTAAAATAAAGTGAATATGAAATTCTTTACGCGGCCAAAACTATCAAAAGGTTTGAAAGTTCGTTAATATTTAATAAAAACAAAAAAAATGTCGGCACTGCATTGAAGCCAGCCTACTGAGACTAGGATACGTAAGGCTAATAACAAAAATGGCATTTTACCTATTAATTATAAGAAATAAACCCAATAAAGTATATATTTTTGAAAATAGAAAAAAAATCTTTATTTAATGAGGGCATTGCCTGCTATGATTTCTATTAAAAAAAATATAACTTTATATTATAACTTGAAAATTTAAGTAAATATTAAAAAAGCAACTACACCACTGAATTGTATTCCAAAAAGTGTCCTAATAATGATCAAACAGTTTTTTAATATCTCTAGAAATAAACGAGATATGACCGAAAAACGAAAAGTCGAAAATGTTAATTTTTGGTCATAACTTGAAAACAAAAGAAGATAGCCAATTTTTGTTTACGCTGTTGACTTAATCTCCAAAAAAGAGATAGAGACTTGGCCACTAGTTTTTCTCTATCTGTTATAGTTACGGAGATGCCCCTAAGAGACATCGAAATTAATCCACCCTGTACATATCTTGACTGTCAAGATTATGAAAATTATGTAATAGTAGATACTAGCAATTATGATCATTTAAAAAAAGAACTCAAATAATTTTCGACGAAAGTTAATTAGGACAGGTTTCACAAATTATACAACAACGTCGGCTTAGCGCCAAATGCCCTAATTAAGGTAAGACAAGTTCTGCACACCGAAAATATGCGCGCTCGCTAATAATAATATAATCAGTGATAAGATCACAGATTTTTCTTTTAGATTAATCGTCGAATGTTATCGTCAAACAGCAACTCTTCATCATATGTATTCATTTTAATCTAATTTGAATACGGCAAGGGGCACGCGATGGTGAATCTCGTAATTAACACTGTAATAATATTTGTAAATTGATGCCGGCCAATTACAGTAATTGAAGTTAATTTTTGCAAAAGCAAGAAAGCGTCGCCAGAAAATTTAAGAGATTCCACTCTGCCTGTACAGGATGTTTGTAAATTGCTGATACATACAAAAAAAATGGTAGTTGGTGATGAGAGGGAATTAAATAGAATGTTTTTAAGTAATACAATTGAAACGCTTTGTCTTTTCTACAATTTACAAGCGTTTCAATTGTATTGAATAAAATCTACAAACAGCAATGCAAGATTACAATATTAGTATTTAAGTAACTTACGATTCTGTTTTTAACAGTAGCATTAAAAGAAAATGAATATAGCTTTTAATTAACCTTGAAAATGAGAAGTAAGGAAATAAAACCAGGGATGTAACTCGTGATTCGTTTTACACGGAATTAAATCGAAAACACCTGCGTTTTCTTTCTCTTCCCGTGCCATGTAATGGTTACATTAGGTGAGAAGTTACCAATTACGAATCTGATACCGCATAATTTCTTTTTTGGACAAGTTAAGAGTAAATTGTTCGTATCCTAACCCATGTACACATTGACGTTAGTACTGTGTAACCATAGCAACGCCCGAAGCATCCTGAGCTTAGTAATCACATCACTTTAACGTCTAAAATTCTGAAAGTTTTTACTTTGATTTACCGATTTTGAAGAATTTTAATTTGTATTTGATGTTCAAATCGAATATACATGTACATGAAAAATTCATATACTACTTGTGAAAATTATTTCTCACTAAATTCGATGGTAAATCATAAAGCCATTCTAAATAAACAGAGAAATGTAAAAGAAAATTGAAGTATTTTTCTAAAATACTACAACTTTCTCATGGAAGGAATTACTAAAAGAAAAATATAACCTTTGTAGTATTAATTTATTAAGTTCAGTGTAACTATGAAAAGCGTCAGGATAATTCAATTATTAAAACGACATGAAAACCTAATGCGCACAAGAGACAAATCTGTTTAAAACATGTTATATTTAAAATTCATTTGAAACATATCACGATGTAAATTTACTTTAATAAACAAGCCGAAAATCAATGATATATGTTACCCGAAAATTTAAAAGATTGCTAGTACATACAAAAAAAAAAATGGTAGTTGGTGATGAGAGGGAATTAAATAGAATGTTTTTAAGTAATACAAATTGAAATGCTTTGTCTTTTCTACAATTTACAAGCGTTGCAATTGTATTAAATAAAATCTACAAACTGCAATGCAAGTTTACAATATTAGTATTTAAGTAACTTACGATTTTGTTTTTAACAGTAGCATTAAAAGAAAATGAAAATAGCTTGTAATTAACCTTGAAAATGAGAAGTAAGAAAATAAAACCAGAGATGTAACTCGTGATTCGTTTTACACGGAATTAAATCGAAAACGCCTGCGTTTTCTTTCTCTTCCCGTGCCATGTAATGGTTACATTAGGTGAGAAGTTACCAATTACGAATCTGATACCGCATAATTTCTTTTTTGGACAAGTTAAGAGTAAATTGTTCGTATCCTAATCCATGTACACATTGACGTTAGTACTGTGTAACCATAGCAACGTCCGAAGCATCCTGAGCTTAGTAATCACATCACTTTAACGTCTAAAACTCTGAAAGTTTTTACTTTGATTTACCGATTTTGAAGAATTTTGATTTGTATTTGATGTTCAAATCGAATATACATGTACATGAAAAATTCATATACTACTTGTGAAAATTATTTCTCACTAAATTCGATGGTAAATCATAAAGCCATTCTAAATAAACAGAGAAATGTAAAAGAAAATTGAAGTATTTTTCTAAAATACTACAACTTTCTCATGGAAGGAATTACTAAAAGAAAAATATAACCTTTGTAGTATTAATTTATTAAGTTCAGTGTAACTATGAAAAGCGTCAGGATAATTCAATTATTAAAACGACATGAAAACCTAATGCGCACAAGAGACAAATCTGTTTAAAACATGTTATATTTAAAATTCATTTGAAACATATCACGATGTAAATTTACTTTAATAAACAAGCCGAAAATCAATGATATATGTTACCCGAAAATTTAAAAGATTGCTAGTACATACAAAAAAAAAATGGTAGTTGGTGATGAGAGGGAATTAAATAGAATGTTTTTAAGTAATACAAATTGAAATGCTTTGTCTTTTCTACAATTTACAAGCGTTGCAATTGTATTAAATAAAATCTACAAACTGCAATGCAAGTTTACAATATTAGTAGTTAAGTAACTTACGATTCTGTTTTTAACAGTAGCATTAAAAGAAAATGAAAATAGCTTTTAATTAACCTTGAAAATGAGAAGTAAGAAAATAAAACCAGAGATGTAACTCGTGATTCGTTTTACACGGAATTAAATCGAAAACGCCTGCGTTTTCTTTCTCTTCCCGTGCCATGTAATGGTTACATTAGGTGAGAAGTTACCAATTACGAATCTGATACCGCATAATTTCTTTTTTGGACAAGTTAAGTAAAGTAAATTGTTCGTGTCCGTAATAGTGCGCACGACTAGGTAAGGTATTGTTATGTATTAATTTATGTTAAATGAATAAGTTCAAAGGTGGCGTTGTTAAAAAAATATATGAATAGTTGTTACTAAAAAACAGTTTTTCGAATAATAAAGTGATGTTAAAAATTCCACTTTTCATTTTCATCTCAAGATACACCTTGAACTTCCACAACCATTTTTGAACGCCTAAATAAAAAATTGTGATTAATTTTGAAAAATATTTTTTGTATGTATACTCTGAAAAGTATGGAATATAACAATTTGAAAGAGATAAACTCTCGTACTCTGCATGCTGCTTGCTTTTATTTTAAGATTTTGAAACTAAAATGTCCCGTATCAAAAAATATCTTACCGAACTGATGTCCATAACTTGAGTCTGAAATTGTCAAACGATCTTATCGGTATAATATCTGTTGCCTTTTTAACCGATATCACTCTCTTTTTAATCTTGCCACAACTAAAATTTTTAAAAAGTAGTTGTCTGAACTGGTGAATATTGAGTGAATTCTGAGTGAGCGGATCTCCATTATTATTATTTCCTTTCTCATTCTTTGATTTCAATTTTCCTTTCTTCTTCCTGCTTTCCTTCTCTGCTTCCTTCCGTATATTTATTTCTTTTTTTTCTCTTCTCTGACTTTTCACTTATTTTTCATGTTTGCTACTCATTTATTTCATCCCTTAATAGTAAGAATTTAAGGTTAAGTTGACGCTGAGCTGGACTTCGCCTTATCATTTTTGTTTTTTATTGTGCATATATCCAAGTTGACAATAAAGCCTAATTATTATTATTATTATTTTTGTTGTTGTTTCTTCCATGTATTTTGATAGCAATAGGAAAACACACTATACAAGGTAGTTTTTTAAAATGAAACTTAGGCTGGTATACAAAGCGATTATTTGTTGCTGTGGATATGTTTTGTAATATGAGATTATCTTAGACGCAAATATATACAAGTATAAGTGTAGTGTACCTTCGAAACTAAATCATCTTGACTTAGTTACGACCGGTTTTAACATTTCTTTTATTTTTCCAAGAAGTATTTGCCGTACTTAGATTTCTTCCACTGTTTACTATAGATTAGGGCAAATAAATAAAATAGATCTCGTTTTCCTTAAATTTTTTTTTGTATGTTGTGTATGGAATGAAGCAAATGGTTGTCAGAACTAATTTTGTTATTTACGTTTTAGCATTGCATCTACTTACATATTAAAAGAATCAATAGTGTGTGCTTAAAACGATAGACAAGGAAGGTCATGTCTACCGTTTTAATCTCCCAAAACTATCCGTTTTGTTTGACGTCTAAAAACTTTAGTTAGTGGCGCAAGTCGCAGACTGTTTTTTTTTTCTCTCGATCTCAGAATACTCAGGCAATAAATTCTTCTACGACTTCGTTGTTTCAGCAATATAAATGCCTTGGGTTACATTACTATTGGCCCGGAGTTTGTATATTTTGCATTGGTTGCATACAGTCTTTGGAAATGCCTGCAGTTGCATCTGGCATCAGTTTTACTGGGAATTAAATTGAATGTTTATTCTAAACCTCGAGACTGGTCGCCAAGCTCGGCGAGTTTTTGTCATCTGTGCCTGTGATTTACGTTTTTTGTCTGCTTGATATTTCGACGGAATTATAAATAACGCTTACACTTGAGATTTGACGCCATTGGTTATTACTGATATCACCTTATGCACGGTTGGCTTTTGTTTATGTCATGTTGGTTTTTAGTCGTCCCAGCTGGCTTTATTAATTTGTTGCGAGCTTATAGCTGACAGTCGTTGTTCTGATATCCCTAGGGCACGGTGGTGTGTTTTGTGTATGTGGACAGCGGTCTCGTGACTGCCTATATTCCGTGGAAACAAAGCATGTCTGTTTTGTTCCTGTAGAGAACCTCGATGAGGTTTCCTGCAAGTGAACGACTTCGGTCGATTGTAATCTTGATGCCCTGATTGAAAACTCGTCAAAGTTTGTCCCAGCCTGTCTGCTTTGTTACGGACAGATATATTAGCATTTATTGCTCTTTTCATCCAATTTATTATTGCGTTTTCTTTCTCTTCTCGTACCATATAATGGTGTTACCAATTACGAATCTGATACCGCATAATTTCTTTTTTGAACAAGTTAAAAGTAAGTTATTCGTGTTACCTGTGAGTTATTTGTGTCCGGTAATTGTGCACACGACTAGGTAAGATATTTTTACACCTTGAATTTTTACAACCATTTTAGGACGCTTAAATAGCAAAATTGTAAATAACTTTTAAAAATACAATATAAAAAATGCACGCCGAGTCTGAAAACTGTAGAATGTATCCATTTGAAAGAGATACTTTCTCTTTTCGATGACAAAAAACTTTGGTGTTGGTTCTTTCGTGAATTTTGAGAGCAATAAGAAAACACTATACAAGGTAAGTTTTTTTTTTATTGAACATAAGTTGAAATACCATGTATGTTTTGTAATATGAGTTTATGTTCCTCCTTCATTTAACTAACCAAATTTGTGTGGTGTTTCTATTTTCTACTTCTTGTATCTAAGATCTCAGGAACGAAAGCGCATAGGACTTGAGCTGTTATGAACTATTTTGCATAAAGTGACAGCCTCTAACGCTGGTTGTTTGACACGCGCATCATTGATCCAAGGTTGGAAAAAAAACTGTTTCTTTTTTAAAAAGAACAAAACTTCTGTTTTTCTTTTTTGTTTTAAACAGTTTTTTTTGTTTAAAACATGTTTAAAATTGACCCTAAATTAAACATGTTTTAGACAAGAAAAACAGCTGTTTAAAACAACTTTTAAATGTGTAAATTGCCCTTACAGCTTACATCAAAAGATATAGATTATTATTATTATTTGATATTTGTGTAAAAAGAAGAACTTATTAAAATTCGATCTCTAATTAAAAGAAAGATGAAAAGGTTGTAATGTTGGATTATGTACCCTTTTAAAAATAATGTATGTACTTTGATAATAATTTAAATCATTTAAGACAGAACTTAATTTATTTAGGATCTACGGTCGCGGTGTTTTAAATGATTTTCAAAGAAAGTATGAAGTATTTGGTATCAACATACTGAGAAAAACATTCCCAATAAAAACTAAAATCAAATACAATCCAAAGAAATATTTTTTTCAAATTACTTGATCGCATTAGAACTAAAATACATGACTCGTGGCTTTCAATACTGGAAAACAAAAATTTCAAATATGTAAAAACATGTAGGGTGTTCCATTTAAAATAACAAAGTTGATATTACTTCCGGCGAAAACAAAAGTCCAGTAGGTATACGACTGAAAATTCAAATTAAATTTTTGTTTAATTCATCGTTTTCAAATTTTAAACAAACCTTAAAATTCTAAAAGGGCGAATATACGGCCTTGGGACACACGGTAGAAATTCAATGAAGACAAATGAAACGATAACGTTATAAATAGTTTAAACAGCGACATCCTACGATCACTTTTTGACCTAACATTGCAGTATCATTGACAAATTCAAGACAGTTTGCTACATAATAACTCATCCCGTAGCCCATAGTATGAACAGGGAAGCGGAGGACCCAGTATGTTTCAAAACTTAATGTAATAATAAAAGGTTAAATATTGAAAAGGTATTTTAAAATTTTACAATATAAGTATTATTCTAGTGATCAGTAATAATTAATAATTAATGAATTGATTATAATCAATCTAATGCAATTTAAATTTAGTTCAAATCAGAGATACAGTGTAGTCATCACGTCATCAGCTCAGCCACGCATTGTCTACAATTATTAAAATAATTGATATGAGAACAAAGTAAAGTTTAAAGTTAATCTGTCAGTGAAATACAGACCCTAAACAATTAACTTCTGGTTACACAGTATTACGTTGCAAAAATAAAACACATATATCAAAAGTCGTCTTTTTTACCTTAAAACTAAAAAAATGAATTTAAAACATTAACAAAAAAAACATGTTTAAAACTTAAAACTAAAGCACTTACATCAAAAGAGTTCTCTTTTTTAGCTTAAAATTACAAAAAATGAATTTGAAACATTATCAAAAAACAAACATGTTTAAAACATTTTGTTTAAAACAGATGGTATGTTTTTAATTCGGTGTTTTAAACATGTTTTAAACACTATGTTTTAAGCAGTTTGTTTTAAACTTTCCAACCCTGCATTGATCACCCTGTACGTTAAACATATCTGAAGTATGTTGAATTTTTCAAGACAAAACGCAAAGGCTTTATTGAGTAACATTTCTTGGTTTCTTCTATTTGCCTGACTTTTTAGTTGAGTTTGCTAAGGGCCTTTAAATCGGTTATTTTGAAAAGAGCACAAGAGAACATTTTGGGAAACATGGTTTAATATTATTTTTTGTATTTATTTTGTGAACAAGCACACGATAGTATTATTAGATCTGTACGGTAATAAAACATTACATATGCAAAAAATCTATAATGACTTTGTGCACTTGCTTTTAAGTTTTAGACAGTTCTTCGTGTCTAAGCTAAAATTTGATTTCACTCTTTTCCAAGTAACCGATTCATTTTTTGGCCAGGAAAAGGCTTTACTTATATACAATCTACCAATTTTAGAATTTCTTCAAAGTTTAGAGGTAGACTTACCATACGTCCCGGTTTAACCGGGATTGTCCCGGTTTCAGGCATTGGTCCCGGCGTCCCGGCCGGTTTGGTATTTTGTCCCGGTTAACGATTCTATAAACTTAAAACGATACGTCCGGTGTGCCGCACGGCACGACAGGAACGCGTCTTGAATATTGTCTTTATTTGAAATCTTTAGAGGGGAAAGTGTTCAAGATTTTTAATTTCAAATTAAATCAGATCAAGGTGCAGTTTATGAACAAGGAGAGTGAAAGAATGAAAATTTTCTTAGGTCCGCATAATAAACATTCACTATTGTTGGCTAGTTTTTTTTTTGTTTAAGTATTATTGACATACAATACTATCGAAAGACGGAGTTACATTCTCGAACTGAAGGTAAACATCTTAGCTTGCCGCCACCGCATTCCAATTTGATAAAGGCCATGCAAATTACAAGTAACCCTTTACGAGCACCTATTCAATAATGTGGAACATTTTACTTACCGTGGTCGTTTTTCCGGCCCCGCCCACTCCAACGGCGAATCTAGAAGCTACAGCTCCCTCACAATTATAGTGGACACTAGAGAAATCGCAGAAACTCGCACGCTTTAATCCTCACAGTCACCTGTGGATATAACTTTCTTAAATTCCAAACTTTTTAAATATACAACTACAACACTATGATAACCTATCTGTTTCATTTCACTTTATAACAAAATCTATGTCGTATTTAACATCGTGTCGTCCAGTTCTTAGGCAAGTGACTAAATAAATTGAAGTCGTTGATAATGATTATGAAATGAAATACGTAAATGAAAAACAGTAGTGTTTGAAACGACTGTTTTACTTTTATTATTTTTAGTAAACTTTTACATTATGATAATTAAGCACATTCCATACAATATTTAATTCTGATTCGAAATGGAAAGGTGTTTAATTTAAAATGTAAATGGTACAAGAAATAATTAAAATAATTTAATTTTCTGTCCCAACGGACTTTCGGTACTTTAGGTACCTTATCTATGTATCTGTTTCTTTTTAATAATAAAACATTTTTTGGTAATGGCCTACCCAGCTAGCAAAGTGACGTGAAAAGGATGTTATAAGGCCGTCATCTTTGTCACTAAAATATCGTCATTCTAACATCCAAGAGACGTCATGGCGAAGTCTTAATCACTTTATAAGTCAAGCCATATCACGTCATGTAGATAACGTACCTTTGACGTTAATTGTGACGTATAATGACGTGATAATGACGACGAAGTAACGTGTTTCGCCCTCACGTTGCAGCCACATTTATGCTATACACATGTTATTATTTCCCTTAATTTAACCATTTCAATAATAATTTTGTTATAATTGGCTTCAGAAATATTCAAAATATTTATTTACACTTTTTGTTTAGTCCCAAAAATGTTTTTAAACTAATAATTTTCAAAAATAAACATAGTAACATTTATCACTTTCTATTGACGTGTTAATGACGTCACTTTTGTGACGTTATTAATACGTGTCATACGACTTGTCATATTGTCGTCACTTTTGGAACATCAATTATGTAAAATAACCTAAAAATGACGTAATTTCGACGTCATTCTGCTGGCTGGGTAAATAATGTGTTTCTCTTCGCCCTATCCTATTTCTCACTCAAGTCCCAGTTTAAAGCTTCATGACTATGGTAAGCCCATTTAGAGGTTAACGTAATGTAATCACCAGAGTTAGCATTCTTTGGGCGTTGCCAAGGTTACGCATACAACGCACGCTATTGATTGGTCCTCGTACTACCTCGTTATGTAAGTACCTTCGTACTGCGTAACCATAGCAACGCCCGAAACATCCTACACCTGGTAATTAGATTAAGTTAACCTCTAAACATTGTTACTACTTTTATTTGCCGATTTTTTTTTTTTTAATTTATATTTATTGTTCAAATCGAACGTGTACTTGAAAAATTCATGTGTACCAGCCTGCATTTTATGAAGTCGCACTTTACAATGCAATTTAAACGAGAAACTGCGACTTCATAAAATGCAGGCTGGTATACCACTTGTGAAAACTATTTTTTACTAAATTCGATGCCTGCCCGATTATAAAGCAATGCTAAACGAACAGAGAAATGTAAAGTAAAATTGAACTTTCTCTTCTGTTTTTTTTTTTTTTCTTAAAAGAAAATATTTAGTTTAACTATGAAAAGCGTCAGGATAATTCAATTAAAACAACATAAAAACCTAATAATGCACAAGAGACAAATCTGTTTAAAACATGTTATATTTAAAATTCATTTGAAACATATCACGATGTAAATTTACTTTAATAAACAAGCCGAAAATCAATGATATATGTGCTTAATATATAATAATTAATGGGCTAGCCGAGCTGACGTTAATTGTGCGAACAATTCCATGGGTTTCGTTCGTTTTCGCTTGGTTCTAAATTAATTACCGGCCGAAATTAGCATCGCAACGTGTGTAAATACGTGACAAATAACTACGACGGACGATGCCAAAAACCCCATAATTTTGGGCGCATCCGCTCGAATTCGTCTGCTGTTCGAACGCGCATTATTTAAGTTTTTCGGCCACCCCCGGCGCACACACACGACCCCCGAAACTATGTGTTTCCGGTCCGTACGCGTTTCTAATTAAATAGATGATTTTTGTTTGCTTAGATAATCATTTAATAGCCCCTTTCGTATTAGCTAACATGCCTACTTGCCCTCCCTTGCACAGATAACATCTTGATTTTATCTATTGCTACACGAGCCTATTTCTATAATAAAACTGAACAAGAAAAAAAAACGTATTCAACTATAATTTCAACATTTCAACATATTTAATCCCCAAATTTAATTGATTTTAATCGACAAATGTGGTTGCATTTTTATAATTTCTATGTTTACATTATTAACATCGTGTAATATTTGATGTATAACTATCAAAAATTTACATAAAATTATTTTGCATTAATATTTTCTGTATTTGTGAAAAAATATTATTACCGTTGAATACGTATAGGGATACAGTCGCATTTAAACCAAGTATCATATCGGGTGTCTCAGGATGGGCGACGACCGGCGATGTACAGGGTGGCCCAACAATGCGTATTTCTTCTGTGAGGTCTATAGGAAAAAAATTAGGAAAAAAATCGATAAAGAATTTGATACTAAACAATACGCGGCATATTGTAAAATTATTTTGAACTATACAGAGTGATCAGAAAAACGGTGGTTCGTGGAAACTTATTTTTTTTAAATCGAATACCCTGTATATTTTAGATATTTGGATGCGGAGCAATGAGCAGATTACAACGGTATAAAGATATATTGATTTCATTGAACTGCTGTCGTAAAATAAATTTTGTCCTTGAAGAATTTTGCAAAAATTCAGTCAGTTTGAATATGAATTTCTGATTAATGAGATAACACAGACGAACGAAAATCTGACACGATATTTTTGGGACTTAGGACTTTATGAAAATGTGAACAAAATTAAGATATCTTTTTGCATTATACCGAGGGATCGATACTTACGAAACATTCGGTATCTTATATTTTTTAACTTTTTATTTCAGAAATGGATAGCATTTAAATGTAGCTTTCTGCCGATATAAGGTTATGTGTCTTTATTTTTAATAATTTTGTCACTAAAAATTTTCCTTTTACAAGTATTTCAATGGTCTGTTTTTAATTATTTTTGGTAAAATAAATCCTATCGCGGAGGTATTCTTTGAAAGTAGAATCAAATGATCGAAAAATGACTTCGAATGATTGAATTTAGGTAAAAAAGTAGCAATACTGGGTGTATAGTTTAAAACGCCGACCATTGAAATACTTATAAAAAGAAAATTTGTAGTGATGAAATTATTAAAAATAAGGGTATATAACCTTATATCAGCAGAAAACTACATTTCAGTGCTATCCATTTCTGAAATAAAAAGTAGGCCATTGCATCAAAAAAAATAAGATACCGAATGTTTCGTAAGTATCGATCGCTCGGTATAATGCAAAAAGATATCTTAATTTTGTTCACATTTTCATAAAGGCCAAAGTCCTAAAAATATCGTGTTAGATTTTCGTTCGTCTGTGTTACCTCAGTAATCAGAAATTCATATTCAAACTGACTGAATTTTTGCAAAATTCTTCAAGAAAAAAGAATTATTTTACGAAAGTTATTCAACGAAATCAATATATCTTTATACCGTTGTAATCAGCTCACTCTGGGGCATCCAAATATCTAAAAAGATAGAGGGTGTTCCATTTAAGAAAAATAAGTTTCTACGAACCACCATTTTTCTGATCACTCTGTATAATTCAAAATAATTTTACAATATGTCGCGTATTGTCTAGTATAAAATTCTTTATAGATGTTTTCCTAATTTTTTCCCATAAGCCTCACAGAACAAATACGCGTCGTTGGGCCACCCTGTATAGCCAACCGTAATACCTACAGTTTCGGGAGAAAAAAAAATGTTGTCAACGTGACCGAGAAAAATTCAAAGAAAATATTTTTAAGTATCTTAGAGCTGACATCTTGAGACCAGCGCCGGCTCGTGCATAACATATTTGGGTAGGCGGCAGACATACTCCCAGAGCGCTTGCTCTGTCTAACACACATGAACAGAAAACAAACAATACACGACGCACAACGGTCGGCTACCCAAATATTTTACGCAGAGCCGTCGCAGCTTGAAACACCCGGTATATTGCTTTTTTCAGCAAGATTACTGTATTATTACTATTTATTTGGAACGTTACGTCATTTTCTGATTTATTAAGGTTTTTAATAAAATAAAAATGCATTCAAGACAAGCTGTAAAAGTGTTTATAATTCTGAGTAATAAAATATTTATATTACTTTCCCTGAAATTGTGAAAGTTTTCTCAATTCCCTGACTTTTACAAGTTCCTCCTACATTATTTTCATTGAAACATTCCCTGACTTTCTCGGGTTTTCCATGATTTTTCATTAAAAAAAAACCAACACTATTGATTGTGATTTTGCAACTTTCTTAATTTGTACAAATTTTTTTCCTAATTTCAGAACAGAAATAATAGATGTACAAAAATTTGTAATTTTTGTAATTTGTAATATTTTTTTTGTTGTCACGTATATTTTGGAGAGAATTACTTTTAAATATTATAAGCAATTAATTTTAATAGAATGCCTGTTCGTTTAAAAAAAGAAACAATAAATTCGATTTGAGAATTGCGAATAATTGAGAACAAGATGTCGTAAGTATAGGCAACGAAATAAACAAAAAACCGCTTGTATGGTTGCCTATATTAAAGACCTCAAAATTCTTCCCTTAAAAACGTGAGAGTTTTTGGCAATTCGCTAATTTTTTATTTTTATTTTCTTGATTTGTTCACATTTAAAACAAAATTCCACTTTAATTCTAATTCTTCAATTCCCCAAATAATTCCACGTCTTTCCGATTAAAGAAAGTAAATTAGATTTTCTGAAAAACAAGAATTCTTACTATGGGCAACCAAATGAACTCAGCCGCTTGTATGGTTGCCTACATTAAAGACATCAAATTTTCTTTCCTTAAAAACATAAGAGAGTTTTTGGCAATTCACTAATTTTTTTTATTTTTATTTTCTTGATTTTTTCACATTTAAAACAAAATTCCACTTTAATTCTAATTCTTCAATTCCTCAATTAATTTCACGCCTCTTTGATTAAAAAAAAGTAAATTAGATTTTCTGAAAAACAAGAAATCTTACAGTAGGCAACCAAATGAACTCAGCTGCTTGTATGGTTGCCTATATTGAAGACATCAATAAAAAAAAATTGTTAAAAGTGTGGTAACTTTTTCATAATTCGTTTATTTTTTTTAATAAATTTCACAATTCACTTATTTTTTTAAATAAATTATGCAATTTTCCTCCTGACTTTTTAATATTTAAAACAACTTTCCATCTTATTTCTAATTTTTCAGTTCGTCAATTTACTTCACGCCATTCATTTAAAAAATAAATTAGATTTTTGAAATAAACAAGAAGTCTTAGTATAGGCAACCCAATGAACACATCGCTTGTCTATATTGAAGACATCCAATAGCAATTTTTTCTATTAAAAACGTTATAAACTTTCACCATTCACTCGGATTACGCAATTTTCGTGATTTTTTAATATTTAAAACACAATTTTCAATTCTTTTTTTCTTTCTAACCAAATAAACAAAACCGCTTGTATGGTTGCCTATATTAAAGACCTCAAAATTTTTCCCTTAAAAACGTGAGAGAGTTTTTGGCAATTCACTAATTTTTTTATTTTTATTTTCTTGATTTTTTCACATTTAAAACAAAATTCCACTTTAATTCTAATTCTTCAAATTCCCCAAATAATTCCACATCTTTCCGATTAAAAAAAGTGAGTTAGATTTTCTTGAAAACAAGAAATCTTACTATGGGCAACCAAATGAAAACAGCCGCTTGTATGGTTGCCTACATTGAACACATCAATAAAAAGATATTATTAAAAACGTGGTAGACTTTTTCAAAAATTCACTTATTTTTTTTAATAAATTTCACAATTCACTTATTTTTTTTTTTAATAAATTATGCAAAACAAGAAGTCTTACTATAGGCAGCCAAATGAACACAGCCGCTTGTATGGTTGCCTACATTGAAGACATCAATGAAAAAAAAATTGTTAAAAACGTGGTAGACTTTTTCAAAAATTCACTTATTTTTTTAAATAAATTTCACAATTCACTTATTTTTTTTTAATAAATTATGCAAAACAAGAAGTCTTACTATAGGCAGCCAAATGAACACAGCCGCTTGTATGGTTGCCTACATTGAAGACATCAATGAAAAAAAAATTGTTAAAAACGTGGTAGACTTTTTCACAATTCACTTATTTTTTTAAATAAATTTCACAATTCATTTATTTTTCTTTTAATAAATTATGCAATTTTCCTCCTGATTTTTTAATATTTAAAACAACTTTCCCTTTTATTTCTAATTTTTCAGTTCGTCAATTAACTTCACGCCATTCGTTTAAAAACTAAATTAGATTTTTCGAATGAACAAGAAGTCTTAGTATACGCAACCCGATGAACACATCGCTAGTATGGTTGTCTATATTGAAGGCACCCAAAAACATTTTTTTCTGTTAACAACGCGATAAACTTTCACGATTTACTCGGATTATGCAGCTTTCTTCATTTTTTAATATTTAAAACACAATTTTCAATTCCTTTTTTTCTAATTCTAGGAATCAAATTCCAGTTCCTTAATTAATTTCACACCTCTTCGTTTTAAAAAGCAAATTAGATTTTTCAAGAAAGTAATAAATAAATAATAAATATCGCACTGAAATCTTATACAGGGTGTTATTGAATACGATGGCAATACATATACATACCACCAAATGCATCATCTGATGTCCCCACTTGCCGAAGAATCCAAACGGGAAGAAGTGCGTAAAAACTCCACCAGCGGCCGAAAACCGATCTCTTGCCGTGAAGTTATTTTTATTTTTTTAATTAATTTTTATTTAGGAGTCAGTCTCCTCAGCTTGTAATTAATTTCACGATTGTTTTTTTTTTGTTTTTTGGTAATAAATTTAATCGTTACAGAATTTTATTAATTTAATTTAAGTTCTGAGTTTCAAGAATTAACAAATATTATTATTATTATTATTATTATTATTAGAATGTTTGCAGCCAGCGTTGGTGAGTTGAAACAAAAATTAATTTTTGCGTGTAAAGAAAAGCTATTTTCTAATTTTTGTTATGTACTGAATGTTTGTCTTTCTTTCCAAATCACTTTTTTTTCTTCTATTGTTATATTTATTTATTTTTATAATCTTGAATTTTTCTTCGTAAAATTTGTATTTAATCTTCCAATACTTTGTTCGGCCTTAAATAAAAGAAAGCTGTTCACATTGAAAGTAATAACTTTTTATTATACTCGTAATTATATTGTAAACGAAATTTCACGTTTTTGTTAATATATTTTAATATTTAATTTTTTTCTAAATTATATTCTAAACTAAATTTCACATTTTGTTAACATATTGTTGTTTTTTTTTAAATTTGAGCTTTTTATTAATCAACTTATGGCGACTTATCTGTCTACTCTTCAAATGGGTAATGTGTAATCGTAATCAACAAATTCATGATCTGCTATCATTATTTATTTGAAAATAGAGGAAGCCTTTTTAAAATCTGAAAATAATTTAACGATTTGTGTCGCAAAACAGCAAAACCAAAACTTAATAAATTATAGGCTTAAAGAAGAACGTTTCGTATTTAACGAAATTAAACCATCCATTTTCCACATATTTCTTTTTTTTTTGCATTTGTATTTTCCGCGTCTTTTCATCATTGACGTCTTCAACGGACCAATTATTTCATGAAAGGGCCAGCGTTCGTAACTCATTTAGCTTTGTTTTAAGGCCAACAATAAGGACCGAAATACAGGGTATTGTTCTTTTTATTAACTTTTTCTATAGATCTGAAGTGCTTTTTTCTTTCGCGGGAGTGAGAGCTCATTTATAAATTTAACCATGACGATCTCGAAAAAGAAAACACATTTCTCCGTCTTTTGATAGAATTCGCGCTCGCTCGTTTAGTGTTTTCGATAAAGAAGAGCAGATTCAAATTTTGCCTTTTTAGGATTTTATTACTTATGTAAACGTAAAAAAAAATTAATTAGACAGGCAATTGATTAATTGATTAATTTACATACCGGGTGATTATTTTCAATTCGAAACATAGGAGATTAGTGTGATTGACCTTGATAATAAATTTTTTGATGTTTTTAATATGATTCAATTATCATTATCAAGGGTAGTCATGCTAACCCCCTATGTTTCGGATCGAAAATGATCACCCGGTATACGATTGAATGTCATTTTTTTTTTAAACTATGCCAAGCAATTAATTAGATAAATAAAATCGATTTCCAGGTGTCACTTGATACCATTAAACGCATTTTTTATTGGACAAACTTAACTATTAAGGGAACTTGAAACTCGAGCATTTTTAGGGTGGTTCTCTATACAAAAGCGAGAGCTCATTTTAGGGGCTTTCGCATAATGTGGTGTAATATTACAACTGAGTCTTTCATTACTAAATTACAGTACAAAAATTCGCCGTAACGAATCGACCGTACAGAAACGTAAATCTTATGTAGTGCGATATAACGCGTACCAACCGGACAAAAAAAAATGCCGTCTGTTTTTTTAACTTAAGCTTTAAACATGGAGAACACAAAGAAGACTTTCCCATAACGGACACCTTTAATAGATTTTCGTGGACGAATCCCGTGCAAACTGATCGTGATTCAAGACGTGACAATTGGCGAATTTTTTTAAATTGAATTTGTATTGAGCATGCGTTTGGTTTGTTTGTTGTAAACTTGGGTGTCAAATTTTAGGACGTTTTGTACCCACATTAACATCTTTTTTTTGCTAGTGAATGAAAGTAACATAATGCGTATACGTATGTATTTATAGTACAAAAAAAATCCATTTTTAAGGTAAACACAAGTTAAGATAAATAAACGAATCAAATTTAACTTCCTTTTTTAATTTATTTATTTCGTTAAAATGCGTGAAATTATTTTTTAATTATCGCACTAATAGCTGCAGAATAAGTATTGCAAGAGCATAAACTATTCCTATTGTAAAAACGGAAGGCAAGAATTGGAGTATGATAGGATGAAAAATTTAAATAAATTAGATTGCCTGTACGCACAATAATCTATGGGTTCAAAATAAGTGATTGAATAACTTCGCTAGCTCTCAATCTAACTATTTTATTAATTGTTAATATTCCAACACAAAACACATGTTTTTATAAGGATAATACTGAACCTGAATTTCTGCGTCGGCTTAAACCAATAAAGACATAAAAACTCTCGCCTAGTGCAGACGTTTATTTCGTCTTTTCGTCGTAGTTTTAATAAAGAAACAAATTTATTTTTGCTGTTCAAATACAATAACTTTAGTAATCAACATTGTAAATTGGCAATTTACAAATTAATATGAATTAATATTTCCTCTTTTTCGATCGCATTTGGATTGATTTTTTTTAATTTAACTGTTAAAATACGGATTAGCACAAAACTAATCTTCAATTAATGCAACACGCACAGAATATTTTAAACTAATAAGAACTTACCTAGTTACAAAATGTATCTGCTTTTAAAATTAACAAAAAGACACGATGCTTGACCTGCCTTAAGTACAATATCTGTGCATTAGGTCATGGTCTGCGTTTTTATGACTTTTTATGACCCCAAACGTCAGAGAATAGTTGAAAACCAAGCTCCGCCGGAACATTTAAGCTACATTCAGCGACCCTCAAACAATTTCTATGAAAAAGTAAACTAATTTTTATCTGCGTTATTATTGCTACCTAACCAATGGTTGTATAACAAATTTTGCTTCTTTTCTTGACCATTATTTGTGGTTTCAATTAAAGACATAGGTTTAGAGACACGTTGTACATATATTTCTAACAAATTACTTGTATACTCGTTTACTCATTTCCAACAGTCTACCAAAGCTTCCTTCAACTTGTTTCAGATAACAAATTTGTATAATAATATCTTAACTATACTCAAATAATAATAAAATTAAGTATTAAAAATGACCATCACGTAATTTAAGATGCCTTTAACAGACATTTTAAGTGTCTAGAAAATGATTTTAAATTCAAATTTTTATGAAGCAAAGTTTTCAAACGACCCATTATAAATGCCCATCAAATTTAATTAAAAAAAACTCAAACGTGTCTGTCTCAATATCTTAAAATATGCAGATGATTTGGCGAAGTTAATTGCTTCCTTTGGTTTCTATCAAGGCACAAGTATGTGTAGGTATAGATAACATCCGCGCGTTTGTGATGCAACGGCTTAGATAACTTTCGTATGCATAATGTTCCTTAAATGGCACCAAATAACACGTCCCCGAAACGCAGCCAAATTAAATAATTAGGTTTTTATGATAATTCGGCAAGCGGGGATCATCTGTCAAATTAAAACGCGCCCGGGGTGCAAAGGTCCGTAAATCAAGAATTAATAAGTCCCATTAATATGCACGCCCTTGTCGAGTAGGTAATAGTCGGTTGCTTATTTCTTATTTGTTTTTTAACGTTTTCCAAATGTTTAATATTTGACCGCGCGAGGGCAGGTGGCGGAATCGTAAAATTGGTCATAAAATTGTTACGGAATGTTTAACAAACATTAAAGTACAACTTGACTGAGACCGAGAGCAAAATTTATGGCTACGTTTGTTACAATTTTATCTGAACACGGTACACCCTGATTGTATCACAACTACTGTCAATATTAAATATTTACAATCGCCGCTTAATTATGTTTTGATTCTGGTAAAATCATCCCCCAAAACAGGGTTGGAAAAAAACTGTTTTTTTTTTTTTTTAAAGAACAAAACTTCTGTTTCTTTTTCGTTTTAAACACTTTTTTTGTTTAAAACATGTTTAAAATTAACCCTAAATTAAACGTATTTTAAACAAAAAAACAGCTGTTTAAAACAACTTTTAAATGTTTAAACTGCTCTTACAGCTTACATAAAAAGAGACATATTATTATTATTTGATATTTGTGTAAAAAGAAGAATTTATTAAAATTCGACCTCTATTTAAAAGAAAGATGAAAAGTTTGTAATGTTAGATTATGTACCCTCTTAAAAATAATGTATGTATTTTAATAATAATTTAAATAATTTAAGGCAGAACTTGATTTATTTAGGATCTACGGTCGCGGTGTTTTAAACGATTTTCAAAGAAAGTATGAAGGATTTGGTATCAACATACTGAGAAAAACATTCCCAATAAAAACTAAAATCAAATACAATCCAAAGAAATACTTTTTCAAATTACTTGATCGGATTAGAACTAAAATACATGACTCGTGGCTTTCAATACTGGAAAACAAAAATTTCAAATATGTAAAAACATGTAGGATGTTCCATTTTAAATAACAAAGTTGATATTACTTCCGGCGAAATCAACAGTCCAGTAGGTATATGTCTGAAATTTCAAATTAAATTTTTGTTTAATTCATCGTTTTCAAATTTTAAACAAACCTTAAAATTCTAGAAGGGCGAATATATGGCCTTGGGACACACGGTAGAAATTCAATTCAATGAAGACAAATGAAACGATAACGTTATAAATAGTTTAAACAGCGACATCCTACGATCATTTTTTGGCCTAACATTGCATTATCATTGACAAATTTAAGCCAGTTTGCTACATAATAACTCATCCCATAGTATGAACAGGGAAGCGGAGGACCCAGTATGTTTCAAAACTTAATGTAATAATAAAAGGTTAAATATTGAAAAGGTATTTTAAAATTTTGCAATGTAAGTATCATTCTAGTGATCAGTAATAATTAATAAATTGATTATAATCAATCTAATGCAATTTAAATTTAGTTCAAATCAGAGCCACAGTGTAGTCATCACGTCATCAGTTCAGCCACGCAATGTCTACAATTATTAAAACAATTGATATGAGAACAAAGTAAAGTTTAAAGTTAATCTGTCAGTGAAATACAGACCCTAAACAATTAACTTCTGGTTACACAGTATTACGTTGCAAAAATAAAACACATATATCAAAAGTAGTCTTTTTTAGCTTAAAATTACAAAAAATGAATTTAAAACATTATCAAAACAAAAAAACATGTTTAAAACATTTTGTTTAAAGCAGATGGTATTAATTCGGTGTTTTAAACATGTTTTAAACACTATGTTTTAAACTTTCCAACCCTGCCTAAAAGTCAATAATAAAATAATGTTCCCGAATGTTAGGGACTTTATGAATGGTACTGTATGTAACGTTACTTTTAAAGTAAGTTATACATAGGTGTATCATCAAGCCATAAACGATGAGTAACATACCATTAGCTAGATACACGGCGCGATTAAAAACAATTTCCTGTTAGGACTTAAATTACTAATTTCGAGTGTCTAATTTAAATTTTTCAATTTTTCTGGCATGTAACTTACACACATACGTTCGATACGTGGCTTGTTAATACTTGATGAATAATATGATATCTTTCATTGTGTTATGCAAATCGACCAGGTAGCAATAAGCCCTCTATCAGTTTTTTTTATCTAAATTAATGCCGGCGTTCTCCGAAAACATTTTACAGCCCGAATCCAAATTTATGTACGGCCAGAGAGCGTGAAACATGCAATTAATCGTCTAACGAGTACCGCTAACTAAGAGTTCTGTTGCCTCAATTAATTGTCACTGATATTAGGCAATTAACATAAAGGTTGACGGACTGCCTAAAAAAAAAGAGGGAGACCAACACACGTGCCCGCTATTAAGTACGCTAATATAAATGCACATAAATTGTTGGTTTAGTACAAATTAAATTTTACAATTAGGAGAGAAGGACTTCTGTTCGTACGAAGATTCTAAACGAACATATGGGATTATATTATTACGGTCGGCATATTTTGGTTACACGTCAATCTAGAATTTAAATTTATTCTAAACAGTATTGCACCGCAATTGCATAATTAAAAGTCGAAGAAATAATTTATTAAAAACTTTGCAGCTGTTACTGTAATAGGTCGTAACGAGATCTTAAGCCCGTATTTTTCTGTCTGTCAATTTCGTTACACAGTGAGAGACAAACTACCACAGAGAATTCACAAAAAAAATTACTCCTAATGAATGACTTTTTCATAGAAATTGTTTGAGGGCCGCTGAATGCAGGTTAAATGTTCCGGCGGAGCTTGGTTTTCAACTATTCTCCGATGTTCGAGGACATAAAAGTCATAAAAACGCAGACCATGACCTAATGCACAGATATTGTACTTAAGGCAGGTCAAGTATCGTGTCCTTTTGTTAATTTTAAATGCAGATAAATTTTGTAACTAGGTAAGTTCTTAATAGTTTAAAATATTCTGTGCGTGTTGCGTTAACTGATGATTAGTTTTGTGCTAATCCGTAATTTAACAGTTAAATTTAACAAATTCAATCTAAAGGCGATCGAAAAGGTGGAAATTCTTACATTATATTAATTTGTAAATTGCCAATTTACAGTGTTGATTACTATAGTTATTGTATTTGTACAGCAAAGATACATTTGTTTCTTTATTAAAATTTCGAATAAACGACGAAATAAACGTCTGCACTAGGCGAGAGTTTTCATGTCTTTATCGGTTTAAGCCGATGCAGAAATTCAGGTTCAATATTATCCTTATAAAAACATGTGTTTTGTGTTGGAATGTAAACAATTAATAAAATAGTTCGATTGAGAGCTAGAGAAGTTATTCAATTCACTTATTTTGAACCCATAGATTATTGTGTGTACAGGCAATCTAATTTATTTAAATATTTCGTCGTATCATACTCCAATTCTTGCTTTCCATTTTCACAATAGGAACAATTTTTGCTCTTGCAATACTTATTCTGCAGCTATTTAGCAGATGCAGATGTTTAATTACTTCAGCAAAATCTAACGAAGATTAGGTACTCGTTTTTAACATAATTGTTATTGTCTATTACAAAGAGGTGCGTAAGCAAACGTTCTTACTTATCGCATGTTGAGAATAAAAATAAACATACTGATGTCCGCAAGTCGGATTCATATTCGTATACAATAAGACCTTGACCGAGCTCTTCTAAACGTAAATAAAAAGTTTTATTGCGGTTTATTGCTTTCATCGGAATAAATTGCTGAAACAAGTCGTAAAGCAAGCAGAGGTTTCAAAACAAAGGGACTGCGTTCGCTTAGGTAGGTCAGTTTTTCATTCTTGTGCAAAAAATTTCAGATTTGGAGAATTAATCTCTTATGTAACGAGGAACTTACAATTTCATTTAAAGACAGAGGTTTTGAGACACCATGTGTGTATAAAACATAAAGTTGTTTGTTTAAAAAAATGTTTTTTCAAGTATCTAAATTACTTCAATTCAAAAATCCACTTGACGTACCCAATTTATATTCACCAAAATGATTTGACCGTTTCGTACTAAAATTTGAGCATATTATCAACAATATTACTAACTATTTCGTTGCAAATGCTATTTGTTGGGATCTGCTGATAAATTTGTCAGTGATAACTACAGGGAAGGGCAAAAGTATTGAACCGGCTTAATATTTCAAAAACTATTTGACGTATCTGTTTAAAGTTTGACCTGTATTATCAATTTGTTTCAATTGTTTATCTTGTTTCTGAAATCCAACGCCTACTTATTTTTTTGTTTTTAATGACAACCTGCTGATTTTTTTCCTTTATTTAATAGTATGTTTAATTCGCTAAACAACCACATAAAAATATTAATCTATTACATAAGAAAATTTTTGAGAAAACAGCATTTGAATGAAAAAGTTAGGAAAAATGGTTTACGTTACGATATTCGGTATTTGTTTTCATGTTTTTATTATTATTTATATTTATTTATTCTTTTATTAAAAATATAGACACTCTGTGTCTATATTTTTTTTTTTTTTTAAGAAAGAGAGACTGATTTGCAAAATCGACATCAATCATTTTTTACTACCGTTCGTTGTTATGCTTTCGCTATTCAACTTGAGAAAGTTGTCCAATTAATATAGTTACAGTTATTATAATGATTTTAGATCGCTCAAAAAATCGAAAAATACTCTCAAACAGTACTTACCATTTATAAATTAATATTAAAAAAATAATTCTAAACTTTAAAGGTCCACAGGTAATTCTGAACGCATTTTACTTAAAAAAACCTTAATTTTTCTTACAGGAACATAGTATATTAAACTATTGGCAATTGAATGACTTAACCGACATAAACATAACGCTTGAATTTGAATTATTTTGATCTTCTTTCCCTGAAAATTGTGATTAATTCATAAACGTTTACACCTACGCCGGAGGGTGGAGTGCGAATACAAGGAGATCGCGGATCAAAGTGACGGTTGCTATGTGACCATTGATTGATGTGATTTTAACACACTCATTAGTTCGTATAGCCAACGAACGTTGTGCGAACGTCTAAATGGCGCTAGTGTCATTAAACTAGTCCCGACCACTTTTTGTGGAACGCGGACTCTAAATGAATTTCTGCAAATTTAAAACCTCCCAGGGGTAGATGTACATATTTAATTCCACAATATTGCTGAATAATATCAGTATATTAATCTACTCTCTTTTCATCGTAACTATTTTACTGTGTGCAAATAAAAAACCTAAGTAAGTAAGTATAAGTACATGAAATGCTACTTTCTGCGGGTATTTTTTGGTGGCTACCGTAACATAGCCAAAATATTTCGGATAGACCACTTGTTTGGAACTGTTGAAACGTGCAAGAAAGATAGGAAGGTCAACTTCGCCTTCCTCTCGGTATGAACACGCCCACCGATACCGCACTCGATTTTCAACGCAGCGTTTCGTAATTACAATCACTGATATCGTTTATTAATTATTTTATTTAAAATTTTAATTCACCGAGCGAAGTAATATGTTTTACGATATCAACTCTCGATGAATAAATTTAAAATTTATGCAGTAATTAGGCAAGCGCGTTAAAAATTTTCTTCCTTCACCCTTTCACCTAAATAAACTTTTGCTGTAATCTCGCTGCTAGCTATGAAAGTATTACCACCACTCACGGTCCATGGAAAAAAAGTAAATGTCAAATTTTTATATAAGTCTATTAAAAATAATGTGGAATGAGAAATTACAATTTGTTTGTACCTCGCTTTTAATTTGTTCAGCAATTACGAACTGCAGCTTCTTGAATTGCACTAGATTTTAATTTAAAAATTCTTAAACTTGCAGTTACTTGCAGTGAAGTTAATTTAAATTGTAAACGTTTTTACTGACCAGCTGATCGGAGCGGCTGATTTACGTCGTTCGTGCTCAAGATCAAGTGAAATACTGACCCTACCCTACTTCGGCTTCGGGTCATAATTGAAGAGGCGGCCGCGTTCCACTTTTAGCTGTGCCAACAGTTCTCAAACGGTTTATAGTGAAAATCTGCCAGTGCATTTTTCTCGAAAACTATTAAATTTTTGAACATATAAAATAGCGACATCTTACTATCGCTTTTTGACCTAACATTGCAGTAGGATAGACAAATTGAAGCGGGATTTGCTCCTAATGAGTCCCCCATGCAAGGCGGCCATGCTTGCTGTCAAAGCATAATGAAAGATTTTAGAAAAATTTTTAGAAAAATTTTGTGCAAATCGTTTTTTTTTTTTTATTTTAAATTGGGCAAGTCGTTTTTGGTCTGCAGTGGGAATGTCGAGCTACGTTTCTGCTGAAGAAGCCCCAAGCAGGGCTGAAACAGCTGTCCAGAGGCTGCTCGAGGTTCTCGCTGCAATCAAAACGATTTGCACAAAATTTTTATTAAATTTTTGTTAAGAACATACGAGTTCAGTCCTTGCCATTTATGGTGATATATTACAGGTTTAAATATCTGCACACAGTAAAAGAGCACCCTCTATATTTTCGTTTATAGTTTGATTGTAACGGGAGTTTTACATTCCACAATTTATTAAACAATTTTTGAAAAACTGTGTAATTTCAAACAGCCATTGCATGAAATATTTCTTGCTTTAAAAACTGTGCTCTATATTCACCCACCCCTCGATGGAATTTTGAAGTATGCGATCAGGTAATACTGACGTGACTTTTTTAAATTTGTAATTGATAATTCTAATTCGTACCGAATTTGAAAATTTAATCAGGTATTTCTATCATGACGATATTAACGCGATTAACCTCGCCATTACTACATCTTCAATTCCAGATGCTTGGAAACGTGCTAGAGTTACAGCTGTTCATAAAAAGGATGATAAAGCAGTGTTAAAAAACTATCGCCCTATAGCAATCTTAAATAATTTTGCTAAAATTTTTGAGAAAGTTATCTTTCAGCAAATTTTTAATAACACTCGATCTTTCATAGCATCTTCTCAACATGGTTTTGTCTCCGGTAGATCCACTACAACGAACTTAGTCACTATAACACAATTTAGTTCTGAGCATCTTGATAAGCAGGGTCAAGTAGATGTTATATATACAGATCTCACTAGTGCTTTCGATACGGTGCACCATGGCATTCTTCTTAAAAAATTAAGTTCTTTTGGCATGACGTCCTCTGCATTAGGTCTAATGAAGTCATATTTAACAAACAGAATAAATTATGTGTTCTACAACGGTTACAAATCTTATGAATATTTAGCAACATCTGGTGTACCACAGGGCTCTAATTTGGGTCCCTTACTGTTCGTTTTATTCATTAATGATTTGTTGATATCTCTTGAAGACCGAGCTCTAGCCTTTGCGGATGATGTTAAAATCTATGCCTCAGTTTCTAGTGTTTCTGAAGGTGCTGATCTTCAACGGTATCTTGATACTGTTGCTAAATGGTGTTTAAATAATCATTTTTAAAGTTGAATATCAATAAATGCTGTGTTGTTACCTACACTAGGAAGTTTCATCCACTAATCGTCGACTATATAATTAATCACCAAAAGCTAACACGTACGGATTTTACTACAGATCTTGGGGTAAACTTTGATTCCTCACTTAGCTTTTCTGTTCACATACGTAATATAGTTTACAACAGCCTCCAAATTATATGGTTTTGTCTTACGTACGACTAAATATTTTAACAACGTAAATTTATTTAAGTGTCTTTTTAATTCATTGGTTGTTAGCAGATTGGAATGCGCTTCGCAAGTTTGGTCACCGTATAACTGCTATCGTTTGGATATTGAACGTATATAACGCAGATTCCTTAAGTTCCTTACATTTAAAATCAGTGGACAATATCCACCGAGAGGTATTGACTATGATTGTCTACTGCTTACGCACAACTTTCAATCACTTAGTCATCGCCGTGATAGACAGGGAGCCCGATTTATATGGAAGGTACTTCATAACCAAATAGATTGTGGTGAAATTCTAGCTTCTTTGGTAGCCGTTTGCACCATGTCTAGTTAAAAACAGTAATCTTAGTTTGCACCGCGGCTTAAACCGTAGTTAGAAACTGGCTTAACCAACTCAATTTAATCCCTCTTCCGTGATGGTTTAACGTTGAGTTGGTTTAGCGAGTTTCTAACTACGGTTTAAGTCGCGGTGCAAACTGGGTTTACTGTTAAACCTTGTTTAATTTTTAACTAAACATAGTGCAAACGGCTGTAAATCTGTTAGTGCCACGCATTAACTCCAGGTGGGCCAAAACCTTCCACTTGCCAACTGCTAACACTAATATGCGCTTAAAATCTCCACTTTACACTATGTGTCGCAATGCTGATGTCTTATATGAAGATATATTCTACGACAACGTTTAATCTTTCTCTTCATGTTCGATGTATTTTATTGTTATTTTTTTCTTGTATATATTTTTTGTTAAAATTATTCTCATTTCGTCCTATAATTGGGAAATTTCCTGTTGGGCGATTAATATTAATATTATTATTATTATTAAAGACCGGATTTATATGTGCTAAAAAAGTGGAAAATAAGTTTTTTTTATGCGATTAAAACAGATCAAAATATGGATATTATATGCGATAAAAATTTTATTTTACTTATACTTTAGAATAATAAAAACATAAATTGTTTCATATAATTTTAACACTTAACACTTAAATAGTAGGATTACAAAATATAATCAACAGTTGATTTAATTATTTGGGGTAAAATTTTGTTGTCTGTCTGTCAAAATATTTTTATAAGAGGAAAACGAACGCTCGACATCGCATGAAGTAATGGGCGCAAATTTCATGGATGCTACATCTTTGGGGTCCATGTCCAAATCCTCTTCACTTTGACCTTTTAAAACTAAACAGATTTTCCTCATTTTATTGTAGTCAGGATTACGTAATAGAACTTTGTCTAATTTTGCCATTAACTTCTCTCCTATCTCCCCTGGAATTGATTTTACACTTTCAATTGCATCATCGACCACTTCAAAAGAATCTAATAGAGCCGTCTGGTATGATTCCAACTTTTTAATGGTGGATATTAAAACCGAAAAATGAGTCTTAATGAATGCTAATTCATTCCCGATGTTTGTGTTCGACATGCATTCCTTACAAATTCTTAAAGCCGCTGAATTGGAATCATCCAATTCTAAGAAAATTTCCTTTAATTGTCAGGTCAGCAGCTAATTCTTTATAGTGTTGTATACGCAGTGGGGCTTTAAGAAACGCCTTTTTTCCGTTATTGATCAACTTATTTACTGTTGGGTATTCTAGTCGCACCAATTCAGCGAGCCTATTCATTGCGTGAGCCATACAAGTGAAGTGCATCAAATTTGGGTAAAACACCTGTAAAGCCTGTCCTGCTTTTATCATGTAGGCTGCTGCATCAGACACCATTAGTAATATATTTTCCGATTTAACTTTATTAGGTGCATATAAAAGTGTCAAGCTGTCGTTAATAAAACGTGCGATCGTTGAATGATTTGTTTTTTCCAAAACTGCACTATTTACCAAATAAGATATTGGTGCAACTGTGTTGCTTAATACTCCTGCTAACATATTTGCTACATAACGACCGTAGGCATCTGTCGTTTCATCAACTACTATATTAATATTGTTGTCGCTAAGCTTCTCTCTTATTTTCTTCATCCGTTGCTGGTAGCATACACTTAGATAGTTTTTCCGCAAAGTCGATTCATTTGGAATATGACGATTGCAGTGTTTTTCCAAAAAAGTTCGAAAACTTGGTTGCTCAAGTTTATGCCAAGGAATGTTTGACTCTGCCATAGCACTGCACAAGTCTAAAAAGAATTCATTTCCTGTGTCACTGCCTTGTGAGTTACTAGCTGTTGAAGAAATAAAAGACTGCCTAAAGTTAGACACACATCTTTTCTCCGATTCCTTATGGAGGTTTGTAGCCAAATGTTGATCAATCTGGCACTTTTGGTCTGACGACACCTTAAAATATTGTCAAAATGAAAATGTGATTTTTAAGAGAATTTGTAAGGTATCTACCTGTTTTGAGCATACGTTGCAAAAAATAACTTTTCCATGTGTAGTTAGATGTTTAGATGCTTTAATCCATTTTTTTTTCAATAGCTCGGATCAAGAGGATGCTACTTTCGGCATTTTGAAAGGATAAGCACTGAATTTATTTCGTCTTTAAATTAAGTAAGAAAATAACAACTAATTCGCGTTGATAAATACACTAGTCACACGCATTCACGGAGTTCTTATCTCAAACTGAAATGCAAAACATAAGTGCAAAATGCAAGTGCGAGTGCCTGAGTCGCTACAGATTCCGAGAAAATCACATTCCGGGAAATCGTAAAATAAAGTGGACAGACGTTGAGGAGAATATATTACTTCTTGGAAAAGCTGCAGACTTGAATATTGACCGTATATGGAATTATAATGTTATTTATATCAATATATGGATAAATAAATAAATATGCGCTAAAAGTCTAAAATATTAAGTTATATGCGAAATAAAACTACCATTTTTGGGCTTCTCTAATCGACAAACATATAAATACAAAACGCCAAGTTTAGGTATGTTAGCGTAAAAAACTTGTAAAAACTTATAAATCCGGTCTCTAATTATTATCCTCTTCTCTTCCAGAATAGAATTGGTCAAAAAGTTGTTCCCATTTTACGTCATTTACCCACATTGATCAATACAATAATTGGATACATACCGTAAGTTCTTTTATTCAAAAATGTAGTAGACACAAAAAGAAAATATGAGCTACATGTATCAATCAAATTGTTTACATAAAATACATACTATACTCCTACTTGAAATATTTTAAGTAAAAAATTAATAACTCGAAAGCTCACTATTCTAACCCAAATAAAAACGATGCATAAAACTAATGGCGCAATTATACCTCTATGAGTACATACGTAGGAACCGTTACTAATGTAGTCATTAGGTAACATGTTTCGGCGCAGGAATAACACAAAGTACTTCGCCCGTTTTGTATATGACGAGCGCTTCTTCTCTCCTTCTCTCATCCACTAACATCCCGCAGTCTTCGTATTAATGGCTGGAAAGGGACATCCGGGAACGGTGTGCCCAACAAATAATTCGATCCAACTTGGAAACCATCTCTTTTATAACCGCAGTTTAATTGCTGAAGTAGATTGCAGTGTTTGCCGGACTAACATCGAATGTTCGTACGTTAATATTAAACATGGAACGTCTGATGCTAATTTCTCTATATTAAATGCGCTAAACTTTCTAATAAATTATGACCGCTTTATGAGATTGCCGGCTGTATGAAATACACCATCACACTTTCTATAATCCCTGCACCGAACATATATACTTTAGGTTTAACTGCGCAAATTATTCATGAAAACAATTTATTAGACCAGAAAAAGTGTATCTAATATTAAAATAAATGATTTCTCTGAAAAGCATGTGAAAAAATCATGAAAAGTGTAAAATAAATGTATATCAACACATTTCCTGTATTATTTATTTGATTTTTTACATCTTTTGATGTATCTCATTAATTAATCTGTTATAATATACTACTACAGCAATCTTCTGCCAGCATTTGTTATGTGTAAATTCTTGGTTATTTTCAGCAACCACGTGTGGTATGTACAGGGTGGATTAATTTCGATGTCTCTTATGGGCATCTTCGTAACTATAAGAGATAAAAAAAACCAATGGCCAAGTCTCGATCTCTTTTTTGGAGATTAAGTCAATAGCGTAAACAAAAATTGGCTATCTTCTTTTGTTTTCAAGTTATGGGCAAAAAATGATATTTTCGACTTTTCGTTTTTCGGTTATATCTCGTTTATTTTTAGAGATATTAGAAAACCGTTTGATCATTATTAGGACACTTTTTGGAATACAATTCAGTGGTGTAGTTGCTTTTTTAATATTTACTTAAATTTTCAAGTTATAACATAAAGTTATATTTTTTTAAATAGAAATCATAGTAGGCCTCATTAAATAGAGATTTTTTCCTGTTTTCAAAAATATATACTTTGTTGGATTTATTTCTTATAATTAATAGGAAAAATGCCATGTTTGTCATTAGCCTTACATATCCTAGTCTCAGTAGGCTGGCTTCAATGCAGTGCCGACATTTTTTTTTGTTTTTATTAAATATTAACGAACTTTCAAACCTTTAGACAGTTTTGGCCGCGTAAAGAATTTCCTATTCACTTTATTTTAAAAAATTCCGTTTGAGAAATGTAGCACCCATCGTGACCGATCTGGCAAAAGCTTTTTTGTTTTTATTAAGTATGAATGCACGCAATTTAGTCCGATTTTGTTTATACTTTACTATTTGTGTGCTTGTTTTTGTTTTTTTTGGTGTTTTCAATGAAATATAACTCAAGAGAAACAAAAAAAAGAAAGCTTAATTTAGTTCTAATTTAGTTATTATTACCTTTATCCGAACAACTTGAATTTTAGTGTAAAATCATGTTATCTTTTCGCTTCTCTTGACAACTTGTTTATTTATACTTTTTCACTCCTGGTGAAACTATGAAGCGATAGCGAAACGTAGAGTGTTCTTGCGATTTCACATGATCCGTTTTAAAGTTTAAAAACTATTTTCTCTCACATATTTCATCGAACAAGAGTCGACTTCAATTACAAATTTCTTATTGAAGTCGTTTCTTGTCCGAGGAAACTGTATAAAAATTGTTTTCAATTTTAAAAAGACATTGTGAAAATTACAGAAATGTTCAACGTTTCTTCCTAACGAAGCTATAAACCGATAGTGAAACGTTGAGTATTCGTTCAATTTTGACTGTTTCGTTCCGTTACAAATTATTTCGACTCTGGTCGCATTCAGATAACCGCAGGGGTTCGTTCAGGAACTGAAAAGAGCGCGCTTTGGAAAATATTCTTTCTCTCTCTGTCTCTCTCTCTCGTAAGTGATTTTGTATATTTTGCTTTTCGTTTTAAACGCCCAAAGTGCTCTCCCGTTACGGTTTTTGAACGCAACCCAGCGCTGGAACATTTAATACACAAGGTGCCTTCTTTCGCTCACAAAATCGTGATCCAAACGTGTTTTGATTCAAAAACAGACATTCTTTTCTTTGAATCTCTGTTTTTAAAACTTGCTTGGATTGAATTATGGTTATTTATAAATGAACTGTCAATCAAAAATTCAAGTCAGGTGTATTGTTGCAACAACTACGAAATTCAGGTCCAAACTATTCGAAACACGATTCAAACTTTTAAGCGAAAGAAAGCACCTACAATCTAAAGGCACTTCGGTTAGATTTTTCAAGAAATTTATTGAGTTTTGTTTTTTTTTTTAATGTAACGCCGTCGTCATTTGTTTATGATTTATTGCTTTTAAGTTTGAAATTCGTTCTCAAATATTTCCGTTCCATTTTGAATTTTTTCTTGCGATCGTCTTTTGTTTCTTGAAATGTCTTGAAATATTTCTGTCACTCTCTGATTTTTTTTCTCGTGTTGTTTTGTTGCCGTTATTGTTCAAAAGAAGACGACGTTTCGAATTAATAATTTGTTTTTCTTTTCTTTTTTGTTTATCTCCTGAAATTATTTGGTTTCCTTTCTTCATATTTTCGCGGCGATATTTACGACCGTCATTTTTCCCTTTTCGTTCGGAAATAAATTAATCAAAAATTTTTTTTGCACTTCTTCCTCCGCGAATGATTAGTCGTCATTTGTTTTTTTTTCCTGCGTTCTTCAGAAATTTTTCTTTCGTTAATAAGTATCGTGATAGAAATTTGTTTTTGATTATCGTGAAGTTCGAATTATTATTAGTCTTGAACGTTCCTTAATTTTTTTTTGTTTTTAATTTTAAATCTACAATTCATTTTCAATTCTTTTCTTCTACATATGTATATGATCGACATTTTTTTTTACTTTAGTCAGATTTTCTTTCATTTGTAGTGTAAACATGTAGATTTTAATTTTTTCACTTCGATCGTGTTTCTAGGTCATCAAAAATTAATTAAAATTATTTTTTTGTTTCTGATTGTTTACCCTTTTTCTGTCTTATTCTCGCAAAACGCAGCGATCATCTTTGGTTCCCGAGAAGTAGATTTTAATGAGTTTTTACAATTTTTCCCTTTTGTTTGAAATTTATCCCTCCACCTAACGACGTTTCCCTAAGTTGGCAACATTGCGTTCACCTATATATAGACAGAAGCAGCTAAGTTTGCAGTGACGTCACGAACGTGAATGCCTAGTACGTTTATAGTAGTTCTGAAGCGACATAATTATTTGAATTTTATACATATTTATTTTTTTATTAATTATCTATGCAAATACACTTAATTAATGTTATAATGAGGTGAAATATAAACTTTGAGTAAATGTATGCATGTTCCAAATTAGTCTAGGTAATTTATGTTGGGTAAATCTTTGTGCAATCATAAAGTTCTGGTTATATCAAATTGCGATTTCACATGGTCCGTTTTAAAGTTTAAAAACTATTTTCTCTCACATATTTCATCGAACAAGAGTCGACTTCAATTATAAATTTTTTAAAGAAGTCGTTTCTTGTCCGATGGAAATTGTATTATAAAAATTATTTTCAATTTTAAAGAGATATTGTGAAAATTACAGGAATATTCAACGTTTCTTCCTAACGAAGCTATAAACCGATAGTGAAACGTTGAGTATTCGTTCAATTTTGACTGTTTAAAGATTGAAAACTTGATTTTTTCTATAAATTGAATGATAAACTCATATTCAATAGAAAGTCAGACAGGAACTCTTATCAGAACGGTCGCTCAAAACGATAAAACGGAAATTTGTAAATTAACGCGGAAACGAAATTATTTACGCAGGCAAAACTTTGAAAATATTTGAAAGCTCGTTAAAATTTAATAAAATAAAAAATCGGCTCCGTATTGAACCCAGCCTACTGAGACTAGAATATTTACACAAGGATAATAATAAAAATGACAGTTTTTCCTATTAATTATAAGAAATAAACCCAACAAAGTATATATTTTTGAAAACAGAAAAAAAATCTCTATTTAATGAGGACATTGCCTACTATGATTTCTATTTAAAAAAATATAACTTTATGTTATAACTTGAAAATTTAAGTAAATATTAAAAAAGCAACTACACCACTGAATTGTATTCCAAAAAGTGTCCTAATAATGATCAAACAGTTTTCTAATATCTCTAAAAATAAACGAGATATGACCGAAAAACGAAAAGTCAATTTTTGCCAATAACTTGAAAACAAAAGAAGATAGCCAATTTTTGTTTACGCTATTGACTTAATCTCCAAAAAAGAGATCGAGACTTGGCCACTAGTTTTTTTCTATCACTTATAGTTACAGAGATGCCCATAAGAGACATCGAAATTAATCCACCCTGTACAGATCTACGGTGGTAACATTGTTTCCCGTTTGATATGAAAGGCGCTCGTTGGTTTTAGACGATCACACTATCTATTTCTGTGTTCTGATTGGTCGCCATTTTGGGCTGTTCGTGACTCGCGTCCGGCATCATCACGTACAGCGTCGCTTTGCGTTTCAACCTTAAAAAGTGCACTTGTGTGTCACATCTCGAGATTTTAGATTTTAATGCTTAATTCTAAATAAATACAATGTTACTGAAATCCTCTGATGCCTTCAGTGACGTTCAATTTGCTGAAAGCAAATTATTTCGATCGGATAACCCGTTTGTGTCTAAACAGAAGGTAACTGGATTTCGATGCTAGCGTGACCCATGCTTATACTTGATTTCTTTGTTTTAACAGAGGAATAATTATTATATAATAATTAACAGTGACGTTCAATTTGCTGAAAGCAAATTATTCCGATCCGATAACCCGTTTGTGTCTGAACAGAAACTAATTGGTTTTCGATGCTGGCATGACCCATGCTTATGTATGATTTCTTTGTTTTAACAGAGGAATAATTATTATATAATAATTAACAGTGACGTTCAATTTGCTGAAAGCAATTTATTCCGATCCGATAACCCGTTCGTGTCTGAACAGAAGGTAACTGGACTTCGATGCTAGCGTGACCCATGCTTATACTTGATTTCTTTGTTTTAACAGAGGAATAATTATTATATAATAATTAACAGTAACGTTCAATTTGCTGAAAGCAAATTATTCCGATCCGATAACCCGTTTGTGTCTGAACAGAAACTAATTGGTTTTCGATGCTGGCATGACCCATGCTTATGTATGATTTCTTTGTTTTAACAGAGGAATAATTATTATATAATAATTAACAGTGACGTTCAATTTGCTGAAAGCAATTTATTCCGATCGGATAACCCGTTTGTGTCTGAACAGAAGGTAACTGGACTTCGATGCTAGCGTGACCCATGCTTATACTTGATTTCTTTGTTTTAACAGAGGAATAATTATTATATAATAATTAACAGTGACGTTCGATTTTTCTGAAAGTAATTTATTCCGATCGGATAACCCGTTTGTGTCTAAACAGAAGGTAACTGGACTTCGATGCTAGCGTGACCCATGCTTATGTATGATTTCTTTGTTTTAACAGAGGAATAATTATTATATAATAATTAACAGTGACGTTCAATTTGCTGAAAGCAAATTATTTCGATCGGATAACCCGTTTGTGTCTAAACAGAAGGTAACTGGACTTCGATGCTAGCGTGACCCATGCTTATACTTGATTTCTTTGTTTTAACAGAGGAATAATTATTATATAATAATTAACAGTGACGTTCGATTTGCTGAAAGCAATTTATTCCGATCGGATAACCCGTTTGTGTCTAAACAGAAGGTAACTGGATTTCGATGCTAGCGTAACCCACGCTTATACTTGATTTCTTTGTTTTAACAGAGGAATAATTATTACGTAATAATTAACAGTGACGTTCAATTTGCTGAAAGCAAATTATTCCGATCCGATAACCCGTTTGTATCTGAACAGAAGGTAATTGGTTTTCGATGCTGGCATGACCCACGCTTATATATGATTTCTTTGTTTTAACAGAGGAATAATTATTATATAATAATTAACAGTGACGTTCAATTTGCTGAAAAGAAATTATTCCGATCCGATAACCCGTTTGTGTCTGAACGGAAGGTAATTGGTTTTCGATGCTGGCGTGACCCATGCTTATATATGATTTCTTTGTTTTAACAGAGGAATCCGCTTCTTCTGCTACTTTTTCTTTACTCCGCCTTTCGTTACCCCGTTTTCTTTGGCAAAAATCGTACTATCGAGGGCGTAAACGGTAAGTAAACTTTCTAGTTCGGCCCAAAAAATAAATTTCTTATTGCAGGGCAACGTTGTAAATTAAGTAAATGTGCATAACTCAAGATGGACAGGACGATCATAAACCTAACAAAATGATTGAAGTTTACACGGCCCGAACCGAAGAGCAAAAACGCATCGACGTGAGTACTCTCGTGTTTGCTTACAATCTCAAGCATCAAAATAGCATATCTAAATTTAAAGCGTTAAGCGCATTCGCCGAAATGGTTAATGAAAAGCAAGACAATCAAATGCAAAACGAAGAAATTCTCCAAAACTACGTAAAATTTTCGCTCTCTGAATGAGTCAAACACCATTAACATTAAAAAAATGTAGAGATAAAATGCAAGTGAAATATGAAGGACACAACAAAGTAATCAAATGTATAAATATAAATGTAACAAAGTCATAAAAACTCCCCCGACTACATTGCAAACAAAAAACTCCCATAAGCTCAACTTGGTCTCCGCCACTGGCAAAATGCCCATGGGATGGCGACACGCACACATTTCGAAGAGCGAGAAGAAAACTTGAAATAATCTCACTTCGGGCCAGTTTTTCAATCGGGATTTAACTTTAAGCTCCGTTTTATTCCTACGAAAATAATTGTCCTTACAATTGTTACCATAGGAATAAAGCGAAGCTCAAAGTTAAACTATGATGGAAGAACCGTGATCACTTTTTCAATCAGGGTTTAACTTTAAACTCAGTTTTGTTTCCGTGGTAATACTTGTAAGTAACAATTGTAAAAGCAATCGTTTTCGTAGGAATAAAACGGAGCTTAAAGCTAAACCTTAATTGAAAAACTGGCCCTTAGTATTCGCCCGAAACGTAAAGTCAATGGAGTGGTTGCGAGAACGGTAATACCTTTTTTCTTCTAGCAAGAGCACGTGGAGAATGTAACCACTCTCTGAGTTAGTTCAAACGACGCTCACGAGGTTGGGTGGAGAGCAAACACCCTACGCCGATTTGGCCGGTAAAAATCTGCCCCCGACCACTTGCTGTAAAGAAGATAAAGGGTGGAATTAATCACCCCGAAACAATAAACGCACGTGGAAAACAATCAAGTAACAAGATGGAAGTATGAATGGTGCTTACCTTGCGGATGAAATGCAAGCCCGAAAAAGAGTTTTCACGTCCACCAAACCCGCATAAAGATGATCAGATACACGGTATAATGGTTACCAGAAACAGCCCCAAATTCACTACGCTTTTCATACACCTGCACCATCTCATTGTTCGCGGTCAAGAAGAGGAAAACATACGCAGGGTGGCCAACTGTGGCGATTTATAGCCAAGGTGGCCACTCATTGTAGGAATCGGCAACTTATATTTTTATTTGCCGATTGGCGAACAAATCTGGCGATATTAAAATTCAATTTGCGGAAATGTGGCTACAGCTCAAAATTTTGACAAAATTATGAAATAAAATATGCATTTTAGGAATTTCTTATTTGTTGAATACGATGGTTAAATATATACTTAATAGGAGGAGAAAGCTGTGCCGACTACTGAAAAGCGGCCTTTAGGTTTCCATAATGCAGTGAATGTAAAGTGTTGCGCACTTTTTTAAGCAGTTGATGCATTTATGTTGCTTTCTGGTGCACTCCATTTTTGCCATATAAAAAGGGGAGCTCGCATCTCACAGTCGGCCCATTTGTCAATCTTCGAGAAGGTTTTTCTAACCTCTATGGAGGCCGTCATTAATCAGGAAGGAGTAAAAAATATCGCATTTCTCCTCCCTGGTCGCTAATATATTCCTTTCTAGAGCCTCAAGCTCCAACAGCATTCGCATTGAACTTTTTTGTGCCGTTCAGAACTAGAACTGTTCTAAAAAGGAACAAAATTCGTCAATAATTGAAGGATATTTAATAGAATTATTCTAGTACACGACGCACTTGCATCTATATGTTTCGAACCAAAGAAATTAGTCGATTATTTTTATTAACCACGAATTTTTGGCGATTTCTTTTCCTAATATTGGCGACGCTCCAAATTTAAAAGTCGGAACCCTGCCCGATCGAATAACTGACTACCAACGATCAACAACATCCTTAACATGCGTGCACAAAGGGAAGCCTACCCGACCGTAACGATTACAGCGAAATATGAATGTAACACTTCATTTAAATGTATTAAAATATTCTGCGATTAGTATTTGATTTTCTTCCCAAACTTTCTTCAAGGTTTTTATTATGCTGTTTGTTTTGTATTGCGGAAGAGTTTTCGTATGTTCATTCATCTCCTTGTATGTTTCCACTTTACTTTTTCCTTCACTTTCTCCTGTGTTTCTGTTCTGTTCCTTCGGTTAATTACTTTGTAAATTCTGTTGTTGTAGAGGTTTCTATTTTTTCTCACCGTATTGGTTAATTAATGCACCATATTTTTTACCAAAAGCAAGTCTAAGAAGAAACTTACTTTCTTAGTACGCGAATTCCAAGAATACGGTTAAGTATGTGTTTCGTGTTGCTGCTGCGCTGCTTTATAAGCAAAGTAATAGTAAAATAAATAGTACTTAACAAATTACTTACCAGCAAGATAAATTAAAATCAAACTTTTTTGTGGTACGAATATTTTCAGTATAAATTAAGATTTCATTTTGAATTAAACATAATTGTCTTTCTACTTTTCTAATTAGTTGACAAATTCTCTAATTTTGATCACTCTTGTTCACATCAAAGAGACACCTAAATGTATTATTTTGTTGTTGGTTAAACTTTGACAAAGTTTACACCGAATTTTTTTTTTTTGTATTTACTGATTGCATTCAAGGTGCCAAACGTTAATTAGTTTACGCGCACAGCGTGTCCGATACATTATCGCCAAATTTTTTTGGTCTCTTCGTGCAATCAATCATTGCAGTGCATAACCAATCGCCGGAAGAACCTAAGTACATGGGAAGCTGCACCTGTTCTTAAATACAAGAATGCCTGTAATTATTAAGATATAAACAACACGAAGCATGTTATACATACATATTTGTATGTACTACTTCATTACTAAATGAAATGAAATATTAAGTGAAGATGCGATGTACGTATTTAGATTAATGATGGCCAAAACTGCGACTGACAACCTCCGTGCAAAATACATATTGATGTAATTCTTTTTTTTTATTTACTGCATTTATTTATGCTGATTTTAAAAGAGTTATTAGCGGTTCTCTTTTTGCTCCCAACATATTTCAGAGATCATGTTAGAAGCATGTAAGAGGATATTTCTTAGGAAGGTTTTGTGTTGAAGGAATGTGTTTCTAAAGGCATTACTTAATAATAAGTACTAAATGGAAAGTGCAGTAAAGTTGGCGGAAAATAAACGGAAATGGAAAAATTTCTACTGACAGAGTAAAAGACTAAGGCCCGGTCTTTTCATCTCTGATTAACTTTAACCGTTGATTAATTCCCATAGGAGCAATTGTAACCGTGACAATAAATCAACGAATAAAGTTAAGGAGAGATGAAAATACCGGCTCAGAGGTCAAGACAATTAATATTAGTGTGTGTGCACCTTTAAAATTGTTACCAACACGAAAACTATGCCGAAATATTATGTAACCAAAATTTAAAATGTTAAACGGTAATGGCTCTACGTAAATAATTAGTTATGTCATCAGTGTAACGTGGAGTGCACGTCTGAATACTCTTTGCATCGTTGCAAGTAAGGCAGATCTCGCTTTGTGGAAGGAATCGACGATCAGCTAAGACAGAAATACAGTAACGTATCGTTTTATTTTTTCTAAGGCGAGTATCTTCGGCACATCTTTGTGTACTGGTTTAAAGTACAGTAAAGTAAGTTAAAAGTTAGTCAACGTTGTACGACTTCGAGTCGACCCTGTAAAGGTCACTACTGAACGTAAGTTAATTTTCATTGATACATAAGTTAATTAACGTATTGATTTATTGTATCGTTACTTGTCTTAAGTATTTAAACTAAAGTACAAGGTTTGCAAACTCTAACGGGACAAAATTATAATTGGAAAAGTACTCAGCGTTTCACTATTTCTTGTTCTTTCTAAACTATCTCGCCGAAACATGGCAAATTTAGCTGCCTCGGTACTTCAAAACATTCTTATACTGAATTTATTCTATAGTTTTCATTTATTCAAAATTCAGTCCTGCATTTGAACATGTTCACCGAAACGTAATAAATACGTACAAAATCATTTAAGCGCAATTCCTGCGCCAGCACATATTGCAGCGATTGCAATTACAACTACGAGCGAACCTTATTTAGTGGGAGCATAAAACAATTACGCTAAAATATACGCTATATTTTCGTGCGTTCCATTCGCGCCGTTATTAAACCCGAAACGCTGATGTTATTAGTTACAATTTTAATTAGTGTCATTAGTAAGCACACTCGAATTGCATCTGGGCTTTTGAGATTGCAGTCAATGAATAAGGGCGTGCACACAGTGGATACTAGACATACTGATGCATAGTCGGGCAAACGATTAAACACTTTCACTATATATATGGAGGCTGTTATAGTCAAAGCGATTCATTCGTAATATGCCTTTTCGTATTTAAATCTTAGTTAACTGTATTTAAACCACTTAGTTGTCAGAGTGTGCATACATCGTAACCGCAGCCTAATCCACAGGCATGCACCAGGGTTGGAAAAAAAAACTGTTTTTTTTTCTAAAGAACAAAACTTCTGTTTTTTTTTTGTTTTAAATAGTTTTCTTTGTTTACAACATGTTTAAAATTGACCCTAAATTAAACATGTTTTAAACAAAAAAAAAACAGCTGTTTAAAACAACTTTTAAATGTTTAAATTGCCCTTACAGCTTACATAAAAAGATATATATTATTATTATTATTATTTGATATTTGTGTAAAAAGAAGAATTTATTAAAATTCGATCTCTAATTAAAAGAAAGATGAAAAGTTTGTAACGATAGATTATGTCCCCTTTTAAAAATAATGTATGTACTTTGATAATAATTTAAATCATTTAAGGCAGAATTTGATTTATTTAGAATCTATGGTCGCGGTGTTTTAAATGATTTTCAAAGAAAGTATGAAGTATTTGGTATCAACATACTGAGAAAAACATTCCCAATAAAAGCTAAAATCAAATACAATCCAAGGAAATATTTTTTTAAATTACTTGATCGCATTAGAACTAAAATATTTGACTCGTGGCTTTCAATACTGGAAAACAAAAATTTCAAATATGTAAAAACATGTAGGATGTTCCATTTAAAATAACAAAGTTGATATTACTTCCGGCGAAACCAAAAGTCCAGTAGGTATATGTCTGAAAATTATTTAAATTTTTGTTTAATTCATCGTTTTCAAATTTTAAACAAACCTTAAAATTCTAGAAGGGCGAATATACTGCCTTGGGACACACGGTAGAAATTCAATGAAGACAAATGAAACGATAACGTTAAAAATAGTTTAAACAGCGACATCCTACGATCATTTTTTGGCCTAACATTGCATTATCATTGACAAATTTAAGCCAGTTTGCTACATAATAACTCATCCCATAGTATGAACAGGGAAGCGGAGGACCCAGTATTTTTCAAAACTTAATGTAATAATAAAAGGTTAACTATTGAAAAGGTATTTTAAAATTTTACAATATAAGTATTATTCTAGTGATCAGTAATAATTAATGAATTGATTATAATCAATCTAATGCAATTTAAATTTAGTTCAAATCAGAGCTACAGTGTAGTCATCACGTCATCAGCTCAGCCACGTATTGTCTACAATTATTAAAACAATTGATATGAGAACAAAGTAAAGTTTAAAGTTAATCTGTCAGTGAAATACAGACCCTAAACAATTAACTTCTGGTTACACAGTATAACGTTGCAAAAGTAAAACACATATATCAAAAGTAGTCTTTTTTAGCTTAAAACTAAAAAAATGAATTTAAAACATTAACAAAAAAACTTGTTTAAAACTTAAAACTAAAGCACTTATATCAAAAGAATTCTTTATTAGCTTAAAATTACAAAAAATGAATTTAAAACATTAGCCAAAAAAAACATGTTTAAAACGTTTTGTTTAAAACAGATGGTATGTTTTTAATTCGGTGTTTTAAAGATGTTTTAAACACTATGTTTTAAACAGTTTGTTTTAAACTTTCCAACCCTGGCACGCACGCAGTTTTTCAGATTTGAAAATTAAATGCGCAAAACTGGCAACCGAACAACAAGTACGTTAAATAATTTATTATAACTTAATCGATTCTTTATTTAGCTTATATCCTCGATATAAATCCGTGCAATGTAACATCAAATAACGGGGATGGGACGATTCGCCGTCGCCAACTCGCCGTCGCCGATTCACCGTCGCCAATTCGTCGTCGATCTAATTTACCGTCCGCCCAATTCGCCGTCCCATGTTACTGCTTTATTTAGCTTGATAAGCTTTAAAACACTTTCTGACCATTTTAGATAATATCCAAGTTATACCTACGAATTGAAGAAAATAACTATAATTTCAATACGTTTCAAGTAAATTAAAATGGACTTTACTATTTCAAGTTAAAATAAATTCCTAATTACAGTGCGACCACCGTAAGACACAAAATTACGAAATTGGTGCTGTACGTACACATAATCATAATTCTATTTTTTTTTTTTTAATGGAACCCCTTTTTCAATTTATAATTTTAAATGACGAGCTTTCATGAATCAATATTTTGAAAGCAGTCGATTTTTGATGTGTAGTGATTTTGATTGTTATGAAAATCAATATGATTTTGAGCAGAATCTGAAAATATAAAAAAGAACAATTGGAGGGATTTTACGAACACCCTGAAGAATAAGAAATACTTCCTGGAAGACCAAATTTTTTTATCTGTTTCTTTATCTATATATCACATTTAATTAATAACAAATTATTTTATTTTCCATTAATTATGTTAACTTCTGTATTTTATTTACATATAATTATCGGTATATTATTATTTGGATATGTACCTGGACTTAAAACTTTAATCGCTGACGGCGAATTTACCGACGGCGAGTTTTCCGGCGGTGAATTGTACCTACGACGAATCGGCGACGATGAATTGGCGACGACAAATCGGCGATGGCGAATTGTCCTAGACCCTCAAATAAAACATGTGCAAGTGATCGTGATTCAGTGTTATTTTTCTTCTGTTGTTTTAAAAAGATATTTATAGGTTTTCATTGCAAATAAATATTAATTTTGAAAAACTCAATACCTAGAACCTTGTCTGACATTATTATAGTTACATTTAGAATATGTACAGTTATGTTTCCATGTGATGCAGCTATTCGTTAATTATATGAATTTATTTTGTCTTTAAAAATGAATTTTCTTCGATCATGTGTACACATTTCTCTTCTGTTATTTTAAAAAGATATTTATAGGATTTTATTAGAAATAAATATTTAATTTTGAAAAGCTCAGAACTTAGAACCTTGTCTGACATTATTATAGTTACTTTTAGAATACGTATAGTTATGTTTCCATCTGATGCAGCTATTCGTTAATTACATGAATTTATTTTGTCTTTAAAAATGAATTTTCTTCGATCATGTGCACGCATTTGGCTCGACAGAATCTCCTCCTCCGGCGTAGTAACAGAATCTAAATTTATTCCACAAAAGCTGTACAAATTGGGTTTCGAGTAATCCGCGAACCGCCATCTTCAAGAGCGATTTTCAACAATAGCGTATCTATCGTCCGATTTCAGAGACGAGTCGAAGTGGCGCGGAATATTCGATTAGAGAAGTGAATTGAAAGCAATGAAAGGCGACCGATTGAAGGAAGCATTTTGATGAAATATATTTGATCTTTTCCAACGAAAACGTAAGATTTGCTAGGACGTAATACGAACCATTATCAAAGACACGAAGTACAATCGCGCTTACAATACATTTCAACGAGTTTAATTATTCAGTGAAACGACCCTCAAAACCATAAATCAGTTTCTTACATTCAACTCTTTTTACCACGCACCTTTTTTGGGTACATTTTCAATTTACTCTAAGTATAGTATAATACCGGGTGATCAACGGAATTCATAATTAGAGGAGGCTATGATTAGTAGGTACTGTTTTATGCAGTGTGGTTGGTCACACTAAGAAATGAATAATAATAATAAATTGACAATTGTTATATTTGAGGTTATGTTCGCGCCTTGTAGGATCTTTGATGATATACATAGTAAATATTTTTTCATTTACATGCAGAAATAAAATAAATTTGAAGAAAAAATTTCTACCGAAATTCCAATAATATCCAAAATCTTATTGGTCAGCTTTGCAATGCAACGGTAAACTCGCCTTTTTATATTCTCGAACGCGTTTTGGAATCTTTGAGGAGTAACTAAATTGCTTGCTTCTCTAATTGTTTCTGTTCTATATCGAATCAAATCAAATCAAATATTTTTATTTAAAAAAATGGCAAATAAATACAACTGTCGCAGCTGGGTGGTGGGAGTACGTACGCTTTCCCGTTAGTGCCCATCCTTGGTGTAAGCTACACGTGAGTACTCCCACTAACGCGCCGGCGCCCGTTATCTCGAACGTTTTGTAGACTGTTGCAAACATGTATTTGACAACTCGGTTGCGGGGTGGTAGCTTTTATTTTACACGAATTCTATGTTTCGAAAAAATTAAACGCTGTTTTATTGTTAAAGTCGAAATTAGCCAGTTTTGCTTTTGTGTACGCGCAAAGAAATTGCGATAACATTCTGTGTTGCGCGTCACAGCCGTAACAATATTTTAACCAATGGCGTAGCAAGAAACGGTAATAATAATACACTATTCTTTTTGTTGATAAAAACCGTTGAGTAACTCAACTACTCAACCACGCCAACCTTTTTCTTCTGATAACACATTTTATTTTTATAAATTTTTGCTTTTGTTTTTATTCTTTAATTCGTATTTTATTTATTTTGTTTGGCCAGAGTTAGATTCAGTTGGGTTGGACTGACCTCGAGACAGGTTCGCTTAATTTTAATGCATTTTTATTTTTATAATTTTCTAGTTTTTAATTTTTAACTTATAATTATATACTTGGGTTGGACAGGATTTTGTTGAGCTTATTTGAGTTTAGTTGACCTTGAAATTCGTTGAGCTTAATATTAATCTTCAATTTTTAGCGTTCTTATTACTTCGAAGTACATATTTTATTTTTATAACTTTTTGCTTTTGTTTTTATTTTTTAATTTCTGTTCTTTTTTATTTTGATTGGCTAGAGTTCGGTTCAGCTCAGTTGGGTTGGATTGATCTTGCGACGTGTTTGTCTTAATTTTAATAAATTTTTATTCTTTTAATTTTCTAGTTTTTAATTTTTAATTTATAATTAATTACTTGGGTAGGACAGGATCTTATTTAGCTTACCTGGGTTCAGTTGACATTCAGATTCATTGGGCTTAATTTTAATCTACATTTTTAGCGGTTTTTTTTTTAGTTCGAATTACATATTTTATTTTTATAATTTCTTGCTTTTGTTTTCATTTTTTAATTTCTGTCTTTTTTTTTATTTGGATTGGCCAGAGTTCGGTTCAGTTCGGTTGGATTGATCTTGCGAAGTGTTTGTCTTAATTTTATTAAATTTTTATTCTTTTAATTTCTACTTTTTTAATTTTTAATTTATAATTATTTAAGTAGAAAGTTTTTTTAATCTCAAACCGGACAGAAAAATGAAGGGAAACACACTCAACGTTTCGCTATAGATTTATAGCTTCGTCAGGAGTGAAAAAAAGTAAATAAACAAGTTGTCAAGAGAAACAAGTCGTCAAGAGAAACGAAAAGGTAACATGATTTTTAAACTAAACTACGAGTTGTTCGGAATAAAAGTAACGAGAACTAATTAAAGCTACTTTTTTTTTCTCCCTCTTTCCTACATTTAAGTAAAAAGAGCTTACGATTTTTCATTCTAGTAATTTTAATTAAAGTATTAGAATAAATTTTGCACAGTACCTTATTTTGGTGCCCGTAGGAAAGAGGGAGTTTTCCCTCGTCATATAATTGAACCTTTAAAAAGAGCGTACGATATGTCATGTCACAAAATTGACAGATACGTATCAGATTTTGCTAATAAAATTCTTTCATATGAAATAGAGGTAACTTTCAAAGTTCTTGCCAAATTAACTTGGAAATTAGATTATACCTTAGGTCAGTTAAGTAATTTTCTTGATAATATCACATTGACTAATTTTCTAAATTTTGAAAATCAAAAAAATGAAAAGTATTTTAATAAAATTCGATTAACACAGATTAAAAAGTTAGATAATCTTATTTCTATTAGAGATAAAAATTTTTACATTAAATTTGATCAAAATATAATAAATAAGTGGCTTGTAAATTATACAAACACTGAGATTCCGTCAAATTTAAAATACATGTTCGCTTTAGGCAAAAAATTTTCATTACCTTATTTTCATAAACAACAAGTAGATTTCTTAAAAGTATTAAGTAGCTTAGAGTTTGGTATTAAATCTTTAGATTCACCTTCAAAAATACAAATAAGAAATAAATTTTGTTCTAATTTTTTAAATTATATTAGAAATATTGATAAAACTTTTGAAAAATCAAAGTATAAGATTCTTATTAGAGATGTTTTGTCTTGTAAAAAATTTCTTAAAGATAATCCTAATATTATTGTTACTACAGCTGATAAAAGCAATGTAACTGTTTTAATTGATAAAACTGATTATTTTTCAAAAGTTCAAACTATGCTGTCTGATAATAATACATATGTAGAATTAGCTAACGATCCCACCGAATCTTATCAACGTAAAACTTTCAGTATTATTAATAAGATAGAGAAATCCGTTGAAATTAGTAATATTGTTGCTAAATCTCTTAAAGTACAACATCCCATATTTCCTAAATTATACTGCATTCCAAAAATTCATAAACCTAATACACCTCTTCGTCCTATAGTTTCCACTATTGGTTCTTCTCCATATTTCTTATCTAAATTTATTTCAAAAATCATTACTCAGGTTACTAGTAAATCAGAATATTTTATAAAAAATTCTTTTGAACTCGTAGAAAAATTAAAACAAATAACTGTACCAAATAATTGCATTATAATTTCTTTAGATGTTATTTCTTTATTTACTAACATTCCTAAAGATTTAGCTTTAAAAAGTATAAATGATAGGTGGTTAGAGATTAAAGATTTTACTGATATTTCCAAAGGTAACTTTTTAGAAATAGTTGATTTATGTTTTGAAACATCTTATTTTGCTTTCAATGATAAATTTTATAAACAGATTTTTGGTACAGCAATGGGTTCTCCTTTATCTCCGGCTTTAGCTGAAATTGTTATGCAAGAACTAGAAAAATCTGTTATTAACTCTTTATCATTCGATTTAACGTTATATTTTCGTTATGTTGATGACATTTTATTGATTTTGCCTTCTGATAAGGTAGATTTTGTTTTAAATAAATTTAATTCTTTTCATAATAGATTACAATTTACAGTAGAAAAAGAAAATAATAATTCATTGAGTTTTCTTGATGTAAATATTATCAGACAGAATGATAAATTAATTACTAATTGGTTTCATAAACCTACCTGGTCAGGTAGGTACATAAATTTTCACTCGTACACACCTAAAAATTATAAAATTGCAACTATTATTTCATTAACTGATCGAGCTATTTTACTTTCTGATAAAGTTTTCATTTATGATAACTTAAATTTAATAAAGAAAACTCTTATTCAAAATTCTTATCCAATAAATCTTATTGAATCAGTAATTAAAAATCGTATTAAATACTTACAAAATTCAAATGTCTCTAAAAACATTAGACAAACTTCGAATCATAAATACATATCCTTGCCTTATATTGAACCATTACACAATACATTTAAACACATTTTCAAAAAACATAATTTAATTTTAGCCAGTAAATCTGTGAATAATTTAAATTTAATTTTTTCGAATTTAAAAACCAAAATACCGAAATTAAAACAACCTAACGTGGTTTATGAAATCAAATGTTCAAATTGTAATTCTGTTTATATAGGTGAAACGAGCCAAAATTTAAAAAAACGTTTAGACCAACATAAATATCATATTCAAAAAAATAATCAAAATCATTCAATGCTTGTAGAGCATTCATTAGTAAATAATCATAATTTTGATTTTGATAATACTGATATTTTGTACAGTGAATCTAATATTTTTAAAAGACGTTTCATAGAAATGTGTAAAATTAAAATGTCTGGAAATTCTATTAATAAACGTACGGACTTTCAAAATTTAAATGACATATTTTGTAGTTTTCTGGACTCTTTAAACAAGATATAGATCTGTCAATTAATTAATTATATATATATATATATATATAAAAAAAAAAAAAAAAAAAAAAAAAAAAAAAAAAAAAAAGTAGCTTTAATTAGTTCTCGTTACTTTTATTCCGAACAACTCGTAGTTTAGTTTAAAAATCATGTTACCTTTTCGTTTCTCTTGACGACTTGTTTCTCTTGACAACTTGTTTATTTACTTTTTTTCACTCCTGACGAAGCTATAAATCTATAGCGAAACGTTGAGTGTGTTTCCCTTCATTTTTCTGTCCGGTTTGAGATTAAAAAAACTTTCTACTTACTATTTTCATCGGACAAGAACAAACTTCAATTATAATTATTTACTTGGGATGGATAGGATTTTATTAAGCTTACTTGGGTTCAGTAAACCTTGAAATACGTTGAGCAAACAGAATTAATATATAAAAACAAATGCAAAAATTATTATTATTATTATTTTAAATAAAATGTGTAATACGAACTAAAAAACGCTAAAAACTGAAGATTAAAATTAAAATCTAAAACTGAAGATTTTAATTTTAAATCTTCAGTTTTTAGCGTTTTTTAGTTCGTATTACAAATTTTTTTTTAAATAATAATAATAATTTTTGCATTTGTTTCTATATTTTAATTTCTGTTTTTTTTTTATTTGGATCGGCTAGAGTTCGGTTCAGTTGGGTTGGATTGACCTTGAGACGTGTTTGTCTTAATTTTAATAAATTTTTATTTTTTTTAATTTACTAGTTTTTAATTTTTAATTTATAATTATTTACTTGGGATAGATCGGATTTTATTGAGCTTACTTGGGTTCAGTTGACCTTGAAATACGTTGCGCTTAATTTTAATCTTCAGTTTTTAGCGTTTTTTAGTTCGAATTACACATTTTATTTAGAATAATAATAATAATAATTTTTGCATTTGTTTTTATATATTAATTCTGTTTTTTTTTATTTGGATTGGCTACAGTTCAGTTCAGTTGGGATGTAGTAAAGGCAAGCAATTAAAGTTTTTCGGAATTAAAAATTAAATTCAAAAGTGAATACAACACGAATCGTTTAAAAGTTCTAACAGTTTTCACATTTGCCGTTATTATTAAGTATTTATTTGTTTATTTTAATACTTTGACTTCTTGTACCATGCGATCAACGGAATTTATAATTAGAGCAGGCTGTGATATTTTTCAAAAAGTTGGCAGCACAGGCTTGCAGATTGAAATTAGAAATCTGAAATGTCAGAATTGTAACATTTATTTTCTTTAAGTGATTGATAATAAACGGATTTGTCGTACGGAACCTCCCCTAACACTAAAAAAGGATTTAAATCAGCATTCATACAAAATAAAGATGGTACAAAGCACGAGCGTAACCTGAAATATGACAACTGTCAATTTATTATTTATTTCTCAGTGTATCCAACCACTCAGCATAAAATAGCATCAATCACAGCCACCTCTAATTATGAATTCTGTTGATCACTCGATAGCTTCACCACTAGACAATTTAGAACAAAGTTTACAGAAGCTTTTTCACTTAGAAAAGTATTTCCTACAAAATAGTCAAATTTGTTCCGCCCGTCATGACTCACCCTGTATATTTTTCTTTTTTGAAATTTGACTGAAATTCGAAATTGCTATTTTTTGTACCCACTAATTTATGGTTGAGTCTAATTGTTAATATTAACTGTTAAATTTTTTGCTGTTACCATCAGAATAGAGTTCAATTTTTGAATTCATGCATTAATAAAACCTCTCGCATTTTAATGAATAAGTTTGAAGACCGTTTTGACCCCGCTCAACCGTAAAAGCTTTCATATGTAGACTGGTATTTTCTTTTATTATTCTGGCGCAGATTAAACGTGTCAAAGAAGGTTTAATTTTCAGGGAAATTTTAGCGGATTTTTTAACGCGGGGTTTCGTACATTATGCGGAGATTAGAGTCCCGGCCGATGAATCCGCTGAAATGAGTTTTGTTAAAGACGTGTCCCTATGATCTCTCTCGTGACGTCGTGCTCTGTTCCCGCCTAAATGACTGTAAAGCTGAATACATATCTGAAATTGCGATGGAAAATGCACGACATTCAAAAATTGCGCACGCTTTATTCATCCTCGTTTACTTTTTTTTTTTTTACTTTTGTCCGTGTCACGTGAGCAGACGAAATCATTATTTAAAGAATCTGGTGAGTGAGCATTAACATCTTCTCCTCACATTAAAATCACATTTTAATTAAATTAACCGATTCAGTTCGGCACAAACAAGTCGACAAGTTAATAGCCGAAAACGTTAACTACTTTTCGTATTCATGTATTTTAATTTATGTTGTTTCTGAATCATTAAATTTAAGTGAAAAAGTGCCAAATGTTCGTTATGATAATTCACTCGGGTCACATGTGTGGTCCTAATTTCCGACTTCAAATACACATTACAGTGTCAGATGAGATAACGTTGTGGCCGCTTTGATGTAATTTTACCGAAATTCTGATTGATTGCTTTTTTCATGGTCTGGCGACTTAAAGAACGCCATCAAACTCGAGGGTTTTGTCTAAATTTCAACATGACATGCATACAATACAAACATAGAACTAATTAAAGACCCACTATGGAAATTTAGTAAACCATAGAAAGAACTATTTTCTTTAGTACAACTCTTACTTACAATGTCCCAAACCTCTGGAAAAGTTCAAGAATGCCTCTTTAAATTCATTTTATCAAGAAAAGGTCTTAACAAAAGTTGTGTAGGTTTTCACTTCGCATAATCTAAAATTATTTTCAAATATACAGGTTGCTTATTTAATAAGTTACAAACCTGACTTATTATTTTTTAAATGGAACACTATATATTTTATTGCAGTTTCGGTTAGCACTTGAAGAGACGATAAAAATGATATAAACATTATACTTTACATATTTTTAGTATTTACCGAGTTATTTTTAATTTTATGCAAAAAATGGATCATGTTTGGTCCTCTGCCAAATTTTAATGATACGACAATCAACCTTGGACCAAAATATTTCTAAATCTCTCTACTTTTATAATATTCATCATTTTTAAAAACCTAGCGACTATCAGCAATACTACGATTCAGTTCGCGTATTGTAAAATTAGCAATTTTTTTCAATTGGTACACCCTGTATATTATAGTATATTTGGATAGTGCTTTCTACGAGCTTTCCGACCATGCCATATTCTATGGTCTTAAGATTTATAACTTGTGAATTATTATCACTTCTTTATAATCAACTTAGGGAACGTGCTGTAAAATATTTTTATTCGTCTCAGAATCATTTAAGGTATTCATCCATACAATTTATCGTCCTTTTAATGATTTAAATAAAAATAAATAAATAAATTCAGGAACTCAACGTTTTTCTTCAAGTAATTCCTGTCATGCTTTGAAGTGGTCTCCATGGTTACCAGATTTATCTCTCGACTTCTTTTATGCGGATATAAGTAAACAAATGAAAAAAATGTTCTCTTATCACAATTTGTTTATAATCTTCGATACGAATTTCGACAGCCACGCTACTATCTTCATTTCTATTGGAGATTCAATGAGAATATCCTCTGGCTCATACCAACCAAAGAGTGTGCGTGTGTGGATGACTGAAAATGGCAGCGTACCTGTTGAAATGCGCATAAAAAGATATAATTTAGCATTAGTACGAAATAAATTTAAAAAATACTATTACTGAACTGTTTTCACCTGTACTATTCTTAGTTCATGGGGATATGTAGAGAAACAAATAAATAAGTCCTTGCCATTTGTTTTCTTAGTGTAATTGGAATCATTTAGTGAAAATCGTTCAGTTCCTGTATTTATTCCATATTTTTATTGCAACCACTAAAACAATGTCGAAGAAATTGTTAATTTGAACAAAAATAAAGTGTTTGGATAAAAGTCTTGAATGACGCAGCAGATAAAATATTTCTGATAGGAATGAAAATACTTTACTGCACGTTCCTTAAGTTATAAATCTTAAGACCATAAAATATGGTATGATTGGAAAGCTCGTAGAAAGCACTATCCAAATATACTATAATATACAGGATGTACCATTTGAAAAAAATTGCTAATTTTACAATACGCGAACTGAATCGTAATATTGTTGATAGTCGCTAGGTTTTTAAAAATGATGAATATTGTAAATGTAGAGAGATTTAGAAATATTTTGGTCCAAGGTTGACTGTCGTATCATTAAAATTGACAATTTGGCAGACGATGAAACATGACCCACTTCTTGCATAAAATTAAAAATAACTCGGTAAATACTAAAAATAAGAAAGTATAATGTTATATCATTTTTATCGTCTCTTCATGGTCTAATCGAAACTGCAATAAAATATATAGTGTTCAATTAAAAAAAATAATAAGTTAGGTTTGTAACTTATTAAATGAACAACCTGTATATTTGAAAATAATTTTAAATTATGCGGAATGAAAACCTACACAACTTTTGTTAAGACCTTTTCTTGATAAAATGAATTTAAAGAGGCATGTTTGGACTTTTCCAGAGGTTTGGGACACCCCGTACAATGACGCTCTACTTAAGTGATACCCTTTGACAGTTTCGTAGCTCTTACGCCGACTGTCCTTAAGAGTGTAGTTCGCATGCAGAAGTATCATTTAAGTTGAGCGTCGTAGTACATGCACTGTGTCCACGGATTGAGTTTATTAAAAGGATTTTTTTTTTTATTTTTGAGTTTTCAAGAAAAAGTCGCTCTTCATAAAAGATTTTACATACCATAAAACCCCTAAAAATCTTATATGAAGCAATAAATTCCTTTTGATAGTTAATCTAGAATTCTGTTTCGACTTTCATCAAACTTGACAATCCCAAAATTTTGTGTAAAATCAAGTCAACCGGTATTGTGAATTGTTAATATTACTAATTTAATTTCAGGCAAGGAAGCTATGCTGTGATTCTGTAGACGTAATCGTAATTTCGTAAATTCGAAAGTTCGTAAGCTACGTGAAAATCGTAAGTGCAACAGATACAGATTTATTGAAAATCTAATTCTGTGCATAGACTTATTATGTACTCGTATAACCTTGGGAGTTTCGATTAATAAATACCAAAGCTATACATATTTTTTTTACTTCTTGCAGCTAATACTGTGTTGTTACTGTTTATTTAGAGCGTTACGTACTTTTTGACATATTAAGGTTTGTAATAAAGTAAAAATGCTTGCAGAACAATTTAGTTTAAAGAACATGCTGTAAAAGTGCTTATAACTCTAAGTAATAAAACATTTATATCACTGCATTTATAAATATTGCATTTATAGCTTCTATAAGTAGAATGGCGTTCGTTGTCGCTTTTCATATTCATAAAAAGTTATAATTAGTTCTCAAGAGTTTTTTTTTTTTAATTTTTAATAAACAGTAAAAAAAATTCATTATTGTTTTATAATGTGTAAACACCGTAAAGTAATAAATATACAGCAATTTGTGTGTATTAGGCAAAAATATTTGTTACATAGCTTTATAAAGAGCTTTTATAAATGATTTATAACAGGGGATTGTGTAGGTTACAAAGGTTGCAACGCGTCGCGTAATAAATAGCTTAAAAAACCTGTTGGTATTGCAGCTGTTTATAGGTTTTATACTTACTTATGGACTTCTACGACATCGTTTCTGTTAGTGACCATATTTTTATATTTTTTATACATCCTCTGGATAGAATGCAGCGGCCATTGTTTTAATGCACGTATAGAATATTCTATTATTATTTTGCATAAAAAAATGATAAATTAATGTACACAATGAATTACTTTTTAAATTCAATTATGTACGAATTAATATGAAGGTAATTAAAGTAAATAAATATTTATGTGCAACAAATTTGAGTATTTCACGTGACGCGTAAAGTTTTTAAATGTATTGAAACGACTTTGACGAGATATTATGATTTGCACGAAAAACTAAGTCGTCGATGCCTCCTAACGACAATTCCAATATTTTGTGACCTTAACAAAATGAAACTCCACTATTGGTAATTGTTACCCAGCGAAACAGTTCTCTTTTTTGGAATATACATATATAAAAGAAGTCCACAGTAATTAGGCAACAAAATAGTTACTATAAACCTATTTTATAAGAGCTGTATAAAAGCAATATTAAAATGACTGCCCATTGCTTTAAAACGTATTTATTAAATATATTCGTAATAGTTCCAGAAAGCATAAAAAATAGTGTAGACATTACTTAAGCTGCTTTTTAGACATTTCTACATCATTATTTTGCTTCATTACTTGTGCCCATTCTGGACATTTAAGTGCTTTATTATTATCGAGAAAATGTGTACAAGACAAATTTTTTTTATAAAATTGCAAATGAAAACCGTCTAGAAAAACAGAAAAGTCTCGTTTGCAAGTAATAATCCATCCAGAATGGAACGTAGGCAAGTAGTTAATTGCAAAAGAGATGATTCTCAAACGATGTCAGGATATACCGTATGTCCACTTTGATCAACAACGCACCATAGGAATTTCAATGCATTTGCATTTTTCTTTAATTATAAATTCCTGCTTTCCTATCAAGTTTAACATAAAGCAATAAACGATATTATACGTAGCTTTATATTATGCGTTAATTAAGACCATTTTTAGTGTGTTTTCAAATACACGGGCTTTCAGTATTGAAAAGAAAAAAATTAATTAGCAGACACGATTCAATATCATAGTAGTTTCGATCAAGCAGGCAAGCTTCTGGTCGTCATGCTTTACTAATTTTCAAACATATTTCGTATCTATTGAAGATATAATAAATACTACACCAAATTCTCAAAGCAAACAAAGTGCTTATTTATCTTATAAAATTAGTACTCCATGATAATAATATGGGGATGGGACGATTCGCCGTCGCCAACTCGCCGTCGCCGATTCACCGTCGCCAATTCGTCGTAGAACCAATTCGTCGTCGACCGTCCGCCCAATTCGCCGTCCCATGTTACTGCTTTATTTAGCTTGATAAGCTTTAAAACACTTTCTGACCATTTTAGATAATATCCAAGTTATACCTACGAATTGAAGAAAATAACTATAATTTCAGTACGTTTCAAGTAAATTAAAATGGACTTTACTATTGTTTTTCTATTTCAAGTTAAAATAAATTCCTAATTACAGTGCGACCACCGTAAGACACAAAATTACGATCAAATTGGTGCTGTACGTACACACAATCATAATTCTATTTTTTTTTAATGGACCCCCTTTTTCAATTTATAATTTTAAATGACGAGCTTTCCTGAATCAATATTTTGAAAGCAGTCGACTTTTGATGTGTAGTGATTTTGATTGATATGAAAATCAATATGATTTTGAGCAGAATCTGAAAATATAAAAAAGAAGAATTGGAGGGATTTTACGAACACCCTGAAGAATAAGAAATACTTCCTGGAAGACCAAATTTTTTATCTGTTTCTTTATCTATGTATCACATTTAATTAATAACAAATTATTTTATTTTCCATTAATTACGTTAACTTCTTTATTTTATTTACATATAATTATCGGTATATTATTATTTGGATATGTACCTGGACTTAAAACTTTAATCGCTGACGGCGAATTTACCGACGGCGAGTTTTCCGGCGGTGAATTGTACCTACGACGAATCGGCGACGGTGAATTGGCGACGACAAATTGGCGATGGCGAATTGTCCTAGACCCTAATAATATCTACTCCTATTATTTACAATTAAAACAAGATTTTCATTATGTTATTGTAATTGTATCTTTCGAAAACCGTACGTAAACCTACAACTTTTAACATGGAATGCCATCGGAAATGTTAAATGGTTAATTTTATGTTTCAATTAACAGCAGAAACACTGTGCACATGCCTTCCGAAAACTTGCACCTATTCCTCTAATAGCACTCGAAGCATATGGCGGTTATGGATTAGTTTTTTTACAGAACATTTGGCCCTATCTGATGTAGATAATTAGGGCCGCAGAGTCGGACATTAATTACAGAGCCCTTCGCAGATCCACTTACCTAGGCACTTCTCTGTCCGTTTAACTTATTGAATTAAAATGCCATCCTTAAAGATATTATTATAAGTATTATATTGTTATTATAAAAGAATATTCACAGACATTATAGAAATAGACACTTCGGAAGGAGGAAACATGATTATTTAGCAAAATTACACTTTTTACGTACATAACCTCATCTTCACCAATTTTCTAAAGAAAATCTCACTGTTTCACATTCTTTTTCCTCGTCGCAATCTTAGTGAGGACAATGAAACTTGATTTGATTAGATACCATGTATAAGTTTTAGTTCAACGTAACTGCCAGTGGCGTTTCAAGATTGTCCAACTGAATTTTCCCCTGGTTACTAATTTCCAGTTTCCAATATAGACCCTCCATTTAATTGGAAATTTCTCATATCTGTAATTCTTGGTTTGAGAATATTTTATCAAATCTACAATTTTTTCTGTACTTCTTTCGCTTAATGGTAAACCTAACGGATCCAATGATCTCACCATAATAATTAACCAACCTAACAATTATAATAATTAAAGTGGAGAATAAACCGATTTCGCCGTATCGATTTTGCCATTAAATTAATAGCTCATTGTCTAGAAACACATTCGGATCATTAAAACAACTCAAATCAATTAATTAAGCACTTAGGAGTGGTCGTGCGTTTACAAAATCAAAAAGTCATTTACTGTTACACCTGATCTACCCGTTCCTTTTTATACGCATTCGGCCGGCATTGAGGGGACAAAGAAGGATGCGCGGTAAATATACGTGCGTGTAGATGAGGCAGATAATGATGGCATCAGATAATATAAATGAGTGTTAAATGCGGCCACGTGCTTACGTCCATGGTCGGAAGTCTCCCCTTTCACTCTAATTCAGTCGTTATTTTGTTTTATTTTTATTTTTTTATTTTTTTTTTTTTCAGTTCTTTCTAATCGTATTTCCGTGCTCAGTTGATCTAATGTTCACATTTTCGTTAACAGCTGTTGCCACTTATACAAATAATTACTTCGTGCCATTACTACACCTTTAGAAGTCTTTTACGCACACTTACAGGGTGATTCAAAATAAGTGTCCGACCCGACAACCACAGGTAGTACACAGGAAAAGAAAACAAAAAGTCTATATGCATTATTATTACAATACATCCGTTATTATTTATTTGTAAAGTATGATAGTGTAAGACACATACGTGGGCTGCTGGAAAATTTTCTGGAATCTAGTAGGTCTAGAATTGTTAGCGTTTATCAACTGTCATATTTGAAAAATTTGACGTTTTTCGCCCATAATTCTATTGACAGTTCCTATCCAAGTGAACTAGTTTTGTTTGTACAGCATTTACAAAAAAGTAATTTTGTGTAAACATGGAAATCTCGCGTGAAAATTTTCGTGCCATGATTTTTTACGATTTCAAATGTGGTCTAACGCCGAAACAATGCCTCGATCGGCTTCATTTGGCTTTTGGAGATGAAGCACCATCAAAGAGCAGTGTTTATAATTGGTTTGTCGAATTCCAGCGTGGACGTACCTCTCTCAGTGACGAATTTCGTGAAGGTCGTCCATCAACATCTGTTGTTGCCACTAATGTAGATGCTGTGCGTGAAATGCTTGAGCGAGATCGACATGTGACATACCGTGAGATTCAAGCATCTTTACGCTTTGACATGAAAGCAATACACCAGATTTTGCATGATCATTTGAACGTACGAAAGCTTTGCAGTCCTTGGATCCCACACAATTCAACAGAAGCGCAAAAGCAGGGTCGTGTCAAATGGTGCGAAGAAATGCTCAAGAAATTCTTCAATGGAGATCGTTCAAATTTAGTTTATAACATCGTTACTGGTGACGAAACGTGGATCTATTCGTGCGAGCCAGAAGGTAAACAACAATCTACCGTTTGGGTATTTCAAAATGAACCAAAACCAACAAAAGTTGTCCGTTCACGCAGTGCTGCGAAGCAAATGAATGCTTGTTTCTTTGGTTTAACTGGACATGTAGCAACAGTGGCTTTAGAGAATCGAAAAACCGTGAATGCTGATTGGTGTACTACAATTTGTTTGCCGGAAGTCATCGATCAAATAAGAAGAAACAATCGAAATCGACGAATTATTATCCATCATGACAACGCCAGCTCTCACTCAGCCATTCGAACAGTTGATTTTTTGTCCAACAAAAATGTTGACTTAATGACTCATTGTCCATATTCACCTGATTTATCACCTAATGATTTCTTTTTGTTCCCAAATATCAAAAATAAGATGCGTGGTGAGCGATTTTCGTCGGCTGAAGCAGCGGTTGAAACATTCCGGACACTGGTTTCTAAGGTACCATCTTTAAAGTGCTTTAGAAAAGGTTCGAGCGTATACAAAAGTGTATTGACGTCAAAGGCGAATACTTCAAAAAACAATGATACCGTTTACCAAATTTCATATGCGTTTTTTCATACCGTTTCCAGAAACTTTTCCAGCAGCCCACGTATGTAGTTATTGTAAGTAACAACCATCTGTTCCAACAAATACTTGAACATCTCAGATATCTTATCCAAAACACCAAATGGTGTTAAATGTTTCACTCTTTAATTATGCAACTGTATTTTTACATCTTGCGTTTTATTAGAATTCTTCCGTTTTTGTGTCTGTGACCCGAGTTTTATTAGAACGTAGATGTGGAATTCTAACATCTGTTGGTGAGTTTAAAACAGCGGAACGGAGTAATAGTTTAATTTCCGATTTTTCTGCGCTGCTAATTCAGTGCTACTTCAAGTCTTACAACGTACTTACCTATTGTCAAAATATCCAGGTGATAGCATACGTAATGAAATTAATTACGTACGTTTTAACATGAAGAGGAGGACACTTTAAATATATATCTTGTTATTCTAATTTGTATACATACGTCCATTAAGGTCCAACCAAAAACACAATTCGAATTTCCTGAATTTGTGGCCTTATATATTTTTATACTGTAATTCTTAAATCTAATTTTTTATTTTATTTTATTCTATTTTATGGAGTATATTTTATTATATCCAAAATTTCATAATTAAAAAAATATATCTCGCAGTGTCATCAATAGAGTATGATTGATTATATTGCGATGAAATATTTATACAAACTTCACACGACAAAAAAAATGGGTGATTATATAATTCAAGGAAACATTAAAAATCAAATTTAATTTATTCAAAACGTTTTCTTTTCCATAGTTCGTATTGCAATGATCCAGAACATCTAGAAACGAAATATTTTCAACAAAAAAAAATTCTACTTTGGATACAGTGTGTCCCCAGATTGACTGCGCGATAAGTGCAACAGACCAAAAATTTTTGAATTCGGATTTCTGGTTTTGAAGTTCAAGTTTGCTTAGCGCGAAATAAATGTGTGCCAAAGAAGAAATAAAATCTGCCTTCCCTTTGAATTTAGGGAGATATGCCAAATTCTAACATTCCAGAAGGAAAAATTGAATTACGGAAAATTACTAACATAAATAATATTTCAGTAAAATTGTAAAATACTTAACGCCATCTACGTATTTGTAGACCAAAATACAAATAAAAAGTGATTGTTCAAATAATAGTTTACCCCTGTTAGCACCTGACGACGTTAATTTCTGTTCTGAAATATGTATAAATAGTCAAAATGTACTGTACTGAAGTACAAATAGTCAAAATAAAAATAAGTCTAACTGAGACCGGGCGAATTGATTTAAAAAAAAGTCAAAAAATTAACAAAATGTAAATAGAAAAAAAAAGAAACAAAAAAAAAACACTGTTTTCAAATAAAATGAAAAAAGGTACACAGAAAATTCCTTGCGCGAGCGACAAATAAAAAAGAAACGAAAACATATATCAGAAACAAAATGAGATCAAGAAAATCAATTAATAAAAATCGAAGACACAATAGGAAGTACCTTGAAAAAGATTCTCTTTCGAAAATTTGGAGAAAAAAAACTTTAGAAACAAAAGTGATCGTTTAAACTTAAACAACAAAAGATCAGTCAAAATAAAGTCAAAATAAAGAAAAAACCTAACGTGTTATTCTACATGTATTACATTTTTTATTCTGACCAGTCTGTTTCTGAACGAAACGCAATGGCTTCAATTTAAACCAAGTTTGGATAAAAAAAAAAAGGCAAATTCAGAACAAAATAGGAAAAAGTAACTAAACGTAAATTAAACAAGAAAAGAAACAAAAGACGATCGAACGATATTGTTAAAGGAAATGAAAGATGAATAGGTAAATAAAAACAAATTTTAGAAAATGAAAATAGCGATTTATGGCAAAACGAAAAACGAACACTTAAACTCAAACCAAAAAAGAAAAAAATCAAAATAAGCAGAAAGCCTAACACCTGGACTGGGTGAAGGAAGTTGAAGAAAAGAAAAAATCGATCGCTTAAAAGAAAGGAAACAGAAAAACAGAATATTCTTTACGCAAGCGACAAACAAAGACAACAACAAATCTCACAAACAGAAGACAATCGCTCTAACTTACATCAATGATACAAGACGTTAATAATAATAATAATATAACACTCATGTTTTAATAAATTAAAAAAAAAAAAACGAGAAATGAACGTACAGAATAAAAAAAGGGAGAAAAATTAAATTATTGGAGTACCATTTAAAATATGCAGGTGAATAAAAGAAATAATCAGATTAAAAATGATGTAAGTAATTATGAAGTGGAAAAAAGACAAATGAATGAATAGGACGTTGAAATTTGGTATATTTCCATAATTTCAAACGTGAATCATTTTATTTTATTAAAATTTTCTCCCAAATTCAAAAGGAATACCACTTTGCCTACACAAATTTTATTTCTTCTTGTGTTAATTCCGCCACCTTGACTGTTGAGGTCGAATTTGGCACAAATTCATTTCGCACCAAGCGGACCTGAACTGCTGCAAAATATGAAATCTGAATTCAAAAATTTTTGGTCCATTATACGTATCGCGAACTCAATCCGAGGACCACATTGTATATAAAAAGATTAGTACATCCTAATTATTTTGATTTTATTTAGCTACTGACTTCGATATTTTTTTTTTTTTAAATTTTAGCTACCGATTTCGATTTTTTAACAAGAAACCGAAGTCGAAATTTTTTTAACAAAAAAAATTTCGATTTTTTTAACAGGAAACCGAAGTCGAAAATTTTTGAACAAAAAATCCAATTTCATTTTTGTTTTAAAAGAGAATTAATTTGCCAATAAATACATACATATACTCGTGGGCCAGCCTATACATAAGGTTTAGGGGAGTTAATTCGAAAGAGGGTGCCCATTGAGGCTTTTAATAGAGAAGCACAGATTAATCTGGCGGACCTTTGGTGATCTTTCTTTTAGAACATCACGTCTATTATACATGACTCCATCGAATGCACTGGGGATTGCATGGTGCATTTACCGTCTCTCCGGGTTTGATCATCAGTTTTATTACTTTATTATCGTAGAGTATTACAGAGTTTATTTAATAGTTAATGCGGAACTGTATGCATCGCTACCGGTAAGTAAAACATTGTTAGCTAAAATACGATATAAGTTACGTGCTTTGCCAAACTTGCGAGCAATAGCTTAACGAATCAACTTTCACTGGTGTGAGTGTATGTTTCAATTATTAAATTCGCCAATTTAAAGTTTATGTAACACTTTCATTTCTTTTTTGAAATATATATATATATATATATATATAAATATTTTGAATGATTATAAGATTTTCGTCACAGAGTTCAATGCAACTTCAATAGAACAAGGTGGGCACTGCTCACCTTGCCCACTTCGGCGAGCCGCCACTGCATTTAGTATCAGTAGTTTTTTTTTTTAATCATTAAACAGAATACACCAATAAATAATGGTTTGTAAGCATAGAAATGAAACCTTAATGAATGGGGGAAGTAACTGAAAAATAAATCTAACTGCAAATTGTAGTGAATTTTTTCCAAACACTCTGTATACTTTAAATGAAAATGCAAGCATAAAAAATTAATTGATATATGTGTTGACTAAAACCAACATCTTCATCTAAATTATTTGATTTGTTTATTATAATACATAATAATTTAGTACTTAGAAGCAGGGTTGGAAAAAAACTTCTTTTTTAAAAAAAGAACAAAACTTCTGTTTTTTTTGTTTTAAACTGTTTCTTTTTTGTTTAAACCATGTTTAAAATTCATCCTAAATTAAACGTGTTTTAAACAAAAAAACAGCTGTTTAAAACAACTTTTAAATGTTTAAATTGCCCTTACAGCTTACATAAAAAGATGTATATTATTATTATTATTTGATATTTGTGTAAAAAGAAGAATGTATTAAAATTCGATCTCTAATTAAAAGAAAGATGAAAAGTTTGTAATGTTAGATTATGTACCCTTTTAAAAATAATGTATGTACTTTGATAATAATTTAAATCATTTAAGGCAGAGCTTGATTTATTTAGGATCTACGGTCGCGGTATTTTAAATGATTTTCAAAGAAAGTATGAAGTCTTTGGTATCAACATACTGAGAAAAACATTCCCAATAAAAACTAAGATCAAATACAATCCAAAGAAATATTTTTTTCAAATTACTTGATCGCATTAGAACTAAAATACATGACTCGTGGCCTTTCAATACTGGAACACAAAAATTTCAAATATGTAAAAACATACAGGATGTTCCATTTAAAATAACAAAGTTGATATTACTTCCGGCGAAACCAAAAATCCAGTAGGTATATGTCTGAAATTTCAAATTAAATTTTTATTTAGTTCATCGTTTTCAAATTTTAAACAAACCTTAAAATTCTAGAAGGGCGAATATACGGCCTTGGGACACACGGTAGAAATTCAATGAAGACAAATGAAACGATAACGTTATAAATAGTTTAAACAGCGACATCCTACGATCACTTTTTGACCTAACATTGCATTATCATTGACAAATTCAAGCTAGTTTGCTACATAATAACTCATCTCGTAGCCCATAGCATGAACAGGGAAGACCCAGTATGTTTCAAAACTTAATGAAGTAATAAAAGGTTAAATATTAAAAAGGTATTTTAAAATTTTATAATATAGTATTATTCTGGTGATCAGTAATAATTAATGAATTGATTATAATCAATCTAATGCAATTTAAATTTAGTTCAAATCAGAGCTACAGTGTAGTCATCACGTCATCAGCTCAGCCACGCATTGTCTACAATTATTAAAACAATTGATATGAGAACAAAGTAAAGTTTAAAGTTAATCTGTCAGTGAAATAAAGACCCTAAACAATTAACTTCTGGTTACACAGTATTACGTTGCAAAAATAAAACACATATATCAAAAGTGGTCTTTTTAAGCTTAAAACTAAAAAATGAATTTAAAACGTTATCAAAAAAAACATGTTTAAAACATTTTGTTTAAAACAGATGGTATGTTTTTAATTCGGTGTTTTAAACACTATGTTTTAAACAGTTTATTTTAAACTTTCCAACCCTGCTTAGAAGTGCTTTTGTATGTGAAGTGTAAAAACAATTAATTCAAGAAATGTGTTTATGTTTATGTTGTTTATGATGGAAGATTTATATAAATAAAGCCCTATAGCGCAAAACTAAATAAATTGATACAAATGGATAACAAAGCACATGTTATTTAACGAATAAAAATATCCCTCCAAAATAGAATGTATTCGTTGTGCAAAATAAATGTGCAGTTATGTGAAAACAAATGCGTATTCATATAACATAGGAATAAGTAAATATTATTACGCCCATTAATTTGAGCAGTGCATTTATCTGGACCATTAGCGTTAAAAATGGACTAAAAATTAATAAAAATATGAGCACTCCTATATTTTTCCGTTTTATTATGATGGAGGGTGGAGGGAGTATTAGGTTCATCCGCGTTTAATATGGCCTGAGTAAAAATGTATGTTCGCCATTATATGTGTATGTGTATTTACAGCATGACTGCGGGCAACTGAGGGATTTCGTCTCCAGGGTCGCTTGATATTCGCTTTCCAAACGGTCGTTGACTAAATTCTACTTTGCCCTTAAATAACATTTATTGCAGAGTTACTAGAGTTTACGTATAATCTACTGGAAATTCTGTGTTTGTTATTTTTTTTTCTACAATATCGGCGACTTCGAACCAAACGAAAAATGATGTACTTACATACCTCCGGGACTGTACCTACTAGAGGAGAATCATTAAATGCAATAATTACGTACTTTATTGATTAATCGTGGACAATGGACTTTCTTCTTTACTTCAAACATCAAAAATTGTCACATACAAATATGTACGAGGGCGGAGTGATAAAAACGGTAAAAATTATAGTGTATTACGTACGGACAGAGTGATAACCAGAGAGAGGAGTTTTTAAGGGATTACAACTACAATGTCCAATGCATGGGCACGCACTAGTCAAAGCCGCCCAGCGCATAGATTAATTGAGAGTATCAATACAACGGCCCCAGTAAGTTCATATAAATACCCATACCTACACATTTATAATATACAGGATGACTAATAAGTCGACGTATTCCTTTGAGGGAGTGTTAGTAGAACTCATTTGCAATTGATTTGACCATATTATGCATTATACAAAATGCAATAGTTAATGAGATATTTTAATTTTTGTGTTTTCCTTAGAAATAGGCTCCCTACGAACATTTATTTAACATTACTCAGAGTGTATAAAAGGTTTTCTTAATATTAATGTTTTCCTGGTTAGACTAAATTATAGTACGTACTACGCAACAAACATTAAGTTAAAAACTTTAATAAGTTTGAAATATAATGGCTGAAAAGACACTTCTCTAAAAAAATCCAACCTACTTGAACATTCATTCTAACTTATTTCCAAAATTTGGTAATACAATCAACTTGCAAATTATTCTAAAAACTTCTTTCATTTATTGCTTTTCGAATGAGGGTATTAAGTTTTAGTAAAAATCTGTATATATCATACTTCCATCAAATAATAATTATTACGTGCGGGATAGAATATTCATTGTTTTTAATTTAAGAGGATAACAGGTTCTCTTAAGTATTAGTTTTCTATAAACTTCAGTTGAGAAGTCCCTTAAAAAGTCCCGTGACTTCACAAAATTGGAAATTAACCAAAATTGCTCCAGTGTAAGCTCAAAATTTGAATTTTTCGGTTTTTAATTGAAGCCGATTCCTCAGGGCCAAAGAGAATTAACTGGAAGGTGATTTTCTTGATCATTCATTCTGATTCATTTCCACAGTTTAATAATACAATCAGCTTGCAAATTATTCCAAAAACTTCTGTGATTTATTGCCTTTCCAGTGAGGTACTAAGTTTTAGTAAAAGTATTTTACTGCCATTAATAGTATAACAATACTAGACGAAAGTATGGATTTCAATCTCGTCTTTATTACACAGCAAATAGACTAATATATAAAATTCAAAAAATTTATAGTCCACATTTTTAATAATGTTTGATTTTCAAATGTTTCCCTCTGGCTCGTACGCAGAATCCTTTTTCGTACTTTCGTTTCACTCTGTCAGAGAAGGACAATAGGAAAAACTGAACAACAAGAACAAGAACTTGACAATATCAACAAAAATTAATGACAGGAAAGGAGTTGCCAGATTATTTAAACAGAATTCAGAAAAATACATTAAAGTCTGCAGTGTTTGATATCGACAATTATTATTAAATGTATCTTAGCGTTAATACATATCTGAACATACCAAGTCCTACTTAATAATTGAATTTGAGAAATACTTACGTCAGTTTTTGGTTGGAGTTAAGTTTAATACAAATATCATTTAATATGGTCATCCTTTGAAGAAAAACTACCTTCCATTAATTCTCTTTGGCCCAGAGGAATTGGCTTCAGTTAAAAACCGAAAAATTCAAACTTTGAGCTTACACTGGAACAATTTTCTTTAATTTCCAATTTCGTGAAGTCATGGGACTTTTTAAGGGATTTCTGAACTGAAGTTTATAGAAAACTAATTCATAACAGAAGCTGTTATCCTCTTAAATTGAAAACAATGAATATTCTATCCCGCACTTAATAATTATTATTTGATGGAAGTATGATATATACGATTTTTACTAAACCTTAATACCCTCATTCGAAAGGCAATAACTCCGAGAAGTTTTTAGAACAATTTGCAAGTTGATTGTATTACCAAATTTTGGAAATAAGTCAGAATGAATTTTCAAGTAGGTTGGATTTTTTTTTAGAAATGTGTCATTTCAGCTATTGTATTTCAAACTTATTATAAAATTTTTAATTTAATGTTTGTTGCTTAGTACGTACCATTATTTAGTCTAACCAGGAAAACATAAATATTAAGAAAACGTTTTATGATCTCTGAGTAATGTTAAATAAATGTTAGTAGGGAGCGTACTTCTAAGGAAAACACAAAAATTAAAATATCTCAATAACTATTGAATTATGTAAAATGCATAATATGGTCAAATCAATTGCAAATGAGCTCTACTAACACTCGCTCAAAAGAATACGTCGACTTACCAGTCATCCTGTATTTTTAACTGTACTTATCTTTGTTTTATGTATACTCAATTCAATATTCAATACCACTGGTCGACAAGACAAATTATATTAGGAGTATTACATTATTATTATTTGATAACTAACTTTTAACAGTTACATCTAGAGTTTCGTCGAGACGACTGGCCGACTACGTGTGCTTTCGTCATCCCACACAAATTCCTGTCTCTGGTGATAACAGAAAAGACAGTAAAGGCTGTGGCGCAGTACAACGTAGCGTAACTGTACTACTTTTTCTTTTAACTGTACTTGGATACTTTGGGTAGCTTTACCGCCGCAAATAATTTTTTGCTTTAACAACAACAAGAATAACAAATGAAGACTACCTACGTACTAGCAAATTCGTAACAGTGAACTTATGAAGAATTTTAAGATTCATTTATTATAAATCAGCTTAAGCAAATTCTAAATCATAATTTTGCAATCTGTCAAGTTCTAAATTATTATCGTTGTTTCTTATTACAAGAGCAGTACAGGTTTCTTCCTTTTCCAATTTTATTGAATTTTGAATTTAATTCTCTATGAATTCTTCCTAGTAACTCACTATCAAAAATTTCTTGAAAAATACTGACATACAAGTTTTTATTCGTTTCATTAGAAATAGGGTTATTTAACCAAGCTTTATTTTACCTAAATTATCTTTTTGCAATTTTTTTCACCCACTGCAACTTTTTCTACTTAATTTGCCATTTTTTAACCTAAATATATGACTGTTAGTTAATGGGTAAACCGTTTTATTTAATTTTACTGGACGTTTTTAAGGACCTGTCATGAGAAAATAAAAACCTAATAGCGTTACTCAAATTAGGTACCTTTTACGACTTTTTTTACGACCCAAAAGTCCGGTCTTTACTCATAAGTAGATTGGAAATTCTAGTGAATTTGATCAAAGAAGTCGCTATTTACTTGAAAACGGACCTGGGACTTGTAAATTGAAGTAAAAGGTTAATAAGAGGGTTAGTTTATTCTTAATATTACGGTCACGTAAATTTTGAAAAATATTTTTTGTTATCATTTATTTTGCACTTTAAAAGCGTCTTGTTAAGTACACTGTGTCAATACATTTTCTTTTCTCAATTAAAATATTGACAATTGAAGTTGGCTCTTGTCCGATGAAAACTGTAAGTACAAAGTTTTTTTAATCTTGAACCGGACGAAGCTATAAATCTATAGCGAAACGTTAAGTGTGTTCCCATCATATTTTGTCCGGTTCAAGATTAAAAAAAAAACATTGTACTTAAAATAATGACATTATGGAATTTCTTTGCCGTTAAAAATCTAATAGTCCGAAGAAACAATCATCTTATACATTTGAATCTGTGCAATAGGACAACAAATTTTGAAATGAATTACCAACATAATCAATTGTTAAAAATACAGGATGACATAAAAAGGATTTTGTGTTTCACCTGCATGCAGATTTAGGTAATCGTACTAGAAGAATATTCAGAAGATTTACATCGCAAAAACTATGCAAATCATTAATTAAATTAATTAAAGCAGCTGCAATTTAAAGGCAATTTACTTCTACATATGTAAGTGCAAGTAACCGCTTAAGTTTCTTAGACTTCAGTTTCATTATAGCGGTGTTTAATTTTTGTTGACATTATTATTAAATATTCATTGTACTTAATTTTAACTTTAATTTAAATATTTTGGATTTGATTTGGAGCAAAAAAAAAAGATGCCAAAACAACGAAGGAGTATTTTATTCACCAAACTATTCTATTTCGCTCATTGTTGATTCTCTAATTATCGCTAAATTTCTTATTATCGTAGTCGCAAACTAGATTTTTAGATTTTGGCAATCACTGGACCAAACCACACAAATAATTATTTTCTAGTTAACATTAAATTTATGTTTTAAACTTACTTAAATATGAGTTATAATAATCAGAGAGCGGAATTTCGTGGCCTTTTGTTAATCGACCAATGCAACGATGTAAAATATTTTGTATTTCGAGATGGTACATATGCTAACCCTTTAAATAAATTAGAAAATAATTTTCGAAGGATTATCAGAAAACTTGAATACATTTTATGAATTTAAACCTTGTACCAGTTCTTTCGACAGTAACCGTACACAATACATTAGAAAAAGACCCCCCGAAAATTCTGCTCTCTGCTTATAGGAACAAGGCTCGTTTCTAAGCGTCCACAGCCACCCGGGACGAAAGGATTGTTTGGACGGTCGCTAGAAACAGAAGAGGTCCCCATATGCACTTAATATTCGAAATAATACCACGCAAACCCTCGTTAAGTACTACAAAGACCAGTAAGTGATCAAGGGATGACTGCACATCATTATTCATAAAAGGAACAATAAGGCGACTATTTGGGGGAGTATATTCTTTTCTCTTAATTTGAATGAAATTTCTCCGAAAACAATCACGTATGGAATTTATTAATGTTACGCTTAAAAATTGCACTTTTACACCTTTCAGTTCGTAAATAAATAAACTAAGGAAGTGTTATGTATGTATATGTTAAGTGAAAAATAAAAACCGCAGTTAATTGAATTCATGAACAAAGGAAGCAACTTTTTTTTTCATTTACAAAAATATTTATAATCTGATTAAGCCTGGACAATAATTGATTAGTTAATTATTATTAATGTCTTGTATCGATTCACCTCTTCGGAAAAAATTAAATCAAAATACCGAATCGAATAATTCTTTCCTTGAATCGATTAATCAATTCGAAAAAAACGACCTATAGCAGCCACTCATTGACTCATTGAATCGAATTTAATGTAGAATGTAAACAGACTTTCCTCCTCCCTGTTTGTCACACAGTGAGGAATATCGGGATGTTGCATTTGCTATGCAAAAAATATCCTTAATTGAGTGCATAAATTAGGTGCAATATTGCAATATTCCACGGGCTTCACATACATTCTGCTCTGCTAATGCCGGGGCGTGTGCAACGTGAAATTCTTGGAAGTTCTGCCCACGCATTTTTCTGACCTTGCAAATTTTATAAAAAAAAATTGCATCTCTACGCACTGAATATTCGATCCTTTACGCTATTACGACGAATTAAAACGGGCCTAAGTAATTGCGCGTTATGAAATACGAAATATTAGTCGAATTTGGATGAAAATTCCATTGGAAATCCCATGTTACTTGTACAGGAGGTACAATCATGGACAGGAAAGGTGAACTTTGCTTAGTTCTAATCGGTTCTAATGGATGACAAAGTACAGGTCGATTTTAGCACAGCTTCAAACCTTGTCGTTCGGTTTTTGTTGTTCACACGTATTGTTTCCATTTACAATTGTGAATGCCTTCTTGTCTATGTCGAAAAAAAATACTTATTTTGAATCACCCATTACATGCTCCAACTATTTTACCAAATAATGAATGCGAATCATTGTAATTAGTTATTTGCATTGTAAAGTAGACCCAGACAGCTCATTTATTGAGTATTTTAGTGTGCTTGGTGTCAAAATTTTTGAATTCAAATTCATTTTCAATGAAATAATTTTGAAAATCAATAAGTTAAACACTTTCCTGTGTTACGTCCGCAAACAACTGCCCACAGAAACGAATGCTTTATTATAACGTAAAAATTTTATCACGAATAAGCAACGTGATGGCACAGAAATCCCAACCTCTATAAATATCCTTAATTGAGTGCATAAATTAGGTGCAATATTGCAATATTCCACGGGCTTCACATACATTCTTCTTTGCTAATGCCGGGACGTGTGCAACGTGAAATTCTTGGAAGTTCTGCCCACGCATTTTCGGGCCTTGTAAATTTTATAAAAACATTACATCTCTACGCACTGAATATTCGATCCTTTACACTATTACGACGAATTAAAACGGGCCTAAGTAATTGCGTGTTATGAAATACGAAATATTAGCCGAATTTGGATGAAAATTCCATTGGAAATCCCATGTTACTTGTACAGGAGGTACAATCATGGACAGGAAAGGTGAACTTTGCTTAGTTTTAATTGGTTCTAATGGATGGCAAAGTACAGGTCGATTTTAGCACAGCTTTAAACCTTGTCGTTCGGTTTTTGTTGTTCACACGTATTGTTTCCATTTACAATTGTGAATGCCTTCTTGTCTATGTCGAAAAAAATACTTATTTTGAATCACCCATTACATGCTCCAACTATTTTACCAAATAATGAATGCGAATCATTGTAATTAGTTATTTGCATTGTAAAGTAGACCCAGACAGCTCATTTATTGAGTATTTTAGTGTGCTTGGTGTCAAAATTTTTGAATTCAAATTCATTTTCAATGAAATAATTTTGAAAATCAATAAGTTAAACACTTTCCTGTGTTACGTCCGCAAACAACTGCCCACAAAAACGAATGCTTTATTATAACGTCAAAATTTTATCACGAATAAGCAACGTGATGGCACAGAAATCCCAACCTCTATAAATATCCTTAATTGAGTGCATAAATTAGGTGCAATATTGCAATATTCCACGGGCTTCACATACATTCTTCTTTGCTAATGCCGGGACGTGTGCAACGTGAAATTCTTGGAAGTTCTGCCCACGCATTTTCGGGCCTTGTAAATTTTATAAAAACATTACATCTCTACGCACTGAATATTCGATCCTTTACGCTATTACGACGAATTAAAACGGGCCTAAGTAATTGCGTGTTATGAAATACGAAATATTAGCCGAATTTGGATGAAAATTCCATTGGAAATCCCATGTTACTTGTACAGGAGGTACAATCATGGACAGGAAAGGTGAACTTTGCTTAGTTTTAATTGGTTCTAATGGATGGCAAAGTACAGGTCGATTTTAGCACAGCTTTAAACCTTGTCGTTCGGTTTTTGTTGTTCACACGTATTGTTTCCATTTACAATTGTGAATGCCTTCTTGTCTATGTCAAAAAAAATACTTATTTTGAATCACCCATTACATGCTCCAACTATTTTACCAAATAATGAATGCGAATCATTGTAATTAATTATTTGCATTGTAAAGTAGACCCAGACAGCTCATTTATTGAGTATTTTAGTGTGCTTGGTGCCAAAATTTTTGAATTCTTGAAAATGAAATAATCTTGAAAATCAATAAGTTAAACACTTTCCTGTGTTACGTCCGCAAACAACTGCCCACAAAAACGAATGCTTTATTATAACGTAAAAATTTTATCACGAATAAGCAACGTGGAAACGTGATGGCACAGAAATCCCGACGTCTATAAATTTCGCACAACATGAAATAGTGGATGGTTTAGTGGTCATGTCAATGTTTTAGCGGGATGTAGCCGTCTCTGACAGTGGGATAATCCATCACAATTTACGGCGCATTGCCAGGCGATTTACAACTTGATATCGACATATGCTGCTTGCGCGAACGGACCGTGTTCCAAATCATAAACACGTTTTTATCATTCGGTTAAAAATTGTACGTCCGAAGCCAGAAATTGGACTTCCGCATTTTATTATCAAAAACATGCAACGCAGACGTCGAAACCTTACAATAAATTCACATTTTCTGCCATTGGAAAACCGAAATCTAAATAGTATTTACGAACCGAGCGAGGGAACACATTTTTCCCGAGTGAGCGCTTCAAAATTGCGCTCACGCGGGATAATATCCCCCACAATAGTTTCATATTATATTTCTTGAAACGAAAATAAAAATTTAATTGCAAATACTTTCATCTAATTTCATGTCGTGGCAAACCAAAAATGTAAAATTAAACAAACCATGCTTCAGTGTTGACGTTGCGTGTTGCGTCAAATGACAAAATTTCTTTACGATTTCTCCCTTTTCTGGGCTTGTCAATGAATGAAAGTTATTGCAAAATGACATTTTATAAACTAGATTTTATTATTATCAACACTGATTTATTTATTTAAGAATGCTCCAAAGGGTCAGGTGTTTTTGATGTTTACTCGACCAGAAAACAGTGTTTCCTGGTTGGCTGTTGACTGTTTCGTGCGTAAAACATTAACTAGATGACGATAAGTTTAAAAAAATATATATTAGGATTTAAATTAATTCAGCAACTTGAATTTCAATTGTCGGCATGGAAGCCCCTCATTTAAAACGTTAATTTTGCCTAGCAAAGCAAACGTCGGTAACTCATGTGGACAGTGTCAGCAAGGTTGTTCATAATAAGTAGTTCCGACTAACGGTGTTATGGAATACAAAAATTAAACAAAAATATATAAAAGTAAATAAAACATTATAATCTATGTGTCCGCCTTGCTGACAAATACTGTAAGGAAATGATAAAAAAATAGGAATGTTAAAAGGAAATCTGTGGATGTTTTGAGCAGCATTAAGGCTGTTTGCTCGGCCCCAAAATCGTTTTTCCCATTTCCTGGGCTTATTTTTCATTAAAATCGTACCAATTTTTCGCGAAAAATTTTTAAATAGATTCTGTTAGGCGGCTAAAGGCTCGTTTTTCGAGAATTGCCAAAAAGGCCTTAAAAAAAAATTAAAATTAAAAAAATTCGAAAATGTAAGCCTTTAGCCGAAATTTCGCAGTATTCAATAATAATAAACCGTTTAGTTTTATTTTTTATTTTTAAAAATAAGGTCAGGAAATGGGAAACAAATTTGAAATTTTCGGAATGAAATCGCTGAAATCAAATGTGGTATGTGATACACGCTAGCTCCGCCTTCGGGCCTAGTGCAAGAGGGGCGAATTCGCACATTCATTCTCCCGATTTAGTGACAGATGAAGAGTATGAGTGAGAGCGAATGCGTTTCAGTGCGTGTATGAGTGAAACACAGAATAGACGCACCGTAAACACACGAACGCTACCGAGCGCTGCCAGAAAATAATTCTACAAAGATTTCTCTTTTCAGAGTCGTACTTTTTGGTAAATTTTTTTACGGTACATTGAAAGAAACATTTTTGTCATAATAAACTTCTGCAAATCTGGTAGTCATGCACTTAATTAGTTTTAAAAAGGGGATGTTCAATATTTTGCTCAATATTTTGTTATTTATTTGTGTACACATTTACCTTGACATCATTAAAAATGCCTGTTAATGCATGTAATTAATATTATGTGATAACACAGGAATAAACAATAAGTAAAATGGGTCGGTGATGTAACATTTTGAATATCAAGTTCACCCAAATAGTGAAACGGAACTGCGTCAAATAATTTTTGTTTCTACACAACTAATTGAATAAAATATAAATACTTGATGAATACGAGGATTCAGATCTCATCAACTGTAACCTAATCTACAACCACGGTTTCAAATTTGTAAGTGCATCTGCATTATACGATATTTTTAAACATTCGTCAAGCATCTCAAAAAAAAAAATTAAAAGCTTGTTTTTGATCCTGTTAATATTAACGTTCTGGTGATAATAGTGCGGCCATTTTGAATCATATTGTACTACACACTAAAAGAATCTGGAACACGTAATACGTTCTGTTGTAAATACGAGGAGTTAATTATTGTTGCTATCATGTATTCGTCCGTTTGTTTATTTCCGTGTTTTTTAAGTTTCTCTAGAGACAAGTTTAAAGTTGCATTCAAACTAATAGCGTTTTCCACTGGCTGCACTAGTCCGCACTGAGTGTATTTCCAACTCATTTCAGCTTTATGTAATAAAACGAGATGGAGATACACTCAGTGCATACCGGTGCAGCCAGCAGAAAACGCTATAATAAAATAACTCAAATATGTATGCACAACAATTGTCTCAATTTTTTTTTAGTGGACATAGTACAGTTAGATATTATATGGCATTATATAATATGGAATCTTGCAGAGCAGATTTCAAATACAGATCTATTTCAGAATTGTCACCAGATTATCAGAAAGAGGTTTCAACTGTCCAGATCGATCAGGATCGTTATTTTAATTTTCTTTTAAAGCCAGTATAGGCAGCATATGTTCTAAATGAAAATATTTTAACTTCGGCTTCATTTTATGCCAAAAATTGTCATCTTTTTTAATCTGAAAAAGAAAACGTATTACAGGTGTGTTGTAAATGTAAATTGCTTGTTATTTTTTCTAAAATCGTCTATAATTTCTATTTTATACACTAGTCTTCAAAACCAAATCGGTTTTACTTATTTTATTGTCAAAATTATAGCTTTCGTGTGCTTAAAAGTTGAAACTATTACAAAAATAATCTTATAAGATTTCAGAAAAAAATAATGTATTATGATGAATTCAGAACTTTCTTGACGTTTATGTAAATAACATTACTTGTTCACATATCATTCCCAAAGGTGTCCATACAATGAATACAACTATTCGTTAAAGCCAACTGCCCTTGAATCCGATAATAGTAGATATGTGTTTTCTTCAGTTTCACAGTATTGCCATCCAAAAAGAAATAGGGCATAACTTTCATCTTTGCTGCTTCCTGAGGAGTTATTTTGAACTTCGCTAACTTATAGGGACACTTGATCTCAATTATAGCATCCTCACCAACTAGTCCATCAGGACTAGCTCCAAGATACGGCATTTCTTTAGATATAAATAATCCGCCGTTCAACTTTATGTCCAAATTCCTGTGAAAATTGTTTTCTCGCAATTTCTTCATGGTTACGGCACCAATTTGTAACTATACTTTCGCAAAATTAGAGGAAATTAATTTTTACGCCAATTTTTTGGTATCAGTTGTTTGACGTCTTTTACAGACAATACCAAATTTCGTTGCTGCTAATCTTCGCTCTTTATGCCATTTCACTTTGGTGTTTTGGCCAACAGTGTTTCCCTCTAACGATTCTAACTCTACCTGGGTCCTGCTCAAGTAGTTCATTAAAGATGATTTATTTTCTTCTAAGTTTTTAAGAGGGATCACCTCTTCTATTAGTCCGTAGTCACCCTCAGCTTCGGCTGCCTGTTTTCTTTTCTACCTTCCCCAAGAAATAGTCGTGCTCTGCATTTTCGGTAAAAACGTCTCCTACGCAACTTTGACGTATACAGTGTACCCGGATAGAAAGATGATTAAATTAGCAAAAGGTGCAGGTTCGAGAGCTTATTAAGAATCCATTTTCAAATATTACTTTTCATGGCCAACTTGATTATATTGAGATGCGGTTTGAACTAGTTTGCACGATAATTTAAGTACTTTTATGGGCACTTAATAAAACTAATCCCATTTTTACAAATTTTCAATAATCTAACCTAACCTTAAAATTTTAAATTGGTGATTTTGTTGGCCCTTTTAAGAGAGACTTTTTTTCTAAATGCAATGATGTATCACATGATATGGAAACTTCTTCAAAATTTTGGGAAACAGAACTTATTCTTTTTATGAATAGAAATCGCTAGTGCCATGATCACAAAACTTTGTTATCGAGACTGTTGCAAGCTAACCGCGCCCTTGTTAACGTTGGTAATAAACGGGCGTTTACATTACATACAAATTTGTATTATACATGTGTCCTACATATTGTTTGACAAGTCTGGAATGAATCTGAAATTTGTCTCATACTACTATTACATTTTTCATGTATTTGACATGTATCCGACATGTTTTACCAGACAGATTTGTATTCCAAATTAATGGAAAACACAGCGATCGCAGACCATACAAAGGTACTTTACGCACGTGCAGAATAGTTAGCTGTTTTAAACTATTAAGCGATCTGATGGTTTGTGACGATGGAGTGATCCAAAAAGAGCATAGTAATATTATGCTGCCGCGGCCAAAAACAAAAATTGATTGTCATCTTTCACGAGCGATACTTTTTCTTATTATTAAATACTAGATATGTAGCGAACAGGTCACATAGTGTAAACGATGTCCTGTGCTAGTATTTGTCGAAGACTTGTGCTAAAGATTCATCAGAATTTGTATGCGACAAATCGACAGTTTTGTAAAGATTTGTTTTTGAATTTATTGAAGACATGTATGTAATATAAGCACTCCTTAAGGATTGCAGAACTTTAAATAGGTCTCGATTCACTTGATTGCGACTATACGTATACCAAGTGCTACAAGAACGTAGAACTTACTCGTGAAATATACGAAGCTCAGTATCCAGAAAAGGCTACACAGATGAAGCTGCAGTGCCACTGATCGTTCGTGGACAATCGTGTACAAGCGATTAAAATTTTAGACCAATGAAATTCTTATCTTTTTGGCACATCATACCCCTAGCTGATGTGATATTGGTTTAAAATTTTAATGGCTCGCTCACCATTGGCTGCAATCGATCAGTGCCACTGCAGAATAATTGATAAATAAAAAGCAAAATTTCTGTGATCATGGCACTAGCGATTTCTGTTCGTAAAAAGAATAAGTTCGGTTTTTCAAAATTTTGAAGAAGTCTCCATATCGTGTGCTACATCATTGCATTCAGAAATAAATTTTCTCTTATAAAGGTCAAGAAAATTAGGGAGTACCAATTTAAAATTTTAAGGTTAGGTTAGATTATTGAAAATTTGTAAAAATGAGATTAGTTTTATTAAGTGCCCATAAAAGTAATTAAATTATCATGCAAACTAGTTCAAACCGCATCTCAATATCTTAAATAACAAAAAAGTTACGGTAAATAAAAGAAATGAGGAGATATTGGTTTTAGTAAAATTTTAACCAAGTTGGCTATGACAAGTAAGTTTGAAAATGGATTCTTAATGAGCTCTCGAACCTGCATCTTTTTGCTACTTTAATCATCTCTCTATCTCTTCAAAGACAGAAGTTACCCATGCTGTCCCTACGTATCCGGGCACACTGTATACTTTGGTATATTTGCCTGGACTTTTCCCGATCATTCTCTTATAAATGCGGTGGTGATATTGCTCACTGAAATTTTAAGAAAGGCTCGCAGCGTGGCATTTCACTTCGTAGCTATTTTTCAAAGAGAAGTTAACTCTTTTTCCACCAACAAATTTTGAAACAATTGAAATGTACGTCTCCGCTGCATTAATGTTCATATTTAAAAGTAAACTGTGCATTATGCGTCAAATGATTGCAGCAAGCAATAATATCATGAAGTCATCCACATTCTACTAAGTCTGGAACTAAATTAATTTCATTATCTTTGAACCCGGTGCAAAAATAAACGTCACAATCAGAATGATCGCCGATTACGTGCTTAGGGCAATGAATTATCCTCCTTTTTTAACGCATTAACTTGCTCTATGAGCGTCGGTACATTAGAGCAGTATTAATTCCTATTCCAATAATCATAAGCACAATTATTCTGTATAATGTATATTTTTTCTTTACGTCCACTTTAAACCGCAATACTTCATTGTGCCTAATTTTAGTGCAGGATCTAGTCTAGTGTAGTCTAGATAAAAAAGCAACCCACGTAAAATTAAAAAAAAAAAAACAATTTTATAGGGGTAATAATAACGGTAATGAAACAACAAAATGACGTTATTGATTTACAGAGGAACATGCTATGCGTTTTTTTTTGTGTCGTTTCAATTTTGATAAACTTTCACTTTCCGACAGACGTAGTTTTATTTTCCGAGTTTTACATAGTTTCTGTGTTAGATCAGGTCGCCGTTTTTATTTACATCACTTTTACATAAAAAAATTTACTCATCTGAGTGTGCGCTCGACCTTAGAATTTGCAGGAGGCCGCGGGCGGTAGCCATGTGAATGAGGCCTTATCGGAATATTCTCTTGTGGGTGTGTCAAACTGACACGTAAACCAATCAAAAATAAAGATCAGTGACAGCAGAGTCATAAATTACAAGGAAAATGTTTAGGTGGTAATTCTGTTCTCTGTTCTTTTCGTTTGTGTGTAAAAATGCAGGAACACATGTTGAACGTATGTTTCTTCTAAATATATGCGAAAAATAGTGATACGCCCATTTGAAATCGAGTTCAGCTGTAAGCGAGCATACAGCCTTAAAAAGAATTACGATTTTCAACAAATTTTTATCTCTTTCAAATAATTTTTTTTGAATTTTCAATATTGATACTCGTCTTTGTTTTTGGATTAAACCAGACCAGCCAAGTCTTCATACTCAATCAGATAACTCAAAAGTAACAAAACATTTCTTTTTCATTCTTTCGTTTTAAAATCACATACAAGACCTCTACCTATTATGAATCACCCTGTATATTAACATACCTTTCTGAATGCGAGTGATGTTTTTTAAACGTAAATTCATCGCATTCACAAACTTTCGCATAATTAGGATTGAAAAGATTGATTCGCAATTTTTTTTGTCATTTTAAAATAAATATGTAATAGTAAATTATTTTCACTTATACAGGCCGTTTCAAAACTGAGTTATTCACCAGTATTCATCTTCTTTCAGAAAATCTGGTTTTTGGATTAAACCATTCCCGCCAAGTCTTCATACTCAATCAGATAACTCGATAGTAACAAAACATTTCTTTTTCATTCCTTCGTTTTAACATCACGTACAAAACCTCTACCTATTATGAATAACCCTGTATATTCACATACGTTTCTGAATCGGAATGATGTTTTTTAAACGTAAATTCATCTCATTCACAAAATTTCGCATAATTAGAATTGAAAAGATTGATCTGCAATATCTTTTTTACCATTTTAAAATAAATATGTCATAGTAAATTATTTTCACTTATACAGGCCGTTTCAAAATTAGGTTTTCACTAATAATCTGTCAGCCCCCCGCGAGGTCAAAATCCGATCGCGTGCGACTCCATATTTTGGCGCCCTCTGGCAGATGAGTTGGGACATACAAAAACGGTCAATTATCAAAATTTTTAAAAGAAATTAAAACAAACAAAAAATGGAAAAAACTGAATTAAAAAAAAATTTAAACTTTAGGGAAGTTTTGTTAAACATTCTCCTTTATTTTCCAAACATTTTCCTTCATTTGTTAAAACATTTTTCTTCACCTTTTTTCTAGTTCCTAGCTGCTGCGAGCTCCCAAAAACGAATAACCCAATCTTCATCTCATCTGACTAAAGAGGAAACCGTAACAGCCTACATAATTTATTTTTTAACTAACAAAATTATTAAGTACATTAATTTTTTTATAGAAAATTTGGCACACAAAACGTTTCTACTTTTAATTGCCGCAGTTAATTATTCTATTTTAGTCGTTGTTTTGCCGTGAGGTTGATGGTTTCACCAGAACTACCATTAATTTAAAAAAAATTAAAAGAAATAAAAAAATGGAAAAAACAGAAAAATTTAAAAGAAATTAAACATTATGGAACTTTTGTTAAACAATTTCCTTTATTTTGAAAACATTATCCTTCATTTTGAAAACATTTTCCTTCATTTTGAAAACATTTTCCTTCATTCTGAAAACGTTTTCCTTAATTTTGGAAACATTTTCCTTCACTTCTTTAAAGTTCCTAACTACAGTGAGCTCTCAAAAAAGAGTAACCCAAACACCGCGAAGCGCTTTCTTCTCATCTGTCTAAGGAAGCCTTTGATCAGACCCCCCAGAATGCAAGTGGACGAAGCCCGCTTGTTAATAATATTAGAAAAAGAGAAACAGAATCACAAAAGCAAAATGAACTTAAATTTCTAAGAACTTAAAAAGTAAAATATAATTTGTTATTTTTTAACCAAATCGTAACAGCTTACATAATTTATTTTTTTTACTGAGTACATTAAACTTTTTATGAAAAATTTAGCACATGAAAATTATAAAACTTTTCTATTTTTAAATGCCGCAGTTAACTGTTCTATTTTAGTCGACGTTTTGCGGTGAGGTTGACGGATTCATTAAAACAGTTTAGACTTGTGGATAGTTTTTTCGAATAATTTTTACCAGATTACCCATTATTTTTTTTTTGCGAAAAAGTGACAGAACCTGTCTAGTGGCCAATAGGCTAATTGCGCCCCTTGAAGATGGCGCCCGCGTGCACTGCACGCTTTGCACACATGGTTACGGGGGCACTGTAATCTGTTCCAAATAATTTTTTTGAGTTTTCGATATTGAGACTCATCTTCTTTCAGACAATCTGATTTTTGGATTAAACCATTCCGGCCAAGTCTTCATACTCAATCATATAGCTCGAAAATAACAAAACATTTCTTTTTCATTCTTTCGTTTTAATATCACACACAAAATCTCTACTACCTATTATGAATCACCCTGTACATTAACATACCTTTCTGAATTCGAATGTTTTTTAAACGTAAATTCATCGCATACACAAGCTTTCGCATAATTGGAATTGAAAAGATTGATTTGCAATAATTTTTTACCATTTTAAAATAAATATGTAATAGTAAATTATTTTCACTTATACAGGCTGTCTCAAAACTGAGTTATTCACCAAAATTACTATTTTAAATGGAATGTACAAATGTTTATTTATGTTTCTTAAAATTAAACATTTTTCTTTAGCAACCAAAGCTCTAAATCGAAGCATTCGCCATCTAGAGCTATTCAAAAGAATTAAAGAGCTAAAATTAGAGGATTATTGTTTTTTTTTTCCTCATTTCATACGTGATAACCGTTAGGTGTACGTATAACGCAGGCATTAGAAATACCTAAATACAATTTAATGCCTTCGTCGGTAAGTGCAATAAAATAGAATCAGAACGCAGCCAAAGATAACAGAGAGAAGTATGAACGAGTCGGCGGCCCCCGGTGTTACTGGCATTGCTGATTAATTTATTGGTCACTCGGGAAAGCTGCGGTCGCTAACATAACCTCACTTCACGCAGTAATGGCCGGGCGAAGCTACACCTGAACGATCATCACGGTTAATTACTGTTTAAGGGCGAACTAGGGACTCCAGAAAGAGCTTTTGAATTAAAACAATTCATTTGCAGGAATTATAACAAAGGGCACTACTTTATTTAGGTTGGCGCAACATTTTTCTTTTTTACTTTAAAAGCCAATAATGCAATAATGACTATAGCTGTAAGTATATTAATGAAGTCTTTCAAATCATTGTCTGGAAGGTAAGACCATTTTTCTATTATTTATTTGAAATTATTAAGTACTAGAAGCAAAACATAATATTCTGGAAAATAAAGACACAGTCAATTTTTTTATTTGTCTCGTTCTATCATTGTCTGCAATGTCTAAGCACAAATGATTTCGGTTGGACAATCTATGTATTTGCATCAGAGACTGATGAGTCAAAAGTAAAATAAAAGCAATAACAAGAAAGAGAGGATAATACCTTTCATAAAAGACTAAAAAACAAAAGCGCAACCAAAAAGATAAAGAAAACACTTCAAAAAGGAAAGACACAGATACAATCATTAAAAAAAAAAAACAAGGATGGATTTGTTAAATACGAAAGAATAAGCCTGATCGCTACAACAACCCATTTCTGTAAATCATTGAACGTAATAAAAAAAAAATACAGGGTTACAACTAATTAAAGGGCCACTACGGGGATCCCATAAACTATAAGAGAAGAATTCTGGCCATTTAGTGTTGGACGCTTTTTACGCTGAATGTACTATTTACTCCTACCACCTTTCCGCGGCTTCTGATGCGATGGATCGAATTATTATTGAGAGGGAGGGGCACATGTGCAATCGCGATTGCATGTTTTAGGTGAAGCTTAAGTTACACTCCGAATACTAAATTTTCATACCGTTCGCGGAACAAGTGGCCCTGGTAATCACATTCCAGTTATGAATCCTAGAAGACGCTCGGATGATGAAACTGGAACGCGAGCGTTGCAAGGTTTACACAAACTCAAGTGCTCTATCGCGACCTAGTTAAGTGAGCAGATTTTTGTATACAAATCCGTATACAGGGTAACAACTAAATAAAACACTTCAAAAGGAAAAGACACAGATAGAAATATTAAAAAAAAAAACAAGGATGGAGATGTTGAATACGAAAGAATAAGCCTGATCGCTACAGCAACCAATTTCTACAAATCATTGAACGTAATGAAAAAAAAATACAGGGTTACAACTAATTAAAGGGCCACTATGGATATCTCGGAAACTATAAGAGATACAAAGATGCTAAAATTATAGAAAATATGCGCTAACTTGAGGTCTAAAAAAATATGGCAAAAAAATCTTTTCTATTTTCATTCGTTTTTGAAATATTTTCAAAAAACTGAAAATTCTCATTTTCGAAAATCTCGAATATCTTCTTTATTTCTTAAGATATAATCATAAAATTCGGTGTTTTTATAATAAATTCGATGGACAACATAATGCAGTTCGAAGAAATAGGTTAGGTTTGACAGTTTCGTAGATACGACTATCAACTGTTTCTTTTCTTATGGACGCTACCTTAGATGTTCATAGCACGTGGTGCAGAAATAATTCTTGAATACGACCATATGAACATTTATGCTTTTGTTTTGAAACAAAATATTAGGTTACTAAGAATTTTTGTTAAAAAGTAATTTTTTTATGTAAAAATGTAAATAAGTACCATAATTGAGTAAGATTTATTATTTTAATAATAATTTTAGTTCTGAATGTTTACACGCATCCGCCTACTAGATATTTTTTTTTTGAAAATCTTTTGTAGTTTCTTGATATTCTGTTTTAAAACAAAAGCATAAGTGTGTCGTATGGTCGTATTCAGATTTTGTTTTTGTATCACGTGGTATGAATACCCAAGGTAGCGTCTATAAGAAAAAAGACAGTCGACGGTCGTATCTGCGAAACTGTCAACCCTAACCTATTTCTCGGACTCTTATTAGATTGCTCATCCAATTTAACATAAAAATATCGAATTTCATGAATCTATTTTAATAAATATAGAAGATATACGAGATTTTCGAAAATTATAATTGAAGATATTGTTACAGTCGATTTTGTTATTACGCATTTATTTCCGATTCGGCTAAGAACTGGCAACGTTGCTACTGGACGCCTACCGGCAACGCTCGGCGTTGTGTCATCTGGCAACGCTGTAACATTCGCGGCAGGAAGCGATTCTTTCAAATTAATAATTTCTTATTGGTGTTTAATCTCCGTCTTCTGACGTCATAATTTTCCCATTGGTTTGGCCATTTTGTGTAGTCTATAAAACGGAAATCATCTTCTTCAGCGGCCATTGTGTATTACGGGCATTCCTTCTTCTGACTCGGGCGAGGGCAGACGCATATTCAGTGCTATCGACGGTTTGTGTTTGTTTAAACAAAACCACTTTTCTACGGATTTTCCGGAAGCAAATATCTCTCCCGAGTCTTGTGGAACGTTTATACGTTCACGTCCAACGAGTTTGCTAAGTAGCAGGTATGTTTAATTAATTCGTTCGTTACACGTGGTTAATGGTTGTTTTTTTCGCCCCCTTTCAGAGTCGTTTGTTTGTTGTTGGTTATTGTTACTGATTGCATTAGTATTAGTACTGAGCGTTGGTATCAGTTCCCGAATGGGTATGTGAACATTTCGAATACGAAACGCACCTGTGTTTGAATCGCTGGACTCCGTTGCGACATTAGAGCGAGACAGACATCTGGAGTTGGACCGCCGTTGGCAGCATTGCTGATTGAAAATCGTCTTGGAACGAAGCGGCGCCTACCAACTAGTGACATCTTACGCTTCTCGCAGGAACTGGAGCTCAGCTGAGCGACAAAGAGTGACGTATACCATTATTACTTTGATTCGAATTGCATGCCGACTATTTTACCGGACACGAAAGCAACTTACGTATTTAATAGTTCGTAACTTAGTTTAATATTTAAGTAACGTCTACGTAAATTTCGTGGTGTCTTTGGAGCACCGATTGTGAGGTCAGATCTGTCCATCCCGCGTATTATGGCTATCATTTAAAGTTTTGATAGGTTACAGTTTAAACATTGTTAAATTTTGTTCAACTAGTGTATGTGTGTGTTAATAAACACCGTATCACTGAACGTGTTTTGCTTATGTTAATCTCCTACTTTGAACGCATCAAGAGAGGAAAAATCTCCTGGAGAAAATTGAGAATACTTCAAGCGCGCACATTGAGGCCTTGGGAAAGCATCAAAGTGTGTTTGACAATTGGGAAGGTAATTCCCTGGCGCCCTATTTGTTTATATTTAGTTACCCCGCCCATTCTCCACCAAGTTCAGCCGTGGCAACCAGTTGTCCAAAGACAACGCTATCTGTTACCAGTATTACGATGTTGGAATCCAGGAGTATTAGCTTTTAAATCTTTTGGTGGTAACAATATTTGAGAAACGAATGGAGGTAGAAAAGATTTTTTTTGAAAATTTTGATAGGCTCGAAAATAGCGCAACTTTTTTGTAATTTAACCATCTTTGTACCTCTTATAGTTTCCGAAATCCCCATGGTGGCCCTTTAATTAGTTGTAACCCTGTATAATACTGTAGAATAGAATATTTATAGAAAATAGTGTGTGTCTCTTCCAAATCATTGAGATTTCGTCTTAAATAAACTACAAAACTCCTTCGATATAATTTTCAACGTCAATATAATTTTATATGTATAGAAAAAGTCAGAGTTTAGCTAGACAATATATTATAAAAATCCCTCCCTTACGAACAATATCCGAGATTGTCGCCATTTTCGCATCCCTGTGCCTCAGAGCGATAGACATAATAAAAAACACTATATAAGGAAAATGCATTACGATTTCGCGGCTGGAATGGGGCCCCTGGGAGTCCGGATAAACTCCGCCATATTATTTCGCGGTTCAGTTTGCACCGGCGTTTTAACGTTAATAACTTTTCTTAAAGTTATCCCACACTCTGAAATGTAAACTCACTCTCTCTGCAAAGAACAATTTACCCTTTTTTCTTCGCCGAACTTACGTTATGAGTTTTTGCAACGGGTATTATTATTATTATTATTATTACTCTGCGCTCTCTGCTTTATTACTTAAATTTAATTAAATGTAACAATTCAGTCAAACATCATCAAATAGTTGTTTACAGAACAAAGTTTAAAACATTAATTTTGTTTTTTGTTTGTTTGTTTTTTTTTTTTAATTTAAGATCCCTGGAAAAGTTCTTGTCGATTTTTGTTGTTCACAATCCCAGGAATTTAATTATTACTCTGATACAGAACTATGACTCTTCTGCGTCGTTTAAGAAACACGTATTTGAATCACGAAAGGTCTCGCCATTACCCAGTCAGCAGAGTGGCATCGGAGTTACGTCGTTTTTAGGTTATTTTACGTCATTGACGTCATTTGTCCCGAAAGTGACGTCAATATGACGAGTCATACGACACTTATTAAAAACGACGTAAAAGTGACGTCATTAACACGTCAGTAAATAGTGATAAAGTGTTCCTATCTTTATTATTAGTTTAAAAACATTTTTGGAACTAAACAAAAAATGTAAATAAATACCTTGAATATTACTCAAGCCAATTATACCACAATTAATATTAAAATTGTTAAATTAACGAAAATAATAACATGCATGTAGTTGTGAATATAAACACAAGATAGCGCAATTTTAGCACTTAGTAACTAATGCAGCATATATAAATAAAATTAATAAAAATAAAATTTGAATGTATTTGCACTCACGATTTGTTTAACACTTTGATTACATTGTTACATTCGCATAAAGAAGGCGCAGCAACGTTGGAACAGAAAAACCCCTACATAAATTTCGCTGCAACGTGGTGGGGACGAAAAACGTTATATCGTCGCCATTATCACGTCATTATGTCATTTATTTACGTCACAACTGACGTCAAAGGTAGGTACGTTATCTACATGACGTGATATGGCTTGAGTTACAAAGTGGTTACGACTTCGCCGTCGCTCAGACAAAAGACGTCTAAGCGACGGCGACATCTTAATCACTTTATAAGTCAAGTTCTATCACGTCGTGTAGATAACATAATTTCGCTGCAACGTGGGGGCCGAAGAACGTTACTTCGTCATCATTATCGCGTCATTATGTCGTTTATTTACGTTACAACTGACGTCAAACGTACGTTATCTACATGACGTGATTCGGCCTGACTTATAAAGTGATTAAGACGTCGCCGTCGCTCAGACAAAAGACGTCTGAGCGACGGCGACGTCTTAATCACTTTATAAGTCAAGTCCTATCACGTCATGTAGATAACATAATTTCGCTGCAACGTGGGGGCCGAAGAACGTTACTTCGTCATCATTATCGCGACATTATGTCGTTTATTTACGTTACAACTGACGTCAAAGTTACGTTATCTACATGACGTGATATGGCTTGACTTATAAAGTGATTAAGACGTCGCCGTCGCTCAGACAAAAGACGTCTGAGCGACGGCGACGTCTTAATCACTTTATAAGTCAAGTCCTATCACGTCATGTAGATAACATAATTTCGCTGCAACGTGGGGGCCGAAGAACGTTACTTCGTCATCATTATCGCGTCATTATGTCGTTTATTTACGTCACAACTGACGTCAAACGTACGTTATCTACATGACGTGATTCGGCCTGACTTATAAAGTGATTAAGACGTCGCCGTCGCTCAGACAAAAGACGTCTGAGCGACGGCGACGTCTTAATCACTTTATAAGTCAAGTCCTATCACGTCATGTAGATAACATAATTTCGCTGCAACGTGGGGGCCGAAGAACGTTACTTCGTCATCATTATCGCGACATTATGTCGTTTATTTACGTTACAACTGACGTCAAAGTTACGTTATCTACATGACGTGATATGGCTTGACTTATAAAGTGATTAAGACGTCGCCGTCGCTCAGACAAAAGACGTCTAAGCGAAGGCGACATCTTAATCACTTTATAAGTCAAGTTCTATCACGTCGTGTAGATAACATAATTTCGCTGCAACGTGGGGGCGAAAAACGTTACTTCGTCATCATTATTACGTCATTATGTCATTTATTTACGTCACAACTGACGTCAAACGTACGTTATCTACATGACGTGATTCGGCCTGACTTATAAAGTGATTAAGACGTCGCCGTCGCTCAGACAAAAGACGTCTGAGCGACGGCGACGTCTTAATCACTTTATAAGTCAAGTCCTATCACGTCATGTAGATAACATAATTTCGCTGCAACGTGGGGGCCGAAGAACGTTACTTCGTCATCATTATCGCGACATTATGTCGTTTATTTACGTTACAACTGACGTCAAAGTTACGTTATCTACATGACGTGATATGGCTTGACTTATAAAGTGATTAAGACGTCGCCGTCGCTCAGACAAAAGACGTCTGAGCGACGGCGACGTCTTAATCACTTTATAAGTCAAGTCCTATCACGTCATGTAGATAACATAATTTCGCTGCAACGTGGGGGCCGAAGAACGTTACTTCGTCATCATTATCGCGTCATTATGTCGTTTATTTACGTTACAACTGACGTCAAAGTTACGTTATCTACATGACGTGATATGGCTTGACTTATAAAGTGATTAAGACGTCGCCGTCGCTCAGACAAAAGACGTCTGAGCGACGGCGACGTCTTAATCACTTTATAAGTCAAGTCCTATCACGTCATGTAGATAACATAATTTCGCTGCAACGTGGGGGCCGAAGAACGTTACTTCGTCATCATTATCGCGTCATTATGTCGTTTATTTACGTTACAACTGACGTCAAAGTTACGTTATCTACATGACGTGATATGGCTTGACTTATAAAGTGATTAAGACGTCGCCGTCGCTCAGACAAAAGACGTCTGAGCGACGGCGACGTCTTAATCACTTTATAAGTCAAGTCCTATCACGTCACGTAGATAACATAATTTCGCTGCAACGTGGGGGCCGAAGAACGTTACTTCGTCATCATTATCGCGTCATTATGTCGTTTATTTACGTTACAACTGACGTCAAAGTTACGTTATCTACATGACGTGATATGGCTTGACTTATAAAGTGATTACGACGTCACCGTCTCTCAGACAAAAGACGTCTGAGCGACGGCGACGTCCTAATCACTTTATAAGTAAAGTCCTATCACGTCATGTAGATAACATAATTACGCTGCAACGTGGGGAGCGAAAAACGTTACTTCGTCATCATTATCACGTCATTTTGTCGTTTATTTACGTCACAACTGACGTCAAAGGTACGTTATCTACATAACGTGATATGGCTTGTCTTATAAAGTGATTAAGACGTCACCGTCTCTCAGACAAAAGACGTCTGAGCGACGGCGACGTCCTAATCACTTTATAAGTCAAGTCCTATCACGTCATGTAGATAACATAATTACCCTGCAACGTGGGGAGCGAAAAACGTTACTTCGTCATCATTATCACGTCATTATGTCGTTTATTTACGTCACAACTGACGTCAAAGGTACGTTATCTACATAACGTGATATGGCTTGTCTTATAAAGTGATTAAGACGTCACCGTCTCTCAGACAAAAGACGTCTGAGTGACGGCGACGTCCTAATCACTTTATAAGTCAAGTCCTATCACGTCATGTAGATAACATAATTACCCTGCAACGTGGGGAGCGAAAAACGTTACTTCGTCATCATTATCACGTCATTATGTCGTTTATTTACGTCACAACTGACGTCAAAGGTACGTTATCTACATAACGTGATATGGCTTGTCTTATAAAGTGATTAAGAAGTCACCGTCCCTCAGACGTCTTTTGTCTGAGCGACTGCGACATCTTAATCACTTTATAAGTCAAGTCCTATCACGTCATGTAAATAACATAATTTCGTTGCAACGTGGGGAGCGAAAAACGTTACTTCGTCATCATTATCACGTCATTAGGTCGTTTATTTACGTCACAACTGACGTCAAAGTTACGTTATCTACATGACGTGATATGGCTTGACTTATGAAGTGATTAAGACGTCGCCGTCGCGAAATTAGATGGGAGGATGTTAGAATGACATTTTATTGATAAAGATGACGGCATTATAACGCCCTTTTCACGTTACTCTATTAGCTGGGTAGTTATCTCTTAATCGAAACTGTATGACATTAGTTCCAAAAGTCTGTTTTAGGAGATGAGAACCTTTCAGATGCACCCCAGTCTGAAAGACCATGTTCTCTAAGTGATGAGGATTTGAAGCTAAAAATTCCGAATTCCAAAACTCCAGATTTAAATCTTTTTACGCAAACCTACACGGCAATTTTAGATTTTTAATGTTTTTAATCGGTTCAATTTTTTAGCAGAATACTCAAGAATTTTATTTTATTTCGTTAGCTGAAATCCAAAATCTACACCCCTGAAGTTTTTTCTAATCAAGAACGAAACGTGAGTAAAAGAAAAAGTTCGGCGTCATTCCAAACAGAAGTGGGCATCAAACTTCAAGTGAAATTATTTCAAGAAAATTATAATTTGAAAAACACGTGACGTACTTTGATTTTAATTTTGTTTCGAGTTAAATCGAAATATAAGACTTATTCTGCAATTAATATTATAAAAGCAACGGTAAAAGAAAGTCGAATGAAATAAGGTATCTTATTGCAGTTTATAAAAGAAAAAGTTATGTAACACACATAAGGAACAATGAGCATCTAACAACTTAATTTAGCCCTCCATTTTATAGGAGTTCAAAGAGAAGAGAGCAGAAACCATTTCCATTCATTCTCGTTTTCTATTACCGGTATGGAGCGGCGTTGTAAAAAGACCGATAGTCTTTTATCTGACATTTAGCGGCGATCTGCAGCGCCGCGTTACATTGCGGCTGCCAACAGAACTAATGGTATCACTTCTTTAACGTAAGTACGTTTGTCTCTGTTCCTTTATTACGAGTTTCTTATTTTGTGCGTTAGTACTCGAAGACATTTAATGTTATTCCAATATTATAGTATTTACGCAGTTTACTAACTATGCATTTAACAAAATGTTTCCTTTTAAGTTTTTTTACTGATCACAATTATTTAAACTACAATACTTTTCTCAATAGTCGAATTCTATCTGTATTTTTTTTTCGATTTCATAAAAAAAATAAATTTCATAAAAAAAATAAATTGGGCAAGTCGTTTTTGGTCTGCAGTGGGAATGTCGAGCTACGTTTCTGCTGAAGAAGCCCCAAGCAGGGCTGAAACAGCTGTCCAGAGGCTGCTCGAGGTTCTCACTGCAATCAAAAACGATTTGCACAAAATTTTTCTAAAAAAAAATATCGTTAAATAAATTCTGTTTAAGAATAAATTGATAACATTAATTTCCTTGTTTGAAATTCTAGAGTAATTACATCGACGAGAAACTTGTTTTTTTTTACTATGAAATTTTAATAACATACTATTGTATTTTACTATTTTTCGCAGAAAACATACTTATCTTAACATAGTGAATAAAAGGATATTAAATTTTACAAATACAGATTCTCACTAAAGTTCTCCGATATTACATTATATTGTTGATTTTTTACTTAGTTATTTACTTATTCGTAAAGATTTTTAATAGATTTCCATTTTTATATGCTTCGACGAAAAAGAAAAATCCGAGGATATTAAATCTGGTGAACGAACTGGCCACTCCATTGAACCAAACGATTTGTACGTGTCTATCCAACGATTTGTACGTCTCTATCCAGCGATTAAAAAAAAATAGGAGTATGAAAAACCGACTGTTTCAGGGGAGGACCTTTAACTTTGAGGGCCCTGAACTAACACTGTCAGGGGGCCTATTCAATTAACCCAAGTTGTTTGCTGTTTGTATATCCGATTAGTGACTCCAGTTGAAAAGGCAACGTTGCTTAAGGTGACCTGAGTTTAACTTTGGAACAACCCAAACCAACACAATCGACAAAATAAGTTTGCTTTTAAAAAGTATTCACCATTGAAATGCCAAAAAAAAAACTAATTTTGAGAGAGAGAGAGTGGGACGACGTATTTGTACAGAAATTTTAGAGCAAAGCATTAGTTGTTGAACACTAAAATATTGAAAAAAAAAATTAGGAGTATTAAAATAATAAATTTCAAATTCAAAAGCGTCACTATAAGACCACATCATCAGAAGAGTTGCTTAATATATTTTTTTATGCAAATGAATTAAAGTTTAGTCATCTTCATTTTTCTACATAATCTATTGTGGAAAACATTCCACATATTTTATACATAAAAAACAAAAAACACCCGCAATTATAAAATCTGATTGCAATAGTTTAAATATCACGTCAAAAAATTCGATCATAAAAAAATCGAGGTGTTGGCCTACCTTAAAACTAAATTAAAATCTAATTTTGTGTATTGAGAGAATTGTTCAAACATACATACAGTTGAAAGCAAAAAAAAAATAATAATAATAAGACAAATTACAGTTTCCTGTAATTATTCTTTCTCAAAATGCCAGAAATTAAAGACGAATTCACAGATTTTACCAAAGCTTTAAACTTGTTAATTTTAGAAGCTTTAAATTTTTTAAACGTTATCTGCGAAGTCGGCTTTAATCACTATCACCATTTTCAGAAAGAGTAATTACAGGAAACTGTAATTTGTCTACTTTTTTTTGCTTCCGACAGTACTTACATGTAGGTAGATTACTTTTTATGTTATTCATTTCCTCTTGGTTAAATGGCGTAATATAAATAAACATTGCGTTGCAGACTACCTATTTAAAGTCTATTAGTTGCAAATTTGACTTTCTTTGTAATTTAAATCTAAAAAAAATCGACTTGTAGCGTTTCCTACTGACGTACAATCGCGATCAAGCTAACCGAAACCGATTGACAGTTCTGTGACCCTTATTACAAGCGTCAATAAGAGCGCAGTTAGCTTGCAGCCGTCTCGATTGGGATGATCGCGACTGTACATATATGCACTGAGTGGGCACTTAGAGTATCTCGATCTTCTTCTAACCTCATGTAATAAAATGAGCTATAGTGCGCACCTAGACTTTGAAAAATATACCTAGTTAGTTTATTGGAATTTAATTATTATATCAGTCCAATTATTTAGCCGTGGCCTGTCAGCCCCCCCCCCCCCACCTTGTTTGGAAGTTGTCATATCGACGCCCATGATGGAAATATCCAATCCAACCCAACCCTAAACCCCCTCCAGAAGAAATTTTTGGCTGCGCCACAGATTACTGAAATAACAAAATATATAAAATTTGACAAATTGTCAACCCTAACCATTTAAAATTAAAACTTAACGTATAAATAAACAAAGAATTTAATATGTCGGATGTTACTGCTCAGCCGAATAATTAACCAATAATTACAACACAAATTTGAAAACTGGCAAAAAGTATATTCTTTCCAAAAAGCGGGACATTTCTAAAATTTCACGGGACGCAAGACAAATCGTTATAAATCGGAACTGTCTCGCCATAATCGGGACGTATGGTCACCAAGTCGTTGCCTACAGACTTCACTTCTGTGAAAATAGTAACCGATAACGCAATTAGTATAGCGCTTATGCTGTGGCTGAGGTACGTTTAAAGATTCGCAAACCATGGCCCAGGTACATTTCAATATGCACGTGTTTGAACATAATCAGGCTTGGAATGTTTCGGATAGGGTTACCAATTTCTAGGTTTCGTTTATCTGAGTTTACCGGACGATAGTATATGTAAATTAATATATTCGACATTGGCTATCTTAGAAATGCGAAATATAAGATACAGGATGTTTGGTAAAGGTGGTCCGAGAATTTAGATACAGATTCGATGATAAAAGAAACGATAACAAGAAAAATAAATTTAAAAAATATGAAAAACATTTTCCTTTTCTTGGAGAAATATAACCAGAATGGAAGTAGCAAAAAAAGCTAACTGCAAAAAAAGGAAAAGGAAAGGAAAGGAAAAAAGTGAAGATTGAGAGATAAAAAAAGAAAAGCAACTTTTCATCAAATAATTTTACCTGACGTTTATAAATTTAGGATTGCTGTCTTCGAATTTAAAAACATTCTTTATGCCTTTAATAAATTTAATTTTCTTATGGGTTTTCCTATATGACATAAGGTCTGACATTTCCTAAACTGGAAAATCATTTACCAAATTCTGCAACGTAATTGATAAAAGAGTGAAACAAAAACAAAAACAGTTACTATTAAGCATAACGAATTTCAGCGCAAATTTAAATATCATTAATTTGAATTTTCCAGAAATGTATTATGGAAACAAGTAGATACAATCGCCCAATAGAACAACAAAAATCCAAAAAGTATTCTCCTGTAGATATATTATTCATTTTTCTTTAATTTATTATTTAAGAAACATTTTCATTTTACTTTCATAAAATTAAAAAAAAAAAAAAAACAAATTCGCCACTAAATGCATCATTTTTATTAAGCATCCCAACATAAAATAATATCATACCTACATTAATTACATAATGAATCAAAAACCTTACTTATTTACAGTCTCAAAGTATTCTCGAGAGCCCTTTGGATCAGGCTTAATCGTACGACTTCCTTTCTTCCAGTTGGCAGGGCACACTAAAATGAAAACAATGTTAATCATGTATGTAAATAATAAATTACTCGTTCTTGCTTTTGCCGGCGACGTTTTTTCGCCTTCAATCACATATTTTGATCACTATTACCGAAAATCTCTAGTGATCGAAGGCAAAACGTCGACAGAAGAAAGAATTGAAGGCAAAATAGTGTCAATGTTTAGCGCGCTTACCTTATTGCATATTGAAAAATGTGCAGCAATAAAGAATTCTTAAGCCGGGTCCACTCAGAAAAAATTTTACATTCATTTTTGTAAGGTGCTAATAAATTTATCGTAGGTATTCGGCAGGTAAGAACGCGAATAAAAAAATACTTTAATTTTTTTTAATTAAAAAAAAAATTGGCAAACCTCATTTTTAAACCCATTCTTTTCCCATTCACGTAACACCCTGATACAAAATTATTTCCTGATATAATTAAGACTAACAATAAGTAATAAAAAGTAAGGCCATATTTGCCCTTTTTTTCTAAAAATGATTTCTTGCAGAGGAAAAATTTGAGTATTATTGTAATCTTGCATTGCTCTTTGTATTTAATATAATTGAAAAACCGAGTCTCTACAATTTTAATTAATTTCTTTTAGCACGACCGGTTTCCTCTTTAAAACATTTTCAAATGTATACTAATTTCTTGTTAATAAATCGTATTTTTGTATAGTTTTTTTTATATAAAAATAAATGTAAGTATAAGAAATAGTATGTATGTGTGAATTTCAAAATAAATTCTTTAAATCATTAAACTTAAGTATGCATAAATAAATATTAAATAAAAAATTACACAGGTGAATCAGGCAACGCGTTTTAATGAACGTGCTACCTGAATCTCCCTGTATACATAAATGACTTTATTTACAATTCTTTATACAGTGTGAATGAAAAAATATCTGACAAAATAAAACTAATAAGGAATCGATGTTATTTACTAAAAAAAAAAACTTGAAACTACTATCTTTTTATTGTTATAAGATTTTCAGGAAATTGTAAAAATTGTAATGCTTTTATAATTCCATTTTGCATGTGTGTAGAATAAAAGGATTTCATGATTAGGTGATACCACTACATTGGCATACTTATGCATAATTTCAGAATAAATTTTTATTCATTTTAATTTGTTAAATGAAATTTTTTTTCTGTAATTTGTCAGTGCTTTTGTTTTGTCAGTTGTTATTGAATTTACCCTGTACAAATCTTTTCAGATAGTGAATAAATGAATATGATGTGAAGTTACCTTCTCCATGCTCATCGACAAATTTAATGGCATCTACTAATCTGAGAGCTTCATCTACAGATCTACCGATGGGTAAATCGTTGACCGTCATTACTCTCAATATTCCATTAGGATCAATGATGAATAAACCTCGCAGTGCAATGCCGTCCTTTTCAAGGAGTACGTCATAATCTCTTGAAATAGTTTTGTTCAGATCTGAGAGCAACGGATACTTTAGTTTTCCTAGCCCACCTTTCTGTAATGATAATATATTTTAGGGATGACACAATTTCCAACCAGTAAGCAATACTAAAAATATTACTTCTCTTGTTGTTTATCAATTTATAAACAGCTTTTTACTGCTTGGGGCATTTATAATAATTAAAAAATAAGCATAAGCACTACATCTGTAAATATTATCATAACGATACAAGCAATGATTATCAGCAAAATAAATAATTGAGGAAGATGTACAGCAGCTGTGTCTGTATGTTTTCACTTGGTTTTCACAAGGTATAACATACAAATTATTATTTATTCTAGGTTAATTCATTATTAGCTTCATAATAACCCAGCACAACATAATACTGATTGGCTCCATACCGCTCTGTCGGTGTTCATCCAACCCAAATGAGTATAATGAGAATCAACAGAAACTCCTATAACCTCGGCACCCAACTTTTGGAACTCATCATATTTGTTGTCCAAAGCAATTAATTCTGTCGGACAAACAAAAGTACTGAAAATTTTATAAAGTTTTTCGGGAAAACCAGTAAGTATGTTATGACAAAACTTACAAATCAAGCGGATAAAATACCAGTACTACGTATTTTCCTTTATAATTGCTCAGCTCTATCGTTTTAAAATCTTCACCGATAACCGCGGTTCCTTTGAAATTCGGTGCCGGTTCCTGTATTTTGGGCCTGAGCAAAGTGTTACCTGTTTCGAAACACGTTCATTATAAGGACAATAACCTTAAGGCATGAATTACTTACTTGTGGACAAATTGCGTAATACTTGTGTTCTATTGACCTCTGGAGCTCCATTTTTTAAAACTTGTGATACCTATAAAAAAGAATTTGACGTTAACCTAACAAAAAAAAAAAAAAATAAGGCCGTTTACTTACTCCTCGGAGTAAAGAAGTGAATACCCTAGACATTCTGTATTACGTATTAAACTACACCTGTAAACTGCTGCTTTTAATTTCTACCCTTCGTTTAATTCGTTGATTTACTAAAAACTTTAACTTCTTAAAACTGGCATAAAATGGAAACTTCAGCAACAACTTCACTTCGGTTCAATTAGCGACATCTATTGATTTTTATTTCATCATAAAATTAGCGGATCATTGCCGTCTGGATTAATACAATACCTTGTAGCTGAGTTCGGCAATGCGCTCAATTTACTCTCTGATCAAAAGTGAGAGGAGGAGCGACTGCGTTTCACTAATTCACAATAAAACCGAACAATTCAGAGGTAACTGATGAAAAAGGTCGCGTTGCCGAACGGAGCTTGTGGGTGCGTTTCGTTTGCGCGCTCATACGCTCCAAGCGCTTACGCTTACAAGCGCTATTTTCTGCTGTTTCCTTTGGCGCTTAGTCGCATCAGGCGTAATAAGCAAAAGTGTTTCTTTTGGCTATTGTGTGCATAATAAATTCATAACCTTTACAACTTGTGCGGTGCTGCAGTACTACAGTTAATTATCGTCCTAAAGACCAACGCCATTTAAAATATGCATAGATAAATTTCACAAAAAAATGAATAACAACAATATTTCAAAAGTAAATTTTGCAAACCTTTCGCTTGCAGAAAATTAAAATTTTAGGCAGACCTGTGCCAGTTTAAGTTTTATATCATTTGATCAATAATCGATATACAAGACAGGATCATTAGAATATATGGACACCTAAGATATCTGCTTGTCAATATTTTGAAACAAAAATATAGTATGTGAGAAATAAAGTGCACAGTTTTTTAAAAATCTGCCACATAAAATCATTTTCTATTATAACCATGAAAATTAACTTCATTAGTGAAATTAAACCAAACATAAATAGCTGCAACGCAACATTTATAACCTACCGCTACCTGTGTGATGATGATCAGCTGATTCCCTCAAACGTTCCATTTGTGGCATAAGAGCCATTAAGCGCTCACGCTTTTGCTGCCCTACCTCGATGGAATAAGCGATTGTGAGCACAGGCTATGACGTCACAATGACGTTTCCATATCGTCACCTAGCGCTTTGTGAGCGTTTGCAAAGCCAAAAGGAACAGGTTAAGCAATGCTTACAAGCGCTCAAAGCGTATAAGCGCGCAAATGAAGCGCACCCTGTGTCAATCACGTTTGAAGAACAATCTGTTTCATGTTCATGCCATTTGTCGTTAGTGTGGCTCCCTCTGCACAATTTGGAATTAAACATGTGCTGTTGCCATAGTTACCAAGTTTGTAATGACAATTATAAATTCGATTTTATAGTCAATTTAAATCAGAAATACTATTGCATTTTACCAACTAATAGGCGAAAGTGTTGTGTAATTGATTGTAATCCAAAAGATATTTGTTTCTTATCGCTGTTTCCCCGCAGACTTTGATTTAAATTTAAAATGGGAGATTTTAAGTAGGCAGGTGTAAAACTTTGTATTTCCAAATTGACAAAAATGAAGCTGTAGGAAATTATGGAACTTAACATATCTTAAAAGAGTTGGTACAATAATAAAACAAAAATATGTGTTACTCGTTAATCGTTCAGCCACTCTGTTAAATAGTTACAAACTTTAGGATTCACAGAACCAGTTTCACCGCAACGATTTAAAATTGGACATATTCCACACGTAGATTTCACCAATCCGGTCGATAACAGAAAACTATTAGCAGCCCGATACAAATACAATCCTTTTGCGTTCGGAACTCTCTCGGCCTTGTTATCCAAAACGAGTGTGTAAAGTATACTCTCCAGATCTTCCACCGATAAAGTGACCTTACTTATGCCCAATTCGGATATAAACTTATGCACATCGCTAGCTGTCGCGTAACTCCGATTTCTAATTATCAACGGTCCTCCACCTAATTTCACAGAATCTTCCCAACGCTCGAGAAGATATCGATGACACTGCTGGTTAAGAACATCAACGAATTCAGACTCGAAATCTTGATCTTGATACCAAGCACCCCCGGTAACGGAATTATCGGGTTCAAGATCATATAACATGTACACTTTTTTCTTTCCGGCCTAAAAAGATGGCTGATTCTAATTTTTCTTTCATAAATTATACCTACTTACAGTCACTGATTTAACTGCTTTAATTATCTTCTTTGTCTCTAGACTCTTCAGCACCTTGTTTAATTGGGTCATATTTAAATTCGACTTGAATCTTATATCTCTGATCCAAATTCCTTTGTTGCCTGCCTCTTCGATAATTTTGTAAACCACTTTTTCTTCATTATCCGCACCTTTGTTTGCCGTTTTCTTTTGGGGATCTTTGTATTTATAAAATAATTGATTTTTATCTTGGAATAATTCTATCGCTCTAAAAAATAAAATACTGATAATGTACCACCATCGGGTGCATAGAAAAGTAAACGATTTTAATTGCTAGTATACGTCTGGCTTTGATTTCGGAATGCTGGATAACATACTAACGTTATTTGATTGTCAAAAATATTTGTTAAAAAAGAAAGTAAAGCTTGCTTTCTCTTTCTCTTGCACTGCTCTGGAGCACCTTTGGAGTATCGTTATGTTAATCTCCATGTAAGAGAGGGAGATACTCTGACAGTGCTCTGAGGCACTAAAACATTATGAAAGAAAGTAGATTTATTTTGTTTTTTCTGTAAAGAATTATTGAGGGAAATTGAAATGAAATTAAATAGATTTACGACCTCCTTTAATTTGATTATAAAAGCGGGCCCGAGTGAGTGGCTAAATCACAAAATTTTGAGGACAAGAATATGCTGTTGCTCTGTGTCCCATTACTTTTGGACCATCTTGTACATGGTTTATTTAAATTCATCTTTTATTTTCTTATGGCGTTCTCGGCTGACCACTCTGAAGGTATCTCCATTTTTACATGGGGTTAAAACAAGATGGAGAGACTCTGAGAGTGCACCGAAGCAATCAGTCGAAAACGCTATTAAACAAGTAACGAACAAATACTAAAATACTTACGAACCCAGACTTAAGTAACTTGTTTATTGTCTTCGTCCACACTTCGGGGGGTGTGTCCGGTATATCGCTTTTAATGTCATCATTCGTAATTCCATTCGGCTTGCTTTTTGCCAATTCTAAGATACGCGTTTCTACCGATATTTGACTGCCTTCTCCACTATCCATCTTATAACTGTTCAAATCCTACTTCTTGTGATACTATGATCTTCGTATTGTATTCTTCGTGATCATATAACAATAATAATAATCGCAGGACCATGAACCATTTAACCTAAAAGCTGTTCAACCAGTTCGACAATGGATGACGAAATGAATAATAGTAAAGTACCTGAAAATATAACAACAGAAATTAACCATACGTGGAATAAAATTGTACGTGATAGCAAAAAGGTAAGTATTTACATTTACGTTAAATATAAAAGTTAAACTTACAACAGTAAACACAACCTAACTTTTTACGCAGATAGGCTTTCGAAATGGTTCGGGAATCGGCCAAGATCAATCATTTCAAGATCATTTTGATAAAGGATATTCTGTAGGCTTTGCAACGGGATTTGCATTAGGAAAAATCAAAGGAGTTCTAAGGTAATTTGTTTTTATTTATTTATTTTTTTTAAATCGTCAGTATTACAGCCACCAGTCAGTCCAGTTTAATGAGTTCCTCAAAGCTACATAAATTGAGATATTCCTTATTAAAATTTTCAGAGTCTTTTCAATTTGAAGAAAAATGATGCCAAATGTCGGTATCATTGCAGCATTTAAAATTGGCGCCAATTATTGATTGTTTAAAGGATGCGTTAAAAAAGAAGCATTGGTGTGCATAACTTTCACGTTCATTAAAATAGAAAATGGCGAATTTGATATCCGACTGGAGATTACTAAGTTCTGCTTATTTTTTTTTCAATTCTTTTAATTTTGTTGATAATTGATCATTTTTGCATGCTCTAACCCATCTGTCAGAGGGCGCCAAAATATGAAGTGGCACCCGGGCAGTTTTTGGCCTCTCGAGGGGCGCCCTGTCATTTTAGTATAGAATAGGCCTCAAAATATCGTGCAAATAAAAATGTGTCCTACTTACTCTCCATCATTAATCATAATCATTTTTAAGATGTTGATTTTTTGCACTCGTTATTATGCATTAATTGAATATTAAATTCGTTAGAGCCAAAGAAATTCAGCATGGTACAGAACAAACTGAAGAATTATTGAACAATTCGAGAAGAGGTTGTTGTTGCATCTGTAGAGACAATACTTTATTGCAATGCACCATAGAAGAAATACAAACTGCACAAATTACAACGACAAATACTGTTTTGAAAAGTTTGCATTCAAAGCATTCAGCTTCTTTAAATGTATGTATACCAGCTCAATTAAATTAATAATTTTCTCATCTGCGTTCACAACTCTTTAATTGAATTTACGTATTACATTACCTTTAGATGTACACATAATAAAACTGCATTTACAAATAAATGTTCAGTAATAAATTGTGAGACGGTTAATATTAAAAATTCTAAAGTGTAACAAATTCCATTCCAAAAAAATGTTTCAACTATTGTAGATGTACATGAATTGTAAGTAATAAAATTATTTATAAGTAAAGTCCTTCTGGGGTGCCTTCTTTTTTACGGTACAAGACACTCTCTTTCGATTTCTTGAAATCTTCGTTCATTACTTTCATTCGACGTTCTCTCAGAGCCATCAATCCTGCCTCTGTACATATAGCCTAGAAATAAAAAAATTGATATGAGGGCATTAAAAAAAATTCAAAGTATCTATAAAACATTTTTAAAATTATCTAAACATACCTTTATATCGGCTCCCGATAAATCATCTTTAGCCATAATAAGCTCCTGAAGATTAACGTCCTCAGCTAATGTCATTCTTGATGTATGGATATTGAAAATTCGTTTTTTAGTTTTTTCGTCGGGTAATGGAAACTCGATCTTTCGATCAATTCGACCAGGTCTGATCAGAGCAGGATCGAGAGTTTCAATTCGATTTGTTGCCATGATTACCTACCAAAGCAGAGAAAAAAGAAGTTACATTAACATCGTCTGAAACTACACGGATTACAATTACCTTGACATCACCTCTAGAATCAAAACCATCTAACTGATTCAAGAGCTCCAACATGGTGCGTTGAATTTCTCTTTCTCCACCAGAATTTGAGTCGTAACGTTTCGTACCAACTGCATCTATTTCATCAATAAATACTATAGACGGAGCATGTTCTTCAGCGACACGGAACAATTCTCTAACTAATTTTGGACCGTCGCCCTAAAACAATGAATAATGTCGATGAGTTGCTCCATTATGATTTAAATGAATAAATAGTTGTAAGATGCGCTAAAGAATTACTATGAAACAAACAAAAATTATGTTTTGTTTGACAATATTTGATATCCAACATGTTTTGTCTTTATGAGAAAGCCATCATCAGGGGGAAAGTAATTTTAAAGAGTAACTTTAAATTAACAAAAAAAAACTATATTAATTAAACAATCTTCAATATAAATTACTCATAATAAAGCACTGAAATAATAATCACCTGATATTATTTAAAAATAGATTGAAGAAAATTACTTAAAATCAAATGAATTTAGAATTACCAAATATTTTTGTATGAGCTCTGATCCTACTACTCTCAAAAACGTTGCTGAAGTTTGATTAGCGACCGCTTTTGCCAATAGAGTTTTACCAGTTCCAGGTGGTCCATACAATATCACTCCTTTTGGTGGTTTAATACCTGCAAAATATAACATTATATCATTACAGAAAGAATATGCACATTCATTTTAAAATCCTAAAACTTTGTGAGTAAAAACTAAATTAAAATCGAAATTCAATTTTACCCATTTCTTCATAGTATTCCGGATGAGTAAGTGGGAGCTCCACAGACTCTTTTATCTCTTGAATTTGAGTGTCAAGTCCACCAATATCTGCGTACGTTTCTTGTGGGGCTTTTTCGAGTTTCATGACGGTGACCATTGGGTCTGTATCATCACCTAACACACCAACGACAGCATGTACTTTGTGATTTAACAACACAGAGCAACCAGGTTCCAGCTGGTCTTTATCAACGAAAGACAAGATGCTAACATAGTGTTCGCTTCCCACCGATGTTGAAACAATGGCATGATTATCGTCTATTATTTCTTCCAATGTTCCCACAGACATTGGTGTTCCTAAGAACAAAAAAGATAAAGTAAAATGTTTTAAATTTTCCATTAAAAAAAAAATCAATTACAACATAAAGGACAACACTGCTTACTGTGCCCGTTTAGAATTTTTTGCATTTTGCTTCAACAACATAATAAAATAATTTCTCCTAATTTACGTGAAACTTTGTGCATTGTTACCAAAGAAAGATCCAAACAGAAAAATAAAATAGCATTCATTAAGCGCGAATACAAACTTACTCACCTCGTAGATCGTCAACTTTTGACCTTTCTTCTTCGTTCTTCTCTTCCTGAGGTTTCAAACGTTCCTGGTTCCGAATAAATTCCTCTTCCATTAGCAAATAGTCCTTGATACGCTCTAATTTTAACAATTTTAAGCGGCATCTTGTGTGTGGGGTTACTGCTGGCAATTTCAGTGCAGTGTCGGGCCCCTTCGTGCGTCGCTTCTTTTTCCCAACACGGGTGGGTATTGGTGGTTCATATTTCTTTTTCTTGTCTTTCTCTTCCTTTTTATCGCTACCGCCTGGTCCTGACTGACTTTGACCCTGTAATACACACGTACACAACACTACATTTTTACAAAAGTTTCAAAGTGGATAATTGTCTTTCAATTTAAGTTTTTATGCATTCGTGCAGAACTTACCATTGTGTTTGCTGAAATGTCAAAATTTCCGAAAGCACACCGTCATTCGCAAACATGAAACTCTGCAGTGAAGTTGAATATTTTGATTGGTTACGTTTAGCTACGTCACTTGTTTATTGCCAACCTTATCACAAAATAGCACAGTGCCTTATTTTTATTACGACGAAACCGAAAAATTAAATTTCCAAAAGACTTTTCTTTTAATCTAATATATATCTGCGCATATTGTTTATTTAGAGCGAGTTTTCTCCGTTTTGGCGCTAGTTACCCAAATTGAAATTTTCTGACACTTAAACGTCACAAATGTCAAATGATGCATATTTAAGACAATTTGAAGACAGTGCGAATTAATTAAAACCACTTTGTTATAATCAGTATATGATTTTTATTGAAAAGAATAACGTAATCGAGTACGAAAATACGTTATAAAAATTCGTAAGTCAAAATCAAAATAGAAAAACGTATGGTTTGAATATACCACATACTTGGCTCGTGTTTTAGCGGTATTTGTCAAACAGGGGAAGTAATTTTTTTAAAAAATTACTGAATTACGTTACATTATAGAGTTCCACTTTGTGCCGCAACAAGCGAGGAAGAAACAGGACTAAAGAAGCAATTGGAGTAAGTATTATTTTGTGCCTACCGTGTAACATTTGAAACTGCTTTAAATTAAAAATCGGCTGTAATTAAATCATTTGTGGAATTAGTACTGTCTACCGATATCGCCAAAAAACTATACCTGAGCCAACCTGAGCAAAGAAACACAACTTTACTGAGCATATACGCAAAAATTTAAAAAACCGCGGAAGCTGACATTAGTAAAAAATGACGTCGCGGATACACATCCGTTTCCGGTTTCTCGAGTAAGTGGCGCCAACGGAGAAACACTTGAACTAGTAAATTGATCAGGCAGTATAGAAACGCCGTCTCCTGAAATCTAGTAGGTCGTGGGTTTAATTAACTACTTAGGTCCAGTTTTACAAATGCGGTTCAACTTTGAACCGAGGTTTAAACCCTTAGCAACGATTATTTCAACAATTGTTGCTAAGGGTTTAAGCCTCGGTTCAAAGTTGAACCGCATTTGTAAAACTGGACCTAATTATGTAGTGGATTATCTATGATATTAGTGACTGTAATTAATTAAATTGAAATCTTGAGGTTCCTTAAGTCACTAAAAACGCGTTGACAGCGATTTCAATTTAATTAACTACTAATTAATTAAGAAATAATTTTAAATCTAATTGTTTTCAAATCATCAGGTTCATGTATAAAAGTATAAAAGGATTCGGGTATAGAAGGTCAAGTTGTGTAATCTCTACGCACGTAAATAACAAATACTAAAATGAAAGAAAGAATATTGCCTAATTTTTATAACGTTAAAAAAGGGCACGTGCGGTTTTATACGTCACCGCTTTATTATGGGAATGGGCACTAGCGGGAAAATGTACAGGGCGATCGAAATCAGTGTTGCCGGACGATCAAAATTTAAGTCACCAGATTGACTGACAAAAAGTCACCAGTTACCAACTGAAAATCACCAGTTTATTTTTTTGTACTAATTTGTCGTTCATTAAATTTTTTGACGTTATTATATTGACGCTTCAAAATTGTTTTATTCAATTTAGGTATAAAATGATAAAAAAAAACAAAAGCTTTAAATACTTTTCCTAATTAGCTTTAGGCGAATGAACGGTCAAAAGCAAAAATCGATAGCAGACAATTACAGTCTCTGTAATTTTTATTCCTCAAAATGGTATTTAAATGCGATTGATTTCACAGATTTTACAAAAGTTGTGAACTTGTGAAATCTGAAAGCTTAGAATTTTTTTAAGTGTCACCTGTGATATCGTGTTTGAAAAATTACAGGAAACTATAGTTTAAGAAAATTACAGAGAACTGTAATTGCCTACTAGGAGTTCTTTTTTGCTTTCGATTGTAAAATGTCGTCTGTGTTTAAATTTTCTAATTCTAACACAACTAAAAATATATGAATTTGTACAGAAGAGTTTACAGTTTACGAAGAAAAAGTGCGTTCTTGCAAATATTTTTAAAATGGCGGGAAAGCACTGACGGTTGACATTGACAGATGCTGGATATCCGATATCGCAAAAAGACACGTCTCAACTTTTATCATTGAAACTTAAAATCATTTTAAAGTTATACATTTCTTCTTATTTATATTTTATGAAAAAAACACCAGATAATCCCGAGTTTTTTTAAATCATCACCAGGTAATTAACGAATAACAAAAGTCTCCAGATCTAGTAATAAATCACCACCTCTGGCAACACTGATCGAAATTGATTGTCCTGATCCTACACTACTTTCCGCGAGTTTCGCATCAATATTTATGTTTACCGGACGAAGATCGGCACGGAAAGCAGGGGAGTGCAGGAAACATTCGCAAAACTTACATCCAAATCGAACTTAATTAATAAAAACCTCCGGTATACGTAAATATTGATACGAAGCCCACGGAAAGTAGTATAGGATCAGAACAATCAATTTCGATCGCCCGGTACTCCCTCCATACAATTACGATGAATGTGTTTATTTGTCCGATGCGTATCTGTGAATGAATTCTTGTTTCCCCGATACAAATAAGAGTGGGGGTGGCTCATTTGAAGCCCTGGAGAGCATCGCTGATTTAAACTACCGGCCGCCTTGCAAACGCGTACCTTTCGAAGTAACGACACAACTTGGCAACGCTGTTATTCCTTACGATATTTAACGTTTAAGCGCTCCTCTTTTTAAGCGTTTTGTGTTCCGCTAGCGCACGAGCACTCATAAAGGTCGCACTGAGTGACAAAAAAGTGGGCTTCGCCTTTGACTTGAGTGACGTGTAGTACACTAAATATGGCAGAAAATTTTACCGAACTTTATGCCGCTAGCAGGTTCTTCAATTGGAAGAAGCAAACGTTAGCACACATGTGAACGTTATAAAAAATTATTTCGATGAACAGGTCATATTTTATCGAGTAATTTATTTTCTTTGTAGTTTAAAAGTCATTTTGTGATAAATAAATCTATATAGAATCCTAGTAAACAAATTTTCAGTTTCGAAATTGTTCCTGAAATTTATTTAAATTCAGATTTGTTTCCTTTTGAGGTTAGATATTAAACCGATATCGTTGTAATCGTACTTCGCTGGGAGTGCAGTTTTTTTTGCCTGAAATGAGTGCCAACTTATGCATTAAAGTCGAACATCAAAAATCTCAGTGTGTACTCAGAGTATACTAACGGAAAACGCTATTAACCAAACCTTCATCTGTAGCTGTGTTCGGCAACGCACTCAGTTTATTTTCTGATCAAAAATGTGAGGGAGAGCGAGTGTGTTTCACTGTATGTAAGAGTGAATAAATCGAACAATTTAGAGGTTATTGACGGAAAAGATCGCATTGCCGAACGCAGCTTATCATCTTGATGTCAATGTCAAATTTGACAAATCCATAGCGGATGAGATTTACAAACTTCAGATTTTTTTGTGCCTACTGTGTATGTTCTCTTTTTACAACAACGTTCTGTATATCACAGGAACTAGACAACAGGAACAATATTGTGCGCATGACACAGATTTTAGGGTTAACGCGCAAACTCGAAGTGGCCAGTGCTTGTTTGAATGAGTGGTGCAGTCCACGTGTTGTAACCGTTAAAGTTTTTCTTGTAAATTGTTATTTAAATCTATTTGTATCGTTGTTAATGTTTAAGTCTACAGTGTAAGTAACTATCTTCCTTCAAGAAAAATACGTAGCACTTACTCGACGGCATCTTAACTTCAACCGTCCGTCCGTCCAGCCATTACTTTTTTCCGGCTTTTTATGTATTCTTTTTTCTGTTGAAACCTGTATTGAAATTCTTATAAACGTAAAATTGATTGCACGTTCGGTGGTAACACACTTGGTTTCATTGCTGAGAATCGATAAATATGATAATAGCGTCGATGTTACAGGAGAAAATGCCGCGTAAAACTCCAGTGAGAGAGTTACAAGGAGATGAAGAGAACCAACCAGCATCGCCCTTACGCAGATCGAGTCGTCTTGCATCTCCGGGGCCATCTAAACTATCGCAACGACGTAATTCTGCATCCGAAGATTCTCCAGCGAAACTACCCAAGGCCAAGAGATTGTCTTTGTCTACGAGACGAGAAAGCGATGATTTAATTCCAAAAACAGAGGAGAAACTTAAAGAGAATGTTTTGGACACACCGAAGAGAACTACACGAGCTACTCGATCGTCCAGCAAGTCACCATTGTCTTTGCCCAATGAAACAGAAAGTAAACCTCCATCGATTAGGACACGTTCCAGAACAGGTTGATATTTTTTCTTTCTTTCATAGTCCTGATTTACAATAGGTTGTAACAAAAACCAAAGGAGCATATTTGTTTAGATGTCGCGCTTAAGGTTACCTTCCTGAGTCAGCTGATTTCACAGAATACATGTTGGAACAGGAATATTTTGATAGTATTATTTGGCACCACTGACATTGAAAAGTATGGATTTTTTGACTAGAACAGCCCTGAAAAGACAAAGTTGAACAATTTTAATTCATAAATGTTAAATTTATGAAGGTAATAACTCCTGTCATAACATCCATTACAGTGTAATTGAAATCTGAAACAGTTTTTTTTTGTGCATAATTTGCTGACTGCAACATGTTGGCTGGTAAGCTTCAATTGTGTCTAAATTTTCAATAAAGATGAAAAAAAAAAGTATATGTAAATTAATGTCTTTATTTATAGCATGCGTTAATATGCATGCTTTATTGAAAATGAAAATTATTCAATGGTCCATTAAGATGTAGCTGATTAAAGAAGATGGCAAAATAAGTTTAAATCTGACAAAGCTGTTAAATTTTGTATTTATTAACACTTAATACAAAACAATTTTTGTGTTAAATGACATTCAAGATAACTGCAAAAAATTAGCACATACAGGTTTTAAGTTGTTGCACTTGTAAATTTATTTGTCATATTAATATGATTGATCAATTTAAATTAAAAAAAAAAATAAAGTAACGAGGAAACTAAGATACTTTTTAAGATAAGATTATTTTTCACTGAAATTAAAAGCATTACAGTCCAACAAGTAGATACGTGCCATTCACTTTTGTGTCTGGCAGCAGAGGAAAAGGAGATAGGTACACTATACGTGCATTATTTAAGCAATAAAAATATGGAAAACATTATAATTATATTAAACATTCACTACAAAAAATCATTTATGAACACAAAATTTGATTGAGTTTAAACTTATATATCTATCTTCTGTAATAACCAGGATTGGAAAAAAAACTGTTTTTTTTTTTTTAAAGAACAAAACATCTGTTTTTTTTTTGTTTTAAACAGTTTTTTTTGTTCTTTTTTTAAATTTACCCTAAATTAATCATGTTTTAAACAAAAAAAAAACAGCTGTTTAAAACAACTTTTAAATTGCCCTTACAGCTTAGATAAAAAGATATATATTATTATTTGATATTTGTGTAAAAAGAACTTATTAAAATTCGATCTCTAATTAAAAGAAAGATGAAAAGTTTGTAATGTTAGATTATGTACCCTTTTAAAAATAATGTATGTGGTGTTTGCATTTGCAGATATTAGACAAAAAAAAAACGACTTTGCACATACAAATTATAGCACTGTACACATAAAATTGTCATCTTACAAATAACAGTTATTCAAAAAGTCTTTTAATTCTGAACGGTCTTTTTTTGTTGCAATATAACGTGCATCTCTTTCTGAAAGATCTTAATAATAATGCTTTATTCCTCAATTGAGAACTTTGTTTATGTTTAGAAGAGTAATACTACATATCGAGGCAGGGTTGGAAAAAAAAACTGTTTTCTTTTTAAAAAAAAAGAACAAAACTTCTGTTGTTTTTTTTTGTTTTAAACAGTTTTTTTTTGTTTAAAACATGTTTAAAATTGACCCTAAATTAAATATGTTTTAAACAAAAAAAAAACAGCTGTTTAAAACAACTTTTAAATGTTTAAATTGCCCTTACAGCTTAAATAAAAAGATATATATTATTATTATTATTTGATGTTTGTGTAAAAAGAAGAATTTATTAAAATTCGATCTCTAATTAAAAGAAAGATGAAAAGTTTGTAATGTTAGATTATGTACCCTTTTAAAAATAATGTATGTACTTTGATAATAATTTAAATCAATTAAGGCAGAACTTGATTTATTTAGGATCTACGTTCGCGGTGTTTTAAATGATTTTCAAAGAAAGTATGAAGTATTTGGTATCAACATACTGAGAAAAACGTTCCCAATAAAAACTAAAATCTAATACAATCCAAAGAAATATTTTTTTCAAATTACTTGATCGCATTAGAACTAAAATACATGACTCGTGGCTTTCGATACTGGAAAACAAAAATTTCAAATATGTAAAAACATGTAGGATGTTCCATTTAAAATAACAAAGTTGATATTACTTCCGGCGAAACCAAAAGTCCAGCAGGTACATGTCTGAAATTTCAAATTAAATTTTTGTTTAATTCATCGTTTTCAAATTTTAAACAAACCTTAAAATTCTAGAAGGGCGAATATACGGCCTTGGGACACACGGTAGAAATTCAATGAAGACAAATGAAACGATAACGTTATAAATAGTTTAAACAGCGACATCCAACGATCACTTTTTGACCTAACATTGCATTATCATTGACAAATTCAAGCCAGTTTGCTACATAATAACTCATCCCGTAGCCCATAGTATGAACAGGGAAGCGGAGGACCCCGTATGTTTCAAAACTTAATGTAATAATAAAAGGTTAAATATTGAAAAGGTATTTTAAAATTTTACAATATAAGTATTAGTCTAGTGATCAGTAATAATTAATGAATTGATTATAATCAATCTAATGCACTTTAAATTTAGTTCAAATTAGAGCTACAGTATAGTCATCACGTCATCAGCTCAGCCACGTATTGTCTACAATTATTAAAACAATTGATATGAGAACAAAGTAAAGTTTAAACTTAATCTGTCAGTGAAATACAGACTCTAAACAATTAACCTCTGGTTACACAGTATTACGTTGCAAGAATAAAACACATATATCAAAAGTCGTCTTTTTTAGCTTAAAACTAAAAAAAAAATGAATTTAAAACATTAACAAAAAAACATGTTTAAAATTTAAAAATAAAGCATTTATATCAAAAGAGTTCTTTTTAAGCTTAAAATTACAAAAAATGAATTTAAAACATTATCAAAAAAAAAAACATGTTTAAAACATTTTGTTTAAAACAGATGGTAAGTTTTTAATTCGGTGTTTTGAACATGTTTTAAACACTATGTTTTAAACCATTTGTTTTAAACTTTCCAACCCTGGTAATAACTAGAGACTATTGCATGAAAAAAGTTTTACATTTAAAATCAGATTTGCAGATTTTTAAAGAGAACTGGTGACTTCATGTTAATCATAGATCTGAACATTATTAGAGTAACATTTATGTTATGTCAAATCCATACAGTGTCTTTTAGGGAATCTACAACAAACGTGCATTTATTATCAATATTTATTAAATTTTATCGATGCAGAACGAATTTAATTTAAACGATCAGTCATCTCTCGCTTGCGCCTTAAGCATAACTATAACACATTTAAAAAAGTAACATTTTTAAGTGATTAACAGCCGGTATTATTAAAGTGACCATACGTCCCGTTTTGAACAGGCCAGTACCGTTTTTTTTGAAGACGTTGTCCCGTTTTCCCCGAGAGATCACTCGGGACGCAAAAATGTGCGGTTTTGAAAATCTTGGGTATAAACGTCCCGTTATAAAGAATTTATACAGGGTGTTAATGAAAAACCTATACGCCGTTTGACAGGTGATAGTAGAGATCAAAACAAGCAAAAAATTCTAAGATGTTCCATTCGAAAAAATAAATTAGGACCTAATGAAAATTTCCTATGCTGTAAAAACGTTAAAAACTTAGAGAAGCGACTCTCTTGAATTACTTAATCGCATTAGAACGAAACTATACGATTTATAGCTTTGTAAATTAAAAAAAAAATACTAAGTAATACAGATTCGGATTCACAATGATCTGTGCAAAAATACAAAAATGTAGCGGCAGCAAGAAATAAAAATTCTAGGATAGTGAACACCTAGCGTGGACACTCTGTATTGACTATTGGATATGGATTTATTGAATTTTTTTTCTTTTTTTGATCTCTGCCATCACCTATCACCTGCCAAACGGTGCACGGTTTTTTTTTTATTAACACACAATCGGACAATGCGTGTTACTACACGTGATTATACTTTATAGTGCTATTCAGAAAGTAAATTTAGGTGAATTTAACTCTTTGACGCTTTAAACTTTAAAATTTAAAATTAAACAATCGTCCAGAATCACAATTTCGCCTTAACGTTTTGAATTTTAAAGTTTAAAGTATTAGAAAGTTACAATTACTTGAATTTACTTTCTGAATGGCACCATTTAATTCCTTTTAAAGTTTTCTTTAGCTTAAATTCTTAAATTTTAGCACCATTAGGGACGTATTATGAAACTTATTGACGGGCTGTTAAAATTTAGAGGTCCTTTAAAATCTAAAAAACAATTCTATGATTGGTTGTTACCATAGCAACAAAATTTAACCCTTTTGATACAGAATTACGCTGATTAGTTTTAACCGTTGTTTTATTCCCATGACTATAATTACTAAAATTGTTGTTTCTGTAGTAATAAACGAAAGATTTAAATTAACCAGTAACAGTATGTACCGATGCTTAAAGAGCCTTTAAAGTTAAGTCGTGTTCAGAATATGACATTTTGTATACGTTTAGAAAAATGTCAGTCGCAATCTAATTGATGTTTAAACGAAATTTAAGTGACTGTCAGGATATGATTGATGTTATACTGATCACGCATGACCAAAAGATCGTGGACGGAAAATAGACTAATTTGGAATGATAAAGATATAACCAACATAAAATTGAAACTAAGAGTTTTCGTCTTACTAATTATTAACATTATTTTTTCTGCCAAAACATTTACTTACAATTGTGCTTCCTCGCAATTGTAGTATTATTAATATAAGAATTTTTTATTTAGGTTTTTTCGACTATTCCACTTTTTTCCTCTTAAATACAACGTAATGTTTTATCAATAAAGTTATACGTTTGTTGGATGTCTCCACTGTTTTTCTTCTTTTTTGATAATATGCAACATGTCTTCAAACAAATTAAACAAATTTAAAAAAATAAAAAAATATAAAACGGCCCAGAAAATTCAAATTGAAGAAATACTAAGATGAGTACCAAATAAAACAGTTCCGCTAATAATAATTAATTTGAACTGTTTTAAATTCTGGGTTTGTAACATAATTGTTTTAATTTTAGGCTCGATTTCCAAAATAGTAGAAGAAAAAGTCATTTCCGAAAAAGAAGAAAAAGAAGAAAACATGAATCCTAAATCCTCACAAAACGAAAGCGGTCAAAAGTCAAAAGCGGCCCCAGAAACGCCGCCCTCTAAACTAAAAACTCGCAGGCCTTCCATCAAGGATAAAATGGCGTCGTTAGAAGTAATAGAAGAATCGCCGAAGGCAGAACCTCAAAGCAAGGCCGCGCTTGCCAAGAAAGAATCTCTTATTTCAATTGCCGAAGGCGGTGATGACAGTAAAGAGACCAGTGATATTTCAACCCCAGTGAAAAAAATTGCGAACGAAGTGGAAAAAAAGCAGATCGCAGTTGAGGAAAACGGTGACGAAATTGCCGAAGAAGTCGGAACCGAAAGCCCAGATCAATCATCCAATAGTAAAGTAGCTTTGCAGGATGTGGATGTTACTGTTACTACCAACGGTACTAAAGAGTCACCTTCTAGCGAGAGAGCCTTGCAGAAAAAGACTGAAACAGATTCTTGTAAAATATCTCCAGTTGTTATTTTGAACAGCATAGAGAAACAAATGCATCATTCAGAAGAAAAGATTTCGCTGAAAAAGGTAGAAGTGTGTGAAACGAAATCGCTAAGTAACAAGTCGCCAGTTGTTGTCTTACAAAGTATAGAAAAAATAATATCCAAACAGAATCATGAAAAGAATGTTGATTTTGTTGAGCCAGAAAAGAAGACCAAGGCGGATGTGAGTCAGAATGAAGACGTGACGAGTGCGAAGGAAAATTTAAAAGACAAAGAAACAGATAATGGCATAGAATCAGAATCATTGAATCGGAAAGCGTTGCCCGATGAATTATGTAACAGTGACGAAAGTGAAAGTGTAAATGTAAATGTAACATCCAAACAGGAGGAAAGTATTGAAAAGAAAGAAGACAAAGTCAGTGTAAATGAAAAATTAGAAAATAATATCAGTCAGTCATCAGATCAAAAAGCATTATCAGATGAATTATGTAAAGAGAAGGAAAGTGAAACTCCCTCACAGGAAATAAATCCAGAAGTAAAAACCAGTATAAATGATAATCAAAGTTCAGAAGTAACATCTTCTAAAGAAAACGTAAACGTAACATTGGATTCAATAAATGATAATCAACGTGCAGAAGTGTCGGCAACTCAAGAGAACATAAAGGAATCATCGGGTTCACTTTTAATAAATCAGAAGAGCATAGTCGAGGGATCAGATGATTCGTTCAGTATGTCATTATCTGATATACAAAATAATACTCAAGAAGACATCACTAATCAAAGCAAGATGATCGATTCTACAGAAAAGCAAACTGAGGGTGTCAATAATATTACAAATTCCAGTGAAAATTCTGACAAGGAAAATAGTGACAAGCCTCAGATCAGTGAAACGGATTTCACTGGAGCGAATGGACCAGAGAGTGAAGTAATTGAACCGAAAGGAAATCTTGTAGCAGTCACAAACGAAAACGTATTAGCTGGTAATGTTATGAAAAATGGAAACGAAAAGACTGAACAAAGTAGTTTTTATGAACCCATGGAAATTGAATACACTGATTTTAATTGCACCGTTAACTCGTCAGTAATGGAATCAAAAAATGAAGAAGTTTCTTCGATACATGAAACCAGTGTTGTTGTTGTTGTTAGTAAAGTGGATGCCAATTCTTTGCGTGAAAAGGAAGAAGTAATCGCAGATAAAATAAACAAGGAAAATGAATTGGAAACGGAAGAAACAAGCGTAACAAATCAGAAGGCAGTAGATAGTAATGTAAGTAAAGAAAGCAATGAGCAAGTTACTGAAAATATGAAAGAAGTAACGAATGAGGCAAATTTAGTAGAAAAAGAAGACCAAGATATTACTAAAGAATCAGAAATTTGCGATGAACCAATGGAGGAATCAATGAATAAAACGAAGGCTGACTCGTTAGAACTTGAACAGAATGTTAGTGAACAGGCTAAAGAAATTATTCCTGCTGATGCTCAAAAGTCAATGAGTTTTGCCTTCAATCTAGAAGATGAGCAGTACTTGAGCGATGAAGACGTAATTAATGCAAGCCAAGGCGAGAAAAATAATAAAGAAAAAAGTAGTTTAAATACCTCCAAATCGGAAAGTGATGTGATAAAATCGAAAGATGCGAGTGATAATGTAGAAAATGATAGTCAGGTGAATAACCGAGAAAATACTACTGCAAAATCTCCAAGTCCAGTATTCAGTGTGGATGAAAATCAGTGTTTAAGTGATACTGAGGCCGACAAGGTCAAAGATCATGATGGAAAGAAATCTAGTCAAGAAGATAATAAAATAGAAAAATCACGATCGCCGAGTCCGACGTTTAGCGTGGACGAGTCTCAAAGTGGCGACAAATTTAATAGTCCCAAAAAAGAAAAGGAAAACGAAACTGTAACAACGAAAGAATTAGATGAAACCGATGCAAGTAAGAATTCACAAACCGCCAATAACACAAAAGTTGAATCCGAGACGGAAAAAGTGGATTGTAATTCGGAAAACCCGACTCCGGACGACGACCGTATAGAAAGAAACTCTGAATTATTGAAAGAAAGTGAAGCTTCGACTTCGACAAATTTAACAACCGATGTAATCGAACGACAAGCTTCAAGTGATTTATTAAAAGTAAGTTGCGATCAGGAAGAAGACACGGAAGTTACGAAACCGGCGGATGATAAAAAATTGATTGATAATAAAAACGTTGGAAAGTGGAAATCTAAAAGTAAGAAACTAAACAAGAAAAGTCGCAGATCGATTTCGAACATCGAAGACAATTTAAGTTCAACAGTGCGCGCCCTAATTGAAAATGTGGATGACTTAGACGCGAAAGTGGATGCGCTGATAGAAAAAGAAAAGGAATCGAGTAATTTAAAAGAGGATGGAAGTGATGATGAACTATCTGAGAATTCGTTTATCGATGATATGGCTGAAGAAGGGGAAGAAGATACTCCTTCGGAAGGAAGCAACGACATTCCAGTTGAAGGTGAATCCTTAGATAGTCTGGATACAAGTAGCGGTAGCGATGGCTCTTACGAACAAGACTCGTTTATTAACGATGACGAAATTAATAGTTTGCTTTCAGGGGAGGAAGATTTCTTGGAAGAGAGAAGCCCGAAAATGAAAAAAGCGCAAGCGACAAAAAATAAAAAGCGGCGAATAATTTCAGATAGTGAAGAAAGCAACGAAGCTCAACCGCAAGTCAAGCTTTTGGAAGGCAAAGAATCGCTGCAAGTGAAAGCAGCGTCGTGCGATTCTGATGATAAAATGTCAACAGATCCTTATTTAGGATTGACACCGCCATCGCACGTTTCAGTTGAAGAATCATCAAGTGACATCGACCTGCGCAGCTTTAACAATGAAAACGAGATTATAATAAATGACGACGATAATTTAAAGAGTTTGGAAGCCCTGAAAGATGTAACAAATCCTGTTTCCAAGCAAGTCGATGTTGTTGCAAAAGCCAGCAGTATAATATGTTTGGATAGTGATGAAGACGGCGTGTTTCAGAAAAAATCCGATTCGCCAAGTAAACTGAATGACACACCTGGAGCTGAAATAATAGAAAATGTAGAGGAGGCAACAAATATTGCTTCGGCTGACCTCACATTACTAACAAAGTCACCTAAGAGTAGGTCATCGCTAAATATTCAGGAATGTATAAAACTGGCAGACGTTGAAGATGGCACGCTGACCAACAAAATATGTGGAATAGTAGATTTCTTCTATTCGAATATAAAACAGAACAACAGTGCGTCTGGCACCGTATCATTGAACGTTTCGTTAGATTTCGCGGATGCTCCTGAAGGTGACGAAGAGATCCCAACAGAAGATTTAAAAATAAAAGTCAAATCATCAAAGAAACGAATTTGTGATAGTGTCGAGTCTCTTTCGGAAAAGAAAACGCCTAAAAGAGTGAGACGAACATCATCTCCACAAATTTCTGTCTCAAATGAAGACGGCGCACCTGACACAATTAAAACACCTACCCTTGCTAAGAAAATGAAACGAAAGAAACGAGACGTCTCCGAATTCGATGTGGAATCTGTCGATATATCCGAGGTATCGCCTTCGGTGAAATCAAAAACTTTTAGAGAAAAGAGATTAATGCAGCACTCGACGGAAGAAAGTAATAAAAAGGAAGATTCCGACGATCTCACCGCAGATGATGGTCCAGCAAAACATTTGGCTGCAAAGGAGAATTTAAGCGATGAAAGGAAGAAGAAAGACACAATTGAAGAAAGGAAATCAAAGAAAGCTGCAAAAGATTCTTATTTGGTAGGAGGCGCTGACAAAGAAAACGAAGAAGTAATTCCACAGAAAACTACTGATGGCAAGAAACGTAAAGATAGAAAGTCACGAGAACAAGCAGAGAGCACAGAAACTATGGATGATGAAACGAGAGGCACGTTCATTGAAACTAGTGAACATGACATTCCACAAAAGCAAGATAAGAAAAAGAAGAAGAAATCAAAGCATTTATTAAAAATCAGCAATGAAACTAACGATATTGAAAGCAGTGCAAACCAGGATAAAATTCCCAAGAAAAAGAAATCCAAAATTGCTAAATCTAACCGACAAGATATTGAAACAGAAATAGCATCAGCGTCGGAAAATGTTGCTCTTGATGAACATGATAGCGTCGACAAAATGCACAAGAAAAAGAAACTGAAATCAGCGAAGCCCGATGTGATTGAAACTGAAGAATCCAATCTAAACAAAGATGCTAAGCAGAAGAAGAGAAAGAAGTCGAGAACTGTTGAGAATGCAGACGTTGGAGATGAAACTCAAAAAAGTGCTACATCAGAACTTATTGAGTCGACTTCAAATGAGAAAAGTAAAAAATCCAAGCGTAAAAGAAAACATGAAGAGAATGATGAAGATGGCGAATTAATGACGGTAGTAAGCAGCAGCGAAGTGCCATCAAAATCTGAGGATGAAACGCTTAAAAAGTCAAAAAAGCGTAGTGGAAAGGGAAAGTTTATTGATGAAAAAGTCGAAGCAGAGCAATCAATTTCGTATTTTCCATCGCACATGTTGCAAGAACTAAGTACTAAAACAGACGAAGAAGCAGCCAAAATTAAGATGAACGAAAAACGGCTTAAAAAGAAGAAAAACTTGCCTGCATTCTCGGTAAGCTCCACTTCTGATTCCAACCCCTGGATTACTACCCGTCTTGAAATGGCTATTATACCCTCAAAACAGAATACCGCACATTCCAATGCTGGTGCATCGAAATCCGCAAAGAGGCGCAAATTACAAATTGAAGAAAACCAGACCTTTGCGAGCAAGGATTTTAAGAACAAGATGCTGTACGACACCAGCAGGGTGAAACGCATGCCATCTCAAGATTTATTAAAAAGCAAAATGAAGAAACTACTTACTCGTTAAATACATGTATCCTTTGCTTTATGATGTTAGTGTGTAAGATTGTTCTTTTTTTTGATTTATTGAAATAAAGGCATTTAAAATTATCAAATATTCAATTATTTCTTGGTATTCTATTCTGTGAAGTAAATGTAAACAGGGTTGGAACTAATTAAAGGTCCCACCATGGGGATCTCTTAAATTATTATAAAACTGCTTTTCCTACTTTGGAGAATTGGGTATTTGGCAATTACTGCCATTGGCTTTCGTCGTTCAGTTGAAGAAAGTTATTGGTTATCGTTGATCCAATGATCAATGAAACCCTAAATACCCAACCTTCCAAGCAGCATAAGAGATACAAAGACGGTTAAGTTACAAAAATAGCCCTAGTACAGTTTCTGCTTGATATTTGTTAGAAAAATCTATTAGGCAACAAGCGGAAAAGACATTTAACGATATTTAATAATATTTTCATTTGTTTTTGTTTCGCATAACCTTAAAATTCCTACAATTTTTTGACGGATAACACGAAAACGAATGAACCAATTACACAATGTGTATATACAGATAAAACATAGCAGCAGGCATAGAATTTAAATCGGCATGCATTATATTTGAATTCAGAATAACACAGAGGATAGAAACATGTAAAAATATGCAGGGTGTTTCATTTAAAAAATGAATTTTTTTTGCTCGCTCTATACAGTGTGTCCCCGGATGAACGTAAGTATACGTATAAACTTCCGCCGAATTTCGAATTTTAGGAGGAAAAGTCATTCTTCATAAAAAGTTTTGCTTCTTCCAGCGAGCCCTCGGCAACTACCAAAATTTCGAAATAACATACGGGTGGTTGGAAATCGAGACAACGTGAAATCTGGTTAAGAACAAAGTACCTTTTATTTGAAAGGAAAGTGGAAGTATTACTAGAAAAAGATGTTTGTACTGTCAAAAGAAGCTCAAATATCTAATATGAATGTTGTATCTTAAAATTGATTTGTGGACGATTACTTGAATATTAGTAAAAAATGTTTAAAACTATGTATCTCGCAAACTTTTTGATTAATATACCAAGTGTTTTATATTTTTTTTTATTCTCTTTTCAAAACTGAAAAAATATATAGGGTGTTCCATATAAAAAGTCAGAAATTCGGCTTGTATCTCAAAAACTGTGCGTCTTAGAAAAATGTAACTAACAGTAATGGATTTTACGTTAAAAACTGCCTTAATGATGTTTATACAAAAATCAAAAATTTTCATAAACAAAAAAGGTTGCGATTTAGAAATCGCAGAATTTTGAAAAACACCGCGTAGCTCCTAAACGGTTCAAGATATCGAAATGCGGTTTTTACCATCAAACTCGTCATAAAAATCGAGCTCCAGACACCGAGGTCAGTTTTTGTCTAACTCGTCTAGAAACAGGCGTTCCCTTTTAAAAGTGTCAAATTTGGCCCACCCTGTACATTTTTGATGATTTTACAGGGTTTCTCAAATATTTATAGGAATAGAAGAAAACCTTTTCGTGACCCAATGCTACTTTTTCGAGAAAAACTCGGTGAAGAAAACGAAAGTTAGCTATCTCGATTCGTTAGGGAAATATCGGACGAAAACGAATTTTTCCGTAAAATTATTTTTCGCAATGTCTCAGTTGTTTGACAGGTTTGAAGGTATGTTAAAAATTCAAAAACTATTTTATTATTTATACGTTATTGTCTTTTGTAGGAATTGTTACACAATTATGTTAAAAACGAGTACCAAATCTTCGTTAGATTTTTGCTGAAGTAATTAAACATCTTCGTACGCTAGTTTTGTAACTGCGTTGAAAATGCGTGAAATTGTTTTTTTAATTATCTCACTAATAGCTGCAGAATAAGTATTGCAAGAGCGGAAACTATTCCTGATGTAAAAGCGGAAACCAAAGATTGGAGTATGATACTATGAAAAATTTAAATAAATTAGATTGCCTGTACACACAATAATCTGTGGGTTCAAAATAAGCGATTGAATAACTTCGCTAGTTCTCAATCGAACTATTTTATTAAATGTTTACATTCCAACACAAAACACATGTTTTTGTAAGGATAATACTGAACCTGAATTTCTGCGTCGGCTTAAACCAATAAAGACATAAAAAAGTCTCGCCTAGTGCAGACGTTTATTTCGTCTTTTCGTCGTAGTTTTAATAAAGAAACAAATTTATTTTTGCTGTACAAATATAATAACTTTAATAATCAACATTGTAAATTGGCAATTTACAAATTAATATGATGTAAGAATTTCCACTTTTTCGATCGCCTTTAGATAACATTTTTTAAATTTAATTGTTAAAGTATGGATTAGCACGAAACTAATCATCAATTAATGCAACACGCACAGAATATTTTAAACTATTAAGAACTTATCTAGTTACAAAATTTATCTGCTTTTAAAATTAACAAAAAACACGATACTTGACCTGTCTTAAGTACAATATCTGTGCATTAGGTCATGGTCTGCACTTTTATGACTTTTTATGGCCTCCAACTCGGAGAATAGTTGAAAACCAAGCTCCGCCGGAACATTTAAGCTGCATTCAGCGACCCTCAAACAATTTCTATGAAAAAGTAAAATAATTTTTATCTGCGTTATTATTGCTATCTGATCAATAGTTGTATAACAAATTTTGCTTCTTTTCTTGACCACTATTTGTGGTTTCAATTAGAGACACTCTGTATATTTAATATTTCCTCATGCGACGCTAAATAAATCAGTTCTGAAATCGATTTCATTTTTATGTTTTTATGGCTGCAAGAAAAAATATATGTATTTTGCTGAATTTATCGTGTGCATGCAACTTCTGTATCTTTACAAAAAATCGTATACTTTCTGGGAACGTCTGTAATTTCCCGGACCGTATTCATCAGCAATCTTTATCGTCATAGTTTTCCGCAATAAAAATTGCTGAATTTTTGATCGCCGCATTATTTATTTGGGAGGACGAAAATTGCAAACTGTAAAAAGCGATCTCTAAAACATTTCTGCAACAAAAATTTGAATTTGCAATAAAATTATTAGGTACCCTGTACCTGAAAAGAGAGCTTATTAGTTTTAGGATATTTTTGATTGAAAACGGCGCAGATACTTCAGGAGAATTTAAAGATAGACATTTTTATGAATAAACTTCAGTGGTTTGATATGTAGATGTGTAGTTTTTTCAAGGGAAGCTCAGAATCGAATTAATTCTTTGGCAAGCAATGACGTTCGTCTCCGTTTCGGCGGTTCCTATAGAAACCGGAGAAAATACCTTGGAGACGGCCGTGATCGCATGCAACGAATCGATTCAGCTATTGTGTGAATCCAGTCCCAGTGCGTGTTGCCCAAGATTGCCAACCTTTCACTCCGAAATTCCCTATAAGTCAGTTTTGCCAAACATGCGAAAACTAAATACTTCACGTGCGCGTTCAGAATTTAATAAAATCACAGCTGAATTCATAGAATTTCCTTTTTATTGTAAATTTGATTCTATACACAGTTGACGATTATTACAATTAACGTGCAACGGGCCATGATATTTTTTTAATAATTTGGCGTCCTGTTATACGACGTTTCCTTTTTAAATATTCGTCGTTGTCACTTCAATCATTTACAGTTGAAAGCTAAAAAATAGTAAACGATTACAGTTTCCTGCAATAGGGTACATTTTTTTTAAAGATTTTATTTGAAAGTAGGTAAAAATACGAAAATTTAGATATATTTCTTTTTTTTTTTTTGATAAATGAATATTAAAGCCGTAAAAAATTAAAGAAATTTGAATTGATTAAGTTCCCGCCAAAACGCGCGCTTTCTGACCGTGTGACGTCAATGTTCATATGTTGTCAAATCGTAATAAGTGAATATCAATACGAACACACAAAACTTATTACAATAAATAGTAAAACATATCAGTATTGTGCTGTGCTATAATGTAAAAATACCTGTGCAAGAACTCCGAATAAATTATTAATAAGCGTTTCACAAAATTTAGTGTTACTAACCTTACTTCTCAATGGCGAAAAGTTCCCGTTTCCACCACAAATTTCTCACCAACAAAGTAAACAAATATAATAATTTCTTTAAGATATTCACGTCGTAATTGTTGCTTAAATTAAAACTATATTTTTCAGCACATATTAAGAGCAAACATTCAAACTATTTGACAAGGGTCTGCATACAACATAAACGTCAAGGACAATGTATGAACACCGACGTCACAACGAATGGGAAGCCTTTCGAAACCACGTGATTTATATTCGAATATTTTCGGTTTAATTTATTAATTTAAGAGAATAATAAATAGAAACAGCGTACAAATTTGGTGTTTTCGCATGTGTTATTATTAGTAGTCTCAATTAGAGAGCTTTAATTAACAATTTTATATTATTGTCATGTACCCTATTCGAGGTGCTTTCTTTCGCTCTCAAAATCGTGATCCAAACGTGTTCTGATTCAAAAACAGACATTGGGCGCGTTCAGCGGCTGAGTTGCTTACTCAGCAATCGATTGTGATCGGCTCACATGAAGATAATAGCCAATCACAAACGACTGCTGAGTAAGCAACGCATCCGCTGAACGAGCCCATTCTTTGCTTCGAATCTCTCTGGTTTTAGAAACTTGTTTGAATTGAATTATGGTCATTTACAAATGAACTGTCAATCAAAAATTCAAGTCAGGTGAATTGTTGCAACAACTACTAATTTCAGGTCCAAACTGTTCGAAACACGATTCAAACTTTTAAGCGAAAGAAAGCACATTAACTATTAAAAGAAACGAAGTAAAAATATTAAAACAACCTAACCTTGCACATTTTGCAGCAATCAGAAACAGTATTGCCAACTCATCAAATTCCGTTCAAGTTCGTATGTGCCATTTTTAGAGAAAAAGAAAATCGATTTTGACGTTACAAATTAAATTATTAACGGCGCTTAATTATAACAAGAAAAATAAGAAAGAGAAACTAAAATAAAAATTATATTATTAAATAGAAGTTAGCAGCGTGTCGGTTAGCTTTTTCAAAAAAATTTTTTGCGTTTTTTTTTGAATGCAACGCGATCGTCACTTCTTTACGAATTATTGTTTCTTTAAGTTTGAAATTCATCCTCAAACATTTCCGCCCTTTTCTTTTTGAATTTTTCCTTGCGATCGTCATTTGTTTCTATATTCAAAAAAAAAAAAATGTAATTCTGTTGTGTTCTCAATTTTCTTGGATGATGTTGTCGTTATTGTTTAAATAAAGGAACACGTCCATCGTTTTGAATTAATAATTTGTTTTTTTTTTGTTTACCTCCTGAAATTATTTCGTTTCCTTTCGTGTTTCTTTAGTGGTTATCCGCGGTGAAATTTAAGATAGCGCAACTTTTCTATAATTTAACCATCTTCGTATCTCTTATAGTTTACGAGATCAAATTTGGTGTTTTCGCGTGTGTTATTGACTATAGTCTCGATTAGAGAGCTTTAATTAATAATTTTATATTATTGTCACGTACCCTATTCTCCTTTCTCCAAATTAGTACGGCTTTATAAGTGACACTTAAATATTTGAAAGCTTTCATATTTGACAAATTCGAAACTTTTGTAACATCCTGTGAAGTCGTGTTTAAAATTTTGAAGAAAGAAATATTACAGGAAACTACTTTTATTGGTTAGTTAATTGCCTACTGTCGGAAGCAAAAAAAAACTAGGCAAATTACAGTTTCCTATAAACTAAAGGACTTTTATTAGAATTTTTTTTTTGCCGATGACTTCAACTCACCATCATCAACTACCAATTTTTTTTGTACACAATTTGGAACTTATTTTACATCTCATTTGTTTCAAGCACGACCTACTGGATTTCATAAGACAGAGTCTCTTATCCGGCCTGCGCAATTTATTTATTTAGAGCAAATTTTCTCCGTTTTAGCGCTAGTTACCCAAATTGAAGTTTTTTGACACTTAAGCGTCACAAACATCAAATGATGTATATTTTTGACAGTGCGACAGTGCGAATTAATTAAAACCACTTTTTTATAATTAGTAAATTAAAAGAATAAAGTAATTAAACACGAAATTGCATTTTAAAGTTTCGCAAGGCAGGATCAAAATTAAAAAAAAAAAACGTGTTGTTTGAATATACCACACTTGGCTTGTGTTATTTATTTTGTAATTGTCAGAAAGGGCAAGTAATTTTTTAAAGAGTTACTGAATTACGTTACATCATAGAGTTACTCTTCGTGCCGCAACAAACAAAGAAGACTAAAGAAGCAAGTGGATGGAGTAAGGAAAGTTAAGAATTTTTTTTTTTATTTTGTACCTACCGTGTAAAATTTCAAACTGTTTTTCCTCTGCTTTTTTTTGAAAAATCGGCGGTAATTAAATCATTTATAGAATGAGTACTGTCTCTAAAAAACTATACCTGAGCCAACCGGAGCAAAGAAACACAACTTCTTCTTCTTCTTCTTCTTCTTCTTCTTATGGCAATTGGTTATAAAACCATGGGCCAGATTCTTAAGTTGGTATGACTGTTATTTGTTTTCATCCACTATATTAAACATTTTAGTTTAATAATTATAAATTCTTAAGTTAATTTTTGATTGAGTTAAAAAAAGAATTATTAGTTTAAGTTTACCGATCAAATACGCAGAACTGTCAAAAACCGCGGAAGCTGACATCCGTCGAAAATGACGTCGCGGTTATACATGCGTTTCCGGTTTTTTTTTTTTGATAAGTGGCGCCAGCGGAGAAACACTTGAACTAGTAAATTGCCCAGGCCGTATAGAGACGTTGCCTCGTGAAATCTAGTATGTCGTGGTTTCAAGAAATCTTGACATTTTTGCCTTAACAACGGACAATCTTTTCATACGCACCTTAAAGTGAGCTGCGAAAATTTCGTTTGTTGTCAAAGAAACTTGGGATATGACAAGCGAGATGCAAAATAAGTTAAAAATCTTGTATGACAAAGATACGATTACACTCTTCAGGTTCGATTGCAGATTCTGTCCTGGTTGTCAGTCAATTTTTGGGTTTGGGATCTAGCAAAAATCTGGACCAGTTATCAAAACCTGCCCGGACGTCTCCGAACTGCCGGAAAACGCGGCCCTGTCCGGGGAAATCCGGACCTATGACAACCCTAACAATACCACAACCTAGGCTTGTTTGGATTCATGCAAGAACAGTCCAAAACCGTCATGACTCATGTGCATGCCCACAACAAAAAGTGTTTTTCTTGTCTGGTGCAGGCCCGTAATGATTGTAGGGCTTATCCTTGCGAGAACCTGAACAAGCCTTTGACTATAAGTGAATCAATCTCCCCAATTCCTACAAAAATTTTAGATATTATTATCACGATTTTTTTTTTCAAGTATTTGCTGTTGCTATTTGACGAATATTTTATTGATCAACAGATAAAAGAGCGACATTCTATGATCACTTTTTGGCCTGACATTGCAGTAGGTTACACAAATTGAAGCGGATTTGCTACCTAATAAGTCCCCCACGCAAGGCGGCCATGCTTGCTGTCAAATCCGCTTCAATTTGTCTAACCTACTGCAATGTCAGGTCAAAAAGCGATCGCAGGATGTCGCTGTTTTATCTGTTCATCGCATTTGCGAATAAATTGGACAAGTCGTTTTTGGTCTGCAGTGGGAATGTCGAGCTACGTCTCCGCTGATGAAGCCCCAAACAGGTCTGAAACAGCTGTACAGAGGCTGCTCGAGGTTTTCACTGCAATCAAACACGATTTCCAACAGTTTTTTTTTTAATATGTTATTCTTAGCAGGCTTATGCTATTACCGATAATTGTCTAAAATGCTAAAACGTCACATTATGTTTGTTTTATGTTATCTTAAGCATGCTCATTGAGTACATTTTGGTGGCGTGCTTGTATGTGTTTGCCTACTTTTACACGGATTATTTGATTCGATTTCCGTACCTTCACAAGAGCTGAGGTAACACCATGGTGTACCCACACTGCTACCGGACGGAGCACAGCGAAACCAGAACCACCAACTCAACCTACGGCGATTACTACGCCCAGCAGCAAAGCAAAAAGATTCGAATCCAGCCGGAACTTTTGAAAATATTGCAGTACGTCGACACCAATCGGAAGGAGTTCATTAAGGACCTGAGCGATATGGTCGAGTTCCAGTCTGTTTCGGGATGCTTAACTCACAAGAAAGACGTGATTAATATGATTAAATTTACCGAGCAATGGCTGATTAAGTTGGGAATCAAATATGAATGTTTTCGTATTGGAACGCATGAACTTGAAGGGCAGATCGTCAGACTTCCGCCTGTGATTTTGGGAAGCATTGGAAAGGATCCATCTAAAAAGACCGTAAGTAATAAATGAAAATCATTGTGATGAAAGTTTCCTTGCTTAGATATTAACAATTCTCTCAAAATGTTGGAATTTTATTCGGCCGTATATGAATATCTCTTTCCTTATGAGGGAGGGTTAATAATTAAGGCAATATTTTTTTTCTATTTTTCAATAGTCTTCCATCAAGGGGTACACACTGGGTTCAACGTGATTCCAATTTTTCAGCCAGTTGGTCTCCAAAGTGCTCTTGACATCTTCGTTTCCACCTTACCAAATTTTCAAATTTAGGAAGAGGAAAGTTTTATGTCCGAAGAATAGGGTAGGTGAATGAAGAAATGCGCAAAACCGCAGTGACTTGGTGGTACATCATCTTTTTGTGCGCTAATTTTAGGCGTTTTCGTTTCTGTTCTTTTCTCGAATGGTCTAATAAAATTGCATTTTTGGCCCCTGGTCCCTTTTCCTGGTTTCCTGGTAAATGCCAAGAAAAACAGTGGCCGTCATCTTCCTAGCCGACAAAGTGGTCTTCGTCTCCTTCCCTCTCCCTCTCCACAGTTTTATTTTGTTTTGTTTTTTTTTTTTAACTCTGGACATACAACGTTCCTGAGGCTTCCGGAACCGTTGTCCGTCTGTTAGGTCCTTTCATTTTACCCAACACTTTACAGATCTCTTCTAAGCATACTTTTTTCCATTATCAACATTTTCGTTAACTAATTTGATTTTATTTTGCGTAGTGCTCTTGATTTTGGATAACTGTTTTCAGATTACGCACTGTGCATTCCAAGAAGTCTCTGTTAGGATTTGGAAAACGAAACCCGCTTTTCAGGAAACAGCCTGTGTATTAAGTTCGTATTTATTCTCGATTACACAATACATATTAAGAAACCGCATGTGTGCAAGTGCTGGAATATTTGAATTCGTTCTAAGTTCTAATAATCTCACGCCTTGTTGTTTTAACTCGGACGCTTTAGTGTATTCGATTTAAAATACTCCCGTCATAGAATGGTGTAAAATTCTCGACGCGTCGGAATTTTTCTGGTGCTTTTAATTAAATACATAATATCGTTTGGAGTTTCTATTCTTAAACAGAATTGCCTCATCTTTTGAAACACTTGCGAGCACATTTCATATGGTTCGTGAGAACCGTTCGAAATTAGTATTCCACGCGGTTGGACAGTCGCCGCCGCCTATTTTTTTTCTTCTGGACTAGTGTATATGAATTACAATTTTCTGCTAGTTAGGCGAGGCGCAAACCAGAGCGAAAACGCGCGCGGTGACAGATTTGACCTTTAACGCGATAGGTTTTTCTTTACGTCACGTTGATACTCTTCGGTTCCTGGTGAGGTCACAATGTTTTCAATTCGTGCCAACCGTTACTTAGTACATTTGGGGACATGGACGTAGTCAGGATCTTGTTTAGAGGAGGGCAAACTTCAAAATCAAATCTTGTATAATATTTTCTATATTGTGATATAGTGTTTTTTACTGTCACTCAAAACGTGTAGAAATAACGATCGAGCACGGTCCAAAAAAGATTGAACATTCTTGTTTCTGTACATAGAATACTCTCTGGTACTCTGAATAACTTTGAGTAATGTTAGGATGAAGAAAATGGATTTAAATTCCTAACCACTAAAAGTTTGTTTAAAAACTAAATACGTATTTCGGCAGCTATGCTGCCATCTTCAGTAGATACCATCTTCTTGATCACAAGAGAAATGATCGCAGACTCCAATACATTTTAATAATGTCAGGATTGCTTAAACAACTCAAGAAATACAAATGTTTTATTTTTTTCTTTCTCTCTGTCATCTTTGTTTTTTTCTTTATCTCTGTCATCTTTGTTCGTTGCCTTTTTAAACACAAAATTGGAAATATTAAAAACGCTTCAAAGTCAACCCAATTAAACTGAACGTAATTCAGACTAACTCCACAAAAAGAATTTTACAAGATATAAAATGATGATAAACATTTTAAAAGTTTTAGGGAAATTTGAAAAAACTAAGGATGGAAGAATGAAAGACAAAATGTTAAAATTAAATATTTTGATAATGAAAAAAGTAAAAATCCTAAATATTAAATACAATATTTAAAAAAAAATTTAAAATATTTTAACTAAACTGAACCTAACCCAACAAAACCGCAGCACACCGAATCCAACCTAAACCTAAATGAATCCAACTCTCTTTAAACACAAAATTTGAGACGTTGAAACGCGTTTCAAGGGCAAACCAATCTAACTAAAGTGAATCAAGTGAATCCAACCCAAGGAAGGAATTTTACAAAAGATAAAAAAGTAAAGAATTATCAAATGAATCGAAATAAAAATGTTAAAAATGAAATATTTAAAGGAAATTCGAAAAAATGTAGGAGATTGAAACAAGAAGCATCAACGATCCAAAAAAAAACGTTCCAAGGTCAACCAAACCCATTGCAAGAGAACCCGGTCGAAGAAAAGATTTTTATAAAAAAGAAATGATGATAAATGATAAACATTTTGAAAGTTTTAGGGAAATTTGAAAAAAACTAACGATGGAAGAATGAAAGACAAAATGTTAACATTAAATATTTTGAGAACAAAACAAGTAAACATCCTAAATATTAAACACAATATTTAAAATAAAAATTTTAAAATATTTTAATTAAACTGAACTTAAGCGAACCTAACCCAACAAAACCGAAGCAAAGCGAACCTAACCTAAACTAAACTAAATCCAAATTAATAATTAATCCAACTTCCTTTAACCACAAAATTTGAGACGTTTAAATACGTTTCAAGGGCAAACCAATCTAACTAAACTGAATCAAGCGAATCCAACTCAAGGAAGAAATTTTACAAAAGATAAAAAAAGTAAAAAATTATCAAATGAATCGAAACAAAAATAATTGAAGTTTGTTCTTGTCCGATGAAAATAGTAAGTACAAGTTTTTTTAATCTCAAACCGGACAGAAAAATGAAGGGAAACACACTCAACGTTTCGCTATAGATTTATAGCTTCGTCAGGAGTGAAAAAAATTAAATAAATTGGTTTATTTACTTTTTTTCACTCCTGACGAAGCTATAAATCTATAGCGAAACGTTGAGTGTGTTTCCCTTCATTTTTCTGTCCGGTTTGAGATTAAAAAAACTTGTACTTACGAAACAAAAATGTTAAAAATGAAATATTTTAAGGAAATTCGAAGAAAATGTAGAAGATTGAAATAAGAGACGTTAACGATCCAAAAATAAACGTAAGAGAAACGTTCCGAGGTCAACCAAACCTATTGCAAGTGAACCAGGTCGAAAAAAAGATTTTTATAAAAATATTAAAACGTAAAAAATTATTAAAAATCGAAACGAAAAATTGCAATTAAAATTAAAAAAAAAATAGAAGAAAAAAATTAATTAAAAGGAAGCTCAACTAATCTAATAACTCGTTTAACTCTAGGATTTTCGTTTCTTGAACTGTCTTGTGCTTTTGAATCAAACATTTTCTTGCGCTCATAGTTTATAGTTTTCCCTCCTTGATCTTTCCTTGCGTGGTCTTATTCCAACTTTCTTTTTCTGCGTTTTTAAAACAAATATCCGAGCATCTCCGCTTGAGCAACTCAGCCAACCTAAGAGTAACAACAAATTTTGTTCTAAGTTTTAGGAAAATATATATATTTTTTTAATTTATTGTTGCATAGCATACCTTTACTTCTTTGTGGGTTGGAATGGGATAAATACATTTACGAACAAACTCTCAAAAAAAATTCAAATGTTAGGTCTTTTTGAAACTTTCCTACGTCCAAAAACCCAGCCGCCATTTGTAAAAGAAAGGCCGATTGAGAAACATCCTTGCCAAACTTCGACATGGTCCTTTATTTTGGCCAGTGCGGCACAGGGTCCTTTCAAATGATTTCAACTGTATACAGGGTGATTCAACATTGTTTCTCAATATTTTCAAGGTCGACAGAGCATCAAAAAATAAGGTCAACTTTCTGTTTTTTTTTTTTTCAAAAGTGAAATAATGAAGCAGTTATAAGCCTTGAAATCGAACTAATATTAAAAAAAAAAAATTGTTGCAAATCGTTTTTGATTGCAGTGAAAACATCATCAGCCTCTGTACAGCTGTTTCAGCCCTGTTTGGAGCTTCATCAGCGATCGTAGGATGTCTTTGTTTTATTTGTTCATTAATATTCTAAACTCAGTACAGATCGAACTAATATTTGAAACTCAAGTACAAGGTATTACAAAACAGTTGTTAGATCCTTTCTCTTTTTTTTTTTTTAGAGGTGGTTTTCAGTATTTTATTTTTATTCACTGGTACATAATTATTTTTGAATTTTGCCCTCGTTTTTTTTTTGTTGTTAGGTCTGCGTGTACGGTTATTTGGATGTTAAGATACCTCACCGAGCTAAATGGAACACTGATCCCTACGTCGTCACCGAGATCGAAAAGAAATTGTACGGAAACGGAGTCGCCGCCGGAAAAGGACCACTGATTTCATGGTTTCACGTAATAGCAGCGTTTCAATCGGCACAAATCAGCCTACCTGTCAACGTCAAGTTCATTATCGAATCCATGTACCATCAGGACAGCTACGGCCTAAAAGATTTCCTGGCTACGAAAAAGCTGGATTTCTTCTTCGATGTGGACTACGTCGTTTTCTGTGACTCGCAGTGGCTCGGCGATAAGATGCCTTGCATTGTTTACGGATCGGTTGGTATGGTCAAATTTAATCAGTCTGGTAGTTGCACAAGAGTTTTGCTGTTGTTCAATTTATGTAACTCTTGATGGGAAAATTTGATAAAAAAAAAAATATTTTTAAATTTTTATTTAATTTCAATGATGGCATTTATACATACACTATATTAAAGCAAACCATAGGCAATTTTATACTGAATGTGCTATGCCTACTGTAAATATAACGACGTGTTTTTATATTATCGCAGAACCGCGCATTGCGGCCTACACCTCGCCTGTTGGCATTATGAGGTAGGCAACTTACCTTGCTTCTAAAGGCAAGAGGGCGGGAAAATACATTGTATATTCCCACCCTCTTGCCTTTAGAAGCAAGGTAAGTTGCCTATCTCACAACAATGTCATGTACCCGGTTGTTTTGTAAAGTAGGCTGGTAATTCCTCATAATGCATTTTTCTATAGGAATTGACGGTCACCTACCCTTAGGTGTCGTGTTGGTTGCCTAACTTACGTTGCCAAGACGGCTGCCGTGTAATTCGCATACGGACATGCGCTCCATATTACCAACTGCCTATGCTCCAAGTCTAAATGGCAAGACGAACGGCTTAAAGCTGCATTTGAACTAATAAAATAACTCAACAACCCATGTAGAGAGTTGTTGAAATTTGCAACTAAACTGTCAACACGTTGCTCAGTTTCGAAACTAGCTACTGACATGTATTTTTTTAATTTGAAAAAAAAAATCCTTTGGATTACACCACCTCCCCTCCACGTCCTCGTCATTGTTCATCCAATCATCAGTCAGCAAGTGAACATCGATGATAGCTTATAATACGAATCACATTATCGGAGAGTCATTGATAACAAATTAATTACCCCAAATAGTCTCAACATACAGTATTATTACCTATTCATTACATAAACAAAAACACATTATTTTAGTGCCCGCAAATTAATTTATCCTTTTGATTCAAAATTAATTTAGTGTTAATAAAATTCACAATATACTCCAATATTTAAGAAATGGGTTTTAGGTAGGGATGCATATTTTTATAAGTACGGGACGGAATTGTATATTTTGTTCGGTTTATTTCTCTACGAAGCGGCAACGAGAGCGTGTGCATTTACATGTCGCCGCAACGTTATGCGTTTGCCGCCTCGTTTGTATTTAATCGTACACAATATACAATTCCGTTCCCTGTTCATAAGTATCGATATTTTTTGGTTATCGAATGGCATCCGAACATCGATTCTTTTAAAATACCGATACTTTCATTTAAGAATCGGAAAGTATCGCAATCGTCAAATTAATGACAAAAGCTTAAACCCACTATAAAAGAAAATAACAATCTCGCCTTCTCGCTTCAATTACTCAACCTGTTACGGTTTGGAAAACCGCTTTCAAAAGTCACCCTATACATTTCAAGTTTTAAATCGCACAAATTTTCCTCGGAAAGAAACATAGTTATCATCGTGTGAACGACGCTTTTATTATTTATTTTATTTATCATCATTTTCGTTGCACAATGATTTTTATAACACAAAATTGCGTCCCACGCCTCGATCTAATTTTGTGGTACAAGTCGCAGACTTTTGTGTATCATCTCAAAACGCTCTGGCAATGCAGTTTCGCCATGATAATTGTGTTAAGTGTTAAACTTTGAGTTTACACTTTTAGCCTTGGTTGCATAATCTTTTGCAAGCGTCCGTAACTACACAGCACCGTATTTCGTGGGAATTAAATCGAATGTCTAATCTAACCGTCGAGACAGGTCGTAAAACTCTCCGATGCCGTAGTTTTTTGTGTCCGGTTCCTTGCGATTTACGTCTTTTCGTCCACTTGTTATTTTCACGGAAATATAACTCACATTTGACGTCATTGCTTATTGTTGATATCATCTTTTAAACACGGTGGGCTTTTGTTTAGTATACGTTGGTTTTAATTCGTCGAAGCTCTTCCCTTCGTAGTTATGCGCGTAGCCAAGTTTGGCTTTATTAATTTGTGGCGTGCACGCAGCATTCAGTCGTCGTTGTATTATAACATTTTTTTTTAATGACTTTACGTTCTTCCTTCTAATGGCCGTTTTTATAATCCGATTCTAAGGAAGCTTTAATTTTACTTTTTAATTCCACTTTAAGAATAGAATTAAGACCCAAATAAGGCTGAAATAGCTATACAGAGGCTACTTGAGAGATTCACTGCAATCAAAAACGATTTGCGAATTTTTTTTAAACTTTCACTATGCTTTGACAGCAAGCATGCCCGCCTTGCATAGGATGACTTATTATGTAGCAAACTGGCTTCAATTTTTCAATCCTGCTGCAATGTGAGGTCAAAAAGCGATCGTAGGATGTCGCACTTTGGAATGTCCAAATTTTTTTGTCGGGTATATTACCAATATAACCTTGAACGACTTAAGTAGAATGAACACTCGAAATTTTCTCACCACTAACGTAAATTGCGGGCAAAATTAAATTATACACATTACAAAAATGTTCGCGATAAAATTGTTAATTTTAACAAGGTTTCCACCCACCGGAAAAACCTGGAAAATCGGGAAAATTCAAGAGATTGACAAAAAGTGAAATTGTTTTTAATATTAAAACAACTTAAATATTAAAGTAATTATTTTTTTGACTAATTTGGTCGATACGTGGTGGAAATCCATTTAAACGTAGACGTAGATGTGAAAAAAAAACTAATCTTTTGTACTCACATTTTTTCCTTTTACATCTACGTCTACATTAAAATAATTAAGAAAATTGCATAATCTCAATGAATAGTGAAAAGTTTATCACGAAAAAATATGCTTAGGGCCTGCAACGGCCGCTACACAAACGACCGTGTTCATTGGGTTGCCTAAATTTAAGGCTGTTTGTTTTTCTTTTACTTTTTTGGAAAAGTAGAATTATTTTTTAAACATATTATTCAAACTTCAGTTTGTAATAAATTCTTAAAGGCGAATCAATATCCTTCTCCGTAATTTATAACACCTGTAAATTAAAAAATAAATAAAGTCTATTATTTTCATTCTAAAAAAATCGGGAAGTCAAGGAGATTGAAGAAAATGGTTGAATATGTCGGTTGTAAATTTCTCAGTTTTTTTTTTTTTTGACAAAATGTCAGGGAAAATCTGGAAAAAGGGAATGTTTCAATCAAAATGAAATGGGGGAACCCTGTTTAACTTTACTTGAGGATGAATGGCTCCATGATGTTTGTAAGCTAAAGCTTGCATATTTGCTTGAAGATATCATTGTCGAAGCCGGTCACAGACCTTTGATAATAAATATTGACTCATCAGTTTCATTACTGTAAAAAGTAACTTTATTTGAAGTTTTGTAAATTTCGTGTGATTAAATTTTATGGCAATAAAATATGTCGGCTTGAATTTTCAATTGTTTAGTTAGTTTGTCAATGTTTGTCAATTGTCATTAAGCACATTTCAGGTTTGATTCACTTCAAAGTAACAGTGGAAAAAACAGAAGATGCCAGAACGGAACCCAAAGAGGATTTGCTGAGAATATTCGAGAATATCAGCGACAACGAGGGCAACATTTTAATTCCGAAATTTCATTCTGACGTCGCTCAAATTACCCCAGACGAAGAAAAGTTGTACCAAAACATAGAAAACTTTGATCCATCGAGCTTGAGGTAAACGAACCAATACTGAATTGTAATTTTTATCCTTTCGTGTTGATTTTTTATGATGAAATTTATACAGGGTGATTCATATTGAGTGTAACAAACTTTCGCATTTTCCCGAGGAGATCATTTTAAGTGAATAATGTTATATGAACCTAGACACTATTTCACTTCGTTACAGAATTTTATTGGTTTAGTAACAAATAGCAGTTTATCTGCGTATAAAGTGTCCAAACAGTAAGTGGTAACTGTTATTAATAACTGGAAACTATTATTACAATTTATTAACCATTCTTAAGAGAAAAAATCAAGGAAAAAAGACATAATTTTTTATAATCGCCTGATCTCGAAACTGTCTTTAAAATTAACCACGAAAATGTGGAAGAAAGAAACAATTTTGAAGGCCATGTGACGCTTTCAATTTAATTGAAATCAATTAATAAACAAACCTGCACTTATTTGCACGCCCCGGTCCTCAAGATGGAATACACAGACCCTGGCTGTCAGGAGAGTCGATCTAAGCAAAAGCGCCACCTTGTGAATATGCTGTTGATTCCGCCTGACGGAAATCATTCCACAGGGAGAAACGGGGGATTCATATTGAGTGTAATTATTTAAATGTATACGTTTATTGACGTCACAGTTTGGTTACGTGTAGACTGACGTAAAACGGTATTTAAAATACGGGAAATTAGAAAATTAGGGTTGATTTGTTTCGTCATTAACTAATAAACAAGAGCAAAAGCAAACAGGAAGGAAACTTTACCTCGGCCGATTGTAGTGCGTAAATTCTGCTCGCGAAAATAGAAAGCGCCGCAAAACAGTCGCCTGGCCAGCGAGAAGAATTGCGAGGCGTGAACAGTTCAATCCGTTTTAATGTTACAAAACACGCGAACCGGCGGTTAACGGCGATAATAACTTATTAATTTACTTTTTGAAAAATATAAAAAAAACTCAACTCGTTAATATAAAGGGAAAAAAAAACAACACGAGAGCGTAGCGCCAAAAAAGAATACTAGATAAAATGTAAAAGTGAAAGGGACTTATCCTTTTTGTCTCTCTTAACGTTGCCTCGACGTTCAGCGATGCTGGACAACGCTCGGACACGTGAGTATTCGGCTGATATCTCTTCAGCGGATGCGAAATGGATTCCGGCACTTATCCAGATAATACAAAAAAAACGTTCAGGTTCGAAGACTACCCAACAGGTGTCCATAAATAGGCCAAGAGAGGAGGGGGGGGGGCAGGGACACACCCAGGGGAATACAATCCCGAGGAGGAATGACAAGCCAAAAACAACCGCCCCTTAAATAAGCGAGGAAAAAATTACATTCAGAAATTACAACACAAAATGACGTGGTTTACCTTACGGTGTAAGCGGCGGCAAATAAGTGGTCAAGTGGTTGAACGCGATGAATCCACCTGCCTCGGTTTGCAAAACTGGCTCCTAACAATTTCAGCTTCAGTATGCGCCTTTCATTTATTCGCTACCAAACGAAACTTCTTCCACAATTTCAAAATCAAATCATTCGGAGGCAGACTGCGTCAAACCACGTTTGAGGTCTTACAACAGATAGAGGGAGGGATCGAGGATCAGATAAATCAATCCTGCGCGGAGATCGACACCAACCTAATTACATCCAGGGGTGCCAACTCGTAAAAGCAAAATCCGCACCTTACGGCCAAGCGCAATGAACAGTAAACAAATAAAATAAATTGCTTACGTGCAGTGCTTTCATAATTCCGCTTAATTTACTCGTTTTTAACACGTATGTTAATATAAAGGGAAAAAACAACACGAGAGCGTAGCGCAAAAAAATAGATAAAATGTAAAAGGGAAAGGGACTTATCCTCTCTCTCTCTCTCTCTTGACGTTCCGTCGACGTTCAGCGACGCTGGACGACGCTCGGACACGTGAGTATTCGGCTGATATCTCTTCAACGGATGCGCAATGGATGGACTTACTTATCCAGATAATAAAAAAAAAAACGTTCACGCTCGAAGAATACGCAACAGGTGCATCCAAATGGGCCAAAGGGGGGGGGACACCAAGGGGAATACAATCCCAAGGAGGAAAGACAAGCCAAAAACAACCGCCCCTTAAATAAGCGAGGAAAAAATTACATTCAGAAATTACAACACAAAATGACGTGGTTTACCTTACGGTGTAAGCGGCGGCAAATAAGTGGTCAAGTGGTTGAACGCGATGAATCCACCTGCCTCGGTTTGCAAAACTGGCTCCTAACAATTTCAGCTTCAGTATGCGCCTTTCATTTATTCGCTACCAAACGAAACTTCTTCCACAATTTCAAAATCAAATCATTCGGAGGCAGACTGCGTCAAACCACGTTTGAGGTCTTACAACAGATAGAGGGAGGGATCGAGGATCAGATAAATCAATCCTGCGCGGAGATCGACACCAACCTAATTACATCCAGGGGTGCCAACTCGTAAAAGCAAAATCCGCACCTTACGGCCAAGCGCAATGAACAGTAAACAAATAAAATAAATTGCTTACGTGCAGTGCTTTCATAATTCCGCTTAATTTACTCGTTTTTAACACGTATGTTAATATAAAGGGAAAAAACAACACGAGAGCGTAGCGCAAAAAAATAGATAAAATGTAAAAGGGAAAGGGACTTATCCTCTCTCTCTCTCTCTCTCTCTTGACGTTCCGTCGACGTTCAGCGACGCTGGACGACGCTCGGACACGTGAGTATTCGGCTGATATCTCTTCAACGGATGCGCAATGGATGGACTTACTTATCCAGATAATAAAAAAAAAAACGTTCACGCTCGAAGAATACGCAACAGGTGCATCCAAATGGGCCAAAGGGGGGGGGGACACCAAGGGGAATACAATCCCAAGGAGGAAAGACAAGCCAAAAACAACCGCCCCTTAAATAAGCGAGGAAAAAATTACATTCAGAAGTTACAACACAAAATGACGTGGTTTACCTTACGGCGTAAGCGGCGGCAAATAAGTGGTCAAGTGATTGAAAGCGATGAATCCACCTGCCTCGGTTTGCAAAACTGGCTCCTAACAATTTCAGCTTCAGTATGCGCCTTTCATTTATTCGCTACCAAACGAAACTTCTTCCACAATTTCAAAATCAAATCATTCGGAGGCAGACTGCGTCAAACCACGTTTGAGGTCTTACAACAGATAGAGGGAGGGATCGAGGATCAGATAAATCAATCCTGCGCGGAGATCGACACCAACCTAATTACATCCAGGGGTGCCAACTCGTAAAAGCAAAATCCGCACCTTACGGCCAAGCGCAATGAACAGTAAACAAATAAAATAAATTGCTTACGTGCAGTGCTTTCATAATTCCGCTTAATTTACGCGTTTTTAACACGTATGTTAATATAAAGGGAAAAAACAACACGAGAGCGTAGCGCAAAAAAATAGATAAAATGTAAAAGGGAAAGGGACTTATCCTCTCTCTCTCTCTCTCTTGACGTTCCGTCGACGTTCAGCGACGCTGGACGACGCTCGGACACGTGAGTATTCGGCTGATATCTCTTCAACGGATGCGCAATGGATGGACTTACTTATCCAGATAATAAAAAAAAAAACGTTCACGCTCGAAGAATACGCAACAGGTGCATCCAAATGGGCCAAAGGGGGGGGGGGACACCAAGGGGAATACAATCCCAAGGAGGAAAGACAAGCCAAAAACAACTGCCCCTTAAATAAGCGAGGAAAAAATTACATTCAGAAATTACAACACAAAATGACGTGGTTTACCTTACGGCGTAAGCGGCGGCAAATAAGTGGTCAAGTGATTGAAAGCGATGAATCCACCTGCCTCGCTTTGCAAAACTGGCTCCTAACAATTTCAGCTTCAGTATGCGCCTTTCATTTATTCGCTACCAAACGAAACTTCTTCCACAATTTCAAAATCAAATCATTCGGAGGCAGACTGCGTCAAACCACGTTTGAGGTCTTACAACAGATAGAGGGAGGGATCGAGGATCAGATAAATCAATCCTGCCCGGAGATCGACACCAACCTAATTACATCCAGGGGTGCCAACTCGTAAAAGCAAAATCCGCACCTTACGGCCAAGCCCAATGAACAGTAAACAAATAAAATAAATTGCTTACGTGCAGTGCTTTCATAATTCCGCTTAATTTACGCATTTTTAACACGTATGTTAATATAAAGGGAAAAAACAACACGAGAGCGTAGCGCAAAAAAATAGATAAAATGTAAAAGGGAAAGGGACTTATCCTCTCTCTCTCTCTCTCTCTCTTGACGTTCCGTCGACGTTCAGCGACGCTGGACGACGCTCGGACACGTGAGTATTCGGCTGATATCTCTTCAACGGATGCGCAATGGATGGACTTACTTATCCAGATAATAAAAAAAAAAACGTTCACGCTCGAAGAATACGCAACAGGTGCATCCAAATGGGCCAAAGGGGGGGGGGGACACCAAGGGGAATACAATCCCAAGGAGGAAAGACAAGCCAAAAACAACCGCCCCTTAAATAAGCGAGGAAAAAATTACATTCAGAAGTTACAACACAAAATGACGTGGTTTACCTTACGGCGTAAGCGGCGGCAAATAAGTGGTCAAGTGATTGAAAGCGATGAATCCACCTGCCTCGGTTTGCAAAACTGGCTCCTAACAATTTCAGCTTCAGTATGCGCCTTTCATTTATTCGCTACCAAACGAAACTTCTTCCACAATTTCAAAATCAAATCATTCGGAGGCAGACTGCGTCAAACCACGCTTGATGTCTTACAACAGATAGAGGGAGGGATCGAGGATCAGATAAATCAATCCTGCGCGGAGATCGACACCAACCTAATTACATCCAGGGGTGCCAACTCGTAAAAGCAAAATCCGCACCTTACGGCCAAGCGCAATGAACAGTAAACAAATAAAATAAATTGCTTACGTGCAGTGCTTTCATAATTCCGCTTAATTTACGCGTTTTTAACACGTATGTTAATATAAAGGGAAAATACAACACGAGAGCGTAGCGCAAAAAAAAATAAGTACAATGTAAAAGGCAAAGGAACTTATCTTCTCTCTCTCTCGACATTCAGTCGATGTTCAGCGACGCTGGACGACGCTCGGGCACGTGAGTATTCGGCTGATATCTCTTCAGCGGATGTGGAATGGATTCCGACACTTGCTTATCCAGATAATGAAAAAAAAAGCGTTCAGGCTCGAAGAAAAACGCAACAGGTGCAGGGGCCAGGGGGGGGGGGTGCAGGAGAATACAATCCTAAGGAGAAAAGACAAGCCAAAAAGCCCCTTAAATAAACGAGGAAAATATTGCATTCAGAAATCACAACACAACATGACGTGGTTTACCTTACGGCGTAAGCGGCGGCAAATAAGTGGTCAAGTGGTTGAACGCGATGAATCCACCAGACTGCATCGAACCACGCTTGATGTCTTACATCAAATAGAGGGAGGAATCGAGGATCACATAAATCAATCCTGCGCGAAGATCGACACCAATCTAATTACATCCAGGGGTGCCAACTCGTAAAAGCAAAATCCGCACGTTACGGCCAAGCGCAATGAACAGTAAACAAATAAAATAAATTGCTTCCGCTTAATTTACGCGTTTTTAACACGTATGTTGGCCTAAAACGAAATTATCCAAGTTAAACCGTAGGTTCTTGAGTACAGAGGGCGAGAACAGGAAAATGTGTTATTATTTAAATTAAATGTATTTTAAAAGAACTTACAAGCTACCTACTTATAGATAATGATATGATGTTTATTCCCAAAACAGAACTCTAATTTCGAATTTTTTAAATAGGCGTCGTTTCAAAATCTTATAAAAATATCATTCCTCAGAGATAGACTGCCACCGCATCAGCAAAACTGGGACAAAACCAAATTGCTTATGCACTTCTGGAGATTGCCGTCCATATACGTGGATGACGTACAAGAATGCACGTGCGAGAAGAAAGATTTCTCGAAGGTGATGAGAGAGTTCATACTTAAAAACGTGCCCAAGCAAATCGTCGACAGAATCATCGAGCAAACGCTTAGGCACATAAGGCATCTTTGCGACAAACTTGAAATACAGAATAAAGTAGATTGTGATGTTTTGTCGGAGAGTAGGCCGTGGCTTGAAGATTGTAGATCTCATAATTTTGAGGCGGCGAGAAGAGCAACAATTCAGGTGAGACTTATTTATGTTTTTAATTCTATTATTATTTTTAGCATGAAGGTTTTTTATGAACGAATACATGCACGTCATATACAATCTGTCAAGCAAGCAGACAGACGTCCGCGGAGAGTTTCAAGATTCTGTCGCGCCAGGCTCTGACGCATATAACCTCGCTAAATCAACACAATAGTTATTTTTGAGTTCAATTTTTGAAATTGCATTTATTTATTTTCTTTTAACGACAGGTGTATAAGGAAGATCCAAACATGATCATAGATGATAGAGACTACAAGGTCTTGAACATTCTTCACGCGATATTAGAAAAGAACATGTTGCTGCTTCCTTTAGGGAACAATTCTACCAACGCTTGCAAGGAAAATGAAAACATTTCGACGAGAAACTTTTTCGAAGGAACTAAACTTCTTGGAGCATACCTATTCCAAGTGGCCGGTACACATGACAACCGTTAAAATCTATATTTTTTTACGCATTTATTATGTATGTTTTGTATGTGACATAAAACACTTTTCCTTAGTTGTTTTTTTTTTAATTTGTTTTATTTTTTATTTGATAACATTTATGATGTTGGTGGAATAGTAGGAAGGGAAAAACAGGTTACGAAAGTATTTCTAGAGTACAGGCGACATTATTTTCAACTGTACATACAGGATGTTTAAGAAAATGTTGGCGTGTAGGGATTGAATTTTTTTAAACGGAACATTCTGTATATTTTTACAAATTTAGATGCTGAAGTAGTTGCCAGTTTTTGTTTTTTGTTTTTTTTTAATTTGAATACATTCACTATTTTTCCAAAATTTTTGTCTCAAAGTTAATTTTGACAAATTTTTGCTTACCCTTGGACCGGTTTAAATTGATTGCTATCGAAATTAACTCGTAACCATCATAGGAAAATTTCGTATGTGGATGAGCGAATTAATTTTTATTATTTTTAATTTTTAAACGGCGGAAAAATTAAGTTTGGCATTTAATTTTGACTTTTTTAGTTTTTTTTAATTTATCTTGTATTTTATTTTTCCTTGAGTTGAATAGAACTAGGTTGGGTTATGTTGACGTCGAAATTGAGCTCTGTTTTGATTGATTTTTAATTTTCAACAATTTTCATACCTACTTTTAATTTTTCATACAATTTTTAAAATTTTTATTTGTATTAAATGGACTTAGGTTGAGATTGGTTGAGTTGGATTGATCCTGACGTTAATTGAAGTTCATTTTAATTGATTTTTATTTTTTTTTTAATTTTTATTGTAATTTTTATTCTTCTACTTGCGTCAAATCAAATTAGATTGATGTCAGTTGGATTTAAAAAAAAATAATATTAAAAAAAATTACAATAAAAATATTTAAAAAAATTCTACATGGATTAAATTAAAAAAAAAAACATATACAGGGTGTCATTGAAACAATCGTATACACAGAGGCAATTCAATTATTTTATTTTTTTGCGGACATCGAAAATTTCGCGCGATCAACGACCTGTGTATTTAATATAATAAATGTTTTTTTCTGTTTAAAAAAGGAACATCTGTTGTAATTTCAGAAACAAGAGAAACACAGCGATGGAAAGGTCACAGGGTAACAACTCGAAAACTACTTGGACTAGACCCACGATGCGACCCATCAATTCGGACTAAAATTTAAAGCAGAATTCAAAAATGGAATAATACATACAGGGTGTCACGACAAAATATCTACAACTTTGGTGTATATCTGGGCAACTTGAATATTTTTTCTCCGTCATCATCGAGAACTTCACGGAAACGTCTAGAATTTTCGTATTTAACATTTTTATCATTTTAAAAAATAAGCAAAATACAGGGTGTGACTACTGACAAGAGAACATTCGCAATAACTCTAAAACTATTTAAGCTAGACCCACGATGCGACCCATGATTTCGGACTAAAATTTAAAACAGAATTCAAAAATGCAAAAATATACAGGGTGTTACGACCAAAAATCTGTAACTTTGGTGTATATCACACAATGCTCGATTGTCTTCTCGCGGACTTCATTGAAAACTTCACGGAAACGTTTACAATTTTTGTATTTAACATTTTTCCCATAAAAAAAACAAGGATAATATAGGGGTGAGTACTGACGAGAGGACACTCTGCAATAACTCGAAAACCACTTGCGCTAGACCCACGATGCGACCCATCAATTCGGGCTAAAATTTAAAGCAGAATTCAAAAATGCAAGAATATACAGGGTGTTACAATTAAAAACCTGAAGCTTTGACGCATATCTACGGTAACGCGATGTTCATTGTTTTTTTTTTTCGGACAGCAAACAAAATATTACATTTAAAACAAAAGACGGAGGGGGGGGACTGTTATTAAAAGCCAAGTTTGAATTCAAGTGAAAACAGAAAGTTGGCGACAGTTGGGTTGGATAAAGTTGGCAATTTTGTACCGTTTTGGCGCCCCTCTTGCATCGGCGCCCTCACGCCTTGCTTACCCCGCCTTCCGCCGGTCCTGCCGGCTCGTTTTAAAAGGAGTTTTATTTATCTAAAAAAAAAAAAACCCTTTACAGTTTGCTGAAACGACGAATCGGGCCATTTATCCCCAACTTGTAAAGTTTCTGATAGATAACTTATGCTAAATTAAATGTTATCGTCGTAAGCATACAATTTATTCTGATTATCCAGATTTGTAGTTTATATTTAACCATGTGATTCATTGTCATACTCATAATTGTCATTTTGAGTAATGCGATTACAATAAGAAAAGTTGAACAAGAGCAATTGAAACAGTAAAAATAATTGCACACATATTTGCCTGCTTAAAAATTTCCTAACAAAAAAAGTGTTCCGGTTTGTACCCTATTGTAATGGACCTCTGCATTTACTGTTTTCAAGAATTAGAATTCTTGGCAACGGCTGTGTTTATTTTAGTTCTGTTCTGCAAGATTGAATTTATTATATCGAGAAATGCAAAACTTATTTCCAAGCTTAAAGAGCCAGGGTCACTTTTTAAATATTCAATCAAGGCGTATTAGCTTAAATTTATTTATTTATTTTTTAGAAGTTAGCAATCTAATAGAATTTGCAAGTATAAAACACTATGGTTTTCATTTCGTTAGCTGTATTGTCATTTTCTATATCTTTTTCCTTTTATTCGCAAATGCTCGAGCATCTTAAACTCCAATTGCATAGAGCAGGGATAGACGAAAGCGCAAACCCCACTCTCGATTGTTTGGGAGAATTCAGACTTGAGACAAACAGACGACCGACATATAAATGCAACAGTCCAGCTGCTTTCCTAACAAATTAAAAAAAAAGAGCGTCGGGAGTTTATAAGTTGGTATATACATATACATAGTAACCTCTTCTTACAACAAACTAATTTATTTAAAACGTTACACTAATTTATTTAAACCGTTACACTAATTTATTTAGCATAGCATATTTATTTAAACACAAGTCAAGCTATCAGTTGTTAACTTCAATGCAAAGTATTTTTGGACCCCCCGGCCGATTGCTTAAATATCCCGGCTGACGAAGATTTGAAACCGTGCGGCGATAGAGTGTCTACCGAATTTTCTTTGCCCAGAAAATTCCGCCTCGCAAAACAGACAGGTGTTCTCGAAGCGTCCAGACTTGGCACGCCAGGCTCTGACGCATATAAGACTGATTCGTCACGTATTAGATCGTCACAACATTATGCATGGTGACATATTAGAGTGTATAATATGTAGTATGACTTGTAAGGACATTTCGGGCGTTGTCATGGCGACGCATACAATACAACGCACCCTGCTAATTGGTTTTCGTACTCCGTGTAATCAGAGGCGGCCTTAATAGTTAGTTGCGAGGCCCCGGGAGAGAGATTTTTGCGGGACCCTTGCGGTAAGGGAAAAAGATTTTTCTCTTTGCATCATAAAGACCAAAAAAAAATAATAAAAATAATTTTTCCAACACACCAATATAACCTAAGCGACCGTTATTTCACATGCTTCATTTTTTTTAAATATGTCGTTATTTGAAAGTGTGAAGTAAAAATGTAACCATGGAAACAAAGTCACGTGTTTTAACATGTTATTTAGGCTGTTATCGATCACTTAATAATTAAACTAAACAAATTCGAAAGAAAAATAAAAGAAAAAAAAATGGTACGGTTAATTGATAATCAAAATTAAAACAAAATACCGTAAAATTTATTAAAACAGAAACAAAAGACGGTCATGGATGGATATAGAAAGAAAATAAAAATGCATGAAACTAAGAATAAGACATCTGTAATGATCTGTAAATATTAAAAAGATTGAATGTAAAACGGAATAAACTTAAATCAAGTACCTAAATGAAAAAAAAAGAAAACAACGGAAGTCAATCAATCAACGGTATCAAATAAAATCAAACAAAAATAAAAAACGAAAGATGATAGACGCAAATGAAAATTATATAAAAATCTTTTAATGTAATACCTTAAAGTAAATATATTAAAAGAAAAAAATAAAGTCATCACATAAAAGAAAGGACCCAAAATGGGGATCAATTGAAGGGAACAAAATATAAAATAAACTCAAATCGAGTAAATAACAAAAAATAAAAAACAAAAGACGATCAGCTGATAATTTAATAAATTAAATATATTAAAAGAAAAAAATATATTAAAAAAATAAAGTCATCACATAAAAGAAAGGACCAAAAAGGGGATCAATTGATGAAGGGATGAAAATGTAAAATAAACTCAAATCGAGTAAATAAAAAATAAAAATAAAAAACAAAAGACGATCAGCTGATAATTTAATAAATTATATATATTAAAAGAAAAAAATATATTAAACAAATAAAGTCATTACATAAAAGAAAGGACCCAAAAAGGTGATCAATTGATGAAGGGATCAAAATGTAAAATAAACTCAAATCGAGTAAATAAAAAAAAATAAAAAACAAAAGACGATCAGCTGATAATTTAATAAATTAAATATATTAAAAGAAAAAAATATACTAAAAGAAATAAAGTCATCACATAAAAGAACGGACCCAAAATGGGGATCAATTGAAGGGATCAAAATGTAAAATAAACTCAAACCGAGTAAATAAAAAAAATCAAAAACAAAAGACAATCAGCTGATAATTTAATAAATTAAATATATTAAAAGAAAAAATATATTAAAAGAAAAAAATATATTAAAAAAATAAAGTCATCACGTAAAAGAACGGACCCAAAATGGGGATCAATTGAAGGGATCAAAATGTAAAATAAACTCAAATCGAGTAAATAAAAAAAATCAAAAACAAAAGACAATCAGCTGATAATTTAATAAATTAAATATATTAAAAGAAAAAAATATATTAAAAAAATAAAGTCATCACATAAAAGAAAGGACCAAAAAGGGGATCAATTGATGAAGGGATGAAAATGTAAAATAAACTCAAATCGAGTAAATAAAAAATAAAAATAAAAAACAAAAGACGATCAGCTGATAATTTAATAAATTATATATATTAAAAGAAAAAAATATATTAAACAAATAAAGTCATTACATAAAAGAAAGGACCCAAAAAGGTGATCAATTGATGAAGGGATCAAAATGTAAAATAAACTCAAATCGAGTAAATAAAAAAAAATAAAAAACAAAAGACGATCAGCTGATAATTTAATAAATTAAATATATTAAAAGAAAAAAATATATTAAAAAAATAAAGTCATCACGTAAAAGAACGGACCCAAAATGGGGATCAATTGAAGGGATCAAAATGTAAAATAAACTCAAATCGAGTAAATAAAAAAAAAATAAAAAACAAAAGACGATCAGCTGATAATTTAATAAATTAAATATATTAAAAGAAAAAATATATTAAAAGAAAAAAATATATTAAAAAAATAAAGTCATCACGTAAAAGAACGGACCCAAAATGGGGATCAATTGAAGGGAACAAAATGTAAAATAAACTCAAATCGAGTAAATAAAAAAAAAATCAAAAACAAAAGACGATCAGCTGATAATATAATAAATTAAATATATTAAAAGAAAAAAATATATTAAAAAAATAAAGTCATCACGTAAAAGAACGGACCCAAAATGGGGATCAATTGAAGGGATCAAAATGTAAAATAAACTCAAATCGAGTAAATAAAAAAAAATAAAAAACAAAAGACGATCAGCTGATAATTTAATAAATTAAATATATTAAAAGAAAAAAATATATTAAAAAAATAAAGTCATCACGTAAAAGAACGGACCCAAAATGGGGATCAATTGAAGGGATCAAAATGTAAAATAAACTCAAATCGAGTAAATAAAAAAAAAATATAAAACAAAAGACGATCAGCTGATAATTTAATAAATTAAATATATTAAAAGAAAAAATATATTAAAAGAAAAAAATATATTAAAAAAATAAAGTCATCACGTAAAAGAACGGACCCAAAATGGGGATCAATTGAAGGGAACAAAATGTAAAATAAACTCAAATCGAGTAAATAAAAAAAAAATCAAAAACAAAAGACGATCAGCTGATAATATAATAAATTAAATATATTAAAAGAAAAAAATATATTAAAAAAATAAAGTCATCACGTAAAAGAACGGACCCAAAATGGGGATCAATTGAAGGGATCAAAATGTAAAATAAACTCAAATCGAGTAAATAAAAAAAAAATAAAAAACAAAAGACGATCAGCTGATAATTTAATAAATTAAATATATTAAAAGAAAAAAATATATTAAAAAAATAAAGTCATCACGTAAAAGAACGGACCCAAAATGGGGATCAATTGAAGGGATCAAAATGTAAAATAAACTCAAATCGAGTAAATAAAAAAAAATAAAAAACAAAAGACGATCAGCTGATAATTTAATAAATTAAATATATTAAAAGAAAAAATATATTAAAAGAAAAAAATATATTAAAAAAATAAAGTCATCACATAAAAGAAAGGACCCAAAATGGGGATCAATTGATGAAGGGATCAAAATGTAAAATAAACTCAAATCGAGTAAATAAAAAAAAATCAAAAACAAAAGACGATCAGCTGATAATTGTAGAGAATTAAATCATATCGAATAAAAGATAAACTGATAGTTAAAAAATCAAAATAAATTAAGTGAAAGCGATTGAAAGAAAAGGCAAAGGTCGACCAACTAATTATACAGCGCGGATAAATTCAGTACTTTTCAAGACAATTATTTTTTTTCAAAAAAACGTTCGGACCCGCCAATTTTGTCTAATTGGGGAGCAGCATTTTGCACCCCGAAGTATTAAAAATAGTTTTTGGAAAGGGTACATATAAATTTGTATAAAATTGACGGGTCCGAACGTTTTTTCTTTTTTTTTTTTTGAAAAAAATGATTATCTTGGAAATATCGAATTTTGTCCGCTACTTAAGTAGTTTCCAGACCGTATTAAAAATTGAACTGTGTAAGTCAAATAGGGAATTAGAAAAATGAAGACAACACGAAAATAAAGATACAGGGTGAATCAAAACAGCGGTACTGAACGCAATTTTTTTTTAATTTCAAATGGCATATGGCAAATACTATTGAAGAAAATTGACTTATGTCATTTTGAAATTTCTGATATTTTGCTTAGTACGATAATCACCCCGTAACAATAATATAAATTTAATAGTGGCTTAAAATAAGTTAAAGTATCAACTACATCTGTACCAAAAATCTTTTTTCTAAAATTAAAAATAAATAAAATATGAAAAAATAAAATAATGGCTGTCAACGACACTTTTTTGACAAAATGTTAAATATCTTCAGAACGGTTAGACTTAGGCATAGATTATGTTATATAAAAAATGTACAGAATTTTATAGGTAATCCAAATTTGGCATCATGTGTAAGGTATGCCGTTTGAAATAAAAAAGTTGCATTCACTACCACTGTTTTGAATCACCCTGTATAGGTGAAAGTGATTTTATGTTGTAAACTTCTAAATTTTAAAAGGAAAATGTTTTGAAACTATTTTTGTATCTGAAGTAGTTGTCGAGATATAACCCGAGAACGCACTGTTGGGACACCCTGTAAGTTTTTTTTAAATTAAATTAAGAAAAAATTCTTTAAAAATGTTCAAGATGCCCACCATGATGACGTATGCAACCTTCATAACGTATCTCCATTTCATTTTATTACACTCGGTTAAAACGAGATGATGATTGCGTTTTCAACTTATATTTGCGTCTTGTTTTAACCTCATGCGAGGAAACGAGATGAAGATACTCTCAGGGTGCCACTGGTTGCACAAGTGAATCGAAAACGCCGTTAATTCCCCTAAACGAAAGCGTTATGAGCGAAAAATCCTTCTATAAATTGATGGCACTTTGTTTTGTTAGCATTTTTGAAGGTTAACTGAAACAAACTTAACTGAAACAAAATGTTTACATGCATTTTTAATTATTTTAAAATAAGATTCTGCATGTGATGCTTCATTTTTTTTTTTTTTTTTGCTATTATGATTCACTCTGTATATTTTTCCTCGAAAAAGAAAATGTTCGTATTATTTTGATTTGGGAACACTCTGTATATGTCCCAACAATTTTAGCTTGTACCAAATATAACCGGCAAAATTTTTTAGGAATCAAAAAGAATCAAGTTCGTTTCACGAATAACGGAAACGCCTTTATTTACTCTTACCGTATAAATTCATATTTATGAGAAAGTTGCAAGTTATTCGATAATAAATAACTTCGTTGTAATGTGTGCTATCATTTTTTGTTTGTTTATTTTGTTTTGATACAAAGTCTGCGCATAATCTTCCGACGAACATTGAAAGTGAAATGCTTATTTGTACACTACTGTCGAAAAGTTTTAAGACGAAAAGCAGTAAATCTGTTGGAATTGGAGCCCGTTTGAACTTAGAACCTTCTGCATTCGAGCCTCCCCGTTTCTCTCTCCCTCTCTTGACCAGGGGATGAGCAGGGTCATAAAATTCATTCACGAGAGCAGGTAATCTGTTAAGCATTTAATAAGGAAATTCCAGGTAATGAGAACTGAGTAATTTGTAATGTATTATGACAGTAATTATTAATCAAATTAATTCAGGTATATAGTTATATTTTGTGAAGTCATGTTTAGTTTGTTAATTGTTTTTAGTTTAATGTTAATAAAAATGATACCTACCCGGGTTTTGTTATATTCTATTCTGATTCAATTTAGATTTTCATATTTAAATTGTTAACGTAATTGAAAGATATTAAATCAAAATGTTTTAAACTGCCATAAGTTCGGAATGTATTTAAATTTAAGTTTGAACGTGTTATTTATTGTTGTTGAATAATAAATAAACAAAGTGATCAGAAAAGGAAAATACTTTTTATGTTTCATGTGTTGCAATTAAAAATTTCCAACGCTAATTTAGATCAAACTATTATACAGAGTGAAACAAAACGAGTTAAATAAACCAAAATTATTTTATCCTATTTTTTCTGTATAAATCGAATGAGTAACAAAGTATTTTTAATGACACGTTAATTTTTAATTGGACTTATGGCCGTTTTCATAATCAGACTTTAAGGAAGCGTTAAGTCAATTTAAGAATGCGGAAACAAATGTATTTTTTTAGATTAAAAAAACTTTGAAATTAAAATCCTATTATGAAATCGGACCTTACTGTTATGTTAATTAATTCATGAAAACGTATGATAAAGAATATTCTTAAAATTGATGCAAATTTCTGTTCATGAAACCGGTAATTTAAATACAAATTGAGGAATTTAAGCATCTAACAAGAAAATGAAAATTAATACTAAGGTCCGGTTTCTCCATTACAGTTTAACTTTAAGCCCAGTTTTATTCCTATGGAAACAATTATCCTTGCAATTGTTACTATGGGAATAAAGCGAAGTTTAAAGTTAAATTGTGATGGTGAAACCGGGCCTAAGTAAGATATTGTCCCTAATATTTAATCCTGTTTAAGTATCTTGCGCAGGAATGATTTTATACCTCTACATCCTATTACAATTTTAAAATGTTGGTATTCTAGAAAATTTCCGGTAATACCGTGTATTATCCCAATTTAGTGTGTAGGTACACTTCTGCTATAAAGTTTTCGGAGTACGAGACATGCCACTGGCAGTAAGAAATTTTATGTTTTGCAATTATGAACCTTATAGCTTTTACAACCGCACCTGCTACCCCGATAATAAAACCGGTCATCGCAAACACAGCGATTTAACACAGATGCGAACTTATTCAACCAACTTGAATAATCTGCTAGAAAGACTTTCATTGTAGTTTAATGGATAAGAAATTTAACAAAATTTATTTTCTAAATATTATAACATGTGTAGTAAATAATGTGTGCATTATGAAATTAAAATTTCTGAAACTTTGGCAGTTGAAATTAAATAAGTCAATAAAATAAAATCTGTTATTTTCGTTAATTAAATTTAACTTTCTAGTTTCATTAAATACACATATGTTTTGCAACTAATTAATAGCTTTGTTGAGCAGAACTTCTTAGCATTTATATTATTATAATAAGAAACAAATTTAAATAATCTAGCTCATTCTATATATTTTTTCAAATACTCAAAAATCATTCACATATTTTCACAAAATAAATGTTATACGATTTAACCATTTTCTCTTAACTTCTAGATTAATGAAAACTTGCCAAACTTTGTGGATGAACTTTTCAACTTATTTTACTGATGTCAGATTTGAGAAGAAACTAAAAAGAAGAATATTATTTTTTCCTCTGTGGCGTAGAATGAAATATGTATATTATTTTTAACGCAAGTATTGCAATTTTTAAGTATTACACATATCATTCTATATTCTAGGAGTTTAATACTATATTTGTTAAGTTTCCCAAATTTGTATGATTCTGAATAATTTTAATGAGTTAATTATTCGATCAATAAGTATCATCAGTAAACTTATTATTTAAATGAAATTAAGTTATTTTAAATTTATTTCACTGTAAATTCTTACAATATTATATGATACCGTATAAAAAAGAATAACATACACTGGAAAAAGTATTCAAGACTTTATTATTGAGAACAACGAAAAACTTATTACAAGTAAAAACAAAACTAAAGTAAAAATTAACAAAACAATAATTCACGTATATATTTACGGAAATGCTTCAATAGCATAGTAGAAACCGCTTAAATAGCGACATCCTGCGATCGCTTCTGCAGACGAAGCCCCAAATAGGACTGAAACAGCTGTACAGAGGAACGGGACAAAATAACTAGAATAAAAATTGTGAGGTCTTCTATTTACTTAAAAATAAATAAAATCGAACATATGTCCTAATTGTTATTATTTTCTTAAAATTATCTGAGCTTTCCGTTTGGCAAAGCTTGTCGGTGAGCTAATAAATCACCCTGTATTTTATATTTACTAAAAATCTATTTATGTATTTCTGTTAATGAAAATTTTAGAATCCACAGAAAAACATACACAAACTACAAACGAATAAAATTTTTGTGAAGTCAAACAAACCAGAAGTGTATAAAGGCAGAAATTTGGTATAATTATAATTTTTCAGATTAATTAACATCGTCGATCCTTTATAGCAATTTAACATTTATATGTCTTTATAATATGATCTGAAATCCTGTTATTTAACAATATAAAATATTCTAATTAAAAAAAAAAACATTTTTTGTTCAATTTTTAAGTTAAAGCAAAAGAGAACAAACAAATTCGCCACCGCGTTCGCGTTCGCAACCGCGCGTCGCCTCAATAAATACTCGGAACCATAAACATCTGCACCGGCCGGGGTTTAATAGGACCTAAGTAAACAACCCTCCTATCGGGGAGCGGAGAAAGTGTCTCTGTTCCTTAAGGTTCGAAATATATTAGGCCCGTTTCAATAAGGTTCAAATTCGAACGATTTTATTGCTTTTCATTTCGAAACTTTTAAGCATTAGTGTACACAGAGAAAAATCATTAGTAAAAAGTAACACAAATTGTAGTTAGAATGAAGACGGAAACAAATTGTAGCAAATATTCGCACAACTGTCGGACTATTTACTACAATTGTGTTAATATTTGTTACAATTTGTTTCTGTCTTTATTCTGACTACAATTTGTGTTACTTTTTACTATTGATTTTTCTCTGTGTATAAGAAGCTGCGAACTAATTATCTTTTAGTATTGAACAATTTCTTGTGTCGGAAAGTTTTGTTTAATTTCGTTGTGAAATGGAACGCAGAACACATACTACCGAAAGAGATAATCATTCCATTGTATGTATATTGTCATAGGACCAACGATACCTGTTATTATTACTGGAAACCGTAACCAATATTTATTTATTAGGCTTGCCGCTGGCCGTACCATAAAAACGGTCAGCCGGCTAGATGTTGTTAAGGTTCATAATTGCAAAGTACGGATATTCGTACGGCTAGTAGCATTTCATTTCGTCTTAAAACTTTTCGACACGACTGTACTACCACCAGTAAAAAATATTAACAGTATTTTCTTTGTAGTAAAAAATCCACATGGACTCTGATAATATTTTTACATGACCGAGTACTTTATATTTATTTTTATAAATCAACATTGATAAACAACAAGATCAATACTTACTACCATCCATTACAATCGAGTCGTTGAAGGTCGTTGCAGCAAAGGCGGCGCCGTTCGGGGCATCCCCTGATTTCGAAAGGGAATAACGCATGCTTTGAATTATTCGAGTGCCCGAGTCTTCCCAGTGCTATTTGCGCGAAGGTTTTGGTGAGGTGTTTCAGCAAGTATGTGGCGTCTCTTGTTTTTCATTTTTTCCGTGGTTTTATTAAATGTGTACCACGTGGAAAATCGGATCACGTAAGCATTCGAATAAATAAATGATAAATATACGTATTGTAATCATAAAATGATAATAACAAAGTCTAAGATAGTCGATTAAAACTTCTAAAAATACAGAATAACGACCAGAATGGGTCAAGGTCACAGAATTACTGATTTGGTTTTTGTACAAATGCCATTTTCTTGTTAGAAATAATTATAATTACCAAGTAAATAAATATTTAGTGTCAGTAAAGAGAAGCATAAATAATACACGATGCGTTTGTATTATCATACTCAGATAACTAACTATGTTTGTAATTATTAAGAACAATAAAATATAACAATATTTATTATTATGTTACGTGAAGCTATGTTTTATGTTTTTTTTTAATCTTTTCTTCACAGTATACCAATATACCGCCAGAGAACCCCGAGGGAAAATGCCTGGTTAATGCCGAACATTGAGGAACATGGCATATGGTTGGATTGGTTGAAACCTCATCATAACAGCACAAGAACAAATGATACAATTCCGCTACTTCGTTATTTAGATGTAAGTTATAATATTGCATTATTTCATTTTATCTCATTAACGTATGAACAGTGATTTAAAAATAAAAGAGAAGAAAAAGAAATAGACTGCCGGTAGATGAAATTCTTTTGGCAAATATACAGGATGTGTCACTAACCGTGTCTTCTTCGCCGCTCATTATTTATAGAACGAGATAGAATTTTTTTTCAGGGAGAGTTTCTGCCTACTGAGTTCTAAAAAAAAAAAATTAAACATCCAGATTGTTCTGTAAATTGATATGATGGCAGCTACAGATTTTTTTTAATGGATCACCTACATTATATTCTTATGAAAAGACGCAACTTTTGATCCTCTACACAGCGGTATGCAGAATATTTACATTTATTTAAAAAAATAAGAGTAAATTAATGTTTTGTTGGAAAAGGTCTGATTTTCTACTTCAGTTCTTTTTTTTTATAAAACGTATTTTCTGTCATCTAACAATGAAAACAATAACATTATAAATTAAGGTATAAGAAATAACCTGGGTAACAGATCTTTTAATTTTGTTTTTTTTTTTTCTAATAATCAAACCTGTGAAATTGTCAGATTCTTAAATTGTTGTTATACTTTTTTTTTTGTTTTAATGTAACGCCCACTATGTATCTTTTTCCTCTTCAAAACTGTTGTTATACTAGGTTTTCAGTTTCTAAACCTTACAGTTTTTTAATTATATTTTTTTACAATTTTACTCTAAAATCAATAGTAAAGGGTTTTTTATTGAACCGTATTTAAAAAAAAAAATAATGCAATTAAAAAAAAATGTAATGCAATTTGCAATTAAAAAACAATTTAAATGCAATTAAAAACAATTGTCGCATGCTGCCACTATTTTACCGAACACCTTGTATGTACGTGTCTAAATAACTTTAGGTTATAGATAGTATTCATCAGGCAGAAACTCTCTGTGAGGTGTGAACAAAAAAAAAATTCTATCTCGTTCTATAAATCAACTATTATCGAAGACGGCGCGCTTAGTGGCTCACCCTGTATAAAAATAAGCAGCAATTTAAGACAGAGAGAGGACGTGAATATTTCAAATTGATGTTTTCTCTCTCTCTTAATTTGAAGTTTAAAGCAATAACAGGAAACAAAATGGTACACGTCGTGTACATATTTAGGATTAATAATGAATCGACAAAAAAGTTTGATGAAATTCGATAAAATTTTATACAGGGTGTAATTTAATTGATTGCTAAAAATATGAAGAACAGATTCCCGAGCTGATATTAAGTGAAAAGTTTCTTTAAACTTGTTGGCTTAAAATCCTGCTTCGACTTCGATGGACACGGTCACGTTAGTGATAAAATTCATAACATTTTTTTTTTTAATATACCTACATTTTTTTTATGAAGAATTTTCGCAAACCCCGTAACCCTGTAAGACCTCCCCCCGCCCCCGGATCCCCCCGCGGATTATTCCGGAACGGATTACGCGATAAAAACGTATTAAAAATAATTTTCTATACATAATAAAATTCTTATTGATGATGTAAAAATATGTGATTCCGATATCTATTTATTAGAAATGGGCGGAAGTAGGTTAGAATTATTTGTCGATGATAAGTGTGTTTATAAGTAAGCAACAGAAAAAATGTTGATAGGTAGACAAATAGACAATTGACAAATAGAACCAAATTTACACTTGGAAAAATTTCCATCAATTATTTGATATAGGCTAAAAGATCGAATCATATTCTTTATTGTTGATGATTTCTTTTAATTTATTATTATTATTTGGACTGTTTTGCTATATTTTCTAAAATCCTAAGAACTCTTTCGACCTCTTCTTCGGTATTCTTCATTGACACATTGATTCGCTTTTTTTTGGATTCGAAGAGTTGATGATTTTCGACCTACTCTTCAATTTTTTTTCTCACTCTTGCGTGCACCTTAACACATTCGTTCTCGCTCACATTTCTGTTCTGTACACGGAGCATTGAAGTTTAAGAAATACAGAATGTCGATTTTGAAATTAAAAAAAATTACCAACAATAAAAAATGAGATACAATTTATTTCATTGAAGATGAAACAACATTTCATGAAATTTTTTGCATCACTAACGTAAAGTACTGATTTCAATACACACTGACACTGGAAAACCTGTTTGTAAATTCGTAATAGCAAAATAATAATAGAAACAGGTGATGTGGTTGGTCGCTTGTAGGTTTTATTCTTTATTTAAATTTTTTGTCCCAACATACGTCGGGACCTCAAAAAATTTTTATAGACTCATTTAATTGTTCCTCTCCACGGAAATCTTTAGTAAAAGGCGAAAGATTTATTCGCTTTGAAGAGAAACCAAAGTACCGTTGAAACGCAACGTTAGAACTTTATGATTGTCAGCGCTGAAAACATCTACAAGCGATTGACCACCGCCATCTAGTAGATAACGGCTCAATTCTAAGACGGCTGTTTCAGGAACGGATTAATAGAGTTTCATGTACCGGGTTTAAATCTTTACTGAGGTTTATATCTCCGATGCGGGGCAGGAATTTTAGTTTAAAAAATAATTCAGTTATTGATTAATTTTTAGCTAGTTCTATTCTTTTTTTAATTAGAAATATAAATCAGCTAGAAGCATTTAACTTACTTAAACAAATTATAACAGGTACATCTGCCTACACCCCTATAAGCATGTTGGTATTAGTTAACTTAATTGTTTTTTGTCTCGCAGAATAAATAAGACGTTGCGATAGCACGATAGATATTTAATGATATTGTCTTTTTTTGAAGCAGTGTTGTTCATAAACATAAAAACAATTTAAAACCGTATTTTATACATAACAATTTTTTAATATACTTTTGTTACACGTCGACAGTTTTCTGAACATGCTGAAGATGCCTCGCTGTTCACCCTCGATGTTTAGGTCGCGTTCGGTACCGTGACGTAAAACAAACTTACAGTTTTTTAAAAAGAGCCGTGCATATCGAAGAAGTATAGCTGCACGCATTTTTGATATGCATGATTCTATACTAAATAAAGTTATATACAGGTGTCTAAAAAGTCGACGTATTCCTCTGAGGGAGTGTCATTTGCAATTGATTTGACGATATTATGCATTATACAAAATGAAATGGCTAATGAGATATTTTAATTTTTGTGTTTTCCTTAGAAATACGCTCCCTACTAATATTTATTTAACATTACTCAGAGAGTGTAAGAGGTTTTCTTAATATTTATGATTTCCTGGTTAGACTAAATAATAGTACGTACTACGTAACAAACATTACATTAAAAACTTTAATAAGTTTGAAATACAATGGCTGAAAAGACACATCTCTAAAAAGAAATCCAACCTACTTAAACATTCATTCTGACTTATTTCCAAAATTTGGTAATACAATCAACTTGCAAATTATTCTAAAAACTTCTCTGATTTATTGCCTTTCGAATGAGGGTATTAAGTTTTTAGTAAAAATCTGTGTACATCATACTTCCATCAAATAATAATTATTAAGTGCGAGATAGAATATTCATTGTTTTCAATTTAAGAGGACAACAGCTTCTGTTAAGTATTAGTTTTCTATAAACTTCAGTTAGAAATCTCTTAAAAAGTCCCATGACTTCACAAAATTGGAAATTAAAGAAAATTGTTCCAGTGTAATCTCAAAGTTTGAATTTTTCGGTTTTTAACTGAAGCCGATTCCTCAGGGCCAAAGAGAATTAATGGAAAGTGGGTTTTCCTTCAAAGGATGGCCATATTAAATGATATTTGTTTTAAACTTAACTCCGACCAAAAACTGTCGTAAATATTTTTCAAATTCAATTATTAAGTAGGACTTAATAATTCTGTTCAGATATGTATTAACGCTAAGATACATTTAATAATAATTGTCGATGTCAAACTCTGCAGTCGTTAATTGTAAATTTCTGAATTCTGTTTAAAAAATTTGTGCAACCCCTTCCCTGTCATTAATTTTTGTTGATATTGTCAAGTTCTTGTTGTTCAGTTTTTTTCTGTTGTCCTTCTCTGATGGAGTGAAACGAAAGTACGAAAAAGGACAAGATTTTGCGTACGAGCCAGAGGGAACTAATTCGAAAATCAAACATAATTAAAAATGTTGAATATAAATTTATTGAATTTTATTTATTAGTCTCTATTTGCTGTATAATAAAGACGAGATCGAAATTCATACGTTCATCTAGTATTGTTATCCTATTAATGGAAGTAAAATACTTTTACTAAAACTTAGTACCTCACTGGAAAGGCAATAAATCAAAGGATTTTTTGTAATAATTTGCAAGCTGATTGTATTATTAAACTGTGGAAATGAGTCAGAATGAATGTTCAAGAAAATCACCTTCTAGTTAATTCTCTTTGGCCCCGAGGAATCGGCTTCAGTTAAAAACCGAAAAATTGATACTTTGAGCTTACACTGGAACAATTTTGGTTAATTTCCAATTTTGTGAAGTCACGGGACTTTTTAAGGGACTTCTCAACTGAAGTTTATAGAAAACTAATACTTAAGAGAAGCTGTTATCCTCTTAAATTGAAAACAGTGAATATTCTATCCCACACTTAATAATTACTATTTGATGGAAGTATGATGCATACAGATTTTTACTAAAACTTAATACCCTCATTCGAAAGCCAATAAATCACAGAAGTTTTTAGAATAATTTGCAAATTGATTGTATTACCAAATTTTGGAAATAAGTCAGAAGTTCAAGTAGGTTGAATTTTTTTTTAGAGATGTGTCTTTTCAGCCATTGTATTTCAAACTTATTAAAGTTTTTAACTTAATGTTTGTTGCATACTACGTATTATTATTTAGTCTAACCAGGAAAACATACATATTAAGAAAACCTTTTATACTCTCTGAGTAATGTTAAATAAATGTTGGTAGGGAGCGTATTTCTAAAGAAAACACAAAATTTAAATATCTCATTAACTGTCGCATTTTGTATAAATCATAATATGGTCAAATCAATTGCAAATGAGCTCTACTAACACTCCCTCAAAGGAATAAGTCGATTTACCAGTCATCCTGTATATAATTTCTAAATAGAATCATGCATATCGAAAATGCGTGTAGCTATACTTGTTTAGGTCGCGCCATCTAAACATCGAGGGTGAACAGCGAGGCATCTTCGCCCTTAGAATGTAAATGTAATTTGTAAAACACAATTTTCAGTCTGAATTTTATGGTGAGATTAACGTCGGCCAACCCGGACAAAAAATGAACGTAGTATTCGATACAGCGTGGTCTTCATCGTGGATACTGTCCAAAGACTGTCCTTCGAAAGTTGTCGGCTGCTGTAAGCATTATTTACATCGCCAAAAAAAAAACTTGTATTGGTGCCACTAACAAATTTCAGGGTTCCATAATACGTATAATCACAAAAAGTCCTCTACACATGTATTAACTAACAAAACTTTCATCGCCAATGAGGGCACTTACAATTTAACTGGATATTATACGATCGACACAATATCGGTAAGTGACAGCTAAGAAAACTGTTTTTTTTTTTTAAATTTCATACGTAAAGTACTGAGTCTTTTAGGTGGCCCATTCAAGAGTCAATCAAACTTTCATTGAAATGACGAATGTGCCTTATTGGTATATATTCAGTAAGTCAGATGGAGTCATTGGCCTGGGTTTAAAATACTCAGATGAGAATCCTTTCTTCTATAATTTAATGCAACAAACCAACATAACGAAACCGATTTTCTGTATCTATTTAAACAGGTAATGCCGGGGCAATTAGCTACATAACTAAATTTGTTTTTTTTTTTTTTCAAATTCTATTTATTTTTTGGTAGAGACGAGTCTTCTAAAAAAGGAGGTAGCATCATTCTCGGGGATATTGAGGAGAAGCACATCCATCGCACGCCAAATAACAAACCAGAAAACATAACTTACGTACCTGTCAATGTGGGGACTGGTTTGTGGGAGTTTAATATGAATAAGTAAATTATGATTATGAACTTAGTAACTAAGTATTTTGATTAAATTAAACTTAATTTATAGGGTGTACGTGCAAGATGGTAAGAAAGTGTATCCGATTTGCGACTCAAATTGTAAAGGTCTGGCTGATACCAGTAGTAATTCTATCATAACATCGAAGGAATATCTTGAGAAATTGAATAAACAGATTGGAGCAAGACCTTTTATGTTAGGAAAATATGAGGTATGTATATGTTAGTATTTAGGAATAGGTAAGTAGTAATTACTTTGACATACTCATTTAAATATCATTTTATGTCACTTCATATTTGTTCTTTCGAGGTAAATTTAAGGCGTTTGTCAAGCAACCAAAATGACTCGATTTCGAATCTCGATTGCGACGGAAATTTTTCTGTCAAAATTTAGTTTAGTGTTTTTTTACCTAATTTCCTTTATCTTTTAATTTTCAGGTGGATTGTGCTTCAATCAATAAATTACCTTTCGTCAATTTTATAATCGGAGGAAAGAATTTTACTCTGACAGGAAAAGAATACGTACAAAAGGTAATTCGATTACACTTAAATAATAATAACCACTTGAATCTACGGGTAAGACTAAAAATGAAGAATATTAAAAAAAACATGTATTAATAAATCTATGAGTAAGACATAAAAAGAGAGACCGCTAAACGATTAAACTAATCGAAAAATTGAAGTTAAGCCCGGTTACCCTGGTAGCAGACGGATGACGTTGTTTTGACGTCATTTAAACGTGATGTTGAACCGTAAAGATCATTCGGCCATATCGTTACCAATTAATGACGTTTCTAATACGTACCGTTACAACGTTAATATGACGCTCTTTGCTAACGTCATTTTGCCGTCATTTCGACGTGATAAAACACCTATTATTAACTACTAAATATTTGGATTCAATTACTAACTGGCGTTTAAAGGTTTGTTCGGACCATATCATTTGAACGGTTCGGATAGGCTCAAAGCAATCGTTCAGACAATTTGTTAAATGTTCGTATCATAAAATAACTGAATGATTACTTTGAACCATTCCAGCTAACAGAGTAACATCGGAATTACGTCATTGACATCATATGTCCCGAAAGTGACGTCAATATGACGAGTCATACGACACGTATTAATAACGTCGTGAAAATGACGTCATTATCACGTCAATATAAATGAATGAATAGAATGTTATTATGTTTATTTTTGAAAATTATTAGTTTAGAGAGAGACCAAGAGACGCGAGTTTCATGCTGGAACTTTTTTTTTTAATCATATCGCCGCATATAGTTCTAATATTTCTAATATTGTATTCCTGGTCAATAAATCATTATTATTAAAAACATTCTTGAGCCTAAACAAAAAGTATAAATAATTGTCTTGTGTTGTATAAACAATTGTTAAATTAAGGGAAGTAATAACAAGTAAATAGTTGTGAATGTAAACACAAGATTTTAGCACTTGGTAACTAATGCAGCATGTATAAATACTCGAACCTTACCGACAATTTTGAAATGAGCGACGAGATCTTCTCAAAGAAATTCTCAACGATCTAGAATAGTTACTATAAAGCAATAACTTTTGTGAAAAAGATGTAGTGATTAAGACGTCGCTCTGACGTCTTTTGGATGTTAGTGACAAAGATGACGTCATGATAACGCCCGTTTCACGTCACTCTGCTAGCCTGGAATTCTGTACTGTTCAAATGTTGTGTTATGAAACGTCTTTAAATGACGACAAGGAAACGTCATCAACTAAGGTTTACGAAACGTCATAAGAAGACGTCAAAGAAACTACATCAACCAACGTTTTTGAAACGACTTTAAGTGACGTCATTTTACTTGCGAATTATACGAGTCAAGCAAACGTTATTTTCACGTCTTTTTTAAATGTCATTAAGATGATGACTGTACCTAAGAGTGTCGTGATGAAAACGTCTTTTTGCTCTCTGGGCAAACAGATGACAACTCTATCCAGTATGAACTTGAACTAAATTGAAGTGATTAAGACGTCGCTTAGACGTCTTTTGAATGTTAGTGCCAAAGATGACGTCATGATAACGCCCGTTTCACGTCACTCTGCTAGCCCGGGATTCTGTACTGTTCAAACGTTGTGTTATGAAACGTCTTTAAATGACGACAAGGAAATGTCATCAACTAAGGTTTACGAAACGTCATTAAATGACGTTAAAGAAACGACATCAACCAACGTTTTTAACTGACGTCATTTTCCCTGCGAATTATACACGTCAGGCAAACGTTATTTTCACGTCTTTTTTAAATGTCTTTGAGGTAATGACTATACCTAAGAGTGTCGTGATGAAAACGTCTTTTTGCTCTCTGGGCAAACAGATGACAACTCTATCCAGTATGAACTCGAACTAAGTTGAAGTGATTAAGACGTCGCTTAGACGTCTTTTGAATGTTAGTGACAAAGATGACGTCATGATAACGCCCGTTTCACGTCACTCTGCTAGCCCGGGATTCTGTACTGTTCAAACATTGTGTTATGAAACGTCTTTAGATGACGACAAGGAAACGTCATCAACTAAGGTTTACGAAACGTCATTAAATGACCTTAAAGAAACGATATCAATTTTGAAACGTTTTTAACTGACGTCATTTTACCTGCGAATTATACACGTCAAGCAAACGTTATTTTCACGTCTTTTTTAAATCTCATTAAGATGATGACTGTACCTAAGAGTGTCGTGATGAAAACGTCTTTTTGCTCTCTGGGCAAACAGATGACAACTCTATCCAGTATGAACTCGAACTAAGTTGAAGTGATTAAGACGTCGCTTAGACGTCTTTTGAATGTTAGTGACAAAGATGACGTCATGATAACGCCCGTTTCACGTCACTCTGCTAGCCTGGGATTATGTACTGTTCAAACGTTGTGTTATGACACGTCTTTAGATGGCGACAAGGAAACGTTATCAACTAAGGTTTACGAAACGTCATTAAATGACCTTAAAGAAACGATATCAATTTTGAAACGTTTTTAACTGACGTCATTTTACCTGCGAATTATACACGTCAAGCAAACGTTATTTTCACGTCTTTTTTAAATCTCATTAAGATGATGACTGTACCTAAGAGTGTCGTGATGAAAACGTCTTTTTGCTCTCTGGGCAAACAGATGACAACTCTATCCAGTATGAACTCGAACTAAGTTGAAGTGATTAAGACGTCGCTTAGACGTCTTTTGAATGTTAGTGACAAAGATGACGTCATGATAACGCCCGTTTCACGTCACTCTGCTAGCCCGGGATTCTGTACTGTTCAAACATTGTGTTATGAAACGTCTTTAGATGACGACAAGGAAACGTCATCAACTAAGGTTTACGAAACGTCATTAAATGACCTTAAAGAAACGATATCAATTTTGAAACGTTTTTAACTGACGTCATTTTACCTGCGAATTATACACGTCAAGCAAACGTTATTTTCACGTCTTTTTTAAATCTCATTAAGATGATGACTGTACCTAAGAGTGTCGTGATGAAAACGTCTTTTTGCTCTCTGGGCAAACAGATGACAACTCTATCCAGTATGAACTCGAACTAAGTTGAAGTGATTAAGACGTCGCTTAGACGTCTTTTGAATGTTAGTGACAAAGATGACGTCATGATAACGCCCGTTTCACGTCACTCTGCTAGCCCGGGATTCTGTACTGTTCAAACATTGTGTTATGAAACGTCTTTAGATGACGACAAGGAAACGTCATCAACTAAGGTTTACGAAACGTCATTAAATGACCTTAAAGAAACGATATCAATTTTGAAACGTTTTTAACTGACGTCATTTTACCTGCGAATTATACACGTCAAGCAAACGTTATTTTCACGTCTTTTTTAAATCTCATTAAGATGATGACTGTACCTAAGAGTGTCGTGATGAAAACGTCTTTTTGCTCTCTGGGCAAACAGATGACAACTCTATCCAGTATGAACTCGAACTAAGTTGAAGTGATTAAGACGTCGCTTAGACGTCTTTTGAATGTTAGTGACAAAGATGACGTCATGATAACGCCCGTTTCACGTCACTCTGCTAGCCCGGGATTCTGTACTGTTCAAACATTGTGTTATGAAACGTCTTTAGATGACGACAAGGAAACGTCATCAACTAAGGTTTACGAAACGTCATTAAATGACCTTAAAGAAACGATATCAATTTTGAAACGTTTTTAACTGACGTCATTTTACCTGCGAATTATACACGTCAAGCAAACGTTATTTTCACGTCTTTTTTAAATCTCATTAAGATGATGACTGTACCTAAGAGTGTCGTGATGAAAACGTCTTTTTGCTCTCTGGGCAAACAGATGACAACTCTATCCAGTATGAACTCGAACTAAGTTGAAGTGATTAAGACGTCGCTTAGACGTCTTTTGAATGTTAGTGACAAAGATGACGTCATGATAACGCCCGTTTCACGTCACTCTGCTAGCCTGGGATTATGTACTGTTCAAACGTTGTGTTATGACACGTCTTTAGATGGCGACAAGGAAACGTTATCAACTAAGGTTTACGAAACGTTATTAAATGACGTTAACCAACGATATCAACCAAGTTTTTGAAACGTTTTCAAGTGTCGTCATTTTACCTGCGAATTATACACGTCAGGCAAACGTTATTTTCACGTCTTTTTTAAATGTCATTGAGGTGATGACTGTACCTGAAAGTGACGTGATAAATACGTCTTTTTGCTCTCTGGGCAATTAGATGACGCCTCTATCCAGTATGAACTCGAACTAAGTTGAAGTGATTAAGACGTCGCTCAGACGTCTTTTGGATGTTAGTGACAAAGATGACGTCATGATAATGCCCGTTTCACGTCACTCTGCTAGCCTGGAATTCTGTACTGTTCAAATGTTGTATTATGAAACGTCTTTAAATGACGACAAGGAAACATCATCAACTAAGGTTTACGAAACGTCATTAAATGACGTTAAGGAAACGACATCAACCAACGTTTTTAACTGACGTCATTTTACCTGCGGATTATGCACGTCAAACAAACGTTATTTTCACGTTCTTTTTAAATATCATTAAGGTGATGACTATACCTAAAAGTGACGTGATAAATAAGTTTTTTTGCTTTCTGGGCAATTAAATGACACCTCTATCCAGTTTGAACTCGCTTAGGTAGAGGGCACTAGAGGTGTCGCCTAATTGGCTGTCGATAGTCAATCGCTGGCGACTGCAGTCAAGCAAACGCGAAGGAAAACCCAGTTTTACAAAGAAATATTATTGCGTTAATATAGCCGTCTCACATTTAAACTCATTTAATCCAAAATCATATTGACTTGATTTTGAAGCGAAAAGAAAGTTTCCTAAAGGAATACTACTTTGAAAATAAATGAACATAACCTCACAATATGTATGAAATCACATCAAACCGAATGAATACTGATTGTAAACACCAGCTTGATTAGTAGGGGGTGAGGGAGAAGAAACTCAATCACTTCTTTATCACTGATCGCTAACTGAATAAGCGCAAATGAAATGCAATAATTAATTTCAAAGTGAATTTGAAACGATTAGAATTCAAATACAGTGTGAGTAGTATAAGAGTACGAGTGTGAACAACTTAAAATGCAACCCAACATACAATTTTCATTGAAATTTAAATCTAAATTGTATGTTGGGTTGCATTTTAGGCTTGTACTCTTATGATACTCACCCTGTATGTTGTAAATTTTATTTTTATTTATTTTTTAACAGATAAAACAGCGACATCTTACGACATACCTTTTTGACCTAAACTCTAATCCAAATTACTTGCAGGTTTCAGTGACGGCGTATACAGTTTGCGTGTCGGCATTTACAGCGGCCTCTGCAGTTTCAGAGCAGGATCGTTGGATTATGGGAGGAGCTTTCCTGGCCAAATTTTACAGCATTTACGACCTCGGCAACAAGAGAATGGGCTTCGTGAGGGCAGCAACTGCTTGAAAACAGCGTAACATCATCCAAAACATATTAATTTTGCTTTATTTTACTTTTCACACATAGCAGTTTAGAGTTCTTGTAGCTATAAGGTGTAAGTTTAGAAATGTATTTGTATATTATGTGTAATGCTAAATAACGCAAGTTCTTTTAGTCGTGGGTGGTTGTGAAGACGTAAAAATGATTAAATCATTAAATCAGGTTTAGGTCTAAAGACAACACTCCATATTTTCGACATGAATAAAAAAATAGTTTTTGGAGAAATAGAATATGTTCGATCTGTAGTTCAAAAATTTCCCGTTTTAATTTTCTAACGTAGAAACTGGACCGAATTAGAAACAACGTGTATCCTAAACTGGCCTCAACTCATGTTTTGTAAAAGATCAATGGAATATTTTTATTCACAGGCAATAGTTTGAACATCTATGTAGGTACAACGGCGCTCCCCATAAATGATACCATTTGACAGTTTCGTAGTCCATGACACAATTCATGTTCACATGACACTTAAGGGTGTGGTTTGCTTGCAGGCATACCATTTAAGTTGAGCGTCATAGTACATATAATTACATCACATCAACATTTTATTGTTTTAAGTGCATAGTTCATACCTGTTTTGAACTGTCGTTATTTTCGTTCCGTTACAAATTATTTCGACTCTGGTCGCGTTCAGATAACCGCAGGGGTTCGTTCAGGAACTGAAAAGAGCGCGCTTTGGAAGATATTCTTTCTCTCTCTGTCTCTCTCTCTCGTAAGTGATTTTGTATATTTTGCTTTTCGTTTTAAACGCCCAAAGTGCTCTCCCGTTACGGTTTTTGAACGCAACCCAGCGCTGGAACATTTAATACACAAGGTGCTTTCTTTCGCTCACAAAATCGTGAACCAAACGTGTTTTGATTCAAAACCAGACATTCTTTTCTTTGAATCTCTTTGACTGTTTTTAGAACTTGCTTGGATTGAATTATGGTTATTTATAAATGAATTGACAATCAAAAATTCAAGTCAGGTGTATTGTTGCAACAACTACGAAATTCAGGTCCAAACTATTCGAAACACGATTCAAACTCTTAAGCGAAAGGAAGCACCTACAATCTAAAGGCACTTCGTTTAGATTTTTCAAAAAAATTGTTGAGTTTGGTTTTTTTCTTTTTAATGTAACGCCGTCGTCACTTGTTTATGATTTATTGCTTTTATGTTTGAAATTCGTTCTTAAACATTTGCGTTCCATTTTTCCATTTTGATTTTTTTTGCGATCGTCTTTTGTTTCTGTCTTGAAATATTTCTGTCACTCTCTGATTTTTTTTCTCGTGTTGTTTTGTTGCCTTTACTGTTCAAAAGAAGACGACGTTTTGAATTAGTAATTAGTTTTTCTTTTCTTTTCTTCTTTTGTTTATCTCCTGAAATTATTTTGTTTCCTTTCTTCATATTTCTTTGCGGTTTTTCGCGGCGATATTTACGATTGTCATTTTTTCCCTTTTCGTTCTGAAATGAATTAATCAAAAATTCTTTGCACTTCTTACTTCGCGAATAACTAATTAGTCGTCATTTGTTTATTTTTCCTGCATTTTTCACAAATTTTCATTTCGTTAATAAGTATCATGACAGAAATTTGTTTTTGTTTTTTGATTATTGTGAAGTTCGAATTATTATTAGTCATGAACGTTCCTTACATTTTTTTTTTAATTTTAAATCTATTCATTTTCAAATTTTTTTCTTCTAGTATAAGAGTACGAGCCTGATGAACTTAAAATGCAACCCAACATACAATCTTCATTGAAATCTAGATCTAAATTGTATGTTGGGTTGCATATTAAGTTCGTCGAGCTCGTACTCTTATGATACTCACCCTGTACATGATCGACACTTTTTTTCATTAGTCAGAATTTTTTTTCATTTGTAGTGTAAATATGTAAATTTTAACTTTTTCACTTCGATCGTGTTTCTGGATCATTAAAAACGTAGCGATCATCTTTTGTTCCCGCAAAGTTGAAGAATTCCCTAGATTCTAATGAGTTTTTGCAGTTTTTCCTTTTTGTTTGGAAATATCCCTCACACCTAACGACTTTTCCCTAAGTTGGCAACACTGCGTATTTCCATCACCCTGGTAATAATTACTTGAAGCGCTACAATATTACGCTGTGCAAAAAAATATCTTAACGCGACCTTTGTTCTGATAACAAATGGACATGTACTGTCCAATTAAATCTGTTCAGTGTCTATTTATTTTTATTTCTTGTGAAAATTACTTTCGAAACATAACAAACAAAAATATTTTTCTGAAATGTGATGCTTGAAGCATTTTTGGGTTGGAATCGTAATTTAATCTGTCATTAATCGATGTAACGAATATTTTTGAGTTTCAATATCCAGGATGTGTCAAAAATTGAAATCTTCACAAAAATAAAATATCGTTTAGGTTGGGCGGACACGATCAAGCAAATCGGAGTAAAAATCAAGTCAGAATTTCATTATTATGATCAAGCTACATTGACAACCTCTTGTATAACATGAAAACAAAACAACATTGGCTTGTATGTATCGTCTTGAAACTGTTTGAAGTAGGGTCCCTAGATTTGATTGACGTTTATTTTAATTGAGAGGGTTTTGAGAAAACTGATATTATTGTTCGCAATAGTTTGTTTTGGTTACTAAGATTGAAAAGAATACGATACGAAGCTCGAAAACTGAAGAATTTGACAAATTGTTTCGTTAAGTAAGATTCGCGCAAATCAAATCTAGGGTTCCTAGTTTGAAGTATTCAAAGGTTATGGTTTACTGTAAGCAAAGCAACTATTAGGAAATTCAGATGCATATTGAACCTTCCTGTTATAAATAGTTTATTTTTTTTTATTTATAATAAGACGGTTCAGTACCCAGCGAGTTTTCTAATAAAATAGGTGCTTTCTTTCGCTCACAAAATCGTGATCCAAACGTGTTTTGATTCAAAAACAGACATTCTTTTCTTTGAGTCTCCCCGTTTTTAAAACTTGTTTGAATTGAATTTTGGTTATTTACAAATGAACTGTCATTCAAAAATTGAAGTCTGGTGTTTTCTTGCAACAACTACGAAATTCAGATCCAAACAGTTCGAAACACGATTCAAACTTTTAAGCGAAAGAAAACACCTAAAGGTTACACTAATCAATATTACCTGGCCTTAAAAGAAAAAAAAACAGTTTAAGAATGAAGTATTTTACTGTATGAGTAATGAATGAGTATCCAAGTGGGTGTCCGAGTATACTCTGATCGTGTGAACCCGGCTTTAGGTAAAGGCATGCTGAAAACTCTGCAGTAAAGTCATGATTCCACCCAGAAATGCTTCTAAGAATGTAAATCATTTATATGTACGCTAATAAAACTTTTTTGCATTAATTTTAAAGCAGATTTAATACATTTTAAGATCAATTATTATATCTTTACATCTGCGATTCCATATTTTTTAAAGCACGAACAACCGCCCTTAGTTTGTATCGGGTCTTCATTTAATCCTGTATCCCACGTGACCTATGACGTACTGAATCAATTACAACAGTTGGATAAAATTATTAGAAATTAATACAATCAATTAACAAAACTCCCGTGACCATTTTCAACTTGAACATTTCGAGTATTTAATAAATAATACTTAATGATCACTAATCTCAATTAAGTCGTTATAATACATTAGAATTTATCAAATATATCCAAAATTTTTAATGTAAATTATTTTAAATCAGCCAGAACTTGGTCATGTGCGATGCAGTTAGTTATGAAGACCCTGTATAAGTGAATAATTTATTAGTTTTCATTAAGTTCAAAAAAATCGAAACGGACTTGCAAGCTGAGGTTTTCAATTTCATAAAAAAAAGAAAGGAAATGTGAACGACCAAAAGCATTGTCATTTGTAAAATAGATTTAAATGTCACTTATCCCACTCATTATGGACCTAAACAATATTTTATTTTTGTGAAGATTTCAATTTTTGACATATCCTGGCAGTTATTAAGTGCTGAAATAATAACAATAATAATAATAAGTTAAAATTATTTTTAGTGGCTTCTTTTGCATGTTCTTTTTTTTTTGAAAAAAATGTTAATAGATAACAAATAAAACTGATTAACAATAATAATAGTGTTATTTTATTAATGTGCCAGACACTGAAAACCTAAAAACGAAATAACAATACAAACAAAGAATAATTACTATACTTTGCATTACCACAATAGAGATGTAGTAGACGAAACACATGTTTTCAATTAAAAAAAAAATATAGAAAAATTGTATTATCTCAGTGAGCCATTAAAGATTTAATAACATTTAAAAAGAAAAAAAAAGTAATTGAAATTGGTTCTTGTCCGATGAAAATTGTAAGTACAAAGTTTTTTTTTAAATATCAAACCGGACAGAAAAATGAAGGGAAAACACTCAACGTTTCGCTATAGATTTATAGCTGACGAAGCTATAAATGGCTCACTGAGATAATACAATTTTTCTGTCCGGTTTGAGATTTAAAAGAACTTTGTACTTAAAAAAAGTAGTTTTTGTGATTTTTAATTTAGGCAACTCTACAAACGACAGTGTTCATTGGGTTGCCTACCTATTTTCATCAATAAGTACATCTCATTTTTTTAAGAAAACCCAATTATTTTTTTACGAACGCGCTTATTAAAATTAATTGTTCATAACTATTCATAAGGCAATTCAATAATTTTTCCATTGATACGGTGAAATTTACAAAAAAGAAAAAATAAGTTAGTAATTTTTTGTCCCTCTTATTTTTCTCTTTTTTCTGAAATCAGGAAGAATTGAGAAATTGTAAAGAAAAATTAGAAAAATACTTTAATTATCTGCATTAAAGTAAATAGGTGACTTTTTTAACCTAGTGTACACCTCCAAAAAGTACAAATTCAATTTCCAATAAAAAAATAAGAAGTACTTAGTGTAGGCAACCCAATGAACGAACAGGTTGGTACGGTTACCTAAACTGAAAACCATAAAAATATTTATTTTGTTAAAATTGTCATTAAATTTTTAACGGCTCATTGAGATTATCCACTTTTTAAAAATCATTTTAAATATTAAAAACTTAAAATTTAATTACAACTTTAACAAAAAAATGTCTTCTTATTGTTTTCAGTTTAGGCCATACCATACGAACGTGTTTATTCGGTTGCCTACATTAAGTGCTTTCCATTTTTTTTTTTTTTTTTATAAAGTCAATGATTTCTTATTTACAAACAATCATTTCATTAAAATCAATTGTTTATAGTAATTTTTAAAAGTAATTTAATAATTGTTTCTTTCGTTAATGCGGGCGAAGAACTTGTCAATTTTCAAAGTTTATAAAAAAAATACGAATACTAAGGGGCGTCAATTATAAAGGGCTGTTAAATTTTGTTACTACGGTAACAACCAATCATAGAACTGTATTTTAAATTGTATAGGACCCTTAAATTTTTAAATAAGTTACAGAATACGCCCCTAAGGGCCATTTGCACCACTTTCAGTTAAAATTTAAGGTCCACTTAACTCCATAGAAACGTTTGTTACAATAATTATTTCTATGGAGTTAAGTGGAGCTTAAATTTTAACTGAAAGTGGTGCAAATGGCCCTAATACTATTAAATTTAATATGTTTATTTAAAAAAAAAACTCACAGCAATCCATGAAAAATTAACGTGTGTCTCAACTTGATCATCCATTTTCTCAATGACATTTGTTGAACGTAACCTAAATGTCAAATAATTTTTTTCATATCAAGTTTTCACTTTAAATCTTTTGTTCTTTCAAGAACTGAACAAGTTTTTGTTAACCGCGCAGACTATCGAGTTTAAACTTCAGCCATCGTGGTGTTCACAAGTGAACATTTGACAGTTGTAAATAAAATAAATCAAGAGTGTATGGGTCAAGACATACTTTCATTGTCATTTCAAAACATGCTTGAATTTTCTTTGGACTGAACGTACGTTACTTGAAAGAGAAGAAAGGTGTTCTTGCCGCCTGAGTTTATCAGCTTGAAAAAATCTATAATTTTCTCCTTTAATTTTTGTGCGTTTGTTATTTCTATTTTAAAATCAAGAAGAAATGAAAAATTGTTTAAACAATAATTTTGGTGGCATAATTGGTTTCAGAAATATTCAAAGTATTTATTTACCCTTTTCGTTTAGTCCCAAAAACATTTCATCACTCTATATTGACGTGTTAATGACGTCACTTTTATTAAACACGTATCGTATGACTCGTTGTATTGACGTCACTTTCGGGACCAATGACGTCAATGACGTAAAATAACCTAAAAATGACGTAATTCCGACGTCACTGTGCTCTAGCTGGGTTACTGGAGGTTTTCGTTTGTGTATCTTGTATTATATTCAACGCAATATTGTTTAGTCCCAAAAATGTTTTTAAACTAATAATTTTCAAAATAAATCACAGCAACATTTCATCACTTTATAGTGACGTGTTAATGACGTCACTTTTATTAAATACGTATCCTATGACTCGTCGTATTGACGTCACTTTCGGGACAAATGACGTCAATGACGTAAAATAACCTAAAAAATGACGTATTTCCGACGTCACTGTGCTCTAGCTGGCTTACTGGAGGTTTTCGTTTGTGTATCCTGTACTGTATTCAATACAATAAATCAGTTGATTGTTGTTTTACGCTCAAACAAAAAAAAATAAAAGAAAAACGAATTCAGTGAAAGGTTAATGATTTATTCGTTAAAAAAATGTACACTGTGTAATGTGTAACTATAAACTATTAGACCAGAGTTAAATTCCTGTTGGTTCGTCTGCTCAAGGCTTAGACAAAAATTCTAATATTAATTTTGGCATAATTGGTTTCAGAAATATTCAAATTATTTATTTACACTTTTCGTTCAGTCCCAAAAATGTTTTTAAACTAATAATTTTCAAAATAAATCGCAGCAACATTTCATCACTTTATATTGACGTGTTAATGACGTCACTATCGGGACAAATGACGTCAATCACGTAAAATAACCTAAAAAATGACGTATTTCCGACGTCACTGTGCTCTAGCTGGCTTACTGGAGGTTTTCGTTTTTGTATCCTGTATTGTATTCAATGCAATAAATCAGTTGATTGTTGCTTTAAGCTCAAACAAAAAAATAAAATAAAAGAAAAACAAATTCAGTGAAAGGTTAATGATTTATTCGTTAAAAAAATGTACACTGTGTAATGTGTAACTATAAACTATTAGACTAGAGTTAAATTCCTGTTGGTTCGTCTGCTCGAGGCTTAGTCAAAAATTCTAATATTAATTTTGGCATAATTGGTTTCAGAAATATTCAAAGTATTTATTTACACTTTTCGTTTAGTCCCAAAAATGTTTTTAAACTAATAATTTTCAAAATAAATCACGGCAACATTTCATCACTTTATATTGACGTGTTAATGACGTCACTTTTATTAATACGTGTCGTATGACTCGTCTTATTGACGTCACTTTCGGGACAAATGACGTCAATCACGTAAAATAACCTAAAAAATTACGTATTTCCGACGTCACTGTTCTCTAGCTGGCTTACTGGAGGTTTTCGTTTGTGTATCCTGTACTGTATTTAATACAATAAATCAGTTGATTGTTGCTTTACGCTCAAACAAAAAAAATAAAATAAAAGAAAAACGAATTCAGTGAAAGGTTAATAATTTATTCGTTAAAAAAATGTACACTGTGTAATGTGTAACTATAAACTATTAGACCAGAGTTAAATTCCTATTGGTTCGTCTGCTCAAGGCTTAGACAAAAATTCTAATATTAATTTTGGCATAATTGGTTTCAGAAATATTCAAAAGTATTTATTTACACTTTTCGTTTAGTCCCAAAAATGTTTTTGAACTAATAATTTTCAAAATAAATCACAGCAGCATTTCATCACTTTATATTGACGTGTTAATGACGTCATTTTTATTAAATACGTGTCGTATGACTCGTCGTATTGACGTCACTTTCGGGACAAATGACGTCAATCACGTAAAATAACCTGAAAAATGACGTATTTCCGACGTCGCTGTGCTCTAGCTGGGTTACTGGAGGTTTTCGTTTGTGTATCCTGTATTGTATTCAATGATGATTGATTGTTGCTTTACGCTCAAACAAAAAAATAAAATAAAAGAAAAACAAATTCAGTGAAAGGTTAATGATTTATTCGTTTAAAAAAAATGCTGTACACTGTGTAATGTGTAACTATAAACTATTAGACTAGAGTTAAATTCCTGTTGGTTCGTCTGCTCAAGGCTTAGACAAAAATTCTAATATTAATTTTGGCATAATTGGTTTAAGAAATATTCAAAAGTATTTATTTACACTTTTCGTTTAGTCCCAAAAATGTTTTTAAACTAATAATTTTCAAAATAAATCGCAGCAACATTTCATCACTTTATATTGACGTGTTAATGACGTCACTTTTATTAAATACGTATCGCATGACTCGTCGTATTGACGTCACTTTCGGGACAAATGACGTCAATCACGTAAAATAACCTAAAAAATGACGTATTTCCGACGTCGCTGTGCTCTAGCTGGGTTACTGGAGGTTTTCGTTTGTGTCGTTTTTGTATCCTGTATTGTATTCAATGCAATAAATCAGTTGATTGTTGCTTTACGCTCAAACAAAAAAATAAAAGAAAAGAAAAACAAATTCAGTGAAAGGTTAATGATTTATTCGTTTAAAAAAAAATGTTGTACACTGTGTAATGTGTAACTATAAACTATTAGACTAGAGTCAAGTTCCTGTTGGTGCGTCTGCTCACATTTGCAATTTACTTCCTAATTCATCTAAGTACATACAAAGTTTTAAATAATTTAATAAAAAGTCACTTCAAGAATTTTTAGTGTATAATGTTCGTGTTTGTATCGGTCATTGTTGCATACTAAGGACACAGGCAACATGGTAGACAGAAAGCGGTATGGATTTATAAAATAATTATCATCCAATGCCCACTTCATACAGGCACGATTCATTAGGTGGGGGTTGGAGAATAGCCCGTCTTCAAAATTGATTCCTCGAAAATGCGGTCCAGCACAGAAATTCACCATTTTCAGTTATCTTTCACGCACAGATTTTCACGATACAACAGCGAAGCGCTTATACATTGCAGTCCCCAGAAATCGCATAATACCCTGAGGTCTGTTATTCCTACGCGATGACTCAGGCCTGTTATTGAAGACGGTGTTGTATCATCCGATTTATCTGCGCTATTTGTTCTCACTAAATTTCTATGATCTCAGTTTAATTCAACAACCGGTATACAGGAAATTCGTTGTAAAGCGTCGTGCTTGATGAAGTTTTTTGAATCGGCAAGCCTTCAATAAATCAAGTAAATTTCGTGTTTCTTCGTGACATTTTAGAAGTCTGTATAGGGGGGTTGCCCGTTTCCTAATTTTATTTATAAAGGGCACCCTACACGTGTGGGTTAAACAAGAAGGAGCTCTTGCAATCAAGAATTTTTAGGGGGTTTCCCGTTTCCTAATTTCATTTATAAAGGGCACCCTATACGTATGGGTTAGACAAGAAGGAGCTTTTGCAATCAAAAATTTTTAGGGGGTTTCCCGTTTCCTAATTTTATATATAAAGGGCACCCTACACGTGTGGTTTAGACAAGAAGGAGCTTTTGCGATAAAAAAATTTTAAACACCCTGATGATGTGTAGGAACTTTATTTCCGATTTTCTGTCGAGTAACTGATTTCGCTGAAAACAACCCGTGTTTTACGACGGGCATTCGGCCATTAATTAACTTCTTCTGCTGTTGGTGCGTCTTAATTTCTTCGCCGACTCTCTTTTTATTTCTATAGTAGCACAGCCATATCGTAATAGGAACTAAAGCGAAAGCCAATGGAATTAGAAAAAGGAGCGAGAACGACATTCGCGGTTCCCATGCAATGTCTGTCAGCACCCTGATCACAGCGTTTCTTAGGTTAATCCCCTGTTCGGTTATGCCAACGCACACGTACACACCCCCGTCGATTAAACTGACGTTCTGAATGTTCAGCTTGCTTAAGTACACGTGTTTCTCATTGGGTACGGGATACGCTTGCATGCTGGTGTTGATTCTGCTGTAGTATTTTTCTGCGTATTTGATGTCGTACGTCACCCCGTCGCTTTGCTTGAACCACCAAATAGCGGGCGGATGTTGACTGTACACCTTACACTGAATCACCACCTGAGTATTCACGGGCACGGATGAGTTAGACGGGCTCAAATCTAGTATTTCGGGAGGTTCCTCGATGCATTTAGTGTTGATACTTCCTAAAACAAACAAAACAAATAATTACTTATTAAAACCCTAAAATATTCATGCTATTTACATTAGTTTGGTTAGTTATAAATAGTGAGGAAACCCCTCGACCACATTAATTCACTGAAAGCGAATACGTATTTCGGTAACGATGTTACCATCTTCAGCGCTAAACTGATATTCAGTTTAGCGCTGAAGATGGTAAAATCGTTACCGAAATACGTATTCGCTTTCAGTGAATTAATGTGGTCGAGGGGTTTTCTCACTATTTATTTGGATTACAGCCACAGGTTTTGTGTTGCTTTGTGATTATTGGTTAGTTATCTCAAAAATACGAAGATTGTAAAATGATAGTAAAAACCAGGACTGTTTTTTTTTGTTAAAAAAAGAACAGAACTTCTGTTTTTTTTTTGTTTTAAACAGTTTTTTTTATTTAAAACATGTTTAAAATTCACCCTAAATTAAACATGTTTTAAACAAAAAAAAACAGCTGTTTAAAACAACTTTTAAATGTTTAAATTGCCCTTACAGCTTACATAAAAAGATATATATTATTATTATTATTTGATATTTGTGTAAAAAGAAGAATTTATTAAAATTCGATCTCTATTTAAACGAAAGATGAAAAGTTTTTAATGTTAGATTATGTAACCTTTTAAAAATAATGTATGTACTTTGATAATAATTTAAATCAATTAAGGCAGAGCATGATTTATTTAGGATCTACGGTCGCGGTGTTTTAAATGATTTTCAAAGAAAGTATGAAGTATTTGGTATCAACATACCGAGAAAAACATTTCCAATAAAAACTAAAATCAAATACAATCCAAAGAAATATTTTTTTCAAATTACTTGATCGCCTTAGAACTAAAACAACAAAGACAAAGTTGAACAATTTTAATTCATAAATGTTAAATTTATGAAGGTAATAACTCCTTTCATAACATCCATTACGGTGTAATTGAAATCTGAAACAGTTTCTTTGGGCATAATTAGCTGACTGCAACATGTTAGCTGGTAAGCTTCAATTGTGTCTAAATTTTCAATAAAGATGAAAAAAAAGTATATGTAAATTAATGTCTTTATTTATAGCATGCGTTAATATGCATGCTTTATTGAAAATGAAAATTATTCAATGGTCCATTAAGAAGTAGCTGATTAAAGAAGATGGCAAAATAAGTTTAAATCTGACAAAGCTGCTAAATTTTGTATTTATTAGCACTTAATATAAAATAGTTTTTGTGTTAAATGGCATTCAAGATAACTGCAAAAAATTAGCACATATAGGTTTTAAGTTGTCGCACTTGTAAGTTTATTTGTCATATTAATATGATCAATTTAAATTTTAAAAAAATTAAATAGAGTAAGGAGGAAACTAAGATAATTTTTAAGATAAGATTATTTTTCACTTAAATTAAAAGCATTACAGTTCAACAAGTAGATACTTGTCGTTCACTGTTGTGCCTGGCAGCAGAGGAAAAGGAGATAGGTACACTATACATGCATTATTTAAACAATAAAAATATAGAAAACATTAATTATATTAAATATTCACTACAAAAAATCATTTATGAACACAAAATTTGATTGAGTTTAAACTTATCTATCTATCTTCTGTAATAACCAGGGTTGGAAAAAAACTGTTTTTTTTTAAAGAACGAAACTTCTGTTTGTTTTTTTGTTTTAAACAGTTTTTTTTTTGTTTAAGACATGTTTCAAATATGTTTATTTATTTTAAACATGTCTTAATGTTTAAAATATGTTTAAAATTGACCCTAAATTAATCATGTTTTAAACAAAAAAAAACAGATGTTTAAAACAACTTTTAAATGTTTAAATTGCCCTTACAGCTTACATAAAAAGATATATATTATTATTATTATTATTTGATATTTGTGTAAAAAGAAGAATTTATTAAAATTCGATCTCCAATTAAAAGACCGATGAAAAGTTTGTAATGTTAGATTATGTACCCTTTTCAAAATAATGTATGTTCTTTGATAATAATTTAAATCATTTAAGGCAGAGCTTGATTTATTTAGGATCTACGGTCGCGGAGTTTTCAATGATTTTCAAGAAAGTATGAAGTATTTGGTATCAACATACTGAGAAAAACATTCCCAATAAAAACTAAAATCAAATACAATCCAAAGAAATATTTTTTTCAAATTACTTGATCGCATCAGAACTAAAATACATGACCCGTGGCTTTCAATACTGGAAAATAAAAATTTCAAATATGTAAAAACATGTAGGATGTTCCATTTAAAATAACAAAGTTGATATTACTTCCGGCGAAACCAAAAGTCCAGTAGGTATATGTCTGAAATTTCAAATTAAATTTTTGTTTAATTCATCGTTTTCAAATTTTAAACAAACCTTAAAATTCTAGAAGGGCGAATATACGGCCTTGGGACACACGGTAGAAATTCAATGAAGACAAATGAGACGATAACGTTATAAATAGTTTAAACAGCGACATCCTACGATCACTTTTTGACCTAACATTGCATTATCATTGACAAATTCGAGCTAGTTTGCTACATAATAACTCATCCCGTAGCCCATAGTATGAACAGGGAAGCGGAGGACCCAGTATGTTTCAAAACTTAATGTAATAATAAAAGGTTAAATATTGAAAAGGTATTTTAAAATTTTACAATATAAGTATTATTCTAGTGATCAGTAATAATTAATGAATTGATTATAATCAATCTAATGCAGTTTAAATTTAGTTCAAATTAGAGCTACAGTGTAGTCATTACGTCATCAGCTCAGCCACGCATTGTCTACAATTATTAAAACAATTGATATGAGAACAAAGTAAAGTTTAAAGTTAATCTGTCAGTGAAATACAGACCCTAAACAATTAACTTCTGGTTACACAGTATTACGTTGCAAAAATAAAACACACATATCAAAAGTGGTCTTTTTTAGCTTAAAACTAAAAAAGTGAATTTAAAACATTAACAAAAAAAAACATGTTAAATACTTTAAAATAAAGCACTTATATCAAAAGAGTTCTTTTTGAGCTTAAAATTACAAAAAATGAATTTAAAACATTATCAAAAAAAAAAACATGTTTAAACCATTTTGTTTAAAACAGATGGTATGTTTTTAATTCGGTGAAATCAGCATTATTATGACTTCATAATAAACAGGTGTTGGATAAAACTATGTATTACAGTCGTGCCTTAACAGCAAATAAGTAACTCAAGAAAAATTAGACCAAGAAAGCTTGCTCGAGTGGGTTAAATAATAATAATAATAATAAAATGACTTATTTGCCTTACAAGACACTTTTATAATAAATAGCTATTTTTTATTTTATAAATAAAAGATATTAGATTATCTTAACAATTAATAGTACCTATGTATTCTGATTTATTGTTAATACTGAATTTGAAAAACCGTAATTCAATGATTAATAATAATTTCCTTGATTACAAATTTTAAAGCTTTTTACAATAATTCGATGATCGCAATGATCTTGTATGGTAAAGTACGTGTTTTAAGAGTTGACTGTCATAAAAATCACTATATTGGTGTTTATAAGTGAAATTCATTCCTAAACTCCGTCGTGTTTGCAATATTTCATTGATCAATTCCAATATGGGAATTGTTGCTACTTTCAATAGAAAAAAAAAAATATATAGTTACAGCCGTGATGCGCAAACAGATCTATTTTTAGCATTAATACGCCACCTTGCATCACAGAACATGACCGAAGACTACTCGATCACTCTAGTATGTTCGAGCAACAGAGGGCTCTGCTATATAAGCCGTACGATCCGCCAGGAGTAATTAGTTATTAAGATAGCCAGCGAAGGGTTTGTACCTCGAATAAATAGAAAGTAGATTTTGTAAAAGTGTTATTTGATAGACAAGCTCATGACTACTGTGTTGTTAATTGTGTAAATCGACAGCTTTGAACTAAAGTGTTCGGAAATTTTCCAACCCTGTTAAAAACGCCGCTGATGAGTCGGACACTTATTATGAATCACCGTGCATAGCAATCGCAATCAATATCAATTTAACCGATCTGTTATTTCGACTTTAAAAATTTTCTAAAAAATATGGGAATTGTAAGATGTAAGATGTAACCTATGTTACAAACATCTCTTATTGAGCTTGCTGCCTCTAAGGCCCAGTTTTACAATGACGGTTTAACTTTAAGCTGAAGCTTAAATCCTTCACAACAATTGTTGAAATAATCGTTGCTAAGGGTTTAAGCCTCGGCTCAAAGTTGAATCCCATTTGTAAAACTGGACCTTAGTTATAATAAGTTTTTGTTTAAGGCTGTGAGTTAAATACATAGAAGTTATTGTCTAATGAAGAAAGTACGAAATACTCGTACGTTCTTATTAATTGAAGTATGTAATTGGTTATAACAACAATTATTTTAATAGTCTTCGGTACTTGAAACTGTGTACCTCATTGTAAGATAAACTGATATGAACTGATAAGAGCAAAATATGAACACGGCAGCGTCACTATCCGGTAGCCAACAATAAAATAAATCTGAAACCGCTGTAAACTGACAATTTAGAATTTAAGTGATAAAGAAAGGATTAAACTGAAGGTCTCCGTTCATTACCAAGTGCGTATACCGGTGAATATGATGGTCCGGTCCTATTACGGTCAGGTCTAATGAGCGGAGGCCTTAAATTCTAAGAAAAAATTCAAGAACAGCACATTTCGTCAGTCGTATACTAAAAGTTCTTTCTTTATTTCCATTGCCGTATTTATTTAGAACGTTATTCGTATCTGTAATAGTATAATAGTGGTGATTATGTACAGGGTGGATCAATTTCGATATACCGGGTGTCTCAAGATGGGCCGGCGACCGGTGGTACACAGCAAATCATAATACCTACAGCTTCGGGAGAGAAAAAATTATAGTCAAAGTGACCAAGAGAAATTCGAAGAAAATATTTTTAAGTATCTGTGTTGACCGCAAGGGGGCGCAATCAATAGGGCTATCAATAAAAATCGATTTTACTAGCAAAAGTCTCAGAATAAGCTGCAGCTTTGATAGCGTCATTAGAAAGCTGACTTAATTCTGCACGACTTTGATTTTAAACTTATTATCGTATCGCCCTTAATAAGGGTGGAGAAAACAGTTGAATTATTTACTTTAAAAAATATCATGACTTCCGTACTCTTTATCAGAAATTAACGAACTTCGGCTCATTTGAAAGGGAATTTTAAACCAATATAAAGTTTCTGTTCAACGACTGCGGCTAATTTGTTATAAAGATGCTAGAAGGCGCCAGTTGCGAAAGTAATAGTTTTTCACAGTTTTCCAAAAAAATTTAAAGAGTACAGAAGTTATGACATTTTTTAAAGCATATAATTCAACTGTTTTCTCCATCCTTATTAACGGTGACACGATACTAAGTCTAAAATCAATCAAAGTTGTGCAGATTTAATTCAGTTTTCTAAGGGGGCGTGTTCTGCAACTTATTAACGGACAGTTAAAATTTAGAGGTCCTTTTTGAATTATTAACGGCCATTTTCATAATCAGACTTTAAGGAAGCTTTAATTTAAAGTCACTTTAAGTATAAGGAAACAAATGTATTTTATGTATTATTTTAATGGCCGTTTTCATAATCAAACTTTAAGGAAGCTTTAATTTAAAGTCACTTTAAGAATAGGGAAATAAATGTACTTTTTTAGGTTAAAGTAACTTTAAATTTAAAGTCTGATTATGAAAACGGCCCTTATTTATTTAACAATTAGTGATATTAACAACTGCTCTTCTCCTAGTTTCTTCCTCTCGTACCGGCCACTTATTATGAATCAACCTGTATACCAATCAAGATCAATTTCTTTAACTGACCTGTAATTTCGACTTCGAAAGTTTTCACGGTTTTGCCGTCAATTCGACACCTGTAAATTCCGATGGTACTTGAACTTACATCCCCGATATCATACTGATGGAGACACTTTCTCGACTTGTGATGTTCCAGGCTCTTCCACTTCTCGTAAGTATCGTCCACGTGAAACTTATGCCAGGGCTTGCTCTTCAAATCGACCTTGCAAGGCTAAAGTTTAAGATAAATCGTATCAGTAAATTTATATTCATACTTAAGTGTTATCGATTGTTTATCAAATTGTATATATGTTTCAATATTTCTCATAATCAAAATCAGCTAATTTCTCATTCTTTTTCCTTCGAGAGCTTAATATATATAGACATTTCAAAATTTGTTGGTCAACTCAAGCGCGCACGCCAAATTCAAAGTCAAAGTTCAAATTATAATTATCAATAAAGCGCGGGATTCTTAGGGTAGGAACATGCCGAAGATGCCTCGCTGTTCACCCTCGATGTTTAGGTCGCGATCGACAACGCGATATCACCTCGTTGTAAAACAAACGTACAGTTTTAAATAGAGCCGTGCATATCGAAGATGAACAGCAGCGCGCATCTTCGACGTGCACGATTTCTTTTAAAACTTTACGTTTGTTTTACATCGAGGTGATGTCGCGGTATTGATCGCGACCTAAACATCGAGGGTGAACAGCGAGACATCTTCGGCTTGTTCGTACCCTTAGGTTATCTGGGGAAAAGCAAATGAGCGCGAGGACGGAGAGTGCCTCGGTCACACGAATAGCCTAGCGAAGAAGTTGACGCTTTCTTTTTCGTCGTACTGGTTTTCTTTTACTGCATATCCTAAGAATCGCCGAGCTTTAGTAATTAATTTTATCTCCGAGTTTATTAATTATTGTGAAGAGCGGACTTCGAATTGAAAATATTTTCGGTAAGTTACCTTATAATCCCAATTTAGAAAGTGATGGTGCCTTTTGCAGCCCGGAACAGAACATTTCAAACTAATGACGGTTTCGTTCTGCAGTTGTACCGCTTGGTAACTGTCAGAGTCGATTACATCCGGAACTTTATTGGAAGGATACGTCTGGTAATCATTGGGGTAATCTGAAATATATACAAATTGCATATTTAATAAACAATTAATGTACACTGTTGGTCTGGCAAACCAGTGGCGTAGCTGAAGGGGTTGCAAGGATTGCAAAGCGACCCGACGCCGTGGCGCTTGTTCTAATTTATTCTAAAGTTAAATTTTCTGCCTGGACCTCTAAAGATCCGTAAACGCGGAAAAGCGAAAGCTTATTTGCTGGAAAAATGTATATTTTCAAGCATAGAATGGTCTAAAATAAGTAAAAAAAAGAAAGAAAATGAAAAAAAAAAGACTGAAAGGATTAATTTGTGGAAATATTAGTGCCGGAAAACTATTGTAAAACAGCAATAAAAAAAAAAAATTTAAGCATCAATTTCGAATAAACGACGTTTGTAGCGCCCTCTGTTAATCCGAGTCAAATTAGTAATATATCGACACGGCCAGCTGAATTGATCTGTCATGTACGGCCAGTTCAAAAAGCATTAAAAAATGTTTCTGGAAAAAATGAAAAGCGCTTGTCACGTGGCTCCCTCAAAACTAGTGTCAAAATTACTGTCATCTTGAAATTTTTGGTTATGAGAAATGTCAATTCGTCTTGATAATTAAGTTGTCAAAATAAAAGTCCGTATCGTAACCATGGTAACATCTAGTTAATGTAGTATGAGAGGGCGCTAGTTGACACGGTTCATGGCTTGCTTTACTGGAACATCTTTTTAGGCGAATTGGACTGGCCGCATATGACATATCAATTCAGCTGGCCGGCAAGAGATTCCGAAACAAATGAAAAACGCTGGGAAAGTTCAAGGACAATATCCTGAAAAGAACTTCCAATAGGGATTGTCAAATTTTTCTTGAAAAATATAGCCAAACGTTTTACAATAACCTATCCAATTACGTCAAACCCCGAAATTAAAAAAAAGGACTCATTAATTAATTTGGCACATTAGGGGCTACGCTCTATCAAGTACGTTAAATTAAAAGATCTGTTGCTATGGTAACAACCAATCAAAAAGCTTTTTGATTCGTTGTTACCATAGCAACTGACCTTTTAATTTAACGTACTCGATTCAGAATGGCCCCTACTATTTGAAATATTAGCAGAAATAAACAAAAACATGTAAATTTTCTGTAATAATAGAACAAGATGACATAATACCATGTTTAAATTTTTGAATTGGAAACCTGGTGATAAAAAACAAAAACGAATCATTAATTACAAATACGAGTACAAATGTTATTAATTTGACATTTTTGTCAAGGTGAACAATCGTCTTTCTTGTGTGTTTTTTGCTAAAAATATCAGCGGAAAAGAACAAAAGAAATTTCAAACAAAAAACAAACAAAATCTCCGATTAAAAATTAAAAAAAAGATTAAATAAAAGAAACAAATTAAACCTACAAAAAACGCAAACAAAAGAGAAATTAAAGAAAGAGCAACAAAATACAAGGTATGAAGAGAAAGAATAAAAGCAGAAAAAAAAACAAAAGAAGACAACACTAGGCTTGTTGTTTTTCATTCAGCTTGGTGTTGTCTTCTTCTTTTGTTTTCTTTTTTGCTTTTTTTCTTCCTCTTCATTCTTTCAATAGTATTTTGTTGCTGTCTCTTTAATTCCTCTTTCGTTTTTCGAACGAATTAAAAAAATCGTAGAAAATAAAAGCAACATTGGAAAAGTCAATAGTGTGATCAAAAAAAAAACGAAAAAAGAAATGGACGGTAAAATACAGCGGGTAAAACAAAAGAAGATCACAAAATAAATGAAAAAAAACGCGAACTACAAAAAAGCGTCAATAAAATGCGAAAAATCAATTGAATTCGTATTGAAATCAGGATTCAATTCGATAAGAAAAGCAATAGAGAAATACATACATAAGCAAAAGAAAAGAAGATTGACAGCTAAACTGAACAAAAAACAAATGAATTTCCAGACGAAAAAATAAAAGAAAAAACTAGTAGAAATAAAAGACAATCGTAAAAGCAAAAAAAAAAAAAACAAAAGAAGACGGCTTTTTTCTTTCTCTTCATTCTTTCAATAGTATTTTGTTGCTGTATCTTTAATTCCTCTTTCGTTTTTCGAACGAATTAAAAAAAAAAACTGTTGAAAATAAAAGCAACGTTGGAAAAGTCAACAGTGCGATCAAAAAAAAAAAACGAAAAAAGAAATGAACGACAAAATACAGTGCGTAAAACAAAAGATCATAAAACAAATGAAAGAAAAAACGACGAACTACAAAAAAGCGTCGATAAAATGCGAAAAATCAATAGAATTCGGATTGAAATCAGGATTCAATTCGATAAGAAAAGCAATAGAGACATACATACATAAGCAAAAGAAAAGAAGATTGACAGCTAAACTGAACAAAAAACAAATGAATTTCCAGACGAAAAAATAAAAGAAAAAACTAGTAGAAATAAAAGACAATCGTAAAAGCAAAAAAAAACAAAAGAAGACAGCTTTTTTCTTTCTTTTCATTCTTTCAATAGTATTTGTTGTTGCTGTTTCTTTAATTTCTCTTTCGTTTTTCGAGCGAATTAAAAAAATTGTAGAAAATAAAAGCAACGTTGGAAAAGTATATAGTGCGATCAAAAAAAAAAAACGAAAAAAGAAATGAACGATAAAATACAGTGCGTAAAACAAAAGAAGATCACAAAACAAATGAAAAAAAAACGACGAACTACAAAAAAGCGTTAATAAAATGGGAAAAATAAAATGAATTCGGATTAAATTCAGGATTCAATTCGATAAGAAAAGCATACATAGAGAAATACATATATAGTACGAAAGCATAAAGAAAAGAAAAGGCAACAAAAGAAGATTGACAGCTAAGCTGAACAAGGAACAAATCAATTTACAGACGAAGAAATAATAAAAAAAAACTAACATAAAAGACAATCGTAAAAAAGTAGGAAAAAACAATTTGATACAAATCTATTTAAATTCACCCATAGACATAGCCTGGATTCAAAAAAATGGTTGACTAATGAGGTCATAACCTCCAGCCAAAAGCTAAAAGACCTGTATCTACTTAAATGTAAATTTCCTGACTTGGAACATCTTTATAAAAATGCCAAGCGTAACCATCTTAAACTTGTTTCAAATGCTAAAAAGAATTACTACCAAAAAATGATCTTTACCTCTGAAAATCCTACAAAAATGTGTTGGCAAGTAATTAGAAGATTGTCTGAAGGTAATGGCCAAAATAATAACCTTAACATCAACTTAGATAATCATGACACCGACGATCCACATGCTCTGGTTGAAGCTTTCAATAACTTCTTTATCCAAGCTCCATTAGACATAGCTAGTCAAATTCGTAAATCTTGCTCCTTTACTACTAATAATTGCAATTTCCAATCTAGTCAATTTTCAATGTTTTTATTACCATGTACCGCTGCTGAAGTCTCAAACATTATGAAAACAAAGATTAAAGCTAAAAAATCTCCTGGTCCTGATGATGTCCCTCCGTATCTGGTGCGCTCCGTCGCTGATTATATTTGTAATCCATTACAACATATAATAAATATATCTTTTTTATCAGGTGATTTCCCGTCCCACTTAAAAATTAATAAAGTTGTCCCTGTGTTCAAAAAAGGTAATCCCCATAAGTTGGAAAATTATCGTCCAATAGCTCAACTATCGGTTTTTTCAAAAATCTTCGAATACGTGTTCTTAACTCGTTTATTAAGCTTTATCACCCGCTTTAACATCATTTCCCACTGCCAACATGGTTTCATGTCTGGCAAATCTACAACTTCCGCAATCCAGTCTTTTCACGAAGAAGTTTTGCGTTGTGTCGACGCAGGCGAGAGCCCAGTTGGAATCTTTTGTGACCTCAGCAGGGCTTTTGACTGTGTCGATCACAACATTTTAGTAGGAAAGCTATCTCGTATGGGTATTAGAGACGTGACCCTAAACTGGATCTCATCTTTTTTAACTGATCGTTCTCAATTTGTTGCTCTCAAACATACTGGTAATAACTTCCAATCCGAATCTAGCTCGTCGCTTAAAAATATAACTGTTGGTATACCGCAGGGCTCAATACTTGGTCCCATCTTATTTCTGTTATACATCAATGATATCACTACGATTAGTAATTCCGTTCACTTTACTTTGTATGCCGACGATACATCTGTTATTGTATCCGATGACTCTTTGGCACAAACTACACTCAAATGTAATAATTTCTTAACCGAACTTCACAACTGGTTTTCAGATAACAATTTATTTCTTAATGCTGAAAAGACTCAATTCATTGTTTTTCACAATAGGCAACGTAGGATTCCCCCTACTAAGTTGAAAATTGATAATAATTCTGTTAAAGCTACCCGTGAACAACGCTTTTTGGGGCTAGTTGTGGATGAGTTTGTTTGCTGGAAGCAACACTGTCAACGACTTATATCTAAATTAAATTCTCTCATTTTCCTTTTTCGAAATCTTAAGCTTTTCCTTAATATTGAACAACTTCAATGCCTTTACTTTGCTCAGGTCGAGAGCCGTCTTCGGTACGGCCTCCGTTTCTGGGGTGGCTCAACTTCTTTCCAGGGAGTTCTTCTTGCCCAAAAGAAAATTATTAGAGTAATAACAGGTGCCTCTAAATCTACGTCATGTCGGGATATTTTCAGCAAGCTTCAGATTTTGACCGTTACATCACTTTATATATTCGAGTTGTGTGTCTATATTTTTCAAAACCAATCAACACTTGTAAAAAGTAGCGATATCCATTCGAGATGTGTGAGATACGGGGATCGATTTCGGCCACCCTTCAGCAGGTTGAACGTAGTCCGTGGTTCACCTAACTACAAAGGTATAGATTATTTCAATTTGCTGCCGGATTATTTAAGAACTTGTAAAACTGAAAATATTTTTAAGCGCAAACTTAAATCATTTCTCTTAAAGAGGACTCTGTATTCTGCTTCTGAATTTATTAATCTCTGCACTTGTAAGTAGCTTATAATGCTCTCCTACTTTATACCTATTCAATTTGACGTGCCCTATCATATTATATGTATGTTCTTGGGAAATATATATTATTATTATTATTATTATTATTATTTTATAAAAATAAACAAGAGAAATATAAAAGCATAAAACGAAGTAGAAAAAAAGAACAACCTAACACGATAGTAAAGATGTAAATAAAAACAAACCAAAACAAACAGAAGATAACTGTAAAAAGTGAAAAATGTGAAAAACACAAGTACTCTTCAAGTACTAACCGAAACTGCAATAAAATATATAGTGTTCCATTTAAAAACTAATAAATTAGGTTTGTAACTTATTAAATGATCAACCTGTATATTTGAAAATAATTTGAACTTATGCAGAACGAAAACCTACACAACTTTTGTTAAGACCTTATCTGGATAAAATGAATTTAAAGAGGCATTTTTGGATTTTTGCTGAGGTTTGGGACACCCTGTACATGATTTCTGTTTTTAAACAATAGTAAAATATGGAAACGAAGATAGCTATGTACTCATTTTTATTTTTCCATAAGTATTAATTTTAGAAAAGGAAAAGCACCCTAATCAAAAAAAAAATATTCTATTTACACTTAATCTATTTTTTTTTCCTGTTCTTCGGAAGCTGATAATTCGTGTAAGCAAAGCAGATTGAACGTTATCTGAAGGCAGATACGCATATCGAATTATTGTTTACTTAGTCGTGAATATAAGTGCGCACGTAAAACGGAAGCTGGAAATATCTGTGTTATAAAATTACGAATTTTATACGAATGTTAAGCTCGTGGTAAAATAAACTGATTTTTTTTTATGGACGCGTCCGTTAAAATTAATAGTTTATTTTCGTTAGGGTAATGATGAATTTTGAAAACTTAAATGTGCTCGAAATATGATTTACTCATTCAGTTATTTATTAATAATTAAAAAAATATAGGGTGTTGAAAAAACTGTTACAAACCCTGAGGGAGGGAATAGTGGCCGAAAGGAATAGGAAGAGAAATCTTAATTCTAGTCAAGCCACTGTCATTTTTTTTTTAGTTTTTCTTTCTTAGTTTGTAAAAACAAACACACAGACAAAAGAGTTTGTTGTTACAAGTTTGTAAAAGCAAGCTAAGAACAAACCAAAAAAAAAAACACAGTGGCGTAACTAGAAGTTAAGTCGCCGAGTTGCAAAATTTTACAAAAGTTAAATTCTGCGTTTAGACAAATCGATTCCATGCAATCGAATTTAACTACATTGGACATCACCATAACAGGCAATAATCTTATAGAAATCTTGTAGTTTCCATCAAGTATGCAATAATATTTTTATATAGTCTTAATTTCAACTACTAACAATTTTATTTTATTTTTTTATTTACATTTTGTATTCATTAATATGTAGGTATGTATGTACATATAAGTACAGGGAATGAAGGTCTATTCTACGTTAAACAAGATAATTATTATTAATTATTAAGTACATGCAGAGGAATTTATAATAACAAAATTATTAAATATTTTAAAAAGTTTTATCAAAATCATTTGAATAATAAAATCTTGCAAGCGAGTGTGTGTGTTATATTTGAGTTGATTACATAAAAGGAACTTGTATTAAAATGCTGTGTGTGTATTTTAAAAATCACTTACCCTCATTAGTGTATATTTGCGCCTTACACTGAAGAAACAGAACAAAAAAATAAAACAAAACCATATTGTCATAGTTGCGAACTCAATTTTCGTAGGGCCTCTCAAGTATTAATTGTGTAAACGACGCGACCACAGTGGCATACATCACACTAAAACTCACTTAAGTAAAAAATCAATTATAAATACTTTGGGCCTGTATTCAATCAGGCTATCCAAACATTTACGAAAACGTCACAACAAACAGCGCACCGTTTTATTCAGTGCATATTTTAAATCGGGAGAACAAACAGTTCTATTCTATAATTATATTAACAACGCCGAAACAACCACTTTTTATAAAACAGACGCTAATAACTACGGAATCACATAAAATATGTGTTTGTTTTGAACTAGATTTAAGCGATCGTAGATCCTAACGATATTTTCGTTTATCTTTATGTTCATCGTCGTTTATGTTCATCGCCGTTTTACGAAATACCAGCAGCTCCCGCACACTCGCCACACGAAACGATCAAACATCAACTATTGCAGCAACAGGTAACAGATGTATTTCAATCTATAATCCATAGATAACGTTTCACCCAAAACATAGATTGTTGAGCTAAATACTGATTTTGTTTACATTCACAGCAGAAGTCTGGGGCTCTTACGACAATCGATCGAAAGCTGATTAAACAAACACTGGGCTACCAAATACCCATGTACAAAAATTACCTACACCTAAAGTATTGCCAGTAACGAAGATAATTTTCAATATAATCAATATTTTTTATCGTATCAGTTCGAGTACGCTTAGATTATTCAACTGGTAGGACTTACTGTAATGCCACATGTAGATATTGAAATTCATTCTGATTTAATCATCTTTCTGAAAAATACATTTAGAATTTTAAATTTCATTTCTACTTTGAACAAAGTATAACAATGAAATTACAAAAATGTAATTATAATACCTCTATCAAGTAACAAGATGCAAGAAAAAAATAAACATTTTTTTCACCTCTTTCGAGGGCTGTCGAGTGGCTTAGCGTTTAGCTTAGCCCACTTTGGAGGTTCCATCACTTTCACGGCGTAACTTGGGTTCAAATCCCACAAGACAAAACACCTCTTTCGACAGAACGTACAAATTAAACTAAATATTACTGTCACGATTAGATTTTCTTATAAAACAGTTTAAAAATTACGGCAATAATTAACACGCTTAAACTTTATGTGTAAACAGTGCGTAATCACCAGGGAGAAGAATTCAGGCCATTTAGTGTTGGACGCTTTTTACGCTGAATGTACCATCTTTCTGCAGCTTCCGATGCGATGGATCGAATTATTATTGAGACGGAGGGGCAGACGTGCAATCGCGAACGCATGTTTTAGGCGAGGCTCATACAATCCGAATACTAAATTTTCATACCGTTCGCGGAACAAGTTGCCCGAATTCTTTTCCCTGGTAATCACATTGCAGTTACGAAATCCTAGAAGACAGCGAAAAATCACGCTCGGGTGATGAAACTGGAACGCGAGCATTGCAAGGTTTACGCAAACTCAAGTGCTCTATAGCGACCTAGTTAAGTCAGCAGGTTTTTGTAATCAAATCCGTATACAGGGTTACAACTAATTAAAAGTCCACTGTGGGGATCTCGTAAACTATAAGAGATACGAAGATGGTTAAATTACAGAAAAGTTGCGCTATCTTAAGTTTCACCACGGATAACCACTAAGAAACACGAAAGGAAATGAAATAATTTCAGGAGGTAAACAAAAACAAAAAAAAACAAATTATTAATTCAAAACGATGGACGTGTTCCTTTATTTAAACAATAACGGCAACATCATCCAAGAAAATTGAGAACACAACAGAATTACATTTTTTTTTTTTTTTTTAATATAAAAACAAATGACGATCGCAAGAAAAAATTCAAAAAGGAGCGGAAATGTTTGAGGACGAATTTCAAACTTAACAAAAAACAATAATTCGTAAACAAGTGACGATCGCGTTGCATTCAAAAAAAAAAAACGCAAACAAATTTTTTGAAAAAGCTGCTAACTTCTATTCAATAATATAACTTTTATTTTAGTTTCTCTTTCTTATTTTTCTTGTTATAATTAAGCGCCGTTAATAATTTAATTTGTAACGTCAAAATCGATTTTCTTTTTCTCTAAAAATGGCACATACGAACTTGAACGGAATTTGATGAGTTGGCAATACTGTTTCTGATTGCTGCAAATTCCAAGGTTAGGTTGTTTTAATATTTTTATTTCGTTTCTTTTAATATTTAAGGTGCTTTCTTTCGCTTAAAAGTTTGAATCGTGTTTCGAACAGTTTGGACCTGAATTTCGTAGTTGTTGCAACAAAACACCTGACTTGAATTTTTGATTGACAGTTCATTTGTAAATGACCATAATTCAATCCAAACAAGTTTCTAAAACCAGAGAGATTCAAAGAAAAGAATGGGCGCGTTCAGCGGATGCGTTGCTTACTCAGCAGTCGTTTGTGATTGGCTATTACCTTCATGTGAGCCGATCACAATCGATTGCTGAGTAAGCAACTCAGCCGCTGAATGCGCCCAATGTCTGTTTTTGAATCAAAACACGTTTGGATGACGATTTTGTGAACGAGAGAAAACACCTCGAATAAGGTACATGACAACAATATAAAACTGTTAATTAAAGCTCTCTAATCGAGACTACAGTCAATAACACACGCGAAAACACCAAATTTATACGCTGTCTCTATTTATTATTCTCTTAAATTAATAAATTAAATCGAAAACATTCATATATAAATCACGTGGTTTCGAAAGGCTTCCCATTCGTTGTGACGTCAGTGTTCATACATTGTCCTTGACGTTGTGTTGTATGCAGACCCTTGTCAAATAGTTTGAATGTTTGCTCTTAATATGTGCTGAAAAATATAGTTTTAATTTAAGCAACAATTACGAAGTGAATATCTTAAAGAAATTATTATATTTGTTTACTTTGTTGGTGAGAAATTTGTGGTGGAAACGGGAACTTTTCGCCATTGAGAAGTAAGGTTGGTGACACTAAATTTTGTGAAACGCTTATTAATAATTTATTCGGAGTTCTTGCACAGGTATTTTTACATTATAGCACAGCACAATACTGATAATATGTTTTACTGTTTATTGTAAAAAGTTTTATGTGTTCATATTGATATTAACTTATTACGATTTGACAACATATGAACATTGACGTCACACGGTCGGAATGTGCGTTTTGGCGGGAATTTAATCAATTCAAATTTATTCAATTTTTTACGACTTTAATATTCATTTATCAAAAAAAAGAAATATATCTATATTATTGTATTTGTACCTACTTTCAAATAAAATCTTTAAAAAAAAAGGTTCCTGTACCCTATTCAATCCAAACAAGTTTTAAAAATAGAGAGATTCAAGACAAGAATGTTTGTTTTTGAATCAGAACACGTTTGGATCACGATTTTGTGAGCGAAAGAAAGCACCTCGAATTGTAACGCATTCACGATGTTTTGACTTTCTAGTAGGCTGTTTTTTTTTCGTTCATTTGAAAGAAGTCAAAGCCCGACAATGTAAAAAATAAGAAGATTGTGAACGAATGTTGCAGAGACGTTTTATGCCTGTGTACGTATACCAATAAACAATTTTTATTGTTTATTTATTTTTTTTTGTAATCGTGTCTTTAACTTTAACCTCCTATTTAAATTTGCCACTAGATTAATTTGGGGAATTCTAGGGAAACAGTGTATGCCGAAAAAGGAATTTTTGTTCGAGTTGATTGGCAACACTGTTCCGATCGAATGTTTGATGTTTGGCGACTTTTATGAATACTAGTAGGGCGTTCAACAAGAACAAAAGTGAAGAATAGAATAAAGTGGTCAAATCAAATGTAAAACGATTTAACACCAGTGAGGTCCTAAATGTACGTATTTCGAAGTTTGTGACATTTTCTTTTAATCGGTTTCTTTTTAATATTCATTCACAATCGAAATATGCGATCTCACACACGTCCAGTTAAACGGCGGATTTGATTACATTTATCAAATTCACTCAAGATTGTAACTGATAGTGATAAAACACTTGACAAATCCCAGTCAGATAATACAGTAGCAATTTAAATTTCTGACGTCGTAAAACAAGACGAGCGTTTTAAATTGTTTTATATTTATCAATAACACCACTGCTTCAAAAAAGTTTGTTTTACGTCACGGTACCGAGCGCGACCTAAACATCGAGGGTGAACAGTGAGGCATCTTCAGCATGTTCAGAAAACTGTCGACGTGTAACAAACGTATATTAAAAAATTGTTATGTATAAAATAGTTTTAAATTGTTTTATGTTTATGAACAACACTGCTTCAAAAAAGACAACATCATTAAATACCTATCATGCTATCGCAACATCTTATTTATTCTGCGAGACAAAAAACAATTAAGTTAACTAATACCAACATACTTATAAGGGTATAAGCAGGTATACCTGCTATAATTTGTTTAAGAAAGTTAAATGCTTCTAGCTGATTTATATTTCTAATTAAAAAAGTTAGCTAAAAATTAATCAATAACTGAATTATTTTTTAAACTAAAATTCCTGCCCAGCATCGGAGATATAAACCTCAGTAAAGATTTAAACCCGGTACATGAAACTCTATTAATCCGTTCCTGAAACAGCCGTCTTAGAATTGAGCCGTTATCTACTAGATGGCGGTGGCCAATCGCTTGTAGATGTTTTCAGCACTGATACGCATAAAGTTCTAACATTGCGTTTCAACGGTACTCTGGTTTCTCTTCAAAGCGAATAAATCTTTCGCCTTTTACTAAAGATTTCCGTGGAGAGGAACAATTAAATGAGTCTATAAAAATTTTTTGAGGTCCCGACGTATGTTGGGACAAAAAATTTAAATAAAGAATAAGATCTACAAGCGACCAACCACATCACCTGTTTCTATTATTATTTTGCTATTACGAATTTACAAACAGGTTTTCCAGTGTCAGTGTGTATTGAAATCAGTACTTTACGTTAGTGATGCAAAAAATTTCATGAAATGTTTCATCTTCAATGAAATAAATTGAATCTCATTTTTTATTGTTAGTAATTTTTTTAATTTCAAAATCGACATTCTGTATTTCTTCAACTTCAATGCTCCGTGTACAGAACAGAAATGTGAGCGAGAACGAATGTGTTAAAATGCACGCAAGAGAGAAAAAAAATTGAAGAGTAGGCCAAAAATCATCAACTCTTCGAATCCAAAAAAAGCGAATCAAATTATTCCAAGTGTAAATTTGGTTCTATTTGCCAATTGTCTATTTGTCTACCTATCAAAATTTTTTCTGTCGCTTATAAATACACCTATCATCGACAAATAATTCTAACCTACTTCCGCCTGTTTCTAATAAATAGATATCGGAATCACATATTTTGACGTCATCAATAAGAATTTTGTTTCGCTTAGACAATTATTTTTAACACGTTTTTATCGCCTCATCCTTTTCGGAATAATCTGAGGGGGAGGGTTGCGGAAATTCTTTATAATGGGGCGGCACAGTATTGCCAACCCACCAAGTTTCAAACTCGATTTTTTTTTGTAGAAAAATTTGTATTTTCTCCTTAACAATCGTATTATCCAGATCTCACGCTTAATAACAATAATTATAATAAATTAAACTTAACCAACTAAAGACTTGTGGAATAATCGAATTATTAAGTAACGTTTCTTTTTCCATTTATTTATTCTTTTGAATAGTTTTGAATATTATTAATCAATTTACTCTTTTGGGTCATTTTCTGTATTTTCTGAAATTGTTTCTTTTGTTTCGTATGTACCTCCATACTTATTACGATCGCATTTTGTCATAAAATGTATGATTGTCATTTGTTTCTCTTTCTCTTACACACGTATTACGATCGTATTTTGTTGTAAAATCATTTATTTTTCTTTCTCTTACGTACTTATTAGTAATATGTATGTAAGAGAAAGAAAAGAAAACTTATTAGTAATAAGTATGTAAGAGAAAGAAAAATAAATGACGATCATTTTACGACAAAATACGATCGTAATATGTATGTAAGAGAAAGAGAAACAAATGACGATCGTATATTTTACGACAAAATGCGATCGTAATAAGTATGTAAGAGAAAGAAAAACAAATGACGATCATACATTTTATGACAAAATGCGATCGTAATAAGTTATTATAAAACAAATGACGATCATACATTTAACAACAACATTTTCTCATAAAATGTATGATCGTCATTTGTTTCTCTTTCTCTTACACACGTATTACGATCGGATTTTGTCGTAAAATGATAGTCATTTATTTTTCTTTCTCTTACGTACTTATTAGTAATATGTATGTAAGAGAAAGAAAAGAAAACTTATTACTAATAAGTATGTAAGAGAAAGAAAAACAAATGACGATCATACATTTTATGACAAAATGCGATCGTAATAAGTTATTATAAAACAAATGACGATCATACATTTTACGACAACATTTTGTCATAAAATGTATGATCGTCATTTGTTTTTCTTTCACTTACATACTTATTATGATCGCATTTTGTCATAAAATGTATGATCGTCATTTGTTTTCCCTTCTTCTTTTTTTCTCGTTGGAGTTATCCATTTTTTTTTTCAATTTCCACTCCGATTACATTTTTCCAAAAGACGAAAATGTTCTTCTTTTTATAATTATTTTATTTGTCATACATTTTCACTTAATAATGCAAAACCTTCTACAGTTTGCAAATCGTTGTTGCAAATGTCTTTTGTTTTTTTTTTTTGCTTTTGTATTATGTGTTTGTGTGCTCTTTTTTTTGTTGTAAATTTCGAAAATTACTGTAATGTCTTGAAGGTGTATTTTTTTTTCTTTAATGTAATAATTATTAAAAAATTTTGTTGCAATTCGTTTTTAATTGCAGTGAAAACCTCGAGCAGCTTCTATACAGCTGTTTCAGCCCTGTTTGGAGCTTCATCAGCAGAGACGTAGCTCGACTTTCTCATTGCAGTGTCAGGTCAAAAAGCGATCGTAGGATGTCGCTGTTTTATCTGGTCGTAATAATTATTGTGGCCAGGAACTTTTATTTTACTTTTTCTCGACTGTTAAAAAGCTCGTTTTTTTTATTTTCAACTGTTTAGCATTTTTTATATTATAATTATAATTTTTTTCATAAATTAAAAAAATATAATTTCATTAGAAATTTAATTTTTTTTATAATTTCATTAGAAATTTTACTTTTTCCCTTTCTCTGTTACCAAAAGGTTTTTAATTTTTTTCTTTTTTTTCCGATTGCGTACCTTTTTCTTTTCTTGCATTTTTTTTTCTCGCAAACTGATTGTCGTTTGTTTCCTTTTTCTTAATCCTTAATCAATTTCATTTTGAAAGTTTGCTATTAATTGCCACCTTGAGAAATCGCTACTTTTTGAGTTTTAAATGTAGAAGGAAGAGAAATTTCATCTTCGTTCTCAAAATTCAGAATACAGACGATTCTAAAGATGAAATCGTACATAGTATCAACTATTAAAATAATCATGCTGTTGGCAACATTGCTTCAGAGCTACAGCATGACAAGCGTCACCCAACGATGACGTCGATATATGTAATTCCGATCTCTACTGATAAATCATTTTCACACTACGAAAAACTAAGATTTTTTTTTATATTTCCCGATTTTTTGAATTCAGCTGTAAATATGTGTTTCGAGCAGTTTATGTTCATCGCGAACGTTGTCATGTTTATGTTACCATCCAAATTCAAATCATGCGCAGACACTTTCTGCGCGGCAAATTTGAAATAAGTTTCATGAAATTTCTGAATGCTACGAAATATTTCAATAAAATGAAATTTACGATGCGATCTTAATTCGGAATTCTCTAGATTCATAAGATTCTTCAATCAGTTCAACCGTATTTCCGATTATTTTTAATTCGAATTAACCCAACACTAGTGTCAAACGTGTCAAGCCACACCGCCTCTATACTGTTCTTAACATATTGGGTTAAAAAAAAATATTTGAACATAAAAATTTAAAAATCATTTGTTTAAGTTAGTTAGAATATATTTATTCGCTGTTCCTAAGCACATTTTAGTACACCACGTTAAAGCGAAAACCTAATATTACTTGAAAATAGCATACAAATATAAATATTAATAAATAATTACACTGCCTCATTATCACTTATGACATCCTAGCACGATAAAGTTTGCAATAGCTTTTGTAAATTTTGAAAGTCCAAATCCAAATTTACGTTTCCCAATTTCTCATTGGGTAGAAGATAATTCTTGGGAATTTTTACATGCCCGATGTTCACCGATTTCGTCTCATTCAATGCCTAAAAAATTAAAAAAATAAAATATGAAAAGCGAATCAACGAAAACCCTACAGTACCTTTGACATTTCAACAGTGGGAAATACAGCAAAATCAGCTTCGACGTAGCTACCAAATTTTCTACCAACAATAGCATTTGCAACTTTTGCCTGGAACTCCTCCGCCCTATGTTTTAAACTCAACATTTTATCTCTTTCTTCTGCGAAATGTTTCACCCAAAGCGACAGCCCATTGCCGGGCTTTGCTTTATAAACTGGTGGAAACTGGGGCGTTGCTAAAGTCAATAATATTTCCTGCAAGTTCATTTCAAAAATTAAAGAGAAAGATTTTTTTAAGTGCGTTTGCTTCATCACCTTTTTAAGTTCAATGCCTTCTTTGTAGAGAGAATCAAGCTCTTTGTCTTGTTTCTGAACAAACGACGGTAGCGGCGTCAAGCTATCTAATTGTTCCTTTAGTTTGTTGCTTTGCAAGTGTAATCTCGCGTTTCTTTCACGATGGAAAAGTTTCCGGAGATTTTCAATTTCTTGCATCAGCAGCGGTGAATCCCTTACGACAGCCGGTAAACTAGGGCCAACTGATTGTAAAGAGCTGTAATGATTACCTGCAATAATATTTTGTGGTTAGTTAATTAAATGCTCAAATGATCTGTGTATACACCTGTCGCATTTCCAACTACTCCTTCCGGCAAAGCTTTTTTATATAGCTTCAGTGTTTCTTTCATTTTCACTTTTTCAACTTCCAAAGAATCTATATCGGTTTGAAGGTGGTCGAGGGTGTCCTCAAATTCCTTCTCTTTCTTCTTCAGGTTGTTCTGAGATTCCTCGAGCTTACGCTGCAGTTTCTCAATCGTCAATTCGTAGTCTTTATTGACGTTGCCAAGTTTTCTTTCGGCTAGTTCCTTGCGGATTGTCATCTCGGACAGCTGCTCTTGCTTCTCCTTCACCGTCTTCTTTAACTCTTTAATATCTGATTCTTTGTTTTCCAGTTTACTTGCCAGCGTCTTTGTTTGCTCGAGTTCTTTCCTAACAGTTTGTGCACGTATTTGTATCGGTGGAACAATCTGAAATTGAAATTGTCGTTGTGTAATACAGTGGCGTAGCTGTAGGGGTTGCGGGGATTGCAAAGCAACCCGGCGCCAGGACGCCTGGTCTTAAAACCTGAAGTGAGAAACCAAAATTGTTATTAGCAAGCATAATTACAGACGGTTTCCTATTTTCTGATTTCTAAAAAAAATCACAGACGTGGAAAAGTGAAAACTTATTTTCGAATGAAGAATAATTTGTACGTCCAAAATAAGTCAGAAAAGAAAGAAAACGGAAAAAACAAACACAAATTTACCGGTTCGTCTTAAATTAAAAAAAGGAGGATTAAAATTCAAAGCAACTGAAAAAGAACTCGAGGAATGCGTTTCAAGTGTTAATTTTCAACGTGGCGTCATCTGGTAGGCCGCGGCCTTATGTTTGTAATTCGCCGGCAAAAAATTTAAAAAAAAAACTGAAATCATTAGGGTTACAAACGTTCCAAAACAACTTTCCTAAAAAAAAAACTTCTAATAAATTAATAAAATTTAAACGCAAAGCTGAAGACCTTATTACCATTTGTGGCGCCATCTGTTACCCTGAACTGTTACTTCGTTCTCTTTATTTGTGGGGAGAGCAACTGTTGAAAAATTCAAGAAATAACATTACGAAAAAAAAATAATTTCGAATAAACAAAGTTGGGCACAAATGGGAAGTCTGAAATAAAAGTAGTGCCGTTTGTGGCGCCATCTGTTGCCCTGGATCGTAACTTCGTTCCCTTTATTTGTGGGGGGGGGGGGGAGGAATTGATGAAAAACGCTAAGAAACATTCAAGAAATAACATTACGAAAAAAATTATAATAATTTCAAATAAACAAAGTTGAACAGAAATGGGAGGTTTCAAATAAAAGTAGCGCCATTTGGGGCGCCATCTGTTGTCCTGGATCGTAACTTCTTTCTCTTTATTTGTGGGGAGGGGGGGGGGTTGAGAAACGCTAAGACAAATTCAAGAAATAACATTACGAAAAAAAATAATTTCGAATAAATAAAGTTGAACAGAAATGGAAAGTTTCAGATAAAAGTGGCGCCATCTGTTACCCTGGACCGTAACTTCGTTCTCTTTATTTGTGGGGGGAGCAATTGTTGAAAAACGCTAAGAAAAATTCAAGAAATAACATTACGAAAAAAATTATTTTGAATAAACAAAGTTGAACAGAAATGGCAAGTTTCAAATAAAAGCAGCGCCTTTTGCACCGCCCTCTGTTACCCTGGATCATAACTTCTTTCTCTTTATTTGTGGGGGGGGGGGGGGGAATTTGTTGAAAAACGCTAAGAAAAATTCAAGAAATAACATTATGAAAAAAAATAATAATTCCGAATAAACAAAGTTGAACAGAAATGGAAGGTTCCAAATAAAAGTAGCGCCATCTGTTACTGCGGATCGTAACTTCATTCTGTTTATTTTTGGGGCGGGGGCAACAATTGTTGAAAAACGCTAAGAAAAAAATCAAGAAGTCTCAAGTAAAAGTAGCGCTATTTGTGGCGGCATCTCTTACCCTGGATCGTAACTTCGTTCTCTTTATTTGTAGGGGGGAGCAATTGTTGAAAAACGTTATGAAAAATTGAAGAAATAAATTTACGGAAAAAAAATAATTTCGAATAAACAAAGTTGAGCAGAAATGGCAAGTTTCATATAAAAGCAGCGCCTTTTGTGGCGCCATCTGTTACCCTGGATTGTAACTTTGTTCTCTTTATTTGTGGGGGGAGCAATTGTTGAAAAACGCTAAGAAAAATCCAAAAAATAATATTTCGAAAAAAAATAATAAAAATTTCGAAGTTTCAAATTAAAAAAGCGCCATCTGTTAATCTGTATGCAGTCGTAATTAATTTTCTTCCGTTTAATTTCCGGGAAACAGTTTTTCAAAATAATTGAAAACAAATTTCCTCTTCCAGAAGGCGTTTGAGGAACAGTTGAAGCGTTACTTCCGCTAGTCGTCGGGAGGTTTTCTAATGAACGTTAAACATATGTGGCGCCATCTGTAGGTGCAAGCCGTAACTTTATCCCCTTCGTTTGCGCGGAAACAATTTCAAAGTAGCAACTGAAAACTTCCAAGAAATAAGATTCAAACGTAAAGCGCTTGCGCTTGCAGCGCCATCTGTTACCGTGGGCCCTAACTGAAAAAATTCAAGAAATAACGTCACGAAAAATCATTTCGAATAAATTTTAACGAACGGGAATATCAGAACGCAAGAAGTAACAGTTGAAAGCGAATTTCTTCTAGACAGAGGTGTTTGGGGAACAGTTGAAGCGCACTCGGCTTAGCGCTAGTTTCCAGGAACTATTTTAACTTAAAATGATAGACAACTTCTGTCATTTTTTAAAATAGGATAATCCAGAAACAACAAAGCAATTTTGTTTTTCAAAGTTTTAACGAAATAGTTTTATTTTTTTTTATTTTATATTTTGATTTTAAATTTTGCAACCCGGCGTCTCGACTTCTAGCTACGCCACTGGTATAATTGTAACTATCCGCATTCAGTTACTTATAAGAAGGCCTATTAGCATGACGTGTCGTAATAATAGATAATAAGAAAAACTGACCTTTTCTTCATTTTTATTAATCGTATTAATTTCGTATTCGTTATCTTGCAAGAACTGTGCAATCTGAGTTATTTGAGTCAAAATGTAACTCAAAGAATTCTTAATGCTCTGAATCGGTCCCAAATCGTCCTGTTCATAAATTTTATCACTTGCACTAACGGCTAACTCTTTCATCTTTTCTGAAGATAAACCTTTCTCTGACTCTGAAATAAACGATAATACATGCAAATTAACTACACAGCATTAACCTAAATAATAATCTAGTATTAATTTATGTGGCAATGTTTACTGCATTGTCTGTAAAGCTCAAATATCATGACACATTTTTTTTTATTTCTTAAAATCCAATATATACTAAAATTTATAATTGACAGAGTCCTACTTTAGAAATTTTTTTAAAAATATTTATTTTTTAAATGATATTGGTAATAAAAAAAGGTTATTTTGAAAAGAAAACTTACCACCACTTGTAGTAATACACTGAACTGCATTCTTTACAATGTCCTGCAGGGTTTTCAAAATTTTCCCAGCGTGATTGTAACACTGATACAGATTGTCTGAGACTTCTTTGTTAATCCCCAGATTGGAAACGTTTGTGTCGGTTGGAATCCTGCGCTTTACCAATTTCAGTTGCTGTTGCATCTGTTCAACAACCGTGATTATATGTTGCGACAGTAATCCAATGTCGCCAATGTCGGCTGATTCGATTAAATTTCTAATAACCAAAGCGTCGTTGTTCATTCCCTCGCAAGCACTCATCAATATTTTGGTATTATCGCTCAGCAATAAAGTGTGATTCTGAGATCCATCAGTGACGAACAAAACCGGAAACATCGTGTAAAAATAGCCCACGCACTTCTCTAAAACTTCACTGGGCACGTTCTCATCAAGCTGATCTCGCTTCACTAATTCCACGAAGCCGTCTATAATTTTCTCTTGCCCAGCCATTTCCGGATAGGTACCTCCAACTTTCAGCAGAGACTCGGATTTGCATGTGTTCAACGAAAATGAAAACTGATGCAGGATGGTCTACAAAAATACGCATTATTTGCAAATTCGTTAATAAATAAAAAAAAAATGTTTACCTGCAGCGCATAAATATAATAAGAAATGCGACACCTAAACGCAAACTGTTCAACAGAGTGTCCTTTTATTATAGCTGCTCGATCGATTTTCTCAACGGTGGGGAACTTGTCTCTTATCTGAGTTAATAGTATTTCGGTTTTGTGTATTAACCTCGGAAGTAATAATAAGACTAAAACTGCATCGTGATCACCTGAAACATTTTGTTTTTTTTTTTTTTGCTTGTTTCAATCGCTGAAAATCTTTTTTTTAATCTTTACCTCCTCTGTTCAAAAACGTGTCGGGCATAAAAGCAGTTAAATATCTGATATGCTGCTGTAGTTGTTGCACGTCGACTCTTCTTAGCTCCAGGTCTATAGCTTTGGTGTGGGCTTTGGTCTCGGTGAACATCTTCTTAAAGTCGACGATTTCGGGCAAAGCCGACACTGGTTTGCTCGACTCCTTTTCTAGACGATGTTGAAGATCCAACGACTGTTCTTGTAACTTGTGAACTAATTCCCTGAATTTATTGATGGTAGATTCACGATCTGCGATCGTCTCTATCGCAGCATCTTTCTCACGTAATGCCTGATAAAGACAACATTTAAAAACAAAATAAAAAAAAAAGTCATGGATATAATTTTTACCGACACCCTTAAAAGAAATATTTTTTTTGTTTTAGATGCATTTCAGAGGAAAAAGAAGAGAAGTAAGAAAAATTATATACCTACAGAAAATTTATTATTTAAAATTAGAGAATAAATTGCAAAAGTTTAAAACGTACGAGTTTGAATTAGTGTAAACAAAAGAAATAATTTTTTTTTTTTAAAAAAAGAACAAAACTTCTGTTTTTTTTCTGTTTTAAACAGTTTTTTTTTTTGTTTAAAACATGTTTAAAATTGACCCTAAATTAAACATGTTTTAAACAAAAAAAAACAGCTGTTTAAAACAAACTTTAAATGTTTAAATTGCCCTTACAGCTTACATCAAACGATATAGATTATTATTATTATTTGATGTTTGTGTAAAAAGAAGAATTTATTAAAATTCGATCTCTAATTAAAAGTAAGATGAAAAGTTTGAAATGTTAGATTATGTTCCCTTTTAAAAATAATGTATGTACTTTGATAATAATTTAAATAATTTAAGGCAGAACTTGATTTATTTAGGATCTAGGAACGCGGTGTTTTAAATGATTTTCAAAGAAAGTATGAAGTATTTGGTATCAACATACTGAGAAAAACATTCCCAATAAAAACTAAAATCAAATACACACAAAGAAATATTTTTTTCAAATCACTTGATCGCATTAGAACTGAAATACATGACTCATGGCTTTCAATACTGGAAAACAAAAATTTCAAATATGTAAAAACATGTAGGATGTTCCATTTAAAATAACAAAGCTGACATTACTTCCGGCGAAACCAAAAGTCCAGCAGGTATGTCTGAAATTTCAAATTAAATTTTTGTTTAATTCATCGTGTTCAAATTTTAAACAAACCTTAAAATTCTAAAAGGGCGAATATACGGCCTTGAGACACACGGTAGAAATTCAATGAAGACAAATGAAACGATAACGTTATAAATAGTTTAAACAGCGACATCCTACGATCACTTTTTGACCTAACATTGCATTATCATTGACAAATTCAAGCCAGTTTGCTACATAATAACTCATCCCGTAGCCCATAGTATGAACAGGGAAGCGGAGGACCCAGTATGTTTCAAAACCTAATGTAATAATAAAAGGTTAAATATTGAAAAGGTATTTTAAAATTTTACAATATAAGTATCATTCTAGTGATCAGTAATAATTAATAAATTGATTATAATCAATCTAATGCAATTTAAATTTAGTTCAAATCAGAGCTACAGTGTAGTCATCACGTCATCAGCTCAGCCACGCATTGTCTACAATTGTTAAAACAATTGATATGAGAACAAACTAAAGTTTAAAGTTAATCTGTCAGTGAAATACAGACCCTAAACAATTAACTTCTGGTTACGCAGTATTACGTTCTTTTTTAGCTTAAAACTAAAAAAATAAAGCACTTATATCAAAAGAGTTCTTTTTTAGCTTAAAATTACAAAAAATGAATTTAAAACATTATCCAAAAAAAACATATTTAAAACAGATGGTATGTTTCTAACATGTTTTAAACACTATGTTTTAAACAGTTTGTTTTAAACTTTCCAACCCTGGTTCAAACCAAAATAAAATATGTTGTAATGATTCATCAATGTTAGAGGTCAGTTACATGCGCCAACCTCTGGAAGGTTCAGGAGAGGCTTGCCCATTCTAGAGCCTTCTAGAACTTTCCAGAGGCTTTGCGTAAATCGGCCCGATTTATAAAAGCCGCCCAGGACAGTTCGCATTTAAGTTGATTGATTGATTGATCGTTCGGCTTATGTTTAAATAAATTAGTGTTTATAGTTACTCTAAATAAATTAGTTTATTAATTAATAAATTCGTAACAATATCATATTGTACAATGAATTATTAATAATCTCGCCTAATTTTCATTCATTTTTAAAAAGTAATAGTTCACATACAATTTTTTAAATTTTTTTCTATTTTAAAACAATATCTACTGACCTTTTAGATTTCTATTTTAACTTCATTTAACTTTGTAGAATCGGACTATCATAAAATGTTTTAGTTTTCATTCTTAATTTATCCTTTTTTATTGTTGTTTTATATGAATATACTTTTTAAGAAAATTGAATTATTTGAATATACAGTTGAAAGCAAAAAAAGAAGTAGACAAACTACAGTTTCATGTAATTATTCTTTCTCAAAATGTCACCACAGATTAAGACGAATTTACAGATTTTATCAAAGTGTTAAACTTGTTAATTTTGAAAGCTATTAAATTTTTTTTAATCTTTAATCTTTAATCTGTGAAGTCGTCTTTAATCACTACCATTTTCAGAAAAAATGATTACAGGAAACTGTAGTTTGTCTACTTTTTTTTTGCTTCCGACTGGACTTTTTAAGAAAGGCTAATATTTTATTGACCAACAATAAGTCAATTAGTCAGATTTGTTGCCTACCAAAAAAATAGAGAAATGTGCTCAAATGAGAACCGGAACAAGAGAGAAGAATAAGTGAATAAATGTCTCGTCAATTACGAAATTAATAGAAAAAGCTTTAATGAAAAGAACAAGCTATAAAAAACAATTGAAATTAATAAATCATTTCATTAAACCCACGCAAGTAAAATCGAAGCACTTCGATTAACCTTTCTATAATAATAAGGAATAGCTGGTAAATGAAATGATGTTCGAAGCTCTGTATTAATAGAACGTTTAAAATTAAGAAAAGATAAAATAAAAATCCATTTTAACCTAAATTTTTGGACCCTAACGAACCGATTCATAGGACATTTATTTTTTATGTTGAGATCTTAAATTTTAATTAATTTTCAAACACCCTGTATCAAAAACCGACATAAAACAACTACATTATACTTATAGATCTCGACAAAGACTATAATATACTAATGTCCATTATAGACTTGTACTGTCTGTTGGGAAATATATTTATTATTATTATTATTATTTAGAAAAATTTTGTGCAAATCGTCCTTGATTGCAGTGAGAACCTCGAGCAGCCTCTGGACAGCTGTTTCAGCCCTGCTTGGGGCTTCTTCAGCAGAAACGTAGCTCGACATTCCCACTGCAGACCAAAAACGACTTGCCCAATTTATTCGCAAATGCGATGTAAGAATGATGAACATATAAAATAGCGGTTCTCACTGCAATCAAGGACGATTTGCACAAAATTTTTCTAAAATCTTTCATTATGCTTTGACAGCAAGCATGGCCGCCTTGCATGGGGGACTCATTAGGAGCAAATCCCGCTTCAATTTGTCTATCCTACTGCAATGTTAGGTCAAAAAGCGATAGTAAGATGTCGCTATTTTATATGTTCATCATTCTTACATCGCATTTGCGAATAAATTGGGCAAGTCGTTTTTGGTCTGCAGTGGGAATGTCGAGCTACGTTTCTGCTGAAGAAGCCCCAAGCAGGGCTGAAACAGCTGTCCAGAGGCTGCTCGAGGTTCTCACTGCAATCAAGGACGATTTGCACAAAATTTTTCTAAAATCTTTCATTATGCTTTGACAGCAAGCATGGCCGCCTTGCATGGGGGACTCATTAGGAGCAAATCCCGCTTCAATTTGTCTATCCTACTGCAATGTTAGGTCAAAAAGCGATAGTAAGATGTCGCTATTTTATATGTTCATTATTATTATTATTATTATTATTATTATTATTATTATTATTATTATAATATAAATGAATACACAATAAATTTAATTCTTTGAAAGACGGATTTGCGTTTGTAAAAAAAAAGTGATTATGTATTTTATTTTTTATATGAATAATAATAAATATTTTACGAGCTACAAAGCTAGATAATTTAAGGAAGAGTTAATTTTTTTTACTCACCTCTCTTGTTGCTGCATGCGCCAAATCAAGTTCTTCTCTTAAATCCATTTCTAATTCAGCATTGCTTTCAACAAGCTGGTCGTTCATGTCCTGCAATGCCTCCAATTCCGCAACCTCTTCCTCTAATTTGACAACCTTCTCCTCTAACGTCAACTTCTGTTCACCCAAAATTACCACCATTTCCTCAGCACCAAGTGCAGCATCCACCTAAAATCATTATTATTTTTTTTTAATAATCAGAAAGCACCAAATTTTTTTTTTTTTACAGAAACCTAAGTACAATATACAGTGTGTCCCAAGATCGATGTTACGAGAGATGTGACGGAACTAAAAATTTGGATTAAAATGGATTAATTGGTGTGAACAGAATTTTAAGAATACAATCAGTTTTTGAGAAATATGTCGGCCTTGATAGTAAAGCCAAACGATTTTCTTTTCAGGTAAAGTACCCATTTAAAAAAAAAAGTTTATAACCTAAAAAATATAATTTAATCAAAGTAAGTAGATTTTCCTGAATTTTCGTATAGGGCCATAATTTCTCATCCTGAACAACTTTTGATAGTAACATTTTGCCAAACCATAAACAAAATGGGTACTTTACCTAAAAAGACAATAGTTTTTGATTCACTGACTTGTTTCTGGAAAACTGAAAATATTCTTTAAATTCTATTCACACCAAGCAGAACTTAATCCCACAATCATAATGCAAAATTCAAAAATATTTATTCAATCACACCTCTTGTAACATCAATCCTGGGACACACTGTACATAAGACTTGAAAGAGAAATCTACAAAATTAAATAAGTTATATTTTTTTAAACCTGTTCTTGCAAGTCAGATATTTGTTGTTCCATCGCTTCAACTCGAGAGCTCAGCTTCTCCTTGGTTCTTCCGAGCTCTGCAATTTCTGACTTTTTCTGATCCATGTCTTTCATCAGTTTCTGATATTCGTGTTTATCATGTGCGGACAAATCGCGCATTCTGACGAGCGTCTCTCGTAAACGAGCGTTCTGCTGTTCCAGCTGTTTTATTTCGAAAGCAGATGCCACAGTACCTGTATCTGTTGCACCTTGAACAACAGGATTATAACTTTACAGATTGTTTCAAAAATAAAAGGGACAGTAAATTGATTGCAAGTCCAATTTATAAATGACTCAACCAGAAAACGTTTAAAAAGAAATTTTTCAAAGTTAAAATCGTTATTCCATTATGAACAGGACTTTAAATTAAAATCTCCTTTAGTCCTATTATGAAATCGGCTCTTAATCTGTTATATTTAAAATATGAAAATATATTATGCCAATAAAATAACATAAACAAACCATTGGATCTATTTTGCATTTCAGTTTTCAAAATTTCCAAATCCAAAGTGACTTCCTCTAATTTTTCCTTGCAAACCTCCAATTCCAGCTGCAAGGTTTCAGCCTTCTCCTCGGCCATTTCTTTCTCAACAGTGGCCATTTCTACAGCATCAGCTAAATCGGCCACTTCTTCAGCGTGCAACTCCCTCGCTTCAATAGCGTCCTTTGCGTCTTGCTTGGCTTTCTGCAAGTCCCGCTGAAGGCTAATCTGCGACTCCATGATCTTCGCCTTGAATTCGATCAGTTGCTCCAGTTGGATCCTCAACTTATCATAGTCCTTTAATTTCTCCTTGTCCTCCTGACGTTTCACTTTAAGCGTCTCCATTTTCTCCATGACGTCTTTTATTTGCTGATTCCTGTTTTCCAGCTCCTGATGATACTGCATGTTTGTTAGCTTTTCCTCGACTGATGTTATCGGCGTTGAAGTTAAGGCCTGACCTGGCGTAAACTGTGGCTTTAAAGTTTCTACAAAGCCGGTCTAGAACGGAAAGAAAAATGCGTCTTGTGTTTATATTAAATAATTCTTTGTAGCACCTCTATAAATGAAGCTCTTTTCGGAATTTGACTTGATATTTCACCTTCGGGTAGTTTTTCAATGCTGGGAGAGGCTAAATGACTTCTGCTTTCAGATAATGATTGTCTGCTGCCTGTTAAAGAAGTGCGACTTCCTGTTAGAGACTGACGGCTACTCGCCAACGACATTCTTGAGCTAATCAATCACAAATAACGAAGTTATTAAATTTATACACCGGAAAATGTAACTGAATCGTCCAAGTAAATTATACCCTCTTTTACTTTTTCACGTTCGTTTTTCATGATAATTTTCACATTACAAAATTTTTCAAAAGAGAGTATAGTAGCCAAAGGATTATCCATGGTATTAGTGACGGTGAAAATTTTTTACAAAATTCGTCGAAAATAATAAGTTTCGAGTCACTATAAAATACAGATTACGTTTCCAAATTTATTTATACATCGGTCATCAGTAATTGCATTTTCAAAACTAATTAAATCGCATCCGCAAGCGCACCCATTTCTAAACTCAACTAGTTTAGAAATGGTTTAAACTAAATGGTTTAGAAATGGCTGAGCTTAGTTAGTTTAGAAATGGCTGCGCTTGTGGATTTGACTTAATTAGTTTAGAAAATGGAATTTATTCCAAAATATGTCAACCTTTGTTCTTGTGATGATGATGGTCGATAAATAAATAGAATTGGAAACATAACTTACATGTATTTTATAATTGAAGTCGACTCTTGTCCCATGAAATTTGTGCGAAAATAGTTTTTAAACTTTAAACGGACACTGTAAAATAGGAAGGAACATTCAACGTTTCGCTACCGCTTGATAGGTTCGTCCTGACGAACTTGATAGCCTCGTCCTTACCCATTAAACTTTATAGAGACTCAAGGCGACGAATTTTGTTCAAAAAAGATGGTGTGGTGTTTGCATTTGCAGATATTAGACAAAAAAAAAACGACTTTGCACATACAAATTATAGCACTGTACACATAAAATTGTCATCTTACAAATAACAGTTATTCAAAAAGTCTTTTAATTCTGAACGGTCTTTTTTTGTTGCAATATAACGTGCATCTCTTTCTGAAAGATCTTAATAATAATGCTTTATTCTTCAATTGAGAACTTTGTTTAAGTTTAGAAGAGTAATACTACATATCGAGGCAGGGTTGGAAAAAAAACTGTTTTCCTTTTTAAAAAAAGAACAAAACTTCTGTCTTTTTTTTTAAACAGTTTTTTTTTGTTTAAAACATGTTTAAAATTGACCCTAAATTAAACATGTTTTAAACAAAAAAAAACAGCTGTTTAAAGCAACTTTTAAATGTTTAAATTACCCTTACAGCTTACATCAAAAGATATATATTATTATTATTATTTGATGCTTGTGTAAAAAGAAGAATTTATTAAAATTCGATCTCTAATTAAAAGAAAGATGAAAAGTTTGTAATGTTAGATTATGTACCGTTTCAAAAATAATGTATGTACTTTGATAATAATTTAAATCATTTAAGGAAGGGCTTGATTTATTTAGGATCTACGGTCGCGGTGTTTTAAATGATTTTCAAAGAAAGTATGAAGTATTTGGTATCATCATACTGAGAAAAACATTCCCAATAAAAACTAAAATCAAATACAGTCCAAAGAAATATTTTTTTCGAATTACTTGATCGCATTAGAACTAAAATACATGACTCGTGGCTTTCAGTACTTGAAAACAAAAATTTCAAATATGTAAAAACATGTAGGATGTTCCATTTAAAATAACAAAGTTGATATTACTTCCGGCGAAACCAAAAGTCCAGTAGGTATATGTCTGAAAATTCAAATTAAATTTTTGTTTAATTCATCGTTTTCAAATTTTAAACAAACCTTAAAATTCTAGAAGGGCGAATATACGGCCTTGGGACACACGGTAGAAATTCAATGAAGACAAATGAAACGATAACGTTATAAATAGTTTAAACAGCGACATCCTACGATCACTTTTTGACCTAACACTGCATTATCATTGACAAATTCAAGCCAGTTTGCTACATAATAACTCATCCCGTAGCCCATAGTATGAACAGGGAAGCGGAGGACCCAGTATGTTTCAAAACTTAATGTAATAATAAAAGGTTAAATATTGAAAAGGTATTTAAAAATTTTACAATATAAGTATTATTCTAGTGATCAGTAATAATTAATAAATTGATTATAATCAATCTAATGCAATTTAAATTTAGTTCAAATCAGAGCTACAGTGTAGTCATCACGTCATCAGCTCAGCCACGCATTGTCTACAATTATTAAAACAATTGATATGAGAACAAACTACAGTTTAAAGTTAGTCTGTCAGTGAAATACAGACCCTAAACAATTAACTTCTGGTTACACAGTATTACGTTGCAAAAATAACACACATATATCAAAACTGGTCTTTTTTAGCTTAAAACTAAAAAAATGAATTTAAAACATTAACAAAAAAACATGTTTAAAACTTAAAAATAAAACACTTACATCAAAAGAGTTCTTTTTTAGCTTAAAATTACAAAAAATTAATTTAAAACATTATCAAAAAAAAAACATGTTTAAAACATTTTATTTAAAACAGATGGTATTTTTTTAATTCGGTGTTTTAAACATGTTTTAAACACTATGTTTTAAACAGTTTGTTTTAAACTTTCCAACCCTGTATCGAGGCATTTGGTGAACACGGTGTAAACCTACTTAATTTATCATAATGCGTTATATTCAACTCTCGGACAAATATAATATTTTAATTTCTTGCTCCGCCTATTAGCGCACGCGTCTGTGTTTATTTTTCATAAAAAAAAAGATTGTTGATTCGTTCTCCAAACAGATAAATGGGTTAACGAAGCAGCATAAGAGAATTAACAAAAGTTCATCATTACAGGCACATATTTTAATCGAAAAAAAAAAAACAACTATTAAATTGACACTGTATAATTACTTACCATTATTGCTAATTGTATAATTTACCTTTAACACCAAAAATTATATCAAGTAATAAAAGCAAAAGTTAATTTAATGTTTTAACGAGGGTGAAGATTGAGTTAAACAAAATATAAAGCACCAAAGAAAATGTTCACGTAACTTTTTTTAAAATGATAGTGATAAAAATATATACAGGTGACTGTTAAGTCGAAGAATTCCTTTGAATTGCGTGTTGGTACAACTTATTTGCAATTGATTTGACCGTTATGCATTATACAAAATGCAATCAATAGTTTCTGAGATATTTTAACTTTTGTGTTTTCCTTTGAAATACGCTCCCTCCTATCGTTTATCCAAAATTACTCAGAGAGTATAAAAGTTTTTCTTGTTATTATCGCAAATGTCAAATTAAAAGGTAAGCCGCATGATTTAATTCACGACATGAGTTTAACAATTCCAACGGTCACTAGACCCACATCATGTTGTCTTGAAAAATATCTTTTTGTAATAATAAACAGTTGTATGTTAAGTGTAATAAAATGAAATTTAGCATTTTTGAAATTGAGTTTGGAATGGCCCAGGGTTCAGTTTTAGGACCATTATATGCAAGTTTATATGTTAATAATATGGTGCGGTAAATGGTGCAGTAACAGTTAGGGAAATTTGTCAGACCTTGAGTCAGTTTGTTAGTAATCGCGTTTTTCGATTGAGGTGCACTATCTTCATCTTATTTTACTCCGTGAGGTTAAAACGAGATGAAGATACACTCAGTGCGCGTAGTGCACACCAATCGAAAACGCTATAAGACTGGCAATAGAGCAGGTTAACAAATGGTGCTTCAGGAATTGCTTCATATTGAATCAGAAAAAACCGAATTTACTTCTTTACTCTACTTCTACCTATAAAATGAGAGTCCATACATATGCGACAGACAAAAAAAAATAAAGAAAATAATATTTTGTGCAAAATAGTGCATGTCGAAATGTTTCTTAAGGTGTAGAGACCTATTTTGTCCCTTACCTGCTGTATAATTTGCTACACAGACTGTCCAAAATATGTTATAGATCTCACTTATTACCAGGGAAAAGAATTCGGGCCACTTGTTCGGCGAACGGTATGAAAATTTAGTACTTGGACTGTATCAGCCTCGCCTACAATAATTTCTTCGAAGTGCGATGCCTCCCACTCAATAATAATTCGACGCATCAGGGTCGCGGAAAGGCGGTAGGAGTAAATAGTACATTCGACGTGGTCTGAATTCTTTCCCCTGCTTATTACGAATACTAAAGTTACAAAACTTACAATGCTGTTTAAATGAGGAAAAAGTTTCGTCTATTAGGCTTCATTGAAGATTTAAAATATTCCTTAGGCCACAGTGATATTCATTGTATAAAATTTGTGAAAATCTGACAGAAAAATGTAGAATTAACCATAAATACTCACTCTATCACTTTGTAGCAAATTTATGTAAATTTTACACTAAATTTAACATCGTGTCATACAGCTCTTGCAGTGCCTGCACTGTTTAGGAAAATTGAAAACAGTGTAACTTTTATTTGTTTAAAATTTTCTTCATTTGTTACCAGAATAGAATAGGAAGAATTATGATACGGTTTCAAAAGACCTTTTCAAAAACACATACTCCTAATATTTTAATATTTCTTCAATCTATTACTTAAAAATTAATAAGTTATAACCAGGGATAAGAAATTGGCCCACTTGCTCCGCGAGCAGTACAAATATTTAGTATTCGGAATGTATTAGTCCCCGCCCAGATTAACTGCGAACACTCGTACTGTAACCCTTCCCCTCCCACTCAAGTAGTAGGTAGTACATTCGGTATAAAAGGTATTCAACACTAAGTGGGCCGAATTCTTTTCCCTGATTATAACTCAACGTAGCTTGCTGTGGGAAACAAAACTCTTTCTGCTTAAGGCGCGTCTTCAGGTGGCCGGGGGTTTGACTTATACTGTGCGAAAATTTATAGCAAAGGCAATGTATGCTGCCTTGTAAGCCATTACGCACAAATTGGCCAATGCGGACACATTCGCGTGTCATCGCAATTTTACGCAGTAGCAAGTATGCTTAGATTGCCCTAATAGCTATTTCGGCCCTAATTTGAGCCTCACTAGTAGCTCGGCTACTGGTTTATTGGTTTAAAACTAAGCAAGTAGTTCGGATTATGGTGGAGTTTCTCGAATTACTCTTCTGATGACGAGGCTCCAATAATTAGGGCCGGATTAACGTTATACAGAGGATGCTTGAGGGCCCCACTGCAACTTTAATAATAAGGAAGATCCCTGTATTGGACAATTTATTCTGGACAGTCTGTATATTGTTATAGTACTAATACTTGGAACACTTATATTCATATAATAAAAAGTTCTGAAATATCTTTTAAACTTCACAAAAAAAAAATTTTAAATTATTTACAACTTTTTCAGAAATAGGAATTGATAATTGCAACAATTAGAAACACAACATAGAAAGATTTAACAAAACAATCGACATATATTACAGAATTGAAAACAAAAGATACCTTGATGCAGATAAACTGGGAGGCCTCTTTTGCGGGGATGTTTTTCTGCGCACGCTTTTCCATGCAGCAGTAAATAAGTAAACAACATTATGTAAGTGCAATGTGCAAAATAAAAAACGAAATGCAAACTTACGTGGTAGGTTTAGGTTTCGTTCCGACTCTATCGATTAAGAAGCAAAACATTTTTAAGCGTTAACAACGATTCATCGCAAAACTTTCGAGACTTACGTGCTCGGTCGACCTCGCATCTTCAACGCCGGGCTGTCTTCTAGCGGCTGCTTCTCTTTAATCTCAATTCGTCGACCTTGCTCGTCTAGAGGGATCACTTGAGAAACTCTTACGAACATTCCGTGATTTTCTTCACACTGGAATTAGGAAATTAATTTTATAACAATCATTAGCCAGAAATACTGTCATTTTAAGGTGATGTGTAGTTAATAAATTAATAACACCTACCTGGAAGTAGGTGTTGTCACGAACAGTACCATTATTTTTACCCTTAGGTTCATCTAATATCAAGCCAATCCATCTGCCAGACGCAAACTGTGTGGGTCCATAAAACGCAATAGTTCCCTGTACATCTTTCCCAGCTACTTCTACTCTTTGCCCAACTTTGTAATGCTCTGACATTTTGCTGTTTCTGGTGTTAACAATAGTGTGATAGTGCCGTCACCACTACGCGACGAAACTAGTTAATGATCTCACTCACTGTTTCGAATTTATTTTATTGATTTTAACATTTCATTAAAACATATTTATTATACTTGTCTTGCTAGTGAAGGATGAATTCTACGGTGTTCTGCACTTAACATAACCTCACAAATATTGCTTTCAAGAACTGTCAAAATATTCGTATGATATATCATCAAGGCTGCGTTCATAAAGTCTTCATAGGGTAGCGCATGAAAACCAAGATGAGCAAGATCATTCATATGAGAGAGAAAGAATATTACCCAAGAAACGCAGAGGACAGTTTACGAACACGCTCCAAGGGATCGTCGAATGATCGAATTGACCGGAAGTGTGAGAAAGAGAGAGTGCGATTCAATTCATGGTTCATTCCAATGCGTGAAAGTGAGAAAAAGAGCACTCCGTGCTCCACTGTTGCCAGATGAGTAAGCTTTACCCTCTCTCGAGAGAATTTGAGCAAAACATTTTATGATGGAGTCGGAAAAGTCTGACACGATTTTAAAGGTAATCTTAAAACAAAATAAAAAATACTACTGTAGTAGCCGATGTTACTTTTGTGCGAGAAATTTGGTTCAAATGTCAAGTGAAATAATTTTCCAATTCAGTGCTCCAGAGCGCTCTGAAAGAATCTCCTTCCTTGTTATTACATGAGGTTAAAATAAGATGGGAATATTCTGAGCATCTGAGGTTAATAATAGCTGCGTTTTTCACTTAGGCCCGGTCTTTTCATCTCTGAGTAACTTTAATCGTTGATTTATTCCCATAGTTACAATTGTAGAGACAATTTTCTCTATAGAATTTAATCGACGGTTAAAGTTACTCAGAGATGAAAAGACTGGGCCTTAAGATCGGTTTTAAAATCGAATGTTAACTTTAACCTTCAGTTTGTTGCCATGGAAACAATGAATTGTTTTCGTACCTCACAGAAAGTTAAGAAGGTTAACTTCTGCTTGAAAAACTGGGCCTTAAAAGTTTAAATCGGGATTCAAACATTTTGAATCTGGAGTCCATAGTTCTTGAAACATTTAGACACCTCAGATTTAAATTATTGACTGACAGTTCACCTGTAAATAATTGCAGTTCAATCCAAACGAGTCTTAAAAATAGAAAGATTCAAAAATTCAATATTCCTCGTCAGGGATGCCCAATTGGGCGAAATTCCGCCATTTCGGGCTACATTTTAGACATCTTTGGAGTTTAAAAATCTTATTTGGCGCCTGGCGGATGATTTGGGCTACTTTTGTTATCTTCACACAACGTCAAAGAAAAGATATATACAATGCGATTAATAATGATTGTCCATGCTACTACTTTAATTTTTTATAGGTACCATGCGATCAACGGAATTTATAATTAGAGCAGTCTGTGATATTTTCCAAAAAGTTGGCAATATGGGCTTGCAGTTTCAAATTAAAAATTCATTTATTTTTTTTAATGGCCGCGTTCATGGACGCTCAGCGGCTGAGTTGCTTACTCAGCAATTGTTTGTGATTCGCTCACATTAAGGTAATAGCCAATCAGAAACGATTGCTGAGTAAGCAACTCAGCCGCTGAGCGTCCACTGAACGCGCCCAATGATTGATGATAAACGGATTTGTCTTATGGACATATTTTCCCTAATATTCCAAAAGAAATTTTAAACCAGCATCCATATAAAATAAAATATTAAAATTAAGAATATTGAAAGCACGAGCGTAACCTGAAATGTGACAACTGTCAATTTATAATTTATTTTCCAGTGTATCCAACCACAGAGTAAAAAACTGCACCAATCACAACCTGCTCTAATTATGAGTTCCTTTGATCACCCGGTATTATATGACGAGAATACTCTGAGCATAGGATTCTTTTGTTTATTGATCATTTCATTTTTTTTGTATTTTATGATGAAGAATTGATGTTTCTTTTTGTATTTTATTCACGGTTCGTTTGTTTTATTTTGTCGTTTTGTCTCCTGTCAGTTTCTTGACTTGCAAAAGTTTTCGGCCAGAGTATGGCCGTTTTTTTTTTGTCTATCGATTCCTTTTTTTCAGGTTTTTTCTTTACATTTTCCTTCTTTTAATCGAATTGGTTTTCGCTTTTTATTGACTCCTTTTTACAGTTCTCTTTTGTTTCGTACGAGTTTCTTTCTTCTTTAGCAAACAAAAACAATGATTTTCATTATTTTTTGTTCTTAGAATCCTGGTATTTTTGTTTTCTTTTTTTAATTTATTTTGTGCTATCGTATTTTTCATTTGTTTATTTTCATCAAATTAATTTTTCACATTGACTGACGCCTTCTTACAGTTATCTTTTGTTTTCTACTAGAGTTTTCTTTAATTTTTCGTCTGGAAATTAATTTGGTTTTTGTTCATCCTAATAGTCAATCTTTTTTTGTTTTCTTTTTCTGCTTTTTATGCTTTCGTGCTTTGTGTATTTTTCATTTCTTGCAGAATTGATTTCTCGCAGTTTCTTGACGCTCGTTTGTAGTTTATGGTTTTTCCTTTGTTTTGCGTCTCATTTGTGATCTTTTGTTTTGCACACTGTATTTCGCTTCCTTTTTGTTTTTTATTATTGACTTTTTTACAGTTTGCTTTAATTTTCTACGAATTGGTGTTGTTTTTTGTTGTTCACTTCGGACCTTATATATTGTTGCTGTTACTTTAATTTCTCTTTTGTTTTTTTTTGTTTCTTTAATTAAATCAAATAAAGCGGCGATTCTGGGTTTTTTTGTGTTTGACATTAGACAAAACTGGCGCCTTTAGCTACATTTTGTCAACAGGTTGGCGACATTGCCTGCGAAAGTCTGGCAACCCTGTTCCACCTCAAGAAGCAGGGTTGCCAAATTAGGCGAAATTTCGTCATTTGGGTTATAATTTACACATATTCGACGCTTAAAAATCTTATTTGGGGCCTGGCGCCTAATTTCGGCTACTTTTGTTTTTGTCTTCATGTAACGACGCTCAAAGAAATTCCACATCACATCCAAAGTTCGCTTTTGTTTCATTTTTCATTTTCATTTTTTTTTATCCATCGTGGTAAGTAGGTACTTGTTTTTTTTTTCAATTCGTTTTATGGTTTCGCATTTCTCTTTTGTTTATTTTGATACTATCAAAAACTAGTAAAAAACAAAAGACAACTGTAGTCTTTTGTTTTTTACTAGTTTTTTTTTTTCGTCTGGACATTGCTTTTTGTTCATCTTAGGCCAGTGTGACACTGTGCAAGATTTCACATTAAATCTTGTACAAAATGAGAGAGACAGGATACCATAGCGAATGTTCATTAATTGAATTGATACTTCTCTGCCTTCTCTGTTATTTTGTCGAAGATTTTATATTAGTTCTTCATGTGTCAAGCCGGCGTCGTCAGTCTTCTTTTGTTTTTTTTTCTTTTCTTTATACTCTCTCTTTTGCTTTTCTTATCGAATTGACATTTCGCACTTTCCGTCGTCTTAAAATGTGGTTCATTAATAAAACTTTCAGATACAGGTTCCATTGTATCATTCTAGTGCAGATGGCACTATGTGTCCGATATTTTAGTACTTAGATCTACCACTTGATGTCAGCACTACATAAATAAATAAATGAAAAATCTCATGGTTACTGTAATGGCGTATGTTGTAGTGTTGCGGTGATTTGTGTGTTGTAAATTTATTCTTTTGCCTGTTTATTAACAAAATGTCCGTGTGGCAACCTGTTCCCGATGAACGCAGTTACGGCGTCGGTAAGCAGAGCAAAATAAACTAACGCAAGCATTCCTAACCAAACACTTGTGCTGCAGGAAAAAAGTTTTAATTAACCCCCTGCAAAGTTCTATTAAGTATCTTCAGTAAATGCGACGGTGAATTAGCTTTACGTGTGTAAATCAATTACCTACATGACATAACTTAAATGTGCTAATTAAAAATACAAGAGGCTTTACATGCTATCAACAAAACGCGTCAGCCCCTCCCACTTTCTTATCATACTTATTAGTATTTTCATCGTCAGAGAAAATTGTGAATCATTTTCCAAATGACAGTTGCTGGAATTGAAGTACGTGAACGCAATAATTTTCTTATATTACTGATTCATGCTGTACATATTGCAGCAATGATTAATTAATCCGTTATTTTTGGTACCTACTTCATTAATACAGAATAGAATATTTAAACCAAAATACACCTATCTACTGACGTTTTCAAATTTCGTTATTTCCTACATACATAGATATGTGTTTCTGATTTATTTATTTTTTTTAAAGTTCATGTTGCTTGTGTTAAATGACCTGATATCTCTATCGTTTGCAGATTATAGTGTATGTGGGTTTCCAGTTTACGGAAATCCCAATCAGGATATTATAGGGCATCCAAATTATATTTGTAGTTTTTTTTTTCTTTTTAATGCAGCTTGTGCAAATAGTGATGTGATTTTGCGTTCAGCTTTCGTTTTGTCCTTGCGAAATAGTGACGGAATACAAATATTAGATAATTGGCGCCCCTCCTGCATTATTCGTTTTATCATTTGACAAATATTGAGTCTTGCTGATTTCGTAATACTTAAGTGGTCTCCACATCACAACTACTACATCATTTATTTTTTTAAATTTATACTGAACATTATCCAGGGTGTATTATAACGTTCGTTAAACATTAACACTGTAACATGTAACTGTACAGAGAATTACAAATTCCGCTTTTCTCACAAAACTTTCTGGCTGCGATGTTATTGTGATTGCGAGTTGAAATTTGGTATTGTCAAGAAATACATAAAACATGCACTATATACAGGGTTACAACTAATTAAAGGGCCACTATGGGGATCTCGTAAATTATGAGAGATACAAAGATGGTTATATTGTAAAAAAGTTGCACCATTTTGAAGCCTATCAAGAAATTCAAATATTCCATTCGTTTCTGAAATATCTTCAAAAAACTGAAAATTCTAATTTTCGAAAATCTCGAGCATCTTCCTTATTTATCAAAATAGAATCATGAAATTCGATATTTTTATGGTAAATTCGATGAACAATTTCGCAGATACGACCGTCAACTGTCTTTTTCTTATGGACGCTGTCTTGGGTATTCATACCACGTGATACAAAAACAAAATCTGAACACGACCACATGACACACTTATGCTTTTGTTTTAAAACAAAATATCAAGATACTACAAAATATTTTGAAAAAAGAAATATCTAGTAGGCGGATGCCTGTAAACATTCAGAACTAAAATTAGTATTAAAATAAAAAAATCTTACTCAATTATGGTACTTATTTACATTTCTACATAAAAAAAATTCTTTTTAACAAAAATTCTTAATATAACCTAATATTTTGTTTCAAAACAAAAGCATAAATGTTCGTATAGTCGTATTCAAAAATTATTTCTGCATCACGTGCTATGAACATCTAAGGTAGCGTCCGTAAGGAAGGAAACAGTTGACAGTCGCATCTACGAAACTGTCAAACCTAACCTATTTCTTCACACTGCATTATGTTGTCCATCGAATTTAAGATAAAAAGCACCGAATTTTATGATTCTATCTGAAGAAATAAAGAAGATATTCGAGGTTTTCGAAAATGAGAATTTTCAGTTTTTTGAAGACATTTCGAAAACGAATGCAAATAGAAAAGATTTTTTGCATATTTTTTTAGATCTCAAGAGAACGCAACTTTTCTATAATTTAACCATCGTTGTATCTCTCATAGTTTACGAGAACCCCTTTAATTAGTTGTAACCCTGTATACATATTTTCCTGAAATAAAATTTGAATTAACCACATAAGTTTCTAGAATAACTCAAAAATAATTATTTTTTTTTATTAGAAAAAGCCTTTTCTTTGGAAAGTGAAAACAAAGTGTCTATTAGCATTCGTTGACATTTGGTTTTGATTTTAATTCTTGAATTCTATTTTTATATAAATAATTGACTATTTCGTTTTATGTGATGTGTTCAGTAGCATTGCTTTAATAATAATTATTAATCAATAATCATAAATCAATAAATTATAAATGATAGATAATTGTCTACTTCATTTTGTCTAGTCAATCAGTAATAGCATTTCATTAATAAAAAGTTTTTTTCAATAACCAAAAAAGATTAAAAATAAAGTTTTTTGTGCACAGTGTATTTACTTCTCTTTGAGACTTCGGGAATTCAATTAATGTTAATTAAACCAAATGTATCAAACCTTAAAAAAATTCAAACTACCTTTTGGTATTTTTTGTTATGTTATTTGTTATAATCTCTCGTAATTACTAAATTTTGCATAATAATCAAATTGTTGTTGGCTGTGGACATTTTTTTTTATATTCGAATCACATTGTCGTAGTTAACAAATTAATAAATAACTTTTCTATAATTTAACCATCTTTGTATCTCTCATAGTTTACGAGATCCTCACAGGGCTCTTTAATTAGTTGTAACCCTTTATATACAGGCTGTTAATAAAAAAACTGTACACATTTTGGGCAGGTGATAGTAGAGATCAAAACCAGAAAAAGAAATCCAATAAACTCATGTGTACAATACTCGGTACAGCGTGTCCGCCAAGTGTTCACTTTTATAGAATTTGTTTTTCACAAAATCGGCAAAATAAATAAATGACAGAAAAAGCTGAATTTTCCGATGTATCACTGGCCACCGTAGGATTTTCGGTTTCGCCAGAAGTAACATCAACGCCGTATATGTAAATATTTTTACATACGATTTGGAATCTCCAGATCATCACGTCAATATTGATGTTTGACTGATGACAGTTGTCAAAAAATTGTAGTTTTTTGCTTATTAACTTAAATTGACATTTTGCAATTGTCTAATTCAAGACGTGCTTCGCAATGTCATGAAAAATTCAACGGTTGCTTTTGCTTGACGAACTTTTCAGTTGAACGCTTTATATTTTATTAAAGATAAGGAGATTGATTGAATTTTGAATACTTGGGAATAATCTCTTAAAAATTTAATTTCTTTCCGACACTCTTTTGGTTTGATAAGCTTAATAGGATATTTATGTAAAAAGATTTAATTTATAGAATTAAAGTTACCCTCTTAATTGACTAAAATTTAATGCTGCCCGTTTATTCGTTGGTTGGACACTTTTTTTAGTTTACTTTTTAACAAATTTGATACAAAAAAATTCACCGCGTCATACGAGCTTTACTAAATTATTTAGTATAACTAAAGCAAGGATTTATTAGTCATGACCTAGAAATTACGAATACAATCATGTTTACATTTTTTTTATTCCATGTTTTATATGTACATTTGTTTGTTGCAAATCAGCAAAGGAGTAGCCATGTACAGTTGTTTGTAAAAAAAAATCACACTCCTAACGGGTCGAACACTTATTCTGAATCGCTCTCGACATTAAATTTATTATTTCTCACTTTTTAAATTTTCGGAATCGTATGGCCCGATGTTAATTTTTGTGTAAAATTCGTTGCAAAGTGAGAGAGATAGGAGGTTACATCGCGATGACTGTTGGAATTTTTTTAAAGTTTTCAACAAATTTTATACAAGAAATATCACCGTGTCATACCATACGGGCTTTACAAAAATATTTAATATAACTAAAGCTGGGATCTTTATCGAAATTTTTAAAACACTAATTTTCGAAATATTTGTCAATAAAAATTACATTTTGTCATTACAAAAATTATATTACATTAACGTTTATTAAAGTCAAATTTACACCAACGAATTAAACCAGAGAAAATTAACTGTAAAATTTTTTTTTTTAAAACAGTATTATCCCGCTTCTTACTGATTGATAGAAAATGACATCAGATTTGAATTAATTAAATTAAATATGCAATTCTTTATACACCGTTGATAAAATTAAGAAAGGAAAAACTTTAATTGACTGTATTTTCGAAACTACGTTTTTTCTTACATTTTAGAAAAAAAATGTTATTTTTGTCGGTAGAGGTTTTTTACAGAGAATCCAGCGGCGTAACTATTTACCGGTGGTTATAATACACCCTGTATATATATTTTTTTTTCATAAAGTTGGCTAATGTTACACTGAGATCGTTGTGAATACTTTCGTTGTAAGTATACCGGGGAGTCCAGCTTTTTTTTCCAAGACAAACAAGCATAAATTTCTGTATTTTTTAAAGCTATACTATAACTATCTATAATATTTTGATGATGATCATAAAGAGACAAAATGCACTGTCACTTAAGAAAAAATTTAGATTGCAATTACGAAAAAAAAAAAAAAATACCACTCCACCAAGAAGAAAAAAAAAAAACATCAATTCGTGACACCTAACTTTTCTTGTGTACATTTATAAATTAACGGTTCTTTCAACGATGTTTCTTTCTGTTTATTCAGCCGGTATATTTTGCGTTCTGTATTTGTCGCGGAATTAGTTGGGAAAGGATCTATACTTCAAGGTTAATCGTGTTTTTTTTAATAACTTTGGATTTCTGAATTTATCTAAACTCAGATTTCGCTAATTACAGCCGGGATAAACATTCAGATTATATTAGAATATTTTCACACTTAATTTTAATTAGTTTTTTTTTAGATTTTTCTGAAAAAATATAGCGTAATTTACTTTCACTGTTGTACGTATAGTATCAGGATCATTAAATAGTATGAACTGTATATACCTTGCAGTCAAATATTTAATACTTTCCTGAAAAAGTTGTTTGTAAATTTAATTAAGGTAAAGAACACGATTTAACTAAATAATAGCTAATAATAATAATAATAATAGTTTAACTAAATAATATCTCCGCCGCAATCGAGATTCGATCTCTAGTCTAAAGAATTCTTGGTTTTGGCCTGCAACCAAAAGGCTCGAGTTCGAATCTTAATCGCGAACATTTTTTCTTTCTGCGTATATTTAATTTAATGTTCTTTACCTTAGTTTAAATCACAGTGGACAATATAACAGGTGAAGTAACCAGAGCATTCGGCTGTGTGTTGGTATGTGCAAAAAAGTGCAAGAAGATCAATGTGCGAGAGCGATGGACGAATGCAGGGAGGCAAAACATCAATGCGCGAGAGAGAACGGTGTTTAATCCTTTAGCATGAGATAACATCCACTCCACGTTAAAGTACGTTTCTTACAGATGTACGCACGTTCCGAATGCGCCGTTTGATCACCCGTTAATACTCTACCGTGGTTCAATTTAAATTACACTAGCATGTTCCTTTGGTTATGATTATCTATAATAATTTATTAATTTCGAGTTCAACTTTAGAATAGGTCAATACATTATAAATTCATTCGTAATCATTGATTTTGGTTTCAATTTTACATCATTTTTCTTTTATTAATAACCATTTTGATTGTCTATTTTTTTTTTAGTCATATACAATCTCACATTGGTCGACGAATACAAGATAACACTGAACTGCGGCGATTCTGTTCACATATTAGAAGAATGCGCCGATTGGTACCGTGGATATCCATTGAACAATCGATCGCTCGTAGGCATTTTCCCAAAAACTTACATTCATTTGATCGAATGCACAGTTCAAAGAGACGCCTTGGATTCTATGCCTATATTTATTTTGAAGCAACCGCTCATAGTACAGGAAATCACGACCATCTTGAGGGAATGGGGAAGTCACTGGAAACGATTATACGTGGTAAGTATAAATTTTTTTACTACATAATCGAAAAGAAATTTGTAGGGTATGTCTCAAGTTACTTAAATAATTTGAACGAGAGTTCAAAACAATTTTATTTCTGACTTACTTCTTTGAAACACGTTTTGGCTCCATCACTGCGGCCATCATTTAGGAGAAGAAAATTGGTGAAGTGACAGTTAATCAACGAAATTATTTCTCCTTTTTTTTCAGTTTTTAATACAGAATAGTTTTTCTCAATTCCATATTTTTTTTTAATCTTGAAATAACTGAGACATTTTCTCAGAATCTTAGATTTCAAGTTTTTATTCAAATCCTAATGCTAAGTTTTATTTTAATTTAACTAACTTCCTAGAGTGGAGTTTACTTCTTAACTTGATGTAATGTACTATGCCCGCCAAAAAAATTTGGGACGTGTAATATGTCCTATTGTAAATATAACGACGTGTATAGAATGATGATAATGACTTTAATTTTAATGTTTTATTTAACTCTATTGGACCTTTTTAAAAACCTACCACGGAAAAATAAATGCCTGCAATCATAATTAAGTCATCCAAATCAATTACATGCATTTTTCGACTTTTTTACGGCGCTGAACATCCGGGCTTTAGTAATAACGTTATTAACCAGTATTTTTATAATAATTTGTGAATTTTTCGTAAATGTTCTTTTGTAGGTATTACTTAAAACTCATAGCAGTTATAGTTATAGAGTTATGTTATTTTGACGACTACTTAAAAATGGTATTAATAATAAAAAACGCAGAAGCCGTAACGTGGGTTCGGCTCCGTTGAATTTGTTACTTACGTTACATCACACTAATGTAATTCAGTATTTCAATTGTAAATTAGAATAAAATTAAATGATAGGATAATTCGATAAATTTTAATTATTCAAACGTCAATCTTGCGCCGCGTCGCAGATACCCACGTTTTCAATGTCAAATATAATTGAAATGATTAAAAATTTTGTCGTCATAGCGTACCTTTTAATTGGTTTATTTTTACTGTTAACGTAAGTAAATAAACTTTACAATTATTTCAAAATAAGGAAGAACTTAATATTTTTCTTTAATAATACTAAGGATAATATTTTTGTTTGTTTTCGGAATTGTGTTTTGGATGCAGCGGTTTTGCAAGTTGGTGGAACACAGAAAAATATTCCTGTCTTTACTCATAATTACCAAAAAATTTTAAAAATAATTTGAATATAATTTCATACAATGTGCACGGATTTTCCAAATAGAGTGATACATGACTTAAATTTGAAAATTCACTTAAATTGGACTTAATTAAGAAAAAGAGAAAAATGTCTTTCTTAATAGCGAAAAAATACACCGAGTGTTCAATTTAAAATAACGAAATCGGTATTCAATTGTCGCGTTTCCGATCGTCATTTGTTTTCTCTTTCAGTAAATTTTGGCGGTTCGGGTAAGTTTCTAAAAGTATTTGTATTTTACATTTTTTGACGTGTCTGATAATAAATTGTGTAGGTACAGATACCGTTTAAAAAATAACCTGTACACTCAACTCAAAAAGTAATGTCATTCCAACAAAGTTTATCGCGAACGTATCAGGAATTCAAATTGATGATATTTTAAGGAATGGGTTATCTAAATGATTCTTCATAAAGTAATTAAGTAAATATATTATAATGCCGAAACGGCAGGGCGGAGGAAGGGTAATTGGCGCCCTGCAAAACAGTACTTGGCGTCCTTTCCCAAAAAAAAAAAATGAAACAAATTCACGTGAATTTCTGCAGTTGTCTAAAAAAAAATAGTTACGTCCTTAAGAAGCTCACATTATTAGCTCTTATAGAGTATGAAAAAAATTGGCAACTATGGAATTACTTACACTAGTATTGTAAGTTGTAATTTTTTTTTAATTTTGCATATATCCATTGTATAGTTGCAATTTTTTTTTATTGTTAAAAAGTTAATTTTGACAAATTTTTGCTTAACTTTGAACCAGTTTAAATGATTTCTACCAAAATTAACTCGTAACTTAAAAGGTAACTATCCTAGAAAAAATTCTTACGAGATTTTAGAGGCAGACAGTGTGTTGGCAGCCGTGGCGATTTATCACCAAATGGACGATAAACTGTAGCAACCGTTCAGCTTACTTTTTTCTGTAATGGTGACTAGTGACCAAAACGAGCGAACTCATTTTTATTTGGTTGTGAGAGCGACAATATTCCAAAATACGAAAAAATTGAGTTTGGCATTTATCGAATTTTTTTTAGTTTTATTTATTTTTTTAAATTTTTGCTTGGGTTGAATAAAACCAGGTCGGGTTATGTTGACGTTGAGATTGGTTGAGCTTAATCTTAATTGATTTTTTAAATATTTTTTTGCGAATTTCAATTTTTGTTTGTATTAAATGGAGTTTTATTCTTAATTTTTCTTGTAATTTTTAATCTTTGATTCGTATTAGATGAACTCAGGTTGGGTTGGCTTTTTAATCTTTTCCATGCGTTAGATGAAGTCAGGTTGATCAGTAGTCAGCGGACTCGCAAAGTTTTTCCGGCTGAAATCAGTTTGAAACAACAACAGCCCGATTTGACGCGGGAGTTTAAGCGGAAGCAGTAAATGTTACGAACGCTTATACGTCATTTTTAATCAGTTAGTCTAATAACGTGAAAGTAAAAACATAGATATAATTCCAGAAGATAATTCTTGAATTTAAGAAAAACAAAATTAAATAGAAGCACTGACCGCCTCTGCGCCACACGTCTGTCGCGGCGCATTCTTTCCGAGGATGTTATTGTGAATCATGCCGTTCTCACGAATGCACTATTTCTTTGGCTTGCCGATTGTTCACTATCGCTAGCCCGCTACGCCGGAAAATATGTTGAGTCGTGCACACATTCTACCATACGATTTTTTTAATTTTAGATAAAGGGAGGCTATGGAAAGCAAACCGTATAGCGCGAAATACCTCAATAAATAAAAATTTACTGTAGAATTTCCAATAACTTCTTTAGTTCTGGTTGTAGGTTTGCCATGTCTTTTCCTGTCCAAATATTCATTCATTATCTGCGGCTAAATTTAAATGTACTTTGCTTTTCATGGCTAATCTTTATCTAAAATTAAAAAAAAAATCACGTGGTATTTATAACATCGCACTGTTTCGTTGCGATAGTAAACCGTAAAACTTTTTCCGGTCCGTTCTTTGTTGATCAGTTGGGTTGGTTTGACCTTGAGATTTGGTGAACTTAACTTTAATCCATAAATTTTAACATTATTTTACTTTTAATTTTTTGTAAGTATTTTTTTAAATTTTTTACTTGTGTAGAATAGAGCGCAATATAATAAAATAAGTTGGGTGAGTTCATTTTAATCCATGTATAAATTTTAATATTGTTTTTACTTTTAAAATATTGTTTTTACTTTGATTTTTTTTTAATATTATGTTGATTATTATAATATTTTTTAAAATTAGGTTGAATGCAGTTACTTTGGGTTGACTTTGAAAGTCTCATTTCATTTTTTTTTATTGTTTTTTTGATTTATATTTTTTTTTTGTTTTGGTTGGATAAAATAGAGTTAAGTCAGGTTTGGTTGACCTTGACGTTGGTTGAGCTTTAATCGTTTTTTAATTTATTAATTTTATGCGATTTTGTTTTAATCGATTATATCTGTGTAGTAGCTAGGTTGACTTCGGTTAAGTTGGGATTTGTTGAGCTTGATTTTAACGTGTTTTTACGTGTAATTTTTTCTAATATTTCTTTTTTAATTTTTTTGCCAACATATTTTGATGCCCCCGTTTCATCGGCACGGCGCCCTCACGTCTTGCTTATAAAATCTGAACCCTCTTAGTTATCCCCGCAAACAACATTAAAGCCATAATCACTCCCATTTCAAAACTCGAATTCTTGAATTACAAAAAAAAAAATAGTTGTAATTCCATCTTCCAAAATTCAGCATCCAAGCAATTGTCATTTATTGCTTACCGACTTCCGCCGGCCCTGCGAAACGGCAAACGTACTTGTAAATTAAGTATTGTTACAGCCATGACACGCAAACAGATCTATTTTTAGCATCAGTCTTGCGTCACAGAACGTTACCGAAGCTTCGCGATCATTCTAGTAAGTTCGAGCAAAAGAGGGCTCCGCTATAAAAGCCGGCCCGTAACGGTCCGCCAGGAGTTTAGTTATTAAGTTAGCAAGCGAAGGGGGTTCGTACCTCGAATAAATAGAAAGTGTATTCAGTAAAAGTTTTATTTGATTGATAGACAAGCTCATTACTATTGTTTTGTTAATTTTGTAAAGCGACAGCTTGTAATTAAAGTGTTCTGAAATTTAACGACTGTAATTTGTAACAGTATAAAACGATGCATTTTATTTAATTCACGTTTTAGACACGCAGCAAAAATTTCGAACAAATCCAAAAGCAGATATACGAGCTCATAAATCATCGAAGCAAAATCTTAAGCGAAACTTTACCGACGGACGAACTGAAAAAGATGACGAGACAGGTGACCGCCGAAATAGATATGGGTAACAAAATTTTGGGCCTGGACATGGTCGTGCGAGATAAAGACGGCAATTTATTAAATCCGGACACCACAAGCACTTTACAGCTTTATTACAATCATAAGTACGCCACTGACAGAATGAACACACCAAAGGTGAGCCTGATCTGCTCGCGGTACTTACAGGTGGCATAGTTACTAAGTAAAAGTGCTATTTCAGACTGAATGTAAAGAGAACGCTGTAAAAACAGCAATACAACAATATTCGCATATATTTATTGTTTCTGTTAAGAATTTTACCGGTAAAATGTCTGAGGATGCCGAGTTACTGATGACTTTATACGATGCCAAAGAAGGGAAAGCGTTTACAGAGAACTACGTGGTGCGATGGTCAAAAGACGGATTGATGAGTGACATTGATCAAATATTTAATCTTAGAGTTATGTTTACAGTAAGTATGACATTAATTTGTTAATTTTAAACATATTTATTAAAAAAAAAAAAAAATCAAATTATTAATTGAAACTCGCTTGAGTATATTTACAAAATATTTTAAACTTAAATTTCAGATGTTTGGCAACGTGCCATGAAAAATTTTTATTCTGGGTTGGTTGAATTGGAAAGATTTTTGTGAAATATTTCCTCTTAATTAAATAAATTTTGTTTTTTGCTCGGTTTGTACATATTTAAAATGTTTAGATTCATTTAATACATTGTGTGTGTTTGATGTTATGGAGATACGCAGATACGCATATCAGATATACCGGGTGTTTCAGACCATTCGTCCCCAATACCTTTTTCTAAATTACGAAGTAGTGCGAACTTACCAAAAAAAAAAAAAAAGAAATCTAAAAATGCATTTGATGGTGACATAAGTCACCCTTCCAAATCAATAGGAAGTAGATACAAGAAAGATCACTTATTTTCGCAAATTCCTCGTACTTCATGTATTTAAGAAAAAGAGTTTTTTGATTGGTGGCCTGATCTAATTTGTTTGTCCACACCATTATTCTAGGATTTAGGTAAAAAGGATTTAGAAAGAGAAAAGATATATTTGGTTTGCTACGTTGTGAGGATAGGTCCCATGGATGTGAAGGAAGTAGATCATCGGAGAAGTTCAATGTCTACGAACATACACAAGAAAAATACTGCAGATGATATGAGAAGACCGTTTGGCGTTGCCGCAAAAGATATTACTCATTTTATTAGTGGAAAATTCGAAAGCGATTTGGAGCAAGAATATCAGATTCCCTTTTATAAGTAAGTTTTTCTTAAAGCATTTTTCTCTTGTATTCAGTAGAATATATTTTTTTTTGTTTAGGTTGTACAGTTTGTGTTTTCATGATTGTATTCATAATAGATAAATTATTGTTAAATTTTTGTCAGTAGGTAACATTATAGTGTATATCGCCGTGGAGAAAGGAATAGAATGGAAGGAGACATACTAACAGTAGTTTCTTGTCTAAAGTGGTAACTAAATATGGCCTTGCATGTCAAAGGCATACACAAACGCTTTACAAAATGCCGGAACGTTCTCAAATCACATTGTTCACCATTTACTAAAATAAACGTAACAAAATAACAGTTTAGAAACGTCAATTGCATGTCAGATACCGGAGTTGTATCACTAAAAGGACATGGAGGAACTTATTTACTTTACGCGTGTTACGCTACTGAACTTGGCAAATCTAACCTAACCTTATTGACTTTTTAATTGAAGTGTATATTTTCCAATTAGTATCTCGCTTGGATACACTGCTATTGACAGTGGCTAAACGAACACGGATGTTCGTTCTAAATTCAAATACAACAAAGACTCTGGTGAACAAACCGTCACTTTGCAGAAACTGATCCGCCCCAAAGTGGTAACTTCCGTCAAGATAAATCACATTTTCTCGCCTGTCCCATGTTGCCAATTAACATAACAAGAAATTCCTTTTTGGAATAGTTACAGTACTTTCCTAGAATTCCCTATAATTAATCAGGGAAATTTAAATAGAAGGCTAAAGATAAAAACACGGTTAAAACAATATACAAAATATTTATTAACATACGCAGGTAAATTTATTAAATTTTTCTGCACTGAACTGGTGAAACAAACGAAAGAAAAATACTAAAACGACGTTTGAAGCTTGCACTGCACTTTGATGCGCTCCGCAAGCAATCAGAAACAGTGCTGCCAACTCGTCAAATTTCGAAGTTCGTACGTTTTTTTTATAAAAAAAAAATCGTATTTTGACGAGAAAAATCGTATTATCCCGAAATGGCGCTTAATAATAATAATAATAAGAAAAAGAAGAAAAAAAATAAAAATAGAGAAATATGGTAGCAGATACATTTTTTTACATTTGTTTTTAATTTTGTTTTTCGAACGTAACGCGATCGTCACTTGTTTATGGATTATTGTTTTTAAGTTTGAAATAATTTTTGTTTTTTTTTCTTGCGGTCGTCATTTGTTTTTATATTTATTTAATATTTCTGGTACTTTCTGATTTTTTCGGTCGCCGTTGCCGTAATTGTTTGAAAGAAGACTTTTCTTTTGTTTATCTCAAATTGTTTCTCTTCTTTTCGTAAATATTACGATCGTCATTTGCTTTTCTTTGTGGTTTTCCAATGTGAAATTTACGATCGTCACTTGTTTTTTTTTGCCTTTTCGTTCTGAAATTAATTAATCAAAAAAAATGTGCACTTGTTTCTCCTTCGCGAATAATTACAGTCGTCATTTGTTTGCTCTCACTTTCTTCAGAAATTTTCATTTCATAAATAAGTATTATGATGGTGATTTGTTTTTATTTGTTGGCTTTTGTGAAGCTCGAATTATTATTTGTTTTGAGTTCTTTTTCTTTAAATCTGTGATCGTCATTTGTTTTTCTTGCTTTTGTCTGGAATTTTTGTTGTTTTTTTTTTCATTTGTGGTGGATTTTTCGGTTGTCAAAAAGTTTTTTTGTTTAATTGCTTACAATTATTCAGAAATTAAATTAAAATAGTAAAGGAGACTGTGGTTTAAGAGATAATTGAAATTAACCTCCGCCCACAATAATTTTTATATCCGTAGATACGTATTTCGGCAGCTAAGCTGCCATCTTCAGTACGCTACCAACTTAAAAGCACTAAAAAAATGTCTAAAAACGTCCTGATCACACTGACAAAATCATAAAAATGTTAAACCTAACAAAAATCTAATCATCCTAAATTTTTTTTAGTGCTTTTAAGTTGGTAGCGTACTGAAGATGGCAGCTTAGCTGCCGAAATACGTATCTGCGGATATAAAAATTATTGTGGGCGGAGCGGAGGTTAATTTCAATTATCAGAAATCAATTAATTAATTATAATTTCTGTGTTTCTGGTTCATCAAAAAAATTTTGTTCTTTTTATTGTTTACACTTTTCCTGTCTTATTGTTGCAAATGCAGCGATTATCTCTTGTTTCCTCTTTTTTTTTTTTAATTTGCGAATGTCATTTTGAATGAACACCTTTTTTTGAGAAATTTTAAATCTGATTTTTGTAATTTTCATTTTAGATTTACTTTCGTTCAGAATCCAAAATGTGTTTATTGAAAAATAATCTTTATGCAAATCATTTTGGAACTGAAATTGTACGTGTGGTTCCCACTGCTAAATAATCGTACGGTTGGCAGCATTGATCAGAACTATCAGAAGAGCAATGAAACGAAACAGTGTGAACTTTGCCAACATATAGCGGTTTCGCCCAATTGGACAGTTTGACTTGATATAATCACCAACATTAAGAAATGAAAACTATTTATGAAGTTTCTTTCAAAAATTTTCAACTACGAAGTTGAAACATTCCCTAGATTTTAACGAGTTTTTGCAATTTTTCCCTTTTGTTTGAAATTATCCTTAGATTTAACGACTTTTTCTCTAAGTTGGTAACACTGTCGCTATCGTATATCTTTACTTCCTTTCCCCCATGGTTCCCAATTCGCGAAAATTAGCAACCAACAGATGGCGTTTTTAAGAAAGAAGTCATTTATGTTATGTTATGCAATATAACTTGTTATATTCGATCCAACAATGCTTTTTGTTAGTTTTATTATTATGTGTGCGTTACGCTAAAAGTACGGAAGCGTCACATGACTCACACACAAACAATTTAATGTTTTTTTTATAGGTTAGCCAAAAAATGTTTTCCTGTTTCCCTTATTATAGGGACCTTCACAAAACTTCCGCTAGATGTCAGCCACTTTGTGATTTTCTCGAATAGAATTACTTTAATAAAATTAATATTTTATTGTAGTTGTGATAAGGACAACTTGGAGCAAACCTTAAGAAAAATTACAAACAAAGATACCAAAAGCGATAATAAAAATCAAAACTTATTTGTTAGCCTGAAATTGCTACACGGTGACCTTAAACAGGTAATTTATTATTATTATTTTTTAATATTTACTTGATTTACATTTCTGGAATTCATTATTAATTTCAGGTGAGAGAAGAAAATCCTCATCTAGTTATAGGTAATTATTCAGTGGCAAGAAAAATGGGATTCCCTGAAGTAATTTTGCCCGGTGATGTAAGAAACGATCTGTATCTTACACTTATTCAGGGAGAATTTCTGAAAGGAAATAAAACCAGCGACAAGAACGTTGAAGTGACCGTTAAAGTCTGTAATGAAAGAGGCGTTTCCATTCCTGTAAGTTTCGGGCGAAATGACTTTTTTTTTTTTTTCAAAATTCAATAATGACATTAACTTACGTGGCAGGAAGTTATTTCAATAGGTGGCGGCGCAGCCCGTTTAAACGAATACAGATCTGTGATTTACTACCATGAATACAGACCGCAATGGTTTGAGACGTTCAAGGTGGCAATTCCCATCGAGGAATTTAAAACTAGTCATCTGAAATTTTTTTTCAAACATCGTTCTTCCAATGAGGCGAAAGACAAGAGTGAAAAGCCGTTTGCCATGTCGTACGTGCAACTTATGCAGACGGATGGTACGACGCTTAAAGATGACAAGCATAATTTAGTTGTTTACAAAATCGATCACAAGAAATTCTCGGATGATTCTACCGATTATTTCACACTCCCATCGACTGTGGATGGTCTTAAGAATGGGAATAATAAACCGCAGGGGTTTGGATTGTCTTACAGTCCAAAAGAATCTTTTGTTATTTCCAGCAATATTTGCTCTACAAAATTAACACAAAACGGTTAGTAGGTACAATTTTCAGCTCTTTATTCAATTTTTTTTTTTTTAGTAAATCTTCAGCTCTTTATTTAATTTTTACTCTGTTTTATTTTCAGCAAATCTTCTAAAATTACTTAACTGGGCTTCGCATAAAGAGTCACTTGAAGACTCCTTGAAAAGTTTGCAAAATGTAGTCAATTGCAATGGGGAAGAAGTAGTTAAATTTTTCCAAGATATTTTGGACGCCCTTTTTGATATTTTAATGTACAGTCACGATACGAATTCTTATGACGAGCTGGTATTTCAGTGCTTATTGTCGGTTATTGCTTTGGTCAGTAATAACTGGAAGTACGCACATTTCGAGCCAGTTTTAGATTTGTACATAAAGGAAAGCTTTAGTGCTACTTTAGCATACAGGTGAGTCACCGAATCAATAGTACTTGTGACGTGATTAAATCTTGCCTTCATTTTCAGGAAATTAATTGCGGTTTTAAAAAAGTATATTGAGAGATCTGAAACCACAGCCAAAGACACGGATAAGGATTTTATATTCAAGACGATGAAGTGCTTGCAGTATTTAATGAGATTTATAACCAGGTCCAGATTGTTGTATATCGAGTTGCATCATGATCAGGAAGACGATGACTTCGAAGACATGCTGAAAGATTTAATGCAGAGTATTATTAAAATGATGTGTCAAGACAGTGACTGTCTTCTTAGGGAACAAGGCGCTTGCCTTAAATACTTACCCAGCATTATTCCAGACATATTATTAGTTTTTAGGCCTAAACCTTTAAGGTAAGTAGTAGCAATAATTACATAAAATACAAACGCGAATATTTTTTTTTACACATTACAAGCGTGATCAAACAAATTGGTCTAAATGCAATAAACTTCTTTTATAAAGTTTTTGTTATACATACAATAAATAAAACGTTTAAAATTATTAAATATTAGTTAGAAAATATTTTTAAGTTCCTTATTTATTTTTGTGCAAAAGTTTATCTGATTAGTCAATGCATTCATTGAGATACTATAAGCAATACTGTTATAATGCATTCAATCATGTATGTATGTAATTTAAATACAATACAAATAATTCACAAAGGAATTTATGCATGCAAATGAAGCACACACCTACATTTTTTCAATTGTAATTTGTTAATTAATGATCAATTTGTTGTACCTAATACTTCACAGTTTATTTACATTGCCTGTTGTTTGTTGTATTGAATTTAAAAAAAGGAGGGCATTTTTTTTTGAATATTTTATTTAAAATTAGGCATATTTCTTTTTTTTATATAAATGAATATTAAAGTCGTAAAAAATTAAAGAAATTTGAATTGATTAAATTCCCGCCAAAACGCACATTCTGACCGTGTGACGTCAGTGTTCATATGTTGTCAAATCGTAATAAGTGAATATCAATACGAACACTTAAAACTTATTACAATAAATAGTAAAACATATTATCAGTATTGTGCTGTGCTATAATGTAAAAATACCTGTGCAAGAACTCCGAATAAATTATTTACAAGCGTTTCACAAAATTTAGTGTCACCAACCTTACTTCTCAATGGCGAAAAGTTCCCGTTTCCACCACAAATTTCTCACCAACAAATAAAAAAATATAATAATTTCTTTAAGATATTCACTTGGTAATTGTTGCTTAAATTAAAACTATATTTTTCAGCACATATTAAGAGCAAACATTCAAACTATTTGACAAGGGTCTGCATTCAACATAAACGTCAAGGACAATGTATGCACGCTGACATCACAACGAATGGGAAGTCTTTCGAAACCACGTGATTTATATTTGAATATTTTCGATTTTATTTATTAATTTAAGAGAAAAATAAATAGAAATAGCGTACAAATTTGGTGTTTTCGCGTGTGTTATTGACTATAATCTCGATTAGAGAGCTTTAATTAATAATTTATATTATCGCATGTACCCTATTGGTTACCTTATAGAAGAACTGAATTCATATTATTTTATGTAAAAGTACAGTCGACTCCAGATATAGTGAACTTGAAAAATGCATCAAAATTGATTTACTATATTCAAGCTTCTTTTAAAACGAATTTAACATTATTTAAGTAACGAACTAGCATTCACTATACTCGGAAGTTCACTTTAAATGGGCTCACTATATCCACAGTTGACTGTAGTTCAAAAACTCCGAATGAGTATGTGACGGTCTTGTCCTGCTCAGCTACAGATTCGATTAATTTTTTTTTTTTTTCAGTGAACTTTTGTGCAATTTATTAACTCAGGTACCTGCCGGTCGACTTACAAAGCAAAAAATGATGACCATAAACGACATTGTCCACAGTCAGTTGTTCCAAATCGGAGAGTGTCGAAAAGTTTTCATGCCCTACTTTACCAAACAGATCCGAAAGCTGTTCGAGCAGGCCGAAGAGGTATTCTTTTTTACAATTTATTTTGCTTCGCTTCTGCATACACGTACGTTTATTGCTTACTTTTATTTTTATTAATGTCAAAGATGATATAGCAAATTGTAAAGAAAGTTATCTGTACTTCCAATTCGGGAATTGGTCGTTTTAAAAACCACAGAATTACAAAAGAAAGAAAATGTAAAGGATAATAAAAAAAAGGCATGACGACATAACTTTGAATTAGAATGTAAGAAAGGTAGTCCGAGTATGTTCCGTCGCCTAATTTGGGCATTTTTTTTTTATCTTAGACGTTGATTGAAAAAAATATAAGTGCATACACAAAAAGAGAATGTCAAAATGTATGTATGTACAATTTTGGCAACAACAAAAAAAAAGTAACGAACTTTTAAATTATTCTTCCCACGTTTTTCAAATTATACTCACTCATTGACGTTTCCTTGTATCAATTAACGGCATCTTTAGTGTGTTTTGGGAAATTATTTACAAATTTGGTCCGTGACAAATTTTCAAATGACAAGAACCTATTAAATTCCCGTTTGTTTTTTCACCTTATCACAAAAATCAGGCAACCAAACTTACACTTTACCATTAATTTTAATAATATTTTAAATTTCATCTAAGTTATTTACTTGACCTAAAGTTAAAGGCATGAATAAATTTGGTTTTAATCGTTTGAATTCATTTAAACACTTAGTTTTTAAACACTAGGCAAATGCCCTGATAGATAAGACATTTATTTTTTCGCAAAATCCGTTTGGAGGTTTAAATAATGCCGTTCAAGGTCGTGCAGATTATATTCGGCTCACCTATCTTATATGAAGTTTAAGAAAAATCTGCTAAAAATAGGCATGTCAATTTGTAAATAAATATCTACGAATCAACTAAAAAAAAAAAACTTAAGCTTAAATAAACGAAAATAAATCTTTGCATTCCAGAAATATTTTCTAATTGTAAATTTTGTTATGTAATTCTGTAGTAATTTTAAGTTATGCATGTTGATTTATTCTTAATTTTTTTCATTGAATATCATAAGAATAATTTTATTCATTTTTTTTTAATATGCACTGCACTATGATATCACTATGTTGTCTTGGTATGTTGTTGCACATTTTATTTGTACCATATTTATTACATGTTTTATCTGTTTTCAAATGTGCCTCTTGTATATATACGCATTTAAATGTTTCCGCTATCATTTCGCCATTTATTTACTTTGTGTACGTGAAAGAAATGGTAACAATCTCAGTTTGTTGTAATTTTGGCCTTCCTGTGGACACTTTGTAGTATGCAAGGCTGTTCACAAGATTTAGTTTCCTACTCAAAGTTTTTTAATTTAGTTTTTTTTTTTTTATTCAATTAGTATAAATGAAGATCAAATTAAATAATTTTAAGAAAATATGATGGGAAGTCATATAATTATAACCAAGAAATATTATTTATTACAGACTACTTATTCTAAAGTGATTAATGTAAATGTTAATAAATAAGTGAAGAGGGAATTAAATTAGTTATTACCTATTTTAATTTGATAAAAATTTCATATTGTACTGTACTTTGCCAGACTAGTTAATAAAAAATAAGACCTTTCAGAAAACATACAAGGTGAATTTAATAGTTGTCCCAATATTTGAATTGGTGGTAGATAACGACAAAACACAATTTGCTTAATAATTACCTTTACGCTTTTGATGACTAAAAAAAAAAAAATAAAGTTTGAAGGATTTGAAGTGTTTTTGCAAATATTCGATAAAGTCTCCCCGGTTTCCACAACATCAAGAAAATCTTAATATCGCTTTTTTGCGTTCGTTTTTCGAAATAAAAATTCAGAAATCAAATCAAACAAATCCCGATAAAGTAATAATATTTATTTCGAGAATAGTGGCATCCAAACAAAAAAATTTCTCGTAAAAACTTTTGTATTTTGCAAAATCGAGTGTTTTGCGTCTTTTTATTCTCGCGCAGTGTAAAATACATGCACGACTATTAAATTCACCCTGTATCTTAAAATTTTCAATCCTCGTTTCGTTAACTTCTCAACATTTGAAAGCAGATACATCAATTAATGTCTCTTTCTACGCACAGAGTTATCTTGGCCACCGAATTAAATTCATCACCTTGTGTTTTGTCATACTGTTCCACTGTGAATACCTATTTATTATCACTTGTCTGATTAGTGTTAGTAATACTGTTAATAACTATTTGTTTTTGTCTTGTCTGTTTGTCTGCTTGCATGTACATAAATGTCTTTAAAACATCTAGTGCATGTGCATTTTTGATGATTTCTTTAATTAATTAGCTATGTTGTGCGGTAATTATTATTGAAAACGTTCATTCGTTTATTTGACGTGAGAAATATTAGCAACAGTACACTGGTGATTTGGGTATCATTGTCTTTCTCTTTTATTTCAAGAAGTAGCTTAAATAATTTTTTAGAAAATAATGAGAACATATCATCTTTCTTTTAAATATACGGCGTGTACCCAGATTTACTTAACGTATGGAAGTTTTTCAGTTTGTTTTTTTTTTTGTTCGAAAAAATTGATTTTGTAGAAAAGTTTCGCTTGCCTCAAAACTGAAAAATCAAGACAAAGAATAAGTTGTAAGCAACCCAAAGGACACGTATTAATTTTGTTACGTAAATATTTTTATAGTAAGTTCTTTCTAACAAAAAAACTATTCTAAGTGCTCCAAGGTGCTCCATACATTTGAGAATAAAAATAATAATAATAAAAAATAATAATTAAAAAGACTTGTATATGTGTATATAAGTAACTCTGGGCACATACTGTATATTTAAAAAATTATTCCACAAATTAATTAGATTTTTTAGTATAAAATATTCAATTATTTTTGTACGGACGCTTGGAACAATTGATTTCATCTTTTCTTTTGGGACACCATGTAGCAAAAGTAGATAGAAAATAGAAATAATCAAAAGAAAATATTTTCTGTTAATACAGGGTTACAACTAATTAAAGGACCACCATGGGGATCTCGTAAACTATAAGAGATACAAAGATGGTTGAATTACAAAAAAGTTGCGCTATTTTGGAGCCTACGAAAATATTCAAAAAAATCTTTTGTACCCCCATTCGTTTCTGAGATATCTTCAAAAAAACTGAAAATTCTAATTTTCGAAAATTTCGAATATCTTCCTTATTTATTAAAATAGAATCATGAAATTCGATATTTTTATGTTAAATTCGATGAGCAATCTAATAGAGTCCGAAGAAATAGGTTAGAATTGACAGTTTCGCACATACGACCGTCAACTGTCTTTTTTCTTATGGACGTTGTCTTGGGTATTCATATCACGTGATACAAAAACAAAATCTAAATACGACACACTTATGCTTTTGTTTTAAAACAAAATATCAAGATATCACAAAAGATTTTGAAAAAAAAATATATCTAGTAGGCGGATGCGTGTAAACATTCAGAACTAAAATTATTATTAAAATAATAAATCTTACTCAATTAAGGTACTTATTTACATTTTTACGTAAAAAAATTACTTTTTAACAAAAATTCTTAGTAATCTAATATTTTGTTTCAAAACAAAAGCATAAATGTGCATATGGTCGTATTCAAAAATTATTTCTGCGTCACGTGCTATGAATATCTAAGGTAACATCCATAAGAAAATAAACAGTTGATAGTCGTATCTACGAAACTGTCAAACCTAACCTATTTCTTCGAACTGCATTAGGTTGTCCGTCGAATTTAATGTAAACACACATTTTTTATATTTCTATCTTATTTTTATAATTTTATAATTCTATCTTAAGAAATAAAGAAGATATTCGAGATTTTCGAAAATGAGAATTTTCAATTTCTTGAAGATAGTTCAAAGACGAATGAAAATAGAAAAGTTTTCTTTTTTGCATACGTTTTTAGACCTCAAGATAGCGCAACTTTTCTATAATTTAACCATCTTTGTATCTCTTATAGTTTACGAGATCCCCATAATGGCCCTTTAATTAGTTATGACCCTGTATACATATTTTCCTGAAATAAAATTTAAATTAACCAAATAAGTTTCTAGAATAACTCAAAAATGATTATTTTTTTAATTAAAAAAAAGCCTTTTCTTTGGAAAGTGAAGGCAAAGTGTCTATTAGCATTCGTTGACATTTGCTTTTGATTTTCATTTTTGAATTCTATTTTTATATAAATAATTGACTATTTGGTTTTACGTGATGTGTTCAGTAGCATTGCTTTAATAATAACTATTAATCACAATTAAAGAAATTTAGATTTCAATTTCATTCTTGAATTAAAATTTTATAAAAATTTAATTCATTATAAATAATGAATACTTGTCTAATCAATCGATAATAGCATTTCATTAATGAAGAGGTTTTTCAATAACCAAAAAAAGATGAATAATAAAGTTTTTTGTGCACAGTGTACTTACTTCTTTTGAGACTTCGGGAATTCAATAAATGTTAATTAAACCAAATGTGCCAAACCTTAAAAAAAATTCAAACTACTTTTTGGTATTTTTTGTCATGTTATTTGTTATAATCTCTCGTAATTACTAACTAACTTGCATAATAATCAAATTGATGTTGGCTGTGGACATTTTTTTATATTCGAATCACTTTGTCGTAATTAACAAATTAATAAATAATTTTTTGTGCATTTATGGTAATTTGATTTTTTTACTGCTGTGTACTTAATTAACTTGAAATAGAAATCTCGTGCTTGAGTAAGCGCACCTGGTTACATTAAGGAAATGGTGGTGGGTTACTAGTACTATTAACAATAAAAGTAGTGTAGTGGTATAGTGGGTATTATAGGGCAGCGCAGCTCCAGGACAAGAAGGAAGACGACCGTTTCGTTCGGTGGCCAAGGTTGCTCGAGTGCTCGGTGAATCAGAACATTGTATTAATCAGCACAGAGGATACCGCGAAGAGGTGAAAAAGCCACCCAAGGTTTTTACTAACAGCATGCTTTATTTTCTTCTGTGGTAGAATCTGCCTGGACACTAATTAATTCTGTAACACTGTACCGATATTTTTGAATTTTCAAATTACAAACAGTAACATTGAAAATTTTAAAGAAATTGATTTTTCATAGGCAGCTTTTACTATTTCTTAACTATTAATGTTGCTTAGGGCACGTATCAAGATCAGTCATGTAAGAATGACTTCATATTAAGAAAATTTATGAGTATAATATGCTGATTAGTTTGGTGTTCCACCTATTACCAGATATCGGATGAAAGTATGGAACCCAATGACGTTCTCATAAGCGGCACGTTGGGTGGGCGATGCCCCGATCGCATACTCTGCATTTGTTGCCGCATATTAATCGCATTAATAGCCCGGCGCTCATGAACTGACGGCGAGCGTGCGCGTTTCATTTAGAAGACGAAGTGACCGTGAATATCCATACAAATATCCTAAGTTTGTCTATTACTATAGTTAATATTTGAGACCTATAATTGAATTCGAAGCGTTTCAGTTACACTAAAATAAATTTTAAGTATACAGGATGTCTCGGTCCATTGTACCATAACTCACCAGTGTGTGCTTGTATAAAAAGTGGTCAAGAAATTTTCATAAACGTACTTACATACATAAGCAGCGACATCCTACGATCACTTTTTGACCTGATAGTGAAAATGTCGAGCTACGTCGCTGCTGAAGAAGTCCCAAATAGGGCTGAAACAGCTGTACAGAGGCAGCTCGAGATTTTCATTGCAATAAAAAACGATTTGCAACAAAATTTTTTTAGTACTTACATACGTTCGCACATTGTTTTAAGAACGAACACGTGTTTCGTGTGCGTTCCAGAAATTATCAGCGCCAGACTGAAAGTGAAAAGTTAATCTAAATTGTTGATCATCTTTAAATTTTGTAACTCTGCCCGCAGAAGGGACACTTAAAAATAGATGTTACTGGGTTTAACCTTCTCTCTCTCTCTGACATCTTTGTTTATTATACAAAAGTGCACTGTGGTCAGCAATGATTGAAGGTTTGCGTCTAAATTACTTCGGAAATATTGTTACGACTTCGGGGTTCGCAAATAATAATCGTCACTTGACTTCAAAAACTTCAATTAAAGACTAGCTTAACAGAGTTTAAATTACACGCACAATAATGCACAACACTTATCTTAATAAATAGCACTACGATATTTCACCGTTTATGTCGCGCACGATGCTCGCACTATCGCTCGCTAAATGTAAACTTTTTTAAACCGCGCGCCGTCCGCGCTTATACCATGCGATCAACGAAATTTATAATTAGGGAAGGCGGTGATAGTTCCCAAAAAGTTGGCGACACAGGCTTGCAGTTTGAAATGTCAGAATTGTGACATTTATTCATTTTTTTAATGATTGATAAACGGATTTGTTTTATGGAACCTCTCTTAATATTCTAAAAAATTATTATTATTATTATTATTATTATTATTAAACCAGCATCCATACAAAATAAAACAACAAAATAAAGATTGTACAGAGCACGAGCATAACCTCAAATATGACAACTGTCAATTTATTATTTATTTCTTAGTGTATCCAACCAGACAGTATAAAATAGCAACAATCACAACCTCCTCTAAATACGAATTCTGTTGATCACCCGGTATTTCCATACGGCTGTTAGTGGAAACACCTAGAATGCCATAGAACTAACTCGAACTCTCTCGAATATTCCAGACAGCAGGTGGCGTGCCTTCCGGAGAACGCGTAACACTCCATCAGCCCACGAAAAGTGTCGGTTGACTAACAGATAGCGCCACTTGTCTGAATAATAAATTTATTCACGTCTGGCTGTAACAATATTATCAATATTTCATACTAAAACAACCATTTACTATGCCATACATCGATTTCAATAATATTACGAATTTAGGGACCGCTTTGAATTTATTTTGAAATAAAAACTCGATGTAATAAACTAATTTATTTAGAGTAACTATAAACACTGATTTATGTTAACGCGGAAAATAACACTTATAAACTGTTTTATTTTCACATAAGCCGAACATTTAATTTTAAATTTTAATTTGAACTGTTTTTATTTCCCCTGACCGTTCGCTTAAATATGCGACTGTCAATCGAACTCACTTCTCCCAGAACGTGCAAACCAGGCAGATGTACGCTGAGGCGTCGAGACTTTTGACGCGCTAGACTCTGACGTACGTAAGACTAATTCATCACGCATTAGTTCAGGAATGTTCATTAACAATAAAATGTACCCCCACCATGCTAAACGTTACAAGTGCGACCGCTGTATTTATTAAATGTTCATTTGCCGTGCGCTTCTCTGCGAATGAATTTTCGTTTCCCCGATAAAATAGAGAGCGGGGTTAGCTCGTTCAAAGCGCCCGAGAGCATCGCTGCATTAGATCATCACCAACGAAAAGAATTCAGCCCACTTAATGTTGGGCACTTTTTACATCGAATGTACTATACTTACTCGTTCCGCGGCTCCGATGCATTTAAATTGTTATTGAGTGGGAGGGGAAGGGTTACAGTTCGGCCGTTCGCACTTCGCAGCCCGAATATTAAATTTTCGTACTGTTGGCGGAACAAGCGGGTCGATTTCTTATCCCTGATCATCACAATAATAATTTTTATTACTATTTAATTAGTTCACGGATGTTCATTAACAATAAAATGTACCCCCACCACGCTAAAAATTACAAGTGCGACCGTTGTATTTATTAAATGTTTATTTGCCGTGCGCTTCTCTGCGAATGAATTTTCGTTTCCCCGATAAAATAGAGAGCGGGGTTAGCTCGTTCAAAGCGCCCGAGAACATCGCTGTATTAGATCATCACCAGGGAAAAGAATTCGGCCCACTTAATGTTGGGCATTTTTTACACCGAATGTTCTACTTATTCCTTCCGCGACTCCGATGCATTTAAATTGTTGTTGAGTGGGAGGGGAAGGGTTACAGTTCGGCCGTTCGCACTTCGCAGCCCGAATGCTAAATTTTCGTATTGTTGGCGGAACAAGCGGGTCGATTTCTTATCCCTGATCATCACAATAATAATTTCTACGCAACGCTGTACAGACAATAAGAAAAATTATTGTAGAGATGTAGGACATTCAATCATTGTTGGTTTTAGTGTACAACAATTAAAGAGAAAATTTATAGAACAATGATAAAATTAAAAAAAAATAAAAATTACATTAAAGTTACAAGTGATTTTAAATTTATTTTTAATGATAAAAAGCATTTATTAAAGTTTATGAAATTATAGTAAAAGCTCAACAGTTAGCCCCCCTCTTTCCTGGTATAACAGTTTTATTGTGATCAGCTGGTGTCATTATAGATACCGGGTAATCAACGGAATTCATAATTAGAGGAGGTTGTGTTTGGTGCTATTTTATATTGTGCGGTTGGACACATTGAGAAATAAATAACAAATTGACAGTTGTCATATTTGAGGTTACAATCGTGCTTTGTACTGTATTTAGGAGGTTACATAAGACAAATCCGTTTATTGTCAGTGATTTTAAATAAATAAAATAAATGTCACAACTCTGACATTTCAAATTTTTAATTTCAAACTGCAGACCTGTGTTGCCAACTTTTGGAAAATATCACAGCCCGCTCTAATTATAAATTCCGTTGATCGCATGGTGTTTAAAACTTGCCAAAAAAAAAAAAACAATTGAACAACGCGATATCAAGAAATATATATCGAAGTTATATTTTTTTATGGAGTACTTCTCATATAATGGCATTTTTGAATTCCTGAGTAAATTCTGGCTGGAGTTGACGGGTCGCGTCGTGGGTCTAACGCGAGCGGTTTTCGAGTTTTTTTCATTTGTTTTTAGTGGTACCACTCGAAGACCAATCGAGGCAGACCCATAGTGCGACCCATCAATTAAGGCTAGAATTTACTCGGCAACTCAAAAATCCAATAAAAGGTGCGATTTTCGTACATTTTCCGAAATTACTGCGTCGGTTATTCTTTGTAATACAAATTTGAATTAAAGTAAAACTAAAAGCATCAAAAGTACATAAAAATTATATTTTTACAAATATAGGAAATACATATTTTGTATATAAAGGCATTTTTTTAATTAATTAGTATGTTTTCACGTGACTTGATGGGGGGGTCGGTCTCGCATCAAGGGTCGGGTACGGGTTTTTTGAGTATTTTCATTTGTTTTTAATAGAACCATTTATAACAAATGAAGATAAACGCATGGTGCGACCCATCAATTCGAACTCAGCAACTCAAAAATCGTACGTTTCTCAAAATTGCGTTGTTCGTTTATGTTACAATAAAAAATTTGAAAAATATTCATCAGAACGCGAAGCCCGATTTTTTTTTGCTTCTGTTTCCCGAGGTAAATCAAAAATAAGGCGAGTTCAAGCTGTAAGAAAACGGTGCCGATTATGTTTGCAGCAAAATGATGAACAATTTGAACACTTTTAATTTATCGTTAATTAATTAAACATATTTGTTAATAACAAAACAATATTTGCTCATAGCCCTTTAAATATAAAACATATTTAGTTATAGTCATTCATAGCCTACTTGATTGTTGCAAAAAACATTAAACTTTTAATTAAAACTTGAATGCCATGTATCTCAAAAACTGTTTGATTAAAATATCAAGTGTTTTACGTTTTCGTAAACAGAATTTTTTGCTCTTTTCAAAAATGTAAAAATATATAGGGTGTTCCATATAAAAAATTAAAGTTCTGGCTTATATCTCAAATATTGAACACGCTAGAAAAAAGTAATTTAGGGCAGTGAATTCTGCATAAAAAAGTGCCTTAAAGAAGTTTTCGCAGAAATTAAAAATCTTAATAAACAAAAAAGTTATAAAGGTTTTTAGAAATCGCAGAATTTTGAAAAACGCCCCCTAGCGCCTAAACGGTTCAAGATATCGAAATGAGGTTTTTACCTTTGAACTTGTCATAAAAATTGAGCTCCAGACGCCGAGGTCGATTTTTGTCTAACTCTTCTAAAAACAGGTGTTTCCTTTTAAAAGTGTCAAATTTGGCCCACCCTGTACATACATAATACCTTTGAATCACTGTAACATTTAAGCAAAAGCAAATCCAACCCGTATTGATAGGATTTTTTTCTGCCTTCATTTGACGACATTTGTAAAGAGGCTCACCCTGTATACTTTTTTGTAATCATAAGCGATTTTATAAATTTCAACTTTGTCCATAATACCCTACTTCGTCTTGTGTGATTGCCTAGACACGCCCTAGCCCAAATTCGTAAAGAGGCTAACGAACCATCCTGTATACGTTCTTGTTATAATAAGCGATTTTATAAATTTTAAATTTTTCCGCAATTTCTACTTCTTCCTTCGATTGTTTCCTGTTCCCATTAACAACATTAAATCACTCTCGTCTGATTTTTTCTTACATGACATGATCTCAATATCGTGCAATGGGCAAAGTAGTTTTTAAGTTAGGAACATAGTGGATTCTTCAGTAGCTTTTATTTTTATTTCATGAATCAATAGACTGTATGTAGACGTGTCTCATTATCGTCGTCTGCGTCAATGACGATGAAACTTCTTACTGTACTAGTAAGCTTTCAATAACAAACATTAAGAAAGAGTTGCTATGAAATTATGATTTTTTTTGTTTGCTTTTCGATTAGGTTGAGTTATGTATAAAGATACTCAGTGATATATTGGATTTGTTGTTTCATCAAGACAAGGGGGCTACTTACAACGACCTGTCTGAGATCATGAACACTGATCTTCGTACTGTTATACAAAGCCACATATACATGGATAAGCAGAATCCCCACGCAGTAAGTCATTTGTGCTTTTCTCTAAAATTAATTATTATTAATTTTTTGTTTTTAGGGAAATTTAGTTGCGATAATGATCGATATCTTTCGTCAGATGTCCAACGAGCATTACGAAAATTATATCAACAATTTCGCAAAACAAATAGATTTGAAGGATTTCCTGATGGAAATACTTTTGGTTTTCAAAGAGTTAGTAAACGAGTCGGTGTTTCCGTCAGATTGGTCGGAAATGATACTAATGCAGAATTTCGTCATTTTAAAAGCGCTGAGATTCTTTTGCCGAACCATAAGGGATTTCTTCTTCGAGCACTTCGACCATCAGGCGTGGAGCAATTTTTTTCATTGCGCCATCGCCTTCATGACCCAACCAAGTTTACAGTTGGAGACGTTCTCGCATAACAAACGAATGCGCGTGATAAAGCGATACAAAGACATGCGCCGAGAAATGGGCTTTGAAATCCGCTCGATGTGGTTCAATTTGGGGCAGCACAAATTGAAATTTGTCCCCAGTCTGGTTGGTTTGATTCTGGAAATGACGTTGATTCCGGAAACCGAACTTCGAAAAGCGACGATACCGATCTTTTTTGACATGATGCAGTGCGAGTTCTATTCTTCCAAATATGAAATCGAGAGTTTCGGCGACACAAAGCGGGATTCCTCTCACATCAAAGGAAATTTTGATGATTTTGAAAACGAAATGATAGCTAAGTTGGACACGTTGGTCGAGGGCGGTCGAGGAGATGAGAATTATAAAAACCTATTCTACGACATAATGATGAAAAATTGTAGTGCACATAACGCTTTGAAAGACGGCATTCGCTTCGTGGAGATGATTTCTAGACTAATGGAAAGATTGCTGGAATATAGGTGCATAATACACGATGAGAACAAGGAAAATCGCATGAGCTGCACTGTTAATCTTTTAGATTTTTATTCGGAAATTAATCGCAAGGAAATGTATATACGTTACGTCAATAAATTATGTGATTTGCATATTGAGTGCGACAATTACACCGAAGCTGCCTTTGCGGTGCAACTACACAGCAAATTATTAAATTGGTCTGACGATCCTTTACCACCGTTGTTAAAGACTGATCGATATTCAAACTTACATACTCACAGGGACTTAAAAGAAGCACTTTACACAACGATAATAGAATATTACAGCAGGGGAAAGGTAAGTCCATTTCGAAATATCATGTTTTTTTATGTAATTTCTGTGAGCTTTTGGTAATCGATTGATTAACTGTGCGCAATACCTTGTTATACAGGGTGTCCCAGAGCTCAGTAAAAATTCCATAACTTTCTTGCTATTCCAGGTATCGACTCAACTTTTTCTTTATATAATAGAAGCGCTTCCATTGCACCTTTTAAAATTATATTCGTTTGTATATAGGGTGTCCAAGTATTTTAAAAATATTAAAGTTACGTTTTTTTTATATCGAAACACTCCATTTTGACTTCATTTTTGGATTCTACACTAAATTCTGCGTTAAATTTATTTGAGTCATTTTTACGTATCAATCGTACTTTTTGATGTGAGTCAATTTTTTCTTGAAAATTCCCGGATGCAAGGTTCCATTAAAAAATTCGTTACTTCTAAACCACTAAAGATAACGCAACCGATTTGATTTGCAGTCAATGCCAAGGCTGTGGTCAATCATTCGAGATCAAGTCAAGTCGTGAAAGGATGTTCCAAGGCTTGCTACGATTTTTTTTAATATGAATAATTATAAATAACAAAAACTCCATTTTTTCAAGTAGGACACCTGTATACAGGGAGATTCAGGCAACTCTTCCATTAAAAGTTTACGGATTTCTCCTTTGAATTTCTGTTTCATATTTTGCAGTTATAAGTTAACGATATGGATCTATCAAAATAATAATATTTTCAAATTTCGGACACTTCCGCTTATACCGGAAGTTGCTGTTAACTTTCTTATTTTAAATGGAATACCCCAATTTTTAATGCATTTTTGAAATCTTCATAAAATTCTAAAAATATTTTGTGCAACATGTGATAAAGAAAAATTAACCGTTTCCGAGTTATTTTCATTTTTTAAAAATAATTCAGACTTGCAGAACCTTGGTTAAGATACTGCCATCTTTGTGCAACAAAAACCATGATGCCCAATTTTGGCCTGTAGTAGGCTACAGTAACATTCTTTCAGATCATGTCCAGTTTTGCACTTGTTTGCTCACAGGCTGGTTGAAAAGTAACTACTATTCGAGCTAATTTCAACTGTCGAAAAGTCATGTTTTTTAAATGGAAAGCCTAGTATACTTTTATACCATGTGACTCAGGATTAAATCTTCTTTCGTCCTGTATTAGCATTCCCTATACCTATCTCTTATAGTTCACTCGTTATCGATGATTTCTTTTTAACACGTAATTTTTTTCCATTTCTCGGTATTATTTTTAAATAGTGGGCTATGAAAACTAGAGAAATTATAATTTTTGACATCATCTGTCTAGTAGGAATTAAAAAAAAAATAATTTAATCGCTACGAAGAACCAAAAAATGAATAATCAAACACAGACATATTAACCTATACACCCTATATACAAAGAAAAATTTGAGTCGATACCTGGAATAGCAAGAAAGTTATGGAACTTTTACGGAGCTCTGTGACACCCTGTATGTAAATAAAGAAATAAAATGCTAAGTCATTTTTATACTATACATACAGGGTTCCCATTTAGCGGGAAAACCTGGAAAGTTAGCTAACATTTTGAATGCAAATTTGTTTCCTAAAATTAGCAGAAAAAAAATGGAAAATTGTTTTTAACGAAAAGAATGTTATTAGGGTCTTCAATATAGGCAACCGTGCTTACGCCTGTGGTCATTCGGTTGCCTATACTAAGACTTGTTAATGAAAAATTTCATTTAGTATTTTTTAAACGAACCGGCATTAAAATTAATTGCTTAAAATTTCTAAAGGGTATTCAACAATTTTCTCCGCAGCACATATAATAATAAAAAAATAAATAAATTACTAATTTTTGTAAACCTACCTATTATTTCTGTTCTAAAATCAAGAAAAAAAAAGTCTTTGAAAGTGTCTCTTATTCTTCTTTAATTTTTAATCTTTCGACCAAACATGCAGAGTCTTAGGCATAAACTCTAACCTCAAAATTCAGAAAAAAAAAAAAAAGATTTTCCTTATATGGTAGATACACAAAAACTTTCTACGACAGAGCTGTTTGACTTGTTCCAATAGATTGACAGGTTTCAGAAGGTTTCCTCTATCATGAACGTTCTTTTATTAAATAATTTAAAGCCTGGTCTTTTAGGTAGTTGAATCAAACTGCGTATACTTTGATCAAACAGAGATAAAAAAATGTCAATAAGGCAGATGTGTGGTTTCTGAGATAATCACACTTTTACTTAAAATAATATTAGGCTTATCTTCTGACAAATCATTAAAGGATTAAGATAACAATAAAACTATAGTTACTGATAATAATAATAATAATAACAGCTCAGTTCGTTCTCTCTCCTGTAGGCGGAATGAGTTCAAATTAATACGTAAGTTTTTGTTTTCTGTAATGTAATTATAATTAAAACTTACTGTTTATTTATTTATTATATTTCGTACTAGTAAGAATCATGGAGTATTAAAAAATGCACTGTGAAGGTGATAAATGAGTGCAATCAGTCTGGTAGTACTGTGTAAAAATTATTACCCTAATACTTATATTAATTAAGCATGAATTTAGGTGCATTTTAGGTTATGAGCAGATTCAGGACATTTCGCGCGGTGTACTATCATTATTCATTGATCCCCGTACTGAGTAAACATAAATTAATTGGTTCTCATACAGGTGACCATAGCGACACCCGAAACGTCCTTAGTTTGGTTATTTATGAGTTATTCACCACTATTGCTATTCGCCATAATTCCTACGCATATTATGATGATTCAACATGCTTATCTTATTTTGAACGAACGCAGTTTTCACGGTATGAAGTAATGTCTTAAGAATGCACCTAAATCCGTGCTTTAAGATAATAAAAAAAACGACTTTTTATAATCGTAGTGTAGTATGTACAACTTGTCCACTACAAGTGTGTGAAAGTACTATGACGCTCACTTAAAATGATACCTACTCTTGTATGCGAACAGTTGAAGTTTTTCATCGAAAATTGTTTTTTTTTTCTTTTGAATTTCTCTTTTCGTAAGTCCCGTTTAGTTTTCTTTAACGCAGAGAAAGTTGCCTTTCTGTTTAAGTTCAGTTGATCGTTTTTCTTTTTGTTTGAGTTCAGCTTTTTCTTTGACTTTTTAGACCTCATTTACTTTAAAATCGACTATCTTTTGTTTTCTTGCATTTATTTACAAATTCGATTTGTTTTCTCTGCTTTTGTTTGAAGTTTGTCTTTAGTCTTAATTTGTTACGTTCGATTTTTTTTTTTTTTGTAGATAATTTCATCTGAAACTACATTTTCGTTCTCTTTTCTCAGATTCAGGTTTTATTTAAAAGTCGCAGACGTCCGTTTCAGTTAAAACCGACAGTGTTTTGTTTTACTTTTACAAATTTTGATCGAAAATTGTTTTTTTTTTTTTTAATTTCTCTTCTTCTTTTCCCGTCCCGATTAGTTTCCTGTAACGCAGAGAAAGTTATCTTTCTGTTTCAGTTCAATTAATCGTTTTTTGTTTTGAATTCACTCGATTGTTTTTCTTTCACTTTTTATTCTCATTTCCTTTAAAATCGACTATCTTTTGTTTTCTTGCATTTATTTACAAATTCGATTTGTTTTCTCTGTTTTTGCTTTATGTTTGTCTTTCGTCTTAATTTGTTACGTTGTTTGATTTTTTTTTTTTTTTTGTAGAGAATTTCATCTGAAACTACATTTTCGTTCTCTTTTCTCAGATTCAGGTTTTATATAAAAGTCGCAGACGTCCGTTTCAGTTAAAATCGACAGTGTTTTGTTTTAATTTTACAAATTTTGATCGAAAATTGTTTTTTTTTAAATTTTTCTTCTTTTCCCGTCCCGATTAGTTTCCTGTAACCCAGAGAAAGTTACCTCTCTGTTTCAGTTCAATTAATCGTTTTTTGTTTTGAATTCACTCGATTGTTTTTATTTCAGTTTTTAGTTCTCATTTCCTTTAAAATCGACTGTGTTTTGTTTTCTTGCATTTATTTACAAATTCGATTTGTTATCTCTGCTTTTGTTTTAAGTTTGTCTTTCGTCTTAATTTGTTACGTTCGATTTTTTTTTTTTTTTTTTGGAGAGAATTTCATCTGAAACTACATTTTCGTTCTCTTTTCTTAGATTCAGGTTTTATATAAAAGTCGCAGACGTCCGTTTCAGTTAAAATCGACAGTGTTTTGTTTTAATTTTACAAATTTTGATCGAAAATTGTTTTTTTTTTAATTTTTCTTCTTCTTTTCCCGTCCCGATTAGTTTCCTGTAACGCAGAGAAAGTTACCTCTCTGTTTCAGTTCAATTAATCGTTTTTTGTTTTGAATTCACTCGATTGTTTTTATTTCAGTTTTTAGTTCTCATTTCCTTTAAAATCGACTGTGTTTTGTTTTCTTGCATTTATTTACAAATTCGATTTGTTATCTCTGCTTTTGTTTTAAGTTTGTCTTTCGTCTTAATTTGTTACGTTCGATTTTTTTTTTTTTTTTTTGGAGAGAATTTCATCTGAAACTACATTTTCGTTCTCTTTTCTTAGATTCAGGTTTTATATAAAAGTCGCAGACGTCCGTTTCAGTTAAAATCGACAGTGTTTTGTTTTAATTTTACAAATTTTGATCGAAAATTGTTTTTTTTAAATTTTTCTTCTTCTTTTCCCGTCCCGATTAGTTTCCTGTAACGCAGAGAAAGTTACCTCTCTGTTTCAGTTCAATTAATCGTTTTTTGTTTTGAATTCACTCGATTGTTTTTATTTCAGTTTTTAGTTCTCATTTCCTTTAAAATCGACTGTCTTTTGTTTCCTTGCATTTATTTACAAATTCGGTTTGTTTTCTCTGCTTTTGTTTTGAGTTTGTGTAACGTTTGTTACGTTAGACTTTTTTTTTTTTTGAAAATTACTAATAACTAAATTTTTGTTTTCTTTTCATAGATTCAGCGATTCAGGTTTTATTTAAAAAGTCGCGGACGTTCGTTTCAGTTAAAATCTTTCAGTGTTTTGTTTTACTTTTACAAATTTGATGAAGAATTGACTTTTTTTTTTCATTTTTCTTCGTTTCATAAGTCTCGTTTGGTTTTCTTTAACGCAGAGAAAGTTTGTTTCAGTTCAATTGATCGTTTTTTGTCTTGAGTTTAGTCGATTGTGTTTTCTTTCACATTTCAGCTCTCATTTTCTTTAAAATCGACTGTCTTTTGTTTTCTCTGCTTTTGTTTTAAGTTCGTCTTTCGTGTGCGAGACCCTCAGAGGTTCATCGACCCGCAAGTAGCCGACCCCTGTACGTTCGTCGACACCTTTCAACTCTTCATCGACCCCCAAGGGATCGATATGGACTTCGTTGGGAACCTTCACTTCTTTCTCGCTTAACTTTTTGGATTAAAATGAACCAATCGCTGTTACAAATAAAAGAAGACTAAGACATATTTAATTGAACATCAATCCATTTCATAATAATTTTTTTTTCTAGTTTGAACGACTGTGTTTTTAAACTTTCAGTGAGTTCTCTTTAATGGAAACGTTTTCTTTTAAGGTTGTCTTAATTGATTTTTATTAAATTCCATTCCGTCTTTGGAATTCGTAAATAGTACTCGTGGACTAATCTTAAGCACTTTTATGAAAAACATAATCGTCTACACAACAGAATGCAGTAGAAATACTTTATAACACTCGCGTCGCCGTTTTTAGGTGCATGATGCTCGTTTCTAAATAAGAAGTGTTCCGGTAGCGCCCGAAATTCGTTTTTATAGTCAACGCACTCGCTTCCAGACACGCGCGGAAAATTCCAGAGTATTCGCGTACGCACGGGAATGTTCCGTAGCTTTCCCGAAACTACCTGCGATATTAATCCGAGCGCCCCCGGCAACCCTTCTCATAAATTAGTACCTGGGCGCTCCGGTCCAACGCTGTAATAACACATTGACAGTTTTTTGAAGATAAATACCTTTTCAATTACACAACAATAACACAAAGAACAGTGCTGCGCAGTTAATCTATCATTTTCTAAAAAAAAAAACCCTGTTGGTGATTTTGGTAAGAAAGTCACTTTAACGTATTTTTGGGTGTGTTCAACGCAACAATTAATCCAAATTTCAGATGTGGGAATGTGCTTTAGAGAAATGCCAAGAACTAGTTAAACAGTACGAAGAGGAAACATTCGAGTACGAAAAGCTGAGCGATTTGCACACGAAAATGGCCAAGTTCTATGATGATATTATGAAGCAGGGCAGACCAGAACCTGAATATTTCAGAGTGGGATATTACGGCCGAGGTTTCCCCCAGTTTCTGCAAAACAAGGTTTTCGTTTATCGAGGGAAAGCGTACGAAAGGTTGGCGGATTTCAGCAATAAGATACTGAACGAGTTTCCGAACGCTCAAGCTCTTAACAAACTGACATTGCCAGGACCGGATATATTAGAATCAAACGGACAATGTATCCTTTTTTGCGTACTTTGTCAATTCTTTTAAATTAATTCCGTGTTTATTACAACATTCTACCTTTTTAAATTCAAATTAACATTTAGAGTTTATCAAATCAATTTTAATCCCCTAAGTATTTTCCCCCTAATGTTGATTTTATTTTTTAATTTTGAATCTTCACAAATCAGACAAAATTTTCAATAAATTCATTCTTTAACGTCTTAGATATACAAATAAACAAAGTGGAACCGGTGATGGATGAAAAGAATCACCGTTTCTCCGGCAAAGCCGTCTCCGAACAAATCATAAAGTACTACAAAGTGAATCACGTAAATAAATTCCGCTATAACCGCCCGTTCACAAGGAAAGATCCCAACGTTAACGTCGACAATGAATTTGCCACGTTATGGTTGGAGAGGACGGTGCTCACAACGACTTATCCCTTGCCTGGAATTCTGAGGTGGTTTCCAGTGAGTCACTCGAAGACTTATGAAATATCCCCCTTGCGTAATGCGATAGAGACCATGGAGAATAAAAACAAGGAGCTCAGAGATTTAATTTTGTTGTATAATAAAGATAAATCTCTTCCGGTGAATCCTTTAAGTTTAAAAATTAATGGTATGTGTCATATTTCTAAAATGTAGAGTGAGCATATGAAAATCAAACGACACGTGATCCGAGCCTATAGGCAACACACTTTACACAGTTGTATTTTACCGGTGGCCTAACGTCGAATATGTTTTATATTTTATGTTGCACGTTAACCAAACTATGATGATGCTTGCTCATACTTGCTACATCAAAGTGTCTATAGTATCTTAGACGTAGAGGAAAAACAAGGGCTTGGAAAAAGTGCTTTTACACGAATTGGAGACATAAGGTCTGTTCATTTGTCACACGTTTACTGCACTAGTTTGCATTCAAAGTATTTTTATCTCGTATTAATGTATGAGGTTAGAACAAGACACAAATAGTCCGAATGTACACGAGTGCTGCAAACGTGTAACAAACGAACAGACCTGTGGCCATACGCTATTAACATCATGACGTCAAAATATGTTATTCCGATGCCTAGCCATAACTAATTTTATCCTAAAAATCCTGTTCCTGTAATAGCAATAATAAGGCTTTGATTTTCATATGTTCACACTGAACATACAAATCTGTGAGAAATTGAATCTTATATGGTTTTCAAATGATGCAAAATTTTCATAAAAAGTGTTTACAAAAAATCTCACAAATCTGTTTTTTTCGAAAGCAAGCAATAAATCTGCAGTTACATTTAATTTTGGTTGCTAGACGGTGTTTAGTATGCAAAGACTATTTATGTATTGTTGTGAAATTGTCTCAAAACTTATAACTTATTATTTTTCCTGCTCATTACCTAAACTATTGCCTTCAGTTTGCTACGGGCACACCAATTTATTTACTAATAATAATAATACATAACTTCATAGTGTTCTCAAAAAAAAAATTATAATAAGTAATTAATTATGATTTTATTTTCAAAGGTATTGTCGATCCTGCTGTGATGGGTGGCACGATGAATTACGAAGAGGCGTTTTTCACGCCAGAATACAGCAAGAGCCATCCAGATGATGGCACCTTAATACAAAAGTTGAAAGATTTAATAGCCGAACAAATTCCTTTGCTGGATTTGTGTGTGCAGCTGCACAGAGACCGCGCGGCGCCGTCTCTGCACGGCTTGCACAAAAGGATCGAGGAATGTTTTAATAAAATGCAAGAAAGCGTCGTTGAAAAATACGGGAAGAAAGTAAGTTTCTTGTCGCTTTTCTTACTTTTAAATATTCCTGTTGTAGTAGTAGGTACGTTCAAAAACACGTATTTTTCAAATTAAGGCGGTATTCCATTGAGGCAACATTTGACATTTAAAAACAGGCAAGGCTTGCATAATTGACTGTACCCCAAGTGATCAAATAATGCTTGTTAGTAAGGAGAGACGCTCTCTTTTATCTTTTCGGTTCTCTTTTTAGTGACCTTCAATTGGAAGGAGCACTCAACGTTTCATTATTGTTTGATAGCTTCGTCGGGAAAAAAACTGTGGCACAAATTTTGCCAACTTAACAACTTTAACCGTATTCGTACGACTATGGAGAATTTCATTTTCAAATTATACGCTTTCTTTTAATAAACATAACAGAGAATATGAAACAAATAAAAAAACTTTTTAAAACAAGCTAAAAGGGTAATTTATTGACTTACTTATAAGTAAGTTATTATTTCAATTGTTTTCTTGATCATCAAATGTTTTCATTTTTTGTTTGTTTTTGATTGTTTTTGTTTTCCTTTAGTTAGAAATGGCAATTGTTTTTTTTCTATTCTTTTCATTTTTTAAAACGTGTATTTTATATTGCGTTATGTTTATTAATTTTTGGGTAGTTCTTGCTCGTGAGAATTGCAGAGAATATGAAACAAATAAAAAACTTAAAAAGTTTTTTATTTGTTAAACTTAAAAAGTTTTTTATTTGTTTCATATTCTCTGCAATTCTCACGAAAACTTTTTAAGTTTAACAAATAAAAAACTTTTTAAGTTTTTTATTTGTTTCATATTCTCTGCAATTCTCACGAGCAAGAGCTACCCAAAAATTAATAAACATAACGCAATATAAAATACACGTTTTAAAAAATGAAAAGAATAGAAAGAAAAACAATTGCCATTTCTAACTTCTGCGAAAAAACGAAACAAAGAAAGGAAAACAAAAACAATCAAAAACAAACAAAAAATGAAAACATTTGATGATCAAGAAAACAATTGAAATAATAAAAAAACATTTTGCCAACTTAACAACTTAACCGCATTCGTACGACTGTGTAGAATTTCATTTTCAAATTATACGCTTTCTTTTAATAAACATAACGTAATATAAAATACAAGTTTTTATAAAAAAGAAAAGAATAGAAAAAAAAAGAAAACAATTGCCATTCCTAACGTCTGCGAAAAACGAAACAACAAAAGGAAAACGGAAACGATCAAAAACAAACAAAAAATGAAAACATTTAATAATAAACACTAAAAGTGTACTAATTGCAATTCGAAAATTAATTAAAAAAAAATAGATCACAATTAAAAAGAGACGCGAAAAATTGAAAATAAATTTCCGAAAACGAGAGAACCCGGAGGAACCGAAGCAGAACGGAGTAACAAGAAGAATTCCTAAAGGATGCAATAAAAACAAATGACGGTCGTAAAAAATCAATAGCAATAAAAAAAAAATTTAAACGAAAGAAAGGAATAATGTCACAAAAAATCTTGTATAATTTTTTTTTTTTTTTTGATAACAGAATTTACGTGTTGGTATTTATTATTTTATTTTTCCCGCAATTTTGGTAAATAAATAGTCCCGTACAGGGTGTTCATGTAAGCCACTACAATGGCTAACTTTCTTATTTGTATTTTTATGAAGTAACTTACGCGTTCAGGATGTCCAGTTTATTAATTATGTCTCTAAAATATCATCTCCCAAAGCCTGCTATTTTAGAAATGATTTAGTAAAAAAAATCTTGGCGTTATTCACAGAAAATGGCCGTTTTTATTTGAAATTTCACAAAGCAGTTTAAATTAGAAAAGTTTCAGGACGTTTCCTGCTCGATCAAACTTGATTATCTGAAACTACTGAGAGACATTTTTTTAAACAATAACAGCGACAAAAAGAGATAAAATTTTAAAAAGTGACCAGGAATATTTGAGGACGAACTTCAGGAAAGGCAGAAACAGTCGATCGCAAGAAAAATCAAAAAGCTGGATTGTGCTGCCAGCTAATGCAGCGAAGGAAATATAAAATTATAAAATAAGAAATATGAAACAAAACTTTATTCATAAGTGCACTTGACGTTGTATGTTTTTTTCCCAGACCTGTGATTTGAAAATAGACAGCAGCAATGTCACAATACGAAGACACTACAGCATCACAAGCGACCTAATGCGGCCCGATAACGTTAATGAGTAAGTATACCTTTTTTCGATTGTTTGTGTAAAACCTTGCTTCCGTAAACTAACTTTTTATTTTTCGTACCATTACATGTAAATTAATCACACGCACTATTTTTTTTTTTTTGTGAATCTGAACACTGTAGAAAATTATATGTAAGCTTGCACGACTATTTTCCAGGGTATTGTTGCTTGTCTTAATCGATTATCATCACATTATTACAGTACGTTAAAAGTGTATACGTAGATACCGCTGTTTCAAACTGAGGGCGTTTCAAAGAGACCTTAAAACGTCTCTAAATGTTACGAATGTTGTAATGTTTGTAAATGTAAAGAAATTTGCATCTCTTTACCTGTTACAGTACACATCCAACGGCAAAATTGATCTCTGTTTTTTTTAAGTATATTAAAGCAAATAGCAACTTTTTATGATTTTGTGCCGAATATGTACCGTGACTTTCGGTACAAGTGCATGTTCAGTTTGAAACAGTCGATTCATAAAAAGTGTGAGTGAATAAACGCTTCTTCTTGGTTTTGAACAAGATACAATTTTTTTCTACGCCAAAAATCCTACCTATCGTGGACCATAACTTAAAGTAACGTGTGTAACATTCAATCAAGTGGTTAATGTTGGAAAAGACTTTAGAAAAATTTTGTGCAAATCGTTTTTGATTGCAGTGAGAACCTCGAGCAGCCTCTGGACAGCTGTTTCAGCCCTGCTTGGGGCTTCTTCAGCAGAAACGTAGCTCGACATTCCCACTGCAGACCAAGAACGACTTGCCCAATTTATTCGCAAATGCGATGTAAGAATGATGAACATATAAAACAGCGACATCTTACTATCGCTTTTTGACCTAACATTGCAGTAGGATAGACAAATTGAAGCGGGATTTGCTCCTAATGAGTCCCCCATGCAAGGCGGCCATGCTTGCTGTCATAGCATAATGAAAGATTTTAGAAAAATTTTGTGCAAATCGTTTTTATTAGGAGCAAATCCCGCTTCAATTTGTCTATCCTACTGCAATGTTAGGTCAAAAAGCGATAGTAAGATGTCGCTGTTTTATATGTTCATCATTCTTACATCGCATTTGCGAATAAATTGGGCAAGTCGTTCTTGGTCTGCAGTGGGAATGTCGAGCTACGTTTCTGCTGAAGAAGCCCCAAGCAGGGCTGAAACAGCTGTCCAGAGGCTGCTCGAGGTTCTCACTGCAATCAAAAACGATTTGCACAAAATTTTTCTAAAATCTTTCATTATGCTATGACAGCAAGCATGGCCGCCTTGCATGGGGGACTCATTAGGAGCAAATCCCGCTTCAATTTGTCTATCCTACTGCAATGTTAGGTCAAAAAGCGATAGTAAGATGTCGCTGTTTTATATGTTCATCGTTGGAAAAGACGTTTATCATCTAAGTTGAGATGAGATTTATGGCAAAAAGAACACGCCTTCCGTATTAATTTTTGTGGACTGACTCGTTGTCTTTCTTTGACGTAAATGTAGATCGAGTCCCATTAAAAAACATCACCCTACAATTTGGAATAATTGCTTTGTATAGTTGAAGTCGATTCTTGTCCGATGATGATGCAATTTGTAAATAAACGGTTTGGAAAAGCACTCAGCGTTTCACTGTCGATTGATAACTTCGTCAGGAGTGGAAAAAAGTGTATGTATTGTGCTGAACACGGAGAACGAGCCAGAGTGGGCTAAAAGCAAAAATTCTCAAAATGTATTTTCTATCAATTTGAAAATCGAAGTCCTCGATAGGTGGATGTGTTCTGTGTGAGAGAAAAGTTCTACCTTATCCATTAAAAGTACTATCAAAGCGGAGGCGCTTCTCGATTCACTCTGTACAAGTCCCAATTAAATTTTTCACCCACAAGCATTTCGTGAAATATGTTTTTTGAAAAACATACCGATCTCTGTTCTCAGAACACGTTTTTGCCCTTACCTCCCTTATGTAATTTTCGAAGTAGTGGTTGCTTAGGAAGAAGGCAGCAAAATACAGGGTGTCTCAAAAGTAATGCCCGTGCTTGTAGTATTCGATTCAGGAAGTAGAAATAAGTCATTCAGTGAAAAAGGAAACTATTAAAAATTAATATACACAGTGCTAACAAGAAGTCTATAATTTATTTATCTGAAGTTTTTTTTTTGCAAAGTCCTGAAACAGGAAACTTTTTAATTTTAAAAAGGCCCATGTTAGCGTAAAGATCTTCTTGGTCGTCGTTTGTCTTTCCGATGTGACGTCATCATTACTTTTTTTTTTTTTTTTAATTTTAATTGTTATGTTTTGATGGTTCTTCTTAAATGCTGATGTAAAAAAATTAGCACTTTACATAACATTAAATTCATGCAGAAATGCAAAATATCAAAAATTGTTGATCGTGTAGTAGAAAGTGTTAACATACCTGCAGGTCAATGCCAATCGGTTCAAAGGGAACACTTTGAACATTGAACAATTTAAAGTACTGATTTTTTATATCTTCCAAGAACTCGATTAAAAAGTTAGGGTTGTCATTTAAAAAAAAATTAAAAACGAAGTCAAAGCGCAAAGACAAATGACCATGATCAAAAATCATTTAAAATTAAAAAGTTTCCTGTTTCAGGATTTTGCAAAGAAAAAAACTTCAGATAAACAAATTATAGGTTTGTTGCGGGACTTTATCACCACTCTGTATATCTGTTAAAAATTTGCCTATTTCGGAATTTTCAGTGTGTGTTCATAAACAGGGAAAAGAATTGGGCCCACAGTGTTGGACACTTTTTTACGTATTATTCCTTCCGTAGCTCTGATGCATCTGATTGTTATTGAATAGGAGGGAAAAGAGGTCTGTGCCGCCAGTGTGAGTGTTCGCACGTCGCAGAAATTATTGTAGGCGGGACTAATACAGTACGAATACTAAATTTTCGTACCGTTCGCGGAACAAGTGGCCTGAATTCTTTTCCCTGTTCATAAATAACCTCAAATATCAGTTCACTTCTCAATGTGTCCAAATCACTAAGGTTGCCAAATGTCCCGCATTTTGCGGAATGCCCCGGATTCATGGCGTTTGTTCATGCTGGAAGGAATTTGTCCCACATTTTTGGATTTTAAAGAACGTAAAATTAAGCAGCATTGCACGCGTTTTCTGAAACATAATTTTGTATCTTCTGTCCATGTTTTTTTTTGTGCTAGTCAGCATGTCGAATCCTACCCACAGTGATGTCAATCCAATTTAGTGATTTTGCCATCTGGTGACTTTCTTAGTTATTTCTTGTTAAGAGGAATCCCACCGAATAATGCCATATACGAAAACCATTAAAACGCGCGAAGTCGTAGAGGCTTTAGTTCTTAATCAATTTATTTCATTTTTTTACACCACATATTTAAGGACTAGAACTACAAAATGACCAATGGAAATTTCGCTACGATTAGTTGTTAATTAGAAAAAAAATAATTAACATTTAAAAATCGTAGTTGAACTTTACAGTAAAATTAAATATACTTCCAGTTCATATTTTCGAAAACGCGTTGGTCACTTTGTAGATTGAAGTTTTGTTAACAAAACCGCGAAGACAGCTTTAAAAAATATGTATATATAATGTAGTTATGAATTCGCGCGTTTTGCATGTTTTTCATGAATTATTTTCATGAGGCGTGGACGGATTTCTCCCACTATCAATTGTGGGGGAGGTAACGAAAGAGGAAGCAAACATATCTTCTCTTTCTGTTCCTCTAAAAATTGTTTAAGAGAATATTGCGGCTGGAAACAAAAATTAGCTTGTGACAGGCTGGTGGCAGGTCGTATCCGAGCCGGGAGTGACCGAATATTGTCGATGTTTGAAAAATACTTCGAAAGCATTTTGAATCATTTATTTACGTGAATTGTAATTTTAACATAGATATAGGCAAAAGAAACGAAAAATTGAAATTACACTTGTACATACTATAAAATTGAAATGTTTGTCGGAAGTATGAATGTTAGAAATGTTTGCGTTGCAAACATTTGTAACATGACAGTAACGAGAATATAATAATAGAAGAAAATATTTTTAAATTAATTACAAAATATTTAAATGTTTGTCAATAAATTTCGAACTCCGTTACTAAATTTTTCTAAGTGGAGTTTTATTAATGTGTTAATAAAATTTAATTATGTAAAAGTTTTTGTTATGAATGAATATGTCTTCATGTAAATAAGCTGTAACACTAATTATGTTTCTACAAAAATTACTAATTAAAACTTAGAAAAAAATATTAAATTAAAAATATGCGTTGTTAATGAGGACAATAAATAATACTAGCAATTGAATATATTTTCGGAAAAAAAATTCAAGTTCAATATTGTTAGTAATTTGACATTACTTCTATAAAGATATTTTTGCGTTGAAATCGAGACTCCAAAATTAACAATAATTAGAGTCAATAGAATAACCAAGTGCTAATTAATATAGTTCTTCTAGAAGAAATCCGAGACATGTGGTTCTAACCGGAAGCCAAGAATTCAACCGTAGTTCTTTATAATAAAGGAGTTGATCGCATGTACAGGGTGATTACGCGAGAATTCCTACCCCCCTTAACTACTTTATTTTTGATTTCAAGAAAAAATGTTTAATACAAACCTTGTAGGGACTAATTCAAAGTTTCTCCGTGTGCTCACAGAAAAACAATTTGTTGTCGGATAAACGAGATATGAACTAAGTTTTTTTTTTAATGTGGAACACCCTATATATTATTAAGATTTTCGATTTTAAATTAAGTTCTACTGGGACTACGTATATAATAAAACTAATAATGTAAAAGGTGTCTATAAAATAATTCCTATTTAATTTATTTTATTTTTGAATTTTAGATGTAGAAAACTCCCATTTATACAAGAGATATGATTCAAAATATCTTAAAAACTTTTACATTTTGCGTAAAAAAAATTGAGAACGCTTTAAATATGTTTTACGTTAAATTTTCATTTATTTTTTAAAGTTCAATTTTTCCGAATTATTTGTTGTTTCTAGCTTAAACGTTAATTTTTAGAAAATATCTAAATCGATTTAATATGTTAATGGTAAAATTTTATTCAATGTTATTTTATTTAAAATCAAAACTTCGTTTATTTTTTTGAGTGTCCGACACTCAATTGTTTTTTGTGAATGTCTATAGCAGTACTGAAATAAATTGTACGACTTCTTTTATCTTTTTTTTTTCTAAAATCAAAGTAAAAGGAGGTAGGAATTCTCTCGTAGTGACCCTGTACGGTGCCCGAAAAAAGGAATGTCTTCCCCATAAAATGCAAATGTTTGGGCTAAGCTGTCGAGACCCACATTACAGAGAGGCGGCCAAGCATTGCGAGCAGGTAATCCCGCTTGCGAAATGTGTCTGAGAGATATTCGAAACGTTAGACTGCCAGCTACCGTAAATATAATTATAAAACAAAGCGTTGTATTGTAACAATTTTATCGAATCACATTTTTCGTTTTTAATTCCAAGATAAAAATATAAATACGCATGATGGCCGTAATCAGAAACAGCTACAGTACAGGATTCCAGAGAAAAATTGTATTATTGATTTTAAAAATTATCGATGATGCCACATCAACTTATTCTATTTAATTTTGTGTATTCCTAATTTAAAATAATTTAAATCGATATTTCATTTGGTCCTGGCAAAATAAAATTCATAAAACGAACTATGACACAATCCAAAAGAGTTTATATTTGAAATGAACACTGAACCTTTACAATTTAAAAATAAAACGAATAACAATAAAATATTAAATGAATATTACTGCTTAAACACAAGTTAAAGGCCGAAATAAATCTTTGCAGAAGTCTAATACTCAAATATTGAAATAATTTTTTTAATTAATAATTAATTACCATATGAGAATTTTTATAATTTTATAAAAAAAATAAAAATTTACTTTTATTGTTCATGTATTGCATAGCAAAAAATGTATGACTTTACCAAACAAATAACACTTTGTTGTATAATTATATTTACAGAATTTAGCAGTCGCACGTTTCGAATTTATCTCAGGCAATCTGCCTGAGATAAATTCGAAACGTGCGCAAGCAGGATTACCTGCTCGCAATGCTTGTCTTGGCTTGCTGTAAGCATTTTATGGAGGAGACATTCCTTTTTTCGGGTACTGTACTTTAGAGTTGGAATTCGTGAACATTTTCCTACAAAATATATTAAACATTCTTTATTCTAATTCACACATAAATGACGTATATAAAAATAAAAATTTAATTAAATTCTATAATAAAATTTAACTATATTAATTTATTAAAACTGTTCATCTCATCTTAAACAAGTTATGTCTTCATCATTATTATTTTAAAATTCCCTCCCAAGGATCGTGAATTATCGTGTGCTGGGACCCGTTCAGGAATAAGAAAGTGCGCGCTCTGGGTAATATACTTTCTCTCTCATGTAAATTATTTTGCGTGTTTTGCTTTCCATTTTAAACGCCCAAAGTGCAATCGCAATGCAGTTTCTGAACGCGCCTCAGTGGCCTCTCGAATCGTCATGAACGACTCGGATTTCATCGAACGGCCAGCCTGCTGCGCCCACATTATTTACAGTAGATATTTGTAATTGTAAAAATATTGTAAACATGCTGATACTGCCGAAGATTATTTCTTACAATTTGTATGTGGAGCTTATTTCTGCTTCAAAAATTTTAATTTCGTTAGAAGCCGACGACGCCGAAAGACAATCCAACAACATGCTAAAGGGTAACCAATGAAATGTTTGGAGCGCACCTACAGCCCAGGCCAACCAATAATAAAATTCGAAACATTTCCCCTTAAATGTCGTAGTGTTGGGGATTAACAAGCAAGTAAAATACCAACCCGAGAGGGGTACCTTCGCAAGGATTCCTCTTAACGAAGGCAATAAAATTTTACCATTTTCCATTGCGATTAGTTTCAGCTTTTTGAATCGAAACCCAAAAGCAAGTCGGCCACTCCGTATAAACGAAATTTCACCATATTTTATAAAACTATTCCATCCACTATTAATTGAGAGTGAAGAGTTTAATTGGGACACATGTACATATAGTATGGGTAGTCTGCGGACTTATGTAAATGACGATGTACAAATTCAGAATAATATACCGGGTGACTCGACCTTAAACGCATTATTTTTATTTATTTGAATATATGACGTCGAACGTAGTTTTTTGTTTTTAATTTTCGTTGAGGGACAATTCACAAAACACGAAAGGAGTTTCCACCTCGAATAATAACCAATTATTTCATTAAAGTTTGAAGACATTTCCGTTTCAATATATAACTTAAGGTATGTCATTTTTTTCGTAACGTTTTTACTATCCTTAGTTTCTCTAATTAATTAATTTTTTTTTTTGAAATCTAATCAGAGCTTTTATATTATTATGCTGCACACCCTCTTGGATTTCTTTTAAAAAATACGCTTGTTATTTAGAGCGAGACAAATCCTTTTGTGGTTTGTCCTGTTTTAATGAATTTGACCGCCGCGAAACCTAGGTTCAATGCAACGAACTGTATTTGCATCACTCTCTAAAATTTTATTAATTCGTAATTGTATTTAAAATTTTTAATTGCTGACTTTTTCCATTGAATTCATGACATTAAATTAAATTAAATACCTCCAGAACGGTTAGGTTTAAGAATACAAGTGTAGTCCAGTATACAAGAAATGTGTAGAATTTTGTGGGCGATACAAAATTGACATCGTAGGTTTGAAATTTGATTTTTGAAATAAAATTGCATCCAGCACCTTTTTTTTATGATTCATCCTGCATAGATAAATAATTTTGTGCTTTGTAGACTTCTAAAATTTAAAACAAAACATCTCGAAACCCTTTTTGCAGTAGTTATCGAGATAACGCCGCCCTGTAAAATTGTTTTAAGTAAATAAATATCAATTATACTGCGATGCGAGTCACCTGGTATAATAAAATGTAAATATTTTCTTAATTAATAACATTTCTCATTTGCCTTTTTTTTGTATATTTTTGTCGTTATTCTTTGGTCGTTTCTATTTTATCAAAATATTTTGCATATAGTAATATTGGGTCTCGCGGCAGAGTGTCGAGTGTAACAAGAGCTCAGGTCACTTCACTGAAAAACTTAACGTCAAATTTAGGTTTTAATACTTCCTCTCCACAAACTGGCAGGTTGGTAATTGTATTCGTTTACGAGCTTCCGCTAGCTTTGTATATACTAACAGCTGTGTACAGTTAAAGTGAATATCGTGACAAAAGCCTTCGTCCAGGAACTCTGATAATTACTAACAATATTTTTGAATTCTTTTTCAGACGTCCCTCACAACCAATGATTGTAAGCCACACTCGAAACTATAGCACCTATTGCTAAATTAATCATTAAAACTTATTTAATTCGATAGTTCTTTTTTTCTCGATAATTCTCTCTTTTTTTAAATACAGTTAATTGCATCCTGGACTTTCGGTTGGGATCTTAATTTGGTAAATATTTACTAACTCTTAAGTACAAAATTTGCAATTGCATTTTTTCCTTCTGTTTTTTCTTTAATTTGACTAATAAAACTTTTTCTTTATTTCTTCAGTCAAGTTGTACAAACTTTTTTTTTAAACCAAGTAGATTTGTCTTGCACTTTTGTATTATTATTATTATTTTTACTTTATTGTTCTTGTCTTTCTCTATGTAATTGTTTAAAATGTGTAAGTAGTGTCTTTAGTTGTACAACTTGACGTTATCTGTAAAATCTGCTTCAGCAAAGCTGTAGTTAACACAATTATCACCTCGTATTCGATTTTAAATATTTAATTACATCCAGTTTTTTTGTTTTGTTTAATTTCTTGTAGCAGCAAATCAACCCCTAATAGTATCAGTAAAAATACTATATTATTATCCCCGGCGAGATCCCTAACAGGTTCTACTATATCAAATAAACGGGGGAGTAAGACGAAGGACAAACGAAAATCTAATAAATCCGAGAATACGGCCAGCCCAAACAACAACAGCGCAACTCAATGGTACACGGCAGATAATGAAAATAACGCGCTTAACGGACCTTCCATTTTCGAATTGCGCCAAGAGGTAAAATAAATTCGTTCGAGAGATCCTTCCCTTAAATTAAATTGCTGCTGAATTCAGTTGACGCCGCAGAGACCTCTTAGATCTGAAGTGGAAAGAGAGAAACGGTTAAGTCGCCCAAATAGTGGACAATATTCGAGACCACCCAGTATATCGTTAACAATTCGTGCAGCCAGCAGTTCTGGTAACAGTAGCAACAGAGATTCAGTAGGTAAGTTCCAAGAAACTGGAAAAGACTTGATTATACTAAAGTTTTAAAGCGAAATTCTGTTACAAACATACTTTGTCAAGGAAATTAATTTATTAAGCTTTAAAATGTTGACTTCTCAGTAAGTATTTTGTTTGTTACATTCAATCAGAATTGCCAATGAGCGGGTAATTATCCAAAAATTGGCTAAAAAATTAGGTAAAAGGAGTGTGTTTCTGAACTTTATCCTGACTGGCATGTAAACACTGCATCAAAAAAAAAAAAATCTTTCTAGGTACAACAGACTCTAGCATCAGTGAAGAGGATTCTGTACCTCCACCGTTGCCAATAAAATCACGAGAAGCAGATTATTGCAATATATCGACACCATGTGAAAATATTAGCTTTTTACATTCGTCAAGGTCTTCCGTAATAAGGTCCTCCACCATTCAAAACAAAGCACCTCTGCCTGAACCAGTGGTCGATGTGGAACCACCGCCGACACCTCCACCGAAACCACCAAAAAAGAAACAACAGTGATAAGCCGCTCTTCCTTCAACTCTTTTCCGTTGTCCATTTTTTTTTTTTTTTAAACAATTGTAACGTTAAATTCTGTTAGCATTTATTACAACTTGTAAATATGTCTTTTCGTTTAATGTTATACATAAATATTTTATTCTTAATATTCAACCTAGACTGTATATACCTCAAAAAGGTGCTAGATATGTATCATTCTTAGTTTCACGCTGTTTTTATTATTATTATTATTAATATTCATAATTAGTGATAGGCATAAATTTGTTACCTTAAGTGCCATTATTTTAGTCCTAGATTTATGTATTTTTTATAAGGAAAAGTATTTAATATATTTCAATATATTTATAAATTGTAAATAATCTACACCAAAGAAATTTTTATTGAAATAAATCTTTTGTATTTAAATTATTTTATTTTAAAGTGAGTCAGCTGGAGAACGAGAACGGCCGTTTTATCAATTACAGTCAATTCCGTCAATGCCTTTGTTTGTTTTATTATAGTGCGTACGTTACGTGAAAAGTACGAAAGCGTCACAAAACTCACTCAACGTTTCACTATTGATTAATAGTTTCGTCAAACACTTTTTTACACTCCTGACGAAGCCAATCAAACGATAGTGAAACGTTTGATGGAGCTGTCGATCGATAGTGAAACGTTGGGTGCTTTAACATTTATAATTCTATAAACTTAATAATAATAATAAATTTATAGATAAAACAGCGACTTCCTACGATCGCTTTTTGACCTGACATTGCAGTAGGATAGACAAATTAAAGCGAATTTGCTACATAATAAGTCCCCCATGCAAGGCGGCCATGCAAAAAAAAACGAAAAAAAAATTCTTATTACAAAAACCATTTGCAACAAAATTTTTAATAAATTTATAATTCTGTAAACTTTTTACTTGGATTTTTTGTAGGCAATGTTGCCATCTCATTGACAAAATGTAGCCAAAAGGCGTCAATGTCAAGTCGGAGACAAACAAAGAATCGCAAATAAAAGAAACAAATGAAAACTAAAAAATTCAGAACCGAAAGAGAAATGACAGCAACAACAATAAAATTCAAGGCGTAAAGTGAAGAGAAAAAAAAAACAAAACAAAGGAAGATCGACAACACCAAGCTGAACGAAAAACGACAATTTTTCGGACAAATAAAAGAAATTCATAGAAAATTAAAGCGAAGTGTAAAAGAGTCAGTAATACGATAAAAAAAAAGGAAACGAAATACAACGCGCAAAACAAAAGAACATCACAAATTGGCAACTTGGTCCAGAACTTCAACTCAAAAAATACGTCGCTGCCTTTGCAATGACTGTAACACTGTCACTTTAAATTATAAATGGAAATTATTTTAAATTTATAATTATTTTCTCCTAAAATCGCGAAAAAATTCACCAACGTAGAGCTCGACGAGACGCATTCAAAACCGGGCTCCGTTCCCCTATAGCTCACCCCCATTCCGAGATATCGCCCCCTAAAGGCCGTCGCTGAAAAATAGTTTTCTGTCAGTGAAAAGCTGAAAAGTAAAATTCCGCCTGCGCCAATCGAATAATTCGTTATTTTTCCCATGCAATTTGGTGGATGCGCCGGTAAAAATATTAGCATCTCAGGAATTAAAAAAGATAGAAAGTTGCGGCTTTCGCCATTAGCTTCGTCTTATCAATCTGAGTCAACGGTGAAGATTTCAAGTCAATATCTCAAGCCGTTCTCGACTTATTGAATTTTTTAGTAACCGATCGATATTTTTGAAAATTTTTTTCTCGAAAACCGAGCGAGCTAGAGACCTGCGCTTTATGCCATTGAATCACCCCCATTACCCTCTATCAGAGTGATTTTTTTCGCGGTAATCTATTTTTCGTAGAAAACCATAAATTTTCATGGACTATAGGCTTACTACTTTTTCGGTCAGAAAATATTTCTTTCTTCTAAAATCGCGAAAAAATTCACCAACGTAGAGCTCGACGAGACGCATTCAAAACCGGGCTCCGTTCTCCTATAACTCACCCCCATTCCGAGATATCGCCCCCTAAAGGCCGTCGCTGAAAAATAGTTTTCTGTCAGTGAAAAGCTGGAAAAGTAAAATTCCGCCTGCGCCAATCGAATAAATCGTTATTTCTCGAACGAAAGCGCTTGTTTAGATTTCTAAAACAGTTAAAATAATAATAAATCAAATTATTTATTCATATAATGGTGGTGCTGCCATCTTCGAGCGAATAGTGCGATTTGTATGTTATTTTAGGCCAAAATTACAGAAACCTGTAATATTCCAGAGACCTGTTTCGGTGGATAACCTAAAGATTCCGGTAATGGCTCAAAGATGGCAGCACTACCAGTACATTAATAAATTAATTACATATATTGTTATTTTAACTGTTTTATAAATTAAAATCGTTCCGATTCGCTCTATAAATAACGGTTATTCGATTAGCGTCAGCGAACTTTTACTTTTCCAACTTCATTCACTAAGAAAAAATGTTTTTTTGCGACGACACTTTAGGGGTCGATATCTCGGAAAGGGGGTGAGCTACAGAGGAACGGAGCCCGGTTTTGAATGCGCCTCGTCGAGCTCTACGTAGGTGAATTTTTTCGCGATTTTAGAAGAAAGAAATATTTTCTGGCCGAAAAAGTAGTAAGCCTATAGTCCATGAAAATTTATGGTTTTCTACGAAAAATAGATTACCGCGAAAAAAATCACTCTGATAGAGGGTAATGGGGGTGATTGAATGGCATAAAGCGCAGGTCTCTAGCTCGCTCGGTTTTCGAGAAAAAAATTTTCGAAAATATCGATCGGTTACTAAAAAATTCAATAAGTCGAGAACGGCTTGAGATATTGACTTGAAATTTTCACCGTTGACTCAGATTGATAAGACGAAGCTAATGGCGAAAGCCGCAACTTTCTATCTTTTTTAATTCCTGAGATGCTAATATTTTTACCGGCGCATCCACCAAATTGCATGGGAAAAATGGCGATATCTCAAGAACTAAGCGAGACAGAATGATGCGGTCTTCACCAATCAATCAACCTCAGCGAATGACGTAAGACTGTGTTGAAATTCTTAAAGAAATGGGAGAGGGACGAATTTGAAATTTCGTGCAAAAAAAAAAATTTTAAGGCGAGAACGGCTTGATATATTAGCTTGCCTTTTTCAGCGTTAATTCGCCTCTGTAAGGCGACGATAATGGCGAAAACCGCAACTTTCTATCTCTTAACAGTTTGTGAATACTGCCAACCTACGCATTCACTGATATCCCTACAACCACGTTCGACCGTGTGTGCGCTGCTTTCTGACCAGCATTCCCTCATGATTGACTGTCCGTGCGCTCCTTTCTGATTAACATCCCCACAATCATGCCTGGCAGTCTATGCGCTTCTCTTTCACGAGCATCCCACAATCATGTCTGACCGTCTACGCGCTGCTCGTCAGAAAGGATCGCATAGACGGTCAGACATGATTATGGGGATTCTTGTCAGGAAGGAGCGCATGGACGGTCAAACATGATTGGGGGAATGATTGTCAAGAAGGAGTGCCTAGACGGTCGGACCTGATTGCGGGAATGATCATCAGAGAGGAGCGCATAGACGATCAAACATGATTGCGAGAATTATTTTCAAGAAAGAACGCCTAGACGGTCGAACCTGATTGTGGGACTGCTAGTCAGAAAGGAGCGCATAGACGGACAAACATGATCGTGTGGATGTCTTTCGGTGAGGTTAATTGAATGGTGAAAACCCCTTTATTCTATCTCGCTTAGTTCTTGAGATATTGTAATTTTTCAAATGTAATTTGGTGGATGCGCCGGTAAAAATATTAATATTTCAAGAATGAAAAGAGATAGAAAGTTGCGGCTTTCGCTATTAGCTTTGTCTTATCAAACTGAGTCAACGGTGAAAATTTCAAGTCAATACCTCAAGCCGTTCTCGACTTATTGAATTTTTTAACAAACGATCGATATTTTTCAAATTTTTTTTCTCGAAAACGGGGCGAATTAGAGACCTGCGGTTTATGCCACTCGATGGCCCCCGTCAAGCTCTATCAGGGTGATTTTTTTTGCGGCGATCTATTTTTCGTCCATAAAACCATAAATTTTCATGGACTATAGGCTTACTACTTTTTCGGCCAGAAAATATTTCTTTCTTCTAAAATCGCGAAAAAATTCACCTACGTAGAGCTCGACGAGGCGCATTCAAAACCGGGCTCCGTTCCTCTGTAGCTCACCCCCTTCCCGAGATATCGACCATTGCAAAGAGACGTTAAATCCGCCTGGAAAACAAGTTTTAATACTTTAATTATGTTACACACTTATCGTCCTTGGTGATATCTAACTGGTTTTAAAACAATTAATCCCGTTCTGTTTAATTAAATTAAAAAACTAAACGAAATTCTGGGCGTGCTACGTAAAACAGTAGTTTCCCGGTAAAAAGCTGGATAAGCGAAAATCCCTTTGCGCAGATCGAGTAATAGTTATTTCTGGAGCGTTGCAGTATTATTTTTATTTATAAAGTGTAAGTGTTATTTGTTGAATTTTTCATTTCTTTTTGTTAAATCTAACCTCAATTTGACACAAAGGGCGTCACGCTCGCACGAAATAGATGGTGCTCGAGCAGCTCAAGCTCTCAAAAGAAAGCGCCATTTATCTTTGCCTCATACTGTCACAGAAATGTCACAAAAATATTCAACTGTTGACACATGGCTGTCATTTGAATTAAATTATGTAATTACGTATAAAAAAAAATAATTAATATTTATATTATTCATACTCATTTAAGTTTTAGAATAGAAACTATTCGCCTTCGCATTTTTCCCTTAATAATATGCCAAAAAAACCTCAGGAGCCCGCAGAAGATATTTCAAATGCAGAAGGTCCATATTCTATGACACCAGAATTATTAACAGAGAAGTTAGAAAGCACAGAGAGTTTAGGACGCCTTCGCACTCAGTTGTATGCTGGAATTGTAGGTAGGTATGATGCCACAATATTTACACAATTTTCTATTTTCAATTTGTACAAACTACAAAATTGTTATGAACAGATAAAATAGCGACATCTTACGATCGCTTTTTGACCTGACGGCAAGGCAACAACAGTCACTACGTTCCTCTACGACAAATTTTCGCTGCGTTTATATGAGACTCTTCAAACCAATTTTCTTTTTTGGGTGTTTGGCCGGTTCATCTATTTTCAGGGGGTCAAGTCAACTTTGGTAACATTTTCTACCTTGCAATTCTGCTGCTTCCAATCCAGTGTTTTTAAATTCTTCTGTTTCTTGATCTGTTCACAGTGTTGTTAAGTATCTAGATACAGTATCTAAATAGTACATTAAGATTTCTTTTAGTTTATTTTTTTATCGTTGTTGCTAGAAGTTTGACTAGTATGACATTATAACCTATACTCTAAGAAATTTCAAGTTAGAACTGTCATTGTCATCTAGGAAAAAATAGCGGCCCATTTTTCATGCTCGCGACTGTACAAGGTTAAAATTAACATATTTTCAAACTAATGTGACATTACTGTCTAAATGTTTCTTTTAGTGACCTGTTTTAACCACAAAATTGTTGACATTTTCTTAAATACGTCAAAGAATTAATTCCAAAAACAAGATCTTCAGTAATCGCAGTTTGAAAATGACTAATGATTAAGTACAGTAGCGGACAAAATACATAAATGTGGTAATTCAGGCTTTTATTGAGGTTATGTTCCTGTCAGAACGTAAAGATACAGTTTTGAAATATCAAATTTAAATGAAATCTCGCAGTAACTCTTCCGTCTGTCCAAACTTCACCTGGCAAAGTTAATATTCTCTAAAGTAGAAGTTTATAATAAACGTTTGAATTATTAGTAACATTTTGTATAGGTACAGTCACGAGCATTAAATTTTAGTCGTCTCCGTCAAACAAAATATGAGTTTTGATTTCAGAAACTAAAAATTTTCACATCAACATCCTGTTTTTTGCAGAAAAAGGGTCGAAAGTAAATGAACGATGTTCATTTACATCAGCAAAAACTTTGAATTAGTATTTTCGCGTAGTCACCCTGTACCGTAGACAGGAGGCTAATTGCCGTCCCTTGAATATGGTGCGCCCTCGTGCACTGCACGCTTTGCACACATGGTTACGGGGGCCCTGCTGTTAGGCCGTGTTTCTCAGTCACAGTTTCGCTTTAATCTTCAGTTTTCTTTTACACAGGAACAGATGGAAGCTAACTGAAGATTAACGTTAAACAGTGACTGAGCAATCGGCCCTTAATACATGCATTTTATGACATTTAACCCGGCACGTCTTATTTTCAGACTTTTTCGGGGTTAAATATGAGACACAGTTTTTACTTATTTTCACCTTTTTAAAGGTATTTTTTGGTATGTTTTTAAGTTGTCAATAGTTTTTTCATCATCATTTAACTCTTACAAACATTTCATCAATTCCGTTAACTCTAACACATTAAAAAATTTAAGGTTCTAAAAAGTGTCTCATTTTTACACCACTTGAACCTATATTAATATTTTATTTAAAAGAATTGATGAGAAGAAATGTTCTATTCTATTCAATTAGATGTATTATAATTGATTAAAACACGTGTCTGTTTCAGCTAGTATATCTTCAGTTTCGTTTGGTACAATACTGGGTTGGTCAAGTCCTATGATCAGACAAATTTTGGACAATTCTACAGATCACATCACAACACACGTTCAGCTGACTTTGCTGGCGAGTTTAGGGCCACTTGGATGTGCAATCGGAATAATTGCATGGTCATACTTCAATATTAAAATGGGTCCGAGGAAGTCCATGCTAATCCAAGCACCGTTGTTGTTCATAACTTGGCTAACTCTAGCTTTCGTTAAGAACGCACATATTTCTCTGGCGGGAAGATTCTTGTGTGGATTCTTCGCGGTGGCCAATCGAATCTGCAGCGAAACTTTACTGCTCGATTCGGTGAACAAATATTACTTGCCCTACATGATTATTCCGTACAAGGCGTGCGTTACGTTCGGTGTGCTTATTTCGTACGTTCTGGGCTACACCATATCGGATGCTAACTTTTCGCTTTGCAATTGCCTGATAGTTTTGATCCATTTTATTTTGCTTTATGTATCGCCGGAGAGTCCGGTGTACTTGTATGAAATCAATATAAAGAAGGCGGAAGCCTCTTTGAGCTGGTACAGGGGACGAGAAAATATTTACATGGATATGAGAACCATCAAAAAGTATTCGGATCTTCGAAAAGTGGATCCAGCTGCGTACAGATACATGTTGTACTCCAGAGTGGTCGTGAAAGCAATAATTATTGTCCTCGTGTTGAGCATTGCGCAAGTCTTCTCGGGTTATTATATCTTTCTGTATTATAACGTTGCCGTGGTCAGGAAATATTCAGACTTGAACGTTACTGATCTAACCGGTAGTGGTATAGTAACTCATGAATCAGACGTGATCAGCAGAAATGTCGATTCTTTCATCGTTGGATTCACAATGTTTGCAAGTGGGATCTTCAGTGCATATATGCATTATCGCAATGTAATTGGAGTTAAAAAACCACTGTTGATAAGCTGCAGCTTGGTAACATTGAATTTAATCCTCATCGGAGGATATTTTTTCCTACGTGAGAAAGAAAAAACCCATGCAGGAAACTATGATAAATGGTACGTCATCCACATGGGAGATAAGAAATGGATATACTTAGTTCTGGTGAACACTCTTATTTTCTTTCACGAAATAGGTCTAAGTAGTTGTCCGGATATCATATTACTAGAGTACGTACCACGAGAGGTTTACCCAAGAGCTAAAGTCATCGTAAAATTCTGTCAGTGGATATTGATCTTTACCATTGTGAAAGAATATTTCGGAATGCAATACTACGTCACCGGTTGGGGATTGATGCTTCTTCAAGCTGCCATACTAATTATAGTGTTTGTATTAATCTGTTGTTTCTGCGTCGAAAGCAAGGGCAAATCGCTCATTCAAATACAAAGGGCGCTAGGAGGAAATCCCGTGGGCACCAGAAGTGTCAGTGCTAGACGTGAACACCCTCAACCAACCGATTTGAATTTTGAATGAAGCCTGAAAATATTTCGTGTAAATTTTACTGAAGCAAATTCGAAAATAAATGAACCTACTCCAAACCAAACTCCAGTATGCAGATATAATAAACTGTTGTACCATTTAATAATTACGAGGTTTGAAGGACCTGTTACAATAAAAAAAAGCAATTAAAAAAAAACAAAATATTTTAAGATATTTATTTCAAAATTTTGTGGAAGTCCAATAGCCCTACAATTTTTTGTTTTGACATGCTGACTCTAGGTGTATTGAAAACTAAGATGTGCACTTCTGTTCAGCACAGCTTTATTATAATATATAAGAGGTTTGTTTATATTTGCCAATACCAGTCGGTGAACCATTTTCTACGTTTATAATTTGTTTAAAAATTGAGTTTGTATAAAAATATACTTAGCAAATAGCACACCACAAACATTGATATCATCGTGTAAGGAGTACAGAGGTACAATCAATCATCAATCGAAATATGCCGAAACGGATCATGGAATGTCTCAAAGTTAAAGAGAGAACGAGAACAAACTGCAATCAATCAATTAATCAATTTTTAAACGTGTAAAAATAAAACGAGAGCAGAAATGCACATCATAAGAAAGCATGAAACAGAAACATTGTCACTGAAATTAGTCACAATTATATCACTAATGTACTAAAAACTCTACGTTATATGAAAAGAAAACTATCGCGCACTTTCACCTCACATGGTTTTAAATTGTTTCACTTTGAAACGAACACGGGCGATGCATTTTTATTTTGGTGTTCAACCAAAGTCTCATATTTATTATATATTTATACATTATAACAGTTTATTTCCTATAATTTCAAACGTAAAATGTTTGGGCTATTTTCAACCGTACACTCGCAGCAGCAGCATTTTCTAAATAAACAGATTTTACACTTATATGTAGAGTCCTAATGGATACTTCAGAAATCTTGGTTCATATAAAATTTCTTTATTATTAATATTATATTCACAATGGCCAGGAATATGTTTATGTAAAAAATACCGCAGTGTGCCTACTGCTCAAAATAATGCACTTATTTAGTAAAAACTCCTAATTATAGTCACCGAAGGATTTTACACGGTGAAGCTATGTTGTAAAATTATTAAAAAAAAAAACAAAACAAAAAAAACAATGGCAATTTTGTTAACTTTGATCGTGAAAAATCCTTCGCAATTCACTGCATCTTAAAAACTAAAGAAGAAGTGGCTAAAATTTCATAAACAAACATGTTACTCAAGAACAAATTAATTTTTTTTTAACATTGAAAGGCATCCGATACTTAAACAATTATGATAGGGCGACGTTTAATTCATTTATGAAATTTTGTTGAATACACAAAAAAAGCACGATACTATTATTTTTTTCTCTTTTACAAAATGCAAGTGAAAACGCATTAAGTAGTTCTTTATACAATCTAAATCATTTCATTTTGAAACCTTCTGTTTTGATTCTCTCTATATAAATATTATTTATACTGCATCACATTTCTTTTTCATGTAATCAATAATTAACAAAATACAAATGACTGGACTGATCTATATACATACGAATACACACACACGCGCGAACATAAAACTCGGGAGGTGTAATTATTATTAAGTGTATTAAAGCAGTATGTTATAATAAAGTACTCTAATTGAAAAGATTTCAGAATGAAACGAACGTCTTGAGAAAAACTGAAACGATGTGATGTAGAAGTAATTCATTATTTTTTTCCAATCCACGATATGTATACCTCAATAATGAACAAAATGAACATGTAATGCAATGAACAAACAGACAAGTCATTCATATGATGTTCAGCCCATGTAAAAATACATGATTGTTTCTTCAACAGGTTACTGATGATGTTAGTGGACCTCCGATGGTTCTGGCTTTGTAGCATGGTGATTTGTTGGATCTGGTGTGCTCATAGGCTAAAAACGAAAATATATCAGTGAATTTATTAACTTGTACACATATTATATTAATTATTTGTACAACATAGGTTCATTACTCATACAAAATGATGAAATGAAGTTCTCGCATTAAATTCTCAAAATAGCCAAGTGATCAAATTCTTGCATCTACTACAAAGTGAGTAATAATCCTGGTGTGATATTCACTATTCAGTACCTTGGAGCAAGAAGACCAGGTGTCCATCTCAGCAGTTTTCAATTTAAAGTACCTTCTTAATATAATCCTGACAAAATAATACACATTATTAATATAAAGCTAGTAAATGTAGCCTGAAATTTTGTAACTCCATTAGAGACATGTAACATTTAGTATTGACACCACGCTTCTTGCTGCAAATTAACAATAAGTTACTAACATTACGCAAACATGCTTCTAAGTACACATTTTTTTTATTAAATACATTCACATAATAGAAATTTTTTAAAATAATTGACACATTAAATAAATTTATTTTAAAAAAAAATTCTTTTTGAAATTTATTTATTCACATCTGGGTCATAAATTTTCTAGTTTACAGTCTTTCTTCATTTTTAAAGACTGAAAATATTATTTCATAATATTCAGATTTTCTTTTCTGCTTTTGTTTAACTAAAAAGAAAAAACAAAGCAAAAGCACACGTCTCATGTTAATTCAGTTTTACAGATTCTGCTGTTTGCATTGATAAGTTGTTAATGTCAATACAAATTCGGCACTTATACCAATAATACCATAATAATAAATTAAAAGAATTAATAGTTAATTCAAAACTAGTAAATTGTGATGAATCGGTATTAGAGAAAGATATAATGAAGAAAGTTGGACCAAGAACTAATAATTCGTAATAGGGTACATGACAATAATATAAAATTATTAATTAAAGCACTCTAATGGAGACGATAGTCAATAACACACGCGAAAACACCAAATTTGTACGCTGTTTCTATTTATTATTCTCTTAAATTAATAAATAAAATCGAAAATATTCAAATATAAATCACGTGGTTTCGAAAGGCTTCCCATTCGTTGTGACGTCAGTGTTCATACATTGTCCTTGACGTTTATGTTGTACGCAGACCCTTGTCAAATAGTTTGAATATTTGCTCTTAATATGTGCTGAAAAATATAGTTTTAATTTAAGCAACAAATACGAAGTGAATATCTTAAAAAAATTATTATATTTTTTAATTTGTTGGTGAGAAATTTGTGGTGGAAACGGAAACTTTTCGCCATTCAGAAGTAAGGTTGGTAACACTAAATTTTGTGAAACGCTTATAAATAATTCATTCGGAATTCTTGCACAGGTATTTTTGCATTATAGCACAGCACAATACTGATAATATGTTTTACTATTTATTGTAATAAGTTTTAAGTGTTCGTATTGATATTCACTTATTACGATTTGACAACATATGAACATTGACGTCACATGGTCAGAATGTGCGTTTTGGCGGGAATTTAATCAATTCAAATTTCTTTAATTTTTTACGGCTTTAATATTCATTTATGAAAAAAACGAAATATATCTAAATTACCGTATTTTTACCAACTTTCAAATAAAATCTTTTAAAAAAAATGTTTATGTACCCTCTTATGTACTTCTCCAGACAAACTTTAAAATCATATGCTTGAATGGCTGAGATGAATAAAACGAAAGAGTCAATGTTTTTACTTCAAAACTTTTTAAAGAAAACTACTAAATATGTGAAGAAAATTTGAATTTAAATAATTGTACCTAGTCGTACTGTTGTAAGCATTTTGACAAGAGGATTTAATTAATTAACAATTAAAAATTTTCCAAGTAATTTAGCATTAAAAAATTAATATTTGAAGTAAAAACGTTGAGTGTTTTCCCATTATATTTCTGTCCGGTTCAAGATTAAAAAAGAAAAAAACTTTGTACTTACAAGAATCAACTTCATTTAAAAACGTTTACTTTATTTTATTCATCTAATCCAATGTTTCAGTTCCGCTACTGACGACTACTTCTTCAGGACAAAAATCTAAACCAACTAAAACTAGAAAGTCAAAAATACGTAATTTTTTTTGTAACAAATAAAAAGGGACGGCAGAACGTGTTAATTATTTAAACCGAAGGTTTTTTCTTCTTGTCGTGGAAACCAAAATTACCAAATAATACATACAGGGTTATGTTAAAAAAATATTCTATCGAACGGTAGATGATTAAAATTAACAAGTTTCAATTAAAAAAAAAATACACAGATAGGCGCAAACTCAAAAACAATTGAAGAAAAAAAAATCAAGTACGTTTCAATTTTACATAAAAATTTCTTTAAAAAAAAAACTTTCATAAAGGACATAATTTCCTAAAATGAATATTAACGGCAATAAATGGCCGTCTCCTGGAAGTCCTATATAAGGTGTTCCATTTTTTTTTGTTTAATTTTGGTATCCTTTTAAAATTTCCCGTAAATCGATTCAGAAATAAATATTGTAGAAGGGTAAACACATGGTTGTATACAGGATGTTCCACTTAAGGCGGCTTCCTTTATACCTCTCTAGTTACTTATTTTTCAAAAAAAAATGTTTTAAAAGAAAGTTACTTCGTATCACGTGGGCCACATTTTCAAATTATTTCGGTGTATACAGAGTGTTCCGTTTGGTTGGAGCGCTATGTCACTTCTTTAGATATTTTTACAATTTAGAATTTCGGACTGAATTTTACTGTGACCTTATGTACCATACATGGGGCCTAATACAAACCGTTTCAGTATTGTTCAACTTAAAAAAAAATTTTTTTTCGAACTTTGCAAGTGAAAAAACCTTTCGAGATGTCACTTTTGCAAAAAAGAAAAAAAAAACGTTAGTCATTACCGTCATTAGTTCCCATTTTCATTTGAAAATTTTTTTTTAATTAAAAAACGCCAGAACGTTATACATTAGGCCCTGTTTAGAATGCAGAGTTGATCGGGTTTTTGGGACGTAAAATCAATTCAAATCATTCAGCTGACCGTTACGGTTTTATTTCAAAGCCTTCATCAGAGCTTCTGATTCACCCTGCACAAATAAAAATAATTTTACGTTGTAGACCTTTAAAATTTAAAAGAAAAACGTCTGGAAACTTTTTTCTGTATCTTCAATCTTCAGTAATAATCGAGATATTGTTTGAGAACGTACTGTTGGGACATCCTGTATAATTGCCTTAAATATGATAAATTACGTGCAGGTAATTGCAAGAAAAAAATACGACTTATCAGAGTGCAAAAAGGTTATGAATTTTTACAGTTTACAACACAGACTGAATCAGAAGTATGGAATAATCAAAATTATAAGTTACTTGGTATCATGTGAAGCATATTTTAAAATTTGTCTGGTGTGTACAGACAGTTCAGTTTTAAATGGAACACCCTATATATTTTTACATTTTCCGATTGCAGACTGGATCGCTTGCCAGCAAATGTCACGACATTTCATGCATTTTAAAAAATCGTAAAGAAAAATCTAAATACTGAAAAAAAACTATGAAAGAAATAACGATAACCCTGTATCATTGAAAAGAGAGTAAATTAGCGCATCCACTAATGTTAAAAGATATGTGGCATTCCATTCCAAAAAAAAAAAAAAAATAGTTATCGTAGTTTGAATATTCTGAAGTTTTATCAATTTTTTTTGTAAGAACTTATGTCACTTGGAATTTTTCGTGGCGAAGTAACTCAGAGTGCGTCCCAAGATGAAACTTTTGCAAAACATCACAAGTATCAAACGTCATTTGTTCAGAAGATATTTGCATTTGTTTGAAAAAACCGCAACAGCTATGACATTTTAAAAAAAAGTTGAATAACGCGAAAACGGTTTACATTAAACCCCAACGTGTGGTAGACAAAGTCGCATTAAAATTCAGTCCGGAATCCGAAAATGTAAAAATATGTAGGGTGTTCCATTTAAAATAACGAAGTGATATAACACCCAGTTCAAACGGAACACTCTGTACATGCCAAGCTAATATTAAAATATACTCCACATGATTCGAAGTAACTTTCATTTGAAACATTTTCTTTGTAAAGTGAATAACCAGAGAGATATGAAGGAGGTCGCCTTAAGTGAAACACCCTGTATGTAACACTACATATTTCCAGTAATCCATTAAAATAATACTAAAATAATACTCCTACTTTCTTTCACTTTCCGTGAAATGCATTGATTGATACGTGCTCAGTGAAGGTGCTTTTTTTTTTAATTTAAAGCTTTAAAATTAATCTTAAAAATACAATGATTACTTTTATCTGGAAAATGAAGCAAAATACGAATCGAAATCCCATGAGAGTTATTAGAATTATAACATTAAATACGATTAAATTCGTTAGGCAAGGAATTACACCAAATATCACGACGATTAACTCTTTCGGATTTGAGTTAGCTTAAAAAATATTAAAATTTGACGTTATTTTTCCCCGAAACGAAGCTAAGCATTTGGACATCGTCTATTAAAGAAAATCGTGTTACTTTCTTAAATTTTATGGATTACTGAAATTAGACAGATTAACTTGAATCACCCTGTATTCGTTATGTTGCTTCATGTCCCGCAGTAAGAAGTATCTTCGACTTACGTTCAATAAAGTCGAATTTGACATGTTATTATTGCTTTTCATTCACGTTACGGGGTCCACGTGTGTGTGTGTACAGTCGCGATCATCCTAATCGAGACCGTTGTAAGCTAACTGCGCCCTTATTGGCGCTGGTAATAAGGGTTACAGAACCACCAATCGGTCTCGATTAGCTTGATCGCGACTGTACCTGCCTACCTACTTAAATATCAACGAGCAGAGCGCGCTACTTTACCGGCCGTTTGCACCACTTTCATTTAGAATTTAAACTCTAGTTAACTCCGTAGAAACGATCATTATAATAATTGATTCCATGGGAAATAATCGCCGATTAAAGTTAATCTAGACTGGTGCAAAGTATTCACATGTTTTGTTTTGGTCTCAAGTTATGAACAAGTTTGCTACTTATCCAGCTGACCCTGATGTATTATTAGTTCTTCGTTATTGGAGTATTCTATAATCTAAGAAAGAACTATGTTGCTTTCTTCCACCGGAGAACCATTAATTAATAACGAAAACAAATAATTTTTGCAACACAAAATACTTTTGCAAGCTTTCTTACTGTTACGGTATCTCTGATTGTTATTATTATTATTATTGTTTAGAACTGATTTACTACGAAAAGTTTTGAAAATTTTCTTGCAATGTCAGGTCAAGAAGCGATCGTAGGGTGTCGCTGTTTTATCTGATAAAAAAGTTTGTAAGAATAAACTTTTGATACTGTTAACATCTCACTATTTCTTGGAGTGATAAATTTGCCCCATTCCGGACAGGACATTATTTTAGTCGATCCTAGTACGCTCATGAATTCAGGCTGAAATTAATAATGCCCGCGAAAATAAAGCCAATAAGAGAAGCGATGTTACGATTACGAGAAAATTACCGTGCCTTCAATTGAATTCCTCATTAAAGTGGGCTATGATTGCACTGTTTTTTTCTCCTAAGATTTGCAGCACTGATAGCTGTTCAATTATTTAATTAAACAAATGTCAAATTGACACTTTGTATTTTCAATTAATTCAAAATGTTAGAATTACAGCAGAAAATATTTATTGTTGAAAGTTATTTTTAAACCGGTAGAATAGAAAATGGACAGTTAGTTTATTCAATTAATCAGTGTGTACAGAAGTTTCGACTGCAGTTTCCTAATTTTGCCATTACTGGACAGCTAGTTAAACATATTAATGCTTGTGTTCTTAAATTTCGTGAAACAGGATCACTTGGTCGCAAAACAGGGAGCGGAGCAGCTAAGAAAAGGACTGCAGCCTGCATTGAAGATGTTCGGGATCGAATGGAACACTCTCCCAAGAAATCTATTGCGAAACTTTCACAAGAAGTTCAGCTATCAGTGGGAACATGTCACACTATTCTTAAAAAAGAAGACTTAAAGCTTTATCCATATAAGATTCAAGCAGTCCACGAACTCAGGCCAGTAGATTTTCACAGAAGAACAGAATATTGTCAGTGGTTTCTGGATAACTTAAACAACGACGACATTCTTCACAAGTGTTTATTTTCCGATGAGGCCTGGTTTCATCTCTCAGGGTATTTAAATTATTTAATTAATCAGTGTGTACAGAAGTTTCGACAGCAGTTTCCTAATTTTGCTATTACTTATGAACAGCTAGTTAAACATATCAATGCTTGTGTTCTTAAATTTCGTGAAACAGGATCACTTGGTCGCAAAACAGGGAGCGGAGCAGCTAAGAAAAGGACTGCAGCCTGCATTGAAGATGTTCGGGATCGAATGGAACACTCTCCCAAGAAATCTATTGCGAAACTTTCACAAGAAGTTCAGCTATCAGTGGGAACATGTCACACTATTCTTAAAAAGGACTTAAAGCTTTATCCATATGAGATTAAAGCAGTCCACGAACTCAGGCCAGTAGATTTTCACAGAAGCACAGAATATTGTCAGTGGTTTCTTGATAACCTAAACAATGACGACATTCTTGACAAGTGTTTCTTTTCCGGTGAGGCCTGGTTTCATCTCTCAGGGTATTTAAATAAACAGAATATGAGAATATGGTCAGCAGAAAATCCCCATGAATTTGTGGAAACTCCATTACATCCATTAAAAATTGGTGTTTGGCTAGCAGTGTCAAGAAGGCGTATCATCGGACCAATATTTTTTAACGACTCAGTAACTGCTGAAAGATACCGAAATGAGTTATTAGAACCTTTCATTAATCAACTACTTGATGATGAACTTACAGAAGGGTTATACTGCCCACACAGCTCATCAAACAATGACTTTCCTGTAGCAGTTTTTCGATAATCGGATTGTGAATTTTCCTGCAAGGTCTCCGGATCTAACAATTATGGATTACTTCATTTATCCGCGCATGAAAAACACAGTTTTTAGAACTACGCGTCACACAATCGAAGAACTTCGTGCGGCCATTACAGATGTGTGTGCTAACATAACCCCCGAACACTTAGCAAACGGGTTTGAAAACATGAAACGCAGAGTACGCTTATGTATTCAAGCTGAAGGAGAGCACTTTGAGCATCTACTTTAAACTTTAATGCTGTGTTTTTATTTGATGTTATAATCAGTACTGACAGTCAATGACAACTATTTTCTCTAGAATTGTGTCGCCAACTTCATAAAAAAATCACAGCTTACTTTAATGAGGAATTCAATTGAAGGCACGGTAGTGGATCTCTGTATTCTGGAACTTACCAGAACAAACGCTAATCAACCAGAAATTGCGATAACATTCTGTGACGCAAGATGAGACGATTCGTACTAAAAATATATCTATTTGCGCGTCATTGCTGTAACAGTATACATTTGAAGCAACAATCGATAGCGTCACAACTCTGATGTAGGTTACCATAAAAAAAAAAACAATTGCGGCTAAAAGGTGCCCCCATTCAAAAATCCTAATTCCACCTGTCCGAGCTTTTTCCGAAAACAAAATATTTTCCAAGATATTGAATTAGTTCCTTAATTTTCTTCCACACTGCAAAGAGTATTTTTATATTCCGTTTTCATTGCAAGATGTTCCCTGTTTTGACACTAGCGCGTTGTAGATCGTCTAATTCCTTTAATTCCCCCCCTGCTCTGCTCACAATGAAAACAATAATTTAATTTTAATTATTTTTTTTCTTAATTTTTATTTAGACATCCCCAGTGTTTATTGATTTTCTCTGTTTATTTCCAGTCTGTTACAAAAACACTTACTGGTTTGATTTTGCTTGCCAAAACAATGAAAATTGTAGTGTATTTCAAAATTGTGTCATTACGTTCATTTATAAATACCAAAATAAAAACAAAACCTATATTATGGCAAGCTATTTTTTTTTTAAAGTGCAAAATGAATTTAAAACTCTACTTCGACAAATTTTTTTAAATGTTTAAGCAAGGTTGACACATTCAGAATAGACTCGAATCGAATGTACAATCAAAACGAAAAGTAATGTCAACCCAATAGTTAATTTGCGATCTAACCACTTCTGAGCTTTGTAACGAACAGATAATGTACGCACCTAGATTTTGTTGGGGTGACATCCCTTTTTCAATTGAATGTACATACTTTAAAGACGTCGCGCACACATCCACTTAGATGCTATTTGTACTGTGCCTTTCCCAGGTGCAAGCTTCTTTATTGTGAATAGAATAGCAGAAGCTATTACCAAAATTAGGACACGGATGAAATACATTCAAAACAGTTTTGATCTGCGATTCGAACGTGGAACGTGTCAACCTAACTTTATGGGAAGTGAGTAATTTTTTTTATACCTAACGAAAAAAATAGGTTTCAAAATGCATACAGTGAATTCAAACAATTTCTCTAGGTATTTAAACTGTATCTTTTTATCCTTTATTACTTACTAGGGCGTGAGTAGGTATACCGGGCCCTGTTGGTGGTTGTGGCTGAGGTGTGGGTGGTGCAGCACTAGGTGCTACTGTGTGAGGAGCTTCGTGAGGTGTCGTTGAATGAGCTTGCTGGACAGGTAGGGCACCGCCTTGATAATAACCGCCGTTTACCCCCGTTGCTGGAGATACTAAACACAAGAAAAGAAAAAAAATTATAAACCTTACAATGTCGTGTACAGCAGAAGATTTCAATTTGGCTGAAACTTTACAATGTTGCGCGTAGAAGATTTCAATTTGGCTGAAGTTTTTCTTTAAGGCTTTTGCCTCTTTTCGGTTTATTGTACGCTAAAAAAAAATTCCCTCTCATTTGTTGAAAAGAGGACGAGCAAAGCATAAAAATGAAACATTCTATTTTGTAATGAATAAAACTCGGAACATTTCATTAGCACAGAAATTATTTGCAAACGACACGTCAAGTAATTGAAGTCGACAATCGATATAGTGAAACGTTGAGTGCTTTCCACTTATAATTCTGTCCGGTTTAAGACTAAAAACTATTTATTTACATAACAACTTCAAACTTTATTACTTTCTTTTTAATAGTGTTGTAAATAATATTTTCTTCAGATTCAGTCACGTTATCGTTAGAATAAAGTTCAAACGGAAGGAGAGCATTGTAAAAATTTATTATAATGCGTGTCAATACGACTGAAACTCGTAAAATAATCGACGTCCTTATACGGTCATAAAACAGATTGCGATCGGTAACCTCTAATAATCTTAATCACCCAACAATCGGAAATCTGGTATTTTGAAAGTTTTTTAAAGAGACTATCAAACGCTTTGACCCTGTTATAAAGGTTAATCCTCCATGTTTCATCTAGATATGTAAACAAAATATTTAATGTGTGCCGACAAAATGCTTCAGTTAAGTTTCCGGAACAATATGACTCCTACTCTGTTTAAGAGCTTTTACAATGACGACGGGTGAAGTTGTTATTAAGCTCGTGACGGATTATGAATCGCAATTTGTTTTTAAAATAACAGCACGTTCAACGACTTTCAATCAATTAAATTGAAACGCACTATACTCTAATAATTCCGGACAATATCGACTTTGGTTCCGTTCCGGTTGTATAAATGGTTTGCTTCACATCAAAAGGACATTTCATTAAAAATACAAGCAGATTCAAATTTTATTATCTTACAAGAGCTGAAATTAATTAAAAGCACCAGAACTTGTTCTCTAAACAAAGACAAGGAGCTTGAAGTTAAGTCGAATTTCTACGAGTTTTCAGTGTACCGGGTGTCCACTTTGATTATGCACCACAGGAATGTCAAGATCCCTGTGATGTGTGCTGTAAGAAATAGTTAATGCAAACTGTGACGGAGGATTTCTTTCAACAAGGCTTATAACTAGAGGTATAGTCGTGATCATGCAAATACAACAAACATTAACGTAAGCTAAAAACAAAGCATGTATGAAATGAAAGAAAGGTTAACGACATGCATGTCGATGATCTAAATAGAAACCAGGGAAAATGGAAGATGATATAATCAATAGTATAAGCGAAAAAAAAAATACATCCTTAAAATACAAATTTACTTAACTTGCATAAACCCTCTACCAAAAGCAAGATATTATTTTCTTTTTCTTTCATGAGGTCCCATGAGGTATTTAATTCAAATAGAATACGTTCTATAATGGTTGAGACTGTCCGGATAATTAAGAGTGCAAAGCTTTTAGAATAGTGTTATGCTGTTCCGGTGTGAAAACCAATACCTTATACAGGATGTTCATGAGAAACCGCTACAAATAAGCTAACTTTCTTATTTGTATTTTTACGAAGTAACTTAAATTAGAAAAGTTTTAGGACCTTCCCTGCTCGATTTTATGGTACCATTGGAAAAACAAATGACTATCAGTTTTTCGAAATTCTCAATTGTTTTCAACTTTTTTAAATGGAATGTTAGGTTTCTTATCATTGTATCGCGCTCAGGATGTCAAATTAATGATGTCTCCAAAATATCATCTCCCAAAGCCTACTATTTTATAAATGATTTAGTAACAAAATCTCGGTGTTCTCGGGAAATGGCTACAATAGCTTACTTTTTTATTTGAACTTTCACGAAGTAGCTTAAATTAAAAAAGTTTCAGGACCCTCCCTGCTCGATTTTATGGTACCCTCGGAAAAACAAATGACTATCAGGTTTTTGAGATTTTCAATTGTCTTCAACTTTTTTAAATGGAACATTACGTTTTTGATCATGAAACCGCATTCAGGATGTCAAATTAAGTGTCTGTGAAATAATATCTCTCAAAACAGAATATTTCATAAATAATTCGTCTTGATATTCGCGGGAAGAAGTCTATCGTTACGATAGTCTTTTTATTCACTAATACAATACGGTGCGCGTTGAAACAAGAGAATAAAGGAAGTGTGTTTAAACTGTCAGACCTTTGTGAACTGTCATGCTTCCCATGAACACCCTGTATGTATGTTAAGTTTTTAATAATACAAAAAAAAACTCAATTAATTTACTAGATAAATCACTGAGAAACGATTCGATAGTTAAAACTTAAATGAAGTAAAACGCACAATACTGAAATGATGGTTAGAAATACAGGTAAACGTCAGTAATTTTTAGTTCACGAACTTGGTTACTTTTGGTGTCAAAATTTTAAAATGGCGACCTTGGTCACTGGTGAACACCCGGTACATAAAACATAATGTTCAGTTTAACAAGCGCGCAGGGTAAGTGTCGGGCCAAAAATATGGAAGAACCTTAATAATTTTTTTTTTAATTTTAATGTACATAATTTCTTTCTATTGTTGTTATGATAATTATTTGTACTGTTAATATGATTAAAATTGCTTTTCTAACGCAATCCCTTTAAGCTGATCTTTAAAACAGAGGCCTTTAATTCCGGCTCTTTAAAAAATAAAATATTAAAATAAAAAATAAGTTGGCAGAACATAACAATAAATGTACAGAAGTACCATCGGGTGTAAAAAAAAGGAAACGACTCCTAACCTAAGGGAATTTTTGCGTTACTTTAGTTTTGTAAAACCAGTTTCAGTACATTTTTGACAAATATTTGTGACAATCAAGTAATATTAGTCCGGTACGAAGCATTGGCAAATCAAAGTCACATACACAATAGCAAAAAAATTTAAATTTGAAATGTTTGAAATATACAGATCGTGTTACGGTCCTACAGTCAGAGACTTTAACTTCGTGAACTTTATCCGTCTCATACGAGTCTGGGCATCACACTGAAGCAGTGACGCCAGAGAGAGATAGACCTAGACTTTACACCGGGGTACAACTTGGTTCCTCTGTGTAAACGAACTGTCATTGTGTGACAATAGGCGCCCGACACGTACGGTATACGTTCGATGGTCACCAGTGTTTTTTTTTAAACACATAATCTAAGTAAATGACATAATAAAAATGTTATTTTTACCTTTACTCCAGTATGACTAAAGTAAATTACGAAAATACGTATTCAATGATTAATTGCATCATCGGTAATTTATTTCATCATACTGACTATTTTGTCTGTCATAAACAAAATCGTTAAATTACAATATCGCAATTACAATCAGAGTGCGAAATGTATCGTGTGTTTATTTGTTAATTTTACTTTCATTGCGTATTTAATAAAAAAAAAATATTAAAAAAAATTAATTTTAACAGCAACAGAAAGGTATACATACTACATGGTGGGAATTTAAATTACTATGAAGATTTACTCAAAAAATTATTAGTTTATTTAGTTTCGATTTGAGAATAAACGGAAGACCAAAAAGAAAACATGTTTCTGAAATCATTAAAGACCTCTTATGTCGTTCAGCCAAATTAAAATCATTCAGTGTGATATTTTATAAATGAAAACCATTATAAATAAAATTAGAGGTTTGGACGTATTCCTCAAAAAAAAAAAAAAGAAAAAAGCAAAATTGTAAAATGTTAAGCAATGTTTTCTTGAGCGTAAAGCTCGTTTTACAAAATCCTATTTCTTGTACAAGATTTGACTTCATCTTTTCTACCTGCTATTAAATTGCGTGAAAATTAAAACTGACTCTGGAAAAATAAAACAGTCACGTTGTATAAATTTCTTGGTTTAAATTTTCATGGTAGAAATTGAATTGAACAGAATCTTATACAAGAAATGGGATAATCTGAAACGGCCTTAAATCAAGACCACTATCCTATTCTTCAATGCACGTCTCCCCACTTTACGTTGCAGTACACAAATCGGGGGCTTCCCGTGACTCATTTTGATTGTTTGTCGGACTCGATGTTGTAAAAACCAGAAATTCAGAAAGTAACGCAAATATACAATATTAATAATAAGCTAACACCCCACTTCTCAATTTCTGATTATCAAAACAACGTTGCCGCAAAAGAAATCTTAATTTAGATACACGATGGTTAAAAAAAATCACTCGGAAATTTAATTAATCAATAATTTCATGCACGAACATTTTTTTTTAATTCAGATTTTGTGAGGCAATTTTAAAGCTGGATAGGTTAGTTAGCAAATTCTCTTTTTTTTTTTAAAAAAAAAAAGATGAATGACAACCGATATGGTCAGGTAGCCAATAACCAACCAATTAATATTAAGATGACAAGGCCGTAAGTATTTATTTAGTGAAAGAGAAACGGTGAAGTGGAGTACGCAGCACAGAAGAATTTCTTACACTTGAAAAGCACTTTGTTATATAAAGTTGCAAATACAACAACATACGATTATTATTTGAACTAGTATAATGACTGATTCATTAAATTTTCATTTTAAGCAAGCGACGATTGGATGAAAGTACGGTTTTGGTTTAAACATCGCTCTTTGAATTTCTATTTTTCTTTTAAGCACAAAGTTTTAATTTCCTTGTAAATTTATAATAATTTATCTGCCTCAGAAACCATCGTCATTGTCGATACTTATCATATAATTATCTCTGCGGATTTTACGGAGTAGATAAATTTAAAAAGACCAGGTCTAAATAATTTACATAGTGTATGTTTCATTAAAACGTGAAAAACAACAGAGATAGAACAGGCTGGATTATAAAAAAAAAAAAATATGAAACGAAACCGTTTGCTTGCTTGGTTGGTCACTTACACCCTTATTTTGCAACTCGTTACACAACGAAAATCTTTGTGACATATTTTGGCCAATCAGTTGAACTGATTGCTCAAAATATCGCTTAATGATTCTCGTTATTTAATAATGTCGTAGCGTCTTACAGAATGGACGGGTTTATAGCAACATCACTTGGCTGTAGATTCTGGACACTAATAGCATTTTTTGAATTGGATGCTCTGGCGCATTCTTAGGGTATTCCCATCTTGTGTTAACCTCATGTAATAGAAAGGGATAAATATACTTTCAGAGTGCTTTGGAGCAACGAATTGAACACGTTGTAAGGTTCATACAAAAATAAAAATGAAAGGATTTAAGATAAGGCAGAGCACAATATGCTTCTACGTTTTCAAGTTGAAATGTTTTCTTTTACGGAACGTTTTCATATACTTTATGTTTTAGTTGTATATACTATATTAATATCAACGTAGAACAACAGAGTATTAAGTGAAAACGTACGTTCAATCACCGTCGTTTTCTTAAATTGGAAATTTAATAAATCAGTCGATATACACCGTGTTGATTCGTTTTACAGACATAGCAAAATAGCATGTAAAAGTAAATATGTGCGATTATTGGCTTTCTCTTAAATTTTAGAGCAAAATCGGAGAGGAAAATATTGCACAGGATTTTTAAATGCACTTAATGTCTTATTTAAAGCTCTAAAGGCCCGATTTAATAATCGAACTAAAGGAGACTTTGAAAATAAGTCACAGTCACATGCCCGAAAAGATGCGTAAACGTAGTTATTTATGCATCAGAATGTGACTTTCATTTTAAAGTTTCCTGAAGTTGGATTATGAAATCGGGCCTAAATTTCGCAGCCATTTCCTTTTAAAACGGCAATTTTTTTGGGAAATGCACTTAATTTACAAACAAGTTAAATATTTAGGTAATTGTTGAAAGTGACAACTTCAAAATTTGCTATTTTTGCACCTCTTAGATAAGTTTGATCTCTCTTACCGTTTCATAATTATTGTAATGATGTATTATATTACCGAAGAAAAAATATTATTCTTAAGATCCTATTATTCGAGAAAGTCCTTGCAGAATGTTAAAAATTCATTTATAGGAAGGGAAAAGTTAACTGAAATGTATTAGCAATGACCATTAAAAATAAAAATATAAGTTTAAGGGGCCGATTTCACAATAGGACTTTAAATTTAAAGTTACTTTAACCTAAAAAGATACATTTGTTTTCCTATTCTTAAAGTGACTTTAAATTAAACCTTCCTTAAAGTCTGATTATGAAAACGGCCATAATTAGAATTGTCGTTAAATGATTATTTTTTTAGTTAACATTGAATTTAGAAATTAATTTAAACTTACTTAAATATGAGTTATAATATTCAGATAAGAGGGATTGATCAAAAATGTGGAAAGTGATTTCAAGGAATGATTAATGATGCCATTAATTTGCCTGTATATTCTTCAAGGTTATCAACAAATGACTTTCATGTGGGGTAATTTAATAAAGTCGACAGAACTGGTACCGCAGTACCAATTGGCAAACGAGAAGTTTATGATCGATTAGTTTAACTTCAAACTGAGAATAGTTCGAACACTTTGAAAATCTTATTTTTTTTTAATTATTCCTTTACTGTTTTGCGCTCAAATTAACACGAGAGCGAAAGTTGTCAAGCACTTTAAGGCAAGAAAATGTTACTGGTTTTAAGCGTTCTCTCAAAAATTGATTAGTAAATAAGGTTTACTTATTGACAATTATTCAATTACTGAATTTTTAGACGATGCGAGTTAAATTTCACATATCTGGTAATTAGATATAGGATACTATGTTATGTATTAGCAGTAACGACGTGTACATCCTTTGTAAAAGAGGCATAAGCACAAAATAAAGAAGTTGAAGTTGAATATTTACAAATATTTACTTTTACGTGCTATTTCCCTATGTCTGAAGGACGAATCAACACCGTGCATACGAACGTATACAATAAAAATGTTAATTTGTAGGTACGTAAAAAAGGTTGCCTTGTTTATTCAGACCACTTAAATATACCTAGAAAATATAAAACATTAACTGTAACATCAACTTTTTCTATTTTAATAACATCATTAAGACTCACTATCTACATGTCCATAAGAGATTTCTTGCAACTGTTTTGGATGAATAAAATCTTTTAGAGTGTGAACAGATCCTATAACAAGGTATAAAAAATACAATGGTGAACAAGTTAATTGCGGAAAACATATTAAAGGAAGGGTTATTAATCATATTACCTGTACCTTCTGGGTAAGCTCCTGGTCCCATGAAGTATTCTTTGTTAACACAGTTGCGCAGGCACTCTGGGATTCGGCCCATGATGGCCCGTCTGATTTCTGACGCCGCCATTTCTCGAAGTTCGGTGGCGGAAGCGTCGCTGTAGAAAGCTGCATGCGGCGTACATAGAAGGTTGGGTGCTTCTTTTAAAGGTCCCGTGAACACGTTATATGGTTCGTTTTCGTGGACGTCCAGGGCTGCAGCGCGAATCCTCCCCTGTTTGAGCGCCGTGGCTAGGGCGTCGTCATCTACGAGTCCTCCTCGTGCAGTGTTCACTAAGAAGGCACCTGGCCGCATCTGCTTAATGGTGAACTCGTTGATGAGATGGTGGTTATGTTCGTTTAAAGTGCAATGCAGAGACACGCAATCCGACTGAAACAGTAAGTCCTGTAACGTGTAGACACGCGTTAGCCCTAAACTCTTTTCTATGCCATCCGGGAGGTAAGGATCGTAAAAGATGACGTTGAAACCGAAAGCTTTGGCACGCAACGCAACCGCCGACCCTATACGCCCTAAACCGACTATTCCGAGTGTATCACCTCGTATCCTAGCGCAGCCCTGAGCAGCTTCTCGAACCTGCTCGGGACCAGTAAATTTTTTGCCCTCCCGCACCATATTAGCTAGCCAATATGTACGCCGGTAAAGATTGAGGATGAGACACAAAGTGGTATCCGCAACCTCTTCGACGCCATAACCTGGTACATTGCACACAGCGATGCCTAATTCCCCAGCCGCTTTCACGTCTATATTATCGACACCAGATCCGATGCGTACGATAATACGCAACGTCTTAAATTTTTCCAGGTCTTCTTTCGTGAGGATAATGGTATGCCACATGAGGGCTCCCACAGCCTCGTTTAGTACTTTTTCGTGTATTTCGCTGGTACTCTGCGCATCACAGAACGCAACGGTGGCCACGTCTTTCAGGATCGGCATCTCTATGGAGCAGTCACGGCCGTCTAGCAGCGCCACCAGCGGCCGCGTCTGCATTGGCCCGTTAGAGATGGGACCGCCACGCAGATTATCAACCCTAGGCCTTTTTGCCATCATTTTACGTTTGTCCATTTGTTGTATGTGACGTAACCAACTACATGCAACGAACGAACAACACGTTCGTTGTCAAACGACACCCCAACCCGTACACTAAACACCCGATTATGTTACACTTCGCGACTGACTGTACAACACTCCATTGTGATGCATGAAGATGATCTGAAACAGAGATAAAGAAACGGAATTAATACATTGATTTTCTGTTGGGTGAAAAAAATAAATAAATTTGCATTATACACTATCAGTGTTGTTAAGTATCTAGATACAAGTATCTAGATACAGTATCTAAATACTTTTTGAGTATCTAGACACATATCTCAGATACAACTAAAAAAATGTAACCGTATCTGCATCTAGATACAATTACAGTGTATCTATTCATTTGAGATACTAAGATACATTTTAGATACATTTTGAACTTCCATAAAAACAGCCGACCTTAGCGGAAATGCAACTTTCTATTTTACAGCCTCTTTCGTTTGATTTTCCCCTCTTGTTAATTATGTTTTCCAGTTTGTCAAATGACTGTTGAATTTAAAACGCGATTTGATAGTTCGGAAACTTGAAAATTATTTTAAAAAAATTGGGAAGGATAATTGACAAAAGGAGAAAATCAAAAGGAAAATACTGTATTGTTGATTTTATCAACTTTTCTTGATTATGGGAACGCTCTCTTAGCTACAACAAGGTTGCAACTAAGAATCCTAGATTCATTTGACATTTAACTTGTCTGATACGGAAGTAGAGTCATTTCTGTTGATAACTTTATATTTTACGTTGACTTGATTTGGTTTCATACAAAACCAGGTAATTACTTATCAGCTTATGGATCAACTTAATTACAAAGACAAATTTTCTATTTAAAAAGACATACTGCTGAAAAAAATTGTGAAAAGTATCACAGATTTTAGTTGTACCGTGCCTTCAATTGAATTCGTCATTAAAGTGGGCTATAATTTGACTGTTTTTTTTTTCTCCAAAGATTTGCAGCACTGATAGCTGTTCAATTATTTAATTCAACAAATGTCAAATTGATACTTTGTATTTTCAATTAATTCAAAATGCTTGTGTTCTTAAATTTCGTAAAACAGAATCACTTGGTCGCAAAACAGGGAGCGGAGCAGCTAAGAAAAGGACTGCAGCCTGCATTGAAGATGTTCGGGATCGAATGGAACACTCTCCCAAGAAATCTATTGCGAAACTTTCACAAGAAGTTCAGCTATCAGTGGGAACATGTCACACTATTCTTAAAAAAGAAGACTTAAAGCTTTATCCATATAAGATTCAAGCAGTCCACGAACTCAGGCCAGTAGATTTTCACAGAAGAACAGAATATTGTCAGTGGTTTCTTGATAACTTAAACAACGACGACATTCTTGACAAGTGTTTATTTTCCGATGAGGCCTGGTTTCATCTCTCAGGGTATTTAAATAAACAGAATATGAGAATATGTTCAGCAGAAAATCCCCATGAATTTGTGGAAACTCCATTACATCCATTAAAAATTGGTGTTTGGCTAGCAGTGTCAAGAAGGCGTTATCATCGAACCAATATTTTTTAACGACTCAGTAACTGCTGAAAGATACCGAAATGAGTTATTAGAACCTTTCATTAATCAACCACATGATGATGAACTTACAGAAGGTTTTTTTTTCAGCAAGACAATGCTACTGCCCACACAGCTCATCAAACAATGACTTTCCTGCAGCAGTTTTTCGATAATCGGATTGTGAATTTTCCTGCAAGATCTCCGGATCTCACAATTATGGATTACTTCATTTATCCGCACATGAAAAACACCGTTTTTAGAAATACGCGTTACACAATCGAAGAACTTCCTGCGGGCATTACAGATGTGTGTGCTAACATAACCCCCGAACACTTAGCAAACGGGTTTGAAAACATGAAACGCAGAGTACGCTTATGTATTCAAGCTGAAGGAGAGCACCTTGAGCATCTACTTTAAACTTTAATGCTGTGTTTTTATTTGATGTTATGATCAGTACTGACAGTTAATGACAACTGTTTTCTCTAGAATTGTGTCGCCAACTTCATAAAAAAATCACAGCTTACTTTAATGAGGAATTCAATTGAAGGCACGGTATATTATTCATATATTAATACGAAAACTTCGTCAATTTTAACAAAAAAAAAGTCGATTTGGATCGTAAATAATACCGTACCTCCACTACTGCAGAGGTTATCGAATTTTACACTTGCAAGTACCTTGATAAACTGCAGATACTTTTTTTTGTATCTGTATCTGTACCTAGATATTTTCCGGAAAAAGTATCTGTATCTGCATCTAGATACTTATTTGTGAAAGTATCTGCATCTGTATCTAGATACTATTAGAAATGTATCTTTAGCAACACTGTATAATATTATTCTTTATAATTTCTTTTGCTTAAAAGTTTGAATCTAGTTTCGAATAGTTTGAATCTGGATTCTGTAGTTGTTGTAACAAAACACCTCAGATTTGAATTATCGATTGACAGTTCGCCTGCAAATAACTGCAATTCAGTCCAAACGAAACATAAAAACAGTTTGATTCGAAGAGGAAAGGGGATTACCGATCCAGACTGAAATTTCAAGGAAAGTAGGGATTAATACGTTTGCAAAAGAACGTTTGTCTCTGAAACTAAACGCGTTTGGACCACGTTTTTGTGAGCACCTAATATTTCCATTACAACAATATGTTTAGGGGTAAGAACATAGAGCATGTAATTATTCAAAACATTTTTCTAATGCGATTTTTTAAATCCACTTATAATATCCTACGCGGCGCCTATGCCTGGGGAATTTAATCATTTAAAATAGTATTCCCACAATGAATATATGGTTGCCTATGAAGGTCAAACACGTGGCGTCCAACTAAATTTTACTTACACAGTCCTTTTCAGACATTTTGTAAATATTTTCATAATTAAAAAATCGTATTTAATTAAATGAAAAACGCTGAATCGTGTAGAATTTCCGCAGCACACTCTACATACATAAATTGTTATACATATAACGAATATTTATTCGAGTGGTTGGAATTTCCGCGGATTTCCGGAATAAGCATTACGTCATTCATGTCATATTTAACATTTAAATGCAGCCGGAATAGCAATCTGCTGGAACTGCTGAAACACTGCAGAGCGCGCGGATAGGATCAGGGATCCTGGCGCATAACAAAACAAAGATAAATGTCGTTAGGAACTAAGTTGAGCAGTAAACATAGGAGCAATCGGAGTGTTAGCGAAGTTAGTTCCTCGGACAACTATAGTTAAACTAATTCCAACTCGACAACCAACAAAGTTGGCAACTATTATTGCACGATGTTTGGTTTGAGAAAGTTGAAAATTTGTTTCGGAATATACCGCTATGCTGGCGCAGCACCGTCGCGGCCGCAGGCGAACTTTGGATGTTTTAATAAATTATTGCAAGAGTTGACCAGTTCAGTGGACATGCGGACATTATTGAATCCTCTAACTTTACGACATTGACATTACCATGTTACTTATAAGTAGTTAATTACTAAAGACCGGCAAAGGACGCAAGCAGCCGCTTCAATCAGTTAGAGTGAGACTTATTTCTTGAGTAAGAGAAAGAAAGAGGAAAACAAACCTTCGGTATTTGTATTACATTGTAGAAACCTAGATTTTTGCGCTATTTATTTATTAAAGCGCCATCTCGGAGCTAATTCGCGAACTATTTTCATCAGAAATTTGACAAGCGGACGCCTCTTCCTTTTTTCGGGTTAATTAACGTGAAGCCAATCGTTTCATCTCAGTGCTTTTTTTAAGATGGGTACGAAGGATTGTCTGCATCCACGACAATTTGAAATAAACGTACACTATCCTATTTAATCCTATCTGACTCTGTTGTTCCAATAAAAGCTTCTTGTTTAGCGTAAAAATGAAAATTTTATTCTGATAAGGCAAATTAATTAGACATAATTTTAATAGTTCTGACTCTCATGCAAATTGTTATACCTAAATGGCATACTACAATCTGCACGTATCTTATACTCATTTGCATCGAAAACTCTGTGTACCGTTTACAAAGAAGACTCTTCGTATTTAACTTGGTTAGGAACAGGAAAAAGTAGTAAATAACGATTTGTTCGCTTACGAGGAACGCTAAGTACATTTGTAATGATGTTTACAACGTAAATAATCAAATAAATAAGTTGCAAGTCAGTTTCGATTGCAGTGGACTTCTACGAGGGTGGGTCAAAAACTGACCGCGCGATGACGAGACATAAACTGTTGTAAATAATTTAAATCAGTCATTATAATAGACAGTAGCTATGAATCTCTCGTTAAATGACGTTGATTGTAGTGAGTATACCGTAACGACTTCATATATACTAGTTTAGTGAATACGTCTCCTCGATAAAATAAAGAACTACGATTTGATTTGAAAAAGATAACGTGTAGTTATAAGTTTATTAAATAAGTCCTGTAAGTATCGATAAGGTTAAGAAACGCGCTCATTACGATTATTTATTTGCTTTGCTCAAGTTCCTTGGAACATATCCAAATGTTGTAAAATTCCGTAGTAGCTTTTGTGCAGGGATTTTTACTATTTATAATTAATTTGTTGCCCGGCTGTATTTACTATTTTAATATTTAATACAATTTGCAAAATAGTAATTAACATAATGTATACTTTTCGCCCACTTTTCATTATTTAGATTACTCGTATCACAGAAACAAATGAGTAGTAAAAAGTAACACAATTGTAGTAAAAATGGAGACAGACACAAATTACAGCAAATATTAGAAGAATTGTAATAAATTTTACGATAAGAATAGAGTCCTGCCTCACAATTGTATGAACAATTCCTACAATCCTACGAATATCTCCTACAATTTGTTTCTGTCTCCATTTTTACTACAACTTTTTTTCTGTGTATTATACATCGATCATGAAAGAAAATAAAATATGTCACGTTCATTGAGTGGTTATGTAGAAATGTGCAAACTAACAAACTTGATTGAATAATTGAATATATCTATATTTCAAAATTTGTTTTTAAGAAAGCATCATGAGTAATAAGGTGCATCATAAATGAAACGAAATGAAAAATAAAAACATAAGAGCAAAGCGGCGAAGCCAAGTGTAAACTTTTTAAAAGCTAAAACTCTCGGTGGAGGCCATATAACTCCGTAAACTTTGTTTTATCGATCGACAGTTCCCTTAAAACTAACTTTTGCCATAAAGTATATAAACTTACACTTTTGTAACAACTTTAGTTCCGAAGCAAAGTTTGCCGTGTCGGGGACTAGTTAAAAGTTTTCGACTTTTCCAACAAAGTTTCCTTGTCTGCCTTTTGCGCATTTATATTACATCTTTGTCGTATATTTCATTTGGAGGCTGCTTCTTCAGAACTTTAATCTCTCAGATATAGTTTAATTAACGAAATACCTTTTGTTTTATTTCGAATCGTGAGAGGCGGCCGAACCGCCCGCCCCGCTTTATCTCCCTCTATTCCGCAGCTGCCGACCGCACAAAATTTCAAGTAAAGTTCTATTTAAAAGTTTTAATACAACCACGTAAAGACATTACTACTGAAGATCTTCTTATGAAAATTTTAAGATAAAATTTTATTCAACCAGTTGTATATGAATATGTGTTTAATTTTTTTTTAATTCAATCACGTGTATAATTGTTATAATTGCTGTTTCAACAACTGTCAGAACTCCCTAATAAGTACGGCAAGATAACTTAAAATGGTGAATTAAGAATCAATTTTAACGTCGGGGTATTCTCCCACCTAATGAATCAGACCTGTATGAAGTGGGCGTTGTATTATCGCTTCTAGGGGGAAAATCAAATTTGGCAACACTTTTTAGTGAGCTCTGGACAATGAAAATGCAAAACTTCAGAATACAATAGAACACAGTTACTTCCTTAGAGAGAAATGGAATGTCCGAAAACATTTGCGTAGTAAATAAATTGTAAAATAACGTTTGCCCTCCGATTTATTGGAAGGAATTGTTAGTATTTAAAGAAGTAAAAATAATTTTTTTTGTCATGGTATCTAATGCGGTGGTTCTTAACCTTTTAGTAGCCGCGGCCCCCTTAAAGCTTAGAGTATTTTCGGAGCCCCTTTCTTTTAAACAAACACAATCATTAATATTTAATTAAAACTGTGGTAACAAGTAACTATAAGATAGATAACACATCTAATGTTGGATTAATTCTAACTTCTTTACATAGACCACGGCCAGCCAATTCAACTAGCGCCCTCTAACACTCATTAATATTAATTAAGTGTTGCTATGGCTACGACACCGATCCGTATTTTGCTAACTTAAATATCAAGACGAATTGATATTTTTTCTCCTGACCAAAAATTTCAAAATGACAATAATTTTAACACTATTTTTGAACTTGAGGGAGCCACTTGACACACGCTTTTCATTTTTTCCACGAACTCTTTGGACTGGTCGCATATGACATTTCAATTCAACTGGCCGTGACGTAGAGATGGAAGCATTGAAAGCTTTAAAAACCTAACTCATTAGTAAGCATAGGATTAGAATAAGTACACGCCATCGTTTCAGTAGCGCCGTAAAAATGTATCGAACAGGCACATTGTGTAATGGGACGGTGAAAATAATTTACGGCGTTCTTACTATATGACGCAATGTCGCAATAAAGTCCGCCGGTCAACTAATTACTCTGAAAATCGTTGCACATTTAAACAAGAAGAGTTGATTACACAACTGTAATTTTTTATTGCGGCAATAATGCTCTGTTTTTTGTTATACTGAGTAATACCATTGCTGTAGCAGCGTTAATTGTCTCCGCAGCCCTCGCGTTTGTTTACACGCTACGGTCTAATATCTTATATTGCCCGCTTCACTAGAATTTGAACCGCGCAAAATATATTTCTCCTATATATACTCATTAGTAAAGACCGGATGTTTAGGTCATAAAAAAGTCGATAACACATGTACCTGATTTGGGTGACATAATTATGATATTAGATATTTATTTTCACGTAGTAAATTATTGAAAATGTCCAGTAAAGTTAAATAGTTAAATAAAACATTAAAATTAAAGTCATTAATCAGAATTTCCTATAAAATCATGATAATGACTTTTATTTTAATTTTGTACAAAACTCTAGATAATGACTTTAATTTTAATGAACATATAAAATAGCGACATCTTACTATCGCTTTTTGACCTAACATTAATTAATTAATTTTAATGTATTATTTAACTCTACTGAATCTTTTTAAGAACCTATCATGAGAAAATAAATACCTGATATCACAGTTAAGGCACCCAAATCAAGCACACGCGTTTTTCGAGTTTTTTACGACCTAAACATCCGGTCTGTACTCATTGGTTATTTGGAATTTTGTACATATACCCTGACCCTGATCGTCTAAAATGCATTCAGGGCGAGAGTTACAAAATAAACCTAAGTATACAGACATACGAAATGCAATTAACAGAAAATGCTTCAACTTACATTTTATTACAATTACATCATAAAATTAGCATGTGGGTAATCGTAAAAACAAAAGCGAGGTAAGTGCACCCACACAATCGTCGCGCAAATACTTAATAAAGCCACAAGAGCCACAATCTAGTCAAGAGGGGCCTATCCTTATTCTTAAGAGAACAATACCTAACGAAGTTGAAAATATTTATACAGTGTGTCCATGGATTTTTTGCAGTGTTGCAAAATTGAAAACGCAATTTCCTCTCATGAGAAAAAGTGTTTCATTTAGATTTCAAAGTCAAGGGGAAGTCAATGTGGAAAACGGCTAATATTTTGATGACATCAAGACAAGTAACACGTATCACTAGCAGTCGGAAGTGACATCATATTTCTAACTAAGATTGATCTGATCGACACTTAACAAAAAATTATCTGTAAGTACTACTGAACCGTGCCTTCAATTGAATTCCTCATTAAAGTGGGCTATGATTTCACTGTTTTTTGTTTTTCTCCTAAGATTTGCAGCACTGATAGCTGTTCAATTATTTAATTAAACAAATGTCAAATTGACACTTTGTATTTTCAATTAATTCAAAATGTTAGAATTACAGCAGAAGATATTTATTGTTGAAAGTTATTTTCAAACCGGTAGAATAGAAAATGGACAGTTAGTTTATTCAATTAATCAGTGTGTACAGAAGTTTCGACAGCAGTTTCCTAATTTTGCTATTACTTGTGAACAGTTAGTTAAACATATTCACGCTTGTGTTCTTAAATTTCGTGAAACAGGATCACTTGGTCGCAAAACAGGGAGCGGAGCAGCTAAGAAAAGGACTGCAGCCTGCATTGAAGATGTTCGGGATCGAATGGAACACTCTCCCAAGAAATCTATTGCGAAACTTTCACAAGAAGTTCAGCTATCAGTGGGAACATGTCACACTATTCTTAAAAAGGACTTAAAGCTTTATCCATATGAGATTAAAGCAGTCCACGAACTCAGGCCAGTAGATTTTCACAGAAGCACAGAATATTGTCAGTGGTTTCTTGATAACCTAAACAATGACGACATTCTTGACAAGTGTTTCTTTTCCGGTGAGGCCTGGTTTCATCTCTCAGGGTATTTAAATAAACAGAATATGAGAATATGGTCAGCAGAAAATACCCATGAATTTGTGGAAACTCCATTACATCCATTAAAAATTGGTGTTTGGCTAGCAGTGTCAAGAAGGCGTATCATCGGACCAATATTTTTTAACGACTCAGTAACTGCTGAAAGATACCGAAATGAGTTATTAGAACCTTTCATTAATCAACTACATGATGATGAACTTACAGAAGGGTTTTTTTCAGCAAGACAATGCTACTGCCCACACAGCTCATCAAACAATGACTTTCCTGCAGTAGTTTTTCGATAATCGGATTGTGAATTTTCCTGCAAGGTCTCCGAATCTCACAATTATGGATTACTTCATTTATCCGCACATGAAAAACACCGTTTTTAGAAGTACGCGTCACACAATCGAAGAACTTCGTGCGGGCATTACAGATGTGTGTGCTAACATAACCCCCGAACACTTAGCAAACGGGTTCGAAAACATGAAACGCAGAGTACGCTTATGTATTCAAGCTGAAGGAGAGCACTTTGAGCATCTACTTTAATTTTTAATGTTGTATTTTTATTTGATGTTATGATCAGTACTGACAGTTAATGACAACTGTTTTCTCTAGAATTGCGTCGCCAACTTCATAAAAAAATCACAGCTTACTTTAATGAGGAATTCAATTGAAGGCACGGTATTACCTAGAACGTGCAAAATCAAAATGTAAATTGTTTTAAAAGCACTGACTATTGTAACCATATAAAGGTATCACATCTAATTTAAATCATCATAAAGACTAGTAATAATCTTCAGAATGAGGCAATTGTTAGAAAGTAAGTAGCCTTCGTATTATTACATGTTAATCAACACCTTTACAAATCGGTCAATCGCCGGAGTTCTATTAGGAAAAGCCGTAGATAGCATTTACAACCAGGTGGGTGTTTATTGATTGTCCAATGTCCAGCGGCAGCAAGCCGGAGCAGTGAGGGCCGGAGATCAACGGAACCGAGGATGTCGAAGGACGAAGACAGCGAAGTCGAATCTTGATTCGGGTGCAACGAGGATATAGGCAAAGGCCGACGACAAAGACGGAGGATGCGTCCGGACGCTAGTATTGAGTACTTAGCGGGCGCAGGGTAAAACGCGAATCAATTCCGTAAGTTTGGAACAGTGTGATTTCGTTTAACTTTAGGTTACAATTAAAGCCCGGGATTTAGGGGAGGAAAAACTTCCCAAGTAGAATAAGCAAAACCCTCCGCACTTACAATACAACATGTAAATTCTAAAAGATAAATAAATCTGCAGAATTATTGGGCTATATGAATAAAGTGAAGCAAATGCTTTTACTTCAATTATTATTTTTTAATGTTAAATTACTTGGAAATATTTCAGATGTAAATCATTATTCAATTCCTTCTATAAAATGTCTAACTATACTACGAGCACATTAATTCGGAATTTAATTTGCTCCAAATATTTGCTAGTTTTCTTTAAAAAAATTCAAGCAATAGCATTTGCTTCACTTTATTCATCTGACCCATTGACTACCTACATTTGATCAGTTGCAGTATATTTGTTTTTGATAGGCGGAAAACGCGAAGTTGTAAGTGAATGTAGCTCTCGGATTAGTCAGTTATTTGTGTTCTTTTTAAATTTATTAAAACATTAAATAACTAGTTAGTGACGATTGGGGTCAACTTTGATTTTTGTGGTCGTCTGTTGGTTGTGTTAACACGTTATAGCAATCTGTAAATTTCCGCCTTTTAATAAAAAATTGAGTATCAATTTATAGTTTGAGCAGTTAAATTTGTAGGTATAGGGTGTTGAAAAAAGTTTGGCAGGTACCAATGTGTACCTTTTCGCATTGAAAACGCAACATGTTCAAAAATAGTATTTGTCAAATATGCACCTAGTTTGGTTTACTTATTTTTTTTTTAAATGTCCAAAATTTTAACACTATAAAAAAAATTGCAGTGGTATACGTAATACATTAATGTCAACTGTCAAAATAGACATAATAAAATAAAAAAAGCAATTTTTATCAGGTGATTATTTTCAATTATTTTTCTTGATTAAATTATTAAAACTTTAAACTTACTTCTACATTTAAATTAAATATAACACTTTCTATTTAAGATTTCCAACATTCTTATATCTTATCTAGACAAATCCGTAAAAAGTTAAACCAGTTTCTTAATTTTCTTTTAATGGAAAAATATCTGATCTTTCCTCAACGTTCATGTTTAATTACTTTGATTTGTATTCTTACTTAAATATTCTACCATTATCGTCGTTGGATTCCCTCTTCAAATAAGAACTTCATAAGTTGTTCTTAATCTACAATGATCGTTTGTTTTTTTTAAAATGGAATATACAAATAAGTGTTCGGGAAATACCTGACCACAATTTAATTACTAATCGGAGACGTCGGTATGTGTCCCACTCTCAATTGCAATTTAGTTTAGTTTATTTATCGAGAAGTATAATCAAGAAATAAATTCTATAAGAAACTCAACCCCCCCGTATGATCAGACATAAGAATAGAAAATGATTTTGAAGTTGAATGTATATAAAAAAATTATTGCTTTTGGATTATGAACAAAGTTAGGAACATTCCAGACGAGTATTTGCGTCCTTTAATAATTTTGTCATATCCGTAATGTTAAATTCTAGGGGAAAGTTTTTATTTATTTTATTTGATTTTAAACTTGTTAATATTTCTGTTTTGAAGTCGATTTCATTTTTGTTTTTATGGTTGCAAAAGAAACGATCGCTCGGCAATAAATCTCGTAAATTAGAGACCACAGTTTCGCTCTTTTTGTTGGCGCAAGAATTCATTCGGAAACGTCTCTGTCTTGTTAGATTTGGCGTGTGCACTCATTATCGCATTCTTTGCAAAAAAAAAATGGTATATCTTCTAGGAATGTCAGAAACATTCCGCACTTTGATGATAAATGATAATAAAGCATGGACGACGGCCGCGGAAGCCTTCAAGTTATTAAACAGTCGTATTAAACTGACAATGGGGCCTATTCTGTATCAAAAGCGTTAAATTTAAAGGGCTGTTAATTTTTGTTGCTACGGTAACAACCAATCACAGAACTGTATTTTAAGTTTTACAGTAGTATTAATGAAGTTTTTTTTTTTCTTTTATCACATCTTACTGCACACTGTTTCAACCACTGTTTTCGAATTTGGAATTTTCCAAGCAGAGAAAAACTAGTTTATCACTTAAATACAATTTTTTCACACGAGTCTTTGAAAAGTACGAATTTAATAACAGTATAAGAATTGATTGGAGGGAAAAAGTTGATTACAAATGGCCTTGAAGATTCATATACACTAACGTACATAATAATTTAAAAAAAAAAAACTGATGAAAAGAAACTAGTCTTATCCACTTTCTATATTACTTTTCTCTGTATCTATATTTATCGGGTGCAGAAGTTAAAAATAGTTGTTTGTGGTGATGTAAGTGTCTATCACCGGGAGAACCTGTGGGCGGAGCTTATCTGCCTGTACTGCTTATGTAACACGAGTCACGTGACAAGTTCTTTTCAAGCTGCGAGACCCCTACAATTTACTTTAATAACATTGTGTCCGTCTCTTGAAGCGATACCGGTTGTTGAATGTATCCGAGAATAAAGGAACTGAAGATAACTGAAGATTAAAATGTTTGAAGAGCGAACAGGATACCACTATGTCACAGATTAATATATTGTAGCTGCTAAATTCTCGATACTATTTGCCGTACGGTGTTTTATCAGTTTTTTTTTTTTTTAATTTTAAAATAATTCGCAGTCTTATACGTTTTATTTATTTATTTATTTATTTATTTTTTTTTGATAATCTACAAGATCAAATTTTGGATAGTTGGGTCAGAAGAATAAATGAAATAAACGCTTTTTCTTGAATTAAAAAAAAAACTGCCAAAATATATGGGGAAACTCCTAGTTATAATTAATTGCGCTCGTAGCACAGTAAAAATTTTTATTTCCACCTTCGTAGTAAATGACATTTTATTTTCACCTTCTCAGTAAATGACCTTTTACAGGTCAATTTTGTTGTTTATGGTAACCAAGTAATAAATTTCCAGTAAAGATTAATTTACAAAGCTTGACATGTATATAACTATTACAAGTTCATTTTGTTGTTTATGGTGACCAAGTAAACGACAATTTACGGGAACAGACCCGTAATATTTTACGGGCTGGTATAAAAGACCTGTAAAATTTTACAGGCATGTAGAAATGCTGATTATTTGTTTACATCACCATGACTAAGTCTAGCTATAAATAACGCCTTCTATAAAAAAAAAAGAAAATTATAGTAAATTTATTAAAAATCGCCATGTGAAGGTGAAAATAAAAGTTTGTACGCGACACGCTTTGCAATTAATATTTAATAGGCTCACTGGATTACACAGGCTTAGAGCTCGCCCGTAATGATTAATTTACAAAGCTTGACACGTAAATAACTATTACAAGAGTATTGCTGAAGGACTCGGTTCTTGAAGCAGTCATTTTTAAAATTCATACGGAACTCCCATCCTCACATGTGTATTTTTCAATAAATAAAATGCATAAGATATTCAAAATGGTTCACACATTTTGCCGGACCCCCCTACTTCGAAGGAATTTTTATTTAACGTCAAATTGACAACACTTTTTTACGAAACTGTGACTTGTTTGAATATCTAATCAGCCAATTTAGTATTTGCGGCAATATTAATCAACAAATACGTTTGAATTTCTTTAATGAAAACAGAAGTCATAGGTGCAAAATAATAGTCATATTTGCATAATTATCGCATCATTTATTATTCTTTGGAATTTACACAATTTATGATTAAATCGAATGTCCGACGCAAAGTTATGTTCTTTCTGTGCATTTTCCAACGTACTTATCTTTTCTAAAGCAGTTAAACAGATATTTTATGTAAAGGTCTGTATTCTGTATTCGTTTCTAAAGTTAGGGTACCTTGATGTAATTGTTATTTAACTTGTCATTTGTGTTAGTAATTTATGGTTGTTCTAGTTTGATGAATTGTTCACAGTAATTTCTCACTAAGTTACTAGATTAGAATGAACATACAGGTATAGTTTTTCTACTTCATAAAATTGGTCGTGGCAAAAAAAACTATAAAAAGATAAACGTTAATCAAACCTAGGCACCCTACGTATAGTAGCACGCATTTTATCAAGACATGGTTTATACTGCAATTTAAGCGAGAAACTGCATCTTGATAAAATGCATGTTACTTATACACTCTCTTTCAAAGCTAGCCAAAATAAGCTGCGATGTTAAGGAGAAGATTTCAATAAGGTTCAGTTTCGCATAGTTTTATTGTTTTGGAAAGCACTGCAAGTTAAGCTTTAGTTCCGAAAAAAATGGGCCTTTTTCATTTAGTTTTATCAAATCAATTTCATTTCATCGCTTGCTTGCTCAAATGAATCATAATTGATAATACTCGTACGTTTCATTTAAAACATGAAGGCAGTAGGGCCGGTTCAAAATAAGATAAGTATGTCTAGTCATCGCGTTTTGCGTCCCAGCTGCTGCTAGCTAAGCTTCTGTTAAACATTTGCATAATTTATCATCCCACTGGTCGTATGTACTTGTCTTTGAAATTAAAGGATGTAAGCACCTTTTTGTGTAACAGACCTCGCCTTTGTGTTCGATATGCCCTTCGTCATGATGTGAAATTAAAAATTATTAGATGTGGACACAAAAACGTTGATTTATTCAGATAATATGTTTATTACATTAATAACCATCAGCAGTTCACACTTGATATGATGATAGTTCATTTAAAATTCCATAACTGCTACCAAATTTGAGATAAAAATCTCACTTACACCTAATTAACTTAGCCGCTCGACAGCACTTTAAAAACTAACGTCGACTTTATCACATTCTAGATATTCCATATTTTCTATCTGTGAAAAAATCAGGTTCACCTAAATCATTGGAAAATTACGGTAGACTGGTATCAGCTGTTTGTATGTATAAGTACGTTGGAGTGCGGAGGATGATGTAAATTCCCTGGCTAATGCGTCAAACTCTTTACACCATAAAAAACTGGTATACGATTCAAAATAAAATTTTCCATATCTAATTGGATGTATGAAATAAATTATATGCTTTTAATACATTCAAACAGCAAAGGTGTTCTTAATCTAGGTTTGACTTGTTAAGTTATTTTCAGTGAAGTATACGTTCAGTAATCATTCCGAAGGGAAAATCAATATCGTTAACCAAGTGCTCTCTCTGATGGTGTCTGCATGTTGGATACTGTAACTATTAATCCAAAGCATGCCATGCGACTCTGAATTACGTACAGTCTCTAAAGTGTGTTTATTTTTCTGTGAACCTTCTCAATAAGGCAAGGATGTCGCATCACTGCGAAGGGCAAAACACGTTGGTAAGTACGACAGATCGGTCTTTACGAGATGTCTCAGACACTTCCCGATTTTGAAAGAAAGATGACGCAAGTGAATACACAGCTACGTCACCATTGCGTTGAGAATTATTGATCGTTGTAAGTGAAACAAGTCATACTTGAAATCAAGGTTAATTGTTAGAAAAAAAATATCAATGAAGTTTTGGTAAAAGTAACACCATTCGAAGGATGACACAGTAGAGTGTCTACGTGATACTTCAATCAAGGTCAATTGTCAAGCAAAAATGTCAATGAAGTTTTGACATAAGTAACATCATTCGAAGGATGACACGGTAGAGTGTCGGATAAGTCCAAGATTATAATCTCTGATTGTTGGTCGACATTTAATACAAAAATTGCTTGATAAGAGCCGAAAACATATCTGATTTAAAGACTTGTAGATTTCCATAGTCGAGAATGCGCTTGTTTCTAGTGAAGACGTAAAACATAATAATTCAACTAATGAAAATAGAAACAGAGAAAAAGAAATGATTCCGATCGAAGAAATTCCAGAGAAGTTCTGTGATAGACCATGACCATGGTAATCACTAAACTGGAATGAGGCCACCAAAGCAAAACCAGAAATTATCAGAAATCAGATTATTCAAAGTCAAACTCATGACTAAATATGGTTCACGGTCAAACTAATGACCAAAGGGCTATATCCATTGCAAATAAGTACGTCTATGAGCCATATGCACTACTACTCGAAGAGAATATCCGGAGTAGGCTACCAATTAGAAATCAAATTAGGTAAAAAAAAGTTGATCCGAATTGCTGGAATCGAAAATTCGATACTTAACAGTTTTGACTTGAAGAATTTTTCAGCAGAAGACTGTATATACCTGGAAATGGAAAAAACGTTAAACTACATCAAAGATCAGGAAGTATAATCGAAAAGTTTGGTTCGGTCGGTTGACTGGATGCACACCAATTCGTATTTAGTTTCAAACAAAATATACCCAACTGCTGGTGATATAAAAAAAAATATTCAAACGTGGAAACGACATCATAAAATGAATTGCTCATTGATCGTCCAGACCATTCGCGGTAAATCTGCGGAAATTGTGCTTATATGTACAACGACGCTCAACTTAAATGATACCTTTTGACAACTTCGAAGCCCTATGTTCTTAAGAATGTGTTTCGCATGTAGGAGGACCATTTAAGTTGAGCGCCGTATTACGTAATAAGTACCAATTCGTACAATGCCAGTTTAATTTATATCGGAGCCACAGTAAACAATCAATAGGTAGTAGTGCGGGCGTTCGGAACATGCACGCATCTGCGAGAAATATTTTAATTTTAATCTCATGCTGAAGGATTAAACACCGTTCTCTCTCGCGCATTGATATTTAATTATTAGAACCGTTTTTTTAGCTGTCGCTCTCGCAATTGATCTCGCGCTTTCATGTACAGTGTGGTTCATTTTTGGTGGTTTTACAGAGTTTCTCGGTTATTTATAGGAATAGAAGAAAATCGTTGTCGCGACCCAAAGCTACTTTTTCGACAAAAACACAGTGGGAAAAACAAAAGTTAGCTATCTCGATTCGTTCGGGAAATATCGGTCGAAAACGAATTTTTTCTAAAAATTATTTTTCACAATATCTCACTTGTTTGACAAGATATTTAGAAAATTCAAAAACTATTTTATTCAGCAATGAACGTAGATTTCACTGACGTTATTACCTTCTGTAGAAATTGCATCAGTTCTGCGAAACAGACTATAACTTTCTAATTTTAAATGGGAACCGCAGTTGGCTATGACACAAATAAATAGCTTGTTTAATGAGGTTTTCAAAAATATAAAGTTTGATACAATTATTTTTACAAATAATAAAGATACTAATTATTTTTTTGTATTTCGGTAGCTAACAAGTCACCCATGGCAACAAAAACAAAAAAGTAGTTCAGCTTTTTCCACAAAAAAGTGAATTATTATTATTAAGTAAAACAGCTAACTTAATTCAATAAATAAATAGCTTCATGTATCTATTAGATACTGACATAAAACCACAAGTATGTAAAAATGAATTAAATCCATTTAAACAGTTCTGTAATTATTAAAATGAACAGCTAAGAGATTTTTATATATATTTTAAATTGTATTGATTAGTATGTTTCTTTGAGAAATTATTGAAGGGTCAGATATTTCTTAAGTTTAAAAATGCTTTCAAGAACTTTTGTATATTAATAAATTTTATCACGGGTAAAAGTGAAATAAACACATCTAAGAATTTTTGGTAATTCAAAATTTAAGATTTAATAATTTCAAAGGAGCATATAATATATAATTCTTCAAAACTGCATTGATAATTAATTCATATTTATATCACTCCTACTTTTATGAGTTCTCTAACAGCATTATGCATTTCCAGTTATTTATTTATTTGATTGCCTGTATTATTTATTCTAAGAATGGATTTTTAAGGAAAACAACTGAATTTTCTTTTGTTTCTAGTCTCATAGATAGCTTGATAGGTACTGCAAAGTAATGAAAGTTAGAATCTTTGTTATTAAAAAAAATAATTACATCAAACTTTATATTTTTGAAAACCTCATTAAATAAGCTATTTATTTGTCTCATAGCCAACTGTGATTTCCATTTAAAAGTAGTAAGTTATAGTCTGTTTCTCAGAATTCGTGCAGTTTCGACAAAAGATAATAACGTTAGTAAAATCTACATTCATTTCTGAATAAAATAGTTTTTGAATTTTCAAAATATCTTGTCAAACAACTGAGATATTGTGAAAAAGAATTTTTCGGAAAAATTCGTTTTCGACCGATATTTCCCGAATAAATCGAGATAGCTAACTTTTGTTTTGCCCAAACGAAAACGACTTTCTTCTATTCCTATAAATAACTGAGAAACCCTGTAAAACCATCAAAAATGGTCCACTCTGTACATGTCGACGCACAGCCGTGTGCTCTTGTGGCATCATCTAATATATCGTTCACCGTGGTCGAAGCTGAAACCCATAACAGCGATTATTTCAACAATCGTTATCAAACGTTTAAGCTTCTTGGCTTAAAGTTAAACTGGAATTGTACAACTGGGAATGAGGTTGCCTTTTCAACCGCAAGTTAACTTTAACTTTTAGCTTCATACCAAAAGAAAATAATTGTTTACTGCAGGAATACACCGAAAACTGAAGTTAAATGACAATAATGGCAATAATATACCTAAGTTAGGTTTAATATGGTAAAATTTCTCGTTTCTATTTTAGAAAATAAAATGAAAATTAAGAACTAGTACTTGATCACACAATTTAAATTTAATTTTTAAACTAATCCTTTTCAATAGTATTCAAAACAATCACGCAAAATATAGCTTTTCGTTTTTAATAATAACGCGTCTTATATTTTTGCAAAGGTAAAAACATGTTTCGACTGTAATAAAACAATACTGTTCCATTAATAAAATCATTTGAGTTCTGGCTCAACCTGTATATGTATGTATGCAGTGGTAAACGAGCTAATTTTATCCACTGGAGAACAAACTTGACCTATACCTACATTCGCGCAACAAAGTATATTTGTAAACAACTTCTGTCGTTATTAGGATGGAGTTAAAGTTACACTTTGCAAAAGTGATCACAACTTTTTAATCATGGGACATAACACATTAAACCTTTGCATTATATGAATACAATACAAACAATTATTAAACCTATTTAATTTGTGGACGTTTGTCCCGGTAATCAAATAGTAAATAAATAACTACCGAAAATCACTTTGTGTTATTAAATAATTTTCAACACGCTGTACGTGTTTGTTAATAAGCAACAGAATACACGCGAGTTCCTTTTAAAATCACAACAACAAATTTGATTTATAAAACATGAATGTAATAGCAAACAGAAAACGCCTGACGAAACAGGCGCGACGCTAATTTTATTAGTGTATGCAAGTATAACGCTTATGCAATCGTGCAGTGTAAATATGTAGTAAAAAAAAAAACATGCAACACTTACGCAACATACAATATGAAACAATAGTTAATAATACTAAGCGCGAAAACGTCCTTTCAATAAAATTGTTTACTCATCGTGCAATCGTTGCCGCTTCGCTTGTATTTATTTTTATCTGTACGGAGCTGTGACACATGGAAATTTTTGATAATTATAAGTAAACAATCATTTGCATATTTGCGCCGTGCTTTTATTATCATCCTGTAATTGCGAAGGTGGATATGAATTAAAAGAAAAATTCTTAAACTACTTAAATTATGACGCATATATACCTGTGTCCACCAAATGTGATTTTCCTCTTACGCATCATATTTAAATAGAACAATTAAATAGAACAAGATTTACATTAGAAATTTTATTTAATTAAATATTTCAGACGTTAAAAAATTGCATTGGACACAGGTTCAGCTGTATCGACGTATGTAGAGGTTGGCTACTTTCATACGATTCCCAACCGTTAAAAAAAAAAACAAAATTCTTAATGTGTGTACATAATAAAATGTACAATGTGTTAGCTGAATAATTTAAAGATCATAAGTGCTTTTTAAATATATAAATAAATCTATACTCCATTTTTAAGTATATATTTATAATGTGTTACACAACTAGCAGACGACAAAAAAATTCAAAGTTCACCACAATCGTTACGTAATAACTAAAGCTCGGATATTCCTAGGATATGTGATAAAAATCGGTATAAAAATAAACAAAGCAGCGACGTAGATTTCAACGTCGCCGCTGAACGATTTATATGCCCGAGGCACTCTCACCATCGCGCTCATTGCATCAGAAGCAATCGTTTCATGTAAATTACGTGTGTAACATAATTGCTTTTATAGTTTCTTTCGAATTAATAATTATGAAAACATTATAATTCTTTAATGCAACTTTTAAAAAGACCGGCATAATACATTTAATTCATAGCAGTTACGGCGCCGTCACTGGAAAAAGAACGCGCGCTCATTTGGGAATGATTCGGTTATGTTAACCAAGTTTTTATATCCAGTCAACCAGAACTGTAGTGGTTACTGCGTGCCGTTTAGACATCTCGGGCTTCAACTGGTTTATTGTTTTGTTTTTACAGGGCAAACGCGTTAAAGATTCGAAATTTTTCCGACTATGACCGCTTCATCATATTAGTGTATTTAACTAGACCTTCTGCCTAAAATCCGCCTAAGTCTGGTAATAACAAATTGCTGCTTTATTAAAATAAAGAAAAGAACGCAAATAACTGACACTAATAGGAGAGCCACATTAATTTACAACTTCGCGTCTTCTGCCTATCCAAAAAAATAAAAATAATAAATAAATAAATTATAGGGTACAAAACATTATGAAGGAATACAATTATTTCAAAGCACATATCCAAAAAGCTTCTTTCAAATTCCCGTTCAAACAGTTTCAATAAAATGGCAAAAGTGGAAAGAGCTAATGAAAGATATTTTGAACATGTACTTCCACGTTATTTTATTTTTTTATGGTATTTTATTTCCTAAATTTATTAATTATTGTTTAATGAAAATGCCTTTACAAACTATGCTTTTCCCCAAGAATATTTAAAGAGACTGGTTTAAATTTCTTAATTATTTTTCTTTCATTATTAATTTCCCCAAAAAAAATAAATAAATAATGACAAAGGTAATACGGGGGTTATTTGATTAATTAAATATCAATTTGGAAATTGCTAGTACAAAAAAAAACTGTGGCATATGGAAATCCTAAGAAATACAAGAAACTCATTTTTTAATTTTTTTTTATTTTATTTTATTTATTTTTTTTTTTCATAAAAGAACACTACGTCCATCAATTCATTATTTGTGTAAGCGGCATTCATAATAATGCACCGAGCAGGGACTGTTATGACAGTCTTTTACCTTAACTCAATGGCGCAGCAACAATTTTGGCCAAATTTTTAGTAATTTTTATCTCGAAAACTACAGGGTTTTTATTAGATTTTTTTGTCGATGACTTCAACTCACCATCACCAACTACCAATTTTTTTTTGTACTATCAATTCTCAAACACCCGGTATACAGGGTTGTAACAAAAATATAGGCCGTTGCTTCACGGATGTATTCTAGGGGAGAGTGGGGCAAAACCGGGTGGTATTTTATTTTTCATGCATAGATCCATCTGTATCAACTAAAAATAAGGAAAAATGCTATTATAGAGGTCTTTGGGCGACAGTTGGGCACATTTTTATCATGTTCGTTGAGTTGAGTGTGTTAGATCATGAAAATTTTTTTTTCAAAAAAAGTCAAAACGTTTTTTTTTTCTGAGATGGTGAAAAAACAAATGCCTGTCCAGTTTTTGAAACTTTCAATTGTTTTTAACTTTTTTTAATGGAACGTGATCCAAACTGTCAAAATTGTTTTAACTGTTTTTATTAATGTTCTTTTTTTTTATTTAGTCATTAAAAATGTGTCAAATATCCAAAAGCCGGATACGTTAAAATGTCTAAAATCATTTACTAAATAATTTAATTTATAAAATAATAAACTTAGGAAAATAAACTTTTAGAGACGCGATAATTAAAAAGCAATATATTCTATTAAAAAATTGAAAAACTATTGAAAACGTCGAAAACCAGAGGGTCATTTATTTTTTCGATATTGCCATAAAACCAAGAGGCAAGGGAAACTTCTATGTTTTAAGGTATTTTGTGAAATCTCAAATAAAAACGTGGGGATTGCAGACATTTGCCTCGAACACATAGATTTATTTAATAAATAATTCTAAAAAAAAATAGTTGTCTTTGGGAGACAATATTTTAGAGACACAATCAATTTGACGTCCCAAATGCGATATGCGATTTAAAAAAAAATTGTTTCACTAAAAACAATTAAAAAGAACTAAAAATCTCAGAAACTTGACAGTAATTTGTTTCTCCTATGTTGTCACAAAAGTGAATAGAAAATGACCCTAAAACTTTTATATTTTAAGTTACTTGAAAATAATTCATATAAGGAAGTTTTTCGTAAACAGACCGTATAGCATATGTTTACATGAACTTTTTTCTTTACGTTGACCTGAAGAATACGTCTGTGAAGTAGTGACCTACATGTTTGTTACACCATGTATATCGAGGTATCTACAATGTATAGTTTCTGTTTGATTAGATTTTACGAGCAGGTATGTATTACGCTAGTAAATAGTTGGTGTTAGTAGTAACTTGAATGAAACAGAATGCAATAGTTTTTGTTGAATATAAACTTGACTTCTAAGACTATAAAAAAACGCGAGTCTTCTGGGTAATATAAATTATTGTGTTATTGTACAAGAACAAAACCGTTTTTAATATATTACATCATTTACGATGCGGTAAACATCGATTCAAAGATCGTATCACATAAAAAACAGATTAATGATTACGTTATTAGATACTTCTTTCTAATAACTGTCATTAAAATAAAATATTTGATTGCAATTGACCATTAAATTATTTGCCATTAGATTGTAACTAAATTTATTGCGATCTGTATCTAAACTACTTAATTGAAATTAAATTTATGCAATTGCACAAGTTCACAGAGAAGAAATATGTTATTTTTTAAGGAAGTATTTACTTTGGTATATTAAATACATCTCATGATCTCATGTTTATTCTTTGTTAAAATATTTTAATAAGACAGGAAATATACTACAATACTGAATACTTTTGAGGATTGTAAAGTATTTCAAGGTTATAAATCTGCTCAATTAAACCTTGTTTAAAATTTTCATAGTTTGTAAAAAAATTGTGCATAATTAGCTAATTAATGTGGATATTAATTTTCATCAAGGAAAGGCTGCTGCATCTTTGCAAAAAATTATATACTTTCTAGGAATGTCTGGAATTTCCCGGAGTGTAGTGATTACAAGCCTGACAGTAAAATTCCAAGCAAGGTTCGATAATTGTTCAAGAGATCGAAAATATACTACTTTACATAATCCAAAATTTATTTGATCTCATACTATTTTATCAATTATAGTAATTATCCATAAACAAATTTAGCTGTGCATGCTTTACGAATTTCAGATTAAAATGCGTGCACAATTTAAATACGCTGAATTTATTCAGTCATCAACCAAAGCGACAACAAACTTTCAGTACTTAAAATTTAATCTTACTTTAATTTAGTCTCGGTAAAAGTTTGATGAAATATGTATCAACTCCCGATGCATTTTTAATGATTATCCCTTTTTGTGAGAAAAACAATTAAACTTTTTGTGCGGAGTTTCAGAACTTCCAGATTTATAACTTCGCTCATACTTCGGTATAAATTTTTAACGAATTAAACTTTTTACAAGAACACAATTTAAAGTTTGTAACTCTTTTTGAAGCGCTGACATTTTTGTTAATTTCGGATGTTGTTTCTGTACAAAGTTTCTATCGCTGCGCTGGCCTCTTTTTAACGAGAAAAAGCACCGACTTAACCGTAAATTTTCTTTCAGATTACCATCCTTATTTATATTCTAATTGTTAATGGGATTCACTGCCAATTTTTTCTTAATTAAATTAAATAAAGCAAATATAAAATTTAAATTCAATTACAAAAAAAAATCACCGCAGACCATCAAATTCAGCAATGTTTGAAAAAAGTTTCAGGTTTGCAGACAATTTAACAGTAATTAATATATACACGTACTTATTTAAAGAAGTGAAAAAACGCTTCCTAACAAACTAGTCAAAAACGTTTTGTAAAAAATTATTATCGCTTAATCAATGTGGGGGCAGCCTAAATATCACATTCGAGATAATCAACAGTTTTGGTTCCAGTCAATCTGCTTCTGTCACGAGTATGTTCCGCCTCTTATCTTAAATAATATATGATTCATAAAATTCCATATCTTGGGCGGCAGAAATCAGAAATTGCTAATCTATAGCCTTCTCGTATGATAGAATCAATGCCCTGAAATAGATATCTATTACATTCATGTCAGCCAAACAAATTTTATTGCAGATGTCGCCCACTTGTCAACAAGTTGTTGAAAATCAAAACATTCATAAGTTGCATTATGCTTCCAAACCTCTCACGTTTTTGAGGAGTTTTCGTATATACAAGGTGATATAGGATGACGGGTACATAAACGTGTCTTGGAGATGGCTTATTAGTAGAGGTCAACTGCAACTAATTTAGCCAAATACACATTACAAAAACTAAATTGAGCTTTTTTAATGAATTTTTAACACTTAATATACTGAAAGAGGACGCTCTTTTAACCAACACACAAAAAGCAACTTTGAATGCACGGTACCAAATGTTTATATTACGGCACGGCATCGGTACGCTAAATGAATAACAACTTCTAACTGACCTGGGCGAATGTGTAATAATAGTTCGACTGCACCCCACCTGGCGCTCGGGTGCTTTCCCTCAATCTAAAAAATTTCCTAGAATTCCATCATATGCATAGGACCAAGGTGTTATAGACTTGCCCCGACTTTTATTTTTGTGTATTTAGTGATTGTGTGACACACTTTGTGCGTTTCTGTTGCTAAAAATAAAAACGAAAGTTCTTGAACCTAAGCAATTCGAAATTATGCTGCAATACGTATGCTGGAAACAAATGTAAATGAGGTATGAGATCGGTAACAAACGCCTCATGAATCTGAATTGAGCAGTGAGAGCATAACTGTAAAATTAAATCGCCACGGTATTAACAAACGGAAAACTTTCTACGGTATGTTGTACATAGGTACGGTACTTCACATGTGTATTTAACTTATAAAACTCCAATTTATCAGAATTTATTAGCAAATATTGAATGATATCCACATGATTTCATATTAAAGTTTAAAAAATTGCATTAAAAGTTATAATATTCTCATCATTCATATAATTAGGTACATATTTCAATTTTAGTTTAGATTGATTTTTTATTTCTGTAAACATTTAAGAAGAGATTATTTGATTATAGTTAACAAATAAATATGAATTAAGCATGAACAGACTAATTAGAACTTGCGTTACGATGGCTATACATACATTGGTCCTTGCATTGCGGAGCTTGAGCAATATCCGAAGTCATTCTAAAGTCAGCTACACACTTTCGGTTTTAACTTTAAGGTTAACCACAGGGTTAACACACGTTAAGTTTTAACCAGAGTTAAGTTTGGTTCAGTTAAAACTGAACGTGTGCAGCTAGCTTAAATCTGGTCATAACTTATTAGTTTGCGTCAATAAAAAAGGAAAAAGATTTTTTTTTTTCGTTAACTCTAAATTTAGCTCAACAGCATAAATTCAACTGCATCACTGATTTTGATATTTTAAATATTTTAAGAAAAAAGTGGAATATAGCAATTTCCTTATAGTTTGAAAATAAGACGATGAATATTTGCTTTCGTACATAAAATAAATTAAGTCACGTTAATATTTTTATGTAAAATGATTGACAGTAAATAAAAGAAATTTCTTATATATCTATTATTATAGTATCAAATCATTTTTGGAAAAACTAGACCTTAGTTGCCTACTTAATTTTCAAAATTCATTTAAATTGAAACTCAAACAGAAATCGAAAAATCCATTTCAATCAAAACCAACTTGCAACTTGCAAATTTTTTTATTCTATAAATAAATTAGTTAATTAACAGCCATTATATGTAGTCCGTTGATATAATTAAGGTCGTTTTACACATAAGCAACGCAATGCAATGAAAATTATAACATAACCTTAAATCTTCGCCGCAACTTTATATTTAAGCATTCGATGTGTAATTGCAATGAATGGCAGCAATTTCTGAGTGTAAATATTTATCATATGTTTGAATGCTCTTACTGAAATTATCATTGTTTACAGACATTTACCAATGAGCATGCGCGCAATAGAAATTACGACTTGCTGCAATTTAAATAGCATCATGTAAACTGACCTTAACAATTTTTTTTTTTTTTCAGTTCAGCGCTATAATCATTTCCTGAATAAAACGGAAGTAATCGTAAACAAAATTAAACAAAACATTTTAAACAAGAATATAAATCGGATTGTTCAAATAAAAAGAAAGTTTAGTCGAAGCTAGTTTGAATTTTTTTTGGAACTGTTTACTTTTGCTGCAAAAATTCTTTAAAATGCACACAATACGAACGCCACAGCTGATAAATTCAAGGTGAATATAATGAATCAATAACCATTTAATCACAGGCAGCTCCTCAACATATTAGCTTTTGAATTATGTATGTAGGTTATATGGTACAGGTACGCTCATTAATAATGCTCTGTGTAATTTATTTCATAGAGCATTTATGGTTTCAAGAAAGGTAAATTCGAAAGATGTTATAATTTTAATAATACCTACACATTTGTGATAAATAGTTCAAATGATCACTAAAAAAAAAGAAAATAAAAAAGCCAACACAGGTGTTAGCTGTCACAATAATCTACAAGTGTTTAATTTATAAAAGTATTCAACTTGGTTTAAAAAAAAAAAACTACCTACGAATACTTCTGTCAAAATGACAAACAGCTATCAATACGCCATGCTAGTTTATTTTAAAACTAAAGAATAAAACGGCGATGATCTATTTGCTCGTTTCAGAAAAAAATTAAAAATAATATGAAGTCTAGCATGGTCATTCATCTTGAGTCGTCTTACGCCTCGTTGTCCATGTACGGAAATGAAATTTGTTCGGAAAAAGTCCTACACCAATCACCAATTCCTATGGCCATGTCATCTGGTGCTAGGCCATGACCTCAAATTGCGTTTCTGGCTTCTAAACCTTCTCGACATTAGTCATTGATCTTTTTATCACAAACATCATCACTGAAATTAATGTGATTGATCCCACCCAATATCTGATCCAGGTCGTTTTATAAAACAGCATTAAAGATGGACGTCAACAAGGTCGGTAGAAATGAAGGTTAAATTATGTACTGTTCGAATGAACACCTTTATCTGAGATCTCTTACCCAATGCACCCCGATTTACGACCTACCCTTATTGCAGTCAAGGGTGTCTCAATCAAAACCTGTTGTTAAGGCGAAGATCTTTATATTCACAAATTTCCCAAGGTCATCAGTTCTAGGACAATGATCCTGGAATGCTTTCTTCATCCCAGGATGTTGATATCCGAAGCATCTCGGAATGGTTGCATTGTCAGTACAAATGACGAGCAATTTTACGGAATGAGAAACCAGTTTTGTTCTTATTTTATCCTTTTCAGAGTCGGACGAAACTGTTTCTGGGCAATTTTAGATTTTTTATATTATTTAATACAGTATGTACAGTTGAAAAAAAAAAACTCGCAGCAATCCATGGAAAATTAACGTGCGTCTTAACTTGGTTGTCCACTTTCTCACTGACATTTGTTGAACATAACCCTCAAATTATTCATCTTCAGTTTTCACGTTAAATATTCTATTCGGCAATCTATTCTCTACGGAACTTTTGCCAATTAGTAACTTTCATAATATACTTCAGTCATCGTGGTGTACATTAATTGGTAATATTGCATTTTTTATTATATAAAATTGAGGTTATTTTCTGCGCCAAGTGACAGTTGTAAATAAGAGAGTATGGGCTAAGACATACCACTGTTAATCGTTGTCATTTCAAAACATGCTAGTTTTTTTTTTTCAACAATACATACGTTAAAACCTTCAGCACAAAAATATTTTTGTCACTATCAACAATTAAAGTGAACAAGTAGGTAATTTACACAAAAATTCTGTAATTTTAACCTTTCCATTTTTTTTAAAGGACCTATAGCAACATTTTAATATTGGTTGTTTCTCTCAGCAAATACAGGTAAAAGAATAAGACTTTACAATGCACTCGAAGTTAATTAAGCATGCGCTAGAAAAATCAAATACCCAAAGGTGATTAAAACTACTTTCTGCTTTCCGTCTAGCGAATTTTTACCTTTGAATACTCAACATCAGCTGACAATGAAACTGATGACAACCGATGTTTATATTTGAATTTTCTACGATTAGCAGTTTTTTTTTTTACGAAATCAGCACATATTTTAGAATACTACCTTCACGTGCACTTCAGTAACGTTCTTTGATTTAAAAAAAAAAACATAAAAAGTTTAAAATCTACGTCCTTAGAACGGGTACTTGATTTCTAGTAAGCGGACGAAGAGATTTTTGTATGAAGCGGCACATTAATTCATTTCCGATCACAATGCAACGGGCGTTCATTTAGAAAATGGGTCAAGAAGGCCGTGGTTTTCTCTTTCAAACAAGAACGCAGAGCCTGTCGTGTAAATTAATTCATAAAAATTTGAGGATTCGCAGCACAGGGTTGAATGTCAAAATGCTGCTTCGCCAACATTTGGCCACTACGGACATAACTGCAGGTCGTGTAGAATCGATAGATGCTTTAAAAAATGTATTATCTATCTAAATAACTAGAAAAATTTTGTGCAAATCGTTTTTGATTGCATTGAAAACCTCGAGCAGCCTCTGTACTGCTGTTTCAGCCCTACTTGGGGCTTCTTCGGCAGAGACGTAGCTCGACATTCCCGCTGCAAACAAAAACGACTTGCCCAATTTATTCGCAAATGCGATGTAAGAGTGATGAACAGATAAAATAGCGACATCTTACGATCGCTTTTCGACCTACTGCAATGTCAGGTCAAAAAGCGATCGTAAGATGTCGCTATTTCATCTGTTTATCTAAATAACGTCATTGCAAACATAACCTCTGACTGTCAAAATTCGACGGAAATACGTTAACAATGACAAAACACACAACCAGTCGACTTGACCCGTTTTCTTTTGCTATTTGTACCTCAACGATTTTTGATTGTCTTAATTTTGATATTAATTCCGAAGAAGAAACTGTCGGTTATAATTTGCATAAAATATTATTTTTAAACACTGTAGGCTATTGGTTATATTTGATTTTTTTGACTGCATGGATTCCAACTACAAGAAAAAGATAAGTTTCGAACTAAAATATTTCAATTTTGAAAATTTCGTTTGAATTTCCAGCCTCATTAAATAATCAACAAGATATAAGTGCGTTGATATTCATGAATGGCATAGTTTAATTTGTTCGAAAAGAAGTTTAAATATAGGAGCTCATTATTCCATTCCAAATCTAAGAATTATTAATAATAATGATATTTAAAATTAATAAATCATAAGTATGTACGACGTAATGTGTATGTGATTAGTTAAAACGTTACTTACAGTTGAAAGTAAAAAAAAAAATAGTAGACCAAAACAGTTTCCTGTAATTATTATTTCTCGAAATGGTATTGATTAAAGACGAATTCACAGATTTTACCAAAGCCTTAAGCTCCTTGAATTTGAAAACTTCCGAATTTTTTCAATGTCATCTGTAAAGTCGTCTTTAATCAATTTACAATTCATTAGTTTCCTTGTAACAATAGGAATAATTGTTTTATAATTGTTACTACGGGAATAAACAGGAGATTAAAGTTAAAAACTGAGATTGAGTTTTGACTGAGTTTGCTCAGTCAGTTTAATTTTAATCTTCGGTCTGTTCCCATAGAAACTTTTTTTTTATAATTGTTTTCATGAGAATATACAGGAAATTAAGTTTAAACTGCAATTGAGAAAACGGGTCTTAAGGGTCGTTTTCTCCGTCATAGTTTAACCGTAATCTTCAGTTTATTCCCACGGGAACAATTGTTTTTATAATTGTTACCATGGGAATAAACAGGAGATTAAGGTTAAACTGAAATTAAGAAAACGGGCCTTAGCACCACTTTCAGTTAAAATTGAAGCTTCAGTTAACTTCATAGAAACGATAGTAACAATAATTAATTCCATGGAAAATAATCGCCCGTGAAAATTAATCTACAGTGGTGCAAATGAGGCGTAATCGTTAGTATAACTTTTAATTAAGTCGAGACATGAAATTTTTATTTTAATTTATTCCGTGCTCCTCCAAAAACGAAGTTGTTACAGAGTTATTTATAGCAAGCAAGAGAAAGTATTTCGTGTTTATCAAAGGGTACTAGAGAAATCTCTGAACATGACACAGTTTTCAACCTAATTAATCTTAGAACAAATTTATTAATCTGCATACTTAAGTAAAAAAGACGTCTTCTAAAACTCTAAGTAAATAAAAATACATATTCAAGTGCTTGCAAATAAGTTCACGGAATCTTTTGTGAGACTGTACGCAGATACTTTCATTTGGCTTTCATGCAAGAAGCAGAGACATAACGATCACTACTCAACCAAATGCGGGTCATTGCCAGCCGGTGTGCTTTTATACTTTACACAATAAACAATTTACCGCACAGTTCAGTCGCTGTGGGCACAAAAGAAAGTACAGCGGACTTGTTAAACCACGGCATGTCAACTAAATAAAACCAAACAAAAAAAAAAAAAAAAAACTAAACGCGAGCAAAAGTAACAATAAACTTGGTACAAAAGTTTTCCATAAACAAGAACAGGAATCAGCTGTTTAAAAAGTCAGATCGAACTTAACGGCGCAACCGTGTTTTAAATAAACAACAAAACGAGATGAAATGCTTCATACTGAATGGAATTTTTAAGGTACATATTTATAAATAGTTTAAGCAGCACGCAGTGATCTTATCTCTCTATTAAGTATTCACGCCGTTTTAAAACAAATGATTCACAAGAAATTATTGAAATTGATTGGGTAGGAAATAGCTAATTAATTACAGTCTGCAATATCTACGCGATAATAATTAATAATTATTTTAGATTGCGTGCACGTTGAAGGAGATGACAAACAACTTGTAAGTTGTAATAGGAGGTTATTTATACGAAAACATTTGGCGGAAGAAAGTAGTATGTAGTAGGTACCTAATCTTAAACGGTGTTTAGCATTAAGATTTTAGAATCTGATAATCACTTTATGGCGTTTTTAAAGGAAGAGCTGCCGCGTTAAAGCGGCATAAAATTTTAGCTTTGCTTACTGGAGAAAACAAAATAGCGTAAAACAGTCGTAAACAGAGCTGATTGTAGTTGGTACTGTAAGATGTTCGTCATTTGTTTTTTAATTTTAAAAAGTACGTTAATAATAAATAACGTAAATTGGAATTCCACGCAACGCAAAAGGGTGGGGGGAAAGCTAAATTCTATCATCCTCATGTAAAAGAATAACGTGAATGAATAAATACCGCGAAAGTTATTTACCACTGCGGGTGCTAGGCACAACTGACTCGACGAAATGCCGGTAAAAACACAAACATGTTTGGAATATCCAATGAGTTTCGAGGCTAGTCTGCTTTCCTACCGAACTATTTGTGGTACAATTACCATGAAACCATAATAATTTGCACGATTAAAAGAGTACGTGAGGTTTACGCACGAACGAAAATGCGATCTGCATGTCTACGCAATATGTGACTTACCTTATAACGATACTGTGACAGAAACAAAGAAAAGCGGCGGTAGCCACGCTGCTAAATTCCAAGTTGCACAAGCTTTTTATAAGGAAAACTCACAAAAAACCACACTTCTTAACGAACATAAGACACCCCGGTGTTTGTACAATTAGAATATCACCCACTTTATAAATTATTCCTTAGTTTTGCAACACTTTGGTCAATTTCTCTTACAACGCCAGGCGCTCACTACATCCCCACTTCTGTACATCAAGATGGCGGACACGCGGACTATTCAGACGGAAAACAGTACCGTTGTTGCTCGCCCATGTAAGGCTCCCCTCTTGTGACATAAACCCGACAAAACTTCTGAAATGTTAACTAAGCGCGCGTGTAGAATGCAGCACTTATCTTTTAACTATTGAAACCACACCTTCTCGGTAATTTAACGTAATTACACGTAAACAAACGCAATAAATCAGGATCTTTTTAAAATAATTTCGCAGACGTCTGACTTCTGACAAACTTGAAGTACGTGCATTTTATAATATTAATTATTTCCTTGGCAACGACGAATAAACATTCAGCATTTGTTTTCTTCGGTTAAATATTTTCTTTTGCATTTTTGCAATAAATAAGAGAGCACTCGAACATAACTTTTGGAATTTCTTCATATTCTGGAAGTTAATCGGACTTTTTAAATAAGTTTCTACTCAGCTATTCTTTAATTTCATTTTGTTCTATAAAACACTTTTTTATTAATTTTCCAATTACACACCACTGAGGAAAAAGATGCGTCGTTATACTTCAAATTATTTACCGTTCACATTTATTTTTATTCGGAAATATGCAGTTCAACAAACTATCTATCTGCAACAGATACACTTTTAAAGGAAGTGCTAAAATATTCGAAGAGAATATGTTCTTAAATTAATCGTTTAGCTAACCGAAATATTTATGGAATGCTTATACAGAGCTGTTATAAATGATACATATACGTACTGTCGCCACCAAAAAAAAGTACACTTTTTTGACGTAAATTTAATAATGCTAATAAGAATTTTGCTGGTGACTGTAATTATGAACTGACACCTAACCGATGACAGACAATAATTAATAAAGATCAGTCATGATGTCATTTTGAAAAATATTGGTTCATATTATCCACAGGGATAAGGCAAAAATGAAAAACGAATTCATCTGTAACAAAATTAAACTGCCTGTTATTCGTAAATGTATTCTATTCTATGTATTCTAGTGCAGGTGCCATTGTCCTATTTAACTGGTTGTGCTAAATACAGAGATGTAGAGTAGGGAGAATACGGGTTAACCTGAGCGAACTGGCCAAAATTGAAACCTTCCATTTTGATGCTCGAAAAGCGGGAATTTACAAGAAAATAAATGCGTTATTGGTTATTAACACAAATTAGACCTATTATTTCAGGGTATAATTTGTGCGAGGCTTGTCATATCGGACGCAATTATGCGACAACATAAAGTTGAAAAATAATAGTCAATTGCTACTTTATCATCTTTTATTGTTATGTGTCGGATAAGACAAGCCGTTGTAAACCTAGATATATAAAGATAATTACTCCAGCTTGATGTTATTTTTGAACATTGAGGTTAACAACGATAAGCAAGCATCAAAATGGCGACGTTCATAGATTGTCCGAAAAGTAGGATGATGCGCACTCGTCGAAGCGTGTTCTTCCTACTCTGTGTCTTTGTATCTGCGAAAACTTTCCTTCTAACTGCTGGCGGATTTTCTAGCTTATGTACGCACCTTTACACACACACTATGAAACATATATACCTGTAAACCATCTGCAAACAATTAAATAACACCAAGAAAAGATTATTTCTCGTTCGGTTTGCGCGGTAAATTTTAATTTTAGAATGTAACCGATGCATTCATGCATGCACCCTGGTGAATCCACCCATATGGGTGCTCTCAATGCACTGGGTTCATTCTCTGCCCCATCTACTTATTTGACATTCATCGATGACGTCATACGGTTGAATGAAAAGAACAACTTACATCTAGGGACCCTAGTTTGTATAAGTAAAGTTTGAAATGTTTACGTTGGTAATCCTGATAATTTTTGGCGCCTTTCACAGTTTTGTTTTTTGTAGGTTATGGTGACACTTTAACAATATTATTTTTTCCTTTTAAAGTAAATAATAAAATACAATAATTATGGATACACAGATGGACAGAAAAACGATGCGCTACGCTCATTCCGCGGGCCACACAGATGTTTGTTATTCAGAAGATGGAAAGTAATTAATTATTATCATTATCATAGAAATTGTTCTTCTCTAATGTTATATTTGCGCTGCAGAAAATTGATCACATGTGGCACCGATGGAGATATTCGAATCTGGGCAGGATTTGACGATTACGATCCAGTTCAAACGTGTGTGGGAGAATGGTCCTTGTGTGTACGACAAAAAAGCAATCACATTCAAATCGCCACCGACAATAACAATGTTCAACTTCTGACTTACCCGTCAGGTGAAAGAGATGGGATCCTTACCAGGTTTACGGCACCCGTGAATCATATGGCCGTAGGAAAAAGTCACGACGTACTTATAAATCTTCCAAATATGAACGAGTGAATTAAATTGGTATAAAATTTTTAGTTTATTGCTGTTGTTGCCGAGGATTTAGAAGTTAAAGTGATTCACTTGTCGGTTGCGAAAGAAAAAAGTCCTCACGTTAGTTTTCCTGGCTTAACAGGGCCTCCTTTAAGCGTTGCTTTGTGTCCGAAAGCAAAGTTTTTAGCTGTGAGCTCGGGAGATGGATACTTAAGATTGTGGGAGGTTGAGAATCAGAAGTTGCTTAAAGAAATTAACTGTGTGCCTAAAACCAATAGTTTTATGAATGCGAAAGCGTTGTGTGAGTATTTTCATTAACTTTTGATTATTTTTAATTGTTTTCATAAAAGCGTTGGCTTAAGTTTTTGGAAGGACTGAGAGTATACAGGCAATGTATAAAGATACAAAAAAGTTCCAACACAATTTTTTTTTTTTTAATTTTAGAGGTCTATAACATTAAATTATTTTCATCTGTACAGAATGAATTAAAACGTTTTTTTTATTTTTTACTGCACACCCTATATTATAATATCAAATTTGGCTCACTTATAAACTCCTACAAATGTTCTGCGTTTTGTGTTCCATTATCCTATACAGTGGCGGCTCTTTGGGGTGGGCAGTGCTCACCCTGTGCTACTTAAGTTGCAGTTGAAGTCTGATGGAGCTGTCCCAACATTTAAATCTGTACGTTCCGGTTCCATGTTGCTTTTGCAGTCGTTGCCCACTCACAATAAATCGTCACGAGTCGCCGCTGATCCTATACCTAAATCTAAAATTGAAATATTTACCATTTAATCTAAAAACTAAGCCATTTGCAACCATTATTTTATTCTTATTTTATTTATTATTAACTTTAAGAAACTTTTTTGGTATAGTAGATGTAATTGTAATTACTTTTATTTTTCAAATCCAAGATATGACATACGTATTTGTATATTATACAGAAATTAGTGCCGTAAATCTACAATCAAAGCAAAGAATAGTAGACAATTATAGTTTCATTTCCCTTCAAAATGGTAGGTACTGTTTAAATAGGACTTCACAGGTAAAACTTAAAATTTTTGAAGGTTTTCAAGACCCCAAGCTCAAAACTGAATTCGTGTTTAAACAACTTTTGCAGAAGGAAAAATTACAGAAGACTGTAATTGTGTACAATTTTTTGCTTTCAACCATACTTAAATAAAAAAATTTGTTGCAAATCGTTTTTGATTGCAGTGAAACCCTCGAGCAGCCTCTCTGTACAGCTGTTTCAGCCCTATTTGGGGCTTTTTCAGCAGAAGTGTAGCTCGAGATTGACAGCAATCATGGCCGCCTTGCACAGGGTGACTTATTATGTAGCAAACCCGCTTCAATTTGTCAATCCTTATGCAATGTTAGGTCAAAAAGCGATCGTAGGGTGTCGCTGTTTTATCTATTCATACTTAAATAATTTTCTTTTCAGTTTTGTTCATTTTAGAGATTATTTATTTAAGTCTGTTGCCTTAGGCCCTTATCTTCCTTGTAAATATCTCTGCCTTGCAATATCTTTAGGAACCATTGTTGATACAATTGTTTCCAGGGATTTTATAGGGCAAGTAAATTTACAAGGAGGTAAAAATACCGAGTTATAGCTTACAGTTGCCTCTCACAGCTAATGGTACATACATATGATTTTAGGTCGCATAGATTTTGAACCAAATTTTTGCCGATATTTAATATATCCTGAACATAATACAGTGAAGGTATTGGACACATCCAATTGGTCTATTAAGATGACGTTGACTTCTGATGCTATTAAGGCATCATTTTCAATTACACAGTTTTCTCCTTGCGGCAATTTTGTTGCTGCGGCTTCCGATAAAGGAGACGTAGTAATATGGGAACTTTCTTCGCAGATTTTAATTGGCAGCACAAGTCATCCGCTATCCATTGCAATTTGTGCCATGTTGTGGAATCCATCTGGTTTGTATACGCACATTGAATTAAAAAAAAATATATATGTTGAACATTCGTATAGGCAATGGTGAAATTGCGTATTGTGATGTACAGGGTCAGCTAGGTATTATAACAAATTGTACTACGTATTTGTCTGCTACACCAGATGTGGAAAATAAGGAAGAAATGGAAGAAAATGATGTAGATTTTGGTGATATTCAGTTTGAAGATGATGAAGATAATGAGAATGCCGTATCGCTTGAAAAATTGAAGAATGATATTATGGGGACAGCTGAACCAGAGCTTGAGTTTGACAAAGGTAAAATTGATGCAAAAATATAACAGAAACTGCAATTCCTGAGTAATGCATTCTCATAATTTGGCTCTTGTAAATTAATTGTATGCTATACACTGAAATTTTCAAGATCCTGAAAAAAATAAGACTCCAAAGACAACAGATTGCTTTAAACCTATCAAGTTTGCTAGTGAAATATGATGAAATAAATGACAAAAAAAATAAAGTAATAGTTTTAGTTTTAGTTTCTTGTAATTCCTGTAGTTTGATGTACTTTTGTATTTACAGAATCATCGGCACCATCTCCCAGACCACAAACACCCAGTGTGCCTCTGCAGCAAGTTTTTATGCCAACATCGACTCCAGAACATTTAAATCCTCGATATATGTGTTGGAATGAGATCGGTATAGTGAAAAGTTACGGTAGTATAAACGATGAAGACGGTCAGAAATCTGTGGAAGTGGAATTTCACGATGCTACTTTCCACAACAGTATGATGATTCAGAATTACATGGGCTATACAATGGGAAGTCTCAGCACTTCGGCGTTGGTTATTGCAAATTCAAAGTGAGTAGAGAAATTTCGTTTATTGTCATAGTTAAATTGAACTAAGAAAAATTTTTTTTTAAGTAATAAATCCTGCTTTAAGATGAAACAAATGTTAAGATCATAATATGTTGTTTCCTTGAAATCTGCAATTTTTGTTTATATCTATTTAATTACTGTCGTTGTCGCCTGCTTTTTTAAAAGAATTTGTTTTTTAGACTAATAGTTTTCTTCTTTTGTTAAACTTTCTGTTTTGTGCACATCCTATTACTATTTTATGCATTGGTCTGTTCGTCCTACGATCATTGTTTTGATTAGCCAATATAATGCGCTGCCGAATGAGAATATACAGGTTTGTTTTCGGTTGTAAAGGACCGAGGCTGTAACTCATTTATTTTTGCCCAAACACCCAGTAAAGTGTATTTATATTCTTAAGTTGGACGTTGCTTTCTAGAGAATGAAGTAAAAAATATACTAATATTTTTTTTGTCTACATTATACGGGAATGTTGACGTCATCAACATGTTTTTTTTTTAAATAACACCATATTTTTTGTGAAATATGATGCAGGAAAAATATTATTGGACCATTTAAGAAAAATTGTCGATTACGTCATCTCTGAAGACAAGATCAACAGTGTAGACAAAAAGAAATATTTTTGTACTTCATTCTTAAGACAGCTTGAGGTCCTTACAATCAAACTACATGTATATACCTATACAGGGTGTAGCACTGATGAACGCAACATAGGAAATCCCATGTTAATTTAAAAGTGTTCGAATATTGATTGAATTGAATTTCATTACTGATTTTTTTTTAATATCCTAAAACTGAGCAAAAGAAAAATTCTCAAACTGCACAGACAGATTCTCCTTGAAAAGTGCTTTAAAAAACCTAAATGGAATTTTGCTGTAAACTAATTAGGTAAGCCAATATTGGAACACATTTAAATTAACGTGGGATTTCCTGTGCGTTCATTAATGTAGCACCCTGCCTAATAGTGCTGAAGGCCTTAAAGACTTCTAGATTCTAGATTTTGTATAATTTTGTAAATTAATTGGTTTTTAAATTTTAACAAGTTTTAATTTTTCTTGCAATTTTTTTTATTTTTCTTTGTGTTAAATTAAATGAAGTTAGCTTGATATCAGTTGGATTGGATTAACCTAAACAATTTCACTTATTTCTACTAAATATGGAACCGTATAGTATGAACGAATATCTAAATTACAGTGAGGCTAAGAGTTTCTAAGAACTTTAACTTTTTTATTTGTTTGTTTTTATTTGGGTGCGTTTTTTTTTGCTTCATTGTATAAAGAAGAATTTCTTGTATTTTTTTTTCTCTTGCAGTCATTGTTGACTTTTTCAATCCATTGTAGTGATATTTTTTTTCCTATGATTTATTGAAATAAAAAAAAACCTAGCCATTAGTTAAATTTCATTTTAATTGATTTTCGTTTAATCTACACTTTTAACTTTTCTTGTAATTTTAAATCTTTTACTTGTGCTATAGATGTAGTTAGGTTGATGTCAGTTGGGTTGGATTGACCTTGAGATTTGTTGAGCTTAACTTTATTCCACGTATAAATTTTAGCAGTTTTGTTTTTATTTTCAATTTTTTTTAATTTTTTACTTGTGTAGAATGGAGTGGAATATTATACATATAAGTCGGATGAGTTCAGTTGACCTTGAGATTTGATGAGCTTAACTTTATTCCATGTATAAATTTCAGCAGTTTTTTTATTTTAATTTTTTTTTAATTTTTCACTTGTGTAGAATGAATTGGAATATTATGTAAGTCGGGTGAGTTCAGTTGACCTTGAATTTTGTTGAGGTTAATTTCTTTTTCATTGTTTTTTGACTTATTTTTTTTTTTTGCTTGGCTTGAATAGAATCGAGTTAAGCTGTCGGATCGAGTTTGGTTGACCTTGACAATGGTCAAAGTTCGCTTTAATCGTTTTTTAATTTTTTACTTTGAGTTTTTCGCATTTCAAATGTTTTGCTGCAATTGAATACAGTTGAGTTGGGTTGACCTTGAGATTTGTTGACCATATGTTTACTTTTAATTTTTTTAATGAAGCTAATAATAATCTTTACTCTTCAATTGACACCATGAAATGTTTTGAAGATTGTCACAAAACAGAAAAAAGTTCATTCTTGTCCGATGAAAATTGTAAGTAAAATATTTTTTTTTTCAAATCTTGAACCGAACAGAATTATGACGAAGCTATTAATCGAGAGCGAAACGGTGAGTGTTTTTCACAATTCTGTCCGGTTAAAGATTAAAAAGCATTTTACTTTTAATTTTTTTAATATTCCCCTTTCTTAATATTTAACTTGGGTTGAATGGAGTTCGGTTGGGCTGGGTTGGGTGGCCATTAATTTTTTTGTCTACTTCAATCTTTTTATTTTAAGTTTTTAATTTTTAGTTTTTATTTTATTTTTTTGCTTAATTAAAATAAAATTGAGTTCAGTTGTTAGATCGAGGTGTTTGGCCACTAGTTGCGCTTTAATCGTTTTTTTAATTAACATATTTTGGCTCCCGTCGTGCGTCTGCACCCCCATGCCTTGCTTACCTTGCTCACCCCCTTCCGTCCGCCCTACTTATGAGGCAACAGCGTCATTGTTAGTTGCTATTCTCGCAGAGTTTGAGGTTAAAATCCGGCCGTGAGACTTAAGCTTTAGTTTGCAATTAAGCGCCGTCCACGCTGAAGTCGCAGATTGCGGTGGAGTTCTCGAGGTCTCAAGTGGAGTCGAAATACCTACAGAAGCGATGCTTGAGGACCTCGTTGCAGAAAAGCGCTATTTTTAAGCAAACTTTGTAATTAAAATGAATATTAATATTACAAGCACTTAAAGGAAGAAAACAACGGTGTCGCCGTGCATCATAAAATTTTATTTTTGTAGCACAAGTCACAAGTACTTTTTTATTATTCGTAATTTTTGTGTTAATATCGTTATTCTCTGTTTTTACCAATATCCAAGTTAGTAATGAATTTTCGTTTTTTTTTTTTTGTTTCTTATGCTTGGTCAAACACTGACAAATATATTTAATAAAAACAATACTATAATTTTTTTTGTTTCTTTGAAATACAATAAAAATATCTTTACGAATTTAGGTTCGCTTTAAATCTATTTTAATATAATATGATTCAATGAATAAACTAATTTATTTAGAGTAACTATAAATATTGATTTATGTTAACGCGGAAAATAACAGTCGTAGACTAATTTATATTATAAACGCAAGTCGAATGATCAATTCCAAACTTTAATACGTAGACTGTCCTCGGACTTCACGGTCGATCGCTTAAATATCCCGGCTGACGAAGGTTTGAGGCCGTGCGGCGACCGAATTTTCTTTGCTCAGAAAATTCCACAAAGCAGTCAGATGTTTTCGAAGCGTCGAATTTTGAGTCTGACGCATGTAAGACGACTAATTCGTCACACATTAGATCATCATAATATTTATTTTAAAGCGGTTTTCATAATAAATAATTATAAACGAAAAGTGAAAATGCCTTATATTCTGCGGACTGCAGTGGCTACATCCGGTATAGTATATTTGTTTAAACAATTTGCAGTCAGATTGCTGTATTACCACTATTAACTGGCATAAAAGAATGGAACTTAAAGATGGATGACGACGTGGATATCGTATGCATATCTGCATCACAGAATTTAGTTTGTGTCGCAACTTCAAATTACTTGGTGCACGTTTGTACCACGTATGGCACTCAGAAGGCTGTCTTTGCCGTGCCCGGACCGATTGTTACGATGTCTGCACACGACGAAACTATGCTGATTGCTTATCACCTGGCTTCAGCCAGGAAAGAGGATCAGTGTATGAGCGCGATGTTGGTCAAATTTGCAGGTAAAATTGTGAAACGATACTTTTATTTTATTGTATTTTGCGAAACATCCTCATCGTATTTCAGGGTTTGCAGCACAAAATAAGATTTTGCCCGTTCCTTTAGGACCTGAGTGTACTCTGTTTTGGTTGGGGTTTAGTGATTTAGGAACACCCGCAGTTTTTGATTCCAGTGGAATGTTATATTTATTTCCATTCGATTCTAATATATGGGTACCTTTCTGTGATACAACCAAGCACGTAAGATCTCGCTTTTTTTTGATTACATGATCATTTCCATGTTTTGTATGAAAAGAATTACAGGCAAACTTCGATGAGTTGAACTTTGTTAACTCGAATCAGATTAGTTGTGGAGTTAGAGTCAAGAGAGAATGATTTATTTATTTATTTAATAACCCGAAGTCTTCATAACTCGATTTTCTTTTATGGAAAGTCATAATTCGAGCTAACGAAGTTCGACTGTACTTTCATTGTCATTTTTTCGAAAATAATTTTTAAATAGTGAATTATTTTAATTAAAAGATAATGCTGAATAAATTTATTTTATTCAGCGTAAGAGTCCTGCCGATGGATTTTTTGTGACCGCTGTCGTTGAATCAACCCAGACTCTCAGAGGTATCCGTTGCAAAGGAGCAAATTTTCCCGGATTTACGCCGAGGCCGACCCTTTCTGAACTGCCAATTCAGCCGCCTTTCTTGGAAATTATCACCGAAAAGTCACAATTGGAAGCGAATTTATTTACTTGGAGGAATTTACGAATAGAAAACACCGAGAAGAAATACAAAGAGACGGCACTCAAAATATTTGCAGTAAGTACATTGCTTATTGGTGGAGGAAACGTACGGCAAACATGAACTGTATAATTATTTTTTTTAATTTAATGAGTACTCAGCAGGGTTCGAAAAAAAACTGTTTTTTTAAAAGAACAAAACTTCTGTTTTTTTTTCGTTTTAAACAGTTTTTTTTGTCTAAAACATGTTTAAAATTTACCCTAAATTAAACATGTTTTAAACAAAAAAAAACAGCTGTTTAAAACAACTTTTAAATGTTTAAATTGCCCTTACAGCTTACATAAAAAGATATATATTATTATTATTATTTGATATTTGTGTAAAAAGAAGAATTTATTAAAATTCGATCTCTAATTAAAAGAAAGATGAAAAGTTTGTAATGTTAGATTATGTACCCTTTTAAAAATAATGTATGTACTTTGATAATAATTTAAATAATTCAAGGCAGAACTTGATTTATTTAGGATCTACGGTCGCGGTGTTTAAAATGATTTTCAAAGAAAGTATGAAGTCTTTGGTATCAACATACTGAAAAAAACATTCCCAATAAAAACTAAAATCAAATACAATCCAAAGAAATATTTTTTTCAAATTACTTGATCGCATTAGAACTAAAATACATGACTCGTGGCTTTCAATACTGGAAGAAAAAATTTCAAATATGTAAAAACATGTGGGGTTTTTCCATTTAAAATAACAAAGTTGATATTACTTCCGGCGAAACCAAAAGTCCAGTAGGTATATGTCTGAAATTTCAAATTAAATTTTTGTTTAATTCATCGTTTTCAAATTTTAAACAAACCTTAAAATTCTGGAAGGGCGAATATACGGCCTTGGGACACACGGTAGAAATTCAATGAAGTCAAATGAGACGATAACGTTATAAATAGTTTAAACAGCGACATCCTACGATTACTTTTTGACCTAACATTGCATTATCATTGACAAATTCAAGCCAGTTTGCTACATAATAACTCATCCCGTAGCCCATAGTATGAACAGGGAAGCGGAGGACCCGGTATTTTTCAAAACTTAATGTAATAATAAAAGGTTAAATATTGAAAAGGTATTTTAAAATATTACAATATAAGTATTATTCTAGTGATCAGTAATAATTAATGAATTGATTATAATCAATCTAATGCAATTTAAATTTAGTTCAAATCAGAGCTACAGTGTAGTCATCACGTCATCAGCTCACCCACGCGTTGTCTACAATTATTAAAACAATTGATATGAGAACAAAGTAAAGTTTAATCTGTCAGTGAAATACAGACCCTAAACAATTAACTTCTGGTTACACAGTATTACGTTGCAAAAATAAAACACATATCAAAAGTGGTCTTTTTAGCTTAAAACTAAAAAAATGAATTTAAAACATTAACAAAACAAACATGTTTAAAACTTAAAGACAAAGCACTTATATCAAAAGAGTTCTATTTTAGCTTAAAATTACAAAAAATGAATTGAAAACATTATCAAAAAAAAAAACACGTTTAAAACATTTTTTTTGAAATAGTTGGTATGTTTTTAATTCGGTGTTTTAAACATGTTTTAAACACTATGTTTTAAACAGTTTGTTTTAAATTTTCCAACCCTGGTACTCAGTACAATAAGATTTCGTTTACTGTAAGTTAGGGTTTTGATATTTATCTCTATTATTATAATAATTATATAATACATAATTTCTCTAAAAATAAAAAAAAAATGTTGATTAGAAGTGTACTAAGCGTTTTTTCTTTTTTCTTTTTTTTTAGTTGGCAAGTAAAAGCAATTTAGACCAAAGAGCACTGGAATTGATCGAAATTCTGGCGGATAAGCAAATCTTAACGTTAGCCACGAAATACGCTAATAAACTAGATAAGAGAAGACTGGCCGAAAAACTACTCGAAATGGCTTCGAAGTTAAGCAGTGATGAGAATCAGGCGTCAATTAATGTATGCAATGAATCATTTTGTTATAACTTAAAAAAAAAAAATATTACACATGATTTATGTAATAGGACATCTCGATTTCGACACCAAAGAATATAATGCCCAGCAGAAAATTGGTTTTGAGTTCATCGGCCAGGAGCACACCCAAGAATAAGATTTGTACGGAACAGGTAACTTTGAGAAATAGTAATTTTTGTGAAGTAGTTATAAAACAGGTAACACTGTAAGAAAATAGTTTTTTTTGTGAAGTAGTTATAAAGTAGGAGTAAATTTTGCTAGGTGTCGACACCAGTCAACCCTAGCGGCCATGTTTCTAGAAGTGAAAACGTCCTCAATTCTTCAACGCTTCAGGTAAGTTTTATTTTGAAAATTGCAAGGATGTATTTAATACAATGATCAAGTATAGCTGCTTGAGTTACAATCAAGAGAATTTTCGTATTCAATTGTTTTTTTTTTTTTGATGTAGTATCTACAGAGGTAAGATTATATTAGTTGGTCAATGAGTTGGCCATACTTAATTTAAGGTGGCATGACTGAATAATTGCGTATCATGATCCATTCCATTCCATGTCCGGTTGTAATCTGTCAGAAGCAGGTTATGTTTTGGTTGTGTCGTTGTTAGAACATTAAACACGAGTCTGACACTTCGGCGGAAATAATAAAATACGGAATCATGCTTGTAAACTATCAAAACATTAAAATGTACTAGTGTAGGGATTTGTTTGTTGACAACCCCGGACACTTGAGATTGATCACTTTATACAGGCTGTTCTTTTACTGTGTGCAAATATTTAAACCTGCAATATATCACCATGAATGGTAACGATTGAACTCATATGTTCTTAATATAAATGTAATAGTTTTCGAGAAAAATGCAGTGACAGATTTATACAAAAACCGTTTGAGAACTGCTAGCATAGGTAAAAGTGGAACGCGACCGCCTCTTCAATTACGATCCGCAGCCGAAGTAGACCAGGCGCAGTGTCTTACTGGATCTCGAGGAGGAATGACGTAACTCAGCGCCGCTCCGATCAGCTGGTTGGTCAAGACGTTTATACAATTTAAATTAACTTCACTGCAAGTAATTACAACAAGTTTACGTATTTTAAATTAAAATCTAGTGCAGTTGCAGGGAAATTGCGGTTCGTAATTGCTCAACAAATTAAAAGCGAGGTACAAACAAATTGTAATTTCATGTTCCATATTATTGTTAAAAGACTTGTATAAAAATTTTACATTTACTTTGTTTCCAAGGACCGTAAGTAGTAATACTTTCATAGCTAGCAGCGAGATTGCAGAAAAAGTTTATTTACGTAAGAGGGTGGGTGAAGGAAGAACATTTTTAAGGCGCTTGCCTAATTGGTGCATAAATTTTCGGATTTATTCGTCGATAGTTGATATCGTAAAACAAATAAATGTGATCTTACTTCGCTTAGTGAATTAAAATAATTAAAATAAAATAATGAAACGATATCGGTGATTATTATTACGAAACTCTGCGTTGAACATCCAGTGCGGTATCAGTGGGCGTATTCATACCGAGAGGAAGGCGAAGTTGACCTTCCTATCTTTCTCGCACATTTCAGCAGTTCCAAACAAGTGGTCCATCCGAATTTTTTTGGCTGTGATACAGTAGCCACCAAAAATTTCATTTCATGTACTTATACTTAGGTTTTTTTTTTATTTGCACACAGTAAAAGAACACCTGTGGATTACATCCAGCATTTTAATTTGCATTTGAAATGATGCTATCACTAGTTACATCACGATTGCCTGCAAACGATTGCACCCGGTGGAATCCCATCTCTATTAAAAGCTCAACCGGGCTTCAAGCCGTCAAGCTGTCAAGCCGTCAACAACCGGAAGTTACATCAGTTGTACCATTTAAAAATAAAATTTAGCACTGCTAAATGAAACGGTTGCGAAGCCCCACATTGGGCGCCAACTTAAGTAATGAATAACCCCACGTTGGTGCAAATTTTGTGTAAAATTGTTTTATGTCATGAAGATTTTAGTGTCTTGATTCTTATAAGTTTCGTCCCTATTCTCGACCATATTTCTGCATATGTCCTCATCGATTCCCTTTCTTTCTCTTGCGTTTTTATTTATTCACTTATTTTGCCTGTGTACCGGTCCAATTAGTCTTAGATGTGTTACGGTGTGAAATTTTGTTATACCTCTTATAATGTAGTTCAGACTTTATGGAGAAATCGGAGAGATGATAAAAATAGCTTTACTGTAGAGAGGGACGTATATAGCCGTACTTGTTACTCAGGTTGAAACGTGCTCCATGTGGCTCTAATGAGTCGAGCCGCTTTCATGTCGCCGTTAATATTCCCGCTCGGTAGAATTGATTTTTCGGGAAGGAATCTGTGATTAATCAGTTTCAGACTTCCCTTCGTGCGCGCGGAGAGTACACTTCGTTTTCTCGTGAACTCCTAGCTATTTTGTTGTTTTATCAAGCTGAGACACTTGCAATTAGATGATTTCTGAACGAAAGATATTACTCCGTAAAAGAGGCACTTTTCAAAGCCTGACAACTCCAGTTAATCAGGTATTTATAACGGGCGATTTCTGTACGCAAATTATTTTGTAATGTCTGTTTCGTTCCTTTATTAATTAGGCTTTTATTGTGAGCATTTCTCCTTGGGATATTTCGAAACCGAAACGAGAGAGACTCCGTGACTGAATCATACAGGCACCATGTAAGTAAGGAAGACTTCACGTGAGAACGTAGACGAGTGCAACGTTTCGCCCGTCGCGTCGGTCTGTGATATTGGCACGCCTGGAAACGTGATGAAGTGTTCACCTGGTGAATGAACGAGGTGGGACATCGCCAGGTTGGCGTTAAATTATTTCGTTTATTTAATTTGTTGTCGCCTGTTTTGTTGATTAATTGCTCTTTGATTCGTTTCGGACGACATGTAATCGCAATCGTAGCTAAATTATTTAACAGGTTTTTAACTGTTAACGTTTGTAGACGAAATACGGGACCCGTTATTCAGATATCTGTTGCGTTTATTTTGTGAATTTTTGCGTTAATTGCGTTTGTTGTTTGGAATAATTAGGAATGCCAGTAGGTACTCCTTTTCTTTGTTTTTGTTTTTTTTTGTTTTGCAAATAAGGACAGGTGTTTCTTTTTTTAAAATAACTTTCGGTTATTTGATATTCTATTTGAATCAGCCCGTCTCATTGAATTAGCCGGCAGTGGGCTAACTAACCATTACAGACGCAGATTGGTTCCGAATTGTATAGTATTTTTTATTTTTCCGAAAATTTTGCATTTTGCTCAATTTTTTTTTTATGTAAATAAAATTTCATTTCTTTTTATTTAATAAATCCCTAAATACAAGCACTGGAATTACTCGGAAAAATACTTTATTTCAAGACTAAGAAATTAGCATAGCTTTTTGCGAAGCGATTAAGAACATCAGAACTTCATTTGCAATAATATTGTTACAAGCTGGCGTGCTGAGTGCCGATGTGTCGCGGTTTAGACAGACAAGCGCCATCTATTGTGGAGTGTAGTGCAGGTGGATTGCTTTCTGGAAGGCACGCCACCCGTCCGGAATGTTCGAGCATGGACGCGAAAACTCTCGCCGCTTCGATACATTTTCGGGGGCGTATCTATATAAACGGAAGTATCTATATAAACGGAATCAGGCGCGCCTTTCGGACACTTTTTATTTAGCAGTAATAGTGTTAGGCGAATAAACTGTGAAATACAGTTATTGTTGTGTAAACGATAATAAAGTGTTTGAAATTATTTGTCGAGTATTAATTATTTCCGAACCTCGAAGTCGTAACAATAATAAAAATAATTTAAGGAAATATGTCGAGACGAATACTACTTCCTTTTACCTAGTTTGTCATCATCCACCCCCCAAAAGAACTCTAGGAATTTTTTTGAGTTTTCAGACCCCTTTGTTCTTTTGTTAAGTTTTTATCGATTGTTAACGAGGGTTACTTTGTATACTTGTTAAATGTAAATTATAAATTGACATTAATATATTAAGGAATCTATTAATTTAGAGCAATTTATGAAGACTATATTTTTAATAAATTTTATAACCAAGACGGGAATTTATACGTTCTTTTTTTTTAGGATAATCCAACTCCATCATCATCATTAGGAAGTCGACTAGATGTATCATTAAATTCTAATAATGAGGTAAGGAGGAGCCTTTAAGTACGATTATCGTATACCCACAATATTTCGTAATATTTTCAGAATAAGAAATAGAAGTTATGAAACTGTTTAGCAAAGAAATTAATTAAAATGCAAACGTTAGGAGGTATAAAATCAGTAATTTATAGTAGATCTGAAAATACATATAAATACATAGAACATGATTACATGATTTGTCATACATTGTTTAGGCCATTATCGTGGGTGTTAGGTCTTGAGAAATTTAAAAATATATTTAAAATTCTCATTTGTTATTCTTATAAACACCAGATAAAAATGTGTCACATTTCTTTAATCCGCTTTCACTGTATTTTGATATTAGTAGAGGACTACTAGATCGTTTAATAATTGTGTTACATTCTTCTTTAAATTTAGGATTCCATACTCTCCAAGGACGAACTGAGAAATCCATTTCTGAAAAATTTGAAAAAACCAAAGCCTAACTCCGGCAATCCACTGAGCCTTACCGATACGTTTGCCGGATTCGCCGACAAGGAAAAAGAAAACAAAAGTACCAACGAGGTATGATTCTAAACAGTATAAATATTTTTATGAAATAATTCTTCGTTTCATTTTAGATTACGGGCAAGAGGAAGCAGCCACCAGACGTGTCTTCGGATGGTCACGGTCATAGTGAGAAGCAGAGAAAATTGGACAAATTCATGTTCTCAAAGAAAAATTAAAATCAGGAAAAAATACTATATTTATTTTCTTAATACATTAGCAGTACTATTTATAAGTAAGTATTTATATACATAATAATAAACTCTTTAAATTGTTGTAAAGAATAATAATACCAAATTTGGTGGTGGGCAGAGAAAATGACAAGTGTTGATATTTCGTTCTATTCGACAAAATTGCATACAGCCGTCCTCCATTTACAATTCTAATCGATTCAAATTCACTAAAAAATCACTGCATTTAATTTGCAGTTTTCCAGAAGGCTATAAAAAAGTGATTGAGTTTCTCCTCCCTCACCCCCTCACTAATCAAGCTGGTTTTTACAATCGGTATTCGGTTAGAAGTGATTTCATACATATTTTGAGGTTATTTTCATTTAATTTGAAAATATCATTCCTTTAAGAAACTTTCCGTTCGTTTTGCAATCAGTTCAGTTCAAAATCAAATCAATTTGATTTTAGATGAAACGAATTTAAATGGATTTTGAGGTTATGTTAATTTAATTTGAAAATATTAAGCCTTTAAGAAACTTTCCGTTCGTTTTGCAATCAGTTCAGTTCAAAATCAAATCAATTTGATTTTAGATGAAACGAATTTAAATGGATTTTGAGGTTATGTTCGTTTAATAACCTCAAAATCCATTTAATTTTGAGGTTATGTTCATTTAATTTTATAATATTCCTTTAAGAAACTTTCTGTTCGCTTTGCAATCAGTTCAATGCAAAATCAAATCAATTTGATTTTAGAAGAAATGAATTTAAATGGATTTTGAGGTTACGTTCGTTTAATTTTAAAATGTTATTCCTTTAGGAAACATTCTGTTCCTTTTGCAATCAGTTCAGTTCAAAATTAAATCAATTTGATTTTAGATGAAATGAATTCAAATGGATTTTGAGGTTATGTTCGTTTAATTCGAAAATATTATTCCTTTAAGAAACTTTCTGTTTGTTTTGCAATCAATTCAGTTCAGAATCAAATCAATCTGATTTTAGATGAAATGAATTTAAATGGATTTTGAGGTTATGTTCGTTTAATTTGAAAATATTATGCCTTTAAGAAACTTTCTGTTCGTTTTGCAATCAGTTCAATGCAAAATCAAATCAATTTGATTTTAGATGAAATGAATTTAAATGGATTTTGAGGTTATGTTCGTTTAATTCGAAAATATTATTCCTTTAAGAAACTTTCTGTTTGTTTTGCAATCAATTCAGTTCAGAATCAAATCAATCTGATTTTAGATGAAATGAATTTAAATGGATTTTGAGGTTATGTTCGTTTAATTTGAAAATATTATGCCTTTAAGAAACTTTCTGTTCGTTTTGCAATCAGTTCAATGCAAAATCAAATCAATTTGATTTTAGATGAAATGAATTTAAATGGATTTTGAGGTTATGTTCGTTTAATTTGAAAAACATATTCCTTTAAGAAACTTTCTGTTCGTTTTGCAATCAGTTCAATGCAAAATCAAATCAATTTGATTTTAGATGAAATTAATTTAAATGGATTTTGAGGTTATATTCATTTAATTTGAAAAAATTATTCCTTTAAGAAACTTTCTGTTCGTTTTGCAATCAGTTCAGTTCAAAATCAAATCCATTTGATTTTAGATTAAATGAATTTAAATGGATTTTGAGGTTATGTTCGTTTAATTTGAAAAAATTATTCCTTTAAGAAACTTTCTGTTCGTTTTGCAATCAGTTCAGTTCAAAATCAAATCAATTTGATTTTAGATGAAATGAATTTAATTGAATTTTGAGGTTATGTTCATTTAATTTGAAAATATTATTCCTTTAAGAAACATTCTGTTCGTTTTACGATCAGTTCAGTTCAAAATCAAATCAATTTGATTTTAGATGAAATGAATTTAAATGGTTTTTGAGGTTATGTTCGTTTAATTTTAAAATATTATTCCTTTAAGAAACATTCTGTTCGTTTTGCAATCAGTTCAGTTCAAAATCAAATCAATTTGATTTTAGATAAAATGAATTTAAATGGGTTTTGAGGTTAGGTTCATTTAATTTGGAAATATTATGCCTTTAAGAAACTTTCCGTTCATTTTGCAATCAGTTCAGTTCAAAATCAAATCAATTTGATTTTAGATGAAATGAATTTAAATGGATTTTGAGGTTATGTTCATTTAATTTGAAAATATTATTCCTTTAAGAAAGTTTCTGTTCCTTTTGCAATCAGTTCAGTTCAAAATTAAATCAATTTGATTTTAGATGAAATGAATTTAAATGGATTTTGAGGTTATGTTCGTTTAATTTTAAAATATTATTCCTTTATTCCTTTAAGAAAGTTTCTGTTCGTTTTGCAATGAGTTTAGTTCAAAATGAAATCAATTTGATTTTAGATGAAATGAATTTAAATGGATTTTGAGGTTATGTGCATTTAATTTGAAAATATTATTCCTTTAAGAAACATTCTGTTCGTTTTACGATCAGTTCAGTTCAAAATCAAATCAATTTGATTCTGGATGAAATGAACTTAAATGAATTAAATCTCTGTTAAATAGAACGAGATTCCAAGCGATCCAAACATTTTTTTCTCCCATTTTCTCGACCCCTCAGAATAACTATTTTATTTTATTTTATTTTTAATAATAAAACGTTTTTACTTTCTAACTACATATTTACCTTTCACGAACTAAACGTACACTACATTGTAATCGTATTTTATTCCTGTATTGGTTTTCTTGGATCATGGAAAAGTCCCTTTTCAAACAATGATTCCCATTCCGAACCGGTTGGATATTCATACTTTTCTATCGCATCAGGCTTCAGTGTGGTACTATATCCGGCAGCCTAAGGATTAATCATTGAAATTAATTTGCTGTCCAATTTACCTCTTGGAAATACATGTGTACAGTCGTGCGCACCTTAAGTACACTATTTGACATTTGATCATCTATGAACCTTGCGGCACAAACTCCTAAGAGCGAGTTTTGCATGCATGCAGGAGGTGCATTTCGGGTGCAAACGGCATATACACAGCTGATAAAAATTTCTTTTAAAAAAGAACCGTGCTTTGGTAACCATAAGTATAAACGCAAAAAAGTGTTTAGGTATATGAGTACCTGAGGGGCTTGATAACATGCGTTTTTAACTACGACAGGATGCACAAATTGATCGTGTTGTTGATCAACGTATTCGATAATACGATCTTCTTGTGTTCCCGAAAGAGCAACATAATCCCACATTTGAAGGTGTTGCACCATCTCACACAATCCCACACCGCCAGCATGTGGACAGACTTTAACTAAAAGTAAAAGAAAAACACTTTAAACCATTAAAATACAGACCTTAGCAGTTACTTTTAGTTATTAAGTACATAGGTATAGGTACTACTATATATATATATATATATACACTATGTATTAATAATAGTAACTATTGTTACGATTGGAGTTCTTCGTAAAAAGTAATAAAAAGAAATCATTAAAGCACGGGCTTGTGAAATCGAGGGCAATTTCAACAGTGGCGGAATGTAATAACGATAAGTGAGGTAACCTCGATATAACACGGTTCATATTTCATAATAAAACAATTGCATATAAAATGTGTGGGTTAAAATTTGAACAGCAGTCGAGCGCAACTTGACTCGAAGAAGGGGAGCCGCTCGGAACCATCCCAGCCACCAAGGACTCTGTTCCCGCGATCACCATCATCCTGGGGCCGATTGTAGGACGCCTCTTTGCCATTCCCCGTCAACCCCCAGCCAGAAGCTGCCAACTTCAACCTCGGTCAGCCACAGTTCCGGTAAGTCCAGCTGAAGCCATTACAGCACCCTTGCTTGCCGCATCAAGGACACGCCACTTCGTCCAGGACCAAAATATTGACCGTAGTCATCCACCACTGTTCGCCGATAGCGCTGCAGACGACGCAACAAGCCCGACCTTGACATCTCAGCTACAGCCCGGACACTAAGTACGTCGCCATCCGGCCAAGCCAACGCTAACCGCAGCCGCCCGCACGGACGACCAGGACCGCAACCACCCATTTTGGACCACGAAAAACCCACAACAATTTAAACCTAACATCAATAAAAGGTATGACAACTTTTGTAAAACATTTGTGTTTAAAGCTCTGCCCTCTGCAAACCCTACGCCCCTCCTCCACTCACGTGACCTAGTTGAGGCGCTACCCTGTTAGCGCAGCTTACCAAAGGGGACCATCCCGGTAAGCGTGACACTATATAATGAAGCAAGAATTTTTCCAAATTTATGAGGCGTTATGATGATAATAATAATAATAATAATGTATTCGAGCATGATAATAATGATGTATTTGAGTGTCAAATATTTTACTTACCTCCAAATTTATGCGCCATTAAGTAGACGCTCAAAATTTCATTGACCCCACCAATTCTGGCAGAGTCTATTTGGCAATACTGCAACGCCTCGGCCTGCAAGAACTGTTTAAAGACCACTCTGTTGCAGCACATTTCCCCGGTTGCCACACCAATACCATAGGGTTTGAGGGCTTTTGCGATGGTGGCATGACCTAGAATGTCGTCCGGTGATGTGGGTTCTTCCACCCATGTGAGTTTAAACTGTTCCAACTTCGTCATCCATTCAATTGCTTCTTCCACGTCCCATACTTGGTTTGCATCGACCATCTGGACAAAAGAGTAGTTGTATTTGTACATGTAATTAATTCTATTTTATTTCCAATTTTTGAATATTGAGAATGTGAAGCTAAATTAGTATTAAAAAAGAATACCAAAGACACAATAGCTATATAGGGTGTTTGTATGTATCTGTGCAAATAAAAAGAAAACTTCAGTTAAAGTATATACATAAAATGCAACCTTCTCCGGGTATTTTTTGGTGGCTACCGTATCATAGCCAAAAAATTTCGGAGGTACCACTTGTTTGGAACTGCTGAAATGTCAATGACGCCTTCTTCTTTAGTCGGGATGAACAGCCACCGATATTGTTTATTATTATTTTATTTAAAATTTTAATTTACTGAGTGAAGTAATGTTACATTTATTTGTTTTACGATATCAACTATCGATGAATAAGGCTCAATTCTCACACGGCAGTGCGTCGCGTCGCGTCATTTTGCTGCCTCTAAAAGTTGCCATAGTTTTAAATGAAGCAATTCTCACTCGGCAGCAATTTATGTCAAAAAATTACATGTAAAAATTTCACGCGACGCGACGCGCTGCTCGTGTGAGAATTAAGCCTTAATGCGAAAGTTTAAGCACCAATTCAGCGAGCGCGTTAAAAATGTTTTCCCTTTTATGTGAATAAAATTTTGCTAATCTCATTGTTAGCTTTGAAAGTAATAAAAAATGCTACTTCTTACGGTCCATCGAAAAAAATGTAAACGTCAAATTTTTATAATTCTATTAAAATTCGTACGGTATGTGAAATTACAATTTATTATTACCTCTCTTTTAACTTTTTTTGGCAACAACGAATCACAGCTTCTTCTTGAATTGCACTAATTGTTAATTTAAAAATACATCAAATTGTAATTACTTGGAGTGAAGTTACATTTATTTATTTCAATAAATCCAGGCGCTTTGCGAACGCGTTAAAAACATTTTGATTGACTCTATGGTTTACGACATCGTTCGTGCGCAAGGTCAAGTTAAGCACTGACCTATCTTCGCGTCGTCATTCAACAGGCGGTCACATAGGTGAGGTTTAGGCCACCATCCACTCATTAGCTATGCCAGCAGTTCTCAAACGGTTTGGTGAAAATCTGCCAATGCATTCTTCTCGAAAACTATTAAATTTTTCTTAAGGACATATGAGTTCAATCGTTGCCATTTATTAAATATTTGCACACAGTAAACAAACATCCGATGCAAGTGCCCAAAAGAAGTGGTTCAAAGCTAAAACGAAAGACCGGATCGCCCTGTTATGAATTACTTTATTATTTATAACAGGGCGGGTCATAGTATTCAGCTAATAAGTACAATAATCCTCTTATTTGATTTTAAAAACCAATTTAAAAATGGAATACTACCTATATTAAAATTGTTTCACAACCACCTCAACCTTTAGGTGCACACAATTTTGATTTTGCCTTACCAATTTTTTATCCCAACCAATAGCGTTCCTCACTCTTGTTAACCTCTTAATATCATCTTTAATATCTTTTCCAACTTTAATTTTAAACGCGGTGAATCCCAAATCCAAAAATTTCTGACATAGGTCAAGCAGCACCTCCTTAGTGTATCCGAGCCATCCTGCAATTATTATTATTGTTATTTTTGAAGGTCGCGTTTTAAGTTTTTTTTTCTATTTCTCGTTCTTACCAACTTGCGTGGTGTAAGCGGGATAGCCGTTTTCCAGTAAATGTTGGACGCGCTCTTCTTTATTTTCGCGCGCCTTCGTCAGTATTTCGATGGCTTCTTCTTTCGTGATCACGTCGGTTATGTAACGGAAGTCTATCGTTGACACAAGCTGTTCCGGTTCCATGTCCACCAGAAGTTGCCACAGGGGTTTGTTAAGTAGTTTCGCCCATAGGTCCCAAAGTGCGTTTACAATCGCGGCAGTTGCCAAGTGTATGACGCCTTTCTCTGGTCCAATCTAAATTAACGGTTAAAACATTGAAGAAAGAAGAAATATGCAAACGACCCAGACGGCACAAAATTGAAATGGATAACATAAAGATGTCTTTTGGAAGTCTATTTTTAAATGGACTGATGTCTTTTGTAAATTGAAAAGGATAACATGAAGATCGTCTTTTGTAAGTCCATTTCTAAATGGACTGATGTCTTTTGTAAATTGAAAAGGATAACATAAAGATCGTCTTTTGTAAGTCCATTTTTAAATGGACTGATGTCTTTTGTAAATTCAAAAGGATGACATAAAGATGCCTTTTGTAAGTCTATTTTTAAATAGACTGATGCCTTTTTGTAAGTCTATTTTTAAATAGACTTACAAAAGACATCTTTATGTAATTCTTTTGAATTTTGTGTCGTCTGGGAAACAACCGAAAATATTATTGACTGCGGCATTTTTTTTTATTGTACTTGAATGCTATTCGTGTAAGGTTTATCAGAACAATTTATCTTAAGAGCACTCCGAGTTAAAAATTGATTAGTTTACAGATTTATTGATTGTTCCATCAGTATGCCACTTGTGCTGAAGCAACAAACTTTTCTACTAAACTTCATCCATTTCTATACAGGGTGTTACGAAACTACTGACATTTATTAATACCGCGTAGTTTTTCCAACGTATAAGGAGTGGATTTTTCGAATATCAGCGACAGGGCCGGATGAAGGGTAGGCGGAGCCCCTTTTTTTTTAAAAAAAGGAACAAATTCACGTGAATTTGTACAGTTGTCTCAAAAGAATAGTGTAAGTATTTCCATAATTACCAGATTTTTTTTTTTAATTTGAATATATCCATTATATTTCCAGAATTTGTGTTAAAAAATTAATTTTGACAAATATTTAATTTGAATCAGTTTAAATAATTGCTTGAACAATTAATCAGTTGGGTTGGATTGACCTTGGCATTACTTAAACTCCATTTTAATTGATTTTTAATTTTCTTTTAATCTTCAAAATAAAAATTTTTCTTGTAATTTTTAATCTTTTACTTGTGTTAGATAAAATTCGATAGAAATAATTGAAATTAACCTCCGCCGACAATAATTTTTAAATCCGTAGATACGTATTTCGACAGCTAAGCTGCCATCTTCAGTACGCTACCAACTTAAAAGCACTAAAAAGATCTAAAAACAACCTAATCATCCTAATACAATCATAAAAATATTAAAAACAACCTAATTTAGATCTTTTTAGTGCTTTTAAGTTGGCAGCGTACTGAAGATGGCAGCTTAGCTGCTGAAATACGTATCTACGGATATAAAAATTATTGTCGGCGGAGGTTAATTTCAATTATCTCTTAAATGACAGTCTCCTTTACTATTTTAGTAAATTCCATAGAGGTTGGATGGGTTGGTTTGATCTTGAGATACGTTGAGCTTAACTTTAACCCATAAAATTTAACATCCTTTTACTTTTAATTTTTTAAGTATTTAAAAGAAAAAAAATCTTGACAGTTCAGTTGACGCTGGGATTTGTTGAGGTGCATTTTAATATTTTTTTTTACTTTTAATTTTTTAAATATTGTTTTAAATTTTTAACGTTGCTTGAATGCGGAATTATGTGGAATATATATATAAAATAAATTTTGTAAAACCTTCAGTCGTGTGACAAAAGTTAAATAGACATAGAAACTGACGAATTTTATCACAACCAAAAATTTAATCTGTAAATATCAAAAAAAAAGAAAAGAAAAACGATCGCTTAATAATAAAAAAATTGTCAAATCCAATAAAAGAAAAAACAAAATATCGTTCAGTCGAGCAAAACAAAAAGATAAAAAACAACGATCAATGGTCTGTTAAAAAATAAAATCGCGTCCAATAAAATTAAACAAAAAAAACAAAAAATTAAACAAAAACAAAGTTAAAAAACAAACAACGATCGGTGTTGAAGACGAAAATAAGATTTCTATAAAATTATAAGGCAAATCGAATCAACAGCACTGACGAATGTTTGAATAAAAGAAAAAAAACAAAAGAGAATCAAACTGATAATTCAAATAAAAAAGAAATATGTAAAAAATGTCAAATGTCAAGAAAAAACAAAAGACTATCGGATTATAATTAAAAAAAAAAAATTAAAGTCAAATAGAATCACCGGTCGCAATTTAACAAAATTAAAATTTAACACTAATAAAAGGAAAAATAGACTATCAACAGATAAAATTAAAATAAAAGGAAAAGCAAACGATCAATTCCTAAATTAAAAAATGAAAAAATAAAATGCCGTCAAACCGAATAATACAAAAACAAAAGACGATCGTCCAAGTAAGCATGAAAATAAATGATGTAAAACTAACAGTCGTGACAAAAGTTAAATAGACGTAAAACTGACGAATTTTATTACAACCAGAAATTTAATCTGTCAATATTAAAGAAAAAAAAAACAATCGGTTAATAATAAAAAAAAAAAAAAACAGTCAAATCCAATAAAAGTGAAAACAAAAATGGCGATCAATCGAACGAAACAAAAAGATAACAAAAGGCGATCAATGGTCAATGAAAAAATAAAATCCTATCAAATAAATTGAAACAAAAGAAAAGCCAAAAACAAAATGTGGTAAATTGACAAATAAAAAATAAAAACAAAAAATTAACGATCCGTGATGAAAACAAAAATAACATTTGTATAAAATTATAAGTCAAATCGAATCAACAACACTAACGAATTTTTAGCTGAAAGTTTGAATAAAAGAAAAAAAAAACAATTTAACAATAATTTAAATTTAACACTATTATTATAATGTTTGAGTAATATTAATCTGAAGGGGGGTCGGTGGAAATTGTAAGAGGTCGATGCTTAAAAAAGACTGAGAACCCCTACTCTAAGACGAAAACGTCAGACGACTTTTTTTACTTCCTTTTAATTCCTTCATCACCCACTATAATTTGGCGGATGAGTCGTGGAACACCCTGTATATAATTATTTTTATACTAACCCATCTTAGTTGACTCTCGCTGGTAAGAGACCTCCAAAATGAAGCAAAATCCCGATATATGTCTATGGCAGTCTGTCCAACGACGATGCGAGATAAAGACTTAACGGCTTTAACGACAATTTCAGTTCCTCGTCCGCAAGTAAAAGTCAGACCGTGGCCCTCGTCGCCCTTGGCAATTTTTATTGTAACGTATGCGCAGGAGTAATCAGGATCATTATGCTAAAACAGACAAAATATATTATTAGAAAAAAAAAAACAAATTTTTTGTGGAAAATGCATTAAAAAATCGTACGTATGTATGTACAGGGTGGTCCATATCTGACACTTTCAACGTGAAACACAAAATCCGACTTCTTTGTCTCACCTAGATTTTCAACACAAATATAATGGTAGAGGCCCACATTTCGAAATCTTGAACTGTTTAGGAAGTGAAGTTTTTCAAAATTTTGTGATTTCTATAAACCTCTATATTTTTTTTGTCTTTTATTAAAAATGTGGCCTATTTACAAAATTTTAAAAAAATCGTGTTTTTTAATTCATTAATTAAAAAAACGGATCATTTTCCGATTTTATTTTTAAAAGCGCCATCTCATTCATCAGTCACGTGAAGCAAAATGGAAATGAAGTTAATTTTCGTTTTGCCTATTTATAAAATCCAAACAAAAAATCACGTAGTTCCGTTTATTAAATAAAGAAAAAAAATCGGAAAATGAAAACAAATCCTGTATTATTTTTTAGCGGTGCCATCTACGGTCTCTCACGCGAAGTTAAGTTAATATGGAATTAATTTTCTTCAGAATTAATTTTCACTGCACCCACTTACAAAATAAAAAATCGCATTGTTCCATTTATTTTACACAAAAAAAAAATATATTTTTCCCGATTTCACTTTTTAGTGATTGACCATAGATGGCGCCACCAAATAATTATTCAATGAAGAAGAAAAATCTAATTGCTTTTCGATTATTCATTTTTTTTACTTGCGCCATCTATGAAGAGTCGTGCGAAGCTCGCTTTAAGTAGAATTAATATTTCGTTTCGTCCGTTTATAAAAATTAAAAAAAAAATCGTGTCGTTCCTTTCAGTCAATGAAGATTTCTATTTAATTTTTTTTTGGTGACGCCATCTATGGGCAATCTTGCGAAGTTAAGTTAAAATAATATGAATTTTTCTTCTGAATTAATTTTAATCTTAATAATTCCTGCCGTTTCTTTCGTTCGTTATAGAAAAATAAAAATCGTGTCCTTTTGCTGATTCAGTTTTTTTTAGTGGCGCCATCCGTGGTCAGTTACGCGAAGCTAAATTGAACTGGAATTAATTTTTATTCGGTATTAACATTCGTTTCGTCTGTTTATAAAATAAAAAAGAGTTTCGTCCGTGCAATAAGAAATGAAAAATCCGACCATTTTCCGGTTTCATTTTAGTGGCGCCATCTATGGTCAGTCAAACGAAATTAAGTTGATATGAAAATTAATTTTCGTTCGGAAGTAATTGTTTATTTTCCTCCGTTTATGTAATAAATGATTCGTATTTTTTAATACATTAAATAAAAAATTTTATTAAAAATTTAATTTAAATTTGCAGAATTAATTTTTAGTGGCTCGTAAGTGAGGAGAAATAAAATTGAAATAAAGTTAATTTTCATTTCGTACGATTATAAAATAAAAAAATCTTTTCGCCGCTCCATTCATTCAATGATGAAAAAAAGTTTGAAAATAAACAAAAAACTATTTCGTTTACAAAATAAAAAATCGCATCGCGTATTCATTTAATAAAGGAAATGAAAATTGAATTGTTCTTCGATTTTATGTTTTCCAGTTGCGCCATCTATGACCAGTTTCACTAAGCTAAGTTGAAATAGAATTCATATTTCGTTTCGCCTATTTATAAAATTAGAAAAAATCGCATGGTTCCTTTCACTCAATGAACAAAATATTTCGATTTCATTTTTTTGATGACGCCATCTGCGGCCAGTCATCTGAAGTTAAGTCCAAATAGAATAAATCTTTGTTCTGAATTAATTTTAAATTCTTCTATTCATAAAACAGAAAAGTCGTGTTGTTTCATTCGTTTATCAAAGAAAAATAAAATCGCATACTTTCCGATTTATATATTTATTTATTTTTTTCAGTGGCGCCATCCGTGACCAGTCACGCGAAGCTAAACTGAACTGGAATTAATTTTTATTCGGAATTAATTCTTGCTTCGTCTGTTTATAAAATTAAAAAAGAAAGTATCATTCATGCAATAAGAAATGATTTCATTTCAGTGGTGCTATCTATGGTCAGTCACGGGAAGCTAACTTGAAATAGAATTAATTTTCGTTCGGAATTAATAGATATTGTTTATTTCGTCCACTTATAAAATAAAGAAATCGTATTTAGTATTTTATAAATTAATGAAATTAAGTAATTAAAAAAATCGTTTTTCAATTTAATTTTTAGTGGCGCCACCTATGGTAAGTCACGAGAAACAAAACTGAAAGAAAGTTAATTTTATAAAAAAAGAGAAAATCATGTCGCTGCATTAATTCAATGAAGCAAAGTCGAAAAGAAAAATTCGTTTTTTTAGTGGCGCCCTGTATCGTTGAAATTAATTAATTAATTTTCATTTCGTCCATTTATAAAATAACAAATCACATCACACATTCACTTAATAAAGGAAAAGAAATCGGATTTGTTAAATATTTCATTTTTTAGTGGCGCCAGCTATGACCAATCCTGCGAAGCTAAATTGAAATAGAATTTCGATTGTTTATAAAATAAAAAAGGTGCATTTTTCATTCGTTAAATACAGAATTTAAAAAAAAGGGATCACCTTTCGATTTTTCTGTTACACCAACGTGTAAGTCACGGCAGTCAAAATTAAAATAAAATTAATTTTTGTTTCGCCTATTTATAAAACAAAATAATCGTGTCGTTCATATCAATGAAGAAAAGAAATTATAATAATTTCAGATTACATAACGATTCCTTTACCTGAGTTAAATCAAATCAAAATCTTAAATATTTCTACTGCTTCATATTTTAATCACGTGTTTCAATTGTTAATTATCTTTTAAATGTATAATAAAAAAAATTAAAGAAATAAATCTGACAAAACTGTGTCGTGTTATTTATTAACCAGAAATAGAAAAGTAATAAATAATAACAGAACTGAAAAATAAAACTGCAGTACGAATTTATTATTTTATAAAACAAGTAAGTCTTGAGTTATAAATGTAAATTTTTTAAAACAAATTATAACTAGCAATAGAATAATAAAAAAAAAACGCTAATTTCTTGTGACGATAGATAAAATCACATGATAAACTTAGGTAAGCAATCACATGATTTGTAATTAGCTGCAAGTTTTTAATTAAAAGTTTGTTAGGCATATGATTTTTTTTGTTGTCACGATTAAGAAAATTAAATGGGGGCGTAATTAAAAGGCGATTATTTAATGTTTAAATGTTACTTACCATTGCATCTGATCCATGCGCCCCTAATGAAGTCGGAAACCTGATGTCCTTAACGTTCAAGGAAATAATTTTCAAATTTTCCGCTGTCATACTCATTTTGATCTGTTTTTTTTTTTTTTTTTAATGAAACGGTTTTTGGAAGATGTTCCTCGTCACAGGCACAAAACAATAATATAAAATTAAATCTGCTTTTCAGTGTTTACAACTTCGGAGCAACGCAGGAGATAAAGTTCTTATCTCAGATTTATTTCTGTGTTGTCTAATACTGGAGTAATCTGTAGGACCAGCGCAATATCGAAGTCACTAGAACGTACCTCACCTGACGTGAAAGTTTTCGAGACGATCGTGAAACTGGATCGATGGTCTTTTTCTAGTAAATATTTATGTGCTTTAAAGATCACGCTGGTGAAAGTTTACCTCCACTCGTATGTGCTATGCTACGCATTTTAAAAAAATAGCTTCATATACAGAGTGTCCGGAACTCGGGTTTTATAATTTTCACGGCAAGCTGAACTGAGATCAGGATTGCTGCGACTCTTCTGAAAAACGTACTAACAGAAATGTACTGAATACGCAGAAAACGTACTGAAAGCGGGAAATTCAAAATTAAACTATTTGTATGTTACGGCTAGTCTGACCGACTTAAAAAGAAAACTGTTTTTTCTTTTTTTTTCGGTATTAAACTGATCTTTTTGTTAATTTGTAATATATCAAAATATGCGCCTTTTAAATCCCTAGGGGGTTAAACTAATTTCATTAGTGAAAAAAAATTATACCCCGCTGTAATTTTGAAAAACACCATTTTTTAATTTTTTAATACGCCCACTTAAACGACATAATGTACTTAAGAGCCCGTTTCAGTCGCCATTATTCTGCCACTTTTCTAGTTCAAGAATTACGCTAAAACTACTGATCTGATCATCGAATAGTTTTAACATTTTCGTTTTGTTTTTTAATAAGGAATTTCGGAAAGTCATTTTTAATATTTTCTAATAATTTTTATAATTTTTATTACTTATAGAAGTCGATTTTCAACTTAAAATTAATTTTCCGAGATAAAGCAACTAACTTTATGAAGATCTGCAGCAACAGAAACTTAATCAGGGCCATAATATTTAAATAAAACATGAATTACGAAATTTTATAATTAGTAGTTGCAAACTGCTGCCCTCTATCGAAAGCAATCGGAGATGCCACAGAAGACGGGGCTTATTTTTATTTTACATTTTACGGCTGGGGAATTTCCGGTATGCCTAAAATTCTCTGACCTGGGGGCTCGTTCAGAAACTAAAAAAAAAGCGCACTTTGGGTAAAATTCTTTCTCTCAATGTGTAAGTGATTTTGTATATCTTTTTTTCGTTCTAAACGCCCAAAGTGCTCTTTCAAAACAAACAAATATTCAGTAGCGTTGTTTTCTTTATTTTAATTGTATACAATGAACGGCAAAAAGTTACACCATTTGGGAAAATTTTTTGCAGTTTAAAAAATTTGTGCCAATACTTGTGTGTTTTGTGTATGTTCGATAACCAAATATAAACAGGACATAAACAGTGAGCAGCTTTTAGTGTGGCTCAAAAAGGTACCTATTTAAAATTCGAAAAAAAAATAATAATAATATAAACATATAAAATAGCGACATCTTACTATCGCTTTTTGACCTAACATTGCAGTAGGATAGACAAATTGAAGCGGGATTTGCTCCTAATGAGTCCCCCATGCAAGGCGGCCATGCTTGCTGTCAAAGCATAATGAAAGATTTTACAAAAATTTTGTGCAAATCGTTCTTGATTGCAGTGAGAACCTCGAGCAGCCTCTGGACAGCTGTTTCAGCCCTGCTTGGGGCTTCTTCAGCAGAAACGTAGCTCGACATTCCCACTGCAGACCAAAAAACGACTTGCCCAATTTATTCGCAATTGCGATGTAAGAATGATGAACATATAAAATAGCGACATCTTACTATCGCTTTTTGACCTAACATTGCAGTAGGATAGACAAATTGAAGCGGGTCAAAAAGCGATAGTAAGATGTCGCTATTTTATATGTTCATCATTCTTACATCGCAATTGCGAATAAATTGGGCAAGTCGTTTTTTGGTCTGCAGTGGGAATGTCGAGCTACGTTTCTGCTGAAGAAGCCCCAAGCAGGGCTGAAACAGCTGTCCAGAGGCTGCTCGAGGTTCTCACTGCAATCAAGAACGATTTGCACAAAATTTTTCTAAAATAATAATATAGTTCCAATAGGTTTTTACAAAAGGCGTTTACGATAATTGGAGCGGTATATACCGGTTAATCTATTGTCTCACGCTTACTTGCATTAAACGCATTCATTTTATCTTACTTTTCTACCCAGATCCATAGAGCTCTCCAATTATCGTAAATGCCTAAAATGTGTCGCTTGCTCCTCTGACAAAATGGACAAGATTTTTCATTTTCTAGTTAGAAGCGGCAATTGGACGTTTGGTATTAGCTCTTGCAATGATTAGTTTATTCATTTATTCAGCTATAAGAGAACGTTTTTTATATCCATAAGAAATATTTAAACAAATAAAATTTGCTCTTGGGTTCTGTTACATACACGAGAAAATTTGAGACAATTTTTCACAAGGCGTTTTCTTTATAACATTTTGTCTCATCACTTAATTTCCTGATAACATTTTTCTACTAATCCCAATCTGGCATAAGCAGACCGAATTTTTTATTTTGGGCCAGTTTAATATCTGTACAACTTATGAAATCGACATTAGTACAAATAGTGGCTACTACGTATTGCACCTACAGTGATCGCCAAAATGTCGGCATCAAATGGGAAAAATCTTTATTTTTGATTTTTTGAGGAAACTTTTTAAGGCAATAATTTCTACTTGTCTGAAAACCTTTTTAACTCCTAATAGATATACCGAGTGATTTTATTCGAAATTAATCTATATTTCAACGAGATTTTTTTAACGTTAGTTTCAACTTATTTTTTTAATATTCCGTTAAAATTGAATTTTTTTCAACTTTTAGAATATTCTAAAAATTTCAGGTACTAAATCTTAATTTCAATATTTAATATTTTTAGGGCGGAAACTACCAAAATTTATAATTTGAAAAAATAAGAGAGATTAAGTATTGCTTCATTATTTACCGAAAAGTATTATTTCTGCATATTTTTTACGTTTCTGATGCAAGGTGCCTTTTATAATTATTATAAATAATTAATATATATTTAAATATCTCTCTATTCCCGTTAATGAATTAGTTTCGCAATGACCTTGTAAATGTTACTTTGCAGAAGATATTTCTTTATATGGCTTAGTCCTACTGACTTAAACAGAATTTGAGGGCTTTTTTAATAATAGGATTTGAATTGAATTGTAAAAATGTAAAACTACTTTTTTTTCAATAGCAAACGTTAAAGTTTGCTTTGTCCAACTCAAAACAGTCGATAAAACAGAATTTTAACCGCAAAAGTAAATAAAATAATAATTTTTAACAATTTAACAACAATCCACACTAATTACTGGGATCATGATCACACAATTGTACCGTCTTGTTTAACAAATAACTACCTACTTATTGTTTATTTGTTGTGTATTGTAATGTGGTTTGAAATTAAAGTCGTTTTATGAAAATGCCTCTTAGTAATTTCATTTGAATAATTCATGGCCGTCTTATATTCTTCCTGATTAATTCACTGAACAGGTAAATTAAATATGGAAAAAAACATTTAGGCAGCTATAAAATATTTTTTACAGAATTTTTGTGAAATTCATTCGTTCAAATGTCATTAACAGGGACAGATTAGAGTTTTTAGATGTCATTTAAATGCATATTAGTTATGAATAAAAATATTTTTCTTAAAGTGTACCTTGCTTCGAAAACGTAAAAATTATGTAAAAATATATATTATTTTTGCTGAATAATAAAATATCTGAAGCAACAATTAATATTCTTCGTTATTTAGCAATTGCTCCGCGTCCCATTACTCTTAATTTCCTTTTAACAAAACTGAAGATAAAAGACCGGATTTAAACATGTTTATTTACCAGATTAACTATTATGTTCCGTTTCATTTTCGAATACGTATTTCTCCGTCTGTAATAAATTTTAAATTTTCGCGGTAAAACTCAAGGTAAAGCCGTTGGTAAAACTGCAAAAATTCTGAAAATCGTACGATTTTGAACGATAGCACACGATGAATCTATTTCGCGTGATTTGACTCCACCTTATAGCCCCGCCTTCTGTGTGTTACGTCCTGCACCCTTGCCCCGCGAGAGATGGTTAAGTGATTGTCAAACGGCCCCTTAAACTAAAGTGTACTAATAAGTGATTTTAAAAGTTAATTTTGATTAATTTATACAGTGACCGGCAGAAAGTTGGCTACATATGGGAAAAATCTTTATTATTGATTTCTCAGGAAAAAATATTCTTTATGAAAGCTTTACTCTTATATCGATTTCAAATATTTTTATTTCCTCGGTATATGACAGGAGGTATTCAAATTTTGACACATGCATCTTAAGTTTGGAAAGATGCAGGAGGTTTTATAAAGAATAATTTTTATTGAGAAATGAATAATAAAGAATTTTTATAAAAATTTTGTGCAAATCGTTCTTGATTGCAGTGAGAACCTCGAGCAGCCTCTGGACAGCTGTTTCAGCCCTGCTTGGGGCTTCTTCAGCAGAAACGTAGCTCGACATTCCCACTGTAGACCAAAAACGACTTGCCCAATTTATTCGCAAATGCGATGTAAGAATGATGAACATATAAAATAGCGACATCTTACTATCGCTTTTTGACCTAACATTGCAGTAGGATAGACAAATTGAAGCGGGATTTGCTCCTAATGAGTCCCCCATGCAAGGCGGCCATGCTTGCTGTCAAAGCATAATGAAAGATTTTAGAAAAATTTTGTGCAAATCGTTCTTGATTGCAGTGAGAACCTCGAGCAGCCTCTGGACAGCTCGAGGTTCTCACTGCAATCAAGAACGATTTGCACAAAATTTTTCTAAAATCTTTCATTATGCTTTGACAGCAAGCATGGCCGCCTTGCATGGGGGACTCATTAGGAGCAAATCCCGCTTCAATTTGTCTATCCTACTGCAATGTTAGGTCAAAAAGCGATAGTAAGATGTCGCTATTTTATATGTTCAAAGAATTTTTACATATGTAGCCAACTTTCTGCCGGTCACTGTACATTTACATTGCCCTAAATTGTCATTTAGTTCATGAGAGTCGCCACTAGAGTCGCAAGATCGTTGCCAGATGCAAAATTTCCCTTTCCAGGAATAAATTATACTAAATTGTAGTAAAAGAAAACACTTGTATTTAACTGTTTCACGAATTTATTTCAGTAACTCTGACATATGTTTCGGTAATGACGGATTTCGAAGAAAAACTATTCAACAGTAATCACAAACATATCAAACACGTACAATTTTGGGCTAGATATGTCGACGATATTTTCTGCATTTGGCGAGGAACAGAAAGACAAATAAACGAATTTCTGACACACCTTAATACAATAAATAATAAAATACAATTCACAATGGAATTAGAAAAAGACAAAAAAACTCAACTTCTTAGATTTAACCATCGAACGAAATAACAATAAATTGACATATAGCATCTACAGAAAACCCACGTACACGGACACTATCATACCCGCACAATCTAATCAAAATTGGAAAATAAAATTGGCAGCCTTCCACAGTTACATACACAGACTATTTAACATGCCACTAAATGAACAAAATTTCCAAATAGAAATACAAACAATCAAAGCCATTGCAAAAAACAACGGATATAAAGAAAATTTAATAGACAAAATGATTAAAAATAAACAAAAACTGTTACTAAAACAACAATTTTATCCAGTAGTAAACAATAATGACCCCAATAAAACTTGGCATTATATAAATTACTTTGCACCCTTCAATAACAAAATCACCTCAATTCTAAAACAAATAGATCTCAAAATAGTCAGTGTGAATAAAGGCAATCTCGGTACTATGCTTGTCAACAACAAACAAAAGACTACAAAGTTAGAAAAAACAGGTGTCTATCAAAAAAAATTGTGCAGATTGTGAAGCCACCTATATCGGACAAAGTGGTAGAAAATTAAAAACTAAATTAGATGAGCATAAAAAAGCAATCAAGCATAACATCCAGAACACCGGATTTGCAGAACATTGCATTGATAACAACCACTTCTTCGATATGGATGACTGTAAACTATTACACCATGTACATAAAAGCAAAAAATTAAATTTACTCGAAACTTTAGAAATAAAACGGACCATTTACAATAACAAACAAGTAACCAACAATCACATTGAATTTCCGAATACACCAATTATTGATCAATACCTGGAACTAAGGATGGACCTGGACTGCAATATAACGCCCCAGCAGTAAAACTTTATTTAGTATTAATCTTATACTCTTTGAGAATGGTAAAAGTGTATTACCGAAACATATGTCAGAGTTACTGAAATAAATTCGTGAAACAGTTAAATACAAGTGTTTTCTTTTACTACAATTTATTCGAAATGTTTCACCAAGAGCCCACTGCACAAACAATTAAAGATAATAAATTATACTGCTTTCCATAAGTAAGATTTCCCCAGATGTAAACAAAAATTCCTAAACTTGGTAACGCGGGTGTGCTTCTGGTAGTGTGCATATTAGGCGCACATTTCTGGGTTCGACCAGCCTTAATAGTTTCATGTTTTAAATAAAAAATATTACATCAAATATTTAATTTAATACATTTTTTGTTATAGATAAAAAATAGGTAATGATAAACTTTAAAAAAACAACTACTCAAATACGTATAAAATATAAAAAAAAAAAACATAACGGCATAATAATAATAAGAAAAATCATTATTAAAATACATTTGTATAATTGTCCTTTAAAGTTGATTAACTTATACTAGTTTCCACCACGCTAATTTCAAATTTAAAAAAAAACAACACTTCGAGACGAGTACCATTTATTTATTTTTTTTAATTCTTGCAAGTTTTTTTGGCCTAATCGCCGATATGCAATACAACCATGGCTATTTTTTTTTTATTTCTTTATAGGAGAATGACGTACAACTCGGCTTTCGACGTTTTATAACCTCAGAGAGTAAACTTTTCCGGGGATTTCTTTTTAAAATTTCAATTTTTCAATAAAAATAGCAAATTATACTAACTGTTTCACGCCACTACATCTACTCACCAAAAGAGGAAAGAATAATAAAACAGGATTTAACTTTTAATGATAATTTTATTATTTATATAGCTCATGATCATTAAAATAATGGACAAGTGAAAAATAAATCGTTTATTTTAAATTTTCATTTCTTAAGGTTTCGGATTTTAATTGTTTCTTAGATAAATTCGTCTCTTTTCTTCGTAAACGCGGCGACATTCTCATGATAAATACGCTACACAAACTTATAGTTACAGACACCGTTACGTTACTCCAGAAACCGCCAATGGTGGTTATTAAAACGCTGTACACAGCGGCAGCCAGTATGTCAAAACTCAGCAACACTGCGTTTAAAACAGCGCACGCTGTGATTTCAGATTCCGGATACGTTACTTCTAAAGTGAAAGGGTAAACAATACCAAGCTGTCCTCCTAGGAAAAATCTGAAAGAAGAAATATTGTCTTAAATTCATTTTTTAGTTTTAAGCTAAAAAAGATCACTTTTGATATATGTGTTTTATTTTTGCAACGTAATACTGTGTAACCAGAAAGTAATTCGTTTAGGGTCTGTATTTCACTGACAGATTAACTTTAAACTTTACTTTGTTCTCGTATCAATTGTTTTAATAATTGTAGACAATGCGTGGCTGAGCTGATGACTTGATGACTACACTATAGCTCTGATTTGAACAAAGTTTAAATTGCATTAGATTGATTATAACCAATTCATTAATTATTACTGATCACTAGAATAATACTTATATTGTAAAATTTTAAAATACCTTTTCAATATTTAACCATTTATTATTACATTAAGTTTTGAAATATACTGGGTCCTCCGCTTCCCTGTTCATACTATGGGCTACGGGATGAGTTATTATGTAGCAAACTGGCTTCAATTTGTCAATGTTAATGCAATGTTAGGTCAAAAAGTGATCGTAGGATGTCGCTGTTTAAACTATTTATAACGTTATCATCTCATTTGTCTGTGTGTATGTCAGCTTTTTCGTTTGTTTTCCACGGCCACTTTAGACAATTATTCGTTATAAAACAAATAATTCATACAGGTGTAGGGTTCTAAAAAAATATAGCAGATAAGACGTGCATGACAAAAACGAAAGTACTGTATTAGACGAACAGTTTAGGATATAAAAATATAGGGCACGCTATTTAAGAAAATTGACTTATGTCATTTTGAAATTTCCGATATTTTGGTTAGTACCATGATCACCCTGTAACAATAAAAATACTTTTAATAGTGGCTTAGAATAAATTAAAATATCAACGACATCTGTACTGAAAATTTTTTCTTTAAAGTTAAAAATAAACAAAATATGAATAAATAAAATAATGGCTGCAATCGACAGTTTTTAGATAAAATGTTAAATTCCTTCAAAACGGTTAGATTTAGACATAGATTATGGTACATAAAAAATGTGTAACATTTTATGTGGAATCCAAATTTGACATCATATATAGGCTATGCCATTTGAAATAAGAAAGTTGCATTCAGTACCGCTATATTGATTCACCCTGTACAGGTGAAAATAATTTTATGTTGTAGATCTCTAAATTTGAAAAGAAAAATGTCCTGAAAATTTTTTTGTATCTCACTAGTTATCGAGATATAGCCCGAGAACGCACTGTTGGAACACCCTGTATATTTTTTTTTTTCAGAAAGTTTTCAGCAACCTAATTGCGTGCCCACAACTGCAATGGCACAAGCCGTGGAGACTTCGTTTTTACCAAACCATACTGCCGCAACTTTTGATGGCAAGCTCATTATGAATACCTGAGCCACCGCACAAAACGATTGACCGATTAAGACCACGTAGAATTTATCCGGAGAAACGGAAAATAGTTTTATTCCTGCTCCTAAGGTTGTTAGAGAAACCGTGAGTACTGAGATTTTGCGCAAATCCTAAAATAAAATTAAAAAAAAAATCATTCTTTATAAACATGCACAGAAACATGTACAGGGTTTTAAAAAAAAAGGAGTTCTGAGTTAGCCATGGAAAAATCTTACGTCATAGCTTGCAAAACCAATTTCTTTTGTTCTTATGTCAAAATTTGTAAATTATAAGAGATGTGAAGACGATAAAAAAGTTTTGGTATTTTGAAAAAATAATAAAATCTGCAAATAAAAAGGCTTCTACCTCTACTCATTTGTAAAATATCATAAAAAAAAACTGAAAATGTTCAATTTTGGAAATCTCGAATATCCTCCCTCTTTAAATTCCATGGACAATCTAATACCGTCCGCAGAAATAGGTTAGGAGTGACAGTTTCGCAGATACGACTGTCAACTGTTTTTTTTTTCTTATGAGCGCTATATGGCACATTTATGCTTTTGTTTTAAAACAAAGTATTAAGTTACTAAAAAAAATAGTTTCAGAAAGTTTTAATCAAGCAAGCGGATGCTTTAAAATATGATTTTCTAAAATTACTTTTGAATAACGTAATATTCTGTTTTAAAACAAAAGCATAAGTATGTCATGTCATCGTATTCAGATCTCATTTTTGCATAACTTGGTATGTATCGTGGATGGACTATTATTCCCTCCACGCTTGGTACGGATACCTAAGATAGCGCCGCCAAGAGAAAAAACAACTGACAGTCGTATGTGTTGGTATCTGGGAAGCTGTCAATCCTAACCTACATGTTTTGACGGTGAATTTAATATAAAATTACCGAACTTTATGTTTTTTTTTGATAATAACTAAACAAGATCTTCAAGTTTTTCGAAATTGACAATTTTCAGCTTTTTGAAGATATTTCAGGAATGAATGGAGGTCGACGAGATATTCTTGCACAATGTTATAGACCCCGAAACAGCCGTAACTTTTTTGTAATTTAACCTTCTAGTATATCTCATACCAGGTGATTAATGGAATTCATAATTAGACAAGACTGTGATTGGTGCTACTTTATGCTGTGTGTTTGACATTTGTCATATTTGAAGTTACGCTCGTGCTTTATATAATCTTTATTTTGTTATTTTATTTTGTATGGAATGCTGGTTTAAACCTTTTTTTTTTTAGAATATTAGGAAGGATTCCACAAGGCAAATCCGTTAATTATCAATCATTAAAAAAAATAAGTGTCACGATTTTGACGCTTAAAGATTTTAAGTTCAAACTGTAAGCCTGTGTTGCCAACTTTTTGACAGCCTGCTCCAGGGTTGCAAAGTTTAAAACAAACCATTTAAAACATAGTGTTTCAAACATGTTTAAAACATCGAATTAAAAACATACCAACTGTTTTAAACAAAATGTTTTAAACATGTTTTTTTTGATAATGTTTTAAATTCATTTTTTAGTTTTAAGCTTAAAAGAAGACCACTTTTGATACATGTGTTTTATTTTTGCAACGTAATACTGTGTAACCAGAAGTTAAATGTTTAGGGTCTGTATTTCACCGACAGATTTACTTTAAACTTTAATTTGTTCTCATATCAATTGTTTTAATAATTGTAGACAATGCGTGGCTGAGCTGATGACGTGATGACTACATTGTAGCTCTGATTTGAGCTAAATTTAAATTGCATTAGATTGATTATAATCAATTCATTAATTATTACTGATCACTAGAATAATACTTATATTTTAAAATTTTAAAATACCTTTTCAATATTTAACCTTTTATTATTACATTAAGTTTTGAAACATACTGGGTCCTCCGCTTCCATGTTCATACCTTGGGCTACGGGATGAGTTATTATGTAGCAAACTGGCTTGAATTTGTCAATGATAATGCAATGTTAGGTCAAAAAGTGATCGTAGGATGTCGCTGTTTAAACTATTTATAACGTTATCGTTTCATTTGTCTTCATTGAATTTCTACCGTGTGTCCCAAGGCCGTATATTCGCCCTTCTAGAAGGTTTGTTTAAAATTTGAAAACAATGAACTAAACAAAAAATTAATTTAAATTTTCAGACATATACCTACTAGATTTTGGTTTAGCCGGAAGTAATATCAACTTTGTTATTTCAAGTGGAACATCCTACATGCTTTTACATATTTGAAATTTTTGTTTTCCAGTATCGAAAGCCACGAGTCATGTATTTTAGTTCTAATGCGATCAAGTCATTTGAAAAAATATTTCTTTGATTGTATTTGATTTTAGTTTTTATTGGGAATGTTTTTCTCAGTATGTTGATACCAAAGACTTCACACTTTCTTTGAAAATCATTTAAAACACCGCGAGCGTAGATCCTAAATAAATCAAGCTCTGCCTTAAAGGATTTAAATTATTATCAAAGTACATACATTATTTTTAAAAGGGTACATAATCTAACATTACAAACTTTTCATCTTTCTTTTAATTAGAGATCGAATTTTAATAAAATCTTCTTTTTACACAAATATCAAATAATCATAATAATATATATCTTTTAAGGGCAATTTAAACATTTAAAAGTTGTTTTAAACAGCTGTTTTTCTTGTTTAAAACATGTTTAATTTAGAGTCAATTTTAAACATGTTTTAAACAAAAAGAAACCGTTTAAAACAAAAAAAATAGAAGTTTTGTTCTTTAAAAAAAACAGTTTTTTTCCAACCCTGTTTGTAAGGGAACAGTCTGTATAAAAACATACTCACCCTGCGGCTGCTACCGAGAGAAGAATCAGTGTTCGATTGTTTTGAGTCAAGCAAACAGTGAAGTTGAAGAACAGTACCGAAGCTATGAACATAGTCACGAACGAAGTACTTCTGGAAAAAAAAACTCTTTTATGTATTCTAATGAAGTTTTGGACTCTGACTTACGACTTACTTATATTTTTGCGTTTTGTCTAAGATGTATCCGAAAGTTACACAACCAAAAACTCCACCGGAAACGATTGATATCAATTCGATTAATCCAACATCTTCTCGGTGTTTCTGGAATTAAAGGAGAATATTTTTATTGCAAGTTCTTTTTTAATTTATGGGAAAAAACAGCCTGATGCAAAATTTTAACATCGATGCCCTAATTACGTTTCATATACAGGACGTTCCACTTAAAACAGATTCTTTCATTCCTCTCTAGATATTCATTTTTCAAAAACAAAAATGTTTCAAATGAAAGTTTCATTTCATCACGCATTTTTAAAAAGTATATTTAACGAAAAATTGAAAAAGCTATTAACGCCAGCTATCGACAACCATAAATCATTGAAAATGCTAAAAAACATGTGACATTGCATTTAAGAAAACGAGTTACCTCAGTTTGAATAATCTCAAGTTCATTTTGCAAGTTTAAATTGCTTATAGAAACTTATGACAGTGGGGTAAGTGAACTGCCGTCATTTGTCAAGAAAATACTGCATTTGTTTAAAGTACTACTTTACAAAAGCGACCATTTTTGTATTTTATGTGTAGTGCATAGTACGTAAAGTCCGGAACCCGAAAATCTAAAAATGTATAGAATGTTCGATTTAAAATAGCAAATGGACGTAACTTCCAGACTAAACAGAACATTCCGTATACACCAAAGCTTAAAATTACTTTACATAATATACTGAAGCTTTCATTTGTTACCCTCTCTCTTATCTTACAGGCATTACAAAGGTTGCCTAAATCAGGCGGTACATTTAACAAGCTTTTAACATTAACTTGGCACGACGGGGAAGGAGGGAACATAGTCGCAAGGTTTCTGTGGGTAATGCGATCTAAAATTATTATTGTTATGACAAGTTCAGCTGATTATCGACTGAGAAAGTTTGTATTAAAATGAAACATCCCCAGTAATCAAACTAAATTAAAATTTCAAATAAAATATAAGATCGACTTTTCCGGACGTTTATGAGGAGAATTTATAGAATTTGTAACATAAGTGACTAGAAAAATACGAAAGTATTCGTCTTAAGTGTGACGACACCCTGTGTAAGAAATAATTTAAATTTGTAATTTTATTTTAGAATTGAATTTACAGGGTCGTCTGATTTGAACCCGTTTCATACTTACTGGGCGAAAAGTCATGTATACAACGTCGACAAGTATTATAAAAGCGTTCCACAGTCCATTAACTATGCCGAAACCAAACAGTAAGTATATGTAATCTTTGTTTGTCAGTAAATTGTTAATGGATTGAAAGTAGTTTATGGGAACGGGATGATGCTGCATTCTATCTTCACTGTAACTGGGTGGGTGTTTGGGTTTATCTCGGAAAACTAAAAAAAAAAATATGACAATTACAGGAAACTGTTTTCGTCTACTATTTGCTGCTTTCAACTGTAATTAAAACACACACTACAACGTCCCACCGATGCTTTTTGGGTTACGTTAAAAACGGCATTCGAAAATAAATATTTAATTTTTATTGTCGGACAGCAAAAATAAATGAAAAATGAATATTTTTTTTGTTGCAAATCGTTTTTGATTGCAGTGAAAACCAATGTCAGGTCAAAAAGCGATCGCAGGATGTCGCTGTTTTATCTATTCACGAAAAATATATAGTTAAATATAAGCAGAAAATTAGAACATGTTTAATAAAATTAATTATTTCGAATATGAGTAAAAAAATTAAAGGATCATCAGGAAAGAAAAATAATTAAAAAAATGTAATAAAATAAATGAGTTTCTCATAATTAAAAATGTTTTAAAAATTTATTTACATAGTGTTATCAGTCCAAAGATTAAAAATGCCACCAGATCTGTATAAACAAACATCCTAACCAACTCTTTCTTAATATTTTCCAAATTTGGAGAGTCTTTTATGAGGTATGGAGACAAAACACTTTGGATTCCAGATCCTGAAACATGAAGTGAATTAGAATCAAAATTATTCGATTGCTGTTTATATTCCATTCAATGACTATTTTTTTATCGCTGTAGGATGTGATTTTAAGGCAGTAGGTTGGCTATCATGTTAAGGCCCGGTTTTTCCATCACAGTTTAACTTTAAGCTTCGTTTTATTCCCACGGTAACAATTGTAATGAGAATTGTTTCCACATGAATAAAACGGAGCTTAAAATTAAACCCCAATAGAAAAACTGGCCCTAAATCATAATAGTTAATATTCCCTCCGCGAATTTAATATCATAAGGTTTGTTCCAGCAACAGTTTTAGACCAGTTCGAGATCGTCAAAAGCGTGCTTTACTTCGATGGACAACTGTTTTTGACGGTTCCGTACTATAGTCTTTTTTTTTTTGGATAGGCGGAAAACGCGAAGTTGTAAATAACTCTAGCTCTCCTATTAGTCAGTTATTTGTGTTAATTTCTTAATTTTATTAAAACGGCAACTAGTTACTAACGATTGGGAACTGTGAATTTTTTTGTGGTCTGCTAGTTGTGTAACACACGTTATAACAACCTGTAAGTTTCCGTCTATCAAAAAAAATTACAGTATAATCAGAAACTGTTGCTGGAACAAACCTATCATAACGTAGGTACGTCAAATTGTGACAACTCAAATCTATTAGATGAAGCAGTGTTGTCAATTATATAAATTTGGACGTGAATAGAATTCACCTCGTTTTGAAAAAATAAAAAGATATTGCAGCAATGCCTAATTCGGAATAAGCTTAACATCTAAATCCAAATGACATTCATTGTCAAACTTTGGTTAAATACCTGACTACGACATTTATACTAAACTTTCAGGCCATACTGCGATAGCAAATAGTATATGAATGGCTTATACATTCGATTCGCAGCCAAATCAAATTCGTTTTTATCTAGGGTTGCCATCTTTTGGAAATAAAAAATGTTTTTTTCCCGTTATTATTATTTATTATGTAAGCAATTTGGGAAATTTTGGTACCTGTCGTTGCAAAGAGAAAGAAAATATCCGTCGAATTAAATAGAAAAATGACTGCTCTGTTACTTTTTAAAAATATGGTCATAATGTATGTATTTTGACAACTAGCAGAACAACTGTTTATTTATTTTTTTAATACAAATACAGAATAAGCACAGAAATTAGAGAATCTTTGCTAATTTAACCGAATTTTTATCTTCAAAAATTAAATTAAAATTCAAGGTGTAAAAAGCATTCACGATCTTTTGGCATTCTAGTAGGCTGTGCTTTTTTTCCCGTTAGATTACGGGCATGTGATATGAGAGAAATCAAAGTTTGATATGTCAAAAATTATGAAATTTTCTTAATGACTGTGTTAATGAATTGAAAGAATACTTGTCATTGTTGGTAACGTAACGTCAAACAAAATTCAATCATTTATAACATTTACTAGTGACACTTTCGATCTCCAGAAACAATAATCATGAAATTCTAACCCAATTTTCCGACGTCCATATTTTTTTAGTGATACCAACAGAAATGTCATCCTAATATGGCCTGCTCTAAATGTCAAAAGATCGTGAACAGCTATTATTCTGTAGCCTCTATTCAAACCAAAATAAATTAGTATTAGTTCGCTTTTCTCGTTAGTTTGCTAGTTCTTTTTTTGGTTAATATTTATACTATTGATGTTATCGAGAGAAAGAGGACAAAATTCACATGTTAAAAGCCGTGTGACACTATACTAAATTTAGTACAAAATTTTCATTATAAGAGTTTTTTTTTTACAAAATTTTACATAGTTATCAAATTTGGTACAAAACTTACTTTCGCAAAGTAATTTAAAACATGTTCTAAAATCGCCATTAAATTCTGTACAAAAAGTGTTCAGAAACTAACTGCGCAACTTCGCGTTTGTCTTTCACATTGCCGGCAATTTCACATGTTTACGTATAAACATAACCTATGACATAACGTAGGTATGAATAAACAACTGAGTTTCATGGTTGTGGTTGTAAAAATAGCATACTTTAAATAGGTAGGTCTTGGGCAACGAAATTTAAAGTCCCAGTGATTAGGTTGAGCGATATTCCTAAACATAGCCAAGGTTATGTTGATGACAGATCTAGTATGGATTACAACAACGAAAAAAGAAAATCCCCATGTATTAATCGATATTGCGCAGGCGCTCATACAATTTTTATTGCAAAATTTAGTGATGTGTCATACGGGTAGTTATTTTTAACTTTTAACCAAATTCTTGTTCATATTTTTTTAAAGAAATTTGATTAATTACTAAATTTTGCATAGTGTCAGACGGTCTTTACAAAAAAGAGGACCCTCCTCTGAAAAAGAGGACTGATAGCAACCGCATTTTTATCAATAGATAATTTAGAAGTGATTTGGACCGGTTTTGTCTCGTTTTATTTACACTGGACCCTGTATCAGTCGAACGCAAACTATAGTTTTGATTAATCTAAATCGATTCAAATCAGCGACTCGAATGCATTTATTTATTAATTAGGTTTGTTCTTACACAGTCCTAAATAAGTCATCGCGCACGAAACAGTACTGCATATGCGCTTTTAATTACTATGAGTGCAGTGTACAGTCGCAATCAAGCTAATCGAGACCGATTGACAGTTCTGTAACCCTTATTACCAACGCGAATAAGAGCACAGCGGTCTCGATTAGGATGATCGCGACTGTACGCAGTTTCGAACAAATTTAGACTGTATACGAACAAACCTATTACTTCATGTCTCACCTAATTTACTTCCTAACACAGCTACACTGCAAGCAGTTGACACTTCGTTCGGACCAAACCAAACGGCTGCTAGTTTTGCAGGTGTACTCATTATCAAAACTTCACCGACGCCACATATAAACTGTGCAAACAAAACAACATGGAACTTATTCGGCGTCACCGCGAATAATTTTATCGTTATCCCCATAGTCGTCATAAACGAACTGGTTATTACTATCAACCGCAAATTCTAAAAAAGAACATACACATACACATTCGTAGGTTTGTTCCTACACAATTATACAATTTTAAAGTGTACTGCTTAATGCGCATGCGCTCTTGATAATAGTGTATTGTTGGTAAGCAAGAGCGCATGATTACAACAGTTCCGAACTGACTTAGAACTGTGCAGGAGCAAACTTATTATTATACTAATGTATAGGTACAACGACGCTCAACATAAGTGACACTTCTGAATGCGAACCACACCCATAAGAACATTCAATGTAAGGTGAAACTACGAAACTGTCAAATGGTATCATTTATAATTGAAGTTTGTTCTTGTCCGATGAAAATAGTAAGTAGAAGGTTTTTTTAATCTCAAACCGGACAGAAAAATGAAGGGAAACACACTTAACGTTTCGCTATAGATTTATAGCTTCGTCAGGAGTGAAAAAAAATAAATAAACAAGTTGTCAAGAGAAACAAGTCGTCAAGAGAAACGAAAAGGTAACATGATTTTTAAACTAAACTACGAGTTGTTCGGAATAAAAGTAACGAGAACTAATTAAAACTACTTTTTTTTTTTTTTTTTTTTTTATATATAATTAATTAATTGACAGATCTATATCTTGTTTAAAGAGTCCAGAAAACTACAAAATATGTCATTTAAATTTTCAAAGTCCGTACGTTTATTAATAGAATATCCAGACATTTTAATTTTACACATTTCTATGAAACGTCTTTTAAAAATATTAGATTCACTGTACAAAATATCAGTATTATCAAAATCAAAATTATGATTATTTACTAATGAATGCTCTACAAGCATTGAATGATTTTGATTATTTTTTTGAATATGATATTTATGTTGGTCTAAACGTTTTTTTAAATTTTGGCTCGTTTCACCTATATAAACAGAATTACAATTTGAACATTTGATTTCATAAACCACGTTAGGTTGTTTTAATTTCGGTATTTTGGTTTTTAAATTCGAAAAAATTAAATTTAAATTATTCACAGATTTACTGGCTAAAATTAAATTATGTTTTTTGAAATAATTTAATTTTAGCCAGTAAATCTGTGATAATTTAAATTTAATTTTTTCGAATTTAAAAACCAAAATACCGAAATTAAAACAACCTAACGTGGTTTATGAAATCAAATGTTCAAATTGTAATTCTGTTTATATAGGTGAAACGAGCCAAAATTTAAAAAAACGTTTAGACCAACATAAATATCATATTCAAAAAAATAATCAAAATCATTCAATGCTTGTAGAGCATTCATTAGTAAATAATCATAATTTTGATTTTGATAATACTGATATTTTGTACAGTGAATCTAATATTTTTAAAAGACGTTTCATAGAAATGTGTAAAATTAAAATGTCTGGAAATTCTATTAATAAACGTACGGACTTTGAAAATTTAAATGACATATTTTGTAGTTTTCTGGACTCTTTAAACAAGATATAGATCTGTCAATTAATTAATTATATATAAAAAAAAAAAAAAAAAAAGTAGTTTTAATTAGTTCTCGTTACTTTTATTCCGAACAACTCGTAGTTTAGTTTAAAAATCATGTTACCTTTTCGTTTCTCTTGACGACTTGTTTCTCTTGACAACTTGTTTATTTATTTTTTTTCACTCCTGACGAAGCTATAAATCTATAGCGAAACGTTGAGTGTGTTTCCCTTCATTTTTCTGTCCGGTTTGAGATTAAAAAAACCTTCTACTTGGTATCATTTATGGTGAGCATCCTAGTACTTATAGTCTACCTTTGAATTCGGAAGAGTACTTTGAAATTTTGGCGCTAAAAACGAGCTTTGTCATTGGTAGCTGGCCGGAATTGACCAATGACTGGATCATTTGACCAATAACAAAGCTCACTTTTAGCACCAAACTTTCAAAGTATTCCTCCGAATTCAAAAATATGGTATATTTCCTTTAAAGATAACACACATAATCTTAAGTTTTGCTATACAGTTCTAAACTGAAAATAAGAGATGTAGCGCTTAATTTAGACCGCTTTCTAGCTTTTGAAAGCAAACCGAAAGACAGATGGGTTTGTAATATTTTTAATTTTTATATATATATAGGTTGTTCCAACACAGATTTTGAGACTGTTCGAAAGTGTCAAATATATTCGCCCGTCGAATTAATCACCGCTTTCAAGAGGTGCGTTAAATATGAAACTTTGATTGGCGCATGTTTCTTACAGTTTCGGACTATATAGTCAGATTTTAGAAAAATTATGCTTTGACAGCAAGCATGGCCGCCTTGCATGGGGGACTCATTAGGAGCAAATCCCGCTTCAATTTGTCTATCCTACTGCAATGTTAGGTCAAAAAGCGATAGTAAGATGTCGCTATTTTATATGTTTATATAGTCAGAGGCTGTTTTTGGGACAGACCTATTATTGCCATATTTACTGGGAATACAAAATATGAAAGTTGAAATTTCTACTGTAGTCTCCTCTTATACAGGTGGGCACTCTGTAAAAAAAATAGATTTTTATCCCATGTGTCACCAGAGATATCTCGATTCAAACTTTGAAAAAATTGCAAATTTTCAATTTTTAAAAAGTCATAAAAATCAAAGGACACATTTATCAGTGTTATGACATGACTGTAGCTATAGTGAATACAGTAGTATAAGTATTTGTAATTAAAATATTAACTGTGATATACTACCTCTTCATTATAAACTTAATTAGGCTTCAAGAAGTGGCATTTCTTAGGCTGCGGTAAGTGAACGGTCGAAGTGGTCAGGCCAAATCACGTGATCACTTTTCTCAATAGGGTACACGAACATTTTTCTTAAAGATTTTATTTGAAAGTAGACAAAAATACGATAATTTAGATATATTTCTTTTTTTTGATAAATGGATATTAAAGTCGTAAAAAATTAAAGAAATTTGAATTGATTAAATTCCCGCCAAAACGCACATTCTGACCGTGTGACGTCAATGTTCATATGTTGTCAAATCGTAATAAGTGATTATTACAGGACGGAATTATATATTTTGTTCGGGTTTATTTCGAACGAGGCGGCAAAGAGAGTGTGTGCATTCACACGTCGCTGCAGTGTTACACGTTTGCCGCCTCGTTTGAATCTAATCGAACAAAATATATAATTCCGTTCCCTAGTGATTATCAATACGAACACATAAAACTTATTACAATAAATAGTGAAACATTATCAGTATTGTGCGGTGCTGTAATGTACAAATACCTGTGCAAGAACTCCGAATAAATTATTTATAAGCGTTTCACAAAATTTAGTGTCACCAACCTTACTTCTCAATGGCGAAAAGTTCCCGTTTCCACCACAAATTTCTCACCAACAAAGTAAAAAAATATAATAATTTCTTTAAGATATTCACTTCGTAATTGTTGCTTAAATTAAAACTATATTTTTCAGCACATATTAAGAGCAAACATTCAAACTATTTGACAAGGGTCTGCATACAACATAAACGTCAAGGACAATGTATGAACACTGACGTCACAACGAATGGGAAGCCTTTCGAAACCACGTGATTTATATTTGAATATTTTCGATTTTATTTATTAATTTAAGAGAATAATAAATTTAAAAACGTACAGATTTGGTGTTTTCGCGTGTGTTATTGATTATAGTCTCGATTAGAGAGCATTAATTAATAGTTTTATATTATTGTCATGTACCCTATTGGTGATTGGTCAGAGGGTTTAGTCGACCTCCTCAGTTGACGATGTTATGCAATTTGATCATTCACATAATGCGGCCTTAATTTTCGTTGTCAAACTTTAAGGAACATTTTCACCTTTAAGGAAACAAATAAGGTTTTTTTATGCTGAGATCCAGAATTAAAGAGGAGGAAATGCTGAATGAAGTGGTTTTTGTTGCAGTGTTTTAACGTCATCCAGTCGGAAGAAAAATAAATTTACATTAACGTCTGCAAACTCCCTGGGTCTCTAGGAAAACTAAAGTCTCTCTAGGAGTGGCGTAGCGAAAAGGTTCACTGTTAACCAATATACAAATGGTTATTTAAACGGCTTCCCTGAGTAATATTTTTAGTTTATCGACGTCAGTGGATTACTTCGGTAACAAGGATGATGTTTCTGAACGCACTCCCGAATTTCCTGATTCAACCTTCAAAATTGGCAGCATTGCGGCAGCCATTTTCTTATTGTTGTATGTATGCATTAACAATAACAATGCATAATAATAGCAACCATAATAACTACAGATGATAACAACGAACCAGCAACAAATCAACTGTAATGTTTAATAAGTTTTTTTGGTATTTTTAGAATTGTAAGTTGTGGTTTAAGTCATAAACAATCGTAAATGTGGAGATGGTTCTCTCATGTTCGGTAAACGCATGCACAAATCGCTATAAGAAACGTACTGCAGATGGAACATTTATTCATTTTTATAGGTATGCTCAAAAATGAAATCACACAAACATAAATTCTGTATTTAGGGTATGTACATATTAAGTTTGTTCCAAGGTATTCCTTAGAGTTACATCAAAAGCTGTAAAATCCAACTTGTTTCAATCACATTCATTTATTTTACACTGAGAAATTGAAATTTGAGGCAGTGACTGGAAGCCACAGATTTTATGGCTTTTAGAGTAACTCTAAGTATTACAAACACATCTATTAAATATAATTGCTTAATAAATAATTGGTACGGTTGCTTTGTAATGTGGGCTGAATTTTCAAAATTTTAACTTTATTGAAGTGCTCTTAAATATCAGGTTTGATTAGTATGATGTATATTTTCAGTGCAAAATCACATAAGCCACAAAGTCTTAATTAAATAGGGATAATTTGCTGTACCAAATATTTATCTTGCAATGGTAAGCACAAGAATTGCTAACTCGAATTGAAATTGAATATTCAAGGTTTCCATTTAAAAGACCTGCAATATTAGAGCAGTGGGTTCGTGCTATAAGACGGGACAATTGGGAACCCACAGCCTACAGTTTTGTGTGCAGTGAACATTTCCTAGAATCAGACTATCAAATACGTCCAGGAGCTGATAGAAAATTGTTGAAAGAAGATGCAGTACCTTCTGTTTTTATTTGGTCTTCACCTCTAAGAATAATGATAAAAACAGAAGTAAGTGTATATTTTATTTATTGCTTTTTTTTGACTAATTAAATATAGTATTTATCCAACATCTGTTTATTATGAAGTTATAGTAATGCCGATTTTTAATATACAGGCTGTTCTTTTACTGTGTGCAAATATTTAAACCTGCAGCATATCACCATGAATGGCAACGATTGAACTCATATGTTCTTAACACAAATGTAATAGTTTTCGAGAAAAATGCAGTGGCAGATTTTCACTAAACCGTTTGAGAACTGCTGGCATAGCTAAAAGTGGAACGCGGACGCCTCTTCAATTACGACCCGCAGCCGAAGTAGGCCAGGGTCAGTGCCTTACTGGATCTCGAGGAGGAATGACGTAACTCAGCGCGCCGCTCCGATCAGCTGGTCCGTCAAAACGTTTACAATTTAAATTAACTTCACTGCAAGTAATTACAAGTTTAAGTATTAAATGAGAATCTAGTGCAATTCAAGAGGCTGCGGTTCGTAATTGACGAACAAATTAAAAGCGAGGTACAAACAAATTGTAATTTCTCATTCCGTACTATTTTTAAAAGACTTATAAAAATTTTACATTTACTTTGTTTCCAACGACCATAAGTTAGCATAACTTTCATTGTTAGCAGCGAGATTGCAGCAAAAGTTTATTTACGTAAAAGGGTGAAGGAAGAACATTTTTAACGCGCTTGCCTAATTGGTGCATAAATTTTCGGATTTATTCGTCGGTAGTTGATATCGTAAAACATATTACTTCGCCCGGTGAATTAAAATTTTAAATAAAATAATTAATAAACGGTATCAGTGATTGTTAGTACGAAACTCTGCGTTGAACTTCGAGTGCGGTATCGGAGGGCGTGTTCATACCGAGAGGAAGGCAAATTTGATCTTTCTATCTTTCTCGCACATTTCAACAGTTCCAAACAAGTGGTCTGTCCGAAATTTTTTGGCTATGATACGATAGCCACCAAAAGATACTCGCAGAACTCAAGAAAAATTAGCCCAATCGAGCGAGCTCTCATGGCTAAACATTCCTTTCGTGATTTATTTCCCTTATAAGACACCTGTATAATAAATAGCTATTATACACACCTTTTTACATGATTAACATCTCATGTTCAGTGATTGTGGTTATTACAGTTTCTTTTTATTTTAGCAGGAATATGAACCAGAAGATCAGATTATAAAAACAGAAAAAGCTGAAAACAATTGGGTACAAAAAGTAAGAAAACATTAATTTTATAATTTACTTTACGAATTTTTTTACGTGTCTCTATTTTAGAGCGATAAATGCATACAATTCGGCGGCAATAATAAGAACATGGGAATTCAATGTAAACTTACGACTCCTGAATGCGTAGTGTTGAGAAGAGAAGTAAAAATTCTACAACAAAGGTTAAAGAGAAAACAAGAGAGAATTAGAAATATGAAGGAATTAATTGGCCAGTTAAAGCGAAAAGTAAAAGTTCCAAACGATTACTGAAAAAAAGGGTACCTCTGACAGACCTTTTCCCTTGAAATCGTTCTTAAAATAGGGGAAAAACAAAGGGAAGATATTTCTGTTGACCTTCATAAAGAACCTCGATGTATTTTGACTGAGCAAACAAGGAAGAATTGGAATTGCCTTAATTGTTGATTTAATATGTGCAGATTTCTATTATTTTCTTAACTTAGATGATTAATCTCAGTATTAATTAAGTACATTTTAATTAATAAAATTTAGTTGAACGCTATTTTTGTCAACAAAATTGTGAAATTAAACATTTCTGATGCAATGCAGACAAATTTTATATCCTGGGAGTTTCTTCATTCTTGTTGGATAAATGAAAATGTTTCATACGAAAATTTCATCTTTTCAAGCTCCGCATAACTCAAATTTACTCTGAAATATACTGGGCGTCTCGATTTGTACAATGTAAATAGTTTGACGTATTTAAGCACAAGTTATAAGTTTTATTTTAATGAATCTTCATTTTTAATGACAAATTTGATATGATTGAAGTATGTGCCATTGAAACCTCACACTTACATGCAGAGTTAAAAAAAATATAAAAGACATGATTATCAGTATAACTTATGCTTGTAATTAAATAATTCATGAGTTTATAAAGTATTTTAGCTATAAGTAAATAGTTTTTTGAACTTTAACCGGACATTATTTAATTATAAGGAACACTCAACGTTTCACTGTCGCTTGATAGCTTCGGCAGTGTCCGGTTAAAGTTTTAAAAACTATTTACTTACAAATTTCATCGAACAAGAGTCGACTTAATTTATATTTTAGTCATGTTTATAATTTGCGATGTCAACAAATAAAGGTAATTTTAAACATCCGTCATTTGAAAATAGTAGTAGGTTATCATTTGAGATTTGAAAAAACGTTGCTACCAACCTAACAGAATAATATTTCGAGTGCTATAACATTCTACTTTATGCAACCCAAATGACTCCTTTGAATTTCATAATAAAAAGCTGTGAGTGCTGTAACGTTCTACTTTATGCAACCCAAATGACTCATTTGAGTTTTGTAATACAAGCTCAGTGGCGGCTCGTCGGGATGGGCAAGCTGGGCAGTGCCCACCCTATCCTATTGAAGTTGCACGTTTTGATTCGTAATCGGGATAACCCGAAAAACAGATTTATTTGGAGAATGCCCCATCTTTCCCTTTTGCAGTTGTCCACGACAATCATCATGAGCCGCCACTGTACAAGGCATTAAAGTACATTAAAGTAAATTTTGATAAAAAATTGTAAGGCAAAACAAGATAAAACTGATCGTATGTGTTAGCTTTATAAGTATACATGGAAAAATTAATTATACAAGTCAATTGCGACTTACCATATTTTCCATGATGTAGGCGGCTGGCAAAAAGAGTAAAATGCAAGTGAGGATGTAAATTTCAGCAGTTGCCGACGCTGTATAACTGGATATATTATAATATCTGAAGCAGAAATATTATTTAAAAACAGATGTATAGATGCGATCATCCTAATCGAGACCGCTGTATAAACTAACTGCGCCCTTATTAACGCTGGTAGTAAGTATTACAGAACATTCACATAGATATACGATTCATACGATGCATTAAGGGTGCCCCCGCACGAGTGGTGATATTAAGGGTGCGCACACACTATCACTGTCGACGGGCTCCATTGATGTTAAAGTTGTTGCATAAATTGAGTATTTTCTTTTGATCCTCTCCTCATCTCCGGTTAAGATGAGGTGGCGCTCATTTGTTTTCGCGTTTAATTAACACCTAACACTCACGCCCATCACGACTGAAGCTGCCGGCGGTACTGCAAGTTAATTTCCTCAGCACCAAGCTTGATTATACACACGGCAGGTAGCAGCAGCATCAAAACAGAAAACTCTTCTCAAGTTCGAAAAGAAAAGAGCGCATTCAAAGTCTACTCGACGGTCCATAAGAATAATTGAAAGTTGGTGGTGAAAACTCGAGAACGGAAAGTGAAAAGCATATTTAAGTTCTGCACGAAAAAGTGCTGTAATAAAGTACAAGTAACAAAAATGTATCTGTAAGAATAAAGAAATTACTTATTACAAAAAAATGAAATTTCAAAATTTTGATTTTTGTTTTGCTATACCTCTATGATCACATGGATTTTTTAAATTTTAAAATAGCTTATAACTACCCTAACATTTAGGAACAACTAAACCCACTTAATCGAATTCGTATTTCTTTTAATATAAGGCAGATTTCCATGTTGGAAAAATTATCTGGGACGTACTGTATTTTCAACATACAGTGCGTTTATTTTGGTCTTAATCTTAATACTTACCTCCCCATCGTATCAGCAATGACCGAATATTGCAGACATTGCAGTGCGTTGACAGCGCTGCACAAACTAAACAGAACTAAATTAAACCAACGATACTTCTCGAGGTAGGTGATTTTTTGGCCGTTTTTCAAGGGATCACATGGCATCAGTGATGATTTTTCATGAAGAACGGAGTTTTTCATTTCATCCTTTCACAAAATCCTTTCTTCCAATCCAAATCAATGCGGCCGGAAAGCATGTTCCGCTTCATTCCGCTTCACGGTCATGTGTGGAACGGTTCTCTACAATGAATTTTAATGCAGTCATAATGTCGTATTATTTTAATAACAAAATCTCAGGTTCATACATTACTTCAACATTATTTTAAAGAAGAAAAAAATACTCATAAAAACGTATGTCAAAAATTTGACTTAAATGAAACGTCACATTGAGGGAAACGTCAAATTTGTTTACATGTTTGTAAGCGCGTTTGAACCTTAATACGAAGTTTGGCTTTATGCGTCGCTTTCTATCTTTCATAGTTTTTCAATAAAGCCGTCTTTATCTCTCCGAATTCTTCTTAAGGCCTGTAATGTATTCTAATAAGAGTGGAACGCGCTATACTCTAGGCATCAACAGCTTACAATCAATAATATTGTGACGATCTAATGCGTGACGAATTAAGCTGGATTAATTGCTGGGCGATTTTTCATCGCCGCGTTACAGAATAACTATTTGATTGGTTCGTTTAATTAAACAAATTATACACTTTTAAATTGGGCCAATAGAATCGCGTAGAATTTTAACGCCAATGCAAAACGCCTAGCAATGAACATAGCTTTAGTCCTACTTGCGTCAGAGTCTGACGCGTCAAGTCTCGACGCTTCAAGAACATCTGTCTGCTTCGTGAGACGGAATTTTCTGGGCGAAGAAAATTCGACAGACATTTGTACAATTAACAAGTGCTATCTAATAAACAAACGCCACTCCGCGTGGTCTCGAATCTTCGTCAGTTTAAATAAACTATTACGCCATGTTAAATAAATTAGTGTAACATTTTAATAAATTAGTTTCTTAGTTATATAGAGTTTGTATTTAAAAATAAATTTAACGAACCCTAAATTCGCTCGCAACAATACGTATATGGGCGTTTTTTTTTATTATTTACAGCACCGAAACAGAATTCTTCTCCAACCAGGGTTGCCAGATTTTTCTTGAAAAGTATAGCCAAATCCCGAAATGTAAAAAAAAAAATTAATTGATAAATAATATTATAAAATAACATACGAGTATAACATAAAATAATACCATCTTAAAATTTTTGTATTAGAAGTGTGGCGATAAAAAACAAACGAATTATTAATTAATCATACAAATGTAATTAATTTGACAGTTGTCAAGGTGAACTATTCTTTTTTGTTTTTTCTTTTGTTTTTTTGTAAGCAAATAGCAAAGAAAGAAACAAAAAAAACAAAACAAATAAAAAAATCTGATGAACAAATAGAAAAAATCAAATTAATCTGCAAAAGATATGAAAAACAAATGAGAACTGAAAAAAAAACAGCAGGAAAATAACAAGTGTTCAATTAAAAAAAAACGGTCTAGAGATAGCCATGAATTTATTCTGAACGTCTAACGTAGGGTTCTTCATACGACGAACGTGAAGCGTCACTTGGATTTCTAACCTCACTTTAACTCAAAGAAGACATTTCAAATATACGTTTATTACCGAATATTTATATAAAGTATAAATATTAGAAAAAAATGCAGGAGCAGCTTTCAACTTTTATTAGTTAGGACAACCGTCAACTTGTCAAAGTTGTCAAATTCAAATGATGTTAATCACGACATGCGTTCCCGACAACAAAAGCCCTGCTCCAGCCTACTTGACCGTTTTTTCTTTTTATTGAACACTCGTTACAAGGCATGAAAAGCGAAAAAACAACAGTTTTCCGAACGAATCAAAAAATTCGTAGAAAATAAAAGCAAACTATAAAAAAGACAATAATCCAATGCAAAAGAAAACGAACGACGAAATACAGTCGATAAAACTGAAAGATTGCACATGTGATGAACACAAAACAAATGAAAAACTATGAAAAAGCACCAATAAAATGTAAAAAATCAATTCTAAAATAAGATAAGTAAAAAAGAAATTCACGGTACGGAAGCTAAAGAACAGGAAAAAAAACAAAAGAAAATTGACTAACTTCAACAAAAAACGAAAACAAATTAATCTCTAAACTAACAAAAAAACAACAGAAAACAAATCACAACTGTGAAAAAGCGTCGGTCAACAAAATGTGAAAAATCAATATGATTAAAATAAACAAACAGAAATGCGAGAGCATAAAATGAATCAAAACAAAAGCAGATGTACTAAAATGAACAAAAAAATCAAAATTGATCAAAATTCTGAAAAGAGAAGAATGCGAAAAACAAGGGAAAAAGACAATAGAAGAATATGGATAGATGAAAAAATAATTGGAAAAAAATGGCCAGAAATTTTTGCAAGTAAAGAAACTGGCAGAAAACAAAGGGAAAAACAAAATAAACGAACAATCAACTAAAACAAAAAATAAAAGAGAAAGAAAAAATATGAAATGAATAAAAAATAAAATAAACGTATATATTCTCGTCATATAAGACTTCATAGATTATACACTGCGATCGTAAATGGTTGAACGTGCCGCTTCATACAAAAATTTCTTGGTCCAGTTACTAGAAATCATGTACCCAATTTAAAGGCGTGCGGATGTAATTTTAACCTAAAAATTGTGTAACATTAATCATAAATCGAGACGCAAAGAACGTTACTTACTTGTAAAAACAAAGTCAACTGAATAATAGTTTTCAAAAATACTTATTTACTGATTTCGAATGATTTAAACTGCAAATTGTAGAAAACTCAAACATAAACAAACCATACACGAACGCTACTGCTTGCCAGCTGATCTGGAGCATTCAAAAACGCGAAAATTCCCTAGGCGGAAAGTAGTTTTGATCACCTTTGGGTATTTACTTTCTCAAGGACGCTCAATCATTTACGACCACAGTGTATAATATTTTTCTTTGCATTGGCTATGCGGTTTCAAATTTTTGATAGGCGATTGGTATGCTGTATAATTGGATACAGCATGACAAATAAATAATAAGTTGACAGTTGTCATATTTGAGGTTAATTCTCGTGCTTTGTACAGACTTTATTTTGTTATTTTATTTTGTATGGATGCTGGTTTAAATCCTTTTTCAAAATATTAGGAGAGGTCCCCATAACACAAATCCGTTTATTATAAATCATTTTTTTGTTTGTAATTTTTATTTCAGAAAATGTCACATGAAATATAAATGATATTTTCTGAAATGCAGTTGACCTTTTTCTGAAAATCATTTTACTTTTCTGAACTACAATCAATACCATCTGAAAATACATTTTATAACGAGTGTTCAATTAAATTATAATACGGCTAGCGTGGAGCGTCACTTGCATTTCTAACCTCACTTTAACTCAACGAAGACATTTCAAAAAGAAACTTTTATTATCGAATGTTTATATTAAGTATAAATATTAAAAAAAAATTGCAGAAGCAGCTTTCGAGTTTTGTTGGTTAGGTTTAACCGTCAAGTTGTCAAAGTTGAAAATCAAATGAAGTTAATCGCGACATGCGTTCCCGACAACAAAAGCCTGCTACAGCCTACTTGACCGTTTTTTTTTATTGAACACTCGTTACTTCTGAAATACAATTTCTCAAAGTAATCTGTTACTTTCTGAACTACACTCGGAAAAGGTATACTGTGTATTTTAGCGGTATTTTGCCTCTAGGAACATAAAGTTCAACAATATCTGAAACTTTACGTTCATTCCTACACCTCAGAAAATATGAGATACACTGTACAGGCTGTTCTTTTACTGTGTGCAAACAAAAAAACCTCAGTATAAGTATGCAAAATGCTACCTTCTGCGGTTATTTTTTGGTGGCTACCGTATCATAGCCAAAAAAATTCGGAGTGACCACTTGTTTGGAACTGCTGAAATGAGTGTGAAAGACAGGAAGGTCAACTTCGCCTTCCTTTCGGTATGAACACGCCCACTGACACCGCACTCGATGTTCAACGCAGAGTTTCGTAATAACAATGACTGATATCGTTTATTAATTATTTTATTTAAAATTTTAATTCACCGAGCGAAGTAATATGTTTTACGATATCAACTATCGACGAATAAATCCGAAAATGTATGCACCAATTAGGCAAGCGCGTTAAAAATCTTCTTCCTTCACCCTTTTACGTAAATAAACTTTTGCTGCAATCTCGCTGCTAGCTAAGAAAGTATTACTACTTACCGTCCTTGGAAACAATGTAAATGTAAAATTTGTATAAGTATTTTGAAAATAATATGGAATGAGAAATTACAATTTGTTTGTATCTCACTTTTAATTTGTTCGGCAAATACGAACCGCAGCTTCTTGAATTGCACTAGATTTTAATTCAAAATACTTAAACTTGTAATTACTTGCAGTGAAGTTAATTTAAATTGTAAACGTTTTGACGGACCAGCTGATCGGAGCGGCGCTGATTTACGACGTTCCTGCTTAAGATCCAGTAAGGCACTGACTCTGGCCTGGCCTGGGGTGCGAATTGAAGAGGCGGCCGCGTTCCACTTTTAAGTATGCCAACAGTTCTCAAACGGTTTACTGAAAATCTGCCACTGCATTTTTCTCGAAAACTATTACATTTATGTTAAGAACATATGAGTTCAATCGTTGCCATTCATGGTGATATATTGCAGGTTTAAATAAATGCACACAGTAAGAGAACAGCCTGTATATTGTCACTCCTTAAAATTTTCATACAACTATTAAATACACTATACTGTATTATTTACCATGATATTTAGCGTTTGGTTAACTTCCAAGTGATTAGGTACAATTTTCGCACTTTTTACTACCAATAGCAATAGCAGTAGTGTGCCAGTTTATCTAATCTGAACGTGTACACAAATAATAATGTTTATCATCACAATTAACTACCGATAAAAAAAAAGGTAACACTCGAGCATCGAAAAGCAGATGATTGAAATGAACGGCAGCGACGAAATATTAACTTCACCTGTAAATAATGATGGGGTGCGCGATGACAACAGTTTAAAATTATACAAATACAGATGGTTTATTTTATTTTTGTTCTGCTTATACTCTAGTGCCAATTTCGAACAATATTTACAATACAGTATCATAACGAATATCATAGTTCGGTGAGTACATTACAATCCGATTAAGTTAATTAAATTAAATTAAAAAATGAAATTAATCTTAATTGTGTATCTCTATTTTATTTATGATATGAGTCGACTGCGAGAAGAACATATTGACTTCTAGTATAACAAATAATTAAACATCACTTAAATAATCGATTTCAGGAGCTTGCATAAATAATATTTTTTCTGAGAAATAAAATACAAAAGCTTCCCATATGAGTCTACCTTTCTGCGGGTCACTGTATATCAAGTATCATAAAGAAAAAAGAAGTTGACGAATAAATTTAAGTACACCACATAGTAGGTACAGTCGCGATCAAACGAATCGAGACCGATTGATAGTCTTGTAACCCTTATTGCCAGTATCAACAAGGACGAAGCTGTCTCGATGAAGACGACTGCGCCAGTACAACTTAACTAATAGTTGAAGTCAACTCTTGTTTCTGACGAAGCTATCAACCGATAGTGAAACGTTGAGTGCTTTTCCAATTATATTCTGTCCGGTTAGAGTTTAAAAACCATTTACTTTTTTAACTAACAGTGTGCCAGTTCATTACTCCAGAGCATTCTAAGAGTATCTACATACATCTCTAATATTATTATATGAATTAATTAATAATAATAATTAAAACAAGATGAAAATACTCTGAGACTACCCTAGAGTAGCAATTGAAAGCGCTGTAAGACATTTCAAAGTTATAAAACGAGTGTTGATTTTGATTGACATAAATCACATCATGAGTATGGTGATAGATTTTCGAAACAAAAAAAAAGATTAAAAAAAAAATTGTAATTAATTATACAAAACATGAAAAACGATGCATTATAGATAAAAAAAAATACACAATGACGTAGAATGAAAAGGTTTAAAAGTAAATACATAGATGGATGTTTGCCCCCTGTGTTCATACTATCTCTACTTTTTGCTTTTTATTTCAGATGAGTACTTTGACTTTTGGCGCTAAAACCCAGATTTGTCATTGGTAGATTTGGCTGGAATTGACCAATGACAAAGCTCGCTTTCAGCGCCAAGATTTCAAAGTACTCCTCTGAAGTAAAAAAAAAAAAACAGAGTAAATACACAATCTCTTTAATTTAATTTAAACAACGAAATTAATGAATATTAAAACGTTTTAAATCATACGAGAGTTTATTAATTTTTGCTCTAATTCCTTCGGTACTTTTGTTTCGTATTTGAAATTTCTAAATTGCCAAGAGACGAAAGTTTTGAATAATAAATAATATTCTGAGGTAGGACTTTTGTGTCGTACTTTTTGTTATTTACTTAACAAAAGATAACAATAATAACGACTGTCACCTGGAAAGGCTTCATTCTTAAACAATCGTACCTACTGTAGGTATACTAAGGATACAGGGTTACAACCAATTAAAGGGCCACCATGAGGATCTCGTAAACTATAAGAGATACGAAGATGGTTAAACTACAAAAAAGTTGCGCTATTTTGGAGCCTATCAAAATATTAAAAAAAATCTTTTCTACCTCCATTCGTTTCTCAAATATCTTCAGAAAACTGAAAATTCTAATTTTCGAAAATTTCGAATATCTTCCTTAATTATTACAACAGAATCATGAAATTCGATATTTTTTTGTTAAATTCGATGAGCAATCTATCAGAGTCCGACGAAATAGGTTACGATTGACAGTTTCGCAGATACGACCGTCAACTGTCATTTTTCTTAAGGACGTTACCTTGGGTATTCATACCACGTGATACAAAAACTAAATCTGAATACGACCATATGACACACTTATACTTTTGTTTTAAAACAAAATATAAAGATACGGCAAAAGATTTAAAAAAAAATATCTAGTAGGCGGATGCGTGTAAACATTCAGAACTAAAATTATTATTAAAATAATAAATCTAACTCAACTATGGTACTTATTTACATTTTTACATAAAAAAAATACTTTTTAACAGAAATTTTTAGTAACCTAATATTTTGTTTCAAAACAAAAGCCTAAATGTTCATATGGTCGTATTCAAAAATTATTCCTGCGTCACGTGTTATGAATACCTAAGGTGGTGTCCATAAGAAAAGAAACAGTTGACAGACGTACCTACGAAACTGTGAAACCTAATCTATTTCTTGGAACTGCATTAGGTTGTCAGTCGAATTTAATGTAAAAATACCGAATTTTATGAATCTATCTTAAGAAACAAAGAAGACATTTGAAATTTTCGGTAATGAGAATTTTCAGTTTTTTGAAGATATTTCAAAAACGAATGAAAATAGAAAAGATTTTTTTTGCATGTTTTTTTAAATCTCAAGATAGCGCAACTTTTCTATAATTTAACCATCTTTGTATTTCTTATAGTTTACGAGATCCCTATAGTGGCCCTTTAATTAGTTGTTACCCTGTATAAAAAAAAAATGTTGAGCAAATTTAAAAGAGACGTATTTTATCTTTGTTTCAGATATTATGATGTCGAAACCTTTACCGTCTCTTGGACATCACTCGTTTTTATGATCAGCTATATTGTGCTGTTCGTTCCAGCGAGTTATATTATGGAAATGTATGTAAGTAATGATAAAATGTACAATCGTGCACAGATAAAAGGGACCGGTTGAAAATTTGCTCAGCACTAACGGATAAGGTTGAAATTCGCGTACTTAGTTTGGTTGCTTTTCGTTCTCTTTTAACTGTCCAAGATTGCACGTAAAGAAATTGTGAAAAGTGAGTTATACAGCGTTTCCTACAAACTATAAAATTGTGCAAAAATATCTCGTCGATCTTCATTCATTTCTGAAATATCTTCAAAAAGCTAAAAATTCTCAGTTTCGAAAATCTAGAAATCTCTTGTTTATTTATTATCAAAGAAACATAAAGATCGGTAATAATACTTCTATTAAAGTCACCGTCAAAACATGTAGGTTAGGATTGACAGTGTCGCAGGTATGACTGGCAGTTGTTTTTTCTCTTATCGGCGATATCTTAGACAGTCACACCACGTGATGCAAAAATGAGATCTGAGAATACGATGACATGACATACTTATATTTTTGTTTTAAAACAAAATATTGCGTTACTAACAAGTAATTTTAGAGAATAACATTTTAAAGCCTCCGCCTGCTCGATTAAAACATTTCTGAAACTATTTTTTAGTGCCTTAATATGTTGTTTTAAAACAAAAGCATAAATGTGTCATATTGTCGTACTATTTATTTATTATTATTATTGTATCATATGCAGTGTTGTTAAAGATACATTTCTAATAGTATCTAGATAGAGATGCAGATACTTTCACAAATATGTATCTAGATGCAGATACAGATACTTTTTCTGGAAAATATCTAGGTACAGATACAGATACAAAAAAAGTATCTGCAGTTTTTGTATGAATATGTGAATAATGTACACACTAAAATCTGTGATAATTTTCACAATTTTTTTCAGCAGTATGTCTTTTTAAATAGAAAATTTATCTTTGTAATTAAGTTGATCAATAAGCTGATAAGTAATTACTTGGTTTTGTATGAAACCAAGTTAAGTCAACGTAAAATATAAAGTTATCAACAGAAATGACTCTATTTCCGTATCAGACAAGTTAAATGTCGAATGAATCTAGGATCCTTAGTTGCAACCTTGTTGTAGCTAAGAGGGCGTTCCCATAATCAAGAAAAGTTGATAAAATCAACAATACAGTCTTTTCCTTTTGATTTTCTCCTTTTGTCAATTATCTTTCCCAGTTTTTAAAATAATTTTCAACTTACTGAACTATCAAATCGCATTTTAAATAGAACAGTCATTTGTCAAACTGGAAAACATAATTAACAAGAGGGGAAAATCAAAAGAAAGAGACTGTAAAATCGGAGGTTGCATTTTCGCCAAGGTCTGCTGTTTTTATGGAAGTTCAAAATGTATCTAAAATGTATCTTAGTATCTCAAATAAATAGATACACTGTAATTGTATCTAGATGCAGATACGGTTACATTTTTTTAGTAGTATCTGAGATATGTATCTAGATACTCAAAACGTATTTAGATACTGTATCTAGATACTTCCATCTAGATACTTAACAACACTGATCATATGGTAGGTTGTTTTGATATTTGTTAATTTATCATTTAGTATATAATATAAATAATTACAAATGTTTTGGCAATGTTTGGCACACGGTTTGGAATGTTTATCAAATTTTGACATATGAGCAAAAGAAATTGGTTATGCAAGCTATGACGTAAGATTTTTTCCATGGCTAACTCGGAACTCTTTTTTTTGAAAACCATATACATATTTCCGTGCATGTTTTTAAAGAATGATTTTTTTTTTTAAATTTTATTTTAGGATTTACGCAAAATCTCAGTACTCACGGTTTCTCTAACAACCTTAGGAGCAGGAATAAAACTATTTTCCGTTTCTCCGGATAAATTCTACGTGGTCTTAATCGGTCAATCGTTTTGTGCGGTGGCTCAGGTATTCATAATGAGCTTGCCATCAAAAGTTGCGGCAGTATGGTTTGGTAAAAACGAAGTCTCCACAGCTTGTGCCATTGCAGTCGTGGGCACTCAATTAGGTTCCTGAAAACTTTCTGAAAAAAAAAATATATACAGGGTGTTCCAACAGTGCGTTCTCGGGCTATATCTCGATGACCAGTGCAGATACAAAAAAATTTTCAGGACATTTTTGTTTTCAAATTTAGAGGTCTACAACATAAAATTATTTTCACCTGTACAGGGTGAATCAAAATAGCGATACTGAATGCAACTTTTTTATTACAAATGGCACATCCTATATATGATGTCAAATTTAGGTTGAACATAAAATTCTACACATTTTTTATGTACCATAATCTATGTCTAAATCAAACCGTTTTGAAGGTATTTAACATTTTATCTAAAAACTGTCGATTGCAGCCATTATTTTATTTATTCATATTTTGTTTATTTTTAACTTTAAAGAAAAAAATTTCAGTACAGATGTCGTTGATATTTTAACTTATTCTAAGCCACTATTAAAAGTATTTTTATTGTTACAGGGTGATCATGGTACTAACCAAAATATCGGAAATTTCAAAATGACATAAGTCAATTTTCTTAAATAGCGTGCCCTATATTTTTATAACCTAAATTGTTCGTCTAATACAGTACTTTCGTTTTTGTCATGCATGTCTTATACCTATCTACTATATTTTGTTTAGAACCCTAGACCTGCATGAATTATTTGTTTTATAAGGAATAATTGTCTAAAGTGGCCGTCGAAAACAAACGAAAAAGCTGACATTAATAATAAGTTTAGCTGTTTTCCACAGCCACCTTACACAATTATACGTTTTAAAATAAATAACTCAAATGGATATAAGGCTCTCGAAAAATATTGCAGATGGGTATAGAACATGCACGACAAAAACGAAAGTACTGTATTAAACGAACAATTTAGGATATAAAAATATAGGGCATGCTATTTAAGAAATTTGACTTATGATGACATTTTGAAATTTCCAATATTTTGCTTAGTACCATGATCACCCTGTAACTATAAAAATATATTTAACAATGGCTTAGACTAAGCTAAAGTACCAACTACATCTGTGTCGAAAATCTTTTCTCTAAAGTTAAAAATAAATAAAATATGAATAAATAAAATAATGACTGCAAGCGACAGTTTTTAGATAAAATGTTTAATATCTTCAGAACGGTTACAATCAGACATAGATTATGGTACATAAAAAATGTGTAGAATTTTATGGGCAATTCAAATTTGATATCATATATAGGGTGTGCCGTTTGAAATAAAAAAGTTGCATTCAGTACCGCTGTTTTGATTCACCCTGTACAGGTGAAAATAATTTTATGTCGTAGACCTTTAAATTTTAAAATAAAAACGTCTTGAAACTTTTTTTATATCTGCAGTAGTTATCGAGATATAGCCCGAGAATGCACTGTTGGGACACCCTGTATTATGCATTTGTAGTGAATACTGTTTTTTTTTCAGGAGTCGCTATTGGTTGTGTACTTTCCCCGAACGTTGTAAAAAATAACGAAGACATCAACGTCATAGGCGATCAGTTGTTTTATTTATTGTTGTACACTGCTGTCGCTAATTTTATAATCTGTGTATTAGTGGTAGTATGTGCGTGAGTCTCTATCTCAAGGATGGTATATTTTTTTTATATTTGAAATAATTTTACAGTTTTCGAAGCGAAACCAAAGACACCGCCCAGCCGATCGCAAGCTGCTGTTTTGCTTGGAAGTGGCAGAACAAGTTTTCACTATCGTCAGTCTTTGTTTAAATTGGTGAAAAATAAAGATTATTTATGTCTTTTGGTTGCCATCGGAATCGGGAATGGAATTTGGAATGCGACGGGAGTAGAATTGAATACGATGTATTTATTTTATTTTCCTGTAAGTATACCGGGTGTACCAATAAGAATGGCGACCGGGAATATACAGAAAACCATAATACCTACAGCTTCGGGAGAAAAAAAAAATTATAGTCAAAGTGATCGAGAGGAACTCAAAGAAAATATTTTTAAGTATCTGAGTTGACGGCAAGGGGGTGCAAACAATAGACTCACCGATAAAAATTAATTTTCAGGATAAAGTGCAGCTTTGATAGCGTCATTGGAAAGTTCAATTCATTCTGCACAATTTTGATTTTAGACATATTAACGTATCGCCATTAATAAGAGTGGAGGAATTAGTTGAATTTTATTTACTTTACAAAATATAACTTCGGTATTCTTTATCAGAAATTAACGAATTTTAGCTTGTTTGAAAGGGGATTTTAAGTTTGTGTATTCAGTGACTTTGTTATTATAAATTAATTAGAGGGGCCCTGTTTGTAATTAATTTAAGTAACAGTTTCACGCAGTTTTCTTAAACAATTTAAATGGAAAAATCTATTTCTTTTGTAGTACTTACAAAGCTTACAAAAAATGGTGAACGTTGTGGTGAAAATTCGACGTGATTATCTTTCTTCGAATTGTTTTCCGGAAATGTGAAATATTGCCAGTGTTGCCAGCCTACCAAAAAGAAATTGTGCTCTCACCACTAGAAAAATATGCTACCAACCTCAAAATTGTGCTACGCTTATAGAGTATAAACTTACCGTCGCCGCCAAAAAAACGTGAACACTTTTCTTGACGTAAATTTAATAATGCTAAGATCCGATTTCATAATCGAACTTTAGGTGACTTTAAAACAAAAGTCACAGTCACATGTCTAAAAAGATGCGAAAACGTATTTATTTATACATCAGAATGTGACTTTTATTTTAAAGTCTCCTAAAATACTATGATGAAATCGGGCTTAAGAGTTTTGCTCGGGGCTGTAATTATAAACTTTATTTACCGCATTTGTTTTCAAGTATTTTTTTTTATATCTTGAACCGGACAGAATTATGAATGGAAATACACTCAACGTTTCGCTATAGATTAATAGCTTCGGCAGGAGTTGAAAAATTAAAAAAAGATATTAAATATTATTTTTTTTATTTTATGTTTATATATTTTTATTTTTCTTTGTCAGGAGTGAAAAATTAAAAAAAAAACATCAAATGTTTTTAATATTTTTTATTTGATGTTTTTTTATCTATTTTTATTTTTTATTTTCCATTTTTTTAATTTTTTTTATTTTGATTATTTTTTAAATTTTATTTTCATATTTTTAAATTTTTTTTATTATTATTTTAGTTTCACTTTTGTCACTCTTGACGAAGCTATTAATCTATCGCGAAACGTTGAGTGTACTACCATTCATAATTCTGTCCGGTTCAAGATTAAAAAAAAAATTCAACTTCATTTATGCATTTGTTTTCATTTAATGTATTTGCGGTTCAAACCGGAAGCCAATTCAAGAATGTGATGACCAAAAAAATTTAATAAATGTGTATATCCGTATACCAGTGTTGCCAACTCACCAAGTTTCAATCATCGTACTTTCTCGAGAAAAAAATCGTGTATTGTCGTTCAAAATCGTTTTTGAGTTTGAAATTCGTCCTCGAATATTTCTGTCACTTTCCGGATTTTTTTTGTCGTTATTGCTGTTGTTGTTTGGTGAAAGAATATCTTCCAGTAATTTCAAGTTAACCAATCTTTTTCATTTTTGCTTATTTTCTATATTTTCTGATACATAGTTTTTATTTCGTAAATATAATAACGATCGTCATTTGTTTTGATTTTCCTGTTGAAGTCATTATGTTTTTCACATTCTGATTTTATTTTTCTAAGAGACGAAAATGTCCTGTTTTAGTTTTCATGTGAACATTTTCTAATAAATGAAACACCTAATCCAACATTTTCTATACTCTTCTTTCTTTTTGTTTTGTTGTTTTTTCATTTGTTTTTCTTATTTTCTTCACAAATTTTCATTTCGTAAATGTTATGTTGAGATTTTTTTCTGTTTGTCTCTTTCTCTTGAATATTTATTATTAATTATTCCTCCATTTTTCGTGAGATTTTAACGATCGATTCTGTTTTTTTTTTTACTTTCGTCAGAATTTGTTTTATTTTATTTTTTTCATTTGAATTGTTCTTATTTTGTTCACTTTTAATTGTGTTCAATTTTTCAGAAGCTTAATAATTATGATTCGTTTAAAAACTTAACCATTTTTTCTTTCCAACTTTACTTTTTTTTTCAATCATCGAAAATGTTGGAAATTTTTCTTTTATTTCTGATTTTTCACCGTTTTTCTTTTTCTTCTGCCATTCTTCTCCCACAAACTAATTTATTTAACAAGGCAAGGCATGTCATTCTTCGTTTTTCTTTGTACCAAGAAAACTATTTTAAATATATTATACAAAAATAAAAATACTCAATAATTTAAGGAATTCCGATTTATCTTTACACTTTCAAACTTTGTGATGATTTACATGTACACAAAATTCTTATGTTATCTGCGCCTGACCTTATAATATATCGTAAATAAACATGATTGTTCAACAACGCATCTCTCGTGGAAGTTTTTTTTTTACTTTATATGATACGTATTTTTCTTTTTTTACGTCATTTATGAATGTCAAAAAATTAGCTTCTTTAAAGATAAATTCATTTTTCATTTTTACCTTATCTGTTTGGCTAATATGAGCCAATACTTTTCAAACGGAAATGATGGCTGAACCACGGCTGAACTTTGTTAATTATTGTCTGTCATTCATAAGTGTCTGTTGATAATTACAGCAAAATTCTTAGCATTATTAAATTTACGTCAAAAAAAAGTGTCCACTTTTTTTTGGCGGCGACAGTATTTCTATGTCCTCTTTGGGTGCATGTAAGTACCTTATCGCATTTACCCAGGAACCAAGAAAATAATACCTGAATACATAAATATTTATTAAATAAAAAATAATCAAAACTCTTTAAATTTAATAAAAAACAAAAGCAGACAGGATTTTTTTTAAACATTATTTCTTCACTCTCTTCTTCATTGGCGTTATTATTGTTTTTAAAATCATACATTTTTATGTTATATAAGTTAAAATGATTATATTATAATTAAAAAAAACATACTTAATGCACGTCCTATTCCTTGACAACAGTTGAGGTGGCGACACTATCGATTTTATCACAGAAAAATGAAACAGACAATGTGGGTATTACACACTTCGACACATTTCACTTTCACTCGGGGCTGCATTCTCAAATCGAGGGAACAAACTCGCAAAAGAACGTGACGTCAAAATGACGTAATTCTCTTATGATTTAGATAGCTTTGTATGAGAGCCTACGTCATTCTGACGTCACATTCTCTTGCGAGTTTGTTTGAAAATTATACCGCGGAATTTAAATAAATATTTTTTTCCGGAAACGTTTTAAATTATGCTACGTTTATTCATTATGCTGCTACGCTGCCACATTTGATGGAATTATGCTGTTTTGGCATAATTATGCCACGGTTGGCAACACTGAATATTTCTTTATAATAACTTTTCTAGGTCTTTGAAAATTACTTTGAGATGATATCGTTGTGATCTCGTTCGTTTTAAAATTCTCGGTAAGGCTTAAGTATTTATACGTGCTGAATTGGTTAACAAGTGCTAAAATTGCGCCATCTTGTGTTTACATTCACAACTGTATACATGTTATTATTTCCCTTAATTTAACAATTCTGATATTAATTTTGGTATAATTGGCTTCAGAAATATTCAAAGTATTTATTTCCACTTTCTGTTTAGTTCCAAAATTAAATTAATAATTTTCAAAAATAAACATAGTAAGATTTTATCACGTTCTACCACGTGTTAATGACGTTACTTTTACGACGTTATTAATACGTGTCGTATGACTCGTCATATTAACGTCATTTTCGGAACAAATGACGTCAATGACGTAAAATAACCTAGAAATGACGTAATTCCGACGTCACTCTACCAGCTGGGTATTGATAATAATTATTATTGAAACTATACAAGGTATTTTAATAAACTTTCATGTTACAGAATGGAGAAGAGGAAGCTGGATTTCTGGCCCTGAGTACTATAGTCGCTGGTGGTTGCATAGCCAGCATTATTTTTGGTTACATTCTAGATAGAACCCACAAATTTAAGTAATTCATCCAATTATAAGGAGTGTTTCTTTTTTAATTCTGGCGTCCATCTAAAATGCGTACAAATAAAAGCATTCACAGCACTCTGGGCGCTAAATTAAAAAAAAAACAAAAATACAACATTTTTTGTTTTTTCCAAAATGCTTCGAAAAAAATTGAATCGATGAGTGCATAATCGTGTTCAGTCCAAATTTATTGTGTTGAGAAAACAACAAATAGCTTCCTCTAGATTTTTATTTTAAGTAATTATTGGCTTCAGGAGGCTTCAGATATCCTCATCTGAAAGAATTTTAATTAAGCCAATGATTCACTTAAAATAAAAATCTAGAGGAAGATATTTGTCGTTTTCTCAACACAATAAATTTGGACTGAACACGGTTATGCACTCATCGATTCAATTATATTCTAAGATATTTTATAAATTTCATGTAATAACAAAGTCTCTCTTTTCCTTTATTGTAATATGAGGTTAGCACATATGATGTCATACTGAAAACGTCATAAGAGAGAGATCCACATACAGGGTGTCCCACTTAAGGCGGATACTTTCGTACCTCTCCAGTTATTAATTTTACGAAACAATGTTTCAAATGAAAGTTTCACTGTATCACGTGGAGCGTATTTTAAAATTAGTTTGACGTATACAGAGTGTTCCGTTTGGCCGGGGCGTTAGGTCACTTCGTTATTCCAAATGGAACACCCTATATGTTTTTACATTTTGGGGTTCTGGACTGAATTTTAATGTGACCTTGTATACTATACATACGGTCTAATCTAAACAGGTTTCGCGTTATTCAACTTTAAAAAAAAAATTATCGTTTTTGCAGCACCTCAAACAAATGCAAATATCTTCCGAACAAATGACGGTAGAGGCTTATGGTTTTTTGCAAACGTTTCGTCTTGAAACGCGTTTTCGGCTACAATGTGAAGGAAAATCCCAGCACCATAAGTGTTCTCATAAAAAAATAATAAACTTGAGAATATTCAAACTACGATAACTATTTTTTTCTTAATGGAATGTCATATAACTTATACCATTATTGGATGCGCCATTTAATTATTTTTCAGTAATATAGGGTTGTCGATAGCTGTCGTTAATAGTTTTTTCAGCATTTAGATTTTTCTTTACGATTATTAAAAATACACGAAATATTGAGACATTTGTTGTTAATTGCTATGGTTACAGAGCAAACAAACTGTTTGTTTATCTTACCATAACATTCTTGACTTAACCTAGCGTTATGCAAACAAATAAGCAATAAAAATTATTATTATTAAGATTATTAGGTATTATGCAACATTCAAAGAATTAAAATTAATCTTTAAGAAGGTTTAAGGTTTACGTAATCCAAACGAATTTTTACATTGTATGTTCAGTTTTATAAAAAAAATCTCATGCATCGTATATTGCATTTTAAGTAAATAAGTATATTTACAACACAGCATGCGTCTGACGTCATCATTAACTAATGACGTGCAACTTAAATGCAAACTTGACGACTAACGATGCAAACATGACGTCACGATGGTACCTTCATTTATTTTCCCCACAAACAGAAAGTAACACCACCACAATTCGCTATGTGCTAACCTTACGCAATTAAGGCCCGATTTCTTCATCTCTTCATAAATCTATCTGCCAGGTATTATCCTTGGAAATCATTGTAACGATAATAGTTTCCGATGATATTACCTGGCAGATAAATTTATCTATTATTTATTTATCAGGATGTGAAGAAATCGGACGTAAGAGACTGATGTAATATTTTTTTTTGTTTACCGCTTATATAGGTATTTAAAACCTTTAATTTTGCAGGCTTACAACATTTACAATTTTGCTGCTGGCGTCCTGCGGATACCTCGCTGTAACATTTGTAATAGAGCAACAAAATCAAGCATCGACGTTTGCAACGGTCATATTTTTCGGGTAAACTTTCACAAAAACGTAAAAGAAAAGTATTTGTAACCATGAGTACTGTTCAATTCAGGAGAGAACACATGCACGTCATATACGGAGCTCGCCTATTCCATTCCTATTATTAATTTCTTACTTGAACTTGATTTACCTAATGACGTATTTCCGATACATAAAAATTCGCATCATGTTGATTAACGTAGTGCAATTATTTGAAACAGACGAGTCCTGTACATGACGTGCATGTATTCTTTCCTGAATTGCTCTGTATTTTAGGTTCTTTGCAGCTGGATCGTTGACAGTTGGTTTTGAATACGCAGTAGAACTGACGCATCCAGAACCGGAAACCACGTCACTGGCGCTTATGAATGCCGTCATTTTGTTTTTCGGATTGGTATTTGCCGTTATGATCGATACAGTGCATCCAGAAATAACCTTCTTCTGGACGAACATAATCATCACGTCATGTTTACTTTTCAGTTCGATGTTTGTGCTTTTTATATCTTCTAAACTTAGAAGGCTGGAAGCTAATTTAATAATTGATCGTGATCATACTAACGAATTGCAAGACGACATGTAAAGTAAATTTTGAACAGAAGAGAGAATTCCAAAATATATATTTTTTTTAACACGGTGCGTTTTCTCATTTATTCAATAGGAGTATTTTTTTTCTTTTAATAAAAATGCAGTTATATAATAGTCACGTAAAATCTATTATTGTTTTCCGTGTTATACAAGATGTCCCATGATATAACGTCCCTCAGCTCAAGGGTGCGTTGCTTAGGGCATTTTAAGTAAACATATCCTAATGTTTTGTTTCAATAAAATGCAAGTAAAATCAATGACGACCAACGCTTGTTGTTTGTGAACGTGCTCGTGACTATACCGGGCGTATGGAAATTGCTTGTACAAAAATTGGTAGTTGGTGTTGAAGACATCGGTGAAAAAAATTCTAGTAAAAGTCCTTTAGTTCTCGAGATAAAAATTACTAAAAATTTGGCCAAAATTGTTGGTGCGCCACTGAGTTTTGGTAACAAGCTGTCACATCAAAACTCCGTACATTGCATTATTACTGAAATTAATGCTGGTTATACAAATAATGAGTTGACGAATATGGAGTTATTTTATGGGGCAAAAAACAAAAAAAAAATTAAAAAATGGGTTTCTTGGATTTCTTAGGTCTTAGATGCCACAGTTTTTTTTTTTGTACCAGCAATTTTCAAAGACCTTGTATATTGTGATGAAGATAATAAAGCAAATCAGATACAAAAGAAATCGGCCTTCGGTCATCAGTCCGTCAGTGTCATTCTTTAACTCAATTTCAAACAAAAGAAAAATGGGAAAAATTGCAAAAAATTAATTTGAATATAACTTTTTGTTTTGGAGTTTTCATTTCTTAAAGTTGGTGATCATGTCAAGCCAAACCGTCAAATGTTGGCAAAGTTTTGCAAAGTTCGTGCTGTTCGTTTAATTGCTTCTGATCAATGTTGCCAACCGTACGATTAATAGACGTACTCGTACGATTATTATTATTATTAGCAGTTGGTACAACGTATCTACAATTTTACCTTCTAACTCATAAGCATAAATACGATTATTTTTAATACACACATTTTGAATTTTGAAAGAAAATAAATTAAAAAAAAAAAAGATTTAAAATTTCTCAAAAAAACTAAACATTCAAATTGAAATTCATAAATCAAAAAAAACCGAAAATTGGAAACAAAAGATAATCACTACATTTTGCGAGAATACGGCTGGCTAAACAATCAGATACAAAAAAAAAACGAACATTCTTGATGACGGAAAGAAACTATAATAATTATTTGATTTCTAAAAAATTGAATTGTGAGCAATTAAAAAAAAAACGAAGAACGTTTTTGACACAATCGGTAAACCCACTACAAATGATGAAAGAAACAAAAAAATTCCTGATAAAAGTAAGAAAAACAAATGACGATCGTGCACACAAAAGAAGAGAACTCAAAACGTACTGCAGATTTCAAATTAAAAAAAGAAAAAAATAACATTTACGACTAATAATAATAACTTGTTACAAAAACCAACAACAAAAACAAATGATTATCATAATATTTATTAACGAAATTAAATTTTTGAAAAAGCAGGAAAAAAGAAATGACTGCACATCGCAAAGGAAAAAGTGCAAATTTTTTTATTCATTCCAAAATGAAAAGGAAAAAACAAATGATCATACGTTTCACGATGGAGGAAAACCACAAAAAACATGAAAAGGAAAAAAACAAATGACGATCGTAATATTTATGAAAAGAAAAGGACTTCTAATAATGTTAGGGGACGAACGGGAAAAAAGAAAAACAAATTATTAATTCAAAACGACTTATTTCAAACAATAATGGCAACAACGAAAAATAAAATCGAAAATTTACAGAAATGATGAAAGATGGAGACAAACGACGATCGCGAGAAAAAAAATCAAAAAGGGACGGAAATGTTTGAGGACGAATTTCAAACTTAAAAACAATAATCGATAAACAAGTGACGATCGCGTTATATTCGTAAAACTACTGCGAATAAATTTTGAAAAATCTAACCAAAGCGCTGCTATCTTTCTCTTCTCTACCATCTTTCTCTTTCCGATAACAATATTTTTCTACAGCGCCATCTCGAAATAAAACGATATTTAACATCAAAATACGATTCTTTTCTCTATAAAAATATTTCATATCGAGATTTGATGAGTTGGCAACACTGACACCTCTGATTGTTGCAAAGTGCAGGATAAGGTTGTTATAACATTTCTCTTTCGTTTGTTTTCTAACAGTTAATTGCAGAAGATTTTCGTAAATTTACCTGTATTAATAAATATTTTTTATTGTTTTATTATAATCATGTTTTTCACTTTAAGCTCCTATTTAAATTTTCCTGATTTCCTTTCCGTCCCTTTTTGTTTTTGTTTTCTTGTGATCGTCATTTGTTTCCATCTTCAAATATTTCTGTCACTTTCTGATTTTTTCGGTCGTTGTTGTCGTTATTGTTTGAAAAAAGACTGCCTTGCAGTTGTTTCGAATTTATAATTTTTATCTTTGTTTTTGTTCATCCCGTGAAATTATTTCGTTTTCTTTCATGAATATTACGACCTTCATTTGTTTTTATTTGTGGTTTCTCGTCGTAAATCTAATATTCTAAAGAGACAGACGGTGGATTTCACAAAAAAAAAATTGTTAATCGGCGATTAATTTGATTCTTTGATTAAGGAACGTCATTGGACGAAGTTTAGAAGTTTAGATTTGAAACAATCAATTATATTGTTTCACCAACCAATCACAGGCTTTAATCGCGCTGGCAAAACGAACGGAGTATGGAGTATCGCGTACTTTGTCACACACATATTGTTTTCTCTGGTGCTCTCTCTTTAATTTTGCCATACAAGAGAGAGGGAAATCGTCTCGTTTTCTGCTCGCTATTTACTCATCCAGTACTTAACCTCCATGTAAGAAATAAACGTATCACTTTCTTACACATTAAGGTGACATAAAGCTTTGTCGTTTCTTGTTTATTTTAATTACAATTTTAGTTAGAGACGACTGACTTTAATCATAAAATGAGAAAACAGGCCTATGACGACCAAAATTATTGCTCACGTCAGTCGAGACTATACATAAATTACAACGAACAATTTTATATGCACAGTTAACCATAAAAGAAACCAGGGCCCTCTCAAAAACCACCTGCGTAATGTCCATGCATCTTTACATAAGAAGTTTTACACGTACGCATTTTAAGGAAAATTATATAAAATAAAGCCATATCAAGAATATACTTTTGAATATCCCGCCAAATCTAGGCGCTTTTTATTTGAAAGTTGAACCAATTAGAAACAATTTTTCGAACCGTTTTTTGTTTTAATTAATTTGGCGTTTGGCGTGTCATTCGTATTTTTGTTGTCAGTGCAGAAAATGTTAACTTCTGGTAATTAATAATTAATTAATGATTATTATTAGTTTTGCGTTAATCGCACATTTCGGGATTCGTAGATTTCTAGCAACCGCACGTTTGCCACTTCAATGAATTAATAATATAAAGGGGAATATGTCTTCGCAAGAGTTGGAAAGTTGTTTGGAAAATGTTCAAGAATCTCTCAAGGTAAAGGTTTTATTTATTTATTTTTTTAAATTGTTAACCTAAATTGTTAAACTTCAGGGATTCACTGATGAGGGTGAGATTTGCACCTGTACGGACATGCAGAATATATTGGAGAAATTTCTGTACATATCCAAGAAACACGTAGATGAGGAAAATATACCTCTACTAGTAGCATGCTGTTTGAAATATGTTGATTTTCTCTTACAATCTCCAGAATTGTCAAACACAACGCACTCGCAGCATAAAAGAAACATACATAATTACTTTTCAGTTTTAAGTGTGAGGAAACGATGTGTTTGTTGTTGGAAGGAAAAGATCTGACGTTTGATTGATTTAATTACAGGACATTGGCAGGAAGGTGGAACTGAGAAATAAGTTTCTGAGAGAAATGGCAGTGCCAATATTAGAGCGAATCGTTGATCCTAGCGTAAGCAGTTTGTACGGACGGGAACTTGCAAGTTATCTGAATAGAATCGCAGAAAAATCTAACAGGGCTCTCAGAAATGAAATCGTCAATTTCACTGCCACAATATACATGTAAATATCATCCTGCTTTTTCTTGAAGCCGTTACTTCTTGCATACCTCTTTTAGTTATAAAGTGACGGACCTTATCGAAACTTGCGGTGATTATGAATACCAAACTTGCCTTGTCGAGATCTTGTTTCGAATGTGCTCTTCCGATTTCATATTAAAAAAGATTAAAGAGTTTTTCCCGGGCGCAGAATACTTGCAACGATGCTTGCTCGATATTAAAGCCGAAAATTTTGATAGGAATCTTAGAATATTTCTTAACGCAGTAAATCATCTTCACAAAAGAGTTTTTTCGATTGCTGCTTGTGCAGCTTACTTAGATGAATATTCCATAGAGCCTCCAGTGGTAAGTTCTTTATTTGTTTTTAATGAGCAGAATATAGCGTGTTATATTTTTAAACAGGCTGACAATAGTTATGATATGGAATTGTGGGTTGATTTTAATGTATTATCTGGTACCATTGGTATATATTGCAGTAGAAATTCTTTTGTGACAAAGTCACTTTCTGAGGAGGACGAGTGGGAACTGTTAACATTCTTCAAAGCAGATATTTCTGTTGTAGAGTTGAAATGGTAGAAACTATTGTTATTTAGTGCCTGTTTTTTTTTTTTTTAAGAAGTAATTTTTACAGGGAAAAGATAAAATCTAAAGAGTCATTTCAGTTGTCTGTTCTTTTTCACAAGAGCACACCTTGCCACTACATATTTTATACAACTGCTGAAGCCGCTTCAGCAAATGTATTAAAATTGATAATACAAGATGATGTCGTGGATGAACTACTGGAAGTCTTATTGCAGATGTTTGGCGAAAAGTTTGAGGTTTGTTAGTGCTTAGATTAGTTGATTAAGAAAATTCAAACATTACTACTTTAGGGATTCAAAGAAACGAGCCAGAATTCAGAGATATCAGCATACTACAGTAAGTGTTCACAATAAACCTACTGTTTTGATACTTTAAATATTTTCTCAATTTTTCAGCACCAGAATTGGAATTGTCAGAATCAGTAATAGCAACAAGCACTTGTACAAACAAGAGACGTATATCAAGTGATGGTCATGTAAGTTACTTTTCGCGATCCTATTCTGCAGTACTTAATTTTCATTTTATTCTAGTCTGAAAGATCATACGCAAATGTTCTGTTATGTAGAAATGTTGAGGATAAGAACGACAATCTCATGTCTCACGCACAAAATATCAAAATAAACAGCAAAGCTTGTAAAAAGTATTTCATTTTCTCTAATGAAATGGTAAATCACACCGAAGAGAATAAGGAAAATGTTGCAAATTACAGCCTGTTAGATCAGGAAGGAGATTCCATGGAGTATTTTAGTTGCAAAGAAAATGTAAAACCTGAAAATGATTGGTATTACTTCTCACTCCCGCCTTCATCAGAACGTACTGATCTGCACAACGCATTTGAATCGATAATAGCACATAATGAGCACCCTATTGAAAAATTGGTCGGAACAAATTTGATTGTGGAACAGAGCCAATCAGAAAAACTAGATCCAAGTACTGAATGTGATCATTCTGCATCTGTAAAAGTTTCCAAACCTACTAAGAAACCAAGACAGAAAAGGCTAACTAAAAAGGCAAAAGTATTGACTAAACTAAGTACCAAAATAAGCAATGTAGAGCTTCCATCTATTGAAGAGATGCCCCTAGATTTACCACTAGTGGTCAGTTCCTCTCAGATTACAATGAACGAGCAAGAAGTAACGTCTGGATTATCAAAGAACTTTAATCCAGAAAGTGAAGAATTAATTCATGAAAGTGAAGTACTGACTTATGAAAGTAAACTTGAACACCCAAAGAAACCTCGCCCAAAACCAAAAAAGAAAAAAAATGCAGATACTTTGTCAACCATACAAAAGCAAACTGAAGCTTGCAATAATAAACAAAAGGAAAAAATGAAAACCTCCCGAGAAGAAGACTCCAAAGAAAACCTATTAGAGAATTCTAATAAAGAGGAATTATCTGAAGAACCAAGCCAGCCTGATTTAAGAAAAGATAAACCAAACAGCTGTGAAAATGTGAAAATTAGTATGCCATTTATTATTGTTAAAAGAACGAACTTTGAGGAATACTTTAATAAAGACACGCCTCAGTATTTGAATGATGAAAAACAAACGTCTATTAACGCAGAGGAAATCGATGACTTAAGCATTTCTAGTTCTATCTTCAATGTTACAACACAAAATTTCGAAAATGATGATCTAAACGAGACACCAGTGGATTTGGGAGTAGAAAATAACGAGTTGAGACAGAAAGAATCAACGCCATCACCTATCAAAGAACAGCGTGAAGAATATTTTGAACCCTCTTCACTTTTGAATGCTACAGAAAACGAACCTGAATTAAATGAGACTGTTCTTAATCATCCTGATACAAGAATCACTAGACTTAAGAAAAGAAAACTGTTTGCCGATGATCCAAACAAGACATCAGTGGATTTGGCAATGCAAAATAATGAATTGAGACAGAAAGAATCAACACCATCAGCATTTGAGGACAATGCAACTAAGAAGCGAAGCAAATCATCTGTCAAAGAACAACTTGAAGAATTTTTTGAACCCCCTTCACTTTTGAACGCTACAGAAAACGAACCTGAATTAAATGAGACTATTCTTAATCATCCTGATACAAGAACTACGAGACTTAAGAAAAGAAAACTGTTTACTTATGATTCAAACAAGACATTAGTGGATTTGGCACTAGAAAATAACGAATTGGGACAGAAAGAATCATCACCGTCAGTATTTCAGAAGCGAAATGAATCACCTGTCGAAAAACATCGAGAAGAAATTTTTGAATCCTCTTCACTTTTGAACGCCACAGAGAACGAACCTGAATCAAATGAAAAGACTGTTTTTAATCGGCCCTACACAATAATCACTAAACCGAAGAAAAGAAAACTGTTTACTTTTGGGGATTTATCTTACTTGGAGACAGTGAGAGAAGCAAGTTCCCCAAATTCTGAGATTGCCGTAGCCGAAACGATCGTTACTGAAGCTCTTGTACACGAACCGGTACATTATTCGCTTCATAATAAACAAAAGCAGATAATTGCAAAGAAGATAAAAAACATTGTGAATCACAAAGACTTGGATAGTATTAATGTCATTGAAGAAGATACTAAGTGTGATAGAAAACAAGCAAATCTTAATAATAAAGTAGACAAGACAAAACTTAATAATAAAATTGAAAAGTCAAATCTTAATAATAAGATTGACAAGTCAAATCTTAATAATAAGATTGACAAGAAGAAAGTGAATGATGTAAAAGCGCCAAGGAGAAGAGAAAAGAGTATGAGAGATGCAGAGAAATCACTTATGGCATCAACACCTAACAATGAACACAACAAGCAATGCTTTTTACCAAGCCAAGAAACAAATCTTTCACACGTAAGTCTGACACAAGCAGAATTTTTTACTAAACACTTGTCATCAATAGCTAACGACAGTAAACCAAAGAAAGGCAAAAAGCCTGGTAATCAGAAACCCAAGTGTAAGGACATGTCTAGTAAAATGAAGCTGCAAAATATGGATATTGATTCCTTTAATGAAACTAAGAACGAAAAATACGTAGAAATGTACGTTGCGCATACATCCTGCTTCGATAAACCATCGACGAGGAAAGAAAAATCAACCAAACAAAAGTCGAAATATGACAAGAGTTTCAGTAAAGTTGAACGGCCCAAGCTTAATACTGTGAAGAAGAGGAAAAGCCTGGATTATTCGGATGCAACGGTTGCAAAAAGAAAGCGAGTTTTGAATGAACCTTCGGCCATAAAGGCTTCAGAAGTTTCAGCAATTCTCAAACAGAAAATTATAAAATCTGCGATGATTAATCCTGAAGTAAAAAATGCCAAAACCCGAGTTAGGATTTTACAGAATATCGTGTTGCAACCTGCAACAAATTCAATTGACATGAATAGCTTGGATGTTAATCACGTAGAAGGAGATGAAAATGTTCAAAACAACAATTTCGACTTCTGGCTACAAAAAGGTATGTCAGTTATGCTGCTTTATGTTTTTTGTCTTTAATCAGTTGCAACTACAATTAAAATATAAATATTAACTCAATTTAAAAAATACTAACAACCCTTCTTATTAATTTCACAGGAGAAACATGACATTATAATTACAGTCACCAGAAGGGAGTCTTTCATAACATGTTATGTTATTTATAGGCGATTCTTAAGTTCAATAAAGAAAGCCATCTAGTTTTTGCTAAGTTTGTGAATTTGTACTTGTTGTATTTATTACTCACTAATTTATTATTTGTTTATGAACGTGCACATGTATGCAATTAGATTAATTATTTATTACGTACGTAAAGGATATGAAAATGTGAAAAGTCAAATTTGTGTAAAAATTAAATGTTTGAAAATTTCGTTTACACTAATTTATTTGTTTATGAGCGTGCACATGTTTCAATTAGATTTAATTATTTACTAAATAAGTAAAGTAATTATTATGAAATATGTAAAGTCAAGTTTGTCTAAAAATTAAATATTTGAAAATTTATTTTCCTAAGTACTATTGTCGTTAATAAATTTGTTCCGATTGTTCTAATTCTTTATTACTTTACACCATCAACTAAAACTAAAAACTTGAAACCACAAATGTACCTACATATTTTTCATAATCGTTTTCTTTTGTCTTTTGTTCATTTCATTTTTTTCCTTTCTCTTTTGTTTTAAAGAATCGATGTTTTACATTTTATTCACAGTTCGTTTGTTTTGTTTTGTCTTTCTGTTTCTTGACCTGCAAAAGTTTTCGGCCGGAGAATCGCCGTTTTTTCATTTATTTTGTTTTGTCTGTTCATTCTTCTATTGTTTTTCTTCTGTTTTTAAAATCAAATTAGTTTTCGCGTTTTACTGATTCCTCTGTACAGTTCCCTTTTGTCTGCTTCCAGTTTGTTTTTATTTGCAAAAACTTTTGTTGGTTTTCATTTTTTTGTTCGCCTTAGTATCGTGGTGTGGTGTGTGGTGGTACTTCTGTTTTTTTTAAAGACATTTTATGCTCTCGTGTTTCTCTTTTGTTTATTTGTATTTAAATGATTTTTCACATTTCGCTGACTTACGCTTTTTTACAGTTGTCTTTTGTTTTCCACTTTTTTTTATCTGGTAATTCCCCAACGGGGTCCTAACTAGTTTTTTTTTATTTTTCGTCTGAATTAGTTTCTTGTTCAACTTAGTCATCAATTTGCTGTTGTTTTTTTTTGTATTTATGCGCCTTTATGGATTTCTCTTTTGCTTTTCTTACCGAATTAATTTTTCGCATTTTACTGGCGTTTTTTCGTAGTTAATCGTTTTTCATTTGTTTTGTGTCCATCACAGATGTGTCTTTTGTTTTATGCACTGCATTTCGTCGTTCATTTCTTTTCTTTGTTTTTTTAAAACCATTTTATTGATTTATTTTATAGTTTTCTACGAATTCTTTTGTTTTTTCCGCTTCGCATTTGCTGTTGCTGTTGCCTCATTTCTCTTTTGTTTCTGATTTTTTTAAGGTTAACTTCTTTTTTATTGTTTTGATCTTTGGTGTTCCAAATCGACGAGTTTTTATTTTATTTTTTTCTTATTATTTATATACTTTTGTTTTTTGCTTGAATTTTGTTTTGTCCATTTTTGCTCCCGTTTTTTAGCAAAAAGAAACAACAACAAACAGAATAGTTCACCTTGACAACTGTCAAATGAATTACATTTGTACGATTAATTAATGATTGCTTTTTGTTTTTTTCATCGCCACGCTTCTAATTCGAAAATTTTAAGATGGTTTTATTATTATGTTGTTTTATTATTACAGAAAATTTATATTTTTGTGTTTATTCATGCAAATATTTCAAATATGCACTTAATTAATATCTACTCCTATTTTTTTACACTTCGGTGTTTAGCGTAATAGACTAGGAAAGTAAACGTCACAGAAGGCGGAGCTGAGTCGTTTACTATCTTTGTCTAATAAATCACACGTGTGTCGTAAATTACTCTCGCTGTAACGCCGGAGTTGACGTGAACATAACCCGTACATAACCTAACATTTAAGAATGTTAATACAACGGTATTAAACAAGTTTTTATAAGTTGGTATCTTGTACATTGTATTGGAAAATTGTTGACAAACTCATTGCATGCTTTCTCAGAGACTTTTTTTTTTATTTTGTTGTGTTAGGTTATGTTTATCAATGGTTCGTTGACGTGCAGCTGAACTAAGCTCAGACAAGCATTTTATACATTTTTTTTTAATAACAAATAAATTAACTAATTACGTGCAATAAGCACAACTAAAATAATTTTATTGAAGCTTTTCATCCGAAGTTTTAGTGATAAACAAAAGTTTACACAACAGGTCTCTGTGAAGCGAGTATTTTCTGTTTGTTTGGCGTATCCCAAGCATTTTTACAGTCCAATAGACTCCGTTTCAAATTTCGCGCCAGCTTTAGGACCGCCCACTTTCCTTGTCTGTTATATGTTACGTTTGGTTATATTTTTCAAGAAAAAATTGACAACCCTAATTACCTTATCGGTAACATTGGAAATTTACCGGAAGGTAAGTGTTATTATAACCGATTCACAATTTGAAAACGGTAAAACGAGACATCCTCTGTATTAAGGGACCTATTCAGGAATAAAAAGAGCGTGCTTCGTGTAATATTCTTTCTCTCTTATGTAAGTAATTTTACGCTTTGTGTTTTCCATTTTAAACGCCCAAAGTGCACTTGTGATATTGTTTCTGAACGCACCTTCGTTATTTAATTCGGCGGAGTACTTTGAAATTTTGGCGCTAAAAACGAGCTTTGTTATTCGTCAATTCTAGCCAGCTATCAATGACAAAGCTCGTTTTTAGCCTAATTAATAAATAGAGTATAGGTAGTCTGGCACAATAGCGTGCATTTTTAATCGGTTCCGCAATACCTTATACCTGCTACCGCTGATTTTTTTTTTCTGTCATCTAACGCAAATTGTAGTTTCTTTTCGACTCTGTCTAATAAAGAGTGAATCCTTAATGAACAGACTACAGACAGGCTTTAATCGAAGATCGTTTTTACTTTTAATAGGGTACACGAACATTTTTTTTTTTTAAGATTTTATTCGAAAGTAGTTAAAAATACGATAATTTAGATATATTTCTTTTTTTTTTTGATAAATGGATATTAAAGCCGTAAAAAATTAAAGAAATTTGAATTGATTAAATTCCCGCCAAAACGCACATTCTGACCGTGTGACGTCAATGTTCATATGTTGTCAAATCGTAATAGGTGAATATCGATACGAACACATAAAATTTATTACAATAAATAGTAAAACATATTATCAGTATTGTGCTGTGCTGTAATGTAAAAATACCTGTGCAAGAACTCCGAATAAATTATTTATAAGTGTTTCACAAAATTTACTGTTACCGACCTTACTTCTCAATGGCAAAAAGTTCCCGTTTCCACCACAAATTTCTCACCAACGTAGCAAAAAATTATAATAATTTCTTTAAGATATTCACTTCGTAATTGTTGCTTAAATTAAAACTATATTTTTCAGCACATATTAAGAGCAAACATTCAAACTATTTGACAAGGGTCTGCATACAACATAAACGTCAAGGACAATGTATGAACACTGACGTCACAACGAATGGGAAGCCTTTCGAAACCACGTGATTTATATTTGAATATTTTCGATTTTATTTATTAATTTAAGAGAATAATAAATAGAAGCAGCGTACAAATTTGGTGTTTTCGCAGGTGTTATTGACTATAGTCTCGATTAGAGAGCTTTAATTAATAATTTTATATTGTCATGTACCATGTATTATGTGAGAGCCTCTCTATAGGTATTCAAACTCGTTGGTTTAAAATCTTTGATTTTGTTTGTAAAGCCGGTAAGTAAAGTTCCAACTTTACCGACAGAGAATTGTCGGAGTTGTCAAAATTAGAAATAAGAACTAAACAAATCGCAGCTCTCAAAAGAAAAAGACGACGTAGAAGAATAGCAAAACATGTGGAAATCTCATAACAAGGTGGACGTTGTAAGCCAGAAAGAAGACTGTTTTCAAGAGTTAATAGAAGAGTGCAGGCATTTGCCACCTGGTTCGAAATTATCTTATAGTTTAAGAAATCGTTTGGAAAAGTTTTCTCCTGCCTCAAGAAGAGAAATCGTGAACCGCATCAAACTTGGATGTTCTCCGTTATTTATTGCCTGTAAAAGAGGACAGCTCGAAATAGTGGAATACTTAGTGACCGTATGTCACTCGGACATCGAACAGCGAGGCTGTTATGAAGTTTTAGACGATAGGTAAGGTAAAAATTATGTTATTCAATAGAACGAAAAATAGTCATGTCAGTTGTTTTATAGATCAGTCCATTCGGTGACACCGTTGTGGTGTGCAGCTGTATCAGGTAAACTTGCTGTAATCAAATTTTTAGTGCAACGAGGAGCAGATATAAATGCAGTTTCTGACACGGGTTCAACACCTGTACGGTCAGCTTGTTTCATGACCCATTTAGAAATAGTACAGTATTTAGTTGAGAACGGTGCAGATATAAATCGTCCAAACTTTAATGGTGGAACTTGTCTGATTAATTCGGTGCAGAGTGCTCAGTTATGTAAATTTTTGTTGAAACACAACGCCGACGTTAACGCGAAGGATATACAAAATAAGACTGCTTTGCATTATGCAATTCAAGAACACAGGTTAGTATAAATCAAATGTGAATACATGAATCAATTTATGTTCTTAATTTGCTAAATGCTTTATAAAACTTATTGCGTTATATTTTTATTTTGTAATGAATGATGTTCAATGTTTATTTTATTTGTGTACAAAAAAAATATAATACTGGATGATGAGAAAATGGTGCATCTGCCTATAAACTGGTTGTCTTAATAAGGATGGCAACCAGTGATATACAGGCTGTCTGTTTTTCGAGTGGGTATCTCGCTTATCTTAAGAAATACGAGGTTGGTTAAATGCGCTATTTCATGCTGAATAATAATCTGAAAAGAAATTTGAAATATCTTCAATGGTTTTGAAAATATCACAAAAAAAAACAAAATTTCTGATTTTCGTTTTTAATTTTTTTTACCCTAAACTAATCGCACTAGGCATTTCCAACCAAGACATTTTTCAGACACTTTTTTATGAAGAAAGAATTCGAATATGGCATCCCCTATTCAATAATTTTCGAGATGGCGGAGAAACACCTGGCGACTTCATTTTTTTCTTATGGACGCCATTTTGGATTTTAAGATTACGTTTTTTTTTTCTCTTTGCAACGATGTATCACACATGGTGGTTCAATATCAGATTTTTGCCAAAAGTTCAATTTTTCATTATTTGCGAAGAGTGCTTTGGAAAAACAAAACATTCTCTTATTATGAACTAAAGTTTGACAGTTTGATCCTACGTCAAGTCTTGTCATTTACGTTTGTGCTAAACTAATCGTACTAGAGATTTATAACCAAGAGACATTATGCAGACGTCATTAGTTAATGATGACGTCAGACGCATTGTTGTGTTCATAAATATGCGCAGTAAAATATACACACTGATATTTTTTTTTGTAAAACTAAGTTTACAATGTAAAAATTCGTGCGTCTGACGTCATCGTTAACTAATGACGTGCAACGGAATGTAGCGCGCCTTGCCTATAACTTTATATTTTATGTTGATCTGATTTGGTTTCATACAAGATCAGGTGATTATTTATCAACTTATTGATCAACTTATTACAAAAGATAATTTTTTTTATTTAAAAGGTACTAGGTACACTGCTTAGAAGCTCATATTCATACGAAAACTTAATTTTCACAAAAAAAACTCGACTTGGATCGCAATTAATACCGTATCTCCGCTCTCTACTCAGTAAGTTATTGAATTTTACACTTCTAAGTAGATAACTACTGCAAATACTTTTTTTGTGTCTGTATCTGTATTTAGATATTTTCCAGAAAAAGTATCTGTATCTGCATCTAGGTACATATTTCTGAAAGTATCTGTATCTAGATACTATTAGAAATGCGGAGTATGATCACGACTGATCAGCCCAGTTATAGAATTGATTACTATTAGAAGTGTACCTTTAACAACACTGCATGGTGGCCTACTTAATCTGGGACACACTGTATGTATATTATGATCGCCATTTGTTTGTCTCCTCTCATTTTCTTTTCCTGTCGAAGTTGTCACTTTTTTCCTGTTTTAATTTTTGAATTGAATTGAACTTTCTTTAGAAATGTTCATTACGTGAACGTTAAAGGATTATTCTACTTTCTTTCCATTTGTTTTTCTTTCTTTTTTGTAAATTTCGATTATGTATCGAGTGTGATACTTGAACTGCCCAGAACTTGAAACTTGAAAAAATGACGAACGGAACGGACCTATTATTATACGTTTTTTTTTTTAAGTAATATTGGATGGGTATTTTTCTTAGTAACATCATGTGAGCCACAGATTTTTTTTTTAGTTTGCTGTGGAATAAATCACGTCTCTCACAATTATATTTACTACTAAGGGCCGATTTCATAATAGGACTTTAAATTTAAAGTTACTTTAACCGAAAAAATACAACTGTTTCCCTATTCTTAAAGTGACTTTAAATTAAAGCTTGCTTAAAATATGATAATGAAAACGGCCATAAAACTTATAAACTCTTACAATTGCTCTCAACAAAATCAAGAAGAATTAATATCAGACACGATTGCTATGAATTTGTCTCTCATTCGTGATCAACTCATTCTGTGGTTCACACAGTATAACAGTTTCCGATTAAACGTCAACGAGAAAGAAAAAGTGTCGCTGTCCATGTCGTTCTTTGATATGGTGACAAATGTCCTGTTTTGAATTGAGAAGCGTTTTTTCAAAATTCAACAATTGCAGAATTCTCAAAAATGTGTTATGCTTGTCGATAGGTCTTTCTCACGACCTACTAGATTTCACGACACGACGTGTCTATACGGCCTGGGCAATTTACTAGTTCAAGTGTTTCTCCGCTGGCGCCATTTACCTAAAAAACCGGAAACAGATGTTTATCCGCAACGTCATTTTTGACTGATGTCAACTTCCGCGGTTTTTGACAGTTTCGCGTATATTTTCAGTAAAGTTGTGTTTCTTTGCCCAGGAATGGTTTTCTGGCGGTAATTGGTAGACGTAGACGTATACTAATTCTACAAATTATTGAATTATGGCGGAATCTTAATTTGCGGGAAAGTAGTTTGAAATTTTACAGGGTAGCTACAAAATAAAAATTTCGTTTTCTTAACTTTCCTTACTTCAATTGCTTCTTCAGCCTTCTTTCTTCTCTGTTGGTTGCGGCTCAAAGAGGAACTCTATAATGTAATTGAACTCAGTAATTCTTAAATACCTGTCCTGTTTGACAAACATCGCTAAAGCGCGAATCACACTTTTTTTTTTATTCTGATCCTGACTTGCTAAGTTTTATAATGTAATTTCGTGCTCAAATATATTATTCTTTTCAATGCAAATTATGTACTAATTATAACGAAATGGTTTTAATTAATTAGCACTGTCGCATTGACATAAATATGCATCATTTGAAGTGTCAGAAAACTTCAATTTGGGTAATTAGCGGCAAAACGGAGAAAATTCGCACTAACTAAAATTGCGCAGGCCGGATAAGAGTCTATCTTGTGAAATCTAGTAGGTCGTGGTCTTTCTAATCCATTGCTGATCTTCGAATTCAGCAAAACTCAATATTATTCATTTAGTGCTTATCTGAAGTTTTAGAATAGTTTACCAGCGCTATTGTTTACCTTTGGAAAAACTAACATACTTTAAGTGAAGCCCCAATAGCGTGCGAATTTATACTTGAATCCTCAGGAGATTTTCATTCACCCGTGCGTTCGGCATCGGGAGTAGACAATAATACAACACAATTGTCATAGAAATACATGTACATTATATTTAACTTAAACATTACAAAGACCAATAATTAAGTTCACATTTTCAACGATCTGTATGCTTTTATTTTCAATATTTTCTTCTTAATACTTCATTTATTTTATTTGCTAGACTAGAAACAACGCAGTTACTTCTGGAACACGGTGCGAGTTACAGTGCAAAATCGAAATACGGCGACGACGCACTTCAGACGGCTTGCCTCAAAGGAGCCGTTGGAATTTTCGAATATTTAATAACGCACATCAGCTATTCGAATGAACAGTTGGCTAACGCTCACGAGCTGTTAGGCTCCACGTTTTTAGACGAACACAATGATCTGTACACGGCTTTAAAGCACTGGAAGATTGCGCAAATAATTAGGGAAAGTTCGAAAGGTACTTAAACCTTAAACTTTTTCTTTTGATCAATTCTTCTCGAGCAAGTTTAATAATATAATCATTTTATGGTTTCGCGCTTTAGGTTTGATTCCTAAAAGGCCTGTAATACAACCACGCGAGGCTTTTCGTTATCAGAGAGAGTATTCTACGATGGTCGAATTAGAAAATATAATGGCAGATCTGGACTCTATTCGAATTCAAAGTCTTTTAATTGCAGAACGAATTTTAGGCCCTCATCACAAGGATACTGTTTTTAGGTATAAGGTTGATGAGATTTTTGTTATTTATTTGAAATTATGTGCACCGTGTATGCGCAGACTGATGTTTCGTGGGGCGTCTTATGCAGATATGATGCGCTATCAACGTTGCATTGATTTGTGGAGGAGAGCATTGGAAATACGTGTCGAAAAAGACTCTATATTATACTCGGATACTTGTTTTACTGCGCAGGCGTTGGTCAGGTTTATGGTCGACTACAATGAAAGGCATGTGCCGGTGGATGACAGGGAGAACACTTACATACAGAGATTTGAGGATTCTGTGGCCACATATAAAATTTTAACGAATGACATTGCAGGTAAAAGAAATTATTATAGTTTACATTAACAGTGTGGGTGAAATTCAAAGTTAAAAGTACACCGAAATGTATGTTTTTTTTTTTTTCATAAAGAAATAAATTCATGAAGAAATAAATTGTTTTTAGAAGCAAGACAATTGTTAATGATTAAACCTGCGTACAAACGACAGCTCGAATGTTTCGATAAGATATTAAAATGTATTACTCATCTCATTTACCTTATGTTACAAACGGCGAGGACTGATGAACAGAAGCAGTTGGTATCAGATTTGGTTACGAAATTAATTAGAATAAATCCGAAAAGTGCTAGCACTGATGATAGTTTGTTACATTTATGTGTGTCTAAGTTAAATACGATTCGATCTGGCTATTTTATGGATGAAGAACCAATTGTAAGTGATTTTTAGATACTTAGAGCATATTTGGTTGAAAGATTGCAGTCAGGATTCATGCATCTAATACGATTTTAAATTATTATACCTTTAATTAAAAATAATAATAATACTCCTATAATTTTAGATTATATTCCCTAGAAGACAAGTTATTAAGTTTTTACTTAATTTAGGCGCAATTGTAAACGCTAGAAACGAGTCTAAGTCAACTCCACTTCATGTTGCGACGGTCCCCTACAACTGCAACAATTGGGTAAGCCCCCCATCTCTTCACCCAATTAATTTTGCATTAATATTTCGATTATATTCTTTCAGTTGGTTCCGTTGCTATTAGATTACGGAGCTCACATTGATCAACCAAATACAGCCGGAGAATTGCCCGCGGAAAAAGTGAACGAGAGCCCCTTTAATCTGGACATACGACTCGTCAATTACATTTCACTAAAATGTTTGTGCGCCACGATTATTAACAGATACAAAATACCATACAAGCACCATGTACCTAAAACACTCGAAAATTTTATTAACCTTCACGAACCTTGAATATTAATAAAGGTCAATCAATAAACAATAATCAATGTGTCAATTATTAACATTATATTTCTTATCCTTTTTTTTACATAATTAACAATTTAATTTTATGCACTTGATCAATTATTATCATAAGATTAAAAAAATATATTAAAACTATTATTCTGAGTTGTAATACTGGCTAAAATATGGCAAAATACAATCTCGTATGTCCTTAACTGTCCTGTGCAAGAAATTGTTTATGTAAGAAATGGGAACACAGTAGATGCCTTGTTTCGCTAATGGAATGTACGCAGATAAATCAGGTATTATTTTCACCTCCAGTATACAGTGGGTTGCAAAAACGGATTCATTATATGGAGGGCTATAAAATAAAAATAGTTTTACTTAAAATTTAAAGGGCTGGTACATTTTTATTTGCTGTAGTAACAACCAACCATGAACTTGTTTTTTAAATCATTTTAATAACTTGTTAATAATTAAATCTGCCCCATATTGAGTTAGTAAGGAGACATTTGCATAGCATACCTTGAACACAATTTACTTTGGAAGTGAATTAAAATAATATTAGTTATTGCAGCGTCTAAGTCAAATGAAAATACAGGGTTCCCACATTATTTTTATTAAAACGTTGTCTGCTTTTTCCAGGTTTTCACGGACTTCGTCAAAAAAGCTTTCACAATAGGGTACATGAACATTTTTTTTAAAGATTTTATTTGAAAGTAGGTAAAAATACGATAATTTAGATATATATATTTTTTTTGATAAATGAATATTAAAGCCGTAAATAATTAAAGAAATTTGAATTGATTAAATTCCCGCCAAAACGCACATTCTGACCGTGTGACGTCAATGTTCATATGTTGTCAAATCGTAATAAGTGAATATCAATACGAACGCTTAAAACTTCTTACAATAAATAGTAAAACACATTATCAGTATTGTGCTGTGCTATAATGTAAAAATACCTGTGCAAGAACTCCGAATAAATTATTTATAAGCGTTTCACAAAATTCAGTGTCACCAACCTTACTTCTCAATGGCGAAAAGTTCCCGTTTCCACCACAAATTTCTCACCAACAAAGTAAAAAAAAATATGATAATTTCTTTAAGATATTCACTTCGTAATTGTTGCTTAAATTAAAACTATATTTTTCAGCACATATTAAGAGCAAACATTCAAACTATTTGACAACGGTCTGCATACAACATAAACGTCAAGGACAATGTATGAACACTGACGTCACAACGAATGGGAAGCCTTTCGAAACCACGTGATTTATATTTGAATATTTTCGGTTCTATTTATTAATTTAAGAGAATAATAAATAGAGACAGCGTAAAAATTTGGTGTTTTCGCGTGTGTTATTGACTATAGCCTCGATTAGAGAGCTTTAATTAATAATTTTATATTATTGTCATGTAACCCTATTGGCTTCGGTTACGACTTTCCTACATTTTACGGTTCAAACAATTTTCCATATCCTGATTACAGATTTAGAACAGAAATAACAAAATTGAAGTTTGTTCTTGTCCGATGAAAATTGTAAGTACAAAGTTTTTTTTAATCTCAAACCGGTCAGAAAAATGAAGGGAAACACACTCAACGTTTCGCTATAGATTTATAGCTTATTTATTTATACTCCTGACGAAGCTATAAATCTATAGCGAAACGTTGAGTGTGTTTCCCTTCATTTTTCTGTCCGGTTTGAGATTAAAAAAAACTTTGTACTTAGAAATAACAAAGGTATTAAAATCCACGCGACTTTCATGTGCGCATTAATTAGCAGAGAAAATTATTGAAATACCTTCTAGATTTTTTTTATAAAGCCTTAGTATAGGCAAACCAATGAGCTCGGCAGCTTGTATGGTTATTTGCATTAACGGCGGCAAGATTAATTTTTCTTGTTAAAAACAAACTTTCACGTATACTTTAACATGAGGTTTTGAAATTCACCTTTTTTTTCCCACAAACATTTCTTAATCGTACTGATCCAAATTATCTACCCTATGACACTCTAGCACTGTATACCCTGTATCTTCAAGAAAACTATTTCTTTTTTCTGCAGTTATGCTTTTATTTACACCGATCACAATTAAAATGTGCCAATAGGGTACATGACAGTAATATAAAATTATTAATTAAAGCTCTCTAATCGAGGCTATAGTCAATAACACACGCGAAAACACCAAATTTGTACGCTGTTTTTATTTATTATTCTCTTAAATTAATAAATAAAATCGAAAATATTCAAATATAAATCAAGTGGTTTCGAAACGCTTCCCATTCGTTGTGACGTCAGTGTTCATACATTGTCCTTGACGTTTATGTTGTATGCAGACCGTTGTCAAATAGTTTGAATGTTTGCTCTTAATATGTGCTGAAAAATATAGTTTTAATTTAAGCAACAATTACGAAATGAATATCTTAAAGAAATTATTGTATTTTTTTACTTTGTTGGTGAGAAATTTGTGGCGGAAACGAGAACTTTTCGCCATTGAGAAGTAAGGTTGGTAACACTAAATTTTGTGAAACGGTTATAAATAATTTATTCGGAGTTCTTGCACAGATATTTTTGCATTACAGCACAGCACAATACTGATAATATGTTTTACTATTTATTGTAATAAGTTTTAAGTGCTCGTATTGATATTCACTTATTACAATTTGACAACATATGAACATTGACGTCACGCGGTCAGAATGTGCGTTTTGGCGGCAATTTAATCAATTCAAATTTCCTTAATTTTTTACGACTTTAATATTCATTTATCAAAAAAAAATAAATATATCTAAATTATCGTATTTTTACCTACTTTCAAATAAAATCTTAAAAAAATATATTCATGTACCCTTTTGAGTTTTATTCATGTTGCACAAGCACAGTCTGACTTTTTGACAATGCATTCAAAGTATGATATTGATGAGATTCAAAATTATTAGCAGCAAAAGTATATTGACTGACCTGGCATCGATTACCATACCACCACCAGCTTCGATAACTCTAACGAGAGGGTCTCTTTTTGTGGCCACTATTATAGCGCGCATATCATGAAACGCACCGTATCCTCTGCGATCGATTTCCTTTCTCCACCAATGTATCACCTCGAGCTTTGCTTCCGCACTTCTATCCAACGAATTACTTACATTTTTAGCGGCTTTCGGATTCCCGTATTCAAATTCTTCCTCCTGCAACCACGTTGTTCCGTTTCATGCAAAATAAATTCGCTTTATAATTTCTTACGTTCAAAAGTTTTCCCGCTGCCACGGATTCTGTCACGTAAGATGGATGCAATATCCATTTACCAGCCGCCATTGCTGACATCAGCTTCTCGTTTCTACCGGCCTTGGCAGATATCAAATGTGTGCAGTTTGGATCGTAATTTGTTAAGTCGGAGACTACGGCACCGAGGTTTTGCAATTGGTTGCTCATGTGCTCCTTCTCGTCGAAGTCAACTCCGGATATTATGAAGATGGAATTCTGTTTTCTCTTGGGGTCATCATTCACTTGCTGAAATGTGATTTTAGGATATTGTACATACAACAAATCCCTGTGACACATTTGATGATAATATTGTAAAACAATTTTATCACACGAAAGATTTTATTTTTACTTATAAATGTTTTAGATCAGGGACCGTGGTTTAGAACTGCAAGATTTGGTTCAATTTCTGTAATATTCTAAATAAACTTCGCAGCAAAATTAGGGGTTAATTAACAAACAGCAATAATTCCCAGATAATCAAAGTGCCGTGATAACTATAACTAACTACACTAGTAGGAATAATAAGGTTAACGAGGTAATTTATTTTAACATAATTGGATACGGTTTAGCTGTAAAATTGAAAACAAAGTTAAATATTTACTTTTTTTCAATACAGGCGTAATATCGAATTAGACTTCTAGCTGCTATACAAAGTTGTAGGTACTTCTTCTAGCTGCTATACAAAGGAGAAAGCTGCTTAAAAATTTCTTAAGAGGTCTTCGCGGATTTGTGAAGGGCGTGGAAGTTACCCGATTTTTCCTGCTTCGATACTCCAAAGATTCTCAATCGGATTTAAGTCAGCACTTCGCACTGACCAGTTCAAAACTCGAAGATTGAAACCTTCACTGTTTTATAATAATCCGCATCAAGCGAACTTCTGCAATAACTGCCGGTTTCTTTATAATAGCTGTTCCAAGCCCTACTAACAACAGATTATGCAACGTTAAACTTCTTGGCATCTTCTTGTTGCGAATGACCTTCTTCAAGAAGAGTCACCAATTTGACTGTATCCACTTCTGTCAAACGATTTATTAGGCGATCAGCTTGCACGTTTCATAAACTGAATGACGCTTCAAAGTTTCTTATTTTGCAAATTACGTATTGCAGACCCAAACATTATGTGTTTTCATCACTATAACCGGTATCCAGGGCCCCCGTGACCATGTGTGCAAAGTGTGCAGTGCACGCGGGCGCCATGTTCAAGGGGCTGCGATTAGCTTCTTGGTCACTGGACATATTTTGTCATTTTTTTCGCCCAAAGAAAAAAATAAATAATGGGAAACAGTTTCTTGTCTGGTATAAATTATTCGAGAAACTAGCCACAGGTTTTGATGAAGCCGTCAACCTCATGGCAAAACGTCGACTAAAATAGAACAGTTAACTGCGGCAATTAAAAGTAGAAAAGTCTAATTTTTGTAATTTTCGTTTGCTAAATTTTTCATAAAAATTTAATAATTTTATTAGGTAAAAAAATAAATTATGTATGCGGTTTGGTTAACAAAAAAACAAATTATATTTCACTTTTTAAGTTTTTATAAATTTATGTTCCTTTTGCTTTTGTGATATTGTTTCTTTTTTTCTAATATTAGTAACTAGCGGGCTTCGCCCACTTACATTCCGGGGGGGGGGGGGGGAGCATCTAAATAGAGGTCTTCTCGATCAGATGAGAAGAAAGCGCTTCCCTTCGTTTTTGGGGGCTTGCGGCAGCTAGGAACTTGAAAAAATGAAGGAAAATGTTTAAATAAAAGTGAAGGAGAATACTTAAAAAAGCGAAGGAGAATGTTTAAAAAAAGTGAAGGAGAATGTTTAGAAAAAGTGAAGGAGAATGTTTAAAAAAAGTGAAGAAGAATGTTTAGAAAAAGTGAAGGAGAATGTTTAGAAAAAGTGAAGGAGAATGTTTAGAAAAAGTGAAGGAGAATGTTTAGAAAAAATTAAGGAGAATGTTTAGAAAAAGTGAAGGAAGATGTTTAAAAATTTTTCTGTTTTTTCCATTTCTTTTCTTTTAATTTTTAATAATTTTGATAATTGACCGTTTTTGTTTGTCCCAACTCATCTGTCAGAGGGCGCCAAAATATGGATTGGCAAGCAGGCGGCTTTTGGCCTCGCGGGGGCCCTGCCGATATCCTTTAACTTAGGCAAAACTTTCTGAAGATTTATTTAAAATGTATGTTAAGAGAACCGTACTTTATGATCTTGCTAGAATTGTTTTAAAAGTTATTACTGAAATATGAAAGATCTTAATTATCCCCTAATTTTGCTGCGAAGTTTATAATTGCTTTTCAAAGTTTGATTGGATCTATTTCATTCAGTCTAAGTTTTGGTTATACCTGCAATGTACTGTGTGATACTGTAGATTAAAATAGGGTACATGAACATTTTTTTTAAAGATTTTATTTGAAAGTAGGTAAAAATACGATAATTTCGATATATTTCTTTTTTTTTTCATAAATGAATATTAAAGTCGTAAAAAATTAAAGAAATTTGAATTGATTAAATTCCCGCCAAAACGCACATTCTGACCGTGTGACGTCAATGTTCATATATTGTCAAATCGTAATAAGTGAATATCAATACGAACACTTAAAACTTATTACAATAAATAGTAAAACATATTATCAGTATTATGCTGTGTTATAATGTAAAAATACCTGTGCAAGAACTCCGAATAAATTATTTACAAGCGTTTCACAAAATTTAGTGTTACCAACCTTACTTCTCAATGGCGAAAAGTTCCCGTTTCCACCACAAATTTCTCACCAACAAAGTAAAAAAATATAATAATTTCTTTAAGATATTCACTTCGTAATTGTTGCTTAAATTAAAACTATATTTTTCAGCACATATTAAGAGCAAACATTCAAACTATTTGACAAGGGTCTGCATACAACATAAACGTCAAGGACAATGTATGAACACGGACGTCACGACAAATGGGAAGCCTTTCGAAACCACGTGATCTATATTTCAATATTTTCGATTTTATTTATTAATTTAAGAGAATATTAAATAGAAACAGCGTACAAATTTGGTGTTTTCGCGTGCGTTAATGACTATAGTCTCGATTAGAGAGCTTTAATTAATGATTTTATATTATTTTCATGTACCCTATTGTTGAAAAATTGAATTAAATTTTCTACAAAAATAGACCCTTATAAGAAAGGCGGGAAGGAATTCAAAACATGTTACTTGTGTTACTGTTACTGTAATTTTAATTTACCTCGGCTTCATTATTGTCCATATAGTCCCAACCAACTGTACAAGGCTGAGAATCCTTGAGTGCTGATGTTGAAGCTGAAATAAAAATCATTGGCGTATAACCTCAATAATGGAATGTTATGATGAGGCAGATAGGTTGTGCAAATAATCCAGATTTATTAAAATAAAATAGGCAATTTGTTTCCTTGTCTTGGAAAATCTGCTTCAGATTATTTTATTACTAAAATACTGTGTCTTACGCCCGATTTCACAATCGAACTAAAGGAGACACATTCTAATGTGCAAATAACTATGTTTTCGTGTCATATAACTGTGACTTTTATTTTAAAGTTTCCTTTAGTTCGATTATGAAATCGGCCCTTAGTGATATAAATTTAGTTTAATCTTAAACTAGACAGAATTAAAAAATTTGGAAAAGCATTCAACGTTTCACTATCAATTGATAGCTACGTCATCGGACGAGGGTCAACTTTCATTTGTAAATTTATTATTTAGATTAGTTTGTCTCATTATTATAGAAAAGTGCGGACACATATTATGTTGCTTACTGTTACACTTTCGCAAGTTAGATAAATGTTTACACAAAGTAAACCAAATTACTTACAAAAATTATCGACAATATTTTTCTGCCTCTCCGAGTGCTAGAAATGAATTGCTCTCTTTCTGAAAATATTACTTTTGACAAATGTGCTCAACACTGTTTCATTTCATTAAATAAAACGAATTTAAACTTCAAAAGTCCTACCTTCTGCAGGCATAGTTGATAACCGTTTCTTTATGCTCTTTCTGTTTCCACCACTCGCCGTTAACATTTCCTGTAATTGTTGCAAATTGTTTACTATAACGTTTTCGTCTTCCTTGGTACTCTAAAATGAAACAAAATCTCAGAAACCCTGAAATGACTAGTCTACACTAAGGTCCGACCTTTCCAACCTCCTAATAAATTTATTTGACGAATAATAATTCGACGAGTCACCATGACAACCATTCATAAAATTCAATTTATTCGCCAAATAACGTTGTTGGGATCTTGACTAGCAAGTGGAAAGATCGACCCTAAATATAACATCGAGGCTAACATGCACTTCTATAAATTGTCACAATATACAGGGTGATTCAAAATAAGTGTCCGACCCTTATTCATAGTACTCGAAAATATAAGCTAAAAAAAAGTGTTTAATTCGGAGGAGTAATTTGAAATTTTAACGCTAAAAACGAGTTTTGTCATTAAATTATTATTTAATTATCCGAATTAAAAAAAAAAAAACAGAGTATAATACGTATGGTTTTTAAGATCTAAATTGGTGGGTGGTCGATGGAATAGCTGTACAGCATCACAACAGCAACGAACTGTGGAAAAAAACAAAACACGAACGTTCACCTTGAACTGTAACTGCAAAAAATTTTTGTTTACGGCTTTCTGACGAATGCTTGGATAACGCGGGCATCGAACTTTTGTACGCTTATGTAAGAACGAATAATTCACATAAAATTTTGATTATGTCAGTGTAAACTTGTTCGTGTTGGTTTTCATCAAAACATTTTTTGAACTATCAAATAATAAACTTACTTTTTCTTGATGTATGTCGTCGTCATCTTCAATGTAGGTTTCGTCATTTTGTGTGGGTGCTTTGTTTTCATCCTGCACTTCCTTAGGTTGACAGATTTTATTCCAAAGCTGTCGTTTAAGTTCGGAAAGAGGCTGCAATACAATTTACATATTACACGTACAGTGTGGAACAAAAGTTAATTAGAACTGACGGTTGAGTGTACTGAATATTTTTTAGATTTTTCCTTTCTTCAAGAAAATTATATTACTGAATCGAGAAAAGCACGCGCATTTGAAATTCAGTGAAAGTTATTATACAGGGTTACAACTAATTAAAGGGCCACTATGGGGATCTCGTAAACTATAAGAGATACAAAGATGGTTAAATTATAGAAAAGTTGCGCTATCTTGAGATCTAAAAAGATATGCAAAAAAAATCTTTTCTATTTTCATTCGTTTTTGAAATGTCTTCAATAAACTGAAAATTCTCATTTTCGAAAATCTCGAATATCTTCTTTATTTCTTAAGATAAAATCATAAAATTCGGTATTTTTACATTAAATTCGATGGACCACCTAATGCATTCGAAGAACTAGGTTAGGTTTGACAGTTTCGTAGATGCGACAGTCAACTGTTTCTTTTCTTACGGACGCTACCTTAGATATTCGTAGCACGTGACGCAGAAATAATTTTTGCATACGACCATATGAACATTTATGCTTTTGTTCTGAAACAAAATGTTAGATTACTAAGAATTTTTGTTAAAAAGTAATTTTTTTATGTGAAATGTAAATAAGTACCACAATTGAGGAAGATTTATTACCTTAATAATAATTTTAGTTCTGAATGTTTACACGCATCCGCCTACTAGATATTATTTTTCTCAAAATCTTTTGTAGTATCTTTATATTTTGTTTTAAAACAAAAGCATAAGTGTGTCGTATGGTCGTTTTCAGATTTTGTGTTTGTATCACGTGGTATAAATACCCACGGTAACGTCCATAAGAAAAAAGACAGTTGACAGTCGTATCTGCGAAACTGTCAAACCTAACCTATTTCTTCGGACTCAATTAGATTGCTCATCGAATTTAAAATAAAAATATCGAATTTCCTGATTCTATTTTAATAAATAAGGAAGATATTCGAGATTTTCGAAAATTAGAATTTTCAGTTTTTTTGAAGATATTTCAGGAACGAATGGCGGTAGAAAAGATTTTTTCGAATATTTTGATAGGCTTAAAAATAGCGCAACTTTTTTGTAATTTAACCATCTTTGTATCTCTTATAGTTTACGATAAACCCATGGTGGCCCTTTAATTAGTTGTAACCCTGTAGATACCATTAAAAGAAAAATCAAAGTTGGTTGCTATAGCAACAATACAAAAGAGAACACGGAGAAACTATGTACGTCAAAACATGCGTGCTTAGGAATACATAAAAAAAAAACTTTTCAAATAAAAAAAATTACAGCCATTATTCGATACTTTTGTTCCACCCTGTATAATAAAGAGCCATATTTTAGAGACATAGCAGAACGTCAAATAGCCAAAGTTCGTAGAAAGAAAGACACACACAGTGTCAACGTCATTCATTTCATAATAACATCTCACCTCTACACTTCAGTTACTAAATAATAATAATAAAAAAACAAAGACATTGCACAACCTTAAATGGGGTCAAGCTTCGGAGTAAAAAAAAAAAAACGCACACAGTGCAGTTCATAACATCTCAGCTCTACACTTCAGTTTAATTGAAAAAAAAAAAAAATCTCACGGTACTGTCTCTTCTCGGTCTGTGATCGGGCGCATCATTGATCCATTTCAACATAACCTTCCTCAAGTGTGGTGAAGGATTAGGTGTAATAAATGCACCATACGGAGTATCGGGTGTGGAGATGTCATCCAAGTCTCCTTTCAGTTTCGGTGTAACTGGTGTAGTGCCCTTTCCATGCCACATACGAACTTGCTGCACTATTTTATTTACTGGGGAACTCACCGGAGTATTAATTTCTGTAGATTTTACTTTTTTAATGATCCTATTAACTGGTGTATGTACTGCAATTAACATCAATATTAAAATAAAACCGTCTTCAGAAAAGTAACACATCCGATAATTATAAAAAGAAACCAGGATATTTTTACTTGATACAGGCTTTCTATTCTGTACAGTATTAATGTTCATTACATATAGTTATTTAATAGTGTAATTTTTTTAATGCGTTATGTATTTTGCTTTTTTTTCTAGGGCCTAGGACTGCTGACTAGTCACATCTAATTTTTGTAAATTAGCACCTGCTTAATAATAAATCAAAACAAATCAGATACAATAAAGCACCAAACTAAATAATTTATTAATGAACGGTTCAGAAAGTGTGAATTGTAATTGCAAAACACAATGTGGTTTATTAGCTCACTGATAAGCTTTCTTTCTTACGAAAGCTCACGTAATTTTAAGCAACAAAAAAAAAATTATTTGGACATAATGTCCGATTTCATTTATTTAAGGAAACTTTCATTGAAACATTCCCTCACTTTTCATCAAGAAACTTACACTATTGACTGCGATTATGCACTTTTCCTAATTTTTAAATGTTTAAACCTTTTTTTTTCAATAATACTAGACGTACAAAAATTAGTATTTAGTATCACGGGTATTGAGCAGAAAATTTTTGTGTTCCCTTAAAAAATATAAGCAATTAAATTTAATAACATCCCGGTTTGTTTAAAAAAACTATAAATTAGATTTTTTAAAAAACAAGTTTTAGTATAGGCAACCTTTTGAACGCAGCTGCTTGTATGGTTGCCAACATCGAAGGGCCCCTTCTTCACAAACAACTTTTTGTGTTAAAAACGTGATAATTTTTTTCGCAATTCACTTACATTGTTATTTTACATTATTTAAAATAATTTCCCCCTTTATTTGCATTGAAACATTTCCTCATTTTTCATCAAAAAATTACATTATTGACTCCGATTGTGCAGCTTTCCTAATTTTTACAATTTTACACTTTTTCTACCAATAATAATACATGTACAATAACTAGTAATTTATTATTTTTTTATTATCATGGATATGGTGGAGAAAATTGTTAAATTACCTTCAAAAATTAAAAGCAATTAATCTTAATAACATACCTGATTGTTTAAAAAAAATTATAAATTAGATTTTTCAAAAAAACAAGAAGTTTTAATATAGGCAACCTAATTGACGCAGTCGCTTGTATGGTTGCCAACATCAAAGGGCCGCCTTCTTCACTAACAACTTTTTGTGTTAAAAACGTGATAATTTTTTTCGCAATTCACTTACATTGTTATTTTACATTATTTAAAATAATTTCCCACTTTATTTGCATTGAAATATTTCCTCATTTTTCAGCAAAAAACTTACCTTATTGACTACTATTATGCAGCTTTCCTAATTTTTACAATTTTACACTTTTTCTTCCGATAATAATACATGTACAATAACTAGTAATTTATTATTTTTTTATTATCATGGATATGGTGGAGAAAATTGTTAAATTACCTTAAAAAATTAAAAGCAATTAATCTTAATAACTTAAATGCTTGTTTAAAAAAATTTCAATTATATTTTTCAAAAAAACAAGAAGTTTTAATATAGGCAACCTAATAAACGCAGTCGCTTGTATGGTTGCCAACATCAAAGGTCCCCTTGTTCACTAACAACTTTTTGTGTTAAAAACGTGATAATTTTTTTCGCAATTCACTTAGATTATTATTTTACATTATTTAAAATAATTTCCCACTTTACTTGCATTGAAATATTTCCTCATTTTTCAGCAAAAAACTTACCTTATTGACTACTATTATGCAGCTTTCCTAATTTCTACAATTTTACACTTTTTCTTCCGATAATAATACATGTACAATAACTAGTAATTTATTATTTTTTTATTATCATGGATATGGTGGAGAAAATTGTTAAATTACCTTAAAAAATTAAAAGCAATTAATCTTAATAACATACCTGCTTGTTTAAAAAAAATTATAAATTAGATTTTTCAAAAAAAAACAGAAATTTTAATATAGGCAACCTAATTGACGCAGTCGCTTGTATGGTTGCCAACATCAAAGGCCGCCTTCTTCACTAACAACTTTTTGTGTTAAAAACGTGATAATTTTTTTCGCAATTCACTTACATTGTTATTTTACATTATTTAAAATAATTTCCCACTTTATTTGCATTGAAATATTTCCTCATTTTTCAGCAAAAAACTTACCTTATTGACTACTATTATGCAGCTTTCCTAATTTTTACAATTTTACACTTTTTCTTCCGATAATAATACATGTACAATAATTAGTAATTTATTATTTTTTTATTATCATGGATATGGTGGAGAAAATTGTTGAATTACCTTCAAAAATTAAAAGCAATTAATTTTAATAGCTTAACTGCTTGTTTAAAAAAATTTCAATTAGATTTTTCAAAAAAACGAGAAGTTTTAATATAGGCAACCTAATAAACGCAAACGCTTGTATGGTTGCCAATATCAAAGGCCCCCTTCTTCACTAACAACTTTTTGTGTTAAAAACATGATATTTTTTTTCGCAATTCACTTAGATTATTATTTTACATTATTTAAAACAATTTCCTACTTTATTTGCATTGAAACATTTCCTCATTTTTCATCAAAGAAACTTACCTTATTGACTACGATTGTGCAGCTTTCCTAATTTTTTCAATTTTACACTTTTCCTTCCAATAATAATACATGTACAATAATTAGTAATTTATTATTTTTTTATTATCATGAATATGGTGGAGAAAATTGTTAAATTACCTTCAAATATTAAAAGCAATTAATTTTAATAACTTAACTGCTTGTTTAAAAAATTTCAATTAGATTTCTCAAAAAAAACGAGAAGTTTTAATATAGGCAACCTAATAAACGCAGACGCTTGTATGGTTGCCAATATCAAAGGCCCCCTTCTTCACTAACAACTTTTTGTGTTAAAAACATGATATTTTTTTTCGCATTTCACTTAGATTATTATTTTACATTATTTAAAACAATTTCCCACTTTATTTGCATTGAAACATTTCCTCATTTTTCATCAAAAATTACATTATTGATTACGATTGTGCAGCTTTCCTAATTTTTCCAATTTTATACTTTTCCTTCCAATAATAATACATGTACAATATTTAGTCATTTATTATTTTTTTTTTATTATCATGAATATGGTGGAGAAAATTGTTAAATTACCTTCAAAAATTAAAAGCAATTAATCTTAATAACTGAACTGCTTGTTTAAAAAAATTTCAATTAGATTTTTCAAAAAAAAAACGAGAAGTTTTAATATAGGCAACCTAATAAACGCAGACGCTTGTATGGTTGCCAACATCAAAGGCCCCCTTCTTCACAAACAACTTTTTGTGTTAAAAACATGATAATTTTTTTCGCAATTCACTTACATTGTTATTTTACATTATTTAAAATAATTTCCCACTTTATTTGCATTGAAATATTTCCTCATTTTTCATCAAAAAATTATATTATTGACTACGATTGTAGCAATTAATTTTAATAACATACCTGTTTGTTTAAAAAAATAACAAATTAGAGTTTTCAAAAAACAAGAATATTTAGTATAGGTAACCTAATGAACACAGCTGCTTGGAGGGTTGCCTACATTAAAAACCCTTCCCCCACTAACACCTTTTTGATAATAATAATTTTTTTCACAATTCATTTAGATTATGAAATTCTCCCATTTTTTTTTTAATATCTGAAACAATTTTCCACCTTTCCAATTAATTGCACTAACTTGTATATTAAAAGAAGCAAATTCCCTGGCTTCTCCCCAACATTGTGAACTTGTTCTCAATTCCCTGACTTTTCCCGGTGAGGGTAGAAACCCCGCATAAATAAATTCAGTGTGCGATTTGTATTTAAGCAACTTTACCTTCGACGTTTGCATTTGATCCAAATTTAAATTTATTACATTTCGGTGACGTTTGATTAATTCCCTCGACTTCCTGTGATGTTAGTGATGCTAATACATTGGACTTTTTAGTACTTGTGATGCTATGTGCATGTTTAACCGGTGTGTCAGCATTCTTTGATTTTAAAGTTTCAGAGATTTCAGCAAATGTACTTCCTTGTTCTAAAGTTGTGGTTGTTGAAATAACCTGATTGGTTTTAGTTGAACTTCTGGATTGAACATTTTCTTGTGGGTCAGGAACTATAAGTAAAAAAAATGTGTTGATGTATAATTATGAAATTGTCATTAGCATTTTTTTACCTGTGGCCTCACCGACTAGGTACTTTTTTTCTGAAACGAAAGTGCCAGTCCTGGCACATTCCAACAGCCAATCCTTATCAATGACAGGTATTTTCCATTTTATGGCAGCCGCGTATTTTTTGCCAGACGCCTCACAGCTGAGTAAATGTGTTGTGGCTAAATTCTCACCTTTCCCAACTCTGGCCAATTGCTCTTGGGAAATCGCTCCCAAATACTGAATCAAATTGATTAAAAATGCCCGTTCACATTGTGAATAGCTGCTTATGGTGATCACACATCCTCGAAGAACATCCGTTTTTTCAATAGGATACGGTTGATGATAATACAGAATCTTTCGCAATTCATTCTCACGAATGCACTCTGTAATCCAGTAATCAGTGACGATTTTGGCTGTAGTCGGCGCAGGTAGTTCTGTCTTATAAACTGGAACTACAAGAAAATCAGGAACGTCTTCATCTGACTCTTGCACAGTCTCTCCGCCAACTGATTCTATGCATTCTTTTAATTCATTATACTCGTTCTTATCAAAATTTAGACTTAAAAATTTTAATCCCTCAAATATCAGGTTTTGTTCAGTTTCGTCCATACATGTGTATGTATTTGCAGTTTCTTCACATGGATTCGCTGTATCTATTTTACGTACATTGTTATCAATTCCTGTATTATTTTTTAAAAACTGCGCTAAAGTATCTTCTTCACCTAAAAAATATGAACGCTGGGGTTTATTCTTTACTTACAGGAAATGCTGTGCACAGTTACATAAATTTATAGTAATGAAAAAATAAGTTTAGACAACTTGCTTTGAAACTTTGAAGTACCTAATTTGTTATCATTTTGAAATTTCGCTAACATATTGTTTATTATAATAACCAGCCTGTAAATCTTTTTTTAATAGTAAAGTATATATTCTAACAACAAAACTCTGTATATTCTCAAGACTACAAATAAAATACTTACTGTTAGATTTTCCTTTCAAATACTGTTGAATGAGGTCAACTTCGCCTTCGTCTGTTTCACCGCAGTTTTCCTCAAAACGTTTCGAAGCAATCTCACTTTCGGGGGAGTGTGTCCTTGACAACATCACACTCTATCAAATTCAAATATTTTCATTATACGAGCATAAAAAATCAGATTTTATTATTTATTTGGGCAAACCTTTTTCGATAGTGGTGGTCCCAAATCACTCTTAGGACTGCTTAATTCCACAATGTAGGATTCTTCCGACATTGGCTGCTTATTCTTGAGGCTGTCAGTTAACCAGTTTATATTCACCGAAGGTGACTGTAAGCCTTTTGAGATTAATAGTTTATAATCGTGGCAAGAAGCATCACCGACGATGACATGTGTAATTCTCTCTGATAATTCTTCATACCTGGTGGCACCACTGAAATTTAGCACTTTGCAAAGTTTCTCCTTCTGTTCCGGAGTAAAACCGATCAGGTAAACCTGTAAATAAACAGAAATCATCACCACCATTAGATAAATAAATAGTAGCATAAATACAGGGTGTAATCGAGTTAGTATAAGTAAAGACTTGGGCAGGTCATGAAAATATTTTAAGCCTGAGAAAGTTTTAAGACACATTTCACAATTGAGATTGAGATTAGAGCATAAGATTTGAAAATCAGTCAGTTTAGCAGTCTCGAGAGTCAAAGCACGAAATAAACTGTCACTGTTAAGCAAAAAATATATTTAGTGGAAAGTTGCTTTCAAATTGTCGGAAAATAAAAAAGGATTGTTTTTCATTATGGAATTGTTTGGAGGAATTAAAGTATTATATAATTAATACGTAATGAATTTATTTTCTACTATTTTTTTATTATTATTTGCCCTGAAGAAACTGCCAAACGTTTTGCTGCACGTTTCTTCAGAGAAAATTGCACCGTCAAAACTAAAAAGGATTTCAAAAAATTAAAACTAAATTGAAAATCGAAGCTGAAAAAATATTCAAAAAATAAATCAAAACTCATTTTTAATAAATTAAGCGAGGTCAACTGAAATCAAATCAATCTACAAACTTGACCCAACCCGAGCAACAAAAAAATTGAGACTCAAAAAATTAAATTGTCAAGAATTAAAAGTAAAACTGAAAAATTTCAACGCCTTACATTACCGAAAATATAAACTCAATTGGAATTAACGTCAACTGAAATCAATTCAAGTACAAAAAATATTTAAATTGAAAGGAATTAAAATCCAAAATTCAAAAACGGAGAAAACAATGCAATTAAAAATTCAGTCCAATTCAACTGTCAAGTTTAGTTCTACTCGACTGAACCTAACTGTATCCAGCCCAAGCAAAACATTAAAAAAGAAAATAATTAAAACAAAAATGTACTCAAAACAAAATTCAATCGGAATTAAGTCCGACGAAATAAGACCAACCCAACTCTATTCAAAAAAAAAATTAAAATTAAAAATTTCATTTTTAGCACGTTTTCTAAAGTGTTTTTATTTGTTTCATATCTTTTTAAAAAAAATTACAATTAATTAGAAATAAAAAATTTAAACTCTAAAATCAATCTACTGCAATATAAATGACCTTGAATCTTGGAATCGAGTCACGTGGCGACATCGCGAGGGAAATTCTTGATCTAAAATTATGAACTCTCGTCCTAAACTGATGTCAAAATTAAAAATTGAAACTCAAAAGTTGTTTATCTTTTAAAAACTAAACCTCAATTTAATTAATTTAATTTCAAATTAAGTTCAACTCAACTCATGGTCAATTCAACTATTAAAAATCAAAATTCAATGACAATTCAATCCAATTCAACTCAAGGTCAACCTAACCTAACTCAGTCCAAACAAACAAGAAAATAGAAATAAAAATAATACAAAAATCCAAAAGTTAGTTAAAATTAAAATTCAATTTATTTCACTGAATTTCAAATTAAGTTCAACTCAATTCATGGTCAATTCAACTATTAAAAATCAAAATTCAATGACAATTCAATCCAATTCAACTCAAGGTCAACCTAACCTAACTCAGCCCAAACAAACAAGAAAATAGAAATAAAAATAATACAAAAATTCAAAAGTTAGTTAAAATTAAAATTCAATTTATTTCACTGAATTTCAAATTAAGTTCAACTCAACTCATGGTCAATTCAACTATTAAAAATCAAAATTCAATGACAATTCAATCCAATTCAACTCAAGGTCAACCTAACCTAACTCAGCCCAAACAAACAAGAAAATAGAAATAAAAATAATACAAAAATCCAAAAGTTAGTTAAAATTAAAATTCAATTTATTTCACTGAATTTCAAATTAAGTTCAACTCAATTCATGGTCAATTCAACTATTAAAAATCAAAATTCAATGACAATTCAATCCAATTCAACTCAAGGTCAACCTAACCTAACTCAGCCCAAACAAACAAGAAAATAGAAATAAAAATAATACAAAAATCCAAAAGTTAGTTAAAATTAAAATTCAATTTATTTCACTGAATTTCAAATTAAGTTCAACTCAACTCATGCCTGATTATGCCCAAACCAAGTGAACAATTTAAACTTATTTGGAATCAAGGCCAACCGAATTTAACTCGACTCTATCCAAGAAACTCAAAAATATTAAAATTTCACAAAATTGAAACATAAAAAAATTAAAACTATTAAACATCAAAACTCAATTATAATTCACTCCAATCCAGCTGAAAGTCAACACAACTCAATAAGCCCAAACAACAAAATAGATATAAAAATAATAAAATAAAAATCAGTTAAAATTAAAACTCAATTTAATTCACTGAATCTCAAATTAATTCAATTCAACTAAAGTCAACTTAAGTCTGCCCAAACCAAGCAAAAAATTTAAACTCAAAAAAATTAAAACAGCCAAAAATTAAAAATTAAACTACCAATGCCTTAAAATACCAAAAAAATTAAACCTATTTGGGAATCAAGACCAACCGAAGTTAACTCGACTCAATACAAGAGACTCAAAAGTAGAAAAATTTTATAAAGTTGAAGCCAAAAAAAAAAAATTAAAACTTAAAAATCAAAACTCAATGACAATTCAGTCCAATCCAACTCAAGGTCAACCCAACTCAACTCAGCCCAATAAAACAGAAATAAAAATAATAAAACAATAAAATACAAAAGTCAGTTGAAATTACAAGCAAGGTCAACCCAACTTAACGCAGAAAAACGAGAAAAAATTAAAATAATAGATAAAGGTTTAAAAAAATATCAAGGTAGCTAAGAAAAACAATCGAAATTCAGCGTCTCATATTAGCCTATCCGATTATTTGGAATCAAGGCCAATCGAAGTTTAAACAACAAAAAGAATCAACCGAAATGAATTATTTTATAAGAACTATTAAATACGAAGAGGTAAACGGTAGAACGGAAACAGTGCAGGAATAATGGAATTAAAAATTTAATATAATACAAAATTATGAAATAAAAAGTGACCAAATAAAAAGTAACTTGAGCCTTGGATTCTTGATAGTTTGATTTTGGTGGGCCCGTAGGCTGTCCTGTCATGAATCCTTTGTCCAGTTGCACCGCCATCAATTAAAGTTAATTAATCAAATCAAAGTGAAGAAAATTCTATGTTTAATCAAGTTTTACACATGAAAAATTTAGTTTATGAAGACTCCATTAACACGGTCGAAGAACTTGCAATTACGTTTTTTGCTGGAGCAAAAAAAATGCGAATCATTGCCCGGCAGTTACGTAAGTCATTCATCAATCGTTCAACTAAAGTCCATAACAAGGTAAACATCGAGTATCTCATGTCATTGTATCTCATAACATTCGCTGTTTGTTGAAAAAATAACACAATTCTTCATTTCAGTCCGATTTTAAGAACACGTCGTTACATATCACATTTCAATAGTCATCAGTGCAAGTCGACTGGTTTCTTTTGGGATTCAAAACAGGTTGGATTTTCGAAATGCCTACAATAACTTTATTTTTTGCCAGTTCGTCTTTGCATAACCTTATGGTGTTTTCTTTCTTATGCACCGAGTGCGCACTCAGAGTATCTCTATCTTTTTCTAATCTCGTGTAATAAAACGAGTTGGAGATATTCTGAATGGGCATTCAGTGTGTATAGTGCACGCCAATAGAAAACGTTATTAGTAAATATGTCCCTGGTGGGTCGGATACTTATTATGAATGACCCTGTATTTAATTGCAATGACAGAAATAATTTTATTATTCTTCAATTATACTTACACTGCACCCATCCAGAAAGGTACCAGCTTGTTTAACAGCTTTAATGTCAATCCCATCGATAATTTCATGAAGTTCACCGTCAGAACCTCAACAAAATTGACATGAACTCGCGCGAAAATATTGAAAATTTTAATTCTTACTCTTTCTTTTCCGCGTTATGTTCTCAGCTGGTAAACTAGTTAGATTTATGGTTTCTTCAATAATATGTCTGTTTGGCATTAACATGGATGCTGATGATATGGCACTAATGGTTGAAAAATTAGGATTCAGAGCGTCTTCATCTTTCTTCGGTGTGGATGTACCTTTTCGAATGCAGTACGCGGTTTCAGGAAGTGCATAACCATTCTTCAGGCTATCAACGATCCATTCGTGCGAAACGCATTGAATGTGATTCGTTTTTCTAGCCACTTTATATTTTTCACTGGATGTGGTGCTAGAGCAAAGTTTATTTTTATACTTTTTTTTTGTTATTATTATTATAATTTATACAATCTTACTTTTTGCAAATTAAAACGTCTGTTTTGCCTACGTAAAGCTGTCCACTGTAAGTACCGCCGTTCGCGGTTACCAATCGTTCTAACTCCTTTCTTTCTTTAATGTCTGTGATTCCTGTAGAACAAATTTGCAAGTTATGAAAAGGCAAACACACGTGTTTATCGAATTCCTTGTCATCAGCGTGAACGTTTGCTTTTTGACTAGCTATCCACACCTCTTCTACCCATGAAGATAGCATAACTTTTACTTTGGCTTCTGCTGCTTTCTAAAAATTATTCTATTTAAGAAAAAAACGTCAGGTAAATTTGTGGTACAGTTTAAAAACCTATTAAAATACTATAGTGACCACTATAATAAAAAAAAAATATAAAGAAATGTTTCTCTACCACTTCATTATAGTGTGCACGTTTATAGGGCTTCAAGATTACCTGAATAGTGAATACATTACTGCAATTACTTACAACATATTTCTCAGATTTAACAGAATTAGTTATAAGGTGAGTATTATGAGCCATTAAGGCATCAGTATACTGTCCGCCCATGCACTGAATTTTATATTTCAACTCCTGTTTTAAATTCTTGCTGAGATTTGAACACGCAACCACACAATTCAACATGGCTATATTTAAAATCGGCCAGGGTAAATTCGGCACAGAAAGCCCTTCGACTATACAAGTCAAGAGGCACCAAGGTCCGACAATTCTGCTACAAGAAAATTACACCAATACCTAGTAGAGGATAATAAATCAAATATGAATAAAGCAAAAACTTACGCGGCTTTTGAGTCTTTCACAGAATTAAAGCACTTGCCTTCGAACGACTGAAATACTAAAATGCTGGTCTTGTGCGTTTCGATGTTTTCATAATTTTCTTCTCTGATCCATTTCACGTCGAATGAATTTTGTTTACATATCTGCAAATAGCGTTTACCTTAAACAGGAACATGTAACAAAGCAGTAATGGTAGAAATTACTTCGTAAGCCTGGTGCATGTCGCCTGAGCATTCATTTTCATCTTTTGCCTTTTCGGGTATAACAAAAATTATCTTAATTTTCTTTGCGTCCATATTTTTTCAGCAGTTAATGGGTTGTTTTAATGTTTTCATTAAGACAATGTAAAGGTATCCGATGTAACAGAATTGACAATAATAAATAAATTTCCCATAAATCAATAACTTTAAATGATTTTTTTTATAAAGAAAAGTACACACTTTTAGCGTTTAAAGGATAAATCACACTAATAAAAACTACTAACAGCTACTAACGGATTTGCAAGAACTTAGAGGTTAGATAGCAGATCAAATTTTAAAACTAGTTATTTCAGGTTTGCCAACGTTAACTAGCTAACGTCCTAATTAGGGATAATGTGCAGTGATAAGATAAGGTGCTTTCTTTCGCTCACAAAATCGTGATCCAAACGTGTTTTGATTCAATAGCAGACTTTGGGCGCGTTCAACGGACTCAGCGGCTGAGTTGCTTACTCAGTCGTTTGTGATTGGCTGTTACCTTAATGTGAGCCAATCACAAGCGATTGCTGAGTGAGCAATTCAGCCGCTGAGCGTCCGCTGAACGCGCCCATTCTTTTCTTTGAACTACGAAATTCCTGGGCTGCGTTCCCAATTAGCGTCCGAACGTAACCCGGTTGAGCTTTTAACGTCCAAATAAGTTCATGTAAATCGATTAACTCGCTCTACTAAAACGTCCTATCCGTTCACGATAAACGTCCAGATGACAGCTTTTCATCCATCTTTGAAAAGAGAAACAGGTCGAGAAATGCCCGATACGCGCATTGAGCATTAGATCCTTGATTTGTTTTTCAAAACTTCACTTTATGTAAACGCTTACTTCTAATAAATCGGAATCACATATTTTGACGTCATCATAACACTTTTGGTTTGCATAGTAGAATAGTTTGGACCCCGAATTTCGTAGTTATTGCAACAAAACACCTGACTTGAATTTTTGATTGACAGTTGATTTGTAAAAAACCATAAACCATTAAAAATAGGAGATTCAAAGAAAAGAAGTTTTTGAATCAAGACACGTTTGGATCACGATTTTGTGAGCGAAAGAAAGCACCTTTTATTGCGTAATCCTTTCCGGAATAATCCGGGAGGGGACGTCCTACGACTGGTTTGCGGCCATTCTTCATTATAGGGCGGCACAGTATTGCCAACTCACCAAGTTTCAAATTCGATTTTTTCTTTTGTAGAGAAGAAATGGTATTTTGTCATTAAAATCCAGATTGACGCTTAATAATAATCATAAATTAAACTCAACCAACTTGTGGAAAAAACATAATTAAAAAACAGCGAGATTATTAAATAGGAAAGTAACGTTTTGTTTTTTTTTCTTCAACTTATTTATTGTTTTCTTCCTTTTTTAAAACATAATGCGATATTTTCTATCGATTATCGAGAATTTCTCGCAACAGTTATTACGAACACAGGCTGCAAATCGTTGTTATCGTCGTTTGTTTTGTTGTTTTTGTATTCTGATTATGATTTGTTTTTATCTGTGTGCTCTCTTTTCTATAAATTTCAAATTACTGTTATGTTTTGAATTGTAATGTTTTTTTTTTTTAATATAATTTTCTTTAGGAATTTTTATGTTACTTTTTCTCGATTGTTTTTCATTTTCAGTTTTTACCATTTTTCGTAAATTAAGTACGTAATCATAATTTCTTTAGAAATATTATTTTCTCCCGTTTTGATTGTGTTTCTCGGTTAGGTATGAAGAAGTTTTTCACTTTTTTCTTGTTTCTGATTGTGTACCTTTTTCTTTTCTTGTATCTTTTTTTCTCATAAACTATTCCGGTTGTCTTATGGTTTCCTTTTCTTAATCCATCAATTTCATTTTGAATGTTTGCTACTGACCAATCTCAGAATTTTTAAATCTGCACTTTTTGAGTTTTTTTCGAGCACGACTAGATGGAAAAGGAAGGAAAATTTCGTCTTCGTTCTGAAAATCCAAAATCCACAATCCCCCAGGCATACACACATACACACGATTCTGATGAAATTAAATCGTACATAGTACCAATACTACCAAGTTCTAAAATAATCATACGGTTGGCAACATATTGCTGCAAAACTGCATCATGACAAGCGCCGCCCAATGATGACGTTAAAATATGTGATTCCGATCTCTAGTAATAAATCGTTTTCACACTATGAAAACACTAAGAAATTTTTTCCTCCGATTTATACTTCAGCTCTAAATATGTGTATTGAGCATGTTCAATGCGGTAGTTGTCGTGTTTATGTTACATCAACTTTCTGCGCGGTAAATTTAAACAACACTAGCAGTGAAACGATCGAAGAAATTTCATCGAAGAAATTTTCTGAAATTTCGAACACTTATTGAAACTGCCAAAACAGTGCAGATTTCTAGGTTTTTGAAATTTCACTGAAATGTCCAACTATGGATTGTTTTGGAAACAAAATGTCGGTAATCAGTGTTGCCAACTGTCAAAAAATTAATCCACCAGATAGAACTTGAAATTCCGCCATTTTTTTTTAAAATAAGCTATGAGTGTGGGTATAAAAATTATATCAACCACGAAAGTAAGTATAATAACGGTCAATTTGATGTTTTCTTTTTATGTTTTAAAAAGATTCAGAGACAGCAATCGATTAATTATTTAATATTTCCAGAATAGCACCTTGTTTGAAGCTCATGTGATAACAGAAAATGGAATACTCTGAGATTGAACTGGAGCAGTGAATCGAAAACGCTGCAAGTTATTTTTTTAAGATAACACCATTGCTAGCCCTTTTTAAAAATAAACGCCTTTTGCATTCGATTTGCTGGACGACATCCGCGAGACGATTTATTTTCAGTTCTGTTGCTTCCATTTGTTCTAACTGCAACATCATAATCTTCGCCATTTGTTCAAACTGAAATGATAAATAGATAAATTTGAAGGACATAAGATAAATATGTGTAACAACACTCATTTTCGTAAGAGTACACTTACAGGGTCATTTAAGTTCCGAGTTTCTTGTAAATTTTGCCAGCTATTCAGATGATCAACATCGTCGCCAATGGTTTTCATAATTTGAAAGATATTTTGTAGTTTACTATATCTAAAAAAAAAAAAAACGAAATGTTATAAATAAATTAATTGAATTCCAATCGTTGCACTGGTGCGCACTCTCGCACTCAGGCAACGCCCACTTCATACAGGCCTGATTCATTAGGTGGGAGAATGCTTGAAAATTGATTCATCTGAAATGCGGTCCAGCATATATTTACATACATTGTGAACGTTTAGAGTGGAATAATCCATATAAATAAGTGCCAGATCATCTGCAGCTAAAATCCTCGGACAGGTAAACCTATTTTTATTAGCGCGAATATTTTTTAAAGTTATCTTAACCCCCACCCCTTTCCGCAATAACGTCATCGACATTTTTTTCTAATAGCACGCCCCCAGTTTTTTAGCAGATTTGGGTAGATTTGAAAATTCTGATTTCATCAATATGCATAATTTGACATTCGCACTGTTGGTACCCGAGAAATTAATTACGAAAGATACACAAAAAAAATGGAAGTTCCACGGAAGAAAAATTATCAAGATCTGTCAAATTTACTTGATGATACTTTTTATCATTTATTTCAACTAAGGTGTTGAAACAAATGATTATTTGCCGGTTTGTGCATCAGTTGTTCATTTGTCTGAAATAAACCGTAGAAAATTTTCCATTTTTTGTTTTTCTTTCGTAATTAATATCTCGGGTACCGACAGTGCGAATGTCAAATTATGCATATTGATGAAATCAGAATTTTCAAATCTACCCAAATCTGCTAAAAAATTGGGGGCGTGCTATTAAAAAAAAATGTCGATGACGTCATTGCGGAAAAGGGTGGGGGTTGGAAAAAAGATTACTTTAAAAAAATATTCGCGCTAATAAAAATAGGTTTACCTGTCCGAGGATTTTAGCTGTAGATGATCTGGCACTTATTTATATGGATTATTCCACTCTAAACGTTCACAGCGTATACGTAATACCCTGAGGTCTGATATTCCTACGCGATGATTCAGGCCTGTTTTTGAAGACGTTGTTGACTCACGTGTATTCTCATCTCATTTTAACCTCATGAAATAATAAGAGATGAAGATACACTGAGTGCACATTGGTGCAGGGTATTTAAATATTAAAGGTGCTTCCTTTCGCTTAAAAGTTTGAATCGTGTTTCGAATAGTTTGGACCTGAATTTCGTAGTTGTTGCAACAAAACAACTGATTTGAATTTTTGATTGACAGTTCATTTGCAAATAACCATGGTTCAATCCAAACAAGTTTTAAAAATAGAGAGATTCAAAGAAAAGAATAGGGACATTCGATAAACAAATCGATTAATTATAATTGGATCGGATCGATTTAAATCGTTTCATAAACACACTAAGGGCATTCAACAAATAAATCGATTAATTATAAACGTCAATGGTTTGTCGTGACAGATGGCCTATAACCTCTAATCAGCAATAGTAAAAATAAATTTAAATTTAAGCCATTTATTATCCCCAACATTGCTGATTTGGGTATCGATTTTTCAATGACTGCTGCTTCTATTTCCACCAATCAGCTGATACCGCTTTCTGTGGTACTGCGCATGTCTCAAAAGAAGCATTACACGTTGAGGAATGTCATAGAGACTTTGACAGGAAGCATGGCCGCCTTGCATGGGGGACTTATTAGGAGCAAATCCCGCTTCAATTTGTCTATCCTACTGCAATGTCAGGTCAAAAAGCGATCGTAAGATGTCGCTATTTTATATGTTTAAAATTTTTACGATTAAAAATTTAACAATCGACGTTGAATCGATACATATACGTTGAACGCTAAACTGTATGTAATCATAAATCGATTGTGAATCGATTGTATCCGTTGAATGCCCCTAATGTCTGTTTTTGAATAAAAACACGTTTGGTTCACGATTTTGTGAGCGAAAGAAAGCACCTTAGTGAACGGTCAAACTATTCAGACTAAACCACGTGTTCAATTTTCCCAATCCTGATTGGTCAGGTGTATAGTTTGAATTTATTGCGCGACTTGATTTCATATACAGAGTTTCTATAAATAATTCTATGGTCTAGTGATCTTAGGAAAATTATCAAAAATGAACGTTTGCTGCTTATTAATACTAGTGTCAACCATTACAGTAACTTAATTACACACTACCAACATTAACTAATTAATTTCTTACGTATCTAAATTGATTTCACTGCAAGAAAATTGAAACCACGGTAAATTTTAGACATTCGGAGCAAAACAAGCAGCAACAAAACATGCAACGCACCAACGAATATTTCTGTCAAATTGATAAACGCAACTGTCAGAAATGCAGTAATTTCACTGTTAGAAAAAGGCGGAACATTTCAACGCCTCCTGTGTCCATAGAATCATTTATAGAAACTGTTGCCCGTTTGCACCACTTTCACTTAAAATTTTAAGTCCTACTTAAGTGGTTAAGTGACACTTTCTATTATGGAAAAAGTGTCACTTAACCATTTAAGTGGGACTTAAAGTTTTAAGTGAAAGTGGTGCAAACGGGCATGTGTGTTTTGACCAAACATTTAAACACACACATCAGGTCTCTCTCAGGGTGAATGTTTTCCATTGCAGAAGTCTTCTGAAATTTACTTTCCAATTGATTTATCATTTCTTCTAATTGTTCGTTATTTATCCGAATGGAACGTATTTTTTCGTCTAAGAGTGCATCGAATAGTTTTATTACGTTCAGGTTTTTATTCATTTTCATTAACTAAAAATGAGAATGACGAAATGAATTTTCCTCCTGGCCACATTAAAAAAAAAGAAAAAAAGAAAACTACCTGTTCGTAATTTTTTCCAATTAGAAAAAACCAAACGTTTTGTTCTGCTGATTGATTTATAAATATATTTATCATCTCATTCGTGTCCGTTATCCAATTGTTGAGCAACGAGTCAAAATAGCCAAAAGTCAGCGGTTGTGTTTGAATCATTTTTAATTTCTGGAATTTCGATGTAACCATTTATTGACTTACTAAAATTTTGAAATGTGAAAAATTAATCGCCGGGGGAAGTGTCAATTGTAATTTGCCGAAATGTCAAAATTACATTAGACGTTCCACGTCATGAAGCAACCTGTTTTAATTTTCAGAAATTTTAGTGATGAATAATCGACCTTATCTGGCGGATTCTGCTAATGTTTATAATCAACAGTTCAATAAAATAGGTAAACTTTCTTTACTATTAGCCGCAAATTTGATACTATTTCTACCAACATCAAAATTGATCACAAATTTTTGGCAGGTATTATAGTAGAAAAAAAAAATCGCCACTCTTCTTTAATGAAATTAATATATTTTTGTCACTACTTTCTTTCGTTGTCCGCAGAACCTGCTGTTTATGGCAATCAAAATTTATTGCTCAACCATGCAGAGCAAAGAACTATTTGTGACAGAACCAATACATCTTTAGCTAATAATCCGCAGCAGCTTACTCCTGAAAATAATTTTCTTATGCACGCCGCTTCTCCACCACAATCACCTCAAAAAATTCAAGGTCAAATGCAATTAATTCCTGAAGGTGTGAGATACACTTTCCACCCGCAAGTCCAGAATTATGCATTGAGGAATTTTGGGTAAGTGCCTCCTTTACCATTTATTAATAAGTCCGCTCTTATTAACCAGAATTTCAAGTTCTGGACTGACTTAATCATGCGCAGTGATGATTGTGTATCTAAATTCGTGCATTGCGCTTGCGCAGTATGTATTTGAACGGTTCAAAACTTGTAATTCTGGCGAAAGGAACGAAACCATTACTATACCCTGTTTTTTAATAGTTGAGATTAATAAGCATTATTTCTTAATCAATTAAATATTACCGACACAACAAAGTTTATGAATGAATTTCATTGAAAAGAAATCCAAAATTATAATTTTTATTGCTCTCAACTATCAAAAAAAAAACAATACTTTAATTGCTTGGCTTATTACTTGTTTTATAAAATTTGATAATAATTGATCGGGCAAGTTGCAAAATCAGTTTAAAAACGACAGCTCTTTCGGAATACGTATTAAACGTGGATTGGTTTTGTAACCTACTTTATCAATTTATTATAACTAAATATTTTATTGCAAATCGTTTTATCTGTTCATAAAAATTTTATAAAAATTTTGTTGCAAATCGTTTTTGATTGTGGTGAAAACATCGAGTTCAGAGACTTAATAAAAGTCGTGAACTTGTCAAATCTGAAAGCTTAGAATTTTTTTTGAGTGTTACCTGTGATATCGTGTTTAAAAAATTACAGGAAACTGTATTATTAGGAGTATTTTTTTTTTGCTTTCGATTGTAAAATGTCGTCCGTGTTTAAATTTTCTGATTCTAACAAAACTAAAAATACATGAATTTGTACAAGAGTCTAACATTTACGAAGAAAAAGTGACCTCTTGCAAATATTTTTAAATCGTCGGGAAAAATACTGACAGATGGTCGATATTCGATATCGCAAAAAGACAGGTCTCAACTTTTATGATTGAAACTTAAGATCATTTTAATGTTATAAATTTCTTTTTATTTATATTTTATGAAAAAGCACCAGTTAGCCTCTCTACAGCTGTTTCAGCCCTATTTGGGGCTTCTTCAGCAGAAACGTAGCTCGAAATTCCCACTGCAAACCAAAAACGACCAATTTATTCGCAAAAAAAGTCAAAAAGCTATCGTAGGATGTCGCTGTTTTATCTATTCGCCGAGGTTGGTAAAACTGATATTGCACCTAGCAGGTTGCTTCGTTTTCATTTAATACGCAGTTTGAAATTTCCTCCCCGCAAAAGTAACTCGTGACGTCACACCAAACTTCTAACCGTCACAGTGAAGTAAATAGAATGAGTTTTAATCTGTTTCTTAAAGATTTATCTAATTCATTAAAAATGGAGTCAATTCAATGGTCCTATTGATCAAATAACGCAAAAATCTCGTTAATATGCCCAATGGAATTTATCACGTGATGTGACGTAACGAGATACGCACCTTCTGACCCCTCCACCGATCAAAACAACCTTCTAATATACAGTCGAGCTCTACCAACCTTGCTATTCACCAAAAATTTTGTAGATAAAAGGCTTTTAAAACTTGAATTAAATTTTGTGATAATTTTCAATGAATAAAAAAAAATATTTTATAGTGACTCTACAGGCTTTCAGGAGCAACGCCCTAATCAACTACCTCAGTTGAGCCTTCAGCAGCAAATTGCGGTGAATCAGTTGGAGAAGAACGCCCTAGAATGTCTGTTACTTCAGGAAAAAATTAAACAGAATCCGTTTCAGTTGCAGTTTCATACGGACGGTCAAACAGACACCAAAGATTTAGAACCCCTGTGCTCGTGTCTTAATTCAGAATGTCCTAAAACCAGTAAGTAATTTTATCTATAGGGTTCTCAATAATATCCAAGTCCCAAGTGATCACTGTAATTAGGCAACCAAAGCTACACTTACGGTTTGGGTCAGTTGATGCCGACACAAAGAAATATTAGGCGTTTACGATAATTAGAGCGGTATATGGATCACGGTGGAAAAGTAAGATAGAACGAATGCGTTTAATGCAAGTAAGAGTGAGAGAATAGATTAACCGGTATATGTATACAGCTCCAATTATCGTAAATGCTTATTTCAAAATTTTTTTCCGAGAAGAAAGTGGTGACGATAACTTCATAAATAAAAATCGACATACTATTTTTTTTTTCTTAGCTTCAACCAGTTTAAGTGCGTTTAATGCAGCCAATAGAAACTCAATTGAAGAAGCTGAAAAGATTGATATTTATGCCCAGAATAATCGACCACCAGACAAAATATTTTTGGATAGTTCTACAGTAAGTACTTAATGTTTAAATTCAAAACTTTCTACCTATTCGTAAGGAAGTTGCTTTTTTCAAAAGAAGAAAAAAAAAGATTTAGCGCCTTGGCATTAAATACAGAGTGAACAACCACACCTGAATGTATTGCCATGATCAATAAAAACAGTACTGCTTCGTGCAACTCGCAAATCAAAAGTAATTCAAAACTGTATTTTCTTGACAAACAATCAGTTCTTAACCAAAACATTCTTATTTCTAATACCTAAATCAATAGGTAATTTTATTCTAGTACATTTGACGTACCTATTATAATTTTTTTTTTTTTTTAGCAGAAAAGATTAAATTTGGAATCTGAAAATAAAGCTCAATCTGTCCAATCCGCACCTGTGTACGATAGTCCAAACAATCTTTGTAATTGTAAACATCCAAAGGAATTTTGTGCTGCTCATTGTCAGACTGAAAGAAAAGTAACCTTCCATGATCCCAAATATTGTGCGACAAGTCGATCTGGAAAGAAAAAAGGAAAAGGGAAAAGGATAACCCACAGAGCCGTTGACGAAGGAAGTTCCGAAGAGTCTTCAGACAGTTCCATTTCGAAGGACAGTAATGACTCAAACGATTAAATATTATCACTTTTTGTAATTAAATAAGTTGTGCATCTACAAATGAAACTTTATTGCAAACATGACATCCCAAACTTTTATTTTTAAAAGCATTTCTTGTTTTGTGCAGTAGCGCAGGGGCTCGTTTAGGAACTGAAAAGGGCGCGCTCTGGCTAATATTCCTTCTCTCTCGTGAAAGTGATTTTGTATATTTTGCTTTTCGTTTTAAACGCCCAAAGTGCTCTCTCGTTACAGTTTTTGAACGCAACCCAGCCATGACGATGTTAACGATATTTTCTAACAATTCAAATCAGAATTGATTAAGCGGTACTGTGAATTATGTAAATGTCATATTTTTACAAGTGCTGTAAATAAAACAGTTAGTAGTTAGCGTGGCTCCCTCTGCTCTATTTTGGGATTAAACATGTGCTGTTGCTATAGTTACCACCTTTATTATGACCATAGATAAAAGTGATGAACATATAAAATAGCGACATCTTACTATCGCTTTTTGACCTAACATTGCAGTGGGATAGACAAATTGAAGCGGGATTTGCTCCTAATGAGTCCCCCATGCAAGGCGGCCATGCTTGCTGTCAAAGCATAATGAAAGATTTTAGAAAAATTTTGTGTAAATCGTTTTTGATTGCAGTGAGAACCTCGAGCAACCTCTGGACAGCTGTTTCAGCCCTGCTTGGGGCTTCTTCAGCAGAAACGTAGCTCGACATTCCCACTGCAGACCAAAAACGACTTGCCCAATTTATTCGCAAATGCGATGTAAGAATGATGAACATATAAAATAGCGACATCTTACTATCGCTTTTTGACCTAACATAGCAGTGGGATAGACAAATTGAAGCGGGATTTGCTCCTAATGAGTCCCCCATGCAAGGCGGCCATGCTTGCTGTCAAAGCTGAAGAAGCCCCAAGCAGGGCTGAAACAGCTGTCCAGAGGTTGCTCGAGGTTCTCACTGCAATCAAAAACGATTTACACAAAATTTTTCTAAAATCTTTCATTATGCTTTGACAGCAAGCATGGCCGCCTTGCATGGGGGACTCATTAGGAGCAAATCCCGCTTCAATTTGTCTATCCCACTGCAATGTTAGGTCAAAAAGCGATAGTAAGATGTCGCTATTTTATATGTTCATCATTCTTACATCGCAATTGCGAATAAATTGGGCAAGTCGTTTTTGGTCTGCAGTGGGAATGTCGAGCTACGTTTCTGCTGAAGAAGCCCCAAGCAGGGCTGAAACAGCTGTCCAGAGGTTGCTCGAGGTTCTCACTGCAATCAAAAACGATTTACACAAAATTTTTCTAAAATCTTTCATTATGCTTTGACAGCAAGCATGGCCGCCTTGCATGGGGGACTCATTAGGAGCAAATCCCGCTTCAATTTGTCTATCCCACTGCAATGTTAGGTCAAAAAGCGATAGTAAGATGTCGCTATTTTATATGTTCATCATTCTTACATCGCAATTGCGAATAAATTGGGCAAGTCGTTTTTGGTCTGCAGTGGGAATGTCGAGCTACGTTTCTGCTGAAGAAGCCCCAAGCAGGGCTGAAACAGCTGTCCAGAGGTTGCTCGAGGTTCTCACTGCAATCAAAAACGATTTACACAAAATTTTTCTAAAAAATAGATAAAAGTGATGAATAGATAAAATAGCAACATCTTACTATCGCTTTTTAGTCAGCGTTGTATATGTGGAGCAACAAAATGTGCGCCTCACGCGGCCTGTGGGGAATTAAAATAAAAAAGGCGCGTAATTTAAATATATTTCTGCGTTAACGGTTTAAGTATTGTTCAGGAAATTAAATAATCTAATACATTGAGCTGCATTCTTGCCCAAAATACTAGTTTAGGGCTATTCCAGAAGAAGAAATGGACAATTTGTGATATTCTTTCTATAAATTATGACCACGTTTGCTTGGATCGTTTTTCGCTCCGGCGCTTAATAAGGCCGCGCGGCCGTGATAGCCGAAAAAGTGCACTTCTCGCTTATCGTTCTCTCTTACCTTATTTTTTTATCACCAATTGTCCTGTTCGTTGGCCTGGGATGCCCGCAAACGAAATTTAAACGTTTAATTAAAGAAGAAATCGAATTAATACTTTGGCTTCTGACAACCGATTCCAAACTTTTCAAAATCAATAAAAGGTAACCATGGTAACTTAAAAATATGCTAAGGATTACAGATTACTGTAAATACAGTGCCGTCACTGCCATCCCAGCGACCTGGGGGGAATTATAATTGCGTTTAAAACTGTGGCAGTAGACATAAACACCTGTGATTATGACGATTATGACGATTATTCTCTTGACGAAGCCATAAATTTTTGTTTAATTTAATTTATCCTTTCTTAAATTTTATGTAAATCGATTAAAAAATGACAAAAATTTTAGAAGGATAAACACATGTGACGTGGAACGTCCGGTATACGTAAGTCAGACATGAAAAGATCAGTTACAAATACAAAACAAAAATTGTTTACCTGAAATCAGAAGAAAATGTTAGCACTTACTAAGGTTAATTTTTTAGAATATATCGAAAACATCAAAATTTAATAATAAATTTAGCACGTAATTCTAAAATTCCTGGTAAATAGGCAGCCAACAATTTAACGATGAATTGAGGAACTTTTACAGTTGGTACCGCCCTCGCACCCGTCGCGTTAAATCATATGGCAGCACTGTCGCTTCGTCGCTTGTTATATTTCGGTTTTTAGGTTATGGTATGCTTTTGGTGGTATAAAAAGCAAAATATTATGGCAGAAGAGGACGAAATCGATATTTTAGGAGACTTTAGCTTAGATAATTTACTGTGCAAAAGTGATACTGAAGTGTAAGAATTTGCTTTTATTTAGAAACTTCCCGCAAACTAAGTTTTCCTCCTGCGACTGTCGTAGGTTCGCCGAATCGTCATTGGTATCACAGAATTCCGATCTTTTAAAATGCGATTACACAATACACCCCCAGTGGTTATTGGACAAGCCAAGTGCAAATCCGGCTTTGTGGTACAATACAAATTCAGATTTTGCCGCCGGTTTAACCGAGCACTCGGAACTAGAGTGCATCGCTAACGAGCAAGTTTGCACGGAAAACTCGATAAACGATGAAAGCGGCTGGACTGAGAAAGAAAAGAATTTATTGAACAGAGGTATCGAAATATTCGGAAGGAGTAACGTCAGACTGTCACAGTTCATAGGTTCAAAAAGTCCGGCTGAAGTGAAATATTTTTTAAAGAATTTTTATTCTGATGTGCAGGTATCTTACGGAGACCTTAACAATGATATAATTTTTGATAACAATTGCACAGAACAAATTTTCATGACGGAAACTGTTGCGGGAAACGAGACAGTTCAGAATGATGCCGAAGTAAGTAAACTGTACGCACGTCATTCAAGATTCATTCATTCATTCTGATCTTATTTGTTAGTATCTGGAGATCCAATCTTATTTGATAGTTGTTTTGATTGTTGTCACAACAATAACACAATTTTGATGTATTTTAGGTTGACAATCGTGAAGTTAAATCACACGTTCTTTTTAGATTCCTTCAAGCATCAAAGAAGTAATTGCCGCTGTAAGTACCGCAACACCGACCGTTTCTATGAATTTTAAAAAATCTAAGTTTAATAATGCCGCAATTGATTCCGGCAACGTTCAGCGAGGATCGCATTCAAAAAATACTTTCCTTAAAAACTCCTTTAAGATAAAAAAGTTTAAGAACACCGTGAGACATAAATCGTCAAAATTCAGAGCCGACAAAAGCATTAATGAGGAGCACCATTCGTCCAAGAAAGCAGCAAAATTTAAATTTAAAACTGGCAATGCCAAGACGTTAAAGGATAAAAGTATTAAAAGAATCATAAAGAGGCCAAAGAGAAGAATGAAGTCTAATGTGGTTTTAAAAACAGAATTAGAAAACGTAGATGTAATAATTAATAAAGAACAGGTGCCATGTGTGCCGTTCTGTGAAGGAGAAGAGGTGGTAAGTTTTGTCGATATTTTATGATACTAAACTAATTATTTTTATTTTTTAGATTAAAATTAGAAAAGAATCGGGTCAATCAGATTCGGATGTCGAAGTCGACGTCGAAGATTTCGATGATGGTGACGAGAAACCAATAATGCAAGAACTAAACAGACAGATTAAGGATGAATTCGCTTCTGCTACCACAAGCGAAAAGCAGACATTGAAAATCGAAGATAACATAAGTACGACCAACTTGAAAAATACGGAAATGCGACAACAGAAAATACCTGAACTATCTGAATTAGATGATGATTTGGTAAATGAGTTAATGAGCATGGAAGTTCCAAAGAGCGAGTATGTTTTTGCGGAAAATGAAATTACAAATTTGGAGAAATTTGTTCATTATGAATTTTTCGAAGGCAGACCGACAAAAACACCAGGAAGATACATTAAAGTAAGAATAATTACGTATTATTTTTTAAAAGTGATTCACAGGGCATGTTATGATTAATATTAAAAAAGAAAACACACCCATGTTGTGAGTCCTTTTAGTTTACGGTCCCACGTTGGGCGCCAATATGTGTAACATTGTAAGGATGGGTATTCTGGTGTATTAATCACAATATGACAAAATATTATTATTGTTCATAAAAGTGTTTATATAAAAGTGAGAATAATTACGTAATATTTTTTAAAAATAATTAACAGTGTATGTGATTATTAATATAATGTGAGTCTTTTTGGTTTGTGGCCCCACATTGGGCGCCAATATGTGTAACATTATAAGGATGGGTTTTCTGGCACACCAATCACAATATGACAAAATACTAGTGTTTTGCATTAGGTTAATAATTATCTTCACATTTATAATTTACATTTCAGATTAGAAATCACATTTTAAATACATGGAAAAATATTAAACCCACGTACGTAACTAAAACATCCATAAGGCAAGGTTTGAAACAGTGCGGAGATGTGAATTGTATTGGCAGGATACATCAGTTTCTGGAGCAAATCGGCGCAATTAATTTCAATTGTGGTATATTTATGCCGTTTTATTTATTATAATCCCTGCAGTAAAATATTCCGTAGCTCAAACAAATTACATTCGTCCTTTATATGACGTAATAGTTACGAATTACTCAGTGTCAAAGAAAAAAGTGACCAAAGACGTGGAAGGTACTACGTCTTCCCAAAAACTTGAAATATACAGAGCTCGAAATAAAAAGAAATATATTATCGTAAGTGTTTGTTGAAAAGTTAATTATTTAGGATAATTTGGCTTCATTTTCATGTCTCATGTTGACAGGATGGTGAAGGAGGATGCACCCTAACTCATAATGAAAGTGGGGATGTTATTAATACGACCGTTGTTAATGAGGAACCTATCCAAAAACAAAAAACTTATTTCAAGAAACCAGTAATCCGTTTAATATATTGCAGACCATTCGAAAATGACCATCCTGTAAGTTTATTAATTATTTATAATAAGTACAACATCAGGATTTTGCACTGGTGTGGAGTTCCTTATGCCCTACCATAAAAAAGAAACTTCAGTTTAAGTCAGAAAATAAACTATTTTTTTTACAGTGGCATTTCCATAATAAAAGAGTGACACTGTAATAATTGCTTTATTATCGTCGGTCTTTACCCTGTGTATATTTTTATGTAATAATAATATTTTACATTTTAGCAAGAGTACACAATTCATTTAAATTTATCCGTACTACTGTTAATGGATTTACATGCGCATACATCATTGTCAGAAGTGATGGGACTAGTTGGTGGTCAATGGGACAAGAAGCAAAAAGTTTTAACCATAACAAGATACGAACCGTGTAAAAATATAGCGGCTTCTTCGACACACTGCGACATGTGCCCCATAAGTCAAGCGAAGGCAACGGACATCCTACACGGAGAAAGTCTAGACGTGCTAGGATGGTACCATTCGCATCCAACGTTTGCCCCAGAACCATCACAGCAAGACATTGACACGCAGATGTCAGTGCAGAAATGGATCGGCAACGACAAGCCCTGCGTTGGGTTTATTTTGACACCTTTTAGTGCTCACGGTGCTTTGATCGCATCCCCATATCGTTGCCTGATCGTCGATAAGAAGGTTAATTTTGAAGACCAATTCGTTCCTTACAAATTTAAAGTCGATTTAATTTCAACTAACTTCAACATGGACAACTTTTTGAATTACGCCTGGAGAATATTCAATTCCGAATTTGTTGGTCTGAAGGAGTACAAGGTGAACATTTACGAACCGTACTTTCAAGATCATTCCATAAGCTATTTGGATAAGGTAAGTGATATTTCAATCGAAAACGAAATAACATTTGGTTTGGTTTTTTTTTAATGCAATTCCTGTCGTTTGAATTAATCAATTAATTAATTACAAACCTCGTCGTGCTTTAGTTACATTTCACAAATGAAACAAGTTGTATATTTATTTATTTATTTATTTATTTATGTCAGAACATGTTTCTGTTAAGTATAATTATCAATGCCATTTTGTTTAAATAAATAAATAAATAAATAAATAAATGTAAACTTGAATTTTACTTTGATTTTGTTGCTGCTTAAATGCATGCTGCACAACAAGAATAATGTTATTTGTTTTTCAGTTTATTACAAGCATTAAAATGCATCTTGCAAAATGTTCAAATATAAATAAGATGACCTGTGATGCAATTGTTGAAGGATTATTGGATATTTGTCGCAACAATTTGTAATTGTAGTTTATAATCAGAGCTGCGGAGTATGTGTACATTGCAAAAGTAATTGAAACATTAAATATTGATAGCTTTGTTTTTATATCTTGCAACCGTCCAATTTGAAATACTCTAATCGTGTTTTTAAATTATATTTTCCCGTGTGTGTTTTACTATTTTATTTATTTTTTTTTTGATTTTATATTTCAATTTTCTTTTTATTGAAAGTTATGCAAGTTATGTTAAGTCACTATAAAAAAAAAAGCAGATTTAGAAACTTTCTTTAAAGTGTCTTAAGGGAAATTCAACAGGAAATGCGAAGAGTGTGTCTAATAATAATTATAAATTTTATAAGTTTTTAAACTTTAACCGGGCACTGCTAAAATTGGAAAGAGCACTCAACGTTTCCCAATCGATTGATTGACGAAGTCGAAACGTTCTCAAGAAAATAAATTTTAAACTTTCACCGGACACCATTAAAATTGGAAAGAGCACTCAACGTTTCACTATCGATTGATTGATGAAGCTATCATAGCTTGAAACGTTGAGTGCTCTTTTCAATGTTAATAGTGTCCGGTTAAAGTTTAAAAACTATTTTCTTACAGTTTTTATCGGACAAGATCAGACTTCAATTATAATTTTTATATGACTTTAAAGACCTACGGCAGTTTTCATAATCAGACTTTAAATTTAAAGTTACTTTAACCTAAAAAAATACATTAGTTTCCTTATTCTTAAAGTGACTTTAAATTAAAGCTTCCGTAAAGTCTGATTAGGAAAACGGCCATAACGAAGCTTTAATTTAAAGTAACTTTAAGTATAGAGAAACAAATATATTTTTTTTAAGGTTAAAGTAACTTTAAATTTAAAGTCTGATTATGAGACGGCCTTTCGGCCCGATTTCATAATCGAACTAAAGGAGACTTTGAAATAAAAGTCACAGTCATATGTCCAAAAAGATACGAAAACGTAGTTATTTATACATCAGAATGTGACTTTGCTTTTAAAGTCTCCTTTAGTTCGATTATGAAATCGGGCCTTAGTTCTTTAAATTCTTATTTTTAGCATTGCGCGTTACTTATTTTTGTCTGAAGCTAATATTAAAGCGTACAGTTGGAAACACAATCAGTGATGCCAACTCTACGTTTAGAAAAGACCCAGACGGAAACCAAAACAGGGCTAGATTTGAGTGGTTTAGGACTAAAGAGGTTCGCATTAAGTTAAAAAAAAAACCTTTTTATTGATTTGTTAGATAACAAATAAAATAAAATAAATAAAAATGTTATTGCGAATCTCATGTAGTCAATAGTTTATTTTAAAATATTTTAAATACTAAACAAAAGACAAATCCAACGAAAATAACAAGTGTTCATTAAAAAAAAAACGGTTAAGTAGGCTGTAGTAGGCTTTTGTTGTCGGGAACGCTTGTCGTGATTAAAATTCAATGATTTCAATTTTAACTCTGACAAGTTGATGGTTAACCTAACCAACAAAACTCGAAAGCTACGCCTGCAATTTTTTTTACTTAATATAAATATTCGGTAATAAACATTTATTAGTCGGTCTTGAAATGTCATCTTTGAGTTAAAGTGAGGTTAGAAATGCAAGTGACGCTTCACGCTAGTCGTATGAAGAACACTACGCCAGACGTTCAGAGTAAATTCATGGCTGTCTAGACCGTTTTTTTAATTGAACACTCATTATATAAATACAAATATCATATAAAAAAAAAACTGAAAGTAAGTTCTTGTGAAAAAATAAATAAGAGAGCATAAATTTTTAACAATTTTTAAATTTAAAAACTACGATAAATAAAATAAAACAAATATTAATTGAACGAAAATTAATTTCGGGACTAAAATAGCCCTCAAGGGTTATTTGAAAATTTATAGGGCTAAATGTAGCCCCAAGAGGGGTGAGTTGACATCAATGATCATAATTCATGACAACTTTTGCTGAAAAAACTTATCGTGGACATTTTATTTGTGATTTCCGAGCAAAATCAAAAAAATATTTAAAAAAAGTAGATTTGGATGCATTCGATATTCATAGTTTGGAAGGTGATGGTTTTACAGGAGCGGATTTAGGCATTCTTTATGGGCTGCAGCCCAGGACCCCGTTCAATCTAAGGGCCCCTTTGCGGTCAAAAAATTGAAATCTAAATTATCTTAGTAACGTTTCAGTCTCGATTTTTTTTTTTGGACATGTTCTGATTTTTCAAAGACAATGTCCCGATTTACGAAACTTAGTAGTTGGCAGTCCTGTCCGAAACATCCCAAGTCTGCTCATGTTCAAACATGCGCATCTTGAAATGTACCTCGGCAAGCCACGGCATGCGAATCTTGAAACGTACCTCTGTCACCGAATAAGCTGCATTCGATTCACGCGTCGAATCAATTCGTTCAGATCAGTTCACAATAGTAATGAAATTAATCTGATCTTAATGTGACAGCGAAACCAACAAATTTACACACATTAATTAAATTTCTAACCTCAATCAATGAATGAAATTCATTCATAAATTCGTCGTGTCGGCAATATTTCATTATTTTGTGTTGCCAAAATAAAATACGACGAAATTTCGCAGTGCTTCTACTAGTTTTCGAACATAATATATATAACTTAGGCCTTAGAGTCTTTTTAACTCCTTGCAAATTTATCTGCTCCATAAAATTCTTGGAGACAATAGTTTCCAAGTTAAGTTTACAAAGAGGTGAAAAGACTGACGGTAAATGTTTAAAATAATGCGATTTTATGCAACAGTTGCTTAAATAACTTAAGAGAAATGTTTTGGAAATTCTAATTTCATATAAATGCTATACAGCGTGATTCAGAATGAGTACCCCACCCGTTAGGCGGGAGCGTATTTACTAAGGTCATGTAAGTACGAAATTGCAAGAAATACATTCATCAGGGGCGTTTAAAAAATCAACCTCCTTTGAATATAAAATAGAAATCGTGGTTTATTTTCTACGTATGCATATACCAGTTCAAAGTCCAAATGAATAAGCTGCGTGTTTCACATTTTTTTTTTCGCAGAAAACGATAAATCAAAACGTTTTACGGTTTTGGATTGGTCCATGTCGACCGACCAATTTATATCTGAAGCTTCAAAGCCTTTTATTGTAAAAAAATATGCATATTAGACCCCGTATACATATAGGCTTTTCGTTTTGTTTTTTCGTGTACTACATGTGGTTAACGGATTGGACACTTATTTTGAATCACCCTGTATTGTTATCGTTTGGTTTAAGCAAACATGTTAGCGCACATCATCAGTGCAATTCAAATGACCAATTAGGAAGCACATTTTACGTTCTCGCAATAAGCGGCTCAGTAAACAAATATAATCAATTTTGAACAATAAATAACACAAATTAACTTTGTTGAAAATTAATTAATATTTTGTGTAAAAGGAACATTAAAATATTACTTATTTTTTAAGAGCTGTTTATTAAGAGAATTTCACTTCATTTACATGCGTGTCTGTTATTATTATTAATCTTGTTTTACACTACATAATTTTTTAATACCAGAAAACTCCTGCTAGAAAATATTTAGGAATAAAAAATGTTATTATCAGTCCGAAATAGGAGTGTCGTTTAATTGTAGATTAATTTTTAAGACGGATGTTATTAATGTTAATGTCCTTGATTTTTATATGTTGCAGTTTTTTTTTTTTATCAGAAAAATGTGCTCGAAGACGTTCAAAAACGGTTTTCGTCGTTTTTGGTTTGCAGTGAAAATGTCGAGCTACGTCTCTGTGCTGAAGAAGCCCCAAATAGGGCTGAAACAGCTGTACAGAGGCTGCTCGAGGTTTTCACTGCAATCAAAAACGATTTGCAACAAAGTTTTTTTGATTTACTTTAAGGTACTGCTGTCTTCTCTTCATCTATTAACTACAATTTCTATTGTACTGGCTTAATTATGACAATTTACAAAAAGGATAATTATTTTGGCATCAGCTAATGTGCAGAAATTACTTAATAATATGGTAGAGAAGGAATTTTTATTATCACAAATTAATTCTAGAGTAGGTACCAAAAATGTGCTTTTAAGTGTCCAAAAGCACGCAACAATTTATTAAAATTGTCACCAATTTATATTATGCTAGAGGGACTTCATAATGATGTTCCATCATCCAAATGAAGGAAAGAGTAATTGCGTCTACGTATTTATTTAATTAGTAAATCTATTTAAAATAAATTCTACTCTACCATTTACTAGTTTTTGTGTAATGTTTGTTTTTTTTTTCTGCTTGGCACACTATGCATTATTCGCGAAAATCAGCAACCAACAGATGGCGCTTTTAATAAGGTAAACAAGCAGCTGTCATTAATGTTATATGTTATTCAGTATAACTTGTTGTATTCGATCCATCAATGCTTTCTGTTAGTTTTATTATTGTGTGCACGTTACGCTAAAAGTACGGAAGCGTCACAAAACTCGCAAACAAGCATTTCAATTTAATGTTTTTTTATAGGTTAACCAAATGTCATTCCAATGTTTGCCTTATTATAGGGACCTTCACAAAACTTTCGCTAGATGTCAGCCGTTCCGTAATTTTCTCGAATACCTTTTTCTAATAGGTACTCCTAATATTTTTGATGATAATGTAAAAAAAGCTCCGAAAGTGCTTATGAAAGAACATGTATTGAACGTAGCGGCAAAGAAAGTTGAGAGTTGTAGAGGCAACAGCAACGGGCACAATAAATCTTTTCCTCTACGATTAGTACTTGCTTATACTTATAAAATATGTCATGTCTAGTCATCAGTTTTAATTCCTTTACCACATTCTACAATTTAACATGTGGGTTGTGAAGCACCTTGCAGATGCAAATCATGAAACTGCTGGCATTTCCTGTACGTGATTTGATTACTACCAGCAAACGTTAATTTCAGTCGTAAAATTATGTTGCTTAAGGAGTTGAGGAAATTAACTACACCGTACTTTCTCTCGAAATGTTTTTTTTATTTAAAAGATTTAAATAACCAGCTATGTTTGTTTCAGTTACAGTTGCAATCTTCTTATTTGAACTTCGTTTTCTGCGTTAACTCAAATGAATTTTGTATAAAACCTTAATGTACGTGTGAATACTACATTTTAAAAATAATATATTTTTAAAAAATCGTTTTTTCGTTTCATTATTTTTATTACACAAACTTAAAAAAAAATCACAAACGTTTAGGAGGTGCGCCGCGCGTATACAATTTGAAAATAAAAACAAAAATATAGTAAAAATCGCCCAATATAAAAAAATATATTATATGTATATGAGTAGTTGCATTTTTAAATTATTTTCAATTAAATAGAATCTAAGGCGTGCTTTAAGTCGTTGATGAGGTCTTCAGTGTCTTCCAATCCTACGGATAATCTTATTAAGTTGTCTGTTATTTTTAGCTGCTTCCTTTGTGCCTCTGGAATTGATGAATGTGTCATCACAGATCTGAAAATAAAGATTTATTAATTTAGACTAAGCACACATTGCTTAAAGTATTCTTAATTGAAGAATGAGAACGCATAAGTGGTACGACAACAAAATTGATTGATGAGTTGGTTAACTGTGTCAATAAAGCGATTCTATTTTAAACGTTGCTTAGTAAATGTTATTTACTTTGAACGCATTTTTTTCTTGTTCATAATTCTCAGTTGAGCAAATATTTTTTTGCGTTTTATATAAATATTTAATAATGAATTTATAAGGAAAAATATCAAAGAATTTAAAAAAAGTGCATCAGATATTTATTAAAAATAAAATAAATAAATAAATGTAAATGCTTACGGTAATTCAGCTAAACTTTCGAAACCTCCTAAGCTTTCAGCGAGTGTGAATACTTTAAGCGTCCTAAGGAATGTTTCAGCTTGTTGTTTGCCCCCTTTTATGTAGAAACCCATAATACCACTATGGCCAGATGTCTGCTGCTTTGATAATTCGTATTGTGGATGAGAAGGTAAACCTGTAGCACGAAGATTTAAATGTTAATTGATTAAAGGCCGTAGATGAATGTGAGATTTACCTGGATGCAGAACTTGTTCAACTTTAGGATGGGCTTCCAGAAACCTGCCGACTTCTAAAGCATTAATACTGTGTTGTTTCATTCGCAAGGAAAGTGTTTTAAGACTTCTCGTAACTAGGGCACAGTCCAATGGGGCTGGCACAATACCCATGGCTGCAAAAAAAAAATAGAATTGTATGTAAACAAACTGTTTTTATTAAAAGGAGATTTAAGTTTGTTGAAAATTTCGATAATAAGAATTTTTTTAATGTCCGTATAATTTATCCTTTGTGTTTGTTGTAGTAACAGAGCTCTCTATATTCTAGACTTCCTTTGTCAAATATGTGAGAAACAATTAATCATTAATCTTTAGAAGTGGAAACAGTAAATGTGATTAATGCAAAAGTAAGTACAAAGGTATGTGAGAATATTTTGCTGCGAAGATAAAGGTTTTTATTTATATATCATATTTGTAACGAACACAAATGACGCAGGCGAATATTTTTAACCGTCATTAAAATATTGCACACGTTTATAAATATTTCTGGTAACAAAGGTTCAAATAAACAAAAAATTGTTATCCTCTTGCTTGTGTAATTATCTTTTGTATTTACTGTATATTTTTTTTAAATTAAACTGAATTAATAATTTATCTGATCCTTTCTAAACGCTTTTAACACTTAAGCGTTATAAGTAAAGATCGGAATCGCATATTTTGACGTCATCAGTATTAGGAGGGGTGATTTGTTTAAGAAAAAATACAAATTTATTTTTAGTTCTACTTCCTTGCGCAATATTTTTCGTAATAATTTGATAAGCAGATGTTTCGACGTCCAAATCAGATCATGTAACCTCTTCATTATGCGTTAAATGACATATGAATTGAGTTAGGCACGCCGCTCATATGATAACGTCCGATTATGTGATGTGGTAATCATAAAAACGATATTTTTTCTATTATCAACTCATTAAGGTACAGGTTCCAGTTTAAAAAAAGGAATTTTTCACTAACTCGTAGGGAATTTTGGGCTCGGAAGTAGTGTTGCCAACTTGGTACATTTTGCACCCCAGATTTGGTGTATTTAATAAGCACTTAGTGGTGAAAACAAAGCTCTTGGCGTATGGTGGAATTCTGATTCATTTTTAATTGCTAAAAATTTAGTTTTTATGAAAAAAAAATTCAGTGTTTTTAGTTTAGTTTCTTTTTGTGTTTCTTTTTGCGGGTGAAGAAAACAGCGACCCAGTTCACATCCGAGCAGTGACTTTACATTTTAGAACTTTATACTTGTTGAATACGTTCGCTGAAGATGACATTTGAGGTTATGTAAATTTACAAACCAAAACAATGACAGACAAATCAATTTCACAAAGTTTTCTTGGAAATAAAACAACTTATTTTATTCTTTAATAAAAATGACGTTCTGAATTTTCTTATTGAAAATAAAAATAATAAAAAAACTTTTTGATGACATTTTAAATCGTTATTACGTTGGCAACACCCGGTTTTGATGCTCGCCTTCAGTTTTCACTGAATGGTCATACTTTTTCACAATAAAAAACAAATTGAACATCTATTAGAAGCCGAAAATTAATTATTAAAAAATGATAATCAATCTCGATAATTACATGTACTTATAAAATAAAATAAAATATTGAAATTAATTTAGAAACAATTGGCGATCGACTTTCAAGAATCCTTCAAGATTTCATTATTGACTTAATTAGTTATAAAAAGTTAAATTAATTAAAAAACAGAAAATAACTTGAAGTGATTAAGAAACAAGAATCAATAAAAATTTCAAAATAATAATGACTTTCAATTATGTCCAATAAAATACTGATATTAATGATAAACAAAAGACGACCGACTTGTCGACTGGAAAGGAATTTAACCTCAAAATACCTTTACGCTTTCATTACTGATTTAGTTAAAATGAAATAAAATAAAAAAGCAAAAACACAGAAGAAAGAGACTCAAAACGAATTGTAGATTTAAAATAAAAAAAAAAATAATAGAAACATTTGAGATTAATAAATAATTCGAACTTCACAGTCATCGACAAACAAAAACTAATTTCTATAGTGATACTTATTTAGAAAATGAAAACATCTGAAGAAAACAGAAAAAAAAAAAAAACAAATGACGATCGAAAATTTCACCACGGAAAACCACAAAGAAATACGAAAGGAAACGAAATAATTTCAAGATATAAACGAAAAACCACAAAGAAATACGGAAGGAAATCAAATAATTTCGGGAGATAAACAAAAACAAAAGAGAAACAAATTATTAACTCAAAATAATATCTTCTTTTAAACAATAACGGCACCAGAAAAATTCAGGAAAGTGGCAGAAACATTTGAAGACGGACACAAATGACCATCGCAAGAAAAAAATTGAAAAGGGACGGAAATGTTTGCGAACGAATTTCGAACTTAAAAACAATGATTCATAAACAAGTGACGATCGGGTTACATTCGAAAAACTGTATATAAATTTTGGAAAACCTAACCGAAGCGATTTTTTCTTAAAAAAGCTACGAACTTTGACGAGTTTACAATACTACACTTCTGATTGCCGCGAAGTGCAAGGTTGTTTTCAATATTTTTGTTTCGTTTGTTTTAACAGTTAATTGCAGAAATTTTTTTACAAATTTGTTGTTTTTTTTTTATAATCGTGTTTTTAACTTTAATCTCCAATTTAAATTTGCCAAATTAATTTACGGAATTCTAGGTACGAAATACCGTGTATGCCGAAAAAAGAATTTTTGATCGAATTGGTTGGCAACAGTGAACACACACAAAATACATAACCTTAAAAGTCAACTATAATGATTTCTGAAATCTGAATATTCAATACAACAGGTTTTAAAGTTAAAATATGATAAATTTATAAGCCCTTTTGAATAAAAATGTCAGATAACATGTATTAACTGCGAGTGGGAATTTCTTTTAAAGCGATTTCTGAAGTATTAGAAAATTTTACAAGTGTTTATTGTGTCCCTGAAGACAAAAAAGATGTTCTGAAAAGTGATTGACCTTTATATCGCAGTTTCCAAACTTATTTATCCGACATAATAAAGAATTCCTTATTTATCTAAGCTCCATAAGATTAATTTCTGATTTATAAAGATTTCATATCTGACACATTATGATACAATACGAGGCTTTAAATTATTTTATTGAACTTAAACAAAAAAAAAACATTTACAAAAAGCATTTTATTGTTATCAATAAAAAAATATTAAAGAATTACTGCGTGTAAAACAAACAAAGTGCGAATCGAATCGAATGGCACTATTATTTTCACTATCTTATCTCAGTTGGAAATTTTGTTAGCATTTGGATTTATTGCATTTATTTACCCGGCATAAATTATTCAATAAATGCGACTCACCGTTCTGTAGAAATCTCAGCTGATCGTGCAGATCCTTGTTATTGGTAATAATTGCCCCCATAATAACATCTGAATGTCCATTCATGTATTTCGTCAAGGAATACGTTGTTATGTCAGCCCCTAGTTCAAGAGGTCGTTGGAAATACGATGTTAAGAAAGTGTTATCGACAGCAAACAAGATATTGTTATTTTTTGCCACGTCAGAAATTGCTTTTATATCAATTACTTTGAAGATGGGATTGGTGGGGCTCTCGATAAAAATCAGCTGAAATCGAGACGCCGTTTTAAAATCTAAAACTCGCGTGTCTTAATTTTTAATGCGAGTACCTTCGTGTTGGGGGTGATGGCCTTCTTGACGTTTTCAACGTCGGTTGCATCGACGCAGGTCATGCCGATACCAAATCGCTTCCCTACGCTATTTAACAACCTGAAATTTCCACCGTACATGTCATCGCAAGCTATTATGTGATCACCGCTGCTAAACATACTCATGAGAGCAGTCAGAGAACCTAAACCGGATGCGAAACATAAACCGTACTTTGCATCTTCGATAGCGGCCAGGCATTTTTCTAGTACGTCTCTTGATGGATTTCCCGACCTACCATATTCATATTTCTACAAAAAAAAAGCGTCTGCGTTTAGTAGAAAGTTGTAGAAAAAAAAGCTCTGCTTTTTACTTCATGACATTGTAGGAAAATTCAGAATTTTCTACTCGATTCTGATAGTGTTTTCGTTTGTGGTGCACTGAGTGTATCTTCATCTCATGAAATAAAATGAGATGAAGATACACTAAGTGCAGACAGGGCATACCAATCGAAAACGTTTGATACTACACAAGATCTGACATAAGTTCTAGGTGAGAGTGACAAGCTGCCACAGTTAATGTAATGTTCATTGGTTGATCGAAACTTCTCTATCACTTTGCGCAAGATTTTACACATACTTGGTTTTAGGCATATAAGCGACACCTTGCAAGATTTGTTACAAGTGACTCAACCAATGAACATTGACTGTGGTAGCATGACTCTCTATTTTTGCACAAGATTTTACCTATACATTTTTATATCAAATGTTGCATGGTGTCGCATGGGCCTAAACAATGCAGTTCCGGTTGGCATGTCATCAGCAATTCTTTACAAACGATTTAAAATTACCTTGAAATCAGCAGGTCCGTATTGTTTGAACGTTGTCGACATTACAATTGGAGGAACAACACACATGGAGTCCCATTGTTCAGGTTCTTGACCCGCATGAATGCATTTGGTTGAAAAGCTTTTCGGCACAGGCAAGTATCCCGCATCACCCATTTTCTGAAATCAATTTAATGAATGCAAATACTATTAAGAAAATTATTCCACCTTTTTTATTTACGACTTAATTAAGAGTGGGTTTATTTGAATATATTTTCCGTTCTATTTTAGGACTAGAAAATTATTGTGTAACTACTACTGCAAAAGGGATTAGGTACTTAAATTTAGTTTCCTTTTGCTTTAATACATACGTTTTTGTATGATGTTGGTTCATTATCAATTTTAATTTCACATTTCTGGAGAAATCTTTTAGAATAGGTGCTGAGAACGTCAAACCTTATCCTCCAGCAGATTATTTTTTCGGCTGCATTAACAGAAAACATTTTTATTGGCTGTACACGTTTACATCAGGCGAACGGTTAACTTTAGAAGTTATAATGATGATAAAGTGTTATTAATAGAATACTTTTTTCGTGTTCGCTTTTAAAGTCCACGTCTGCTCTTTTTTTTTTAATAAACATTTTTTTCCTCCCGGATTTTTACGCGGATCCGTATAGAAAAGGCCTTAAATAGTTTAAAGCCAGTTAAATCTAGTTTTTAAATGAATTTTATTGATGTCTTCACGCGGTATTAATTTATCAATCTGTTAATGCCGCGTGACAGATTAATTGCCCAATTTATTGTTTCGATAGTATAAGACACGAATATTTTGCCGAAATTAATCTAAAATATTAATTATGATTTCTTCTACGTATATATAGACCCACATAATTATAGGTACCATACCTACCAACCCATCACCGGTAACACGTATGTAAATTTTCTGATGTAATAATTGGGGGCCGAGATTTGACAAAAGTAAGTAAATTTCGCATGGCGAACAAATAATATAAGTAAGACGTACGAAGGAGTCTTGAAAAAAGAAAATAAAAATTAACACTTACCTACGAATTTATTTCAAATTGAAGTAATTATTTATTGAACACTAGACGCTAATGAAGCGTTAACTTAGCTCTACACGAATACTGTCGTCGGTCTTCTTACTTGTATTGCCGCCGCTTGTGCGTGCGGTTTGCTCGACGAAGTGATTTTGCAAAGTTGAAGTGATCCGACACAAATTTATATCGAGCCGGCGGCACTCGCGCTAATAAAGCCGCCGAGTCAATTAAAAAGAAGCGAAAATTGCATCAGAACCGAAAAGCGTGCAAAAACCGCGAACCGTCAAGGTTAAGCCAGTAATTTTTCAAGGGAAATCGATTTTTCTGCAGCTTCCCACCGAAATTTAAAAGTAAAACTGCAGGCATCAGGAAAATATGCTGCCGTCATGGCTTACGTCACTAAATTGTTATATTAATAACTTCTCGAGAGGTTGTGCTGTTTAACTTTAGATTAGAAAGCAATTAGGAGGTGGGTAGGATACGTCTCGAATCGTCGAATCCCGTTGCCTTTTTCTACGTAAGTAAAGGTCGTAAAGTGTGTTAAAAACTTTCCCGAGGTCTCGAATACGAGACAAATGTGGGGTTATGTTTTCAGAAAAGGAAAACAAATGAAATATATACTTTTATTTACACAAATTGTTTGCAAAGAATAAAACGCGTAGGTAAGAGAAACTTATTAACCTTAAAGAAATTCTAACCTAACCATTCTAACCAACTTAGCAAACAATATACAGGGAGATTTAAGCAACTCATTCGTTAAAAGTTTACGGACTTCCTCTTTGAATTTCTATTTCATATTTTGCGGTTATAAGTTAGCGATAACGATCTCTTAAAATATAATATTTCCAATTTTCGGGCACTTTCGCTTGTACCGGAACTTGCTGTCAACTTTCTTATTTTATATAGAATACCCCATTTTTCATTGCATTGTCGAAATGTTCATGACATTATAAAAAAATTTGTGTAATACAAGAAAAATTAGCCGTTTTAGAGTTACTTCCATTTTTAAAAAAAAGTTCAACGTTGCAGTACCTTGTTTGTGATACTGCCATCTTTGTTTAACAAAAGCCATAATTTCAATTTTTTGCCTGTAGTATGCTATAATCTTAGGCTTTGAGGTGCTACCTAATTTTACACAAAATCGTTTACGGGCTGGTTGAAAAGTAACTTCTATTCGAACTAATTTCAACTGTTGAAAAGTCATGTTTTTTAAATAGAACACCCAGTATATTTTTATACCATAAGAATCACAATTAAATGTTCTTTGGAACTGTATTAGCATTCCCTATACCCATCTCTTACCTTTCTCTTTTTATTCATGATTTTCTCTTTGACATATTAATTTTTTCACTTTATAGTGTTACTCCTAAATAGTGTACTATGAAAATTTTACAAATGAGATTTTTTAAATTAATTTCTGACTGTAATATCAATTTCATTTTAAACACCAAAAAATAATATTTAAATATATATCTATCATCTGAATTTTTTATTTACATATGCCGTATGTATTAGATTTCTTGGTATGACTTTTTACACATTTACAAAGAGATTTTACACTTACAAAACAAAATTTTATGAAAACTAATAAATAAATCAAAGATATTTAAAATAATACACAAATTGTTGGTTATAATGTTGGCTGTAAGTGATTCTCAGCTATTATTTATTAGTAATAACTTTCTATTGTGTCTCAGTAATAACATATTTTCCTCGATATAACAATTTTTTTTTTGTTAACTTCTTGAATTGTCGGTTTTTTTATCATCATAAAACATCTAATATGTTTGTGTTTGATTTTTTTTTATTTTTTATACCTAGGTTATTATTAAATTTTATTGATGCGGAAATAAGAATTGGGAAATCAGTGGCGTAACTACACATCAATCCTCCGGGTAGCAAAATTTTTACAAGCGCCTTTTAACAAGTAAATTCACGTACAGAAAAAGGGATACCTGCCATTCGTAAGTGATAAAAGTTATAAAGGCTCTTGTCAAAATTAATTAAGTTAAAAAAGTGCCCTATAACTAACGCTGGGCGTAGTACTTTGATCTTGTACAGGGTGGGCCCAATTGACATTTTTAAAAGGGAACGCGTATTTCTAGATGAATTAGACAAAAACTGACCTGACGGTATCTGGCTTGATTTTTATGACAAGTTTTTTTTTTCGAGCTATGAAAGTCTCTGCTGATGAACAGGGCTGAAACAGCTGTACAGAGGCTGCTCGAGGTTTTCACTGCAATCAAAAACGATTTGCAACAAAGTTTTTTAAGACAAGTATAATGGTAAAAACCACAATTGCATATCTTGAACCGTTTAGGAGCCACGGGGTGTTTTTCAAAATTCTGCGGTTTCTAAATACCTATATAACTTTTTTGTTTAAGAAAATTTTAAAAATTTTAAAAACTTCCTTGAGACACTTTTTAACGTAGAATCCATTACTGTTAGCTACATTTTTCTAAGACGCATATTTTTTGAAGTACAACCCGAACTTTTGTTTTTTATATGGAACACCTTGTATGTTTTTACATTTTTGAAAAGAGAATAAAATTACCTTTCCAAAAATACAAAACACTTGGTATATTAATCAAAAAGTTTGCGAGATATTGAGTTTTTCACATTTACAATATTACAGAATATTAGAGAATTGATTTTTTTCCCCTTTTTAATAGTTCGTTTAATTCTTTACACGACCACATAAAAAACATTTATCTATTGCATAAGAAAATTTCTAGAAAATAATGTTTGAATGAAAAAGTTAGAAAAAATGGTTTACGCTGATATTTAGTATTTGTTTTCATGTTTTTTAAGGCAATTTTTGTTAAAATTTTCTTTAGTGCTATCTTAAAAACAGCCCATAATTTTGTGGTTTTACAGTTTTTTGTTAAAACTAGAATTTTTGTCGAATATCAAACAATAAACCATTTTTCGTAACGTTTTTTTCTCGAAAATTTTCTTATGTAATTGATAATTATTTTTATGTGGTCGTTTAGAGAATTAAACGAACTATTAAATAAAGGAAAAAAATCAGCAGGTTGTCATTTAAAAAAAATCAAGTAGGCGTTGGATCTCAGAAACAAGAACCGATAAACAATTGAAACAAATTGGTAATACAGGTTTTATTGATTCTAAATCACATACCAAATTTCAAGTAGATGCGTCAAACAGTTTTCGAAATATTAAGCCGGTTCCATACTTTTGCCCTTCCCTGTATTTGCCAATAAACCCCATTTTTCCGAAAATTTCCTTATGTAACAGATAAATACTTTTATATGGTCAGGTAGGGTTAGAGAATTAAGCGAACTATTAAATAAAGGAAAAAAAGGTTATTTAAAAAAAAAAAAAATCAAGTTGGCGTTGAATCTCAAAAACAAGAACAGATAAACAATTGAAACAAATCGGTAATGTAGGTCTTATAGACTCTAAATCACAACACCAAATTTCAAATAGATACGTCAAATAGTTCTCGCCGGTTTCATACTTTTGTCCTTCCCTGTATATCACTGTATGAAAAAGAAAGTTAATTTTTTTATCCATGTTATTATTCTTTTTTTTTCTCAACGGTTATACAAGAATTTTTTTCTTCTTTTTCCGAGTACTTACCATTTGTGGTTTCAATAATACACGATTGATTACGATTCTCCTAATTTTAATTCCAGAAGTGCAAAACATGTAATATTTTATTAACAACATCATATTTTTGGCTTATGGTAGGTAGGCCGTTTATTTTCATGATACAGTTTTGTTTACTTTACAATTTTAATTTAGCACTGTTTATTTCTTAAATAATTTAATCTAGTAATGTTGAAGGTGCGCGTTTCAGGTTTAAACAATTTCATATTTGCTAAAGATAATAATCTTTTGCAGTATGTTTACAATTAGCATACCCCAAGAAAAAAATGCCTTTGTGATTTTAGATAAGGTCAAAATGCTAAAAATACATTCCGCATTAAATTTGAAATGTGTAGTTAAAAAACTATGACAGGTACATTTTTTTATTCTTATAGCCGAATATGCTTCTGGGAAATGATGTAATGCCATGAACTTTCTATAATATGTATATTTATGTATGTTGGTCGATCAATTCTTAATTTGGTAGACCTTGAGCCAATAGAGATACGAGAACAATGAGTATGTAGACTCATCTCAACAATCTCATCATCACAGTAATCATCAGTAATTGTAATAACGAACGGTTTTGGTAAACTGACCTATTTATTGCCTGGTCTTTAACTAAAAAATTGTATCTACAAATTATTATCGATTGTTTCGAATAAATCATTTTTTTTGTAATAAATTATTAATTTTTTCGTTTTTCGTTATACCATATGTGCAAATAAATTAATCGAAATCTTGTTAAATTTTAATTAACTTTTGATTTGTACTTATAGTATTTTATATCATGAGTTCCTTGTTTCTGGTATTATTTTTTGGATGTAATAGAAAACAACAGAGCATTTTGTGAGCGTCTTATTTACTTATCTATTATCTAGTATGCTGTTTGCGTTATAAATTAAATCCCCCTTTTTACACCTCGGAGATGACACAATTTCATTTCACCATTCATGATTTTTTTTTTATTCGAAACAAACCATAAACATTTATATTCTTACAGAGTAAACACTGATGCTAAATTAAGAACAAAAATAAAACAATTTTGTATTTTACATGATTAGATAGTAGACGGCCACATGCCGAAATAAGTGTTAACTATTACAAAGAGTAACAATTACCACACGCGTTCTGTTATTGTTGGATACGTAACATCTCTTTTTTTTTGTGTATGCGTAAACTATGTTGTTACATAAGCACGTTTTATTTATAATTATAACGTGTTCAATAAAGATAATAAAAGCAGATTTCGTAAAAACATCCTCGCAGAGGCCTCAGACGAGAAATTTTTGCGGAGCCCTCGGGGGTACGAGAAAAAATTTGTTTTCTTTGCATTATAAAAAACATTAAAAAAGTAGGTAAAATAATTTCAAGTGACTGTTATTTGACACGCTTCAATTTCTAAAATGTGTCGTTATTTGAAAGAGCGAAATAAAAATGGAATTATGAAAACAAAGAAATAAAAAACTGTGAAATAAATACTATAAAAATCATAAAATAAAGATCTGTAAAAAAAAGAAAAAAGAAAAAGACGATTAATTGATAATCAAAATAAAAATTAAATACATATAATCAAAAGAAATGTAAAACATCTATTGAGAAGTAATAAAATATGATAACTGTAGTACACTGAAATTTATTATTATTATTATTATTTGTTATTTTGCTATTTTTATTATTGTTGAGGTTAAGTATAAGAACAGGTTAGGCTGAACTTCGCCTTTTTATATATATTTACGTTTACAGTGTAAAATGCTACAATAAATACCATATTATTATTATTGTTATTATTATAAATCTAATAAAACAAAAACAAAAGACGATCGTGGATGAAGATAGGACGAAAATAAAAATACATAAAACTAAGAATAAGTCAAATCGATATAAATATTGACAACAAAAATTTCATCTGTATCAAGTATTAAAGATTAAAACAAAATAAACTCAATTGATAATTTAAAAAAATAAAAATCATGACAATAAACGAAAGAAAAAACTATAGATGATAGGCGAAAATAAAAATTATATAAGAAAATTAATCGTTGAATTAAAAAAAGAAAGATTGTTGCATAAAAAAATTAATTATTGATTGTTAAAAAAGAAATATAATTAAAAAATAAAATCAAATCCTGTAAAAGAGTAAACAAAAATTACTATCGACCGAAGGGATTAGAATGTAAAATAAACTTAAACCTAGTAAATAAAACAAAAAGCAAAAGCAAAAAGCGGTCAACTAATAAAAGAGAAAACAAAAATGGCGGTCGATCGAAGGGATTAAAATATAGAATAAACTCAAATTGAGTAAATGAATGAGAAAAAAAAAAACAATAACAAAAGTCAATCAATTGAGAATTAAAAAAAATTAAAAATCATGACAATTAACGAAAGAAAAAAACAGAAAATAATAGATGATAGGCGAAAATAAAAACTATATAAAAGATTAATCGTTGCATGTTAAAAGAAATATAAAAATAAAATCAAATTCCGTAAAAGAGAAAACAAAAATGGCCATCGATCGAAGGGTTTAGAATGTAAAATAAACTCAAATCCAGTATATACAGCAAAACTCAAAAACAAAAGGCGATCAATTAATAACCTAGAAATAAAATCAAATCGCATAAACGAGAAAACAAAAATAGCGGCCGATCGAAGGGATTACAATGTAAAATAAATTCAAATCGAGTAAATAAGAAAAAAATTTAAAATAAAAACAAAAGACGATCAATTGGTAATCAATAAATAAAGTCAAATCGCATAAAAGAGAAAACAAAAATGACCATCGATCGAATCAAATAGAGTAAATAAAATAAAAAAAATAAATAAAAACAGAAGACGATCAATTAATAATCATTAAATAAATAAAATGGCGGTCGATCGAAGGAATCAAAATGTAAAATAAACTCAAATGGAATAAATGAAAAGAAAAACAAGAACAAAAGACGATCCAACTGATAATTAAAACATTTAATTGCAGCAAATGAAAGATAAATGAAAATAAATTAAATGAAATCGAATGGAAAATTTATTATGCAGCGTGGAAACTAAGTAGCGGATAAATTCAATATTTTCAAGATGATTAATTGAAAGAAAAAAAAAGAAAACGCTCGGACCCGTCAATTTTCTCTAATTGGGAAGGTACCATTAAAAAAATTAAATAAAATTAACACTCGCCCAGCTTTTTGCGAACACTGTTTTAAAAAATGGATTAAAGTCAAATAGGGAATTAAAAAAAGCAAAACAAAAGACGATCGGTAATAAAGATAAAACGAAAATAAATATTCTATTACTACGCTTACTTAAATCGAATTAAAGAGCACTAAAGACACAAAACAAAAGGGGGGAATCAAACTACTGACAATTCAAATATAAAATAAACTCGAATTGAATAATTCAATAAAGACAAAATACGATCGGTTTATAACTAAAAAAAAGAAAAAAACAAATAAAGCCAAATAGAATCGGTGTATTTGCTGCTCATATTGTTTTAAGAATCGAATTACTATCGAATTAATAATATCGAGAATTTTAAAACTTAAACTAAATATAAACTGTAATAATCTTGCTTAAACGTATTTGAAGATAGTATGCGATTATTTACAAGCACACTTAAATTTTAAGGAGAGTCAAAAAATTATTAAAGACCATAAAATCTAGTTCTCATACAACAGATGTTATTCTAGAAATAAGAGGTGGTCGAAAATGTTGTTTCTCTAAAAGTACGATTGTTAGTGGAGTATTAAGGGCATAAATTTTTTTTTTGTCTGAGTATTGTTTGTACGTAAGATTTTTCTCTTCCTTTTTAACTGAATAAAGCTTCTGATATGTTCATTTTTGTACAGATCCGCAAATATTTTTGTATTATACAGGGTGTTCTTTTTTACTGTGTGCAAATAGTTAAACCTGCAATATATCACCATGAATTGCAACGTTTGAACTTTTGCAGATTTGCAGTTGCAGATTTTCACTAAACCGTTTGAGAACTGCTGGCATAGCTAAAAGTTAATTACTATCCGCAGCCGAAATCGGTCAGGGTCAGTGCCTTATCGGAACTCGAGGAAGAACCTCGTAACTCTCGCCGCTGCGATCAGCTGGTTCGTAATTGCCGAATATATTAAAAGCGAGGTACGAACAAATTGTAATTTCTCATTCCATATTATTTTCAAAAGACTTATAAAATTTTACATTTACTTTGTTTCCAAGGACCGTAAGTAGTAATACTTTCATGGTTAGCAGCGAGATTGCAGCAAAAATTGATTTACGTAAAAGGGTGAAGGAAGAACATTTTTAACGCGCTTGCCTAATTGGTGCATAAATTTTCGGTTTTATTTGTCGATAGTTAGATGTCGATAGATATCGTAAAACATATTACTTCGCTCAGTAAATTAAAATTTTAAATAAAATATTAATAAACGATATCAGTGATTGTTATTATAGAACTCTGCGTTGTGAACATCGAGTGCGGTATCGGTGGGCGTGTTCATATCGAGAGGAAAGCGAAGTTGACCTTCCTATCTTTCTCGCACATTTCAACAGTTCCAAACAAGTGGTCAGTACGAAATTTTTTGGCTATGATGCGGTAGCCATCAAAAAAATACCCGCAGAAGGTAGCTTTTCGCGTACCTACTTATACTGAGGTTTTTTTATTTGCACACAGTAAAAGAACACCCTGTATAATTGTAAAATTTAAGCAGATATTCGATGATCTTCATTCTGAAACTGAACTGTTGTAGATTAAAATATTGAAAAATTCATGCACATACAGCAGATGGCTTCATAAAAGGCCTCATATTTAATACAGAAAACATTTTAAAATAAAATACAAATAGCTTCTTTTTAGAAGAGATTGTTAACAAAATGTCATTGTGTCTGATTCTTATGAACGATAAGATTTTATTTGGATTTATGTACCTACCTAAATAAAAAAAAAATAACTGATATGAAAGTCCTTCAACGCATGTGTGTATAAATAAGGAATTATCTGTTACAGATAATTTATTACCGTTAATATTAGCACATAAATCATTTTAACAAAGATATTTGTACCCTGACACTCGCGAGACATTTTCATGAAGATTGCTTTACGTATCGTGATCATAAACGTCTGCTATCTTTTTCCAAACTCTACAGCATGAAAGTGATTGATTACAGGAGACGACCATAGGCTTTGAACATTTGGAGACAGTGTGTCTCCGGCTTTACGTTTACAGGCGATTAGATTTTGGTTTTCGAGCATCACCAGGAGCATGTCTAGACACGTGAAGCCGGCTTAAGAACAAAGAAATCGTTTATTATATCATAAACCATAAATCAACAAACTTAAAATTTTATAAGTACAAATTTTTTTAATCTCAAACCGGACAGAAAAATGAAGGGAAACACACTCAACGTTTCACTATAGATTTATAGCTTCGTCAGGAATGAAAAAAAGTAAATAAACAAGTTGTCAAGAGAAACAAGTCGTCAAGAGAAAAGAAAAGGTAACATGATTTTTAAACTAAACTACGGGTTGTTCGGAATAAAAGTAACGAGAACTAATTAAAGCTACTTTTTTTTTTTTTTTAATATATATATATATAATTAATTAATTGACAGATCTATATCTTGTTTAAAAAGTCCAGAAAACTACAAAATATGTCATTTAAATTTTCAAAGTCCGTACGTTTATTAATAGAATTTCGAGACATTTTAATTTTACACATTTCTATGAAACGTCTTTTAAAAATATTAGATTCACTGTACAAAATGTCAGTATTATCAAAATCAAAATTATGATTATTTACTAATGAATGCTCTACAAGCATTGAATGATTTTGATTATTTTTTTGAATATGATATTTATGTTGGTCTAAACGTTTTTTTAAATTTTGGCTCGTTTCACCTATATAAACAGAATTACAATTTGAACATTTGATTTCATAAACCACGTTAGGTTGTTTTAATTTCGGTATTTTGGTTTTTAAATTCGAAAAAATTAAATTTAAATTATTCACAGATTTACTGGCTAAAATTAAATTATGTTTTTTGAAAATGTGTTTAAATGTATTGTGTAATGGTTCAATATAAGGCAAAGATATGTATTTATGATTCGAAGTTTGTCTAATGTTTTTAGAGACATTTGAATTTTGTAAGTATTTAATACGATTTTTAATTACTGATTCAATAAGATTTATTGGATAAGAATTTTGTATAAGAGTTTTCTTTATTAAATTTAGGTTATCATAAATGAAAACTTTATCAGAAAGTAAAATAGCTCGATCAGTTTTAAACTTATTATTTTTTTCTGTCCGATGCTTTGAGATTAAAAAAATTTGTACTTACTATTTTCATCGGACAAGAACAAACTTCAATTAAAATTTTATAACAGAAATGTACAGTTGAAGGCAAAAAAAGTAGACGAACTACAGTTTCCTGGAATTATTCTTTCTCAAAATGCCATAGATTAAAGACGAATTCACAGATTTTACCAAAGTTTTAAACTTATTAATTTTGAAATGTTATCTGTGAAGTCATCTTTAATCACTAGCATTTTCAGAAAGAATGATTACAGGAAACTGTAATTTGACTATTTTTCTTGCTTCCGACAGTAAATGCGTTTCAATTGTTTCGTTGTTTCAACAAAAACAGAATTTGAAGACACATTTTACAATAAATAAAACAAACGCGACTTTACACTGCAAATGTTATACGATTTGTCCGTTGGTAACGTTTCATTTTCCATCGACGTTTCGTGTTTGGAACATTTTCAGGGCTGATTCCACGGCTATTTTGATGCGCTATGACAGTGGTAGTAGCATTCTATATCAATTTAGAGAGAAAACAAACAGATGTCAGTGTTAAAAAACAACAGAAAATTTATCAGAACTTTTTTCATGTTGGTTAAAAGTTAAAAAAAAAAAATCTTTTTAATGCGTATCATAATTAACTAAAAGGTTCGTGCTCTTGTTGGAGATTGGAAAATCATTAACGTGCCTACAAAAAATGTTTATTAAATTTATTTTCATATGATTACAAACATTTCAAATTATACAGGGTTACAACTAATTAAAGAGGGATCTCGTAAACTATAATAAAAGATACAAAGACAGTTAAATTACAAAAGAGTTGTGCTATTTTGGCGCCTATCAAAATATTCAAAAAAATCATTTCTACCTCCATTCGTTTCTGAGCTATCTTCAAAAAACTGAAAATTCTAATTTACGAAAATCTCGAATATATTCCTTATTTATTAAAACAGAATCATGAAATTCGATATTTTTATGTTAAATTCCATGAGCAATCTAATAGAGTCCGAAGAAATAGGTTAGGAATGACAGTTTTGCAGATACGACTGTCAACTGTTTCTTTTCTTATGGACGCTGCCTTGGGCATTCATACCACGTGATACAAAAACAAAATCTGAATACGACCATACGACACACTTGTGCTTTTGTTTTAAAACAAAATATCAAGATACTACAAAAGATTTTGAGAAAAAAATTACCTAGTAGGCGGATGCGTGTAAACATTCAGAACTAAAATTATTGGTAAAATAATAAATTTGACTCAATTATGGTGCATATTGACATTTTTACATAAAAAAAATTACTTTTTAACAAAAATTCTTAGTAACCTAATATTTTGTTTCAAAACAAAAGCACAAATGTTCATATGGTCGTATTCAAAAATTATTTGTGCGTCACGTGCTATGAATATGTAAGGTAGCGTCCATAAGAAAAAAAGACAGTTGACAGTCGTAACTACGAAACTGTCAAACCAAACCTATTTCTTGGAGCTGCATTACGTTGTGCATCGACTTTAATGTAAAAACACCGAATTTTATGATTCTATCTTAAGAAATAAAGAAGATATTAGAGAATTTCGAAAATGAGAATTTTCAGTTTTTTTTAAGATATTTCAAAAACGAATGAAAATAGAAAAGATTTCTTTGCATATTTTTTTAGACCTCAAGATAGCGCAACTTTTTTATAATTTAACCATCTTTGCAGCTCTTATTGTTTACGAGGTCCCCATAGTGTTCCTTTAATTAGTTGTAACCCTGTATACAGTGATCGCCAAAAAGTCGGCATCAAATGGAAAAAATCTTTTTTTGATTTTTCAAGAAAAAAACTTTTTACGACAAGAATTTCTGCTTAACTGAAAACCTACTTAGCTCCTATCAGATATTGTGATTAAGAAGAAGTCGTACTGTCGTACCGAAGATGGCAGCTTAGCAGCCGAAATACGTATATAGTATAAAAAAAACCTTTTTTAACCCAATTTTATAGCAAACCCTCAGTGTTGTTAAAGATACATTTCTAATAGCATCTAGATACAGATACAAATACTTTCACAAATATGTATCTAGATGCAGATACCGATACTTTTTCCGGAAAATATCTAGATACAGATACAGATACAAAAAGAAATATCTGCAGTTTATCAAGATACTTGCAAGTATAAAATTCAATAACCTATGCAGTAGAGAAGGTACGGTATTATTTGCAATCCAAATCGACTTTTTTTTGTGAAAATTGACGAAGTTTTCGTATGAATATATAAATAATGTACTCATTAAAATCTGTAATAATTTTCACAATTTTTTTCAGCAGTATGTCTTTTTAGATAGAAAATTTATCTTTGTAATTAAGTTGATCAATAAGCTGATAAGTAATTACCTGGTTTTGTATGAAACCAAGTCAAGTCAACGTAAAATATAAAGTTATCAACAGAAATGACTCTACTTCCGTATCAGACAAGTTAAATGTCAAATGAATCTAGAATCCTTAGTTGCAACCTTGTTGTAGCTAAGAGAGCGTTCCCATAATCAAGAAAAGTTGATAAAATCAACAATGCAGTCTTTTCCTTTTGATTTTCTCCTTTTGTCAATTATTTTTCCCAATTTTTAAAATAATTTTCAAGTTTCTGAACTATCGAAACGCATTTTAAATAGAACAGTCATTTGACAAACTGGAAAACATAATTAACAAGAGGGGAAAATCAAAAGAAAGAGACTGTAAAATCGGAGGTTGCATTTCCGCCAAGGTCTGCTGTTTTTATGGAAGTTCAAAATGTATCTAAAATGTATCTTAGTATCTCAAATGCATAGACACACTGTAATCGTATCTAGATGCAGATACAGTTAAATTTTTTTAGTAGTATCTGAGATATGTATCTAGATACTCAAAAAGTATTCGGATACTGTATCTAGATACTTGCATCTAGATACTTAACAACACTGGTAACCCTATTCTGAAGCACCCTTACTAGTAGTATGAATTGTGTGTGGATTTTTTTGGTTTAATATTAAACCTATAATTTAACTGGATATGGATTTCTAAAATAAAATGATGACCTTAAATAGAACTGATATTTAAATTTTTTTTAGAAAATTGTGCAAATAAATGTTATTTAAAATGCATTTAATTACAACTGCGGTTAGGTTTAATGCTAACAGATAAGTTGATAAATTGCGGAGAACAGAACTGGAAATACACATTTGATGGAAAAACCGTGTTATATAAGTACTCATCGGTCTATGTGTCCTTTCTTTGTTTCGTCGGTCATTTACCTTGTACCCTTCTCGCGTATTATTTATTCAATAAAACTCATACTCGTATATTTCCTCATAATGCAGTAATCGCAGTAATATGTAATGTTCATCTGACGTCACATGTAGTGTTTTTAATAATAACCGAAACTTTGTGCAAAGTCACTTCAGTTCAGAAGTTCGAGGAAGCTTGTGATTCATTCTAATTCAGTACAGTAGTGACGATGCTGTTTAGTTAGGATGACCTTCATACATGCACTGTGCGACAATCGGTCTGCTGAATTACATAATTCGGATTCATTGACAAAAATCAGGAATGTTCGAATACGCACATTAAATTAGATATTGCGTCATATTACGTTGAAAAGTAACAAGTACTTATTTTTGTCATTAATACTATCTATGAAATAAGCACCTGCGAGAAATTGCCATGTATAATGTATTCCTTATTTTCAAAGCAGTTCGTTAAAAAATAATTAAAAACGAACTAAACGCTTCGAATACGTACCATACAGGGTGTCCCAAACTTCCCAAAAATGCCACTTTAAATTCATTTTATCAAGAAAAGGTCTTAACAAAAATTGTGTAGGTTTCCATTCCGCATAATCTAAAATTATTTTCAAATATACAGGTTGTTTATTTAATAAGTTACAAATCTAACTTATTATTTTTTAAATGGAACACTATATATTTTATTAGAGTTTCGGTTAGCCCTTGAAGAGAGAATAAAAATGATATAACATTATACTTAATTATTTTTAGTATTTACCGAGTTATTTTTAATTTTATGCAAAAATGGGTCATGTTTGATCGTCTGCCAAATTGTCAATTTTAATGATACGACAATCAACCTTGGACCAAAATATTTCTAAATCTCTCTACCTTTACAATATTCATCATTTTTATAAACCTAGCGACTATCAATAACACTACGATTCAGTTCGCGTATTGTAAAATTAGTCATTTTTTTTCAAGTGGAACACCCTGTATATTATAGTATATTTGTATAATGCTTTCTACGAGCTTTCCTACCATACCATATTTTAGGGTCTTAAGATTTATAACTCGTGAGTTATTATCACTCCTCTATAATCAACTTAAGGAACGTGCTGTAAAATATTTTCATTCGCCTCAGAATCATTTCAGATATTAATCCATACAATTTATCGTACTTTTAGTGATTTAAATAAAAATAAATAAATAAATTCAGGAACTGAACGATTTTTTCCAGGTAATTCCTGTCGTGTAAGAAAGAACATATTACGAATCGCTTGGATAATCGCTGGATAGAGCGTGGTAATACTTTGAAGTGATCTCCAGGGTTACCAGATTTGTCTCTCGACTTCTGTTATGGGGACATTAGTACACAAATGAAAAAAATGTTCTCTTATCACAATGTGTTTATAATCGTAAATACATATTTCGACAGCCACGTTACTATCTTCATTTCTATTGGAGATTCAATGAGAATATCCTCTGGCTCGTACCAACCAAAGAGTGTGCGTGTGTGGATGATTGAAAATGGCAGCATACCTGGTGAAATACACATAGAAAGATATAATCTAATATTAGTATGAAATAAATTTCAAAAAACTATTACTAAACTGCTTTCACCTTTACTATTCTTAGTTTATGTGGATATGTGAAGAAACAAGGGTAAAAATATGTACTTGGCACATGCAAAGAGAAGAAAACTCGTGTTTAGCAATATGGCAAACATTTTTTAAAATTTTTTTCAATAGATTAAATATTTATGATTTTTTAAACCTATTTGTGATTGGAGACATTATGCTTTTTCTTAATTAATTTGTAAAAAATGTTAAGATTCAATTTGTTTCTTTGATATCTAGCTTCAAAATGATTGAACTTTTTACTATGTAAATAAATCCTTTGCATTCGTTTTCATAGTGTAATTGGAATTGTTTAATGAAACTCGTTCAGTTCCTGTATTTATTCCATTTTTTTTATTGCGACCGATAAAACAATGATAAAGAAATTGTTAATTTGAACAAAAATAAGGTGTTTGGATAAATGTCTTGAATGATACAGCAGATAAAATATTTCTGAGACAAATAAAAATATTATACAGCACGTTTCTTAAGTTGAATATAGAGAAGTGAATAACTCACAAGTTCTCAATCTGAAGGTCATAAAATGTGAAATGGTTAGAAAGCTCGTAGAAAGCACTATCCAAATATACTATAATATACTGGGCGTTCCATTTGAAAAAGTGTGAAAAAGGTGAATCGTAGTGTTGTTGATAGTAGCTAGGTTTTTAAAAATGATGAATATTGTAAAAGTAGAGAGATTTAGAAATATTTTGGTCCAAGGTTAATTGTTGCATCATTAAAATTGACAATTTCCTAATGTTAACATGTTTAAACATTTTCTCTTTCCTGATTTCAGAAATATTAGATGTACAAATTATATTGATATTATCACGTGATTAGTGGAGAAAATCGTTCAATTGCTCTTATAAGTTATAAGCAATTAATATTGATAACTTGCCTATTAATAAATTAGATAATTCAGAAAACAGTAAGTCTTATGTCTAGGCAGTCGACCGAGCACAGTTGCTTGTATGGTTGCCTATACTGACGACCCCAAATAACATTTCTTTTTGTTACGAACTTGAGAGATTTTTTTACAATTCACTTAGATTATGCAATTCTCCCAATTTTTTGATATTATTTAAAACAATTTTTAATGTGAGAAAACAAATCGGTATTCAAATTTCCAACTTTTAAATCATGTGTGTGACGGTGTAGGTACGCTTGCTAATAGCATCAAAATCTGTCGTTTTTAAAAGTAGTTTATTGTTAAAATACACCAATAAATTATAAATAACATAAATTCTAACCAAGGTCGTAAACTAAATTCCAAAAAAAAAAAAAAAACATCTTAAATATACATACAAATAGGTGCGTACAATCGTAATCAAAAGTAATGTCTCCCCAATAAAATTTTAAGTTGCTATGAAAGAGGTAAACAAAAACGCGCAAAACAATGAATTTAATTTTATGTTGTCATTTCGTGTTTGTTTATTAGCTTGCTTTGTTTACTTGCGTGCTCGTTGGCTTGTTTGCCCACCAACACGTATTACAGAAAGCATTAAGCCGTAATTTTACATTTGCAGGAGAGACATTAAGGCCCAGTTCTACAAATGCGGCTCAACTTTGAGCCGAGGCTTAAATCCTTCACAACAATTGTTGAAATAATCGTTGCTAAGGGTTTAAGCTTCAGCTCAAAGTTGAACCGCATTTGTAATAATCACAAAGCAACACAAAACCTGTGGCTGTAATCCAAATAAATAGTGAGAAAACCCCTCGACCACATTAATTCACTGAAAGCGAATACGTATTTCGGTAACGAAGTTACCATCTTCAGCGCTAAACTGATATTAAACTTTAAAACAACAAATAAACTAAACTAGACTAGCCGCACTCCCCCCCTCACTTTCTTTGTACCGTATTATGCATGCAAAGCAAACCGGGATTCTTCGAAAATCTAAAGGTCGAAGAGGCAAGAAGCGGTCGGCCCGGACTTCTCAAAATTCATTAATCTATTCCTATTTTTGTGAATCTCCAAGCTTTCGAAAGAATCTAGGTTTGTTTTGTTATTAATTTGTTTGATTAAATCTATTTTATTTACCGAATGATTGTTTTCAAGCATGTGTAAGGCAACACTGGATTTATCAAAGCGTTTGTATTTTAAATGAGCCAAGTGTTCTTTGAATCTAATTTTTAAGGATCTTTTTGTTTGCCCTACATAAATTTGATCACAATTTTTACAACTAATTTTATATATACCTGATTTATCCTCCGAATCTACTTTATCTTTTGGATTTCCCAGCAACGATTTTAAGCTGTTATTGTTGGTGTAAACTATTCTTAAACCTAATTTTTTAAAAATTGTATTCAACCCTTTAGTATATTGAGGATAAAACGGCATTTTTACAATTTTCTTATAATCTACCTCACCTATTTTGTCAGATTTTAGTGTGGTTATTTTATTAATCTCTAATTTTTGTTTTTGTTTTCTAATAATGTTATAGATTACATCGGATTGGTAACCATTGTACGTGGCGATTTTAATAATTTCTTGAAGTTCTTTACTATAATTAACAGTTGATAAAGGGAATGTCAGCATCCTATGCACTAAGAAATTTAACAAACTTTTGACATTTTGTTAGAACCGCGTGTAAAATTCAAATTTCCGAAAACAAAATTCAGTCCTCCCCCAAAAAAAACAAGATAAAAATTTGAAAATCATTAAAACACTTAGAGAAAAAGATTGTTTTTATCTCAAGGCGGACAAAGGCAATACTGTGGTCATTTTAGATAAAGAAGATTATTTCGACAGAGTAAATGGCATGCTTAATCAAGGTCAATACCAGAAAGTTAAAAAAGATCCTTTACCTAAAATGATTACGGAGACCAAAAAAACCATGTTAGACTGCAGTAAAGCGATTACGAACGCTTTACGTTACAAATTAACAACATCTAACCCAATAATCCCTAGATTGTATTGTTTACCAAAAATACACAAACCAGGTAACAGCATGAGACCCATTGTATCCTGTATAAATTCACCGACTTCTTCATTATCGAGGTGGTTAAGTGATAAATTTAATAACCTTCCAGTTAAATTACCCGATTTTTCTGTTAAAAATTCATTAGAATTTATTGAAAAATTAAAAAATCTAGAAATAAAACCAAACGAAATTTTAGTATCCTTCGATGTCACTTCGCTATTTCCTAGTATACCTGTAAAAACCACCTTAGATTACCTGAAAGAACTTTTATCAAAGAATAGCTTCGATAAGGAGGAAGTGGATGAATTAATAAAACTCACTAGTTTATGCATGAATCAAAATTTCTTTAAATTTAACAACGAGTTTTACCAACAATTGGAAGGGGCAGCCATGGGAAATAGCTTGTCACCGTTTATGGCAAATCTGTTTATGGGTAAATTTGAAACGGAACTTAAAGCCTCTTTAGATTATTTCCCTAAAATCTGGGTGAGATACGTCGATGATATATTTTGTGTTTTTGACCAAAGTAAATGTTCAATAGAGGAATTCCTTAAAAGTTTAAACTCTAAATTCACCACCATCAAATTTACCTATGAAATTGAAACTAACAATAAACTACCCTTTTTAGACACATTAGTAACTAGAAATAGTAATAAATTAGAATTTAACGTTTATAGGAAATCTACTAATGTTAATAGATTCATTCCCGCGGATTCAAATCATTGCAAACAATATAAATTAGCGGCCTTAAATTTCTTAGTGCATAGGATGCTGACATTCCCTTTATCAACTGTTAATTATAGTAAAGAACTTCAAGAAATTATTAAAATCGCCACGTACAATGGTTACCAATCCGATGTAATCTATAACATTATTAGAAAACAAAAACAAAAATTAGAGATTAATAAAATAACCACACTAAAATCTGACAAAATAGGTGAGGTAGATTATAAGAAAATTGTAAAAATGCCGTTTTATCCTCAATATACTAAAGGGTTGAATACAATTTTTAAAAAATTAGGTTTAAGAATAGTTTACACCAACAATAACAGCTTAAAATCGTTGCTGGGAAATCCAAAAGATAAAGTAGATTCGGAGGATAAATCAGGTATATATAAAATTAGTTGTAAAAATTGTGATCAAATTTATGTAGGGCAAACAAAAAGATCCTTAAAAATTAGATTCAAAGAACACTTGGCTCATTTAAAATACAAACGCTTTGATAAATCCAGTGTTGCCTTACACATGCTTGAAAACAATCATTCGGTAAATAAAATAGATTTAATCAAACAAATTAATAACAAAACAAATCTAGATTCTTTCGAAAGCTTGGAGATTCACAAAAATAGGAATAGATTAATGAATTTTGAGAAGTCCGGGCCGACCGCTTCTTGCCTCTTCGACCTTTAGATTTTCGAAGAATCCCGGTTTGCTTTGCATGCATAATACGGTACAAAGAAAGTGAGGGGGGGAGTGCGGCTAGTCTAGTTTAGTTTATTTGTTGTTTTAAAGTTTAATATCAGTTTAGCGCTGAAGATGGTAACTTCGTTACCGAAATACGTATTCGCTTTCAGTGAATTAATGTGGTCGAGGGGTTTTCTCACTATTTATTCGCATTTGTAAAACTGGACCTAACTTAAAAGCGTAACTGTACAACCAATTTTTAATTTTTTTTGTATAATTGGATATATGATTCTATTTAAACGTTTCTTCATACAGCATCCAACGCTTGTTTTAAATCGTGTATTATATCTTCAACATCCTCTAAGCCCACAGATATTCGAACCAAGTTCTCGGTTATATTTAATACCTTCTTTAATTCTGTGGGAATACCCTCACTTACCATAGTGAATCTACGAACAAATATTAGTATTATGATGTTATACCATTACTTGATGGTTGTACTAAGAAAATTGATACTCACGGTCTTATAACTAGTGTTTCAGGTCCTCCCAAGCTTCCGCAGTGCAGTATCATCTTAAGGGACCCAATGAATTTCAAAGTATCTTCACGACTGCCATTAATATATAAAGAAACCAGGCCGCTATGTCCTGATGCTTGTTTCTTAAACAATTCATGCTGCGGATGTGAAGGAAGACCTTAAAATTGATTAGCAATTGAAGACCATAACTTCAAAAGCGTCTAAGTGCCAAAAAATAAAAAAAATTGATATTTTGACAACAAATGGGTCTTTGGGCAAAGCCCAATGTCATGTAAAAGGACCTATGTACCTACGCCTAAATAAAAAGTGTAATAAATGAATCACAGTTGGTGATATCTGTACGTGGGTTTAAGATTCAGTAAATCAGTTTTTTCTTAATAACTTCTAAACATATTTTTGGCACTTAGACCCTTTTGAAGTTATGGTCTTCAATTGTATAATTAAACTAGGGTTCTGGTTTCAAATTTTAGTAAGGCAGTTAAGCGTTAGGCACAAGAAGGGATATTAGTGTACGGTAAAAAGTCTTCGTTTTAGAACCAAAGCTGCGTATTTCTATAATTAATGCTAATTAATAATGATTTAATTTTAATAAATTTTCTTTGGATTAATCATGATCTGCGGATATATTCTTGATAATAATATTTTCCTGTTTCTTGTTTTTCTCAGTAAAGTAAAGTCTGAAGTTCATTGCATAATCGATCGATCGTCTTTTAACTTTTTTTGTAGAACAGTAACTGTAAAGTCCAACTTCTTGTTTTTTTTTTGTCATCTTATCTTATCTTATTTTATATATTCTTTTAATCATTATAAAGAATAAAACTGAGAAATCAGTATTAAAAAAAGTTCCTCTTCTTGTATCACTCATCCGTGGACATGCTATACATACATATATAAGTGATGATTACCTGGATGCAAAACTTTCTTGACACGAGGATGTGCTTCTAAAAATTTTGCCACTACAATAGAATTTTTATGGTGTTGTCTCATGCGTATAGCCAGTGTCTTCACTCCTCTTGTTACCAACGCAGAGTCAAATGGGGACGGTATATTCCCCATACCTAAAAACAATACAAACGAATTAAGGGAGGCGCAAACCAAAGTGAAAACGCGCGCGGTGGTGGATTTGTATGTTCTTTTTACAACCCTACCGCTATCGCGCCATTTCCGCTGTTGTTTGCACATCGTTTTAGCGAAAAAAATCCGCTTAGTTCGTGGACAGTCATGAGATGAAGATGTAAAAGTGAATTTTAGTTCGGTTTGAGTCATGCCAAATAGTTTTTCACAAAGAAAACGCAGCTGTTTAGTCTTACGATAAATTTGATGCCCAAATGAAAAAAAGAAAAAAAAAAGAACAGGTCAACAAAGGTTTAAATTCAAAATTTTTGTTTACAATTTAAAAATAAAATGAAACCAAACTTTTGTTTTCTTTCATATACACATCTTGGAGAAGAAAAATGGCGAGTTGCGCCAAACACTTAAGCCGAACGTAAATATAAGTACTGCTCATAATGTAACGTTTGAGGTTACACAATATTAAAACCACATCTGTAAAACGGCGCTTAAAATTAAACTGACTTTAAGTGTTTGGTACAGTTGGCCGTACGCCAATTTTTTTTCTTCAAGTTTTAGTTTTCTCATGGTTACTGAGTTTCCTATGTCACTACTTCGTTTAATCCTTCTGTACATACAAGTATCTTGTTTCTCGAAAATTGATGACTATCAATATATATATTTTTTTTACATTTTTTGTGTGTATTTTATTTTTATTTACATAATGATATCTTAAGCAATGAGTAATGACGCAATTTCTTACAAGTGAAGTGCAAATGAATGTGAAATGAAGTTCAAGTTTCTTTGTACTTTGTATCATAGTAAGATAATATTTAATGAAACAGTTATTAAACATATATTATTACGACATTGTCAAATTATTTTAAGAATTATCTGAATACATGTTTTAAACTGGCATTGCAATAAGCAATAACTGATGTAATCGGCGACAAATTTATTTTGTTTAAAATAATTAAGAATATACGAATTTGTGATTCATAATTAATAATTGATCATTGTTTAAACAATAGAAATAATTTAATTGTCTTGAATATCATTATGTTTAGAGTCGGTGCTCAATTCACAAATTTGATTCAGAATGTGATTTAGATCTTTCTAATATTCCAGCAGAAACAGTAAGTCGGGTCATAGAAGAAAAACGAATAGTGTTGAACTCGTCGAAATAATTTTCTTAAGCTCGCGAACATTACCGAACTCGGCAAGTCTCGTTTGGGAAGCTTCTTCTCTTGCTCAAAAAAATATCACTTTCGTCACTCGTTCAACCATACACTATTAAATATCAGAGTTGACCACAAAGGGTCGCAATCAATAAGGTACAGCTTTGAAGGCACCATTGGAAAGTTGAATTAATTATGATTTTTCATTTAATAAGAGTGGAGGAAACATGAATTATTTACTTAAAAAAAAAATCATAACTTCTGTAGTCTTTATCGGAAATCAACGAACTTCAGCTCGTTTGAAACGGAATTTTAAGTTGATCGGTCGTCACCCTCATTAGGACATTCAGTATATACATATATGTTGTTAGAATCTTGATAATTAAGGTAATTTAAACAACAATATAAATTAACGAGTTTAACCCGAAGGCTTCCGCGGCCGTCGTCCGTTGTTGAATTCCTGGCTTCCGGTTGGAACCGCGTCTCTCCTCGGATTTTTTTTCTACTGCCAACGTTTCGTTCTCCATTGCAGAAGAACTTCCTCAGGGCTGTTACTGCTGGTGGTGGTCTTGCTGCTGCTTGAGACGCAGTTCCAACCGGAAGCCAGGAATTCAACAACATAAATTTATTGATTAAAGAGAACGCATGGGCGGCTCTACAAAACCTGATTCAGAAATGTTTGTTCTAATGTACTGGCGTCCCCGGTTCGTTGATATCGTAAGAACGGGGAAGCACCGAGACGACGTCACACAGTGTTTCCAAAGTTGAAAAACGTGCGAAAAATGAGAATTTTCAACTTTCTCACAGCAAGCTGAAATTTTATTACAATAATGTCTATAGTATGTATTACATGGAGTATAATTATTACTTATCAAATATGTCATGTTTCTTCACAATTGCTTTTTGAATTTGTAAAAAAAAACGAGAATTTAAAACCCACGAAGTTTGCCCGAAAAACTCTTTACTTACTCTTTTAGCTTTGATTTACTGAAATTCAACGTATAATTTAAATGTTTCGCCACGCATAAAAGCCATACTAATAATACTCCTTTCTGAGAGTTCCGCTTCACTATAAACAGCAATATAATTATGAAGTATACAAGATTATGCATTTAAACTTGAATTAAAACATCCGTATTAATGTTTTCTAAGTATCCATGCTTTAATTTCTTGCCAATATCTGCCGGTTAGTAAATTCTGTTCAATAATATACCGGATGAATTTTTAAATTTTAGTACGAGTCAACGAAATATTTCGAGAAGTACCTACGCATTGCATAAAAAATGTTTTTACGTAAATTCTTAGTATTTTCGAAGGGGACACAAATCTCATCAAAATTAACCCCCTCAATCCCCGCCGATGTGAGGGCGGGGGTAATTTTGAAATTTTAGATCGAACTATTATGTTTTTGCATATTCGTAATCTACAGGAAAAAACGGTTTTGAAATATTTGAATTCATAAAAAATATGAATTCCTATTTACAATTTAAATATGTTTAATATAATTCTCTTCGCAGTAATAATGTCAAATCTTTACCTAATCTGCTTCCCGGATTACGTTAAGAAAAGATAATGTTAATCTTATGTAAGTAATTCAAAATTTTATAAGATTAAATGTTCTGCAGAACTCACAAATGAGCTTAATTACTTGCACAGAATTCCAATTATCCTGCTTAATCAGTAATTATACCTAATAATATTTTTACTCGAATTCGCAATTTTCTTCGTATTCTGTTTACCTGATATGCATATAAAATTGAAGAAATATACAATTCCTATCAGTTTACCACACAAATTTGTAAGGTGTGTTTGTGATTTGGAAAATCTTGTGCGAAATGTCTGAGAGAAAGATTACTCGGCTAGTGCTTCATAATACTATAAGGGAGCATGCCCAAAAAAGTGTAGAAGAGAAGAAAAACAGTGTTATTGCTTTTTTAACACAAACATTTTCTCTCGAGGAGGACGAGAACGTAGTTGAAACATTAAAACACTTTATTCGAACCAATTTCTTTGCACCTTATTTCTACCGCTGGCAAGCAAGTGATATAAACCGAACGAACGAAAGAAACGTTTATAAAGAAGTATAGTGAGTGGTTATCCCAGGAAATTACCTTTCCTGAAATAGTACGCCATCACCAATCAGGTCCCAGTACTTCTCAAACTGGCAGAAGACATAAAATCTTTGAAGAGTGTTCCGAATCTTCTAAGAGGAAGAAAACTGAAGAGATACGGAAAAATTATTCAGTTGCAGAATTATCATTTGCTGCTGCTATGAAACTTCGGGAGGTAAGACGTAGATCTTCAAGTTTAGTATCTGAAATTACATCAGGAAAGAAAAAAGCAAAGAAGCCAGATATTCAACATGAACCACTGTCTTCAGAAGAAGGTCTTTCTGTATTGATCGGTTTAAATTTAAACACCCATCAGTATAATGGATTACGAAGCGTTGCTCGGCAGAAGAATTGTGATTTGTATCCACCATATAAGCAAGTCCTGGCAGCTAAAAAAACTTTTTATCCGGAAAATGTTAGCATTACCGAAGTTGAATGCGAAGTTCAATTGCAAGCTCTGCTAAATAAGACAACAGATAGCATACTTAGATCAGTGGAAGCAACATTAGACGATCAAACTCAGTGCACTCTTTACTGTAAGTGGGGATTCGATGGTGCATCAGGATTTTCATCATATAAGCAAAAATTTTCGGAGAAAACGTCAGATGAAAGTATTTTTGTTACTTCCCTAGTTCCTTTAAGATTAATTGAGAACAGTAAGCAAACATTGCTATGGAAAAATCCCAAACCATCATCTACAAGATTTTGCAGACCTATCAGATTGCAATGGATTCACGAGACAGACCTTATTTCCAAAGAAGAAGAATTACACATTAAAACTCAAATTGACAATTTGGAGCCATATATTACCAGTACCAACAACGTTTCTGTAACCTACACTCTCATGTTAACAATGGTAGATGGAAAAATTTGTAATGCGCTGGCTGATGCTTCTGGTATGCGGTGCTATGTATGCCGATGCACAATTTCCGAAACAAATAATCTCGATTTGGTTAGGAATAAGCCAGAAAGCCAAGAAATGTACGGGTTTTGGGTTATCTGTTTTACACGCATACATTAGATTCTTCGAATGTTTACTTCATATATCATACAGGTTGGACATCAAATCTTGGAAGATACCGAAGGCTTTGAGTGCTGCAGTACACAGCCGAAAAAAAGAAATTCAAGATAAGTTTCGTGAACGGATGGGTTTAATTGTGGACGTTCCTAAACCTGGTTACGGAACAAGTAATGATGGAAACACAGCTAGGCGATTTTTTGCAAACCCGAAGATTTCTGCTGAAATAACACAAATCGACGAAAGTTTAATAAGAAGATTTGCTATTATTTTAAAAGTAATTAATAGCAGAAGTGAAATCAAAGTAGAAAAATTTGAAAAATTCTGTTTCGATACCGCTGAGAAATACGTGTCCCTGTATGGCTGGTACTACATGCCTATTTCGGTACATAAAATTTTAATCCACGGAACTTCCGTAATAAGCCATGCTTGCGTTCCTATCGGAGAATTATCTGAAGAGGCGCAAGAAGCACGAAACAAAGATATTCGACGATATAGGGAACATCATACTCGAAAGGTTTCCAGAATAAAAACGAATGAAGATTTATTTCATCGATTGATTTTAACTTCGGATCCCTATCTGAGCACTTTAGGTTTAAGAGATGTAAAAAAAACGTACATCCGATCCGGAAGTTAACCAATTATTGTATGTCAGTGCCGAAGATGAAAGTTATGTATCCGAAAATGAATCTATAGAACAAGAAACGTCAGAATTTGATGATTCCGATGAAGAAGCGTAATACTTCCGTTCTTCGCATCATATATGTAATAGCGATAAGCATTATTATAGGTGTACCGTTAGGTTTTAAGTACTTTAAATAAATTTGTAATAATGTACATTGCTACACAAATTGACTGGTACTGAATTTTTTTACCTAATACACATTCCTTTTCGAAACTAATACTACTAAAATGCGGATCTAAAACATCAACATTTTAATATATAAATTCTTCTTCTTTATTGCAAGATGTGCATGTTTCCAAATTTTGACCACCGAAAACTATACGGTTACAGAGATATTCATTTTTCGCACGAATATTGGATTTGGAAACACTGTGCGTCAGGGCAGTCAACTTTTCCGATGTAAGTTACCAACTATTGCATCAATTGAACTCTAACAATATGTATTTACCTACACTACTAACTATCCTTTGAAATATCTGCAGTTTAGTTGGTCCTATCCACCCTATACATAAACAGCAAAAATGGCATATTGCTCGATCAAGCTATATCTTAATTTGCGTGTCTATTTCTAGTGCTGACAAATGCATTAATAAATTTTAACAGTTAAGTAATTGGTTATGGGTTATGGGACACGTGGGAAATAGGATTAAATGAAGACCTGATAGAAGAAATGAAATAAGTACTTACGCAATCGCAAACGCCATAATTTTTCATAAAGCTCCTTGTTCCGCGTGACAATTGATCCCATAATAACATCGCAGTGTCCGCTTATGTACTTCGTTAAAGAATATATACATAAATCCGCTCCTAAATCAAGGGGTCGTAGAAAGTATGGTGTCATGATGGTGTTATCAACCGCCAACAAAATGTCGTTATGTTTCGCCAGTTTTGCGACAGCAGCTATGTCCGTAATTTTAAACGTAGGATTTGACGGAGTTTCCAAAAAAATCAGCTGAAAATTGTTGGGTTGGTTATAAACAGACTTTGGACTCCTCCTGAATCACCATCTTTACGCAAGACGAGAGTGTCCAAAGTTTGATTATTTAGGGCTACTCTGTATTCAATTGATATGGTCGGTGTTGTTAAGTATCTAGATGCAAGTATCTAGATACAGTATCTAAATACTTCTTGAGTATCTAGATACATATCTCAGATACTACTAAAAAAATGTAACTGTATCTGCATCTAGATACAATTACAGTGTATCTATTCATTTGAGATACTAAGATACATTTTAGATACATTTTGAACTTCCATAAAAACAGCAGACCTTGGCGGAAATGCAACCTCCTATTTTACATTGTCTTTCTTTTGATTTTCCCCTCTTGTTAATTATGTTTTCCAGTTTGTCAAATGACTGTTCTATTTAAAATGCGATTTGATAGTTCAGAAACTTGAAATTTATTTTAAAAATTGCGAAAGATAATTGACAAAAGGATAAAATCAAAAGGAAAAGACTGTATTGTTGATTTTATCAATTTTTCTTGATTATGGGAACGCTCTCTTAGCTACAACAAGGTTGCAACTAAGGATGCTAGATTCATTTGATATTTAACTTGTCTGATACGGAAGTAGAGTCATTTCTGTTGATAACTTTATGTTTTACGTTGACTTGACTTGGTTTCATACAAAACCAGGTAATTACTTATCAGCTTATTGATCAACTTAATTACAAAGATAAATTTTCTATTTAAAAAGACATACTGCTGAAAAAAATTGTGAAAATTATCACAGATTTTAGTGTGTACATTATTCGCATATTCATATGAAAACTTCGTCAATTTTCACAAAAAAAAAGTCGATTTGGATCGCAAATAATACCGTACCTCCACTACTGCATAGGTTATTGAATTTTACACTTCAAGTATCTTGATAAATTGCAGATACTTTTTTTTTGTATCTGTATCTGTATCTAGATATTTTCCGGAAACGTATCTGTATCTGCATCAAATACATATGTGTAAAAGTATCTGCATCTGTATCTAGATACTATTAGAAAAGTATCTTTAAAAACACTGGATATGGTCTTCAGTAATTGAAGAAAACTTGTTCCAATTTCATAACATTTCACGTCGATTGCCGACCGCAAATTGAAGAGAGATGCATATTAACTCGAGATTGCACTTGAAACGGATTGCAATTATGCAAGGTCACTTGATACATATTAAGTTCATGTCAATGTTACAGAATAGACCCCTAGGGTGTGACTCTAAAAATTGAACAACTTACCTTGGTATTCGGTTTAATGGCGCTTTCTACATTTTTCAGCTTGGTCGAATCGACTACGGTAATTTCAAGTCCTGAGTTCTTTCCAATTATATGTAACACATTAAAATTTCCGCCGTACATGTCATCACAGGTGATAATGTGATCTCCAACGGTTAAAGTACCCAATAAAGTCGTTAAAGATGCAAGACCAGAAGAAAAACATAAACAGTAATCCGCCCCTTCGAGACTACCCAAACATGTTTCTAGAACATCTCTAGTTGGATTGCCGCTTCTTCCATATATATATTTCTAGAAAGAAAAGTGTGGAATCTGGTACTGTAGTCTTTTATTAGATTACCTGATATTTTTCTGGATCTTTCTGGACAAATGTTGCAGACGTTACAATCGGAGGTATCAGAGCTAAACAATTCCATTGATCCGCTTTTTGCCCGGCGTGAACCGAAATTGTACCAAATGCCTTTGGTAGAGGTAAATATCCTTCATTATTTGACATTTCGTCTTCTTAATGCGGCACGGTTCTCTCACAGTTAGGTACTTAAATATTTCGATCTTTTCTGTGATCAACAAAGCGGAATGTTTGGTTTCTGTGGACGCGACAGCAACAACTCGTCTGCGCTTGATAAACCCATAACATTTAAATTATATGTATATATACCAGCTGGCTTATCTAATTTTTTTCTGATAACACGGTATTGCGCTTATTAAAATATTTATTTTTATTTTTTAATTAAAGACTAGTTTTATTTGATTTAATTGTGTTAGTGATTGAAATTGAAATTTGTGCTTGAAATTGAAAATTGGCCTGTCTATAAAAAATAGGCATACATGTCCGAACAGGCAAAAGCCATTTTTAGCATCTATAGAAATATTGTTTTCTAAACTACAGGAAGTTACTATTAAACAATGATTGAGCAGAAATCAATAATAACCCCGATAACCGATAACACTGGACTGCTGCATTTTCACAAGTTCACGATGAGTTAGTGATTGTAGGGTGAAATTTAGAACCAAATTTCGACGGCAGTTCTTTGAGTAAATGACCTCAGATATGAAATCACGTATTTACATATGATGTAAAAATAAACTCATTTAAAGAAATGAGCGAATCCTAAGCAACGACAACTCTTACATCATCTTACATCACACTAATGAAGTCATAATATAAGAACCATTAAAGACGAGTTCGTGTAATCAGGGTTGAAAACAAAACTGTTTTTTTTTTGTTTTAAACAGTTTTTTTTTAAACATGTTTAAAATTGACCCTAAATTAAACATGTTTTAAACAAAAAAAAAACAGCTGTTTAAAACAACTTTTAAATGTTTAAATCGCCTTTACAGCTTACATAAAAAGATTTATATTATTATTATTATTTGATGTTTATGTAAAAAGAAGAATTTATTAAAATTCGATCTCTAATTAAAAGAAAGATGAAAAGTTTGTAATGTTAGATTATGTACCCTTTTAAAAATAATGTATGTACTTTGACAATAATTTAAATCATTTAAGGCAGAACTTGATTTATTTAGGATCTACGGTCGCGGTGTTTTAAATGATTTTCAAAGAAAGTATGAAGTATTTGGTATCAATATATTGAGAAAAACATTCCCAATAAAAACTAAAATCAAATACAATCCAAAGAAATATTTTTTCTTCAAATTACTTGATCGCATTAGAACTAAAATACATGACTCGTGGCTTGCAATACTGGAAAACAAAAATTTCAAATATGTAAAAACATGTAGGATGTTCCATTTAAAATAACAAAGTTGATATTACTTCCGGCGAAACCAAAAGTCCAATAGGTATATGTCTATATAATTTCAAATTAAATTTTTGTTTAATTCATCGATTTCAAATTTTAAACAAACCTTAAAATTCTAGAAGGGCGAATATACGGCCTTGGGACACACGATAGAAATTCAATGAAGACAAATGAAACGATAACGTTATAAATAGTTTAAACAGCGACATCCTACGATCACTTTTTGACCTAACACTGCATTATCATTGACAAATTCAAGCCCGTTTGCTACATAATAACTCATCCCGTAGCCCATAGTATGAACAGGGAAGCGGAGGACCCAGTATGTTTCAAAACTTAATGTAATAATAAAAGGTTAAATATTGAAAAGGTATTTTAAAATTGTACAATATAAGTATTATTCTAGTGATCAGTAATAATTAATGAATTGATTATAATCAGTCTAATGCAATTTAAATTTAGTTCAAATCAGACCTACAGTGTAGTCATCACGTCATCAGCTCAGCCACGCATTGTCTACAATTATTAAAACAATTGATATGAGAACAAAGTATAGTTTAAAGTTAATCTGTCAGTGAAATACAGACCATAAACAATTAACTTCTGGTTACACAGTATTATACGTTGCAAAAATAAAACACATATCAAAAGTGGTCTTTTTTAGCTTAAAACTAAAAAAATTAACTTAAAACATTAACAAGAAAACATGTTTAAAACTTAAAAATAAAGCACTTATATCAAAAGAGTTCTTTTTTAGCTTAAAATTACAAAAAGAGAATTTAAAACATTAGCCAAAAAAAAAACATGTTTAAAACGTTTTGTTTAAAACAGATGGTATGTTTTTAATTCGGTGTTTAAAACACTATGTTTTAAACAGTTTGTTTTAAACTTTCCAACCCTGCGTGTAATACTACATACAAGTGTACCTATTTTTCCCTGCACAATACAAATCACAAATCGCTGGGTTTAAAATCTGGAAACTGAAGCCATTTTATCATCAGGTAACCAAATAAGTTCATGTGGATTTTGAATAAAAAAAAAAAACGATTTCTGAACTGCCCATGTCTCATGAATAAGGAAGTTGTGGTAACGTTTCCCTAGCACTTTTTTTGGCCAAATGCCAAAAATCCCTCCACAGAGGGATCATCCCTCTCATCTGGCAGCACTGCGAATGACTTCGGCACCGCCGGCTTTCCAGCAGTGGAACGGGGTGGGTGTAATCAGTGGCATAATTAAAGTCCATGGGGCCCCGGTGTAAAATATTCATTAGGGGCCCTCACTAAAGCATAAAGAAGCTAGGATAATCATATCATTTACTCCACTTAGTTTTAAATATGGGGAAAGATTATTCAATATACTCCTCGCCCACCTCTATGCACTTTTCTACCCTGTATCTAAATGTCCTATTACGTTTCCTAAAAGGTTCCAATTTCTATTTTACTAATTACCTTTCGTATTATTTCTTCTGAAATTTCTAAACTTGTACCAAAGTTCTTATTTTCGTACACTTTTTGCTTCACATATTCCCAAAAATAATAAAAGGACACAGACTAATCTTGGTCCAATCCATCTTCCAGAGGAATGAGCATCAAGCTCATTTAAGTTTGTGGGACATCTGTAAAGATTCGAATATTCAGTACGTAGAGATACAATGTTTTATAAAATTAAGTCGCGATTAAACAATATTAGAACACGTACTAGGTGAAAATAAAAAAAAAAATTAAAAATTAATTAAATTAAATTAAAAAAAAAAAAATGACGGTTGGCAGTAGAACGAAGTCAATCCTGCAGAAGTGCAATTTTGGCACTTAATTATGCACTCGATTAGGGATTTTCCACGCATAGAAAATGCTGTCGAAACAGAGGAAAAAGTGCTTAAAAAGAGCGGGAGCTGACCTAATTGCGCGTTCCTGTTGAAATTTATTTTTATAATTAATTTCGTTTTAGTCAGTCAGTTCCCTCAGTTTGTAATTAATTTCGCGAATGAAGAAATAACTCTTCGCGGTGCGTCCTTTTTTGTTTTGTAATCAATTTAAACGTAACGATTTTTTTTTTAATTAGTTTAATTTAAATTCTGTTTCAGGAAGGTTTCCAGCTGGCGCTGGTGAACAAAAAAAAATCATTATTGCGCATAAAGAAAACTGTTATCTAATAAAGGCTAATTTGTTATGTACTGAATATTCGTCCCCTTCTCTCCAAACCATTTTTTTAAATTTATTGCTTCATTGGTACTTATTTTTTAAAAAAATCTTGACTTAGTTTTTTGTTTGTAAATTTTGTAAACCTTATACACATTAAAATTAATAACTCACCTTTTTTGTAAACTAAATTTTTCGTTTTGCTAATACAGTTTAGTTTTATATTTAAACATTTAGTATTCTCCGACGTAAAGTATTTTTTTGGTTGAAGTCCAAGGGGACTACTAACAAAGAAAATCGAGATCCAAATTTGTACGGTGTGTTAAAAGAATTGGGGGACAAAATCTGCACTTGTTTACACATCCATCCTACAGAAAATAAATGTTTTCCGTAGTCACATCCTCCAGTGATGGTAAAACAAAATTTTCTAACATTTAAAAATACATGTTTGAATTGATTCAAAAATAAAATGTGCTTTTTGATAAAGTAAACAATCCATTTGGCGAAACGTCAAACTTTTCTTTATCATACAAACTCTGTATTATTTTAGCAAAGTAATTAAATAATGAATAAATAAACATCGACTTTATTTCTGTTGGCGGAGTCCATTTTGTGGAAATGGATAATTCGCCGGGGGACCCAAACTCTTGGGGGCATCGTACCGAACTGCCCTGTGATTGTTACGCCACTTGGTGTAACGAAATCCAAAATATTTACAATCAAATGGGAATCAAAAAGTCACGGATGACAGAACCAGTTTCCGATCAGCGAAGTCTAAGTTCAGACAAGCTGAGATAAACCACGGAAAGCGGTTCGCAGACATTTACTACGTGTCGGTAACCTTTGATCGCACAAATACGCAGAAACCACACGTGCATCTTAAGCTAAGACACTATACCCCTTTTAGGCACGATTTCTTCACCTACGAATAAATTTATCTTCAAGGGTAGTATGCTCGGAAACTATTATCGATACAATGGTTTCCAAGGCAGATAAATTTATCAGGAGGTGAAGAAATCGGGCATCAGCCATTTCAGTAATATTCGCCAAAAACAACAAAAGGCGGCAAGTAGATCACAAAGACGGTGTGCATTTGTTTTTATGATAAACAATTTTTTGCATTTGTTTTTATGATAAACAGTTTTCTGTTGAAATTGTAAATCATGCCCATAAACGTCACTTTGATATTGTCATGGTGAACGTGGAGATCCACCGTGTCGCGGATGGCATGCGGGGTTGTACGGGTACGTAGGTAGAGCTTGTTAAAACGATTGGATTTATTAAGTTCAGGATAAAATAAATGCTTAGAGGGGTTCGGGATTCTGACAGTTCGTGTTTCCGTTCGTCCTTGTATGGGCTGAACGTACTCCGGAGCTGTTGTAGTAGCTGGGCGGCCTTGGATTAATCGGTTTGGCTTCTCAATGGTTTCTTGGGGAGCTCGCTTATCTTGTTTGTTGAGACGGGGCTGATGGCGTCGGCGCGGCGTTGGGGTCCAGGGCATCGACGACGACCTTCGTGGGAGCGAGAACGCCTCTTGTTATGAATCGGTACTAGCGTCTTAGTGAACGACTGTCTTCTCAAATTCGCTCCAGCCCGGTTTGTTTACAAAACTTTGCTTAAATACTTGACCTGGCCACTAATTATTACTGTTTGCATAACTTTGCCTACTTGACTTGTCCACTAATTATTTATTACTCGGGTTTGCGCGCTCCCATTTCGCAGTCCGCGCGATGCTTTCTGCTGAGGTCTGAGTTTTGGAATACGATTACACACTCACTTATACATAATACTGAAATAGAATACCAGGGGATGCCCTGGACCCCAACGCCGCGCCGACGCCATCAGCCCCGTTCACTAAGACGCTAGTACCGATTCATAACAAGAGGCGCTCTCGCTCCCACGAAGGTCGTCGTCGATGAACGACGACCTTCGTGAGAGCGCCTCTTGTTATGAATCGGTACTAGCGTCTTAGTGAACGACTGTCTTCTCAAATTCGCTCCAGCCCGGTTTGTTTACAAAACTTTGCTTAAATACTTGACCTGGCCACTAATTATTACTGTTTGCATAACTTTGCCTACTTGACTTGTCCACTAATTATTTATTACTCGGGTTTGCGCGCTCCCATTTCGCAGTCCGCGCGATGCTTTCTACTGAGGTCTGAGTTTTGGAATACGATTACACACTCACTTATACATAATACTGAAATAGAATACCAGGGGATGCCCTGGACCCCAACGCCGCGCCGACGCCATCAGCCCCGTTCACTAAGACGCTAGTACCGATTCATAACAAGAGGCGCTCTCGCTCCCACGAAGGTCGTCGTCGATGAACGACGACCTTCGTGAGAGCGCCTCTTGTTATGAATCGGTACTAGCGTCTTAGTGAACGACTGTCTTCTCAAATTCGCTCCAGCCCGGTTTGTTTACAAAACTTTGCTTAAATACTTGACCTGGCCACTAATTATTACTGTTTGCATAACTTTGCCTACTTGACTTGTCCACTAATTATTTATTAGTCGGGTTTGCGCGCTCCCATTTCGCAGTCCGCGCGATGCTTTCTGCTGAGGTCTGAGTTTTGGAATACGATTACACACTCACTTATACATAATACTGAAATAGAATACACTTTATAAACAAGTGCAAAAATATATATAATTTTGCTTATTCATTAGTTTTGTCCAAAAACCAGTTGCATAATTTCGCCTTTATGGGAGCAGTCAACAAACACTTGCAATTCCAAAAGAAATTCTAAAAAGACTAAAAAATAATATGTAAACTGCACACTAGTATATTTTTAGTATTAAATTGAAGTTTGTTTTTGTCACTCCTGACGAAGCTATAAATCTATAGCGAAACGTTGAGTGTTTTCCCTTCATAATTCTGTACGGTTCGAGATTTAAAGGACTTTGTACTTAGTATTAAAAATAAAACAAATTGTATGTTTTTGCATATTTTGTTTTTATGGTAAACTTTTGACAAGAAATATTTCTTTACGATCCAATAGTTAATGAATGAATGAATGAATGAATGAATGAATGAATGGATGATGGAATATACACCTTTAATTAACGGAAAGTGAAAATAATTAAATTAAAATTAAATAGCGACATTTAATTTGTTACTGATTTAAAATGTCTTGTATTTCCTGAAGGGTCTTCCCTCTTGTTTCGGGTATGAAGAACCGTACGAAAAGAGTGCCCAGCACCATAATTATCGTGAACAGGTAAAACGTGATGTGTCCACCGAAATACGTGTTCATCAGGGGAAAACTAAACGTAACTATAAAGACACATATCCAATTAGTCATGACGGCCAGTCCGCTGGCGACGCCTTTTATTTCCGGTGCAAATAACTCGCTCAAGATCATCCAGGGTACGGGGCCGAACCCCAAGGAAAAAGACATAATAAATATCATCATGCTGGCCAAGGGTAAAACGCCCAGGCCAGGAAAATTAACGTTGTAGTATTTTAGGTGGAAGTATAATCCCAAAGCGGCTGTACAACAGGCCATGCCAATTGAAGATAAACTTAGGAAGAAACGGCGGCCAGCTCTTTCGATGAGTACGATGGATACGTATGCAAAAATTAATTGCACGATGCCTACAATAATCGAGGCAATTTCTGGTTGTAGACTGCTCCCTGCCGATTGAAAAATGGTTGCGGTATAAAAAATAACGGCGTTAATTCCGCTGAACTGTTGTAAAACCATCACACCAATTCCTGCTATCAACGCCTTTTTATTCCCTTTAGACGAAACCAGATCTTTCAATCCCACCTTCTTCGCGCCGGCTGTATCGATGGCTTTTTGAATTGCCGCTATTTCATCATCGATTACGTATTGGCTGCCTCTGAAATACTTCAAACTGCTTTTTGCATCTTTCTTTCTGTCGGTCTTCATTAAGTACACGGGAGTTTCTGGCATGAAATAGAAACACACGGCGAAAATAATTGGGAACGCCGCCAAGAAAACGGAAAGGGTTTTCCAGTAGACCAGAGCGCCGATAATATACGTCAGTAGGATTCCGGTGCAGATGAACATTTGGAAAAACGAACCCAGTGCCCCTCTTATGGAAGCCTCCGCCATTTCTCCTACGTACATTGGGGCGCAGACACACATTGCACCAGTTGCCAATCCGGCGAAGAATCTCGCCGCGTACAACATTCCTGGATTGCTGGCGTAGATGATCAAAATCCAGTTGATCATGTATGGCACCGAAAGAGAAAGAAGGGTGACTTTTCTTCCAAATTTATCCGCTAAATAGCCACCTGGTATGGCTGATATTAGGGCACCCAGTGCTAACATTGAACCTACGGCTCCTCCTTGGCTATCCGTTAGATAAAACGTCGAGTCTGTTGTCGTAACGTTCTCTTGCGTAACGTTGCCGCTTGTGTTTGTCACATTCTGTACCACTAGTTGTGGTAGAACTGGTGACGTCCATGCAAGAACTGATCCGGCGCATAATGCTCCTAGAGATACTGAAAACAAATTACATTAATTAATCATTGAAAGAAAGTACCGTGGACAAACGTGCTCAAGTTAGAGCTGTTTGGATCTAAAAGAAGGGTTGATGCAGCGTTTCCCAAACTGTGGGGTGCGCCACCCCTAGGGTGGTCTTCAAAGAGGAGCGCAGCAAAATAAATGAAAAATTTATCATATTATTTTTTTTTAACATATAAAATAGCGACATCTTACTATCGCTTTTTGACCTAACATTGCAGTAGGATAGACAAATTGAAGCGGGATTTGCTCCTAATGAGTCCCCCATGCAAGGCGGCCATGCTTGCTGTCAAAGCATAATGAAAGATTTTAGAAAAATTTTGTGCAAATCGTTTTTGATTGCAGTGAGAACCTCGAGCAGCCTCTGGACAGCTGTTTCAGCCCTGCTTGGGGCTTCTTCAGCAGAAACGTAGCTCGACATTCCCACTGCAGACCAAAAACGACTTGCCCAATTTATTCGCAATTGCGATGTAAGAATGATGAACATATAAAATAGCGACATCTTACTATCGCTTTTTGACCTAACATTGCAGTAGGATAGACAAATTGAAGCGGGATTTGCTCCTAATGAGTCCCCCATGCAAGGCGATCTGCTGAAGAAGCCCCAAGCAGGGCTGAAACAGCTGTCCAGAGGCTGCTCGAGGTTCTCACTGCAATCAAAAACGATTTGCACAAAATTTTTCTAAAATCTTTCATTATGCTTTGACAGCAAGCATGGCCGCCTTGCATGGGGGACTCATTAGGAGCAAATCCCGCTTCATTTTGTCTATCCTACTGCAATGTTAGGTCAAAAAGCGATAGTAAGATGTCGCTATTTTATATGTTCATCATTCTTACATCGCATTTGCGAATAAATTGGGCAAGTCGTTTTTGGTCTGCAGTGGGAATGTCGAGCTACGTTTCTGCTGAAGAAGCCCCAAGCAGGGCTGAAACAGCTGTCCAGAGGCTGCTCGAGGTTCTCACTGCAATCAAAAACGATTTGCACAAAATTTTTCTAAAATTATTTTTTTTATAAGAGATTATTATTTTTTGTACTTCGAACTGTATACTTCATATTTTTTTTTACAAATTCTCAGTTTCATTTCCTTGCTATTACTAAACGTCAAATGGGAAGTTACTATTTTTAACGTCAAAAATTTTTTTTGTCTAAAAACAAAAATTAAAGCTTGGCGAGTTTGCAACACTGTAACCATCTAACTAATCAGGGTTGCCACCAGATTGGGCGAAATTCCGCCATTTTGATTACATTTTAGACATATTTGGCGCTTAAAAATCTTATTTGGCGCCTGATTTGGGCTGTTTTTGTCGTCTTTACATGACGACAAATACACTGCGATCGTAAATGGTTGAACGTGCCGCTTCATACAAAAATTTAATTTGGATGTAATTTTAACCTAAAAATTGTGTAACATTAATCATAAATCGAGACGCAAAGAACGTTACTTACTTGTAAAAACAAAGTCAACTGAATAATAGTTTTCAAAAATACTTATTTACTGATTTCAAATGATTTCAACTGCAAATTGTAGAAAACTCAAACATAAACAAACCATACACGAACGCTACTGCTTGCCAGCCGATCTGGAGCATTCAAAAACGCGAAAATTCCCTAGGCGGAAAGTAGTTTTGATCACCTTTGGGTATTTACTTTCTCAAGGACGCTCAATCATTTACGACCACAGTGTATAAAATGCGATCAATAATGACTGTCCTTGCCGCTACTTTAGGTGCTTTCTTTCGCTTAAAAATTTGAATCGTGTTTAGAATAGTTTGAACTTGAATTTCGTAGTTGTTGCAACAAAACACCTGACTTGAATTTTTTATTGACAGTTCATTTGTAAATAACCATAATTCAATCCAAACAAGTTTTAAAAATAGAGAGATTCAAGGAAAAGAATGGGCGCGTTCAGCGACTGAGTTGCTTACTCAGCAATTGATTGTGATTGGCTCACATGAAGGTAATAGCCAATCACAAACGACTGCTGAGTAAGCAACGCATCCGCTGAACGCGCCCAATGTCTGTTTTTGAATCAAAACACGTTTGGATCACGATTTTGTAAGCGAAATAAAGCACCTTTTAATTTAATTTACAAATATGCAGTAGTATTATATGACCAGAATACTTCGTGCGTCGATATCTTTTGTTTTTTGTTTATTTCACATTTAGTTCTGCTTTTCATTTTTTTTTTGTTTTAAGAATCGCCGTTTTTCATTTAATTATTTTTTTATCCTTGTTCTCTTTAATGTTTTTCGCATTTTTTTTTTCTCTTTTAACCGAATCGGGTTTGCATATTTTATTGACTCCTTTTTACAATTCTCTTCTATTTCGTGTGAGTTTGCTTTTATTTGCAAGAACTTTCGTCAATTTTCATTTTTTTTTGTTCATCGTAGTAGTAGTAGTAGTAGTAGTCTTTCTTTTAATTCATTGTATGCAGTCATATTTCTCTTTTATTTATTTTTATGAAATTGATTTTCCACATTTTGTTGATTGACGCTTGTTTACAATTCTTTTTATCTTTTGTTTTCTACTAAATTTTTTTTTTAATTTTGGGTCTGGAGATTCATTTGGTTTTTGTTCATCTTAGCCGACAATTTTCTTTCATATTTTTTTTTCTGTGCTTTCGTACTATGTATATGTATATTTTTCTTTTGCCTTTCTTATAGAATTTTCGGATTTTATCGACGTTTGTTTATAATTCTTCGTCATCGTTTTTCATTTGTTTTGCGTCTCAGTTGTGACCTTTTTTTGTTTTGCGCATTGTATTTGTTACTTTTTTCTTTTTTCTTATCGTATTACTGTTTTTTGTTACTGTTTTCCATATCTCTCTTGTTTCTGATTTTTTTTTGGGTTTCATTTGTTTTCTTTTTGTTATTGTTCTAATTTTTGATATCCTAAATCGGCGATTTTTTTTTTTGCTTTTTTTGTCTTTGACTTTAGAAAAAATCAGCTCCTTTTGGCTACATTTTGTCAATCAGTTGGCGATATTGCCTGCAAAAATCTGGCAACCCTGCAACTAATCGCTAATCAGCCGTAAATGAAGTGGACTACTTCAGTAACCAAAAACAGCTGTTGTATGTACATAGAAGGAAGAAAGAAAAAGAAAAAAACAAACGACAGTTCACTAACTGGTTTTGTTAATTCTGTTGATTTAGTGGTGACATCTTCGCCAACCCTAAAAATCACCGTTTTTCTTTTTCATAACTTCGTTTTAGCAATTTCCAGAAGCAGCAAGAAGCGAATAAATAACGAATGACGTCCGATTCCGGTTCCTTTTTGTACAAAAAAAAAAAAACGATAAAACGTTTTCTTCTTTTCTTTTTCTTTATCGATCGGATTTTTATTTTTTTTTAATGTAACTGTAATGTGCAAAAACAAATGCCGATCGAGAAATGATTTTTGTACTAAAATGTGTCTTTTTCAAATTAAAAATTCACTTGTTTGTGAATTTTACGAAAAGGTATGTAAAAATAAATAACTGTATTTTTTTTATTACAAGGAATTTTTTTAAATATCTTCGTCGTCCGGATTTTACAGTTGGTTCCACTAGTGACTACAGCACGTATTGAACTGTCAAAATTCCACAGTTCTCCTTTTAAAACCACTTTTCCTGCTTTGGAATTGGAGATTTGGACAATTGGGTATTTGGTGGGGATTGCTCTCATTGGCTTTCGACGTTCACTTGACGGACGAGTAATTGGTCATCGTTGATCATGTGATCATTGAAAACCAATAGCAATCTTCCAAGCAGGAAAAGCTTTATGAATCGCAGATCTAACTGCAAATTAAAAAGTTTTTTTTTTTTATTTTCTCCGTGTTACCGTGGTAATAGTTACTTACTTACTATAAACACCCTGTATACGTGTAGGTCAGAGCTAAGTTAGGTCTGAATGTGAAATAATTCTTTCCAAAAGTTAGAAGGGGGTATTAAAACAGGGCAAGAAAAAAATACATATAGGAAAATCGAATCGAATCATTGACGACCAAAATTTATTGCTCCCGACCGTACAATGTAAATATTCCCAAGTTCAGTTTCAAAAAAAAACCAGTCAATGCTATGCAGGATATGCAAACAAGCTTCAATAAAACAAATGTGCTGTTACTGTCAGTTATGAAATATAATGTGAGTCTCAAATATTCAAAAAATACTATGAAAATATTTGATCAGCATCAGTCTTCATGTTCGCGGTTCTTCGGGGCGGGGGGGGGGGCGTGAATCATAATACAGCTCAAAAGGGGGTCGCGAAACCAAAAAGTTTGGGAAACGCTGGGTTGATCTATATCTGATTTCTTCTCAGTGCTTTGGGAATTTTTTTTAGGAAACTTGATACATCTTACAACCTGAAATTTGTACTGAGGGTGCCATATTTCGTCCAGAAAGTAATAGGACAATGTGAAAGTATATTTAAGTAATTAACTGTTTTATGTTGCTGCTACAACTATTTTCGTAGCAGCAAGTTTTGGTTGCTGTATTCAACAGTTTTCTTTTTTTCATCGATTTTGATCAATCATCGTGTTTAACCACCAATATATTCCGAATCGGCCAAAAACATGCTATTTAGTCAAAATTGATACATGAGATTATACAGCGTGTCTATAAACCTATGTCTTTAATTGAAATCACAAGTAGTGATTAAGAAAAGAAGCAAAATTTGTCATACAAGTATTGGTCAGATAGCAATAATAACGCAGATAAAAATTATTTTACTTTTTCATAGAAATTGTTTGGGGGTCGCTGAATGCAGCTTAAATGTTCCGGCAGAGCTTGGTTTTCCACTATTCTCCGACGTTCGAGGACATAAAGCGTCACAAAAATGCAGACCATGACCTAATGCACAGATATTGTACTTAAGGCAGGTCAAGTATCGTGTTTTTTGTTAATTTTAAAAGCAGATAAATTTTGTAACTAGGTATGTTCTTAATAGTTTAAAATATTCTGTGCGTGTTGCATTAATTAATGATTAGTTTTGTGCTAATCCGTACATTAACAGTTAAATTTAAAAAAAATCAATCTAAAGGCGTTCGAAAAAGAGGAAATTCTTACATCATATTAATTTGTAAATTGCCAATTTATAATGTTGATTACTAAAGTTATTATATTTGTACGGTAAAAATAAATTTGTTTCTTTATTAAAACTTCGAATAAAACCCGAAATAAATGTCTGCACTAGGCGAGAGTTTTTTATGTCTTTATTGGTTTAAGCCGACGCAGAAATTCAGGTTCGATATTATCCTTATAAAAAAAACATGTGTTTTGTGTTGGAATGTAAACAATTAATAAAATAGTTCGATTGAGAGCTAGCGAAGTTATTCAATCACTTATTTTGAACCCATAGATTATTGTGTGTACAGGCAATCTAATTTATTTAAATTTTTCATCTTATCATACTCCAATTCTTGCTTTCCGTTTTTACAATAGGAATAGTTTCTGCTCTTGCAATACTTATTCTGCAGCTATTAGTGCTATAATTAAAAAATAATTTCACGCATTTTCAGTCACGCAGTTACAAAACTAGCGTACGAAGATGTTTAATTACTTCAGCAAAAATCTAACGAAGATTAGGTACTCGTTTTTAACATAATTGTTATTGTCTATTACAAAGAGGTGCGTAAACAAACGTTCTTACTTATCATCGCATGTTGAAAATACAAATAAACGTGCCCAAGTCCGCAAGTCGAATTCATATTCGTATACAATAAGACCTTGACCGAGTTTTTCTAAACGTAAATAAAAAGTTTTATTGCGGTTTATTGCTTTCACCGGAATAAATTGCTGAAACAAGTCGTAAACCAAGCAGAGGTTTCAAAACAAAGGGACTGCGCTCGCTTGTGATAGGTCAGTTTTTCATTTTTGGGCAAAAAATTTCAGATTTGGAGAATTAATCTCTTACGTAACGAAGAACTTACAGTTTCTTATTCTAAGGCCTTTGACACAGTTAACCACGAAATGTTGTCTCATATTTTGCACCATGTAGGTTTCAGTAAATCAGCGAACGAACTAATCTCTAGCTATTTACGTAATAGGAACCAACAAGTTATATTAAATGGAAATATCTCTAGTTCATTAACCCTAACATCTCGCGTCCCACAAGGCTCTATCATAGGACCTTTATTATTCACAATATATACTTTCAATTTAAAAAGTTGTCTGAAATTTTGTAAAATTCATTACTATGCAGATGACGCCCAAATTTATTATTCGTTCACTTCTGAGAAAGCAATTTCTGCAAATGATCATATTAATATTGACTTGGAAAGCCTTGCGAAAGTTTCTAAAGATCACTGCCTGCAGTTAAACCCAAAAAAAACTGTGGGGATTTTATTTGGGAGGCGATTTTGTCGGAGACAAAATGAGAATTGTTTATCTCTTTCTATTAACAATGAACCGATTACTTTCACCAGTCATGTTAGGAATTTGGGACTCATAACTGATGATGAACTAAGATTTAACAAACATATTGAGCAATGTGTAAAAAAAGCTTTTGGTAGTTTGAAACTGCTTTACAGCAGCAAAACAATTCTAAATAAAAAGTTAAAAATTCTCTTGTGTGATTCTTTGGTGCTTTCAAAATTTTTATTTGCTAATGTTGTGTACGGTCCATGTTTAAATGCTGATGCTCTTAAACGTATTCAACGTGTACAAAACTCTTGTGTCAGATTTATTTGTGGATTGCGGGGACGAGACCACGTTAGCCAACATTTGAATGAAATTGGTTATCTGAACATGTCAAATCGATTAAAACTACACCTGAATTCTTTTTATTTAAATATAGTACATGCTAAGACTCCACCTTATTTATACAATAAAATAAGTTTTAGAACAGACGTTCATAACATCAACATCAGACATAAACACGTAATTACTCCTCCATCACATAAAACAACTTTATTTGAACGATCCTTTACGTTCAACATTTCATCATACTATAATACATTACCAAATAATTTTAAGGATCTTAATACATTACAGTTCAAGTCCAAATATAAAGCATTTCTGCTCGATTTACAGAGACAGAGGTCATAGCCGAAAATGTCTAAGAATGTCTGAGAATGTCTGAATTGTGACTTTTTTCTTTTCTTTTTTTGTTTTTTTTTAAGTTATTTATTGTCTGATTAATTTATTTATTGTCTGTCCTGGTCCGGTGAGGAGCTGGCATTGATTTGATCGATTGCGTTGGTTGCTTTGTTGATCATAATTGTAATAATTTACATAAAAGTGCTAGTTATTTTTTAATGTTACTTATTACGTGTGCCCCAACTTTCTATTTACATTATATGGTTTTCGTTTAAGGTTGAGTGGAAGAGCAATCGATTGATTTTTTCAATCTGATTGAACTCCGCCTTTTACTCCTATTTTTAATGTACGCACAAACTTATTATACCTACGTATAAAATTGTAAAAATAGGGTAATAAAGACAATTATTATTATTATTATTATTATTATTTAAAGACAGAGGTTTTGAGATACGCTGTATTTTAGACTTTAACCAAAAAAAAACTTGGTTGTTACGTACATTGACGGAAGATACAACATATTACATACTATTTTTGCGAGATTTTCGATAAGTTTTTATCTGCTTTCATTACTAAAAATATTTAAGATAAACGCTATAATCTTAATTGGGAACTGATTTTATTTTTATAAAGTAATTCCTCTGATAACTTTCAAGTGCTCTTTCTGCATGTTATTTTACTTCTTCCTGATTTTCAATATTTCAAAAAATTTTTGTGTTTTCAATCACACCGCATTTTTGAAAACCACGAAATCTATTTTTTGAGTTATAATATGCAGACGTAAAATCTTACCACAAACTGCAGCGATGTATTGGGTCAACTTTCTGCTGGGTACATTCTTCTCTTGGGGAACAGTTTCCTCTGGCCTAACATCATTGTTATCCAGCATAGGATTTTGAGTATCTGTCATGATTTTATGTTTCCCGTTTTTTTTCTCAACTTCACACTTTAATTCACATTAAGTCACTACCGTGCTATCGTTTGATGCAAGGATCGATTAGACTCATATAAATAACGTATTGAAAAACGTACTGCAGTAAGAAATGAAATCACTTCAAGTACCATTAGATAAAAAGGACGTATTACTTGTATACTAAGTAAATACATGAACATGTAGCAATCGTTACAAAGAAATTATTCTTTAAAGAAGCTGAGCTACCTACCTACATGTTTAGCCAAGTAGAATATGAAAGGTATTTAAAATCCTAAGATTATTATGATAATTTGTTATCTTCAATAACTTTTAATGAAATTACATGATGCTGTAGAAACGTAAATTACAATATACAGGGTTACAACTAATTAAAGGGCCACTACGAGTATCTCGTAAACTATAAAAGATACAAAGATGGTTAAATTATAGAAAAGTTGCGCTATCTTGGGGTGTAAGAAAAATATGCAAAAAAGTCTTTTCTATTTTCATTCGCTTTTGAAATGTCCTAAAAAAACTGAGAATTCTCATTTTCGAAAATCTCTAATATCTTCTTTATTTCTTAAGATAGGATCATAAAATTCGGTGTTTTTATATTAAATTCGACGGACAGCTTAATGCAGTTCGAAGAAATAGGTTAGGTTTGACAGTTTCGTAGATACGACTGTCAACTGTTTCTTTTCTTCTGGACGCTACCTTAGATATTCATAGCACGTGAGGCAGAAATAATTTTTGAATACGACCATATGAACATTTTTTTGAAACAAAATGTTAGGTTACTAAGAATTTTTATTAAAACGTATTTTTTTTATGTAAAAATGTAAATAAGTGCCATAATTGAGTAATATTTATTTTAATAATAATTTTAGTTCTGAATGTTTACACGCATCCGCCTACTAGATTTTTTTTCAAAATCTCTTGTGGTATATTGGTATTTTGTTTTAAAACAAAAGCACAAATGTGTCGTATGGTCGCATTCAGATTTTGTTTTCGTATCACGTGGTATGAATACCCAAGGCAGCGTCAATAAGAAAAAAGACAGTTGACACTCGTATCTGCGAAACTGTCATTTCTAACCTATTTCTTCGGACTCTATTAGATTGCTCATCGAATTTAACATAAAAATATCGAATTTCATGATTCTATTTTAATAAATGAGGAAGATATTCGAGATTTTCGAAAATTAGAATTTTACGTTTTTTTAAAATATTTCAGAAACGAGTGGAGGTAGAAAAGATCTTTTCGAATATTTTGATAGGCTCCAAAATATTGCAACTTTTTTGTACTTTAACTATCTTTGTATCTCTTATAGTTTTTTAATTAGTTGTAACCCTGTATATAAAAAAAAAATTTTATCAACACTTGTCTTGTGGTGCGAACTTTTTGGCGACCACCGTACATTTCCTGACTATCTGCAAGAGATAATTTTATTTCATTTATTGAAATTTCAATACGAAATCCGTTCATGTTAAATATTCACAAACACCATCTTGTAGGTAGACAATAGGGTGACATTAAGAAGTTATCTAAGGAGGTTTTAAGGTTAAGAGGAGTAAATAAAACAACGCGATTGAATATAATGTATATATTACAAAACTATATCAATAGAGTATTTACATTATGACTAGGATAAAATACTTCATAGTTTTTCAGTAAATCATCTTTGGTTGTCGATTGAGTAATTCGATTTCAGATCGTTGTTCTTTACGAGAGAAAAAAAAGATTAGATTATGAAATCTAATTAATTGTACACGCGTCATTAAAAAAAAATACCTACGCTTACCAGATTTTATAAATAAATTCAATATAACACGTGATGTGAAACTTTTTGCGTTTAAACATTTTTTTTTTCTTGCATATTACAATTATTTTAGCATCCGTTTTATCTTATATATTTTCGTCCTGAAGTTTTGATTAGGTAATAATTCAGATAGTACGAACTTCTTCACGTTCAGTAAATTTTTCGATTGCCTTGTATATTATTATTAGGGAAATTTGTGCAAGTTGACCACGAGCAGTTGAGATTTAAATTTTATTTAATAATATTTCTTGGTGCGCTATACTTTGAACAGATTTGTGTTCAACTGTAGTTGCCCAACTGATACATGTTTTTTTTTTCTTGTTTATCAAACACGAAACACACCTTTGTTAATCATAATTAATCAAAAATCGTTAGGTATATACTTTTGATAGGTACCAATGGTGAAAGCTGGTTTATACACTTGTACTTATAGGGAAGAAGTAAACTCCTGGGTATTTTGGGAATGTTTTGGTCTAAAGATGATTGATGATGATGATGAAAATTGACAATTTGAGAGTCGTTCGAATATAACCCCTTTTTCTGCATGAAATGCAAAATAATTCGGTAAATATTAAAAATATAATGTTGTCGTCTCTTCAAGAGCTAACCGAAACTGCAATAAAATATATAGTGTTCCATTTAAAAAAATAATAAGTTAGGTTTGTAACTTATTAAATGAACAACCTGTATATTTGAAAACAATTTTAAATTATGTGGAATGGAAATCTATACAACTTTTTAAAAGAACGTACATGAAAGGGCCTTTTTGGAATTTTTGGGAGAGGTTTGGAACACCCTGTACATTCATGGTGCGCCTTAGATTTATCCGGGAGTTTTGTTTCTGCTTCCGAAAAGTCTGACAGAATGGACAGCGACACGTCGAACACAAAAATGTTAAACTGACTGCATAGTCTAGAAAAATGATCGAGTTCGCAAATTTTGTTTTATTTACTTCTTTTCTTGAAAAATGACTCAAAACGATTCAAAACTTTTATACCTTTCGAATGATCAAATTTATACCTCGAGTGATTCGATTCTCAAGGTTTATCTTAGTCCAGCTGCATTCAAAGTTTCAAAAGCCATATTAACTATGCGTCCAAGAACAGTTGAAATTAGTGTTATCCTTGAAAACAAAAATGTTTGATGTTGAATGGCGAATGCCGACCTTTGCGGTGGTGCATATTCATATACTCACACTGTATATTCATCTCTTTTATTAATAATTTTACAAAAACATGTTTCAAATGAAAGTTGCGTCTGGGCATTATGTCATGTCGCTGTTTTAAATGGAACACCCTATATATTTTTATATTTTCGGATTGGGGATTGAATTTGAGTGTGATTTCAAGTACCACACGTAAGATCTATTCTAATCCTTTCTGGCGTTATTCAACTTTTTTTTTTTAAAAAAAAAGTATCGCCGTTGCAGCATAAATGTGGACCATTATTGATGGTTTCACAGTATTACTCAGTTATTTATGGGAATAGAAGAAAACTGTTTTCGCGACCCAACGCTACTTTTTCGAGAGAAAATCAGTGGAGAAAACAAAAGTCTCGATTCGTTCGGGGAATACCGGCCGTAAACGATTTTTTCCGAAAAATTATTTTCCACGATATCTCAGTTGTTTGACGAGATATTTTGAAGATTCAAAAACTATTTTATTCAAGAATTGACGTAGATTTCACTGACGTTATCATCTTTTGTAGAAATTGCACCCAGTTCTGCGAAACGGACTTTCTTATTTTAAATGGAAACCCTAGTCATTTGGAATTGAGGTTATTTTCCAATTCTAAACAACTTTTCGTGATTAAACAAGGCCTAACGTGTTTTCTACATTTTTTGGGTTTTGTTTTTGATCGCAGTAGCCCACGGTTTGTAATGCAAAAGGTTTTAAAACCAGAAACTGTCTGTTTGTATATAAAATGTAAAAATATAGGGTGTATACCATTAAAAAAAAACGAAATGGCATAACGCCCAGACCAAACAGAACGCTCTGTATATAACAAACTAATTTTAAAATACGTTTCACATGAGACGAAGTAACTTTTATTTGAAACATTCTTTTTTTGTAAAATAAGTAACTAGAGAGGTATGAAGGAACCCGCCTTAAGTGGAACATCCTGTACATGTGATTCGACTGGATTTAGCAGACAGCGGAAGGAAGAAAGCTTACGCACGTTGAATAATTTCGCTAAAGTAAAATTATGATGAGTGTACAGTTCTATATTTTCCTTCCAACTCGATCGCGTACGAGGACCCGCATCGCCTAACTCAGGGATGCCTACTAGCGGGGAAGTGTACCCCCACCACGCTAAACATTACAACTGCGACCGTTGTATTTATTAAGGCTGAGTTAAGTGAGCGGTCAAATTGCACAGAATCGTCAAGTCAACGGTCAGACCAAACCCTCTGACCAATCAGCAATTGAGAAAAGTCTGACCACTTCGACCGTTCACTTACCGCAGCCTAAGAGCCAAACTACATGGGCGGGTTTTCCGCGGCGTTTCTCCGAAATAAACAAGAGCGGGGGTAGCGCTTTCGAAACGCCCAAGAGCATCGCTGGACTCTACCTAGTGACCCCTGAGTCATCTGTGTAATAACAATTATTGGGAGTAGGGAGTGTATTTTTGTCGTAAATTTTGGTATGGTATATCTTAATGAGTAAAACATTAGCGAGAGTAACTTTTTTGATTGCGACAACTTTCGCGTATCCGTTAATAAAATCTGAAATAATTTCACAAGTACTGGCCTCGTCTCAACAAACTTTAAATTCATTAAAATATTTGGTGTACAGCGTTACAACTAATTAAAGGGCCACCATGGGGATCTCGTAAACTGTAAGAGACACAAAGATGGTTAAATTACAAAAAAAAGTTGCGCTACTTTGGAGCCGCCTATCAAAATATTTAAAAAAATCTTTTCTACCTCCACTCGTTTCTGAAATATCTTCAAAAAACTGAAAATTCTAATATAAGGAATATCTTCCTTATTTATTAAAATAGAATCATGAAATTCGATACTTTTATGTTAAATTCGATGAGCAATCTAATAGAGTCCAAAGAAATAGGTTCGGAATGACAGTTTCGCAGATACGACTGTCAACTGTCTTTTATCGTATGCACGCTGCTTTGGGTATTCATACCACGTGATACAAAAACAAAATCTGAATGCGACCATATGATACACTTATGCTTTTGTTTTAAAACAAAATATCAAGATACCACAAGAGATTTTGAAAAAAAATCTAGTAGGCGGATGCGTGTAAACATTCAGAACTAAAATTATTATTAAAATAAATATTACTCAATTATGGTACTTATTTACATTTTTACATAAAAAAATAACTTTTTAACAAAAATTCTTAGTAACCTAACATTTTGTTTCAAAACAAAAGCATAAATGTTCAAATGGTCGTATTCAAAAATTATTTCTGCCTCACGTGCTGTGAATATCTAAGGTAGCGTCCGTACGAAAAGAAACAGTTGACAGTCGTATCTACGAAACTGTCAAACTTAACCTATTTCTTCGAACTGCATTAGGTTGTCCGTCGAATTTAATGTAAAAACACCGAATTTTATGATCCTATCTTAAAAAATAAAGAGGATATTCGAGATTTCCGAAAATGAGAATTTTCAGTTTTTTGAAGATATTTCAAAAACGAATGAGAATAGAAAAGATCTTTTGCGTATTTTTTTAGACCTCAAGATGGCGCAACTTTTCTATAATTTAACCATCTTTGTATCTCTTATAGTTTACGAGATCCCCACAATGGCCCTTTCATTAGTTGTAACCCTGTATAAAATACTGTACAATGTTACTAACAATCGCTCGTCTCCAAACGAGCGTTGTACACGGCAAAAGAATTTATTTAATAGTCACCTATTTATAGAGCAAGTGTCAAGGAGGAATGAATCCCGTCGTACCATGAACTCGCATGTGCCTATTCAAATTTCCACTCTGCGAAAACCTGAGCAGGCACAGCTTGCATTCGTAAGGCTTCTCGCCGCTGTGTATCCTAAGGTGTTTTGTTAGTGTGCTGCTATCCGAGAAAGCTTTCTTGCATAATCGACAACGGTAGGGACGCTCACCGGAATGCGTCCTCATATGCGTGGTCACCGAAGATGACTGGCTGAACCTTCGGTCGCACACCGGACAACGAAACGGTTTTTCACCGCTGTGCGTTCTCACGTGCGCCGTCAAGTTGGCGGCCTGCGAAAACGATTTGTTGCAGTCTATACAGCGATAGGGCTTTTCGCCGGAATGCGTACGGAGGTGTGTTTTCAAAGTACTAGGTCTTGCGTAACTTTTTCCTGAAGACAAAGAAAAAAACTATTTTATAAGGAAAATAAAATAATAGCGGAAAAGAAAGGGATAAGCTCTATTTAATCTCTTTCAAGTAAAACTTTTTAAAAGAAAATTTTGACTCAACTCAGATATATATATCTTTAATGTACATGAGACGTCACGACCCTACTGTCAGACATCTCAATTTTCGCCGCATTTAACGTGACAATAGGCGTGCTCTTTTTGCCACAAATCTCATCTCAACTCAGATAAAAGTCATTTCCGTTGGCATGAACAAGTAAGTATGATCTCCCACCTTGTCACTCCTGCACTCCTATTGGTTGCCAGGTTGAAATACACATTCAAACTTACTTGTTCGCGTGAACGGAAATGACGTTTATCTGAGTTGAAGTGAGTTTTGCGGTAAATTAATTACTTTTTGTATACACATCTTACCACATATTCTACAAACGTTTGGTTTCTGACAATCCTCTTCCATAAGTCCCATGCTGTGACGTCTCCTGGGAGAAGTGAACGAAACGGGCACTGTTTTGTAAGTGGAGATGACGGGGGCTTCTTGGGGTGGCCTAAAATCGGCCGTAAACGAATACGTCGTTCCACCATACGGCGGGCTCAACAATCCTTGAGTCTGATAGGTGACTGGTGAAACTTGCGGCGTGGCGTTCCATTGAACCTAAAAATTGAAAGCAAGAAGAAAATAGAAGGAGAAGCAAGCAAATACATAAATAATTCGTTTACAAAATTAGTATCAGTCGATTGAATTGTGGTCGGTTTCTAAATAACACGGGAGAGCCTAAGACTGAATTGCATAAAAGACTCGCCGCCAGTTTCAACAAAAATTATTTTAACCATTGATTAATTTAACAGCGTGATTAAAGCTTGCGATTGGTTAGGTGAGACGATACTTTTACTGTGTGCAAATATTTAAACCTCCAATATATCACCATGAATGGCAAAGATTCAACTCATATGTTTTCAACATAAGTGTAATAGTTTTCGAGAAAAATGCAGTGGCAGATTTTCACTAAACCGTTTGAGAACTGCTGGCATAGCTAAAAGTGGAACGCGGGCGCCTCTTCAATTACGACCCGCAGCCGAAGTAGGCCTGGGTCGGTGCCTTACTGGATCTCGAGGAGGATTCACGTAACTCAGCGCGCCGCTCCGATCAGCTGGTCCGTCAAAACGTTTACAATTTAAATTAACTTCACTACAAGTAATTACAAGTTTAAGTGTTAAATTAAAATCTAGTGCAATTCAAGAAGCTGCGGTTTGGAATTGCCGAACAAATTAAAAGCAAATTATAACTTCTCATTTCATATTATTTTTAAAAGACTTATAAATATTTTACATTTACTTTATTTCCAAGGACCGTAAGTGGTAATACTTTCATAGCTAGCAGCGAGATCGCAGCAAAAGTTTATTTACGTAAGAGGGCGAAGGAAGAACATTTTTAACACGCTTGGTGCATACATTTTCGGATTTATTCGTCGATAGTCGATATCGTAAAACATATTACTTGTCTCAGTGAATTAAAATTTTAAATAAAATAATTTATAAACGATATCAGTGATTGTTATTACGAAACTCTGCGTTGAACATCGAGTGCGGTATCGGTGGGCGTGTTCATACCGAGAGGAAGGCGAAGTTGACCTTCCTATCTTCCTCGCACATTTCAGCGGTTCCAAACAAGTGGTCCATCCGAAATTTTTTGGCTAAGATACGGTAGCCACCAAAAAATACCAGCAGGAGGTGGCATTTCGCGTACTTATACTGAGTTTTTTTTATTTGCACGCTGTAAAAGAACACCCTGTATAATTGGTTTTTTCAAATCTGGTGTTAACAACTTCGTCCAATGACGATACTTAATCAGAGAATTAAATTAATCGCTGATTAACATTTTCTTTTGTGAAACCCACCGTTAAGCCCGGACAAATTTACTTCCATCAGTGGCGTAGCAAGAAATGTCGCAAGTTTGGTCGGAGGACCCCCACCGCTTTTTGTTGATTGTAATAAAAAAATACACAAAAAAATCATTTTTGCAAAATACATTTAATTAATAAACAACAGAAAATAAAAGTATAATATACAATACGCTAACACCTAATAAAAGAAGTAACAGATAATAGAATACAGTAGAATCTCGATGTAACGATAATTGGCGAGCCTTGCAGTGTTGCCAACTTGGTGCACGTCGCATCAGATTAAGTGCATTTAAAGGAAAGCAGCATTTATATGATAATTAGTGCAAATTCTAGTGTTTTAAGGAAAAAAAGTCACCGTATTTTTATTTTCTTCTCCTTCTTACATTTTTAAGAAGAAAAAAGGGCCTTCTTCTTCTTCTTTACTTGTTAAATGTCAAGACTGACAGAAGGACAATAATGAAGAACGAAGAGATTGAAACGAATAGGTTGGTTTTAGACGTTTGACGGATGAGGTATCTTTATTCGTTGAATAAGTTATAAAAATTATTTTTAGTGGATTACAAATTTATTTCTGTTTGTGTTTTTTTAATGTTATCTATATTATGTACTTCTTCTCAATTTCCTTGTCCAAAGCGAGAGACTCCACACATTCGTGGGCCTTTCCCATTGCAGACACTTGCAACCGCTACGCCACTGACTCCTATCAACTCCGATTAAAGTAGGTTCTACATAAAAACAGTACTATATCTACTTATATACAGGGTGTTCTTTTACTGTGTGCAAATAAAAAAACCTCAGTATAAATAAGCGGAATGCTACCTTCTGCGGGTATTTTTTGGTGGCTACCGTATCATAGCCAAAAAATTTCGGACGGACCACTTGTTTGGAACTGTTGAAATGTACGAGAAAGATGGGAAAGTCAACTTCGCCTTCTTCTCGGTATGAACACGTCCACAGATACCGCACTCGATGTTCAACGCAGAGTTTCGTAATAACAATCACTGATACCGTTTATTAATTATTTTATTTAAAATTTTAATTCACCGAGCGAAGTAATATGTTTTACGATATCAACTACCGACGAATAAATCCGAAAATTTATGCACCAATTAGGCAAGCGCGTTAAAAATGTTCTTCCTTCACCCTTTTACGTAAATAAACTTTTGCTGCAATCTCGCTGCTAACAATGAAAGTATTACTCCTTACGGGCCTTGGAAACAAAGTAAATGTAAATTTTTTTATAAGTCTTTTAAAAATAATATGGAATGAGAAATTACAATTTGTTTGTACCTCGCTTTTAATTTGTTCGGCAATTGCGAACCGCAGCTTCTTGAATTGCACTAGATTTTAATTTAATACTTAAACTTGTAATTACTTGCAGTGAAGTTACTTTAAATTGTAATCGTTTTGACGGACCAGCTGATTGGAGCGGCGCGCTGAGTTACGTCATTCCTCCTCGAGATCCAGTAAGGCACTGACCCTGGCCTACTTCGGCTGCGGGTCGTAATTGAAGAGGCGTCCACTTTTAGCTATGCCAGCAGTTCTCAAACGGTTTAGTGAAAATCTGCCATTGCATTTTTTTCGAAAACTATTACATTTATGTTAAGAACATATGAGTTCAATCGCTGCCATTCATGGTTGCAGGCTTAAATATTTGCACACGGTAAAAGAACACCCTGTACATTGTCCGATGGTCTACGGAAAAATGTAACATAGCAGTTTGCATAAGAGCAAATTTATATTGTAATTAATTTGATAATTATGAGACTTGGATTACAACTTTAATTCGAAATTTTAATTTTCTTTTTGATTCAGAATTACTGCGCGTGGAATTTAATTTATGTATTTCATTTTAGTATAATAAACTTTCCCAGTAGATAAGCCCTGGACAGGAAACATGGAAGGACAGGAAACAGTCCACACCATCCACAAAACCGTGGTGTGATCTTATTCCTATCGTGTTCCTCGCCTGTGCTAAATTAAATTAAAAGCCTGTCAAAATTGATCCCTGTAATAAATTAATGAGTTAATTACCTGCGGACAAGCGACCTCTGCTGTTGGATAACTTGAGTTTGGATGGTATCCATGCATAGTCATGTTCATTGAAACATTCACTGACATGGAGGGAAATATGGCAGGCTGTTGGGCAAAAGATTGTTCGCAGAAACTTCCCGCGTAGCCGCCGGGGGAGAGAAGGACCTGTGGATGGTACATATGTTGTTGAGTCTCGTATTTCTCGATGGGAATTTGTTGTCCTGGATGAACAACCGCGTGTTTCAGGGATAGGAGAACGTCGGCCATTTCGGACGGTTGCTGTTTGTTTTCTCGGATCATTATTGATGGCTGATTTACAGACTGACTTACTGGCTCGCTCCTGTAAAAAAGTTATTTGACACTTCCATCTGGATTAAAATTATTACATTAGATTGCAATAGAATTTGTTTCATAAAAGTAATTGAGAATGTTTTACGTTTATTTTCCTGTACGTACATATTTTGATGCGATTTAAAATTATCTTTAGAAGACCATGGAAATAAACGTCACGTCACGCAAGATTTATTTACCAAATAATAAAAAAAAATACTAGGCTTTGGTGGAAAATAATTTAAGGACATAATTAACATGACGTTACGAAAGCTATGCGATGATAAAAGGAATATATTTTATTAAAGAAAGTTCAAAATAATTGAAGATCTCAAAAAACCAACAGTCATTTGTTTTCCTGATATTTCTATAACATTGGGCAGGACATGTCTTAAAACTTTTCCCATATAAGTTACTTCGTAAAAAGTCAAATAAGAGAGTTTGTTATTGTTGCAGCTTCCCGTGAACACCCTATATACATGTTTATATGAACTTTTTCTTTATTTTGATCTGCAGAATACGTCCGGGAAGTAGCGGCGTGTATTTTTGTTACACCCTGTATATGCAGAAAATTAATTTTAGGAATATTTTATGAATAATATACAGGGTTACGACTAATTAAAGGGGCACCATGGGGATCTCGTAAACTATAAGAGATACAAAGATGGTTGAATTACGAAAAAGTTGTGCTATTTTGGAGCCTATCAAAATATTCAAAAAAATCTTTTCTATCTCCATTCGTTTCTGAAATATCTTCAAGAAACTGAAAATTCTAATTCTCGAAAATATCGAATATGTTCCTTATTTATTAAAATAGAACCATGAAATTCGATATTTTTATGTTAAATTCGATGAGCAATCTAATAGAATCCGAAGAAATAGGTTAGGAATGACAGTTTCGCAGATACGACCGTCAACTGTTTCTTTTCTTATGGACGCTGCCTTGGGCATTCATACCACGTGATACAAAAACAAAATCTGAATACGACCATACGACACACTTGTGCTTTTGTTTTAAAACAAAATATCAACATACTACAAAAGATTTTGAAAAAAAAATATCTAGCAGGCGGATGCGTGTAAACATTCAGAACTAAAATTATTATTAAAATAATAAATCTTACTCAATTATGGTACTTATTTACATTTTTACATAAAAAAATAACTTTTTAACAAAAATTCTTAGTAACCTAACATTTTGTTTCAAAACAAAAGCATAAATGTTCAAATGGTCGTATTCAAAAATCATTTCTACCTCACGTGCTGTGAATATCTAAGGTAGCGTCCGTACGAAAAGAAACAGTTGACAGTCGTACCTGCGAAACTGTCAAACCTAACCTATTTCTTCGAACTGCATTAGGTTGTCCAACGGATTTAATGTAAAAACACCGAATTTTATGATTTTATCTTAAGAAATAAAGAAGATATTTGAGATTTTCGAAAATGAGAATTTTCAGTTTTTTTGAAGATATTTCAAAAACGAATGAAAATAGAAGTTTTTTTTTGCATATTTTTTTAGACCTCAAGATGGCGCAACTTTTCTATAATTTAACCATCTTAGTATCTCTTATAGTTTACGAGATCCCCATAATGGCCCTTTCATTAGTTGTAACCCTGTATACACGTAAAATTCTCAAACTTTCTAAACATAACGGGCCAATGGGATATTACGAGTACATTGTCTTTTATTTTAGATTAAAAAAGTTTTCTAGACAGTGACCCAACGAATCGCATCTGAAGTATTAAAATACATTTAATAATAATAATAATAATAATAGTTTTATTGATCCGACAAAAGAGAGTACAAATATACAAAAAAAAAAAAAGAAAAATTTAAATGTAACATAGAATTTCATTTAAAGTAAGAAATAAAATAAAATTTGTGCTTCTATTTAATTAATGGTATTCCTACTTCTTCTGAGTTTACAACTTTCTGCAAGTTAAATCGAAGAGGAATTTATAGTTATCTCTTGAACCATAAAGTATTGAAATAGAATAACATGTGTACACAAAAAGATGATTAATTTAATTCTGTATAAGAAGACATTATTTGACACAGGGTGTTCCATTCGAAAAAAACTGAAGCATTTTCACTTGAGCTTCACGAGAAGGAATCTTCAAGAACTGTTAATCCATGCAACGCAAATTATTTTCATTAGTGTAATAGTTGATTCGAATCAAGCCTAACCTCATGCTAAACATAGAAGAATAGACCTTTTAACATAAATAAGATGTAAAGAATTTATTTTCAATTATCACATCTTGAAGACCGCTAAGTTTAGATATGATTTAGGACAAAATTGGATAGTCTATCCAACTATGTAATAATACGAAGGGCGTTGCATTAGAAACAAGAACGCTCTGTAGGATGGAAAATGTTTTTTTTTCTTACAGAACACTTTGATTAAATTAAAACAGTAGTCTACGTTGAATATTTTAGACCACATTCAGATACTTGGTAATAATGAACCCGTTCGTCTAAAGCTTCTTTTTCATCAAATGCAAAATTAGAGATGTATGAAAATGACTATTTTAAATGGAACATCCGGTATATTTATTTTCGTAGAGCAACTGCGTACCAGAATTTAATTATCAATCATCAACATCTAGAAATTTTAATTTTAATTTTAATTTTAAAAAATTTTCTGCATTCCCAGAATGTAATAATAATAATAGTAATTTTGACGATTTGTTTACATCATACAACTGCATCCAACATTGACATGAACTCACTTATAAGCAGTGCTTCCGTTGGAGCAAGGTGAAAATGGGAATAACGACGGCAGCGGTTCCAAGTCTAGCGGCAGAGAAAAGGATCCCATATCTTCAGTCCAGCAGGAGGATAACTCGTCCTGGCAGGACTGTCCCGAACATGAGTTCTGGCAAGGGGGAATAGCAGGGCTCCAATTACACTCGAGCTGCAGTCCGAACTGAGGGTTGTTAGGTACATAGTTGGAGTCCATCTTGGCGGGGGCTCTTTTATATAGCCGGCGTTAGTCCTGAACCAGGTCTGCGCACCTGAGAAAAATAACTTTGATATCAAACCGGAGATACTCATAAGCTCGTAAAAATACGTTTTGTACATATTTGTGCGAGTTCTACACGAATTTCCATTTTGTATTGATAATGAAAATTAAAAATAATTAATTTGTTTAAAAAAATACTGTTGTTTACAAAAAGTGTTACAGACATGACACTTCTATTTTATTAAATATGTATAGCGTTATGAAAAAAGAAAATTCGAGTTTCGTGAAAGGGTGGCACATACAGGGAAATCGAAATTGAACTGACCCTACACTACTTTTTTCAATCAATATTTACATCTACCAGATAAAAACCCTATGAACTGTCAATAACATCTTGAGATACCTACTCACTTCCCTATATCTCCGAATTTTGTTAACTTCATTTTAATAATTGGGTGTAAACATTGATGTCGAGCTCGGAGAAAGCAGTGTAGGCTCAAGACAATCATTTTCAATCTCCCTGTATGTCGCTATGAGGGAATACTCCGTAAACTGCAGAAAGTACGCCAGGAGCGGCTGTTTAAAGTCAACTTTTTGTGATTGTCAAGCTACCAGAAAGTTCACTCTTTTGAATGCATGCCAAATTCTTGGAAAACTTAATTCAGTAGATTGTTGTTTACTTTCTGGCTCGTACGAATAGATCCACGTTTCGTCACCAGTAACGATGTTATAAATTAAATTTGAACGACCTCCATTGAATTTCTTGAGCATTTCACCGCACCATTTGACACGACCCTGCTTTTGCGCTTCTGTTAAATTGTATGGAATCCAACGACTGCAAAGATTCCATACGTTCAAATGATCATGAAAAATCTGGTGCATTGGTTTCATGTCAATGAGTAAGGATGCTTGAATCTCACGGTATGTCACATGTCGATCTCGCTCAAGCATTTCACGCACAACATCTACATTAGTGGCAACAACAGATGTTGATGGGCGACCTTCACGAAATTCGTCACTGAGAGAGGTACCTAATGCTTAAAAGTTTCGAAATGAAAAGCAATAAAATCGTTCGAATTTGAACCTTATTGAAACGGGCCTAATATATTTCGAACCTTAAGGAACAGAGACACTTTCTCCGCACCCCGATAGGAGGGTTGTTTACTTAGGTCCTATTAAACCCCGGCCGGTGCAGATGTTTATGGTTTGTTGAATTTCGTTGCCAGTGTTTGGTTCCGAGTATTTATTGAGGCGACGCGCGGTTGCGAACGCGGACGCGGTGGCGAATTTGTTTGTTCTCTTTTGCTTTAACTTAAAAATTGAACAAAAAATGTTTTTTTTTTAATTAGAATATTTTATATTGTTAAATAACAGGATTTCAGATCATATTATAAAGACATATAAATGTTAAGTTGCTATAAAGGATCGACGATGTTAATTAATCTGAAAAATTATAACTATACCAAATATCTGCCTTTATACACTTCTGGTTTGTTTGACTTCACAAAAAATTTATTCGTTTGTAGTTTGTGTTAAACTTCATTTTAGCTCTGTAAATAATTTACGATTTATTAAACCTTATATAAATACAATAAAGGATAAATATTAATTACTTTATAATTACTTATTTATTTTTTACTTTGTTTATTTGTTAGTGTTACGAAGCCTTCAAACGACAGTGAAACGTTAAGCGATTGTGCTATTAATTAGTGTCGATGAAAATATTGAAAAAAATTTGTTATACTTAATATTTTCATTTGATTCAAAGACAATATTATTTGAATTTTATATATTATTTAAATTAAATTATATACGAAAGCCTAGTATGTTCTGACATTATTTTCTTATAAAGAAATCAACAATATGGAAATGGATACAGCGGTTTCGAATGGAAGGTAACATGCGAAACAAAGATCGGTCAGGTCGACCAAGAGTCACAACCGCAGATGAAGACGGAAGATTGGTTCAAATGTGTCGACAAAACCCATTCCACTCAAGTAGACAATTATTAGAAGTCGCAGAAGTTCAGTGTTCTCGCCATACCTTATATAAAAGACTAAGTGACGCAGGAATTCGCTGTAGAAGACCAGCCGAAGTTATAGATTTCCAGGACCACCATGCAGAAAGCAGAATGATCTTCTCAGTTCAAAATTTGTACAGAAACTGGGATAATGTCGTGTTTTCGGACGAGAAAGTCTTTTGCTCGAATGAATTATGGAAGCCATACGTTTACACACACTTCGATCCAAATCATATCGTCAAGAATAAGTCTAGCTGGAGAATATCTTCGGCTTATTGGGGCTGGATCTCCGCTCATGGGACCGGAGATTTAATTCGAATTCCAGCGAAACTAAATGCTGTGACATATATTCTTCTTCTAGAAGAATATATCTTGCCTTTAGCTTACGCCAACGGCGGCACTATAACATTTGTGCAAGACAATAGTAGCGTTCATATTGCCAGGGTAGTCAAGGACTGGTTTATTGAACATCGAGAAATAAAAGTTCTAGATTGGCCGGCAAAGTCACCCGATCTTAAACCCTATAGAAAATGTGTGGGCAACAGTTATTCGGAATTGGGAAATTGAGCATATAAATCGAAATCACCAATTATTAAATTAATGAAATCTTGAATATCTGGGACCAATTAGGTAATGGACCACTGTGCTCAAATGTAATAAATTCCATGCAGAGAAGACTGGAGGAAGTAATTACAAATGGCGGTTACTACACACATTACTAATTTAAAATTAAAATATATATTACACTATTATTGATCTATTTTTTTATGTAAATATATGTATATGTGAATTATTATTTTGTTAATTTTTATTTCAGTTTTGTTTTTACTTGTAATAAGTTTTTCGTTGTTCTCAATAATAAAGTCTTGAATACTTTTTCCAGTGTATGTTATTCTTTTTTATACGGTATCATATAATATTGTAAGAATTTACAGTGAAATAAATTTAAAATAACTTAATTTCATTTAAATAATAAGTTTACTGATGATACTTATCGATCGAATAATTAACTCATTAAAATTATTCAGAATCATACAAATTTAGGAAACTTAACAAATATAATTGAAGTTTGTTATTGTCCGATGAAAATAGTAAGTACAAAGTTTTTTTAATCTCAAACCGGACAGAAAAATGAAGGGAAACACACTCAACGTTTCGCTATAGATTTATAGCTTCGTCAGGAGTGAAAAAAAGTAAATAAACAAGTTGTCAAGAGAAACAAGTCGTCAAGAGAAAAGAAAAGGTAACATGATTTTTAAACTAAACTACGGGTTGTTCGGAATAAAAGTAACGAGAACTAATTAAAGCTACTTTTTTTTTTTTTTTTTAATATGTATATATAATTAATTAATTGACAGATCTATATCTTGTTTAAAGAGTCCAGAAAACTACAAAATATGTCATTTAAATTTTCAAAGTCCGTATGTTTATTAATAGAATTTCGAGACATTTTAATTTTACACATTTCTATGAAACGTCTTTTAAACATATTAGATTCACTGTACAAAATGTCAGTATTATCAAAATCAAAATTATGATTATTTACTAATGAATGCTCTACAAGCATTGAATGATTTTGATTATTTTTTTGAATATGATATTTATGTTGGTTTTTTTTAAATTTTGGCTCGTTTCACCTATATAAACAGAATTACAATTTGAACATTTGATTTCATAAACCACGTTAGGTTGTTTTAATTTCGGTATTTTGGTTTTTAAATTCGAAAAAATTAAATTTAAATTATTCACAGATTTACTGGCTAAAATTAAATTATGTTTTTTGAAAATGTGTTTAAATGTATTGTGTAATGGTTCAATATAAGGCAAAGATATGTATTTATGATTCGAAGTTTGTCTAATGTTTTTAGAGACATTTGAATTTTGTAAGAATTTAATACGATTTTTAATTACTGATTCAATAAGATTTATTGGATAAGAATTTTGAATAAGAGTTTTCTTTATTAAATTTAAGTTATCATAAATGAAAACTTTATCAGAAAGTAAAATAGCTCGATCAGTTAATGAAATAATAGTTGCAATTTTATAATTTTTAGGTGTGTACTAGTGAAAATTTATGTACCTACCTGACCAGGTAGGTTTATGAAACCAATTAGTAATTAATTTATCATTCTGTCTGATAATATTTACATCAAGAAAACTCAATGAATTATTATTTTCTTTTTCTACTGTAAATTGTAATCTATTATGAAAAGAATTAAATTTATTTAAAACAAAATCTACCTTATCAGAAGGAAAAATCAATAAAATGTCATCTACATAACGAAAATATAACGTTAAATCGAATGATAAAGAGTTAATAACAGATTTTTCTAGTTCTTGCATAACAATTTCAGCTAAAGCCGGAGATAAAGGAGAACCCATTGCTGTACCAAAAATCTGTTTATAAAATTTATCATTGAAAGCAAAATAAGATGTTTGAAAACATAAATCAACTATTTCTAAAAAGTTACCTTTGGAAATATCAGTAAAATCTTTAATCTCTAACCACCTATCATTTATACTTTTTAAAGCTAAATCTTTAGGATTGTTAGTAAATAAAGAAATAACATCTAAAGAAATTATAATGCAATTATTTGGTCCAGTTATTTGTTTTAATTCTTCTACGAGTTCAAAAGAATTTTTTATAAAATAACTGAATAAAATAAAATAAAATAAATACTGATTTACTAGTAACCTGAGTAATGATTTTTGAAATAAATTTAGATACGAAATATGGAGAAGAACCAATAGTGGAAACTATAGGACGAAGAGGTGTATTAGGTTTATGAATTTTTGGAATGCAGTATAATTTAGGAAATATGGGATTAAAAAGTTAGATAATCTTATTTCTATTAGAGATAAAAATTTTTACATTAAATTTGATCAAAATATAATAAATAAGTGGCTTGTAAATTATACAAAAACTGAGATTCCGTCAAATTTAAAATACATTTTCGCTTTAGGCAAAAATTTTTCAAAATTCTTATCCAATAAATCTTATTGAATCAGTAATTAAAAATCGTATTAAATACTTACAAAATTCAAATGTCTCTAAAAACATTAGACAAACTTCGAATCATAAAATACATATCTTTGCCTTATATTGAACCATTACACAATACATTTAAACACATTTTCAAAAAACATAATTTAATTTTAGCCAGTAAATCTGTGAATAATTTAAATTTAATTTTTTCGAATTTAAAAACCAAAATACCGAAATTAAAACAACCTAACGTGGTTTATGAAATCAAATGTTCAAATTGTAATTCTGTTTATATAGGTGAAACGAGCCAAAATTTAAAAAAACGTTTAGACCAACATAAATATCATATTCAAAAAAATAATCAAAATCATTCAATGCTTGTAGAGCATTCATTAGTAAATAATCATAATTTTGATTTTGATAATACTGACATTTTGTACAGTGAATCTAATATTTTTAAAAGACGTTTCATAGAAATGTGTAAAATTAAAATGTCTCGAAATTCTATTAATAAACGTACGGACTTTGAAAATTTAAATGACATATTTTGTAGTTTTCTGGACTCTTTGAACAAGATATAGATCTGTCAATTAATTAATTATATATATATATTAAAAAAAAAAAAAAAAAAGTAGCTTTAATTAGTTCTCGTTACTTTTATTCCGAACAACCCGTAGTTTAGTTTAAAAATCATGTTACCTTTTCGTTTCTCTTGACGACTTGTTTCTCTTGACAACTTGTTTATTTACTTTTTTTCACTCCTGACGAAGCTATAAATCTATAGCGAAACGTTGAGTGTGTTTCCCTTCATTTTTCTGTCCGGTTTGAGATTAAAAAAACTTTGTACTTAACAAATATAGTATTAAACTCCTAGAATATAGAATGATATGTGTAATACTTAAAAATTGCAATACTTGCGTTAAAAATAATATACATATTTCATTCTACAGAGGAGAAAATAATATTCTTCTTTTTAGTTTCTTCTCAAATCTGACATCAGTAAAATAAGTTGAAAAGTTCATCCCCACAAAGTTTGGCAAGTTTTCATTAATCTAGAAGTTAAGAGAAAATGATTAAATCGTATAACATTTATTTTGTGAAAATATGTGAATGATTTTTGAGTATTTGAAAAAATATATAGAATGAGCTAGATTATTTAAATTTGTTTCTTATTATAATAATATAAATGCTAAGAAGTTCTGCTCAACAAAGCTATTAATTAGTTGCAAAACATATGTGTATTTAATGAAACTAGAAAGTTAAATTTAGTTAACGAAAAATAACATTTTTTATTTTATTGACTTATTTAATTTCAATTGCCAAAGTTTCAGAAATTTTAATTTCATAATGCACACATTATTTACTACACATGTTATAATATTTATAAAATAAATTTTGTTAAATTTCTTATCCATCCAACTACAATGAACGTCTTTCTAGCAGATTATTCAAGTTGGTTGAATAAGTTCGCATCTGTGTTAAATCGCTGTGTTTGCGATGACCGGTTTTATTATCGGGGTAGCGGGTACGGTTGTAAAAGCTATAAGGTTCATAATTGCAAAGCATAAAATTTCTTACTGCCAGTGGCATGTCTTGTACTCCGAAAACTTTATAGCAGAAGTGTACGTCCACGCTGGAATTCGGCAAACCAATTATAAACACTGCTTTTTGACGGTGCTTCATCTCCAAAAGCCAAATGAAGCCGATCGAGGAGGCATTGTTTCGGCGTTAGACCACATTTGAAATCGTAAAAAATCATGGCACGAAAATTTTCACGCGAGGTTTCCATGTTTACACAAAATTACTTTTTCTCAAATGCTGTACAAACAAAATTAGTTCACTTGGATAGGAACTGTCAATAGAATTATAGGCGAAAAACGTGATATTTTTCAAATATGACAGTTGATAAACGCTAACAATTCTAGACCTACTAGATTCCAGAAAATTTTCCACAAACTATTGCAAAACATTACAGAAACTGTTTTAACTAGAAGCAAAGGGGCTACAGAAATGTACCATTTCTTTTGTTGTTTATTAAACCCGTCTAATATCATGTTGTTACAATTGTTACAGTGAATATTTATCGGTTGATTTGATATTCTTTTAAAAAAATTGTCTTCGTGTCAGATTACAGGCCTCAGTTTTACTTTTTTGTACGATTTAACAACGTGTGCGGTCGATTGCTGCATCTCTTGCAAGAAAAAATAGTGGACTTTTTAGGAATGTCCGGAATTTCGCGGACTGTGCTTATCAGTAAACGTCGATTTAAAAAAAAAAAAGGATTTAAAAACGGATTTTAAAAGACACTCAATTTGTTATTCAGAAAATTTATTCATTTGTTTCATTATCAAAAGGCAACTACAATCCTGCAGTTTAATTAAAAGTAAGTTTTACTTTATCACGGTTGCAATACTTACCTGTTTTTCAAGCGTTCTGTTTATTGCCCTGGCAGTTTTTTTATAATTGTCACCACGGCAATAAACCGAAAGTTAAAGTCAAATTGTGGGGCCTTAAAGGTCCGGTTACATAAGCATAAACTAATTTTAATCTTCAATTTACTTCCGCAGTAACGATTGTTTTTGTAATTGGTGTTGCTGCGAGTTACAAGCCAAAATTTTCAAATTTGAAATTATTTGCTTTCATTTTCATCATGATCTAATTAACAAACCCAAAAAGCTATGAAAATTTGAGTTTTCCTCATATGTAGGGTGATTCAGAATAAGTGTCCGACTCGTTAGGAGCGTATTTGCTAGGGTCATTCAAGTACGAATTTGCAAGAAATAAATTTATCTGAGACATTTCGAAAGCCAACCTCCTTTGAGTCCAAAATGGAAATTGTGATTCATTTCGTGTTCGATGTTCGATGTTCGAAAGAACGAATTACCTGTTATAATTTTTTTCCGCAGAAAGCCATAAACGAGAACGTTTTAAAATTTTGTTTCAAGTTAAACGCTGGTATTTCCTTCTACTCCGGGAGGGTTCATTGCCCTTGTGACGCAATACAGTAGTATCAGTGACCATAAACCAATTTATATCTGAATCTTCAATGCTTTTTATCTTAAAAGCTCTGCAAGCTAGACCCTTTATGCACGGAGATTTTTTGTTTTGTTCTTTTCAAGTATTCTCTGTGGTCGGACACCTATTTTGAATCGCCCTGTAGAAACGAACTCAAAACACGATTTTTTTAGATTTATATGACTTTACTCTTCGGAAAAAATGTTTTTTTCAGAAGTAGAAAAGACCCTATTTTTTAATAGTATGTCTTTTATTTTTTATTTAATTTGCCACATAGATCGGCAGATTGCATACAACGTTTATTTTTAACTGTTTATGATTTTATAGATTCTGTTAAGTCCTTACGTTTCAAGTTATTTTATAAACAGATGTAGCGACAGATGAATAACGGTCTTTGAGAAATGAGAAATTTCGAGGCAATTTGGTTTCATTTTTTTTTTGTACGACTTCGTAACATTTGTCCCAAAAGTCTTGTAATCTGAATACCTATAATTATTATTAAAAAAAATTGTTCTAATTTAGTTCTTGCTTCTCCGGACCACTTGTATTTTAGTTTAAAATCATGTTATCTTTTTCTCTTTCTTGGCGACTTGTTTCTCTTGACAACTTGTTTACATATTTACTTTTTTTTTCAATTTATAACCAGACAGAATATAAATGGAAAAGCACGCACTCAAAACGAGACGTTGAATACTTTTCCATTTATATTCCGCCCGGTTATAAATTAAAAACTTATGTCGAGCTACGTTTCTGCTGACGAAGCGCCAGACAGGGCTGAAACAGCTGTACAGAAGCTGCTCGAGGTTTTCACTGCAATCAAAAACGATTTGCATCAAAATTTTTAAAACTTTCATTATGCTTTGACAGCAAGCATGGCCGCTTTGCATGGGGGACTTATTAGGTAGCAAATCCGCTTCAATTTGTCTAACCTACTGCAATGTCAGGTCAAAAAGCGATCGTAGGATGTCGCTGTTTTATCTGTTAAAAATTTACAATTTTCATTGGACAAGAGTCGACTGCTATTACTTTCTTTTTTCATTCCTGACGAAGCTATCAATCGATAGTGAAACGTTGAGTCCTTTTCCAATTAGATTTATGTCCGGTTAAAGATTAACAACTTTTTACTAATAATTTTCATCGGACAAGAGTCAACTTCACTTTTAACATTTAAGTAATATTCAAATTATCCAAAAAACGAAAAACCTTGGAATTTATTTCATCCCCCACGTTAGTTACGGATTAATTATTGCTTTAAGTTGTTAAAATTTTTCGAAATTTTTGTTGGAATCAATAAAAAAAAAAAACATTTCCTCTATAATGTCAGGAGGAATCATAAATGTGTTGTGTATATCTCATTTAACTTAATTTAATCCTGAGCTAGATTTTTTGTGCAACAGTTTACAAATAAATTATTTCTCAAAAACGTAGCTTTGTGAGCACATCGTTTGACTAATAATAGTAATAGTAAAGAAAGGAGCGTCTTGTTGTTTGTTAAAATTTAAATCAATATGCATACCAATTAGAAATGAAAAGAAAATAGAAAGTAATTATTGTCTAATTAAATTACAACTAAAATAAGTTAGTGAAAAGTTTATTGGAAACTCAAATTAGAAACTGCGTTGGTAAAAATTAACATTTAAAAAAGAATGCACTACAAGAAACAGGAATTTTTTATTAACAACTTTTGCGTTTATTACAAAAATGTTTTCCAGGTATGAGCATTTATTTTGATAATTAAGAGGTCCATAAGACATGGTAATAATTTTCGTACAAAATTTGTTAAAAATTAAGATAGAAATATCGAATCAATCCATAAACATCCTGACTTCCTGACAAATTTTACACAAGAACGTACTAAACTAACTTCTCTCAGCATACTATTGCAAAATTAAGACTTTATAACTGATTAATTTTTCAAGGTCATCCCGTTTTTAAATGAAAAATAAATTCATTTAGGTAACATCCATGTCACGAACTGCGTCAATATTTTTAGATGTTGATTTTTCTAGCCTCTTCTCAAAGGAAAGTTTTCCTCTTTTGAAAAACGCAATCCAATTTTTCAATTGCCTGTGAAGGGCACTGATCAGTCACCGGGTGTATTAAGCATATTATCCTCGTAAATAGGTTTACCTTTTAGTAATACCTTCAAAGGCAGAGACTTAATGATGACGGTTCGTTTCTCACAATGGGGATCTACAATATGCTTTCTTCCAAATTTTATTAAGCACCGGTGCTATAACTTCTTGAAAAAAAAAATTTCATCATGATATTACTAATAATAGTGTGTTTTTCAAATGAAACGGTTTAGGCTGATTAGATTAGATTAGATTAGATCAATACGCCCTCGTGTTATACAGGGCGGTGTCAAACTTAAACCTGAAATGTTAAATGAAAAAGTCTAGAGAAGTATTTTTGACTTACACTTTTAGTTCAAGAAGAAAAAAACTAAATATTAATCCTGCTAGAAACATTTGGGTATTGGAATTCTTGTAATTACTAATAATTAACTGTTTGCTCAAGATTTTGAATTTAGCACTTCGATAGCCCTCATTTGCGTTCGTATACTGTTACTTATTTATACCTGAATAGCTCGGAGAATTCGCATTGTATGCGTTTTATTGAAAATGTCAAAACTGGCTTCCCAAAAATATTTTCAGCAACTTAGAACATGACGCAGGATTCGCAAGCCATATCGGTGCAGCGCAGCGTCTCGATTAATTGGTTGCCCGTGGTTACCGAATCCCAGTATTCGAGCTTTCAACATAGCTTCGAAACTCGTAATTAATATTTCGATTCATTTTGAAGCTTCTGGCTTGCTGTTTTATCCGATGAAAATAAATCGGTTCGATGAAATTTTTTGGCCAACTTTTAATTAACGCATGGCTAGTAAAAAGTAGCCAAAAGAAATGTCTTAAAATATTTATTTGTAACAATATTTTTTATAAAATTTTGTTGCAAATCGTTTTTGATTGCAGTGAATCCCTCGAGCAGCCTCTGTACAGCTATTTCAGCCCTATTTTTATGTTAGGTCAAAAAGCGATCGTAGGATGTCGCTGTTTTAGCTATTCGATAAGTTTTATGTCTGCTGATGTTTTTAAAATTCGTTTGGTTGTTTTTTTTGTGTCACAAGATATGTAGTATAATTATTTTCTCCTTGTAATAAGTACTTTACAATATTTGGTGGCAACGGTGGGATCCGTCATAAAATAATTAGTCATGTTCGTCAATCACAAAAATCGCGTTCCTCAAATAATTTTTTTTTAGCATTTGATATACTTAACATATTTTTAGTTTTATCAGCTACATGAAACTGAACTGACAACAACAAAAAAAATGTTGACAGTTGTTGAGTTTTCTTTACTTCTGCTGACTTAAACTTTGCGTTATTTACAGTAAAACTGTTCCACCTGCTTGCTGTCCAAAACTGTTTTTTTACGTCATTTTATGATTTGATATGTGTTTAGTTTTCTTTGAAGTCACCCCGTATAAACATCTGTAAAATTTGTATGGGAATTGACTGAGTGATTTTGTTTCTTTTTTATGCGGAAAAAATTCGAAACTTTATTGGCATTCAAACGTTTTTTGTATTCGTATTTAATTTTTATTTTTGTTTTTTTACGCAAAACTGAAAACGACAGGCTTTCTTATAATCAAACCGTTTAATATTTTTCTTGATGCTTCTTGTATACCTACATATGTCGAACAATCGGTGGTCTTCTGTTTTTGTTTTTGACAAAATCCAGTTTTCTTTCGTATTTTGAAATTTCAAATGGAAGTTTTCTGAATGGATTATTATACATCGTGATTCAGAAACGTCTCCCGATATTTGCATGGGGTACAGAACATCAAACAAAAATAAAGTCATCTCTTTATATAGGAGTAATTTTTTTCCAAAAGCGAATAATCATGGGGTTATAAGCCTTAAAAGAAGAATGAAAAATATTGTTTTTTTGGAAGTATCTTCTAGAGTAGATCCTTTTAGTTACAAAACTAATATTTAAACTCAGAAATAAGACACCTACCATTGAAAAACGTTTTCTTGTACGAATACATCCGAAATGTTTTAATTAACTTCAATGCTAGACGACAATCTAAAGACACCTTGCAGTTCTAAAGCAAAAGTAACTCGATACTCTGCCAATTATCCACATTTTCTTTTTGATCAGATCAGAAGTGAAGAGATCCGCTCGGCTCGGTAATCAATGACGCCATTAGAGTGACTCATGCTTATATTCGATTTCTTTGTTTCAACATTTTCTCTGTTGAAGCAAAGAAATCGAACATAAGCGTGAGTCACTATAATGGCGCCCGTTACACAAGAACGGAAGATGCGCTCTGTCGATTTGCTAACCAAAAGCGTATAATCAGGGGGTTATAAGCTTTAAAAGAAGGATGAAAAATATTGTTTTTTGGCAGTATCTTCTAGACTAGATCCTTTTAGTTACAAAACTAATATTTAATCTCAGGAATAAGACACCTACACTTTGAAAAACGGTGTGATTTGCGGTCCAGTATGAAAATTAACACGGGTTTGATGTGAAAATTCCTACTTATTGGCATGAAGATGTGACCACTTCTCTTGTGATTAAGAAGTCTCAATGAGTATTATTGATGCTTCAATTCAATGAGACCCCTTTAAGAACTGCTTATTTTCTAACAAGAAACTGGTTTTTTCTTAGAGATAAAAATGTGTTGCCAAATATTTATATGCTTGTGCAATTTAGATTCCAGAATGAACACGCGAAAACAAACAGGAAATTTCTATCTCAAAAACATTTCAATAATTAACAACAAGCAACTTAGTTTCTGAGACATACAGATTTAAACATTTTTTTAAAAGGGGGCGGGGACTATACTTAAGGATTTTTATTCTCCAGGATCATTAGTAATCACTTTTAACAACGGAAAGTAAAAGTTCTCGCATTTGAGATGTATAATATTTATTATAAAACACTTCCTTGTTATGTATTTTGATGTATTTTCATTTACAACAAGTTACAGAATATTATTCCGTAATTACATAATATGTTCAACGAAATACATAGGTTAAAATGCGGTGTCCTAGTTGTTTTGAGAAAAATTAATATAAATGTTTGCACGGTCCGTCACTTAACTTATTTAACATAATTGTTTCAATAAATAACTTGTTTTGTTTAGATTTAATTGTTTTTGATTCGATTCATACTTTCTGGTCGTGGAGAAAATAGAGTCTGTTATTCGCTTAGAATGAAAATTCGATTTTTCAGTATCAGAAAAATTATTAAACACCAACTAATTTATTTACTACAGCAAATATATTCAGAATTTTAAATGGAATATTTTATGGCATACTAAAAAAACTGTGTGTAAACATTTTCTTAACACCGATATACCTATTATATATATGTCACAATTATTTAACAATAAAAGAAAAAAAGAAAAATGACATTTATAGCTAAAGTTAAGAAGTTAAATACGTTACTTAGAAAAAGTAGGCGGTCAAAACGGTTGATTTAGCTTTAAAAAAGTAAGCACCGAAAATAATTACTATCGCTTTAATATCGAAATAAATTAGTAAATGCTTCCGAAATGATCAGATCTCTCTTTTTCGGATTGTTTGCATGGGAGTTTCTCAAAAAAATCAAAAGTGTCCTCCCAAACAAACTTTTTATAACCGTTAAACACCTGTCATTATTTCTTGGGCAGGACAAAATCGAACAAATACGAAAATATGAAACTCACGTCGCAATCAAAGCAAAAATAGCAAATATTTCGGAAAAGGTTAACTTATTTCGAACAAGTATTATTATTAACATTAGCGTTCAATTAAATAAAGTTCAACCCGTGTGAAGGTCAACTCAGCCCAACAAAGAAAAATATTAATTAAAATTAAATCCAAACCATCTACTAGTACCCAACTCAACTCAATTTAAGTCACAATAATTCAAGCAAACATTAAGAATTAAACATAAAAAGTTGAATAGTATAAAAATTAAAGGAAACTTTTTCGTTCTGGGATCATACAAAGTCCTCGTATACACTCCATTTGGCATTTGTTTTCAGTCAGTGATTCGTCGTGTGTCAAATCCAACAACTTTGACAGCGGATTTGCGACATTTTTTCCTAACAATAAAAAAATTTAAACTCGATTAAAACGAAGTCTTCTCAAGCACAAGCCAACCCAACTCAACAGAGCCTAATTCTCACCAACTCATTCGAAAACTAAAAATTAAAAACGGCCATGAAAGATGAAAGCGTATTAAAAATAAAAAAATGTAAAACTTAATTAAAATTAATGTCCAGTTGCGCCGACATTGATTAAATTTTTGTCGAATTAAAGCATAGAAAATCCTTTGCTTAATCAAGGTCTAGTTAACGACATCCGTGCAACTCAGCCTAAGTACAACAAACTCAAGGTCAACTCAACACGACCCGACTCTTTTTTATCTTGGCCAATACGAAAATATGAAACGCATGCCGTATTCAAAGCAAAAGTAGCAAATACTTCGAAAAAGGTTAACTTATTTTGAACAAGTAGTACATCGAACTGGTTTAAAAGAAATGGAAGAATAACAGTTTTTGTTAACAACAGTTCCTGCTCACAAATAAGTGAAAGCATTTTAAAGGCAAGAAAACGTATGTAGCGCTTCTCCATCTGCTGTACGAAAATTGAAGACAAATTATTATTTCTCATCCCAAGAAACCCCCGTATATCAATTTCTAAAGCGAAATGTCAAAAACTTTAAGAATTTACTGAAGAAAACTGAAATCAACACTTTTATTTTAACGCCCTGTATATCTAATTTTTGGGTAGTTCTTGCTCGTGAGAATTGCAGAGAATATGAAACAAATAAAGAAGCTTTTTAAAACGAGCTAAAAGAGTAATTTATTGACTCACAATTATATTTGCGGAAAGTCAAGTAAGTCAATAAATTACTCTTTCAGCTCACTTTAAAAAGCTTTTTTATTTGTTTCATATTCTCTGCCCTGTATATCCTTTATTATCAACTTTCGGACTAAGACCTGATTTCATAATCGAACTTCAGGAGAAAAAAGTCACATTCTGATGTACAGATAACTACGTTTTTGCATCTTTTTGGACATGAGATGTGACACCTTTCCTTTTCAAATTTTATTACTAATAAAAAAAATTCAGATAAAAATACTTAACAAACAGCATATAATTGATGATGTCTTAAGTGGTAGATTTAATAAAATTGCTTTAATTTGGGAAATGCAGTCAGTTAAGGGTTGTTAAAGAAACTTCTTTTAAGTTAAACTTATTTATTTATTTATTTATTTCCTTACAGTGTCTGATGAACCATGAAGGAAATAAATATTTTTAAAAGCTTAAATAATCTATCTTGATCAGTCCTCAATATATTGCAGTTGTAAATTAAGTCAATTTTAATAATTAACACAAATTCTCACTGTGAAGAAAATATATTAAGCAAAATAAATTTTAAAAAATACTACACCTACAAGTTGCAATTAATATTTGATTTCTTTAACAAAAAAAATTCAACGATACTTTCTCTGAGAGTATTTAATTAACTGGCTGGCTAATTAAAAAAAAAAAAAAACTTACCCAGAATGTCCACTTATTTTTTAAACAAACACACGCGCATTATACAGTTACCGTAAATATCAAATCGAAACATTTTTTTAAAGTTCACTTAGCACTGAGAACATTCTATTAATTCCAAAACATTACAAAAAAATGTTAATGAATTAATTTTTTTTATGTTCCACCACAATAATAGTTCTTATACTTCACTGGCAATAAAATTGCTATGCATAATGATAACATTTTTTTTCTTTAACAAGCATTAACAACTTGTAGGTGTTTGCTGTGGTAGTTATTGAAACTGCTTAAAACACTAGATTGACCGATCACCTACCCCATTTCTGCCCACTACCGCTCTTCACCCCTTCTGAGGGTGTCATCTGTCCTTACATCATTGTAAGGATAATGTTCATCACGCATCGCTAGGTATTTTAGACATCGGATGTATCGTCGTTCGTTCACACTTGTAATTCCATACATTGCTCAGTTCAAAAGGTAAGTTTACTATTAAGTATCAGTTTAATAACACCATGTGAATATTATTTGAGAAATTTTAAAATTGAACAAGACGCAAATCCAGCGAAAGATTTGAACTTTGTTATCTAATTTTAAATCTGATGTTTTGATTAATTAAATTTTAAAATTGTATATAAAATTTTGGGATTTTTTTTACCTTACAAAAAAATTAACGTGAGAATGAATAAAAACACTTTTTTAAAACGAACAATGGTGCTACACCAAAAGTAATATTTTGTAAAACGCAAAACAACAATTCCTAAAAACAAAATGAACAAAATATGAAATGAACGAAAAACAAACGAAAGCGATACTCAAAGTATTCTCGGCATGGACAGTCATTGTTGATCACACCGTATATTTTTTATTTGAATGGGCTCTGCGGGTTCGGATTTTTGGTTATTTTTCGGATTGTTTCAGATTTAGAATTTTCTTGAAGACAAACACACATGTAGCCCAAATGAGGCATCAAACGCCAAGGAAAATTTTTCAACGCCAAATGCGCCTAAAATATAACCCAAAAGGAGGAATTTCGCAAAATCTGGCAACCCTGAATAAACCAACAAAATACATTAGGTTTCAGGATGCTTTCTTAACGTAAAATTTCTGACTTCTAGTTACGCCACTGCGCGTACCTCAAATAGAAACCAGTGGCGGCTCGTGATGATGGGTAATAACTGCAAAAGGAAAAGCGCAGGTGCATTTTCCAAATAAATTTGTTTTCCGGGGCTTGTAATTTTCGAACTAAATTTAAGCGTGAGATTTACTCTTCAACTTTCCAACGCCTTTTACCACAAAAGACAATTGACGAACGCGTTCTTGAATTACAATCAAAATTCAAAAGCGCCGTTTTTTCTATTTACTCAATTAACTGAACGTCTCTCCCTTCCTTCGCGAACGTGCTTGTAATTTTTTAATTAAGTTTAAGCGGGGGATATACAGAACTTTTTGTCGGCTTTCCAACGCCTTTCACCAAAAAACAAACGACGAACGCGTTGTTGAGTTACAATCAAAATTCAAAAGTAATGCGTATTTGTTCGATTAACTGAACGTCTCCCTCCACTCGCGATCGCGCTTAAAATTTTTAAATTCAAATTAAGTGGGAGATTTACAGAGCTTTTTCTCGGCTTTCCAACGCCTTTCACCAAAAAACAATCGACGAACGCGTTCTCGAGTTACAATCAAAATTCAAAAGTAAAGCGTATTTGTTCGATTAACTGATCGTCTCTCCCTCCTCTCACGATCGCGCTTAAAATTATTGAATTCAATTTAAGTGGGGGATTTACAGAGCTTTTTCTCGGCTTTCCAACGCCTTTTACCAAAAAAAAATCGACGAACGCGTTCTCGAGTTACAATCAAAATTCAAAAGAAATGCGTATTTGTTCGATTAACTGAACGTCTCTCCCTCCTCTCGCGATCGCGCTTAAAATTTTTGAATTCAAGTTAAGTGGGGGATTTACAGAGCTTTTTCTCGGCTTTCCAACGCCTTTTACCAAAAAACAATCGACGAACGCGTTCTCGAGTTACAATCAAAATTCAAAAGAAATGCGTATTTGTTCGATTAACTGAACGTCTCTCCCTCCCCTCGCGATCGCGCTTAAAATTATTGAATTCAAATTAAGTGGGGGATTTACAGAGCTTTCTCTCGACTTTCCAACGCCTTTTACCAAAAAACAATCGACGAACGCGTTCTCGAGTTACAATCAAAATTCAAAAGAAATGCGTATTTGTTCGATTAACTGAACGTCTCTCCCTCCCCTCGCGATCGCGCTTAAAATTATTGAATTCAAATTAAGTGGGGGATTTACAGAGCTTTTTCTCGGCTTTCCAACGCCTTTTACCAAAAAACAATCGACGAACGCGTTCTCGAGTTACAATCAAAATTCAAAAGAAATGCGTATTTGTTCGATTAACTGAACGTCTCTCCCTCGCCTCGCGATCGCGCTTAAAATTTTTGAATTCAAATTAAGTGGGGGATTTACAGAGCTTTTTCTCGGCTTTCCAACGCCTTTTACCAAAAAACAATCGACGAACGCGTTCTCGAGTTACAATCAAAATTCAAAAGAAATGCGTATTTGTTCGATTAACTGAACGTCTCTCCCTCCCCTCACGATCGCGCTTAAAATTTTTTAATTCAATTTATGTGGGGGATTTACAGAGCTTTCTCTCGGCTTTCCAGCGCCTTTTACCAAAGAACAATCGACGAACGCGTTCTCGAGTTACAATCAAAATTCAAAAGTAATGCGTATTTGTTCGATTAACTGAACGTCTCTCCCTCCCCTCGCGATCGCGCTTAAAATTATTGAATTCAAATTAAGTGGGGGATTTACAGAGCTTTCTCTCGACTTTCCAACGCCTTTTACCAAAAAACAATCGACGAACGCGTTCTCGAGTTACAATCAAAATTCAAAAGTAAAGCGTATTTGTTCGATTAACTGATCGTCTCTTCGTCCTCTCACGATCGCGCTTAAAATTTTTGAATTCAATTTAAGTGGGGGATTTACAGTGCTTTCTCTCGGCTTTCCAACGCCTTTTACCAAAAAACAATCGACGAACGCGTTCCCGAGTTACAATCAAAATTCAAAAGAAATGCGTATTTGTTCGATTAACTGAACGTCTCTTCCTCCCCTGCGATCGCGCTTGTAATTTTCGAATTCAATTTAAACACGGGATTTACTGAGCTTTTCTCAGCTTTCCAATACCTTTTACAAAAAAAAAAAAAAAACAATCGACAACAACTGCAAAAGGGAAAGTGGGTGCATTTTCCAAATTTGTTTTTCGGGGTTGGAACCAAAACGTGCAACTAACTTCATGGGACAGCGTGGGCACTGCCCACCTTGCCCACCCCGACGAGCCGCCACTGATAAAAACTCAAACAGTGTGAAGAAGAGTATATTTTATATTCCTGAAGTCAAATTCAAAATTAAATGGCAAATCAGATGGTGATGCAAAGCGGTTTTTATTCTTATAAACAGGGCCGTGGCCAGACTAAATATTCAGGGGAGGCTCACTGTACTACAGGGCAGGCTCTATAAGTTTTTATTCCAGTGCTTTTATGTATTTTTAAAATATTTTCATGATGTCAAGTTGGGCCATCGTAGGGCAGGGTTAAGACTTTCCGAGGCAGGGTCAGCCTCCCATGGCGCCCCCCTAGCTACGGCCCTGGTTATGAAGAAGACAATCTAGAAGTCATATAACATATAACGTATATTCCTTAATTTTTTAAGCTTGAAGGAGGCCTTTTGATTGAACGGGACCATACCTAAATCCGCCCCTAAGGGGGAAACTACCAATCAACCATAAAAAGATGACCTGATTCTTTACAATTAGCAAATTGATAAACTAAACAAAAAATTAATCTAATTTAATTATTGACCCTAATCTATACGTGTACATTTATACGTAATAATTACAGAACGACATTTTGTCCCCCAGAGAAAATAAACCCCGAGTTGGAAGACTGCGCAGGCAAAATGAAGGGCGGAGTTAATTCACCGACACCCCTTCCTAAGGGTAGTTTCCACCTTAGCAACCAATGAAATTCAATTCAGTGCAGAAACATTCTGTATGTAAACCACCAAACAGTTAATTGGAATTACAGAACGATTCATAAGTCTCCGATTGAGTAATAAAAAATTTATTGAAGTCTCTCACATGTAATGAATGAATACGTCAAGAAACAATTAAATTAAAAGATTTCAAATATTAAAATTAAAAAACAAAATTCCCATCCCATCAATGTACTATGCGTTAGTTCCTATATTTAAAAAAAAAGAGTTTTTTTTTACGTAAAATATATCCAGGTGATCGTGTTTCATCGGTTCATCGGCAACAGATTGACTTTCACTGTGTAACAGAATATAAATCGATGAAATGCGTAGAATGAATGATTCGCCTAACGATGTAATATTAGATATTAGGGCATTACACGTTTCACGAATCAATGGTTTGTCTCTGTTTAAAGCAGTCATTAGAGAAGTCTACTCAAAAAAAATAATAAAACTGTTATTAGACAAATATTTAGTACATAAATAAGAAACTTATTTCAAATTATAAATCGTTTCTGTCTTGGGGAATATTTTCCGCATTTCACATAAAGCTGGGCTATATTCTTCGAATCGAAGACGTTTCGTTTAATCACACTAGCGACGCAACGACACGTACTATCATGCTCAATAAAAAGGATAAGATTATGAGTAGAGACCGGATTTATAAGTTTTTACAAGTTTTTTACGCTAACATACCTAAACTTGGCGTTTTGTATTTATATGTTTGTCGATTAGAGAAGCCCAAAAATGGTAGTTTTATTTCGCATATAACTTAATATTTTAGACTTTTAGCGCATATTTATTTATTTATCCATATATTGATATAAATAACATTATAATTCCATATACGGTCAATATTCAAGTCTGCAGCTTTTCCAAGAAGTAATTTATTCTTCTCAACGTCTGGCCACTTTATTTTACGATTTCCCGGAATGTGATTTTCTGGGAATCTGTAGCGACCTGCACTTGCATTTTGCACTTATGTTTTGCATTTCAGTTTGAGATAAGAACTCCGTGAATGTGTGTGACTAGTGATTAGTGTATTTATCAACGCGAATTAGTTGTTATTTTCTTATTTAATTTAAAGACGAAATAAATTCAGTGCTTATCTTTTCAAAATGCCGAAAGTAGCATCCTCTCGATCCGAGCTATTGAAAAAATGGATTAAACCATTTAAACATCTAACTACAGATTAAAAAGTTATTTTTTGCAACGCATGCTCAAAACAGGTAGATACCTTACAAATTCTCTTAAAAATCACATTTTCATTTTGACAATATTTTAAGGTGTCGTCAGACCAAAAGTACCAGATTGATCAACATTTGGCTACAAACCTCCATAAGGAGTCGGAGAAAAGATGTGTGCAGCAGTCTTTTATTTCTTCAACAGCCAGTAACTCACAGGGCAGTGACACAGGAAATGAATTCTTTTCAGACTTGTGCAGTGCTATGGCAGAGTCAAACATTCCTTGGCATAAACTTGAACAAGCAAGTTTTCGAACTTTTTTGGAAAAATATTGCAATCATCATATTCCAAATGAATCGACTTTGCGGAAAAACTATCTAAGTATATGCTACCAGCAACGGATGAAGAAAATAAGAGAGAAGCTTAGCGACAACAATATTTATATAGTAGTTGATGAAACGACAGATGCCTGCGGTCGTTATGTAGCAAATATGTTAGCAGGAGTATTAAGCAACACAGTTGCACCAATATCTTATTTGGTAAATAGTGCAGTTTTGGAAAAAACAAATCATTCAACGATCGCACGTTTTATTAACGACAGCTTGACACTTTTATATGCACCTAATAAAGTTAAATCGGAAAATATATTACTAATGGTGTCTGATGCAGCAGCCTACATGATAAAAGCAGGACAGGCTTTACAGGTGTTTTACCCAAATTTGATGCACTTCACTTGTATGGCTCACGCAATGAATAGGCTCGCTGAATTGGTGCGACTAGAATACCCAACAGTAAATAAGTTGATCAATAACGGAAAAAAGGCGTTTCTTAAAGCCCCACTGCGTATACAACACTATAAAGAATTAGCTGCTGACCTGACAATTAAAGGAAATTTTCTTAGAATTGGATGATTCCAATTCAGCGGCTTTAAGAATTTGTAAGGAATGCATGTCGAACACAAACATCGGGAATCAATTAGCATTCATTAAGACTCATTTTTCGGTTTTAATATCCACCATTAAAAAGTTGGAATCATCCCAGACGGCTCTATTAGATTCTTTTGAAGTGGTCGATGATGCAATTGAAAGTGTAAAATCAATTCCAGGGGAGATAGGAGAGAAGTTAATGGCAAAATTAGACAAGGTTCTATTACGTAATCCTGACTACAATAAAATGAGGAAAATCTGTTTAGTTTTAAAAGGTCAAAGTGAAGAGGATTTGGACATGGACCCCAAAGATGTAGCATCCATGAAATTTGCGCCCATTACTTCATGCGATGTCGAGCGTTCGTTTTCCTCTTATAAAAATATTTTGACAGACAGACGACAAAATTTTACCCCAAATAATTTAAATCAACTGTTGATTATATTTTGTAATCCTACTACTTAAGTGTTAAGTGTTAAAATTACTTATATGAAACAATTTATGTTTTTATTATTCTAAAGTATGTATAAGTAAAATAAAATTTTTATCGCATATAATATCCATATTTTGATCCATTTTAATCGCATAAAAAAAACTTATTTTCCACTTTTTTAGCACATATAAATCCGGACTTTAATTATGAGTAAGCATAGGATTTCGATAAGTACACGCCATCGTTTCAGTAGCGCCGTAAAAATATATCGAACAGGCACATTGTGTAATGGGACGGTGAAAATAATTTACGCCGTTCTTACTATATGATGCCATGTCGCAATAAATTCCGCCGGTCGAGGTACAACTGGTCAACTAATTACTCTGAAAATCTTTACACATTTAAACAAGAAGAGTTGATTACACAACTGTAAATTTTTATTGCGGCAAGATTGCTCTGTTTTTTGTTATACTGAGTAACACCATTGCTGTAGCGGCGTTAATTGTCTCCGCAGCCCTCGCGTTTGTTTACACGCTACGGTCTAATATCTTATATTGCCCGCTTCATTAGAATTTGATCCGCGCAAAATATATTTCTCCTACATATAATTATGAGGATCTCTATTCTCAAGTCACTCGACTAAAGTCGTATGCGAAAATGACGTGAAAATGACGCAATTCTCGATCAATTTGTAAAGTTTTGTATGAGAATCTACTTCATTTTGACGTCATTTTCGCGTACAACTTTAGCTGAGTGATTTGAGAATAGGGCCTCTGGACGTACTTTTAACATCTCCTTGAACCAGTGTTGCCAACTGAGGGATTTCGTCTCTGTATTGGAGAATATTATTTGTGGGTTGAGAATTTTTAGAGAGAATTTTTTTTGGGGAAACTTTTACGGGGAAATTAACAAAAAAAAAACATTTTAATATTTTGATTTATTATAATTATTTACATGAATTTATATTGGTTTTTGTTTTCTCATCAATTTGTACTAGGAATGATTTATGATGATACAAAGTTTTGGAAGTAACAATAAATTTAGTCATTTGCATTTGTGTATACTATACATATTCAATACTATTTTTATTTTCTGAAAAACAAACACTTAGGGATACTTAGTTCTGTTTTAGGGATATTTAAGACTAGATTTGGGAAGCAATCTTATTTCTAAGTTGGCAATGCTGCCTTGAACTCCTCTTCACTGATTTCATTTCATCATTTGTTTTCAAACCCTGCCCGTTGTCTTTCGTAGTAATGTAAAAGTTTCTTGAAACTTATTTCTCTTGAAATATTTCATGAGAGATTACAATTTCAATTAAATACAGGCTGTTCGTTTTTCGAGTGCCACTATGGGGATCTGTCAGTCTGTCAAATTTTTGTTCACAATACAAGAACGTTTTGTTTCTCCAACTCTTCGCAAAATATGAAAAATTATTATGTATTTTGGGGATGCCATAATCGAATTCTCAACAAAAAAAAAAGTGCCTGCATAATGTCTCTTGGTTACAAATCTCTAGTACGATTAGTTTAGCACAAACGTAAATGACAAGACTCGACGCAGGATCAAACTGTCAAACTTTAGTTCATAATAAGAGAATGTTTTGTTTTTCCAAAGCACTCTTCGCAAAATATGAAAAATTGGATTTTTTGGCAAAAATGTGATATTGGACCACCATGTGTGATACATCGTTGTAAAGAGGAAAAAAAAACGTAATCTCAAAATGTTAAAATCCAAGATGGCGTCCATAAGAAAAAATGAAGTTGTCAGGTGTTTCTCCGCCATCTTGAAAACTATTGAAAATGGGATGCCATATTCGAATTCTTCATAAAAAAGTGTCTCAATAATGTCTTGCTTAGAAATGCCTAGTACGATTAGTTTATGGTGAAAAAATCGAAAATCAAGAAATCTTTGTCTTTTGCAAAATTTTCAAAACCATTGAAGATATTTGAAATTTCTTTTCAGATTATTATTCAGCATGAAAATGCGCAACTTTGCCCTAATTTAACCAACCTTGTATCTCTTAAGATAAGCGAGATCCTCATAGTGGCACTTGAAAAATGGACAGCCTGTATATTATAATTTCATTTTTTTATTGTTTTTATGTTTCGTGCACGGTGAGAGCAGAAATGTGAACTGGAACGAATGTGTTTTAGTACATGCAAGAAAGAGAAGAACAAAATTTAAGAGCAGGTCGAGAATCATCATCTCTGCGATTCCAAAAATTAAAAAAAATCAAATTTTTCCAAGTGTTAATGTGGTTCTATTTGTCTGTCTGCCATACATTTTTCTATTGTCGCTTACTTACTTATAAATTCACCTACCGTCGGTCGTAAACTAATTCAAACCTATTTCCGCCTATTTCTAATAAATAGAGATCGGAATCACATATTTTGACGTCATCAGTAAGGGTTTTCTTTTACTTTTTTTTTTTTGGTTGGCATAGAAAATTATTTTTAATATTTTTTTATTACGTAATTCCCTCCGATTCCTATGATTGGTTTGCGGCAATTTTTCGGCACAGTATTAGCAACTCACCAAGTTTTGAAATTTGATTTTTTTTTTTTGTATTTTGCCGTTAAAAATCGTTTCATCCAGATTTGACGCTTAATAATAATAATAATAATATTATTAAATTAAACTCACCCAACTGAAGACCTGTGAAAAAACCTTGAAATAAAAGCAGAGAGATGTTTAAATAGAAAAATAACGTTTCGTTTTTTATTTCGAACACAACGCGATCTTTTTTCTATCGATTATCGAGAATATCTCGCAGCAGTTTCGAATTATCAGTCAGTTTACTCTTTTCGCTTATTTTCTAATATTTTCCGAAATTGTTTCTTTTGTCTCGTAAATACCTATAAATACTTATATTATTATTTTTATTTCTTTATTTAATTTATTGTTATTATTTTTTCTCTGGTTATTGTTTAATTTTGTTTTACTTTAAATTTTAATTTTTGTTTGTAGGTATTTGACGTTTTCAGGCCGTTTGTAATTAACTGTTACAATACTGCCTTGAAATAAAGAGTATTATTATTATTATCATTATTACGATCACTGTTTGTCGTAAAATGTCCGATCGTCATTTTTTTTCTTTCTCTTGTTTTTCCGTTGGAGTTATACATCCTCTTTTTTTTCAAGTTTCATTCCGATTATATTTTTCCAAAAGACGAAAATGTTTTCTTTTCTTGTTTTTATTCTATTTGTCATATATTTTCAAATAAATAAATAAAATAAAATAAAACTTGCTGCAGTCTGCAAATTGTTACAATCGTCTTTTGTTTTTGGGGCTTTTATAAACATGATTGTGATTTGTTGTCTTTCTTTTTGTGCTTTTTTTTGTAAATTTCAAATTATACTGTTCTGTTTTAAATGTGTTATGTTTTTTTTTTTATTGTCATAATTATCGTTAGGAATTTTGATTCTACTTTTTCTCAACTGCTGCAACTAAAGTTCTACACGTTCTTTTTTTTATTTTCAACAAATTAAATGATTATAATTTCTTTAAAGAGATTTCATTAAACTGTTTCGATTGTCTATTGTTTTCTTTTCTCCCTTTTGTTCGTCCTGAGAAGTGTAACATCAAAATTTGTTTTGAATTATGATATTTTTTATTGCTGTTTCTGCTTTTTCGTTCATTATTTTTGACATTTTAATTTTGGAAATCGATTTTAAAGTTGTGTCGTATACATTTAGCTTAACTCTGACATATAACATTTTTAATAATAATTAGGTATATAAGACGTGATGTACAGGGTGACTACGCGAGAATTCCTAGCCCCTTTAATTATTTTATTTTTGATTTTAGGAAAAAAATGCTTAATACAAAATTTAAAGAGACTCTAAATTTAAGTTTATTATTTAGAAACTCATTAGTTTTATTGTCAGGATTTTTTTATTTATTCGGAAGTGGAAGATTTTCACTTCACAAGAAGACACTCATGGTTACTTCCATTTACAAGCATTTTTTTTTGCGTTTTATACATATTATTGAAAACGCCTTTCAAGATTTCATTCTTAATTAATTACATCACATCATACATACATAGGTAGGTCACATTTCGCTTGTGAATATTTTTATAAACGTGTAAAGAATTAACTTTCGAAATGCAAAATACGTGAACCCGGGACGTACAGTTCACTGATCAAAAGTTATTGAGCTGTATTAAGTTGGCTAGTCAGGTGGTTAGCGGGTGGTTTGTAAAAGAGAGGGTATTTTTATCGGTATCGATAGCGACCGACTACGGGAAGTACTGAAATTTGAAACGCCCACAGCAGTTTGCTGCGACAGTCACTGCTCATCTCACCATACATTCCCAGTATATCTATCTATGTATGTATGTATGTATATAGAAGCGATTGTATTCAATTTAATATAATATACAGCCTGGAAACTAAGTAGCGGATAAAATCCACAACTCCGTTAATATTTGTAATAAAGCAAAAATCTAAAAGGGGTATAGCGATTCAAATTACAGCGCATAAGAAGAAGTATATTTTGAGATATTTTCATGAATTTTTTTTAAGTTATGACGTCATCAAGTTTTTTTTTTTAATGACAACCTATATTTTTTATTTTTTATTTCGATGGGATTCTTTAACCTGCTTTCAACAGTATAAAATTTTGGATCGATTACATAACAAAAAATTCAAGAAAAACGGCCATAAAAGTTTAATTGTAAATACAAAGTTTATTTAATCTCAAACCGGACAGAAAAATGAAGGGAAACACACTCAACGTTTCGCTATAGATTTATAGCTTCGTCAGGAGTGAAAAAAAGTAAATAAACAAGTTGTCAAGAGAAACAAGTCGTCAAGAGAAACGAAAAGGTAACATGATTTTTAAAAACTAAACTACGAGTAACGAGAACTAATTAAAGCTACTTTTTTTTTTTAATATATATATATATAATTAATTAATTGACAGATCTATATCTTGTTTAAAGAGTCCAGAAAACTACAAAATATGTCATTTAAATTTTCAAAGTCCGTACGTTTATTAATAGAATTTCGAGACATTTTAATTTTACACATTTCTATGAAACGTCTTTTAAAAATATTAGATTCACTGTACAAAATGTCAGTATTATCAAAATCAAAATTATGATTATTTACTAATGAATGCTCTACAAGCATTGAATGATTTTGATTATTTTTTTGAATATGATATTTATGTTGGTCTAAACGTTTTTTTAAATTTTGGCTCGTTTCACCTATATAAACAGAATTACAATTTGAACATTTGATTTCATAAACCACGTTAGGTTGTTTTAATTTCGGTATTTTGGTTTTTAAATTCGAAAAAATTAAATTTAAATTATTCACAGATTTACTGGCTAAAATTAAATTATGTTTTTTGAAAATGTGTTTAAATGTATTGTGTAATGGTTCAATATAAGGCAAAGATATGTATTTATGATTCGAAGTTTGTCTAATGTTTTTAGAGACATTTGAATTTTGTAAGTATTTAATACGATTTTGTACTTACTATTTTCATCGGACAAGAACAAACTTCAATTTAATTGTAAAGTTCAACAGAACAGAACATCTAGTTAGCTAGGTTTAAAACGAAACAATATTAAGGTGTAAATAAACAAAATTTGATTTTGACAGTCATTGAAATCACAATAAATGTTCAAACTGACGACCATGCACCAACTGACAATACCCAAGACGCTCATAAAATTCATTTATTACATTTTGAATAGTTTGAGGTGTTATTAACCTACACTCCTGTCGAATTCTTTCTTTAAGATCGTCTAAGTTGTTAGGTCTATTTTTATACACCTTGCTTTTTAAGTACCCCCATAGAAAAAAGTCTAATGGCGTTAGATCAGGGGATCTAGCTGGCCATTCCATTGGACCTCTTCTTCCTATCCATCTACCTGGGAACATCTCGTCCAAATAACGTCGCACATCAACTGCGTAGTGTGGCGGAGCACCGTCGTGTTGCATCCAAATGTTATTGTTTGGTACGTCACAGTCATTTTCATTAGGAAATAATATCGCCAATGCAGGTACTAATTCGAATTGTAAGAAGTGTAGATATTTCTCACCAGTTAAATTACCTTCGATAAAGAATGGACCTAAAATTCTGTCACCGACAATTCCTGTCCATACCTTGAGCTTCTGGGGATGTTGAATATGAGCTTCTTGCATCCAGTGGGGATTTTCCCTAGACCAATATCGACAATTATGTCTGTTAACAGTTCCATGTAAAGTAAAACTTGCCTCATCAGAAAAAATTATACGCTGCGAGAACATTGGATCACAATTGCAAATTTCTAACATTTTTTCACAAAATTCTTGTCTATGATCATAGTCAGTTTCTGCTAACTCATGGACTAATTTTACTTTATACGGATGAAACTTTTGCATTTTTAAAAGTTTCAGTACCGAGGTATGGCTCAGGTTGTGCTCTAAAGCAATGTCTCGACTAGTCGAATGCGGATTATTTTCTATTTCTAGTAAAATATCAAGCTGCACATCGTCAATTAATTTTGTCTTAGGGTGGCCAGTTTTTGGAAGGTCTTTCACAATACCGTAATTTCGAAATTTATTTTCTATTCTGCTGACTGTGGATTGACTTATTTGCTGATCAGGATATTTGTCTATAAAAAGTCGACACACCTCTTGATGAGTTCTAATTCGATCGCCATACCCAATCATCATTAGAACTTCAATTCTTTGTTTTTCAGTCAGCAACACCATTTTGGTAAAAGGTTTTTAATAATTAGTGTAACTCCTACTATCCACAGGGAATAAAAATACTCACTTTATTGTGATAGGTATTTACAAGTTCTTGTCAATCAAACAAATTTTGTTTGTTTTACACCTAGCTAACTAGATATTCTGTTAATTTCTTCAACTTTACAATTAAACTTTATGGCCGTTTTTCTTGAATTTTTTGTTATGTAATCGATTCAAAATTTTATACTGTTGAAAGTAGGTTAAAAAAACCCACCGAAATCAAAAATAAAAAATATAGGTTGTCATTTAAAAAAAAATTTTGATGACGTCATAACTTAAAAAAAAATCATGAAAATATCTCAAAATATACTTCTTCTTATGCGCTGTAATTTGAATCGCTACACCCCTTTTAGATTTTTGCTTTATTACAAATATTAACGGAGTTATGGATTTTATCCGCTACTTAGTTTCCACGCTGTATAATATTATAATAATAAACAAATATTTATCTACATGCATATATAAACAATTTTTTTTGTGAATTTTGAACAAATCTAATCGAAAATGGAAAAAGAATGAATTGATTTTAGGTGCCCCAACGTCATTTTTCTAAACTAAGACAGTTGTTAATTATCGATCAGAATCTGTAAGGCTTCACAAAAAGTCCGGAATCAAACTTGGAAGGCTTCAACGCGCTGCTTTATTAAATTAAAACTTGGCGCTGACGCATGTCTTGAAAAGCGGACGATTTATGTGTGGTATTTATTTGAATTATTTATTTCTTAAGAACTTCATTTATACGTATATCTAACAAATTTTCTTCTTTATGTAAAAAATCTAGAGCTAAAAATATTCAAATGCTTTGATAAAATTATTTTGTCCTCCGCTGTTTCTTGGATCATTCCCCGGAACGCCCTGTACAAAAGATTTTAAAATTTCATGTAAAAGTTTTCCTGTACGGACATTGAAAGCAAACTGTTAAGTTCGCTGGCAAATTAAACTATATGCGCACATTTTCCGTTATATTTTAGTTTAAGTTAAAGTTATTACCAGAGTCCGGAACACTTCTGACAATCCTAAAACGTATAAGCTATTTTTTTTTTTTTTTGCAAAGATGCGGCAATTGTTTGCACAAGTTAAACCGACCGAAATACACTTTCCCGATCGATTGTTTGCCGATTTTTATGAATACCAGTACGGCGTACAGACAAAAAGAGTGAGACTGCGGCCTTTAGGGCCGGTTTTTCAATCACAAGTTAACTTTAACCTTCAGTTTATTGCCATGGAAACAATTGTCTTCGTACTTGTTACCATGGAAATAAACCGAGAGTTAGGGTTAACCTGTGATTGAAAAACCGGGCCTTAATCAAAGGAAACTTATGAGATTTATTGCCGAGCGGTCATTTCCTTGCAACCATAAAAACAAATCTGTTTTAAAGCCTCGATTTAAAACAGATTTGATGAGCGTCGCATGCGGAAATATTAAATAGGTTTAATGAATTTTACGTTAAATCCATCACCATTAATTTCTCATATATCTATTAATCAAAAAAATAGAAAATAAATTCAAATATTTGCAACACTACAGATTTTACAAAACTCAAGCACACGTCCGTCTGGAATGTTTCTAACATTGTTATTTATTATACACTTCGGCTGAGACGCTGTTGCTCATCCTTCTTTTCTCTAATGTTGATGAAGAAATTTATTAGTTTCGACGATATCAACCTGATCAAGATTTTATTACATAATTAAAGCCGGCCACCAAATACAAGCGACAAGACATTAAAATAAAGAAATAAAGATTGTGACCAATCAAACCGGTTCATTTTTCTTTTTCACCACGTCAGTTCACGTTATTCGTTTGTTTTTCTTTTTCTTCTTTTTTTGATAGTTGTGAGTAATTAAAAAATAAAATTCTTTTTTCTTAGAATTATTACATTTTGACATTCTAATTCTATTGTTTTGTTTGTTTGTTTGTTCGTTCGTTCGTTGTGACAGTCGAAGTGTCAAGCGTCATCACTTCAGTTCAGTAGGTAATCACGTTATTCATTTGTTTCTTTTGTTTTGACAGTTAAATCGGAACCACTTGTAAGTAATTCAAAAACGAAATTCTTTTTTTATTAATACGCTTTGTTGTTCTAATTGTTTTGTTTTGTTTGTTTGCTTGTTGTGACAGTCGAAGTGACAAGCATCATCACTTCAGTTCAGTAGGTAATCACGTTATTCTTTTGTTTCTTTTTTTGACAGTAAATCGGGATCACTTGTAAGTAATTAAAAAATGAAATTCTCTTTTCCTTAATACGCTTTGTCGTTCTAATTCTTTTGTTTTGTTTGGTTGTTTGTTATGACAGTCGAAATGGCAAGCGTCATCACTTCAGTTCAGTAGGTAATCACGTTATTCATTTGTTTCTTTTGTTTTGACAGTTAAACAGGGACCACTTGTAAAGTAATTAAAAAATGAAATTCTTTTTTTAGAATTAATACTACACTTTGTCGTTCTAATTCTTTTGTTTTGTTTGTTTGTTAGTTGCGACAGTCGAAGTGGCAAGCGTCATCACTTCAGTTCAGTAGGTAATCACGTTATTCATTTGTTTCTTTTGTTTTGACAGTTAAATCGGAACCACTTGTAAGTAATTAAAAAACGAAATTCTTTTTTTTTTTAATTACATACTACGCTTTGTCGTTCTAATTCTTTTGTTTTGTTTGTTTGTTAGTTGTGACAGTCGAAATGGCAAGCGTCATCACTTCAGTTCAGTAGGTAATCACGTTATTCATTTGTTTCTTTTGTTTTGACAGTTAAACAGGGACCACTTGTAAAGTAATTAAAAAATGAAATTCTTTTTTTAGAATTAATACTACACTTTGTCGTTCTAATTCTTTTGTTTTGTTTGTTTGTTAGTTGTGACAGTCGAAGTGGCAAGCGTCATCACTTCAGTTCAGTAGGTAATCACGTTATTCATTTGTTTCTTTTTTTTTGACAGTTAAATCGGAACCACTTGTAAGTAATTCAAAAACGAAATTCTTTTTTTTTTAATTACATACTACGCTTTGTCGTTCTAATTCTTTTGTTTTGTTTGTTTGTTATGACAGTCGAAATGGCAAGCGTCATCACTTCAGTTCAGTAGGTAATCACGTTATTCATTTGTTTCTTTTTTTTTGACAGTTAAATCGGAACCACTTGTAAGTAATTCAAAAACGAAATTCTTTTTTTTTTAATTACATACTACGTTTTGTCGTTCTAATTCTTTTGTTTTGTTTGTTTGTTTGTTATGACAGTCGAAGTGGCAAGCGTCATCACTTCAGTTCAGTAGGTAATCACGTTATTCATTTGTTTCTTTTGTTTTGACAGTTAAATCGGAACCACTAGTAAGCAATTAAAAAACGAAATTCTTTTTTTTTTAAATACATACTACGCTTTGTCGTTCTAATTCTTTTGTTTTGTTTGTTTGTTTGTTATGACAGTCGAAATGGCAAGCGTCATCACTTCAGTTCAGTAGGTAATCACGTTATTCATTTGTTTCTTTTGTTTTGACAGTTAAATGGGAACCACTTGTAAGCAATTAAAAAACGAAATTCTTTTTTTTTTTTAATTACATACTACGTTTTGTCGTTCTAATTCTTTTGTTTTGTTTGTTTGTTTGTTATGACAGTCGAAATGGCAAGCGTCATCACTTCAGTTCAGTAGGTAATCACGTTATTCATTTGTTTCTTTTGTTTTGACAGTTAAATCGGAACCACTTGTAATTAAAAAACGAAATTCTTTTTTTTTTTTAATTACATACTACGTTTAGTCGTTCTAATTCTTTTGTTTTGTTTGTTTGTTAGTTGTGACAGTCGAAGTGGCAAGCGTCATCACTTCAGTTCAGTAGGTAATCACGTTATTCATTTGTTTCTTTTGTTTTGACAGTTAAATCGGAACCACTTGTAAGTAATTAAAAAACGAAATTCTTTTTTTTTTTAATTACATACTATGCTTTGTCGTTCTAATTCTTTTGTTTTGTTTGTTTGTTAGTTGTGACAGTCGAAATGGCAAGCGTCATCATTTCAGTTCAGTAGGTAATCACGTTATTCTTTTGTTTCTTTTTTTGATAGTTAAATTGGGACCACTTGTAAAGTAATTAAAAATTGAAATTCTTGTTTTTTAATTACATACTACGCTTTGTCGTTCTAATTCTTTTGTTTGGTTTGTTTGTTTGTTATGACAGTCGAAGTGACAAGCGTAGTCACTTCAGCTCAGTAGGTAATCACGTTATTCTTTTGTTTCTATTTTTAGACAGTTAAATCGAGACCACCTGTAAGTAATTAAAAAATGAAATTTTTTCTTTTTAATTACATACTACGCTTTGTCGTTAATACGCTCTCTCTCTCTCTCTTCTTCTTAATACGCTTCGTCGCTTTTGTTTGTTTGTTTTTTGTGACAAGCATCGTCACTTCAGTTCAGTGGGTTATTCTTTTGTTTCTTTTTTTTTTAGACAGTTAAATGGGGACCACTTGTAGTAAGTAATTAAAAAATGAAATTCTTTTTTTTTAATTACATACTACGCTTTGTCGTTCTAATTCTTTTGTTTGGTTTGTTTGTTTCTTATGACAGTCGAAGTGATAAGCGTAGTCACTTCAGCTCAGTAGGTAATCACGTTATTCTTTTGTTTCTGTTTTTAGACAGTTAAATCGGGACCACTTGTAAGTAATTAAAAAATGAAATTTTTTTTTTAATTACATACTACGCTTTGTCGTTAATACGCTCTCTCTCTCTTCTTCTTAATACGCTTCGTCGTTCTAATTCTTTTGTTTTGTTTTGTTTGTTTGTTTGTTGTGACAGTCGAAGTGGCAAGCGTCATCACTTCAGTTCAGTAGGTAATCACGTTATTCTTTTGTTTCTTTTTTTTAGACAGTTAAATTGGGACCACCTGCAAGTAATTAAAAAATGAAATTCTTTTTTTAGAATTAATACTAGGCTTTGTTGTTCTAATTCTATTGTTTTGTTTGTTTGTTTTTTGTGACAGTGGAAGTGACAAGCATCGTCACTTCAGTTCAGTGAGTTATTCTTTTGTTTCTTTTTTTTTAGACAGTTAAATGGGGACCACTTGTAGTAAGTAATTAAAAAATGAAATTCTTTTTCTAGAATTACATACTGCGCTTTGTCGTTCTAATTCATTTGTTTTGTTTGTTTGTTCTGACAGTCGAAGTTGCAAACCGCACCGAGAGAGAAACGAAAACTTCTTCTAACCGAACAGAAACAGGCGGCAAGCAACATTAAAATAAAGAAAGAAGGAAAGACTCTGACCAATTAAACCGGTTTCTTTTTCTTTTTCTTCTTCATTACGTCAGTTCGGTAATCGCGTTATTCTTTTGTTTCGCTTTTTTTTCTTGACGGTTAAAGTGCGACTAATTTTAAGTAAAGTCGTGCTGAGAATGAAACATAATCTCTTTTAAACAATCAAACAGAAAGAAGCGATATTTTTAACAACCAAAAAAGAAAGAAGTGACAGAGTTAAAATTAAAAAATAAAGAAAGAAAAAAAGAAAGAAAAAAAGAGAGAGAAAAAGAAAAAAAGAAAGAAATAAAGAAAGAATGAATGAAAAAAGTCATTTTTTAAATTTTTAATTAAAGTAAGCCATGATTTTGATAAAGGTTGTTGGCAATTTTGATAAGACAACTGAAATTTTGATTTAAATCATCAGATTGTCAGATAATTCAAATTGAATTAATTAAGGCCTGGTTCTTTGATTAAAAGCTTATTTTAACTGTGAGTTTAAAGTGACCAGATTTTAATTTTGGTAAAGCGGGACAACCCAACCCAAACCAACCAACAAAATTACTTTTGATTTAAATAAGGGATTCCCATTGTTTTTACGCAAAGGCCTCCCCACCTTACTTATTTTAAATTTAATTATTATTACAACCACGTTAGAATAAAAACAAAAAATAATTATTACATAGTAAAAGTAATTACATAATAAGAAAAGAAATCAATATTTTACTTACTTTATAATGAATTTTATTGTCGAGGCCAGGTTGGTTAAAATATTATTTTGTCATGTTGAAGTGCGTTTTATTGACCGATATTGACTTGTATGAAGCGCATTCCATTAAAATGAAAATCAAGGGGTATGACAGGAATTAGCGAAACCGCCATCCCTTGACCGAAGGCAAAAACAACTTTATCCAAATTTCAGTATTTCGGCTGACGTTCTCAGCAATATGCCTACGTCTTTTAACCACGCAAAGACTTTAATTTCAAAATTGATTTGAAAATCTAGAATTAAGTTGTGAAGAGCATGTGAAGAGATCATCCGGAGCGCCATCTCTTGATCAATAATGAAAGCAATTTTTTGTAATTTCAAATGGTACGTTATCGCGTTAACGTTGATACTCTCATTACTAACTTCTACTTCCGCTTTTGCAGTATTTTAAGCTAATTCTAAACGCGTCGCAGTGAATTATGCAGCGCGCCATCTCTTCGTTCGCTTATCTTTATCTTCTAAAAACGAAAGTTGCCCTAAGCGAACTTCAAAAAAGCGATTTCGTCTTGATACTCTCAGTAAAACTTTTTTTTTAACCGTATTGAAAACCAAAGCGTCACAGAAAGACGGAAATCTTTCATAGCGCCATCTCTTGACCAAAAGAGAAAAAACTATTTTAATCAAATAATATTTCATCGCTACGTACTTATTCATCTACAGCCTTTGTCTTCTATCGAGTATCTTTTAACAGCCAATAATTCAACGGAAATAAGCAGGTCTTCAAAGGGGGCGCTGTCCCTCCGTAATATATTCTAACGAATTTAGGGTTCGTTTTCATTCATTTTAAAATAAAATAATTTATTTTAAGATAAGCCGAGCGATTAGCGTGAGAATTCAGCCTGACTTGTTATAAACTCTATTTCGAATTGAACTCATTTCCCCGGCCCGCTGTTTAAATATCCGCGCTGGTTATCGAGATTGTTCGCTTTCGCGCAAACTCCGGCGTCAGTCTGTCTCGTCGTGGTGGTTCAGAGAGTTCTATCGCCGAAACAGTCAATCGTTTCTAGAAGCTTCGAGGCTCCTGTTGCGCCTGGCTCTGACGCGTGTCGCTTCCGACAAATATCGATGAATCATCACAATATTATAGGAGTATAAAAATAAATAGAATAATATAAAACATATTCGATTTAATAGATTCGTAGCGAGCCACAAGACCCCTAGAAAATAATTTCTTATTCTAGAACGGCCGAATTTCGATAGGTACATTCATTTCAAAAAGCGGTATTTTTTAAAAACTCTGCGGGACGCGAGACAAACTGTTAAAAATCGGGATTGTTCCGCCAAAATCGGGACGTATGGTCACCTTATGTTAGTTTATAAAAGTTATGGCTTATTCCAATTAAAAAAAAAATTTAATTGGTCCGTTTTGTATTATGGAGTGCTGAAAATCGCAGCAATGCAAAGCCAGTAGATTAATAAAGTAAACACGTATGACGTCACAAACACAACGTGTAGGGCCCATAACAATCAAATTTTTACGGATAAATAATCAATACCATGATCATTTTAGTTTTCATATATTTGCAAAATATGTATAAAAAAAAAAGACAAAACTTCATCTAGAAAGACAGCCGCACGTAGGCACGTTATTTTGCTTTCAACATTTTATAATTGACAGTAGATATAATATACTCTAAAGGTGTTTTGTTTATTTTGTAAATTGTAATTAAAAAATCTTTGAAAACCAAAATGATAATGTATTGGGCAACTTATTATGTGGTTTCCCACGAGTAAGGAAGTCATTTAATTTAGGTAAGTAATGTCCTAAGACCTTAAAGGGTCGTCAGACAATGTGCATAAGCGATGATTATCTACAAGATTATCTCCCAACCCTCATCGATGAATAGTAACAGATACCCTTGCGTTCAGTCACGTGGCACGTTGTCATTTTGCGTAATTCTTGTTGCCCCAAACTTTTAAGTGAAACAATATCAAAATTCTTTGGTTATCGAACACTTGAATACATTAGCAGTAAAAATTCTTTTATATCTTCGTTTTGAGTATACGAACATGGTCCACTTATCAAAGATTAATACTGATTATAAGATACAGCCGGTTGAATTACTGCATGAAGGAATCCATTTAAAAGTTCTTGAAAATAAATTCTACACACGTTCATATGAACTATTTTTTACTCAAAACGAATGACACTATAACACCTAATGTACCATTCCTCCTGAAACATCCTGTATATATTTCTTTATGTGTATGTGTACCGATTCGAACATTTTCCAACTTGTACAGGGCAAATCAAACAAATTTTTTTTATATGAGCACATTTTTTCGTATTTAATTGCAGATATTGAAATTATTATAGCACTAAATAAAACATATGTGATCATACCGGACTGTTCTTCTTAAATAATATTTAAATTAAAAAAACTTGGATTTTTTTTTTTTAGTATTAAAGATAAAGTTTCAAAACGCTTTCTGTAAAATTAATTCACTAATCTGTGTAAGCATAGACCAACCAACCAACCAGTGTTAGGTATCGAGGGGCACGTGCTTCAGCTTAGTGGCACGTGCCACTGGTGCTCGAATATTCAAAGGCCTGTGCAAATAAACTTTGTTTAGTCAAGTGGCCACTGTAACGTTGCCACAAATGTAATAATAGCTTGTCGGTGCGTATCGCATCTCCCGTGAATTTCGTTCATATAAAAGGAACCACCTGTGTTTATTTTAAAGATTTTTTCCTGTTCTAGGCAATTAGCAGAATATATGTAACCCTTTAAATCATCCACCTGCGTTTTCTAGTCCTGCTTACACGGTTATAAAAATAATTTAAAATTTGATTTTAAAAAACCAACTTTTACAATAGACTGCTGTCCATCAAACTTGAAATTTGATTTTAACAAATAAGCAACTTTTATTGGCTATTTATTATACAAGTGACTTTTTTGCTGTTAAGACACGAGTGTAATACATAGTTTTATCCTGCGCCTGTTTATTATGAAGTCATAATAATGCCGATTTTGAATAACAGTTTAATTATGGGCTCGTAATTCATTCATAATGCATTCAAAATCAATATTATTATGACTTCATAATAAACGGGTGTTGGATAAAATTTGATCTTGAAAATGATCTGGCTTGCCCATCTCTAATAAAATGATTAATACTGCTGTCTATGCCCATCCATAGACATACCTTCAATACGACCAGCTAAAGGATAGTTAAATTCAAGCATTATTTTGTAATTAAAAAAACTAGATAAAAATATTAGTGATTAATAGGCATCCGACGTCGTGCATTCACGTTTCCAGAATTTTTATTTTTTAATTATTTTTCACATTAAACTTTACATCAAAGAATAACTTAAAAAGAAAATATAGAATTTTCCAATATACAGGCTGTCCTATTACATTCCGAGGAAGTGCGAAAATGGTATTTTATGTACTATGTCCGCCAAAAAAATTTGGCACAACTCTCTACATGCATTTTTGAGTCACAGTCGGAAGCAAGAAAAAAATACACAAACTACAGTTTCCTGTAATTATTCTTCCTGAAAATGTTAGTGATTAAAAACGACTTCACAGATAACATTTAAAAAATTTCAGAGCTTTCAAAATTAAAAAGATTAAAACTTTGGTAACATTTGTGAATTCGTCTCTAATCTGTGGCATTTTGAGAAAGAATAATTACAGGAAACTGTAGTTTGTCTACTTTTTTTTGCTTTTAACTGTATTTTATTAGTTTGAATGCAGCTTCAAGACATTCAACTTGCCATTTAGAGCACGGGGGTTTATGTCTATCGCCACAGTTTTAAACGCAATTATAATTCCCCCCAGGTCGCAGGGATGGCAGTGATGGCATTGTATTTACAAAAATTTTGTGCAAATCGTTCTTGATTGCAGTGAGAACCTCGAGCAGCCTCTGGACAGCTGTTTCATCCCTGCTTGGGGCTTCTTCAGCAGAAACGTAGCTCGACATTCCCACTGCAGACCAAAAACGACTTGCCCAATTTATTCGCAATCAAGAACGATTTGCACAAAATTTTTCTAAAATCTTTCATTATGCTTTGACAGCAAGCATGGCCGCCTTGCATGGGGGACTCATTAGGAGCAAATCCCGCTTCAATTTGTCTATCCTACTGCAATGTTAGGTCAAAAAGCGATAGTAAGATGTCGCTATTTTATATGTTCATTGTATTTACAGTAATCTGTAATCCTTAGCATATTTTTAAGTTACCATGGTTACCTTTTTATTGATTTTGAAAAGTTTGTCAGAAGCCAAAGCATTAATTGGATTTCTTCTTTAATTAAACGTTTAAATTTCGTTTGCGGCCATCCTAGGCGAACGAATAGGACAATTTGTGATAAAAATAAGGTAAGAGAGAACGATAAGCGAAAAGTGCACTTTTTCGGCAAACACGGCCGCGCGGTCTTATTAAGCACCGGAGCGAAAAACGGTCCGAGCAAGTGTGGTCGAAATTTATAGAAAGAAAATCACAAATTGTCCGTTTATTCTTCTGGAATAGCCCTAAACTAGTATCTTGGGCAAGAATGCAGCTCAATGTATTAGATTATTTAATTTCCTGAACAATACTTAAACCGTTAACTCAGAAATATTTTTAAATTACGCGCCTTTTTTATTTTAATTCCCCCCAGGCCGCGTGAGGCGCGCATTTTGTTGCTCCACATATACAACGTTGGCTTTGACATGTAATATATCATTTATCTATGATTTAGAGCTTGTTTCTATGATGAACAGATAAAATAGCGACATCTTACTATCGCTTTCTGACCTGACATTTTTCTTGTTTCTATGGTAATGTGAAAACATGTCATTATATTTACATGTCCCAGATTTTTTTGGCGGGCCTAGTACATGCATTATATCAAAAAGTGTTATTAACAAAACTTGTGTATTCTGTGCAGTGTTTCTTTATTAAGTTCTACACCAAACTTATGTTTTTTTTTTTTTTAATTGAATCCTAGATATTACGTTACATATTTAGATAACACTTGAAATTGAAAAAACTGCCTGAAGGTTGTTTTTAAATCAAAGCAGGAAATTGAAGTCTGGAACTAACACTTCATGGATGTTTATTTATACTTTCAAGTCGTTTACCAATTTTGCCATTAATAAAAGTAGAATTCGTTACAAGGATTGTATAATTACTCGGCTATTCTAAATGATATATCCTGTATATTCATTACATGAATGGATAGCCCCTATTTAATTAACTTACAAAAATTCGTTGTACGACGTCCTCATTCGATTTAGGAATGTGTTAACTGACATTTTAATTACATCATCAAACTTTCTCTGCGTCTTTTTTTTTTTTAAAAAAGCGAAAGACAGAGTTAATTTATATTTCTGTTCTTAAATCAGGAAGAAATTGAGAGTTTCCCATGAATTGAGTAAATTTGATGAAGAAGAAAGAAAGGGTGGAATTAATTCGGCCCCCAGATGGACAAACAAACCCCCTCCGCCACACTCGAAATAAATTGGCGCGAAGGTGGATTTAAACACAAGAATCAATGACTTGTTCTTACTGTTGAAGGGTGAATTGAATTTAATGCGAGTAGGAAAAGGATGAAATTAATTTGGTCCTAATTCGAACTTCCACCTTGCCCCCGACGGATTTCACTCAAAACGTCACCCCTTCAACGTCAGATTCAATGAATTATTAACTTGAACAGACTCTCGACGCTGAATTTATTTTTCTGTGCTAAAAAAAGAAACATAATACGGCTCTGAAACCATTAATTCATCGATTTTTACGTACTGCTTGTAAATCGCGTTGGGTAAATACTTTACCGAGTTGTTGAACGCACTTAAATAAATGTCAAGGTGAAACATGAAATTTTAAATTGAAACAGGACCGGATTTACTCAGTCTACGTTCATAGAAGATCCGAAGTACGGCTCTGAAACCAAAAATTTTCCTTAATTCATAATTTTTATATACAATTTGTTAATTGTCTTAGCATATCTAGTTGTTGAACGCACATAAACAAACACCAAAGCAAAGCTTGAAGATTTAAATTGGACCAGGACCGGACTTACTCTTTCTCTACGTTCATAGAAGATCGAAAGTAGGGTCCTGAGACCATAAACATTCGTTAATTCATCATTCTTTATGAACACCTTGTTACCGGCGTTGGGAAAATATTTTAGCGAGTTGTTGAACGCACTTAAACAAACTTCAAGGCAAAGCTTGTAGATTTAAATTGGACCAGGACCGGACTTACTCTTTCTACGCTCATAGAAAATCGAAAGTAAGGTCCTGAAACCATAAACATTCGTTAATTCATCATTTTTTATGAACACTTCGTTAACCGCTTTGGGCAAATAATTTAGCGAGTTGTTGAACGCACTTAAACAGACGTCAAGGTAAAACTTGAAGATTTCGTTTGGAACATGACCGGACTTACTTTATTCTACATTCATAAAATACGACATTTTATTTATTTTTCTTGCCCTTTCGAGTGCAAATACAAGCTTCACTTATCCATCTATATTTTGCAAGGTCGTACTTACTTGAACTTACTCATTTCATGTCGTGAAAATCGGGAAAGTACGGCCCTAATACTCTACAGTCGTTAAATAAATCATTACTTATATTGTTTGTGAATCCGAAGGTCCTTTACGATAAATTTCTATGATGCAGGAGGATGAAGGGGTAGAATGACAAGACATTAATATTCATGGTTCAAAACTTTATGTCAAACAAACTCTTTCAACTGCACTTACAGGAAACATTTGAGTGCCTGCTTACCATTAATAAACAATACAGAGACGTTTCAAAAATTCAAATGGTCGCCCACATAAACTGTTGAACAGTTGAACGGTTATGTTTTTTTTTTTACACTGTAATATTATAAGTGAATAGGGTTCAAAGTGATTTCAGATGGAAACATCAAGACAATAATAAATACGTTCCCGAGAAGTAAAATTGAATGCAAGAAAAAAAAACGTAAAAGGTATATCCACAAACATGAAAAGAAATTTTGACTATAATATTGTCCCAAGTATTCTAAAATCACTGGACTATTCTAAAAATACATATGTAATATTTGCAATGAAATACTTTGATGCCCTGTATACCCCACAAGAGCCAATACACATACATATATAAAGTTACTATGTTAATAACGGATATACTTTTATAGTGAATATTAAATGTAAAATTATAAGCTACATATTTTTCTCTTGAAAATATCTAAATGTTAAGCATAGATGGGATACATTATTCCATATAAAAATTAATGAAATTTTCAGTAAAAACACAAAAATACACCAATACATATTTAAATATTATAGGGGGGCTAGCGTTGCGCCTTCAATAAAATACATTCAATTCTATTTTGAAACTGCAATTGTTGAAATTGAAGGTACTAACTTCACACGAACCTAAAATCAAAATAAAACCCTCCTAAAAAAAAAAGAAACATTCTTTAGTGAAATGTCTTGGACAAAAAAAAAATTATAACAAGCATTAACGTCAGTCAGACATTAAACTCATGCCAAGAATGTTTCTGTCATTGAAATAAAAGGAGAAACTAAATTATACTACTAATCAAAACCAACTTTTACAAATTATTTAGTAGCTATAGATACAAAATATGAACAAATACATTTTCCGGACACATTTTATTACATTGTCCACAGTAAATACTAATAATATACCGTCGGTGTGAGCTAATTAGAAAGAAAATTATTCTCTACATGTGTACGCAATGCAACAACTATTACTTTTTTTCTTCTTTTTTTTTAGAGAAATTATAACCACTTGTTTACCTTGACAATAGATTTAAAATGAATCTCAAAGATTCGATTCTTTTGTGAACATGTTTTTACATAGAGTGTCTAAAGCCACGAATTTCCAGGAAGTGAAGTGGCACAAATAATCATAGACACACTTATTTAAATATAGTATTCACATCTTTTCGATTGAATACTTCGGCCGTATTGTACATTAACATGAACAATAAGCGCTAAAAGTCTGAATACGTTTGAATTTTTCATACATATGAAATGTAATGATTTTAATAACAAACAGGGCATACGTTAAAACCACTGTTGTATTTTCTTTTTCTTTTTTTTTAATGTTTAGCAGAGTGGGACACTTTCAAACTGGATATAACAATTTTGCAAAATGCAAACAGTGCATATATGTATGTATATATCAATATATCTTTTTAGTTTTCAAGCTGTAATCACAATCACCTTCTTCATTTTTTTTAAAAACCACTTTTATTAACAAAAAAAGAAAAACAACTCTAAAACAAAAATATATAAAATGAAAATAGAAAACTTCTCGTGATTTTAGCTTTAAAACAAAAAAGAAATACTTGAAGCAGCCCGAAGTCTGCGAAGAAAGATTAGTGTCTAATTTTTTTTATGCTTTGGTTTCAATTATGCTGAATTTGTTTAGCACTCCATTATCACCTATTAACCTTACCATATAGTGAACCATCTTTCTTAACCAAGTTAAAGTCTTAACAGAGTAGAAAATTACTTCCAGAATGTCAACTGTAAAATTATAATAGTTTACAATATATACATACAAAATAAATGTATAAAAAGTCGTTTTATAAAAAGTCGATTATAACTGCAAATCGTCTCCCTTTCTCTCTCGCGCGCTCTCTCTTTCTCTGTTAAGACAATAAAACAGATCTAACTTTATAAATACCATAAATACAATCACAGCAGCGACTAACATCCTCCCAGTCATATATAATTAATTAACAGATGTAACAAATATAGAAAAATATACATTTGCTCTCAAACAATCAGTCGGCGTTTCAATCCTTGAACACATCAGAGATGGGGGGCAACATTGATGTCAGTGCCAACCCTGTGTTATCCAACCTTGAAACTTTGCCCCTTTCAATCAAGTCAGCACCAAAACTGCTCGGTTTTAAAATCGTTGTCGAGCTACCACAGTTACAAGTCACTACTAGAATATATCAGCACTTCATATAGTTTCATTTTTTTTTTGTTGCTGAAGCACTAAGAATGTCAAAGATCAGTTATGTGTTTATTTCATCATAGTTAAGGCTCACGTTACAAGATGAAACATATAAAGAATGTCTTGTAAACCAGGAAAGCCAATAAATACTTAAGGCTTCTAATAAAAAAAAAAAAAATACGAATAATAAAAACAGTTTTTAAATGTAAAAGTATAAAGTTAAGGAAATGTAAACGCAATAACAAACACACTACACAACACAACACAACACTGGGAGATGATACACAAGTATATTTTTTTTTTAATGTGAAGATTCCACACGTGGCCCGTCACCTTGACCGTGATGTTCGGGACCTTTACAATCTTCAAAAGCAGTCTCATCAACTGGAGATAATGAATCATCTTTTAATACTTCGCTCGCCAAAACATCCCTGCAGAAAATAAAAGCAAACTCAATACTTAATTAGAATTTGTTTAATTTGTGCAGATGGAAATAATTTGATTTAACTGACGAGATGGTATACTAGCGGACAAAAAACTGACTCATCACACTGACATAAAGATTATTTATTTATATTCATACAGGGTCTTGAAATTTGGAGGTTGTGATAAATGTTACATGACAGGAATGTGGCAGCTCCGATAATTCCCATTCTGACAGGTCGAAAATTAATTTACAAAAAAAAGCACGAATCAGTTTTACTTATCTACCTATCTGGCTTTTGCCGGATGACAATTGTAAAAAAAAAATTATAAAGTGAGTTTTATATCGTTTATAAAATCGTCCCTACTCTGTAAAATTAAGTTCGAGCTACGCAACTGAAATACTAAAACTCTCTAGTAATGAAGCACGGCCATAAGACAATTTTATTGCATTGGAGTGAACTTCAGGAAATTCAAAAATTAATAACTGAACATACCCATTGTCGGTTTTCACAGTCAAACCACGTCCCTTAGGTGTATTATTCGGTTGTTTCGGTTTGTTTATATTTGTGCGTTTCCTAGTTGTCTGAAAAAAAAAAAAAAAACAAATGTTAGTAACTGATCCAACTTCAAACAATGTATTTAAAAACTATTCAACAAATAGTTTGACCTGAAAGAAATTACTATTTTAGAATTGCAGTTAACATATTTAGAAATGTTGATGGAAGAAAATTATTTTGTAACGCCAAATTTAATCTTCTTTTAATTTTATATCGGCAGTTTTCTGTCCACTCTGATGATGATTTTATTATAAACAAAAAAATGAACAACGGTTTTCATTTCCTTGTGTGAAATTTATTATTAATGCTTCGCTTCCCTATTATATAACTTATTTGGACAAAACAAGGAGCTATTCATCGAACCTTTTCTAAATGTTGTTTGTTTTAAAAAAAAACTTGCATTTCTTCCTGATTTCAGAACAGAAATCATATTAGCAATTTAATTTATTTTAATTTTCAGTGTATTAATGGAGAAAGTTAATCAATTACCTTTCAAAGTGTTAAGATTTCATAAAAAAAAGCCTTAGTACAGGCCTGCGGTTTCCAAACCTTATATTACTACGCCTCCCTTTAAAAAAAAATGTAACCTTGGCGCCTCCACCTCTTCCTTGCTTTCATAAATTGATACAGAAGTTTATTTATAAGAAGATATTTTCTTGTTTTAATTTATATTTTGTTACGAAAATTACATTTCTGTTAAATTTTCGCGCCTCCCAGTTTGGAAATCGCTGGCTTAGGCACACCAATGTACTGAGCAGTTCGTGTGGTTGCCTGCATCAAAGGCGGTAAATTTCCTTACAAGAGATTATTGTTTTAATGGAGAAGCTTATTGTATTACCTTTAAAAATTATAAACAATTAAATTTAATAACGCATGTGTTTGTTTAAAAAAGTAATTTTCCAAAAAGAAAACACAAGATACCTTAGTATAGGCAACCCAATGAATAAATTCGTTTGTGTGGTTGCCTGTAGTGAAGATGACTCCAAGAAATTTTCTGTTAGAAAACTTGACAAACTGATTCACATTTATTGAGATCATACAATTTTCTATTTTTTTTTTGAATATTCAAAACAATTTCCTATTTTTTTAAATATTTAAAACAATTTTCCATTTTTTCAAAAAACAAAATTCGCATATTTAGTACCACAGTTATTATTTTAAGAAAAGTCATACGCTTACATAAATGCAGTAAATTATCAAATAATTTTCAAAATTAAAAATAATGAACAAGTAAAATGATTGATAAAATTTTACAAAATAATTAATGGGAATATAAAAAAATGAATAAAATATTAAATCAAATTTCCAGTTCTTCAATAAATTTCACTGGGTTTTGCATCAAAACGGACAAACTCCTCGACTTGCCCCTGACATTAAGAATCTTTTCTCAATTCCCTGACTTTTCCTGGTTATCAACGTTTTCCCAGGTGAATGGGAACCCTAAAGCGGCTACCGCATAAAAATATGGCTTTCATTTTATTACTTCAGTTCCAAGACAATCTACTTCACCAAAAACTCGTATTATTTATTTAAATTTAAATAAAAGTCATATTAACAAAGTAATTGTTGCTTTTCGAGTGACTAACTTAATTAAAAAAACAAAAAACACTTGAAAAGTAATAAATTAGTTGCAAGTCAATTTCGATTGTAGTGAACTTCATGAGCATCCCCTGTAGAAGTGTCTCGGTCCTAATTGGTGTCTCTTCAGCAAAAGGGAGTAGCTCAAGTGCAACCAAACTAACCTGTCCGGGTTATTCCGAAATTAAATGAAAATGTTGTCAGCAATTTAGGCCAAAAAACTGGCCACAAGATGACGTGCCTAAACTGTTGTCAAAAAGTAACGGATGCTAAATATACTTTGATGAGTAAAATAACTAAGAAAATAAATATTTCTTTCTAATACTGAAATCACAACGGACGTAAACCTAAGAATTACATAAGAATAGGGAATTTTAAACGCAATTTTCGCTATGTTTATCAATCCATACATCAATGAGTAATCTTGTAGCGGTTAATGATGAGTTTCAGTCTTTGTTTTAAGCGTTTACATAAAATAAAATTACGTTTATACATTTACTGTGCTTATGTAAATCTTATGTTTACGTTCATTGTGAATCCAGGCTAAATTAAAACTAAATTTCTTGCGTGTTACGACTCCTAACAAAGCCTTCGAGAAAAAGCAAACATTTTATTAACATTCAAAACATCATAAAACCTGTTATATTTATGTATAAGGAAGCTTATTAAGTTTACTCAATTATTAAGTAATAAAATGTATTAAATTTTTGTTTATCTGTGGAGTTAAAACTTTACTTACTGACCGTCTTCCTTTAAAAAGAAAATATAATAATTTTTTTTTCCATCTAACTGTATGTCAAGTTTGGATACCTCACTTAGCTCTCCTGTTAAGCATTGCGTATGTTAAGTTTGAATCACTCACATTAGCTTTCCTGTTAACATTATACGTGGGTAGTCCTGGTTTTCGTTGATGTGGACGACCCCTTTGATACTGCTGTGGCAAGTACTGCGTATTAATTCCACGACCACGTCCTTGATACCCAACTATATGTTGCTGTCTCATGTTGTTTTGGTAGCCGTAATTAGCTCCCCAAGAACCAACCACTACGCCAGCAACCTGTAATTGTCCTCCGCGAGCAGGAATTGGCCTTTGTCGCAGAGCTGCTGCTCCACGAGTTGATGGCAATGGAACAGCTGGTAAACAATTTGGTGGAGGTAAACCCTGACGCATTAAACCTTTAATAAATGATGATTAATTATTATTTAAAATTTCATTCTCATAGAGCCTGACGTTTGCTTTAATAACATACACCTGGTTCACATATACAGACAACTAAAGTTTTGCTGCTGCTGTAATTCGAATTATACATACTTGAAAAGTGTGGCAAAGGTGGCTTTGCAAACTTCACATCGAGTCCTTCTAAAATAGCCTTCCGTAAGCGTTCCACTTTAACGACTCTTTCAATATGATTTTCGCATAAGTCCAAGAGACTTTTCACCTGTACCGATCTGGCTAACGTATGATGGAACAATTTTCCGTCAAAGTATAACCACGGACAGCACATTAACCACGGAAGTGGAGCTCCGCACGCGTCGTTAGCTAAGAGTGCCATTTCTACGCCCTGCATAAAGATAGCTGCCAGCTGTACACCTCTGCTTGTAACTACGTTTAACTGGAAAACAAACGTGAAATGTTATTACAGGGTTTCCCCTTTATTTTCATTGAAATAATCTCCGACTTTTCCAGATTTTCCCTGGCTTTTCGTCCAAAAATAGGCAACAAACTATGATTGTTAAAGTTTACAGAAACAAGTTTCCATGTCAAACAGATTTCAAAATAGAAATAATAGAAAAATTAGTTATTTTTTGTAAGTCTCACGCGTAATAATGGAGAAAATAATTGAATTACAATTCAGAATTTTAACAAACATTTCAATAAGCCTGTTTGTTTAAAAACCAATTAGTTAAAAAAAAAAAACAAGTATAATAGAAGTAGAACTGTAGACAACACAATGAGTATAGGCGTTTGTGCGGTTGCCTACGATAAAGGCGTTTTTTTTTTTTGTTAAAAATATGACCAAATATTTTACGATTTATTGAGATTATGCAATTCTCTTAGTTTCTCTTTTTTTTATATTTAAAACAATTTTTCAGATAACAAATTTATATGTTAGTAGGCGTAAAAAAAGCTACTAATTTAAAGTCACCAGAACTCAATTAATTTTTTCTTGTTTCCTTGTTTTATTTTCATTGAAGTATTCCCTAATTTCTTCCGGTTTTCCTCGACACTGACACACCCACCTAATTTCTTTAGTAATCTCAAATTTTCTTTTTCCGATTTCAAAACAGAAATAAATAAGATGTAAAAAAATTAATTATTTATTTATTATCACTTGTATTGTGGAGAAAATTGTTGAACTACGTTTAGAAATTATAAACAATAATAATATTACAAACAAGTCTGTTCGTTAAAAAAAAAAAACAACAAAAAAATTAGATTTTTTCTAAGACAAAATGTCTCAACATAGGCAACACACTGAACACAGCCGCTTGTATGGTTGCCTACATTGAAAATCATAAATAACCCATTTTTTGTTTAAAAAAAAAAATTAGTGAACATAGGCAACACACTGAACACAGCCGCTTGTATGGTTGCCTACATTGAAAATTCCAAATAACCCATTTTTTTGTAAAAAAAAAAATGTAGTGAACCCTTTCACAATTCACTTATATATATTTTCCAATTTTTCAATTAATTTCATTAACTTTTGTATTAAAACAAGCAAATTCCCTGACTTTTCCGACGTTTTGTTCGCGAAGCTGGTTCCCAACTTATCCCAAATGAATTCTAACCTGAACTAATTAAAATTTTAACAAAACTTGAGGTTTTCATTTTCCATAAACGATTTCCAACTTATTAGAATTATTAAAAAGATTCAAAAATTGTTTTCGGAAAACAAAAACCCCGAATTTTGTTCCAATTTTAGGTAGTTCAGGTTAGAATCCATTCGGGCTCTGCGAATGAAACGTTTGTGAACCTTTTCTCAATTCCCTTCTCTTTTTCTGGTGAATAGAGACCTTGTTTTAAGTGTGTAAAAAAAATAAGAAAAAATTATAAATAAGAATTGATGTTTAGGATAATTTAAAGATGTCATCGTGTCATTTTGAATGACTATTCTTGCACGACTCCTTATAATGAATGACAAGCGTTAAAAGAATTAAACTCCTTTACTAATTAATATATGTAATTATTACAGGATTCTCACTTTATTTTCACTGAAACATTCTTTTTCACTTTTTCACGTTTGCCCCGACTTTAAGTGAAATTTTTACTTACATTTCTTTCCCCTAATTTCAGAACAGAAGTAATAGATGCACAAAAATTGGTATTTTGTTAATTTCTTTTTCACATATATTATGAAGAAAATCGTTAAATTACCTTTAAAAATTAATTACAAACGATTAATTGTAATAAATAAATTTTTCAAAAAACAAAGCATAGGCAACACAATTAACGCAATCGTTTGTATGGTTGCCTATATTAAAGACTCTGAGAATCTTTTTTGTTGAAAACGTGATAAACTTTTTCACATCTCAATTAATTTGACTAACTTTTACTTCAAAACAAGACTTCTTCTTGACGTTGTTAACCTTTCTGCAATACCCTGATTTTCTTCGATTTTCCAGGTGAGCAGGGGAACCCTGTTATACATTATTCCTGCCCTACTTTTATTACCAACGCATTTTCAACGTAAGTATTATACTTACCGTTAATTCCTGTAAATATTGTACATTCATGAGATCAGGATTGTATGCTTGACAAAGAAAGACGTCTAATTCATTTCGACGCATGATAGGCCGTTCCAAAGACATGACATAGCGCAGAACGCACGCCATTATCAGCATATGCTGAGGAACGTATGAAGTGTTAAGAATAAGTGGAGTATCTGAGTTAAGGCAAGACAATAGCGCTCTCATACGCCGCCTTTTGTCATCGAGTGAGGGACCAAACCACAGTCTTTGTAAAGTTGGAACAGCCCAAGGAAGAGGTTCAGCTCGCACCTCCTCCGCATACTGATACGGATTTGATCTGCTGTACACCCATTCTTTGACTATAATATCAGGCGGTTGAGAATTTTCACTTATTTCTCCTGCTTCTAAAATTAAAAAAAATATATCGCAAGGATTACTAGCATTATCAAGTACCTTCTTTTCACTCACCCTTTTTTTTACTATGAACATAACGATGGTGGTGTAAATTAAAAAGAACCGCGTAAACTCTCTGCCGGAGTAAGTGGTAGATCTCGTGTATCGGAGGAAACTCACGATTGTTTTCGTCCTCCATCAAACAAGGCAAACGAATTTCCTTTGTGCTTAAAGCATGTAAAATCCATGGGGACATTAAACCTTTTTGATGTCGTAAGGAAGCAGTTCTTAATACATCAGCGGACACAGTAGGTATAATCACATTAGAAACAACTGTAATGTAAGTTAATTATTTCATTCAAAAAGCTCCATTTTAAAATTTCGAGTGGGAAACATTCCTTATCTACGATATTCTATTGACATAAAATACAAAAAACAAAAAATTAATTACTCTTACCGTTTTGGTTATTTGTTGTTACGTGTTTAGGTGAATGTGGAACACTGCTTGCATTAGAACTACTGGAACTAACTTGTAAATTGACTCTTGTAGTTGCAATGGTACTACTGCTACTACTACAACTTGCTGCATTTGACAATGTAAATCCACTGTTATTTGATATGCATGAGCTGTTTGAATGACCATTGAAACGAGAAGTGTCTGATGATGGTGGAGATTCTTCTGAAATTAAAAGCAAATGTAATTTTCATGTAAACAATTGTCAAACTCCCAACTTGATAGCTTCACAACAGTAGTTACAAGATTGTAAAAAAAAAATTTAAGCAAATTTTCACTGGACATGATGTAACATAACTTTACTGACCATTATGTGGTGATGTCTTCGATGAACTTTCGCCGTCCGTTAATCCTACAAAATCTGGGGCTATTATAACATTTGCCGTGGCTAGTTTATAGTTCTGCAAACTTTCTTGCTGGAAAGATAAAATAGTATTTATTTTATTTAACGTTGACTAATTCGTATTACACATGCACTTAACGAAACATTTAATAATAATAATAACATTAAATTTTATTCTAAACATGATAATTACACGTACAATAAATTGTCAGTAACATCAAAAATGTTCAAAACACGTCGTGGTGATCAAGAATTAAAAAAAAAAAATTCATGGAAATGAAACGTGTAAAAATATACCAAATGTAAATGAAATCAGGTATAAAAATTCGATCACAGACCACCGGCCCATGAAATTAATAAGAATGAAGCTTTGCAATACTTACTTCTTGTTCAGTTGTTTCTGAAGCAAATCCAGAAGTATCAAAATCATTTTCTTCTGATTTGCTGACCGGTACTGCATTATGCACATTACTGTTGGTAATATTCGACTTTTTGGACTCCTTTTTTTCAACTACAAATATCATTACAATTACGAAGTACAACATTATAGTGAACTAATTATTTGTAACTTGTACTAAATAAGTAATTAATTTAATCTTTTTAACATATTTTATTAAACAAACGCAGAATCTGGGCAGAAATTGTTTTATAGAGCGAAAGACTGATAAGCGTGTTGGAAATAAACCATATTGGCATAATGTAAAAAAAATATATATATAATTTTACCTTGTGGTGGGCAGTATTTTAGAAATCCATTGGCGGTACCATTTAAGTAATACTGAACTGACTGCCTAAATAAGTTTGCCCTTTTGTCGTTGGAATTGCCAAAAATCTGAGACACTAGAGCATCCATATTAGATGGAGGAGGCAATGATCGAACGTATTCTGCTATAAGTTTAACGGCAGAATCTCCAGCCAACTAAAACAAATTTAAAAGTTGCTATCACGCATTAAAAAAAAAACTACGAAATGCGATTCATTGCAGAAGAAGAAAGGTCCTGTTTAAATAAACTGCTCCGTGCAAGTTAGGGAACATCATTTAAATAACAGTTTAAAAACAGAAAAACAAATTATCTTTCTCGTGGATAGTGTATTTGGCTTCTTCAAACATATTGTAAATTTTTAAGATAAAATTTGAAATTGCAATTTTATGAACAATTAAAAACTGAAACACAAAATTGCTATATGTCAATAAATTAATGAAGAAATTCAAACAGCTATAACAATGGATCAATAATCACAAAAAAAAAACAACTTAATTGTTTAGGTGGCTGGCTTCTTGTCAATTTTACGATGATATACAGGGAGTTCCAGTAAAAGAAAACACGTAACAAAAGATATCTCGAAAACATTCAATTGTTTTTTTGTTTTCATATTTGTAATGAGCAGAACAGGTTAAACAAATCTGCTAATTTGAACGACTCTGTAGCTCTAAAATAAGAAAGTTAGCAATGGCGGTTATTTTGAAACAGGGTCTATAATTTTTGGATCTTTTGTATTTTAACATCATATGAACATTTCTTTGATTTGGTCTAACATGTGCTGACATACTAAAAGAAAAAGCTTTCAGCACTTACCTTAACATCTTTATGTCCTAAAATGGTACAAATTTTTTTATACAAATCTTGCAGTTCACTTTCAGGCAGTAGAAAATTACCAAGAAGAGAGGCGACCACACAAACTTGCTCTTGTGAAAGCAATAAAACTTTCGTTAATTCACTTAGCATGTACTCTTTGGTTTCGAGAGATCCCTGCAAATGCAAAACGATATTGTAATACAAACTACAAACGAGCAGTAAGTAAGCAGCCGTACCTTATAAGTAAGTTTAATATGTTCTGATGAAAAATATCGAGGTGGATCGAAAGCGGCGTATTCTGCGTCGTCAGCTAACAAACCGTGAAATCCGTATTCTCTACAATATGCAATAACTTCTTGATGGTGATCATCCATTGTGCACATCTGTATAACATGCATGTTGAACTAAAAAATAATGCCCATGTAAACACGTACCACTGTTGTGCCTAAATGGCGTAACGCCATTCTCAGTGCGGTCCTTAGACATGTTGGTGCTGTCCACCAAATTTTCGGAGGAGGAGTTGCTTTTGTATTGATGTGTTTTAAAACCTACCGAAGACATGAAAACAAATTTATACGCCATCCTCAACAATACTCAACTTACAACATACCATGCCAACCTTCTGTCTAACGTTAGCCTGCTCTGCTATCCATTCAGACATGCGGGATTTTTCAATGGTTCCGTTAAGTACAATAGCAACTTCAATGTTCCCCCTTTCGATAGCTTGCATTAAAAGTGACAAAAATTGTACCATACGATTCCATTGTCCACCACACGCCCAATCTATTTAACAAACAGTGTATTTTATTAAACATATTTAATTATACACTTGCACATTTCATATTATTGTTTAGGCACTTATACTTAACTCGTTCAATTCCGAGAGTGGCGCTATGAACGCCAATTAACTTGGGTAAATTTACATAAATCACAGCTTATACAAGAGTTTACGAACATAATAAATCATATAGCTTATACAAGAATCTATAAACATAGAAAATTAAAATTACTGGAATGTTTTCATCATAATCACTTGTATTCTCTAAGCATATATTTAACTGTATACAGGGTGTCCGTTTTTCGAACCCAAGCATGGAGATCTCACTTATCTTAAGACATACAAGGTCGGTAACTTTAGACCAAATTTGCGTATTTTCTTACTTATTAACAATTTGACATTCATTAAATTATTCCTTTTCATTTTGAAGATATTGAGGAAAAAAAATGAAAAATTTTCCTTTCCGTTTTTATTTTTTATATCGAAAATCGATAAAGCTAGACATTTGAAATTTACACATTATTAGGGCACTTTTTTGCGGAGTTTCTAAATCTGCATTACACTTGCTCAAATTGTGAAAATTGAAGAGATGCGACTGTAAACTTTTTTTTTTCTTATGGACGGCATATTGGCTTTTCATACGTGGGCTGTTGGAAAAGTTTCTGGAAACGGTATGAAAAAACGCATATGAAATTTGGTAAACGGTATCATTGTTTTTCGAAGTATTCGCCTTTGACGTCAATACACGTTTGCATACGCTCGAACCAATTTCCAAAGCACGTTTTCCACTCTAAAGATGGTACCTCAGAAACCAGTGTTCGGAATGTTTCAACCGCTGCTTCACCCGACGAAAATCGCTCACCATGCATTTTATTTTTGATATTTGGGAACAAAAAGAAATCATTAGGTGATAAATCAGGTGAATATGGACAATGAGTCATTAATTCAACATTTTTGTTGGACAAGAAATCAACTGCTTGACGGGCTGAGTGAGAGCTGGCGTTGTCATGATGGAGAATTATTCGTCGATTTTCGATTGTTTCTTCTTATTTGATCGATGACTTCCGGCAAACAAATTGTAGTATACCGATCCAACATTCACGGTTCTTCGATCCTCTAAAGCCACGGTTGCTACATGTCCAGTTAAACCAAAAAAAAGCAATCATTTGCTTCGCAGCACTGCGTGAACGGACAACTTTTGTTGGTTTTGGTTCATTTTGAAATACCCAAACGGTAGACTGTTGTTTACTTTCTGGTTCGTACGAATAGATCCACGTTTCGTCACTAGTAATGATGTTATAAACTAAATTTGAATAACCTCCATTGAATTTCTTGAGCATTTCTTCGCACCATTTGACATGACCCTGCTTTTGCGCTTCTGTTAAATTGTGTGGGATCCAACGACTATAAAGCTTTCTTACGTTCAAATGACCATGCAAAATCTGGTGTATTGCTTTCATGTCAATGCGTAAGGATGCTTGAATCTCACGGTATGTATGTCGCATGTCAATCTCGCTCAAGCATTTCACGCACAGCATCTACATTAGTGGCAACAACAGATGTTGATGGACGACCTTCACGAAATTCGTCACTGACAGAGGTACGTCCACGCTGGAATTCGGCAAACCAATTATAAACACTGCTCTTTGATGGTGCTTCATCTCCAAAAGCCAAATGAAGCCGATCGAGGAGGCATTGTTTCGGCGTTAGACCACATTTGAAATCGTAAAAAATCATGGCACGAAAATTTTCACGCGAGATTTCCATGTTTACACAAAATTACTTTTTCTCAAATGCTGTAGAAACAAAACTAGTTCACTTAGATAGGAACTGTCAATAGAATTATAGGCGAAAAACGTCAAATTTTTCAAATATGACAGTTGATAAACGCTAACAATTCTAGACCTACTAGATTCCAGAAAATTTTCCAGCAGTCTACGTATTTTTAATTAGTTAGTAACGATTAGGGTCAAATTTGAAATTTTTTATCATCTGTATCATGTAACACGTCATACCAATCTGTACAATTCCGCCGATCAAGAAAAAATAGAGTATGGTAGCTTGGGCAAGAATGCAGTTCAACGTATTAGATTGTTTAGTTTCGTGAGCAAAACATAAACCGTTAACGCAGAAATACAGCTGAAATCATTTGAAAGGCCGCTGTGTACGAAAAAAAAAGGCTGTGAGCAAAACAAAGGCCGATTTTGATATGACGGTTTCAATTCTTGGTTTCAATTTCCAAAATAAAGGCCGATACTGCAAAATAAAGATCGCTGTGTGCAAATGTGGCGCAAATGAAAGGCCTCTGTCAGTTTGCAGAATGCCGTACGACAAATTAATTAACGAAAAAAGTAGCTATAATAGAAGAGAATTAAAGAATATTAGCCAAACTTTTAACGTAAAATATGACACAGTCAGGAAAATTATTCGGAAACGTGAAGAACTGAAAAATTACGAAAAAATCATAAACAATTTGCAAATGGGTTTAAAACTGTAGGTACTGTTTTAGCTAAAGATTCAAGATTAGTTTTTTACAAAACGTACATTGCATTATAATATACTGTCGGAAGCAAGAAATAGTAGACAAATTAGTTTCCTGTAATTATTCTTACTGAAAATGATAGTGATTAAAGACGACTTCACGGATAACACGGAAAAAAAAAATTAAAAGCTTTCAAAACTTTGGTAAAATCTGTGAAATCGTCTTTAATCTATGGCATTTTGAGAAAAAATAAATACAGGAAACTGTAATTTGTCTACTATTTTTTGTTTTCAACTGTACATACCGATCTTTCATTTGGACAAAGTGACCTTTATTTTGCAATATCCGTTTTATTTTTTTGAAGATTAAGTCCCAGTTTCTCAAAAATTATTTAATCATTGATTAATTTAACAGCGTGATTAAAGCCTGTGATTGGTTGGGTGAAACAATATAATTGGTTGTTTTAAATCTATTGTTAACTTCGTCCAATGACGTTCCTTAATCAGAGAATTAAATTAATCGCTGATTAACAATTTTTTTGTGAAACCAACCGTGAAAACTCACATGTCAAAATCGGCGTTTGTTCTGCTCATAGCGGCCTTTCATGATTTTAAACTGATTTTGGATATGACGATTTTATAAACCGAAATGTTCTGCCGGAGTATTAAAAAGTCTCTAATTTTTATTAAAATTGTATGATAGAATTTACTTTATCATATCAAAAACGTGATTCATCTTCTGTACAATTCCGTTTTTATTTTCTTAGGTTGTATATCGATAGTTAAAGTGCAAAACCTCGTAAGTCAGTTTAGTAAGTCATAAATCTCTTTAATTTTTCAAGAATTTTGATATTCTTGAAAGGCCATAGATATAGCGAATAGTTGATAAACTTCTAGACTTCGAAGGTTTTGTAATTTAAAGGACAACAATATTTTTAAAATTATAGTACAATAAATACAAAAATGAAAGAATTCGACTTTAAACATATTCAGGTTTGACTTCGAGAATGATTCTGCTCATGTTTATTTACATTATCATTTTTGAGAAAGTTTATTATTCTTACTCACTTAATAATTTTTAAAAAAAAATTGTCTCAAATCGTTTTTGATTGCTGTGAAAACCTCGAGCAGCCTCTGTACAGCTGTTTCAGCCCTGCTTGGGGCTTTGTCAGCAGAGACGTAGCAATGTCAGGTCAAAAAGCGATCGTAAGATGTCGTTCTTTTATCTGTTAATAATAATAATAATATTTATTAGTCTTGTATGATAATTCTGTTATTGTTTTTTTCTAATCTATGGTGGTTGTCCAACGGGTTCCAAGTCATAGACTTGTCAGGACCTCAGGAGCAGGAGTGTATTTTTGTATGTGAAAAGGGTTCCATGGCTTTATAACTTCTAAACGTCCTCGCCGTTGAAAGGGAAGCAATGTCGAATTTCCTCCCCAACCCAACCACCACCGAGAAATATCTCATGCGCGGTGCGAACCCACGACCTTACGATTGTAAGGCCGGGCCCTTTTAATTAGATTTTGATGGTCCTTTTAATTTATGTGGAAATAAAAGTATCTATTGCAATTGTAAGTGATATTAACACAAAGTTGCTACTAATTTTGTCCAAGCAAAGAACCAAAAGTGTAAAAAACCATGAAGCATCCACTGCAGATTACGTGTTTTAATTTTGCCTGGACCCAAAACTTCCTGAATTTGCAAGAAAATGCTTCACATACCTATTTTTTTTTTTTTTTTTTTAGTTGTAGATGAAATTAAAAATATAGATGAGACGAGGAAAATTATAAAAATATATAAAAATATATTTCTGTTCCTAAGATTGCAGTAGACTTAAGTAAAAATAGTAACCAAGTGGAACAGAAAAGTAATTGATTAGTAGGTAACTCAATATTTATTTTTTATGCTTTTATGGTTTTACATACAGACTCACAAATTAAAAAAACAGAACAGAAATCTTTAACTCTATAACTTAACTCTCTAAAATTTAAACACTTGTATAAAATACATCCAAGGCAGGCCAGAAGGAAAAAGCTTCTGGGGAAGCCTGACGTGAAATATCTGATTTACTTTAAATAATACCAACTGAACACATGCATATGTGAAAAAATGGTCTACAGGCACATCAATCGAAAGTGCTATTATTTATTAATTTGAGGGAGCCACTTGTAGTATGTTTATCTATAGGTGCTTTCTTTCGTTAACAAAATTGTGATCCAATCGTGTTTTGATTCAAAAATAAACATTATTTTCTTTGAATTTCTCTGTTTTTAAAACTTGTTGGTGTCAGGTCCAAACTATTCGAAACACGATTCAAACTTTTAAGCAAAAAGCACTAATTTTTATAAAAACATTTTTAAGGCTCTTTGGGCTTGGCAATCCATTCGGCTGGCCGTAGCTAAAACCAAGACTTTGGTAATGACACCAATCACTATAATGTGAAAATCTGTTACGAAAGTAAACAGCCATTTATCATAAAGTTTGTATTTTTTTTTTTTTTGGTAACACTGCGACTGTGTCACAGAATCACTCAGTATATCTAGAATTCTGTCTGCTTAAGATATGAACCGGGAATAAGAATCATGAAGAGGCAAAGTTCTTTGTTAGACCATCACTCAAAATTATTGACAATTCAGTTTACTGTTAGATGTCGTCTAGTCAAAGCATTTCACAGCTTTAGAAATATTTTCTTTTCATAAAGCAGATGAACAAATCTTTCCACAAAAATTTCAATAAACAATAACTAATTTATGTTAGAAAGTTGTCAGCAACACAGCGTTTAGGGACTTATCAATAAGCACTTCCTCACTATTATTTGCAAAACACAAAAAAAGAAAATAGACACAAAGAAGTATTCATTATATTTACATTTCATCAAGATGTGCCTCAATTAATGTGTTGCTTACTCATAGATCCCCAAATTGTAGAATTACTGGAGAAGTTTGTTATCTACCTGAGAAATAACCCCCATAAAGTCTGTCTAAACAGTTTTCTGCGTCGACAATGAGTTTCAACTTGTTTCCAATGGGACGAATTTTACGAGCTGCATGTTGCGGTTGTTGTCTTTGCGTAACATTTCTAGCAATTTTTAAAAGATCAACCGAGACTGAACCTCCTTCAAGAGAAGTACTCTCTAAAAACGCCTGTAAATCTTGGATACCCATCTTAACGTGCCGTCCTAATTATCGTACTATTAAAAGTAACTGTTCACTTGAATCATATTTAACCTAAAAGAGAAAATCATATGAAATTGATTTATTTCCAACTGCTAAAAACAGCCAGAAAAACATTACTTCATTATGAAACGGCCGCCATAATGGCTATAAGCAACACTTGAGTAAATAATTAAATTCGGTGAACGGAACACGCAGAGCAAACGAAACCGAAAGCAAACTGATTTTTCCGTTGCACGGATAAATAACGGGAAATCCGAGAAGTAAACGGATGCTCAGACTTTGAAAAAAGTCTACACAACTAAAGAGACGCCTTTATCAAACACTCGAAGCCGGTAAATTGTTTGACAACTAAAATACCGCCTTGACATATAACGCGGTTAAAAGTTTTCAATACACAAAGCGTTTTATTACTTCGACAAACATAACACAGAAATCAATAAAATGCCCAATACTTACAGAAAACAAGAAAAATACATGATTTGCTCAAACACATGAACTAAATATTTACCGGAAACAGTACACAATCTACATTCAAAGTGCGCATGACGGATATTCAAATGTTTTGCAATGAATTTTTTTTGAAATTTGGTGGGAAACCTTCAGACGAACAAAAATATGTAACGGGTTTTGATAACGGGTCATTTTTAAAATTTTTAATTAAAGTAAGCCATGATTTTGATAAAGATTGTTGGCAATTCTGATAAGACAACTGAAATTTTGATTTAAATCATCAGATTGTCAGATAATTCAAATTTAATTAATTGAGGCCTGCTTCATTCATACATTCATTAAAAGCTTACTTTAACTGTTTGTTTATAAAAGTCGTGCCTAACTTCGATTAAAAATTTATACAGATAAAACAGCGATATCATACGATCGCTTTTTGACCTGACCACAATATACACATCAATCAGTAGGGACAGCTTGGGCTTTTCGCTCTTACCGTTTCTGAGAGCGCATGTGCGAAGTGAGCGGGCATTCATCAAGCGGCCGAGCGTGGCGCAACGGTCAATGGTTGATGGCCTCGTTCAGGTAACCACAGGAACTGAGTTACTAATTCAACATAGCTATTGAACAGACATGCTTTTAGAGTGCCAAGCTTCAGCAGCTAGTATTCTCACATTAACCCTTTAAGAACACGAGTTGTTAACTTTCAATATGTTGAGTTTGCATCAGGGTCTGCATTCAGGCGCGGTAATCACCTGAACATGGCCAAAACCGGACGTTCCGCCAGAATTGCGGCACACATTTAATATGGCCGTCAATTACCGATCAGCTGTTTTGGTGGATAAGCAACCATTAGATTATCTGATCGAATTTCATCATGTTTCGACTATTTTGAGCTCACTTGTAATTTTTCTAATAAAACAAGCTTTTGTTTTTTAAAATAAGAAGTATATCTTACGAAATAAATAAGTTTTTCAAGTAGCGACATCTGGTAGCATTAGAATGACTGCCCGCCTGCTTGAGTTCGGAAAATTGTAGTACGAACTTCAAAGGTGCCGACAAGAGCTGTCCCTACTGATTGATGTCTATACTGTGACCTGACATTGCAGTAGGATTGACAAATTGAAGCGGATTTGCTACCTAATAAGTCCCCTATGCAAGGTGGCCGTGCTTGCTGTCAAAGTATAATGAAAGTTTTAAAAATTTTGTTGCAAATCGTTTTTGAGTGCAGTGAAAACCTCGATCAGCCTCTGTACAGCTGTTTCAGCCTTGTTTGGGGCTTCGTCAGCAGAGACGTAGCTCGAAGCCTCAAACAGGGCTGAAACAAACCTTTTTCCAGTAACTGTTGTTTTAATAATTTACTTCCTTTCCTGTTTTCATATTAACGTTGAACGTTTGCATCATTTTGTAATAGTTACTGATAAATTTATTTGAAGTTTTCCAATGTTAAGCCCCGAATTTTATATTTTTTTCCTTTGCGCTAATGATCGTCTTTCTGACAACTTAAAACTGTCAACTTGAAACATGCTTGACACATAACCTTACATTTTTTTCTTCTTAAATCTATAACTACCACGTTTTTGCAGCAGTGTTGTCGGTTGTGTCCAGGAGATAAATTGCGAGGTTGGTGGTTTTTTGATTTTGAAACAGATGGTACATCTAATTACACACTTCAAAAATTCAAGTTTTTGACATTTTTGACATTTGTGTCAATTCTAAGTGTACCACTTTTCAAGGACCACAAATGAGGAGCTTATTTTCAAAACGCAACCAGTTCAAAATTTGAAATTTTGAGATATATGTGTCGTTGTGTAGTCTGTGACTTCCTCTACAAGTTGTTTATTGTAATTTCATGGCAATGACAGTTCATAATTACAGCTACCCAGCAAAAGTGGCCGCGTTCAGCGGACGCTCAGCGACCCAGCGACTTGCAAAAACGATATCAAACGATATGCAACAATTTTTTTCATAGAAGTATATTTCTCACATATTATTGTATTATTGTTTGCTGAAAAAGTTTGCTATTATTAAATGCAGAACTAGAGAGAGAATATGTACAGGGCCGGCATAAGGGCGCCGATGCAGAAGGAGCACCAAAATATAATAATTGAAAAAACGATTAAAACGCAGCTCGAACAATTTCAAGGTCAACCAAACTCGATTCAGCAACAATTCAACTCTATTTAAGCCAAGAAAAAAATTAAAATTAAACGATTTTAATTGACAAAAATTTTTTTTAAGAATATTCCCAATCCAACTAAACCATTCAATCATAGGGAAAAATTAAGAAAAACAATATTAAAAAAATTAAAAGTAAAGGAATGTGAAAATGAAGCTCCACAAATCTCAAGGTCAACCCAACTCATGCTACGTGTATTCAATTGAAGCAAAAAGCAAAAAATTTAAAATGCAAAAAATTAAAAGTAATAATATTAAAAAAACGATTAAAGCGAAGTTCGAGCAATGTCGGGGTCAACTAAACTCGACACAACGACTGAACTCCATTCTATCCAAACCCAAGCAAAAAAATTAAAAATCAAAAACCTAAAGCTAAAAATTAAACGAAAAGAATTTTCGTTGTCAAACCAACGTAACTCCAACCAATCCAAGTAAAAAAATTTAAAACAAATTAAAATGGTCCTCAACAAATCTCAAGGTCAAATGAACTCGTCCGACTTATTACACCATATTGCACTTCATTCTATACATTTGCATTTCACATGCATTCCGAAATCTTGTGCTTTTTTGTAGCATGATAGCAATTCATTAAAATAACTGAAAAATAAGAACGAATTTCGTGTTTCTCTATTCATATTAGAGATGGGATTCCACCCGGTGCAATCGTTTGCACCGGTGGAATCACGGAAAGCACCCACAATGCATCCGGTGCATTGAGTGCATTGCTCGGTTCCCAACATCTACATAAGACATAAAGAAATGCTTCAAAATGACACCAAATAAAATATATTTTGTACGGACTATCGCTAGACAATTATTTTGTAACGTTAATTTCAAAAACTTACTCGTTTTGTTCATATTTTAAGCTATAAAGCTTCGGGTTAAACTTAAAAGTTTACTATTCAGCTATTCACCAGACACTATGAAACATTAAACCTGTAAACCATCTGCGAACAATTAAATAACATCAAGAAAAGATTATTTCTCGTTCGATTTGCGCGGGAAATTAAATTTTTGAATGCACCCGGAACATTCATGTATGCACCCTGCAGAATGCACCCATGTGGGTGCTTTCAATGCACCGGGTTCATTCCCTGGCCCATCTCTAATTATTATTATTATTTTAAAACCTAAAAAATAAAACAAATAAAATCAAAAACACAAAACTTAATAAGTTGCTCTATTTACGGCACTTGATTATAGAAACGAAAGTGAGAAAGTCAAAATGAATTGATCAAGGTGAGAAATGTCACATGTGTCGTTTCTGAACTCGATGAACTTGCGCAGGTAGAAATTCCCGGTTCCCGCCATTTCGACCATTTTTTTTTTGTAATGGCAGTAGTGGTAAGCGTTAGCAACACGTGGTAAGTTTGTGACGGAATTTAATTGTTCTTCCTTGTCTTTGAGTTTGTTAAAAGTTATCTTGTGAAGCATTTACCTGTACTTCTACAATACGAGATGAAAGAACATAAATAGGTTGTGCGCTCTTGGAAACTATAACCTTACTTTGTAGTATAGGCTGGTGTCTGTTCTATCGTTACGTATTTGTTTTACTGTGACTAGATCAAACACTCGCCTATAACGCAAGCAACGTTGGCGTCTTAAATCATACCTAGGTAAAATTAATTCGCGCTAAACTACAAGAGTTTTTTTTTTCTGTTAGTCGGACATATTCTTCTTTGGTGATCTAGTTGTATGAGTAGTTTTTACATCATAAAGCTGGTTCAGCAAAGCAGAACGTTTTCGACTGTTCATCGAGGGACTCAGTGCTGCCTATTCTCTGAAGACCTTGGAACCTTTTTTTCTAATATACTTGTGTTGAATTTAAAATAAGGGTTTCTAGTTTGAAGGAACTTCTGGTGTGATATGTTGTTTTATAATCATATCACAGCCAGTAGTTACCTACGAAACGGAATTCCCATACCTTCATTGGTAGTCAGGTATCTCAATTTTTCACATTTTTATTTTATTACTTCGAACACGTGTGTATCTCTTTGTAACCCTAACGCTCTATTTAATTTAGACAGTGTTTTCCAGCCCAAGGTTTCAAAGATGTTCGGGAGTTTTCACCAGGACTTTCAAGATTTATCTGATTTTTATTTTCGTAGTATGTTTAAGTTTAAAATACCTGCATCTGGGCATTGGCAACAAGAAGCAAGGTGATTGGTAGATTGACATACATATTCCTATGAGGCTTGTTAGTAGAGCTCATTTGCAATTGATTTAATTAACTGTATAAAATCCGTAATACAGAAAACAATAGTTTCTGAACGGTGTCTCAAGTTGTCATGGGGCAAAGTGGTTCAATGCACAGGGGCCCTCCAAGTTTACAGGGGTTCCTCTCATTCAAAATGCAGGCCAAGCCAATAGTTATTATTCGGTACACAGCATATTTATTAATCCAGATTTTAAAATGTTTTTGTTGTTATTTACAGTATAAAATTAGTTATAATTACATAGTGTTCCGTGTGACTGTAGATGCTTTCTTTCGCTCACAAAATCGTGATCTAAACATGTTTTGATTCAAAAACACACATTCTTTTCTTTGAATCTCTCAATTTTTAAAACTTGTTTGGATTGAATTATGGTTTGTTACAAATCAATTGTCAATCAAAAATTCAAGTCAGGTGTTTTGTTGCAACAACTACGAAATTTAGGTCCAAACTATTCGAAACACAATTCAAACTTTTAAGCGAAAGAAAGCACCTTATGCCAAGCCAAAGTTGTGGTTTCTTTTAATGGAAAATATGGTATACAGGGTTCCAACTAATTAAAGTGCCACCAGGGTACCTCCTAAACTATAAGAGATACCAGGACGATTAAATAACAAAAAAATTGCGCTATTTTGGAGCCCATCAGAATATCTAAAAAAATCTTTTCTACCTCCATTCGTTTCTGAAATATCTTCAAAAAACTTGAAAATATTAATTTTCTAAAATCTTGAATATCTTCCTTATTTATTAAAATAGAATCATGAAATTCGATATTTTTATGTTAAATTCGATGAACAATCTAATAGAGTCCGAAGAAATAGGTTAAGATTGAGAGTTTCGCAGATACGACAGTCAACTGTCTTTTTTCTTATGGATGCTATCTTTGGTATTCATACCAAGTGATACAAAAACAAAATCTGAATACGACCATACGAAACACTTATGCTTTTGTTTTAAAACAAAATATCGAGATACTACAAAAGATTTTGAAAAAACAATATCTAGTAGGCGGATGCGTGTAAACATTTAGAACTAAAATTATTATTAAGATAATAAATCTTCCTCAATTATGGTATTTGTTTACATTTTTACATAAGAAAATATTTTTTAACAAAAATTCTTAGTAACCTAACATTTTGTTTCAAAACAAAAGCGTAAATGTTCATATGGTTGTATTAAAAAATTATTTCTGCCTCACGTGCTATGAATATCTAAGGTAGCGTCCAGAAGAAAAGAAACAGTTAACAGTCGTATCTACGAAACTGTCAAACCTAACCTATTTCTTCGAACTGCATTAAGCTCTCCGTCGAATTTAATATAAAAACACCGAATTTTATGATCCTATCTTAAGAAATAATGAAGATATTCGAGATTTTCGAAAATGAGAATTCTCAGTTTTTTTAGGACATTTCAAAAGCGAATGAAAATAGAAAAGATTTTTTTTTGCATATTTTTTAGACCTCAAGATGGCGCAACTTTTCTGTAATTTAACCATCTTTGTATCTCTTATAGTTTACGAGATCCCATAGTGGCCCTTTAATTAGTTGTAACCCTGTGTCGAATATGTTCAATTTAAAAGTGTGTTGCTGTGGTAACAACCATTCATAAAGCTTTACAAAAAAATTTTGTGCAAATCGTTTTTGATTGCAGCGAGAACCTCGAGCAGCCTCTGGACAGCTGTTTCAGCCTTAGGGCTGAAACAGCTGTCCAGAGGCTGCTCGAGTTTCTCGCTGCAATCAAAAACGATTTGCACAAAAAAATTTTTCTAAAATTCTCATTATCCTTGACAGCAAGCATGGCCGCCTTGCATGGGGAACTTATTAGGAGCAAATCCCGCTTCAATTTGTCTACCCTACTGCAATGTCAGGTCAAAAAGCGATAGTAAGATGTCGCTATTTTATCTGTTCATCACTCTTACATCGCAAATGCGAATAAATTGGGCAAGTCGTTTTTGGTCTGCAGCGGGAATGTCGAGCTACGTCTCTGCTGAAGAAGCCCCAAGCAGGGCTGAAACAGCTGTCCAGAGGCTGCTCGAGGTTCTCGCTGCAATCAAAAACGATTTGCACAAAATTTTTCTAAAATTCTCATTATCCTTGACAGCAAGCATGGCCGCCTTGCATGGGGAACTTATTAGGAGCAAATCCCGCTTCAATTTGTCTACCCTACTGCAATGTCAGGTCAAAAAGCGATAGTAAGATGTCGCTATTTTATCTGTTCATAAAGCTTTACGTTTGGTTGTTACCATAGCAACACTCCGTTAAATTAAACATACTTGATACACCACAGCCTCAATTATGGTTTGTTTTGATTCATGCTAAGAGTAGATAATTTTATTATGAAGGTATTAAATTAAGTACCTAGACTTAATGGATTTTTTACATGTAAGAAAAATGGTATGTTTTGATGTTTAATAGATTAGATGTTTATTAAGAATTTGGCATTTTTACATTTTTAATAAAATCTTTTGTGCAAATCGTTTTTGGTTGCAGTGAAAACCTCGAGCAGCCTCTGGACAGCTGTTTCAGCCCTGCTTTGGGCTTCTTCAGCAGAGACGTAGCTCGACATTCCCACTGCAGACCAAAAACGACTTGCCCAATTTATTCGCAATTGCTATGTAAGAATGATGAACAGATAAAATAGTAATAAATTAGTAAGATGTCGCTATTTTATCTGTTACATTTTTAATGTTACATAACCTCTCTGTGGAACAGAAGACAGTATTCATCTTGAACATATTAGGCGTTTACGCTAATTGGAGCGGTATATATCGGTTAATCTACTCGATGAAAAAAAGAAACTTTTATCTGTCAATCTAGGAAAGGTATGAATCGCAATTTTTCGATCTAATGCAAACAAGTGTTTCGAGAAAATCACTCTCTTCATTGTATTTTGATTTTTAACATGTTTATAGCATTTGAAATTTTCGTTAGGTCGTATCTCATTTTTTTTATAGAACCGTGTTTCTTAGCTTAGTTCAACAAAACATTTTTTTCTGAGTACGCTGATACCAAATACGTCATATTTTCTTTGAAAGTCATAAAGAGAGTGTAAAACATGCTACTTTCATCAATTTTTTTGTTTGATTGCCAAAACTAATGTCTGCCGACAAGTATGCGTACATTAGGTTTGGCTAACGATATACACCAGTTATAAGCAATATTACTTGCATTCTTCCTAGCTGTCATAGTTCTTGATACATGGCATTCGACTGTTTTTTTTTCTTCAAATTTTAGGGTTATGTTACAGTTGCAAGACGTCAATGCCTAAAAACAATTGACAATTTATTTTTTTTTTTGTAAAATGAATAACGAGAATTTTTTTTAATTTAGAATATTTTTTTATTCTAAATTTAAAAATAAGAAAATAAGAGAGGGTGAACGTCCTGTACAAATGTACGAAGTGTTACATTTAAAAACACTATACCGAGTGAAAAGTTTCAAACCCGAACATAGCATTGAAAAATACGTTTCTGTAGATTACTGCTTGCCATTTAAAGGTAAGTACTAAAATGGTAATGGTATTAAATAAAAGAGAAAATTACAATTTTTTTCTATTTTTAAACGACGTACAGCAATCTTCAGATACTTATTTTTCGATGCTAGTGTCCTATGTTCGAGTTTGATATTTTTTATTCGGTATATAACTTTGGTTTATACTATCTCATTTGGGTTGCGTTCATGAACTATAATTTGGAGTGCAACCTGTGCGTGTAATCGTGCCTTTCTCGCTCATAATTTTTAACATCTGTTCTTATCTATTTCAAGAAGTCTTATTTTCATGACAACGGACGAACTTTACACACGGCATTGTTGAGAAGGATGTGACAAGTTCGTCCGTTGTCATGAAGATAGCGTAAATACAATTTACTTACATTCAAACAGACAAGCGAGATGAAAAATATGCTAAAAATTCGTGAGTGGGAGAGTTACAATTAGTAAATAACTGCCGAAAGTATGGAACTCAATGTCCTTTTCATAAGCGGCACGTTAGATAGGCGGTGTCCGATTGCGTATTTTGCGTTTGTTACCGCACATTCATCACATTAATAGCATGATTAATAGCCCGGCGCACATGAACTGGCGGCGAGCGTCCGCGTTGCATTCAGGGACACAAAGTGACCGTGAATATTCATACAAATGTCCTAAGTTTAACAATTACGCGCCTAGATTGCACTCCAAGGTGTAATTCATTAGAGGCCCTTTATTTAAAGTCTGGCAGACTCTTTGAGCAAAAAAAGTTCCGTCACTGTCAAATAGACAATATTTTCTAATCTTGCTCGCTATTTTCAAACTCAAATTTCAGCAAAAAAAGTCCCATCATTGTTAAATTGACAATATTACCTAACCTTCCTTGCCTACTTTCAATGTCAAATTCAAGTGTTGGCGCCAATCTTTCTTTCTTATGGCGGAAGTATATTGTTCCTGAAATATGGCCGAACCAATTAAAAATGCACGCCATCTTGTCAGACCCTTACATATATGAATGCAAGTTTGCGTTTTTTTTTTTTTTTTTCTGTGAACATCGGCGATATATTTCAGCTCTCTACAAGGGAGTTAAAGAAGGTGAGAAATCTATGCAGCGTCGACATTCTATGTACATGTTTTATTAAAAATAAATAAATTATAATAAGTTATATATTTTTTTAAGTTAAACGCAGGACTAGGAACCTAAAATATCTTGAATTTCTTGGAAGCTTTTGCCCTTTGTTTCCGGCACGAAGAAGTAAGTAAAGACGGCCGCTAGCAATGAGAATCCCGAAAAAATCCAGAAGGATCCGCCTAGGCCAATTGCGTCGGATATGTTGTTGAAAAATCGCACGATGAGAAAGGAGATGAACCAACAGGAGAAGGCCGTAAGAGAATTGGCCGCCGATTTGACATTGCCCGGGAAAATTTCCGCCATCACCGTCCAGGGCAAAGGACCAAATCCAGTGTTGTACGTGATGATGTACAGTACTAATGTAAGTATAGGCAGCCACGAAATTCCGGTGACGTCTTCTCCTTCTGATTTCAAGTAGAAATAAACTCCTAGAGGTACTTCAGCGATGAACATTCCGATTCCAGAGAATAGCAGCAGTGCTTTTCTTCCTAATCTGTCTGCAGCAATTGGGGTTACGAAGCTCGAAGTAAACTGCACCGCACCGATAATCATGGGTGGAATTGATGAGTCCATGGTAGATCCAGAAGATTCGAAAATTGTTTGTGCGTTGAAAAGTACCACGTTAATACCAGACATTTGTTGGAACAAAACTAACATGACGGATATGATTAATGCCTTTATCGTTCCTCTAGAACGAAATATATCCAAGAGACTACCGGCGGCTTCTTTGTCTTTCTCAGCAGCCGATTTTATTTCTCCGAGTTCTTTCTGAACGTGATCCACGTGCCGAGATCTCAGGGATGCCAAAAATTTTTCTGCTTTATCGTGATTTCCTTTACTGCTCATGTGATATGGTGTTTCGTTCATGAACAAGAAGAAAAGAATCCCGAAAGCCACCGGTATAATAGCGCAGATGATACTGAACCACATTATAGAAATGTAGGGTCCGATCACATATGACGAAAGTAGTCCAATACTCAGGAAAGTGTTAATGGAAGCACCCAGCATTCCACGAACGGCATCTTCTGAAATCTCCGCTATGTACATAGGCAATACGGTAAATAATCCGCCCACGCTAAGACCACCAATGAATCTTGCAATGCAAAACAGAATGACATTATCCGCAAACGCCGATATTAAGTAAGCCACGACATATGGAAACGCTACGCTAATAAGTGTTAATTTTCTTCCGTAACGGTCTGCTAGATAAGCGAAAGGGAATGGTCCAAAGGCGGCACCTAATGCTAACAAAGATCCAATCCAAGAATCTTCCTCGGATGTTATCGTCTCGGACAGTGGATTGTTATCGTCTAGTATCTTTAATTTCGGCACTACAGATGAAGTCCAGGCCATCGTCATGCCGGTGGTAACAGCAAGTAGATTTCCTGTAAAACAAAACAAAAAAAATTATATTTCGTAAAAAAGTGCTTGCAGATTACAGACGTCAGTCTCCTGAAATATAATTAACTTTGCTCCAACTGCTCGAAAAACCATAGTTTGTGATTACGAGCATGCGCAGTAAACAGAACGCCTCAGGTCGTTTGTTGTTTTGTTTATTGCGATGTCGTTTTGTTCCAACTGCCCGAAAAGCAATACAATAGGCGCTTTCTTTCGCTTAAAAGTTTGAATCGTGTTTCGAATAGTTCAGACCTGAATTTCGTAGTTGTTGTAACAAAACACCCGACTTGTATTTTTGATTGACAGTTCATTTGTAAATAACTATAATTCAATCCAAACAAGTTTTAAAAATAGAGAGATTCAAAGAAAAGAGTGTTTGTTTTCGAATCAAAACACGTTTGGATCACGGTTTTGTGAGCGAAAGAAAGCACCTTAAAGCGTATGCTCGTGATCGTACAATAGGTGTGTTCGTTTTACTTTCGACTCAGATCAGTAAATGTCAGAAGTGAGGTAAGAGGTGAGTTTAGTTGAGTTAAAACGTTCCTAAAAGAACAAGTTAATTCCACTGATATCGCGCAAATCTTAAACGAGACCTTCTGCCATTACATATACATGTATTCTAACCTAAATCTTTATTTGATTGATGCGGAGGAAGCTCACAAAATCTCACCAACGAGCGTGTAAAAAAGACATAAAAATTTCCAAGGTTATTGAGTGCTGCTTAGTTACTCTGGCCTGGAATTCCTCTGGTTTTTGTTTTGCGTATGAAACGTATTAAATATGTATCAAAATAATTAAAATAAATTCCGATTAAAAGAATAATCGATGTTGCCAACGCAATTTTTTAAGTGGGTTTCATGATGCACTAGAAAGGGGGTCGATAGACCTGTACGGGTCGGTTGGGGGTCAAAATTATATACTGAATATGAGGAATGACGAATATTAAGAGAAAAAATCAATTTGAATTGAAAAAAAAATGGCAGAAAATGAAAAATTAAAAAATTAAAAAATTGATAGAGATATGATATGACTGTTTAGTATTATTTGCGAAAAAACAGTTGACCAGTCAAGTCAATTACTCTAGTTATGTAGGGATGTTGTTTCCTTGACTGGTCAACTGTTTCTTTTTCCTGCAATTAATCTTCCAAACTGTCGTATTATATTACTAAGGACTCTAACTCTTTATACAACTTGAAAATCAATTTGTACTTCTGGTTTTATATGATTTTCTGAAATCTCAAGTCTTAATTAATCTCAAGTATACTTGGATCAAGTACCCAGGGTTGCCCGATTTTTTGCAGGCAATGTCTCCAATTTGCTGACAAAATGTAGCCAAAATGCGTCAATTTTTCTGAAGTCAAAGAAAAAAAAAAACAAAAAAATCGCCGATTTGCGAATCATAATACATAGAAAGGAAACATGAAACCTGCCAACAAGTGAGAAACTAAAGGGAAATGAAAAGATCAGCGTCAAAATATAATGCGTGAAGTGAACAAAAAAAAAAAACAAAGGAAGATCGACAACACCCAGCCAAACGAAAAACAAAAATTTTCCGGACGAATTCTAAAATCAAATCAAAATAAACTGTAAAAAAATTAATAATACGATTAAAAAAGAAGCAAAAAAAGAAACGAAATACAGTGCGCAAGACAAAACATTTCAACTGAGACACAAAACAAAAGAAAAACGATGAATGAACTACAAATAAGCGTTAATTAAGAAAGGCAAAATAAAAATAGCGATAGCATAAAAAAACAGAGGAAGATTGACGGCCAAGGTGAACAGAAAACAAATGAATCCCCTGACGAAAAATTCAAAAAAAAAATCTTAGAAAACAAAACAGCGTCAATCAAGTAAATGTAAAAGATCAATTTGATAAAAATAAACAAAAATGAAATACGACCGCATAAAATGAATTTAAAAAGCAGAAGTACCAGTACCAGGATACTACGATGAATAATAGAACTGAAAATCGAGAGTTATATACTTACAGAAAACAAAAGATAACTGTAAAAAAGCGTCAATTAATAAAAAAAAATCCGTTTGGTAAAAATTAAAAAAAATTGACAGCAGAAAAAACTAATTTAAAAACAGAAGCACTACGATGAGCAATAGAAATTAAAATCGACGAAAGATTTTGCGAATAAAAACGAACTCGTAGGAAACAAAAGAGAACCGTAAAAGGGAGTCGATAAAAAGTGAAAACCAATTGGATTAAAGAAGAAAAATGCGAAAAAACAAAAGAATGGATAGAAAAGGTACATTTAAATGAAAAAACGACGATTCTCCGGCCGAAAACAAATCAAGAAACTAACAGGAAACGAAAGGACAAAATAAACAAACGAACCGAATAAAATGTCAAACATCAATTACTCAAAACAAAAACAAAAAAGAAAAAAAAAAAATATGAAATGAGCGAAAAACAAAAGACAACGATGCTGAAAATATTGTCGTCATATAATTCCTATAGATTAAATTAAAGTAGTGATATGGACAGTCATTATTGGTCGCACTGTATATTTTTTATTTGCCGTTACGTGAAGACAACAAAAGTAGCTCAAATCAGGGGCCAGGCGCCAAATAAGATTTTTAAACGCCAAATGTGTCAAAAATGTAGTTCAAATGGCGGAATTTCGCACAATCTGGCAAGCCTGCAAATACAGTTAATGTTGCGTGCGCATCATATTAACAATTGAAGACTATAACTTCAAAAGTGATATTTTGACAGCAAATGAGTCTATGTGGTGCATGCATACATGCATGGTGCAAGGGGTCTATGTACAGTCAGAACCAAAAGTAATGTCACTCCAGTAAAAAGTTAAGGGGCGGTCTAATCACTCTTGGGTGCTGTAACGAACAGACGAACAAGCGTATGCATATGTACGCATTAAATTCTTTATCCGTGTTTACTTGGCTGCCTACTTCTTATGGTATCCACTGTGGATAATATACGCATTTACATTTTGTTGGGGTGACATTATTTTTTGAGTTGGGTGTACGTGTGGCTAAATAAAAAGTGTAATAAATGAATGAGACGGCGATGTCTGCATGTGCGTTTTTAAGATTTAGTAGATCAGTTTTTTTCTTAACTCCTAAACATGTTTTTGGCACTTGGTCTCTTTTGAAGTTATGACCTTCATTTCATCAAAGATCATTTTGAGGGGAAAGTTATATGCGAGTTGACTTGGACGATATGATCAAATTATTTTGATCAAAGTGACACTTCGTATCGATTAAAAATCACAGTCAAGCAAGCACAACACGGAGAGTGGATTCGACTAAAGGAAAATTAAAATGCGAAAATGGACGGGCAGAGAAAACAGAAGGACTTATGGAGCGAAACGAGGCAGACGAAATTTTGTGGAAGGTGAATTATAAAGGATGTACGAAACTACATTAGAAATAATAGCAACGACTAAACATAAACAATCCGATCCAATTTTGATAATACCGATGTTTTTTTTTAAGAAAAAATGTGACATTGAGAACAACCTGTAAATAAGAGGTAGGAAAAGTTAAAACAGGTTTTATGTATGGAGTTTTTAGATTGTACAGACGCGGGTAATCAATTTTGGTCGTCAAAAAGTTAAAACAGCATTCATGAACACAGCAGGCACAATAGCAATACTAATTAAATGCGATTCTCGGCGGTAGGCATACGGGGAGCAAATACAGAGTGATCAGAATTGATTGTCCTGATCCTACAGTGGTTTCCTGGAGCTTGATATTGATATTTACATCCAACTTTTCCTATGTTGCTAACTTCAGTTACCAGATAATAACCAAGATGTTTTTAACAGTTCATCGGGTTTCATCTAGTAGATGTAAGTATTGATATCAAACTGACAAACAGAAAGTAGAGTAATGATTTCTCGGTACACGTTACAACATGAATTCCATTCGTGTCGGTGTGTATGTCTCTACTTAACAGTAAGCTTACTGTATATACATTAAGAAAATGAAATTTTAATTAAGCTACATTTTTAACAATTTATTTACAAATCAAACCCAGATACGTAATTAATTCCCATTGATTAAATAAATAGTAATATTTATAACAAATCTCACCTACTGCTACCGATAAGTACAGATACGTTCGTCCGTCACTTTGCGACATTGTTATGATTTTAAACTTCGATTCCAACTGAATTTGTCATACGTTTTTCGACCATGTATATATACATTTGTACATTAAATTTTTTTTCCCTGTTATCTATGCGTGTATCTTATATTAACAGATACGTTCTGAAGTGGTCACACATTGTTCGAATATTTAAAAGTGTTACTTGTAATAACCGGGGTGATAATCCGTTGAAAATTTTCCCCGGCGGTGAAAAGCTACAATACTTGAAATTTTATCTGATTCAAGTTAAAATGTTTTAAATGCACTTGCACATGTCAATCACCTTGGACCGGTTTTTTCTTTTTCTTTTTGCTTCGAGGAATAATGATTGCACGGCTACCGAAACATAATATTTCGTTTGTAATTTCTAGTGGGAGGAACACACTTCTGAACGGTTTCAACATTGATGCGAAATGATTTGTTGTTAATACGATGAAATGTACATACGTTACAATCGTATCTAATCAAAAGTGGTATATTTTTATCATGGCAGGGTTGTTCATGTTTCATCTATGCAGGTGATCTTATAAATTTATCTGTTCTAAAATGTTGTATACGGAATTGATACAATATAAATAGTCCGCACATTCATGGCAGTTTAAAATAGTTACGTGCATTTAGATTAATTTTTTTTTTTGATACAAGTATCATAAATTTAGAAACAAAACAATACGATGATATACCTGCGTATAAAAAAAAATTATAAAAACTAACATTCCCTAAATAGACAATGGGCACGTATTTATAGAACATATACTTTAGTAGGGGGGGTGGCAAACTTTAAGGACCAGAGTTTCTCATACCGAAATATGAAAAAGAGTTTATATAAACAACTTTCCCAAATAACATTTCCGCGTAGCTTGAAAAATGAAGGTACTTTACTCTTATTACGTCAACATCAAACGTTTCGATCTCCTCGGTATATGACGATAGAGATTCAGATTTTGTATATTTTAGGTTTGCGAAGATGCGGATAACAAAAAAGTTTCCCAACTTTTTTCCGAACCCTGTATCTCAGAAACTGTGATTGCCTATACAGGCTGTTCATGGCAAGCCGCTACAATAGCTAACTTTCTTATTTGTATTTTTACGAAGTAACTTAAATTAGAAAAGTTTTAGGACCTTTCCTCCTCGTTTTTATGGTACCATTGGAAAAACAAATGACAGTCAGGTTTTCGAGATTTTCAATTGTTTTCAAACTTTTTTTTAATGGAATGTTAGGTTTTTTATCACCGCATCGCGTTCAGGATCTTAAATAAATTATGTCCCTAAAATATCATCTCCCAAAGCCTACTATTTTAGAAATGATTTAGTAACAAAATCTTGGTGTTCACGGAAAATGGCTACAATAGCTAACATTTCTATTTGAAGTTTCACGAAGTAACTTAAATTAGAAAAGTTTCAGGACCTTCCCTGCTCGATTTTATGGTACCATTGGAAAAACAAATGACTATCAGGTTTTCGAAATTCTCAATTGTTTTCAACTTTTTTAAATGGAACATTATGTTATGGCATCGCATTCAGGATGTCAAATTAAGTATGTCTGTGAAATAATATCTCTCAAAACAGAATATTTCATAAATAATTCAGTTACGATAGTATTTTTATTCACGAATACAATATGGTGTGCTTGGAAACAAGAGAATAAAGGAAGTGTGTTCAAACTGTCAGACCATTGTGAACTGTCATGATTCAAAATTTGTTTAAATTTAGTTCAAACTAAAAACCCTTGTGTCAAATATTGAAGGCGCGACATGTTAAATTGTCTAATACCATTATTTACCAAATAATTTATAAAATAGTAGACTTAGGAGGGGACTATTTTAGAGAAGTACTTAATTTGGCATCCTGAACACGATACGCTGATAAAAAAATATAATGTTCCATTAAAAAAAGTTGAGAACAATTGAAAATCTCGAAAATCTGACAGTCATTTGTTTCTCCAAGTGTACCATAAAATCGAGCACGGAAGGTCCTGAAACTTTTCTAATTTGAACTATTTCGTGAAATGTCAAATAAAAAAGTTAGCTATTGCAGCCATTTTCCATGAATACCAAGATTTTGTTACTAACTAATTTATGAAATAGTAGGCTTTGGGAGATGATATTTTAGAGACATAATTAATTTAACATCCTGAACGCGATGCGATGATAAAAAACCTAAGATTCCATTAAAAAAAGTTGAAAACAATTGAAAATCTCGAAAACCTGATTGTCATTTGTTTTTCCGAAAGTACCATAAAAACGAGCAGGAAAGGTCCTAAAACTTTTCTAATTTAAGTTACTTCGTAAAAATACAACTAAGAAAGTCAGCTATTGTAGCGGCTTCCCATGAACACCCTGTATATGTTTACGTCAACTTATTTTCATAATTCGACGTGAGACGATCCTGAGATCGCTTTTTGACCTGACACGACAATCAAAAGCGATTTGCAACAAAATGTATTGAAAATGTTTAAATTTCTAAAAAAAATTGTCCAGATTTTAATTTGGGTAAGGCGGGACAACCCAATCTAACCCAACGAGCAAAATAACTGTGCATTTAAATCAGGGATTCCCAAAGTTTTTTTTTTTTAACATCTATGCACGTAAGAGTATGCAAGAGTCATTCCATCTGTTGTCTGAAAGTGAAAATTATTTTAGTCAAATTTCCTGCAAATGCATTTCACCTTCACGCCAATGTTCTTCGCAAAATCTCCGCCTTATAACTTTGCAATGATTGGAATTTCAAAATTTAGCTTCAAAAATAAAAGTCAAGACATGACGGGCATTGTCGGAATTACCGCCATCTCTTGACCAAAAGGGAAAACAACTTTATTCAAATTTCCGGTAACAGTATTTCTTTTTCCCGCTGACATGACGTTCTCGGTCTTCGCAGCGACTTTAATTTCAAACTTAAATTAAAAATCTGAAATTAAGTTGTGAAGGGATCATGCAGTGCGCCATCTCTCGACCAAAAATGAAAGCTGTTTTTTTTTTGTAATTTCGAACGACAATAGGTTATCGCGTTAACGTTGGCACTTCTACTTCTGCCTTTGCAGTTTTTTCACCGTCTCTTTGTCCACTTATCTTCGTTTTCTAAAAAAGAAAGTTGCGCTAATCGAAAGTCAAAAACGCGATTTCGTCTTGTTACTCTCTGTAAAACATTTTTTTTTTTTTTTTTTGGAAATCAATTTGAAAACAGAATCAATTCTATTTTATCATCAAAAGCTATTTTAATCGAATAATATTTCATCGCCACATACTCATCGACAGCTTTGTCTTCTGTTATCGTCTCAAAAAAATTATAAGTATTTTTTAACAACTAATTATTTTCAATGCAAATAAAAAGGGGGACGCTGTTCCTCCGTAATATACACATAATTAAAAAGAATAATATAAAAGAGGTCTTATTTAGTAGATTCACGGTCGATCAAAAAAAAAAAAAAAACCTAGTTAATCTAGGTAGAACGTCTAATGTACAAGACGTACAACGATGCTCACCATAAACGATACCATTTGACAGTTTCGTAGCCCTTACGCTCACTGTTCTTTGGGGGTGTGTTTCGTATGCTGGAGTATCATTTAAGTTGAGCGTCGTAGTACATTATTTCAAAAAAGCGGGACTTTTTTAAAACTCTGCAGGACGCGGTACAAAATGTTAGAAACCGGGACTGTCCCGCCAAAATCTTGACGTATAGTCACCTTATACCAGTGTTGGAAAGTTTAAAACAAACTGTTTAAAACATAGTGTTTAAAACATGTTTAAAAGACCGAATTAAAAACATACCGTCTGTTTGAAACAAAATGTTTTAAACATGTTTTTTTTTTTATAATGTTTTAAATTCATTTTTTGTAATTTTAAGCTAATAAAGGACTCTTTTGATATAAGTGCTTTATTTTTAAGATTTAAACATGTTTTTCTTATTAATGTTTTAAATTAATTTTTTTAAATTTAAGCTAAAAAAGACCGCTTTTGATATATGTGTTTTATTTTTGCAACGTAATACTGTTTAACCAGAAGTTAATTGTTTAGGGTCTATATTTCACTGACAGATTAACTTTAAACTTTACTTTGTTCTCATATCAATTGTTTTAATAATTGTAGACAATGCGTGGCTGACCTGATGACGTGATGACTACACTGTAGCTCTGATTTGAACTAAATTTAAATTGCATTAGATTGATTATAATCAATTCGTTAATTATTACTGATCACTAGAATAATACTTATATTGTAAAATTTAAACATTTAAAAGTTGTTTTAAACAATTTTTTTTTTTTTGTTTAATTTAGGTGAATTTTAAACATGTTTTAAACAAAAACTTAAAAAAAACAGTTTTTTTTCCAACCCTGCCTTATACATAAGTCAAAAACTATTAAAGATAGATATAATAAATGTTAATACAAATCGATGCAACAATTGAATCCATGGTGTACTCCTATTACATAAAATATTAGTCATTCGATTAGAAACTTCGAGTGTCTTCAAGTGGTACATTTTAGACGCCGGTAGCTTAATACATTATATTTGTTGAACTTTTAAGAACCTTAACTGCAATAATATCAGGAATTACAAATAAAATTTCCTCAATAATAGTTGTTCAAAAATGATGCATTTTAGAGATTGGGAAATGTATTGAAAATGTGATTTCTGAGATATTTTGATCATTTCATACTTTTGACTCATTTCTATACTTTTCTACAAATTTTTTACACCATGCGTCGACTTATTCGGACGGTTGAGCGGAAAAAAATCGAGTATTCCAAAAAAAAAAAAAAAACAATCAAGGGTACGAAATCTTAAAAATTTTTAAACTGTGCGAACCTGTCTCTTTCGAATTCTGAAATGTTGTTTTCTATTATATGCATTTGAAAATAAAAAAAAGGCAATTTTATCAATCAAAAGTAACACCGACGCAAACTAATTAAACCGGAATAAATTAAATGTACTCGTTTTTTCTTTTATATCAACTGTACCTGTATATTTGCTTATCATACAGATATACATCTATTTGTAATTACTAATATGTAGATATATGATTTCAGTTTTCCAAATAAACCGATTGCGATATTTATGGCACGTGCTTTTAAAGAGTATTTTTATTATGTTTTTTTTTTTACATGAACTGATCCTTGAGAATGATAAATAAATTTATTATGACAAATCTGCTTTACGAAAAAATACTTAAACAACTTCTTCTGTAAAGTTTGAAAATGAAGCAGTGGCGGCTTTAGGTGCGGGCAAGCCGGGCGACCGCCCGGGGCCTCGGGCTTTTAGGGGCCCCGCGGCATCTGCAATACGTAAATTTTTCAATTGTTCAACACCTGCCAGTTCAGTCAGAATTCAGACAATCGAAAATCTTCATAAATTCTACAATCATATAAATGCGGAAACATTTGCATTTTAGAAGCTTATTCAGTCAAAAAGAAAAAGAAAAATTTTCTAAATGAACAACAGATCTCTGAAACATTGTTTCTCTCAAAGGACGATTTATTAAGGAAGTATTAACAAATCGTATTTTAAGAAGGGGACACAATATTTCAGTCCTGTTCTTATTCCAAGAATAACATCTGTTGTATGAGGACTAGATTTTATAGTCCACGATAATATTGTATGCGTTTCCTTAGAATTTGAGTTTGCTTGTAAACAATAATTGGCGTCTCTCTTCCAAAAAAAGAAACAAATTTACGTTGTCTCAAAAAAAAAAAATAGTCTGCATCCTTTACAAGCTTCTTAAAATGTGAAACCAATCGCAGAAAACGTATTGTAAGTAATTCCCGAATATATTTTAAATTTGAATACAGTGGAAACTCCATTAACTAGACCAATGTTCGTAAGGCAATTGGTTAATCGAAAATCCGGATAAGAAAAACGATTTTTGTACACATTATTAACTCAAGAATTAGAAAGATGATTTACCTCGTCGGCTTACACATAATGCTAGATGTTTATTCTGTATTTTTTGATCGCGGTTGGCAATCCGGATAATCACGAATCCGTATAACTGACGTCCAGACAATCGAATCTCCACTGTATATCCATTATCTTTCGAAAACTTGGTGTTAAAAAGTTAATTTTGACAAATTGTTGCTTAACTTTAAGCCAGTTTAATTGATTGCAACTTAAATGGGAAAATTTCGTATATAATTTCAGAGTCACACAATGTTGCCAACCGTGGCAGCGAATTAATCTTTATTTGGTTGAGAGTGCACGGCACAATTAAATTTATGGCATTCAATGAACTTTTCTGGAGTATTTTTTTTTTAATTTTTATGTTAATTTCTGCTTCGGTTGAATAGGTCTAGGTTGAGTTACGTTGACGTCCAGATTAATTTGGCTTCATTTTAAACGATTTTTAATTTGTAATAATTTTTATACTTTTAATTCTTCTCGCAATTTTTAATTTTTATTTGCGTTAACTGGAGTTAGGTTGAGAACAGTTTGGATTGGATTGACCTTGACGTTAGTTGAATTTCGTTTTTAATTGATTTTTATTTTTTTAATCTTTAGTGTTTGTTCTTCTAGTAATTTTTTAATTTCTTACTAGTGCTAGATAAAGTTTGGTTGGTGTCAATTGGATTGGATTGACCTTGAAATTTGTTTAACATAACTTTAATTCACGTATAAATTTTTACATTTTTGAAACTTTTTTTAAAGCATCCTTTAAGTATCTTTTTACTTGTGTAGTAATGCAGTACGAGTCTGCTTGAGTTGAATTGAGTTAAATTAGGTTGACATCGAAATTTTTCCCCCATTTAAATTTTTAACCATTTTTACTGATTATTTATTTCATTTTTTTTGCTTGGGTTGAGTAGAATGGAATTCAGTTGTTGGGTCGAGCTTGATTGACCTGGACATTGGTCGAACTTGGCTTTAATCGTTTTTTAATTGTTTTTACTTTTAATTTTTAATATTCCTTTTTCTTCTTTTATTTTATTTGGATTGAATGAGATTTAGGTTGGGTTCAGTTGGATTGCCTGGACAATGAATGTTTAAAAAAAAATTCAAATTGTCTACCTAATTTTTTTTTCCCCAGTTGTTGAATCGTGTTTGGTTATTCTTGAAATTGTTCGTGCTGTGCTGTTTTAATTAACATGTTTTTTAATTAACAAATTTTTGCGCCCCGCTTGCATCGACGCCCTCGTGCATTGCTTACCGCCTTCCACCGGCCCTGGTCAATAGCAAAATGGATATTTTGTTTTTTTCTTTGGATAATCCGAACATTTCGAAAGTCCGGATCATTCAGTGGAATTATTATTAGTTCGGATTAAAGAAGTCCTGATTTATTTAAGAAATTCAAACGTGTCAAATATCAGTCATCTGATGTGTTGCAAATTTATTTTACCTACTTTATTATTTTTTAATTTCATTTTTTCTGCTCTTTATAATACAAATAATTTCTCATTTCTCAAACAAACTAACGCCCTCGTCCGGGGCCTCGCAACTATTAAGGCCGCCCCTGGTGTAGGTGTGTAAAATAATTATCAAGTTGTTATAATAACATTCTTTTAAGGCAAGCAATTAATATTTTATTGTAATAAGCGAGAAACGCTCGGATTGTGATTCACTGGATCTGGAATTATTATGATTATTACTCAAACATGACTGATATGACCTGGCCTCACAACTAATAAAGCCGCCTCTGAAATTAAGGCACTGTTTTAACAGAGTATGCCAGTTCAGAAAACTTAAAGTGACGGGTCGGACATTTATTTTGAATCATACTGTATACACTAAAGTAATTTTAAAATATGCCCCACGTGGTACAAAGTGACACAAATTATCTGCACACCGCATACAGGGTGTCTCAAAATTGTTGGTAAAAAATAGGTAGATATGAGAAGTATAAATTATGAGAAGCATTTTTCCGTTTTCTAAGATCATTCTCTCACAGGTTTTGTCGGATTTGAAGCGTAATCTATAGATTTATTCGTTTCGATTTCGTTCATTGTAACATGTATCTATATAAAATACACCTTTTTGCTTTGCTGCACTGTATTCGATTCCATCTTAAGTTGAATTGTTTAAATAATTGAGAAACTCTCAGGTTTATTAAAGAACCTACCTGAGGCTTCTGATAAATGATAATTCAGTAATAATTTAATTATTGTCCACCTCTGACCATAAGCTTATCACGTGTAACATAAACAACATGCACTTTGCGAACGCACATTTTATTTAAATAATAATTTTCGATCGTGTCTGTCACCTTCCCTTGCTGGCAATGGAAATTTCCCACATCTAAACAATTGCTGAATTGTGTAATTGAACATTTACATATGTATGCATGTACATATCTCCGAATCGTGAGGTAATTCAAACGAGTTAAAAATCGTTATCGTTCAGTGTAACTACTGCAAATAGTGATAACTAGGTAATTCATTTGATAAAAATGCACGCTAATTGAATGATAAGAATTGTTTTATTTTCGCAATTAAACTAATACATAAACTTTTGACTGATACCGATTTTTCAAATAGTTTCAGATTATTCAGTAAGCTTATCACTTAAAATTTTATCTTCATTTTTCCAACAAACATTTTAATGTCCACATGATTTAGTTAAGTAATAGTTATACGGAATATATTAGAAATGAATGAATCATGATCCAAGATGGATCGATAGATAACTGTTTAGATATGTAGGTACTTTAAATAATACAAATGCAGTACAGAATATTTTCTTTTTTATTTTAAACGTGGTTTAAATAATCGTATTACAACAAAATATATGAAGATGTTGGTTATTAAAACTGTCAATTTTGAGCAAAATTTCATATCACAATTTTAAATATACATACATAGCTATAAATATTTTAAATAATCTTAATTAATTTGTAAATAAATTGACTGCTTTCTCCATTTAAAATCAGACTTTAAAGGTATTTAGAAGAAGACCATCAAAATATGCAAAATTAAAATGAGAAAGTAAAGGCAACTCATTTCTTAAATTTGATTGCAGTCTTTGGTTTACATTTAACAGTTTAATAGTCCGAGGTATCAGGTACAGCGACGCTCAACTTAAATGACACTCCACACCGAGTGTTGTTAAGTATCTAGATGCAAGTATCTAGATACAGTATCTAAATACTTTTTCAGTATCTAGATACATATCTCAGATACTATTAAAAAATGTAACTGTATCTGCATCTAGATACAATTACAGTGTATCAATTCATTTGAGATACTAAGATACATTTTAGATACATTTTGAACTTCCATAAAAACAGCAGACCTTGGCGGAAATGCAACCTCCGATTTTACAGTCTCTTTCTTTTGATTTTCCCCTCTTGTTGATTATGTTTTCCAGTTTGTCAAATGATTGTTCTATTTAAAATGCGATTTGATAGTTCAGAAACTTGAAAATTATTTTAAAAATTGCGAAAGATAATTGACAAAAGGAGAAAATCAAAAGGAAAAGACTGTATTGTTGATCGTATCAACTTTTCTTGATTATGGGAACGCTGTCTTAGCTACAACAAAGTTGCAACTAAGGATCTTAGATTGATTTGACATTTAACTTGTCTGATACGGAAGTAGAGTCATTTCTGTTGATAACTTTATATTTTACGTTGACTTGACCTGGTTTCATACAAAACCAGATAATTACTTATCAGCTTAATGATCAACTTAATTACAAAGATAAATTTTCTATTTAAAAAGACATACTGCTGAAAAAAATTGTGAAAATTATCACAGATTTTAGTGTGTACATTATTCATATATTCATGCGAAAACTTCGTCAATTTTCACAAAAAAAGTCGATTTGGTTCGCAAATAATACCGTACCTCCAGTACTGCATAGGTTATTGAATTTTACAATTGCAAGTATCTTGATAAACCGCAGATACTTTTCTTTGTATCTGTATCTAGATATTTTCCGGAAAAAGTATCTGTATCTGCATCTAGATACATATTTGTGAAAGTATCTGCATCTGTATCTAGATACTATTAGAAATGTATCTTTAATAACACTGTCCACACCCTTAAGAACATTCAGCGTAAGGGCTACAAAATTGTCAAATGCTAACATTTAAGCTGAGCGTCATAGTACATTTAAACTCGTACCCCTCAATGATTGTAAGTAGTTTATTTATGACTTGCCTTTACTTTATAACTCTGAGCTGCGTTATTTTAATTTTGTTTTTTTTTTTTTTGCACAAGTTGTACTACTTAATACTTATTTTTTATCCGATCCCTCAAGAATCGCTTGAATTTCCTGTAAACTCTTTCCCGAAGTCTCTGGCAAATACTTATAAACAAAATACCCGGCGTACAAGCAAAAACCACCGAACACCCAAAACGAATAACCGTTTCCAATTTGTTCGGCGACGGTTGAGAAGTACTTCGTAATAAAGAAAGAAAGAGCCCAGCATCCCGCTGCGGTAACCGTAGAAGCCGAAGACTTCACGCTTGCCGGAAATAATTCGCCCATAACCGCCCATGGGAGAGGCCCAAAACCCATGCAGTAAGTCGCATTGTAAGTTATCAAGCAAAGCACGGGTAACCAGAATATACTTTGGACGTCTTCTTTGTTTTCCATTTGCCTGAAGTAATAACCCAAGGCCAAATGGGATAGGCACATCCCCGTCGCCGAAAAAAGCAGCAGGAACCGTTTCCCTTTCCTATCGACTAATATGGGAGTTACGCAACTGAATATCACCTGGACCATTCCGATGATTATAGTCGAAATATCCGCGGGTATCGTGCTTCCGGTTGCTTTGAATATCATTTCCGTGTAGAACAAGATAACGTTTATGCCGGAAAACTGTTGCAGCGCCACCAGCCCCACCGAAAGGATCATCGCCTTCTTCAAACCTTTCGATTTAAAAATGTCCGAAAAGCTGGCCTTGCTTGCCTTCGACTCCGCCATGGTCGCCTTCACCAATTCCATTTCCTGTTTCACTCCGCCGATCGACCTCGACCTGAATTTGCTCAACGCTTTCTCGGCTTCCGCTTCATTATCAGCCGCCACCAAGTAATAAGGACTCTCGGGAATGAACATGTAAAATAGGATCAGGAAGGCAGTGGGGACCACAGAACATATCAAATTAAAAGACTTGACGTCGGTGTAAGGGCCGACAGAATAAGAGAACAGCAAACCGATGGTGATGAAGAGATTCATCAATGAGCTGAGGGCTCCTCTGACTGAATCTTCTGATATTTCCCCTATGTACATTGGTAGTACTGTAAAAATTCCGCCTGTACCGAAACCGCAGAGGAATCTAGCTACGTAGAAGAGTAAAACTTTGTCGGCGTAAGCGGAGCACACGAATGCCACTACGAAGGGGGCACAAGTCAAGAGGAGAGTAAGTTTTCGGCCAATTTTGTCCGCCGCTGTGCCCGCGGCGAACGGTCCCAGTGCAGCTCCAACGGGTAGCAAAGAACCTATCCAGGATGCTTCGTCGGGCGTCGCAGGTTCCAAAAGCGGATTTGCCGTTGAGTTTCCGGTCAGTTTTGGCAACACTGGTGATGTCCAGCCGAAAGCGAGTCCGCAAGTCAGTGCTGCTAGATTAACTGAAAAATAAAGAAAGGAGAAATAAATGATAGCATAAGATGAACAATACATAATTAACGAAGAGAGAGTACGATGGAGATTCTTTTTTAGATTTGAATAAATTGGGCACGAAATCGTTATCGTCATTACTCAAACTGAGGTCTAAATAGATCAGTTTGAAAGCTAGTTTTGCTTAATAGACGGACGAAGTTCGAAAAGCATTATAAGCAGAGAGGTGCGTAAAAATATCAAGGTCAATATAAAGCAAGCGCAGAGCGCGTTATCAATCCGCCGTAACCATAGGCGTCAGGAACGGAAGCAATAAAAATTAAGAGTATTTATTAGCATACCTACACAGGCAAATTTATTAACATTTTTCTGCAATAGACTAGGAAAGTGGGCGGTCCTAAAGCTGACGCGAAATTTGAAAAGGAGTCCATTGGACTGTAAAAGTGCATGGGTTACGACAAACAAACTGAAAATACTCGCTTCACAGAGAGCTGTTATGGAAACTTTTGCTTGCCACTAAAACTTAGGATGAAAAGCTTCAATAAAATTATTTTAGTTGTGTTTATCGTACGTAATTAGTTAATTTATTTGTTATTAAAAAAAATGTATAAAATGCTTGTCTGAGCTTAGTTCAGCTGCAGATCAACAAACCATTAATAAATATAACCTAATAAAACAAAATTAAAAAAAAATGTCTCTGGGAAAGCACGCAATGAGTTTCTTAGGAATTTTCCAATACAATGTACAAGATACCAACATATAAAACTGTAAAAACTGTTTAATCCTGTTATCCTAACATTCTTAAATGTTAGGTTATGTTCAGGTCAACTTTTGCGTTACAGCCGCAGTAATTTACGACACACGTCTGATTTATTAGGCAAAGATAGTAAACGACTCAGCTCCGCTTTCTGTGACGTTTATTTTCCTAGTCTATTAAACGTTGAAACAAATGAAAGAAAAAGAAAAATATTAAAACAAAAACATCAAATTTCCCAGTTCGTATCTTTTTTTTAGATTAGAGAAAAAATAGATTTTGACGTTACAAATCCCATACATATCCCAAGATGGCGCTTAATAATAGAAGGTTAAATTTTTCAAAAAAAGAAATTGTTTACAGTTTTGTTTTTTAATGTAACGCGATCGTCACTTGTTTTAAAAAAAAATTGTTGCGCAATTGTTTTTGATTGCAGTGGATCCCTCGAGCTGTTTATTGTTTTTAAATTTGGAATTCATTCTCAAACATTTCCGTCCATTTTTGAATTGTTTCTTGGCATTATAAGCAGAGAGGTGCATAAAAGCATCAAGGTCAATGTAAGGCAAGCGCAGAGCGCGTTATCAATCCGCCGTAACCATAGGCGTTAGGAATGGAAGCAAAAAAAAAAAAATTAAGAGTATTTATTAGCATAGCTACACGGGCAAAAATTTATAACATTTTTCTGCAATTAAACAAACGAAAGAAAAACATTAAAACAAAAACATCAAATTTCCCGGTTCGTATCTTTTTCTTTAGATTAGAGAAAAAATAGATTTTGACGTTACAAATCCCATACATATCCCAAGATGGCGCTTAATAATAGAAGGTTAAATTTTTCAAAAAAAGAAATTGTTTACAGTTTTGTTTTTTAATGTAACGCGATCGTCACTTGTTTTAAAAAAAAATTGTTGCGCAATTGTTTTTGATTGCAGTGGATCCCTCGAGCTGTTTATTGTTTTTAAATTTGGAATTCGTTCTCAAACATTTCCGTCCATTTTTGAATTGTTTCTTGGCATTATAAGCAGAGAGGTGCATAAAAATATCAAGGTCAATGTAAGGCAAGCGCAGAGCGCGTTATCAATCCGCCGTAACCATAGGCGTTAGGAATGGAAGCAAAAAAAAAAAAATTAAGAGTATTTATTAGCATAGCTACACGGGCAAAAATTTATAACATTTTTCTGCAATTAAACAAACGAAAGAAAAACATTAAAACAAAAACATCAAATTTCCCAGTTCGTATCTTTTTTTTAGATTAGAGAAAAAAACAGATTTTGAGGTTAAAAATCCCATACATATTCCAAGATGGCGCTTAAAATAAACGGTTTAATTTTTCAAACAAAAAAAAATTGTATTTTTTAAATTATTTTATTGAAAATGTATACGTATATTGCGTAAATGCAAATAAAAGGTTAGCAATCGTGGATACTTGAGATTAAGCAATGTTTAACTAGTTTACGATACTGAATAGTGCATATCTATTGTTTGATGTTATAAGTGAATTGCGTTAAACAACAAATTATTTCAATTACCACATTGAATATTATCGCCTCGTGTCTCATGTTAACAAGTATCTACATACATGTCAGTCATGTTTGAGTAATAATCATAATAATTCCAGATCCAATGAATCACAATCCGAGCGTTTCTCGCTTATTACAATAAAATATTAATTGCTTGCGTTTAAAGAATGTTATTATAACAACTTGATAATTATTTTACACATCTACACCAGAGGCGGCCTTAATAGTTGGGAGGCCCCGGGCGAGGGCGTTAATTTGGTTGAGAAATGAGAAATTCCTTATATTATAAAGAGCAGAAAAAATGAAATTAAAAAATAATAAAGTAGGTAAAATAAATTTGCAACACATCAGATGACTGATGTTTGACACGTTTGAATTTCTTAAATAAAGCAGGACCTCTTTAGTCCGAACTAATAATAATTCCACTGATTGGTCCGGACTTTCGAAATGTTCGGATTATCCAAAGAAAAAAACAAAATATCCATTTTGCTATTAACCAGGGCCGGTGGAAGGCGGTAAGCAATGCACGAGGGCGTCGATGCAAGCGGGGCGCCAAAATTTGTTAATTAAAAAACATGTTAATTAAAACAGCACAGCACGAACAATTTCAAGAATAACCAAACACGATTCAACAACTGGGGAAAAAAAATTAGGTAGACAATTTGAATTTTTTTTTAAACATTCATTGTCCAGGTAATCCAACTGAACCCAACCTAACTCTCATTCAATCCAAATAAAATAAAAGAAGAAAAAGGAATATTAAAAATTAAAAGTAAAAACAATTAAAAAACGATTAAAACCAAGTTCGACCAATGTCCAGGTCAATCAAGCTCGACCCAACAACTGAATTCCATTCTACTCAACCCAAGCAAAAAAAAAAATGAAATAAATAATCAGTAAAAATGGTTAAAAATTTAAATGGGGGAAAAATTTCGATGTCAACCTAATTTAACTCAATTCAACTCAAGCACTCGTATTGCATTCCATTCTACACAAGTAAAAAGATACTTAAAGGATGCTTTAAAAAAAGTTTCAAAAATGTTAAAATTTATACGCGAATTAAAGTTATGTTAAACAAATTTCAAGGTCAATCCAATCCAATTGACATCAACCAAACTTTATCTAGCACCAGTAAGAGATTAAAAAATTACTAGAAGAACAAACACTAAAGATTAAAAAAATAAAAATCAAATAAAAACGAAATTCAACTAACGTCAAGGTCAATCCAATCCAAACTGTTCTCAACCTAACTCCAGTTAACGCAAATAAAAATTAAAAATTGCGAGAAGAATTAAAAGTATAAAAATTGTTACAAATTAAAAATCGTTTAAAATGAAGCTAAATTAATCTGGACGTCAACGTAACTCAACCTAGACCTATTCAACCGAAGCAGAAATTAACGTGCACTCTCAACCAAATAAAGATTAATTCGCTGCCATGGTTGGCAACATTGTGTGACTCTGAAATTATATACGAAATTTTCCCATTTAAGTTGCAATCAATTAAACTGGCTTAAAGTTAAGCAACAATTTGTCAAAATTAACTTTTTAACACCAAGTTTTCGAAAGATAATGGATATACAGTGGAGATTCGATTGTCTGGACGTCAGTTATACGGATTCGTGATTATCCGGATTGCCAACCGCGATCAAAAAATACAGAATAAACATCTAGCATTATGTGTAAGCCGACGAGGTAAATCATCTTTCTAATTCTTGAGTTAATAATGTGTACAAAAATCGTTTTTCTTATCGGGATCTTCGATTATCTAATTGCCTTACGACTATTGGTCTAGTTAATGGAGTTTCCACTGTATTCAAATTTAAAATAAATTCTGGAATTACTTTTTTGCGATCGGTTTCACATTTTATAAGAAGCTTGTAAAGGATGCAGACTATTTCTTTTTTTGAGACAACGTGAATTTGTTTCTTTTTTTTGGAAGAAAGACGCCAATTATTGTTTACAAGCAAACTTAAGTTCTAAGAAAAAGCACACAATATTATCGTGGACTATAAAATCTAGTCCTCATACAACAGATGTTATTCTTGGAATAAGAACAGGACTGAAATATTGTTTCCTCTTCTTAAAATACGATTTGTTAATACTTCCTTAATAAATCGTACTTTGAGAGGAACAATGTTTCAGAGATCTGTTCGTTTAGAAAATTTTTCTTTTTCTTTTTGACTGAATAAGCTTTTAAAATGCAAATGTTTCCGCATTTATATGATTGTAGAATTTATGAAGATTTTCGATTGTCTGAATTCTGACTGAATTGGCAGGTGTTGAACAATTGAAAAATTTACGTATTGCAGATGGCGCGGGACCCCTAAAAGCACGAGGGCCCAGGCGGTTGCCCGTCCCTAAAGCCGCCACTGATCTACACATTCTATCATTAGATAGCATTTTGGTAATTTTAATTTTTAATACATAATTTTAATAAATTTTGTTGCAAATCGTTTTCTTATCCATTCACCATAATTTTAATGTTTAATACAAAACTTATACTGACTAAATGAAATATTTGCTGATGTTTATAGAAAAATAAATGCATATCGCCTAACCGAGATATAAACTGACATTAGATGCGTTCGTTTTACATTCGACTCAAATCGGTAAAGATCATAAGTGAGGTGAGATTTGAGAACGTTCCTAAAAGAAACAACGTCAATTGTCAAAGTAGACATTCGGCCATTACATGCAGATGCATTCTAACCTAAATCTTTACTTGACCGATGCGAGGGAAGCTCACAAAACCTCAACAGCGAGTGTGTAGAAAAAAATATCGAAATTTCCGTGGTTACTGCCGTTGAATTACGGTAAATAAAATTGTTTCTTAACGGAATACTCAGTATATTTAGTATAGTTCATTTTTGCATAAAATAGTAGTAGCTCTCGAGATATTTTAGTTTTAATAGTATATTAAAATTCTTGCTTTCGACTGTAAGTTTCTGCTTAATAAATAAATTGTAAAAGTTCGATTTGTCAATCTTCTGGGGAGCGTATAATAAATAAATAAATCGTCTGGGGGTGCGTTCGTAAATTAGCACGAAGTTCACTCCGTTGCCTTTACACCGTTCAGAAATGCTAGGTCCATAGCTTGCATATCGTAAAGCTAAAGTTACTACTCTAGGGTCCCTAGATTTGTTTGACGTTCACCTTACGTGTTGAGGTTCGGAAACAAACTGTCGGATTCGTCTATTTTTCAAGCTCCGTATCGTTTGCGACATACAGAGTGGTCAAATATAACTGTTTGAGTTGAGAATTTTCTTATTCGACTGTTTAGAACACTGCAGCCGGATAATGTTTCTTGACGTAACGTCACGTGCTTTCTTTCGCTTGAACTGTGAAAAATCTTTTCTTGGAAAAAAATTAGGATTGTTTCTCGTTTGATTTTAGGATTTATTTGAGCAGTTTAAAAATAAAAAAAATTGTTAAAAAAAAAATGAAAGGCAACTATTATTTAAATAAAAAGAGTTTCAATTTCATAAAATCATCGGAAACAATTTCTTACAAGATCTATAACATGTGCGAGGAAACGCAGACTATTTTGAATATGTTAGGAAAAATTTTAATTTGTTTCTGTTACCTTCAATTTGCATATAATGTTTTTTTCCCCAAAATAAATGTAATTCACGTTGCTCTTAAAATAGACTTTAATTGCCGTTGATGATACATTTTAGTTTTGTTTGCCATCAAGGCCTAAATATTCCATAAGACTTCTTGGCGAATTTATTTTTCTAACTTTTTCAACTTTGCGCATTTGGAGATCTTTTGCGTTTTGGAGATCCTCAAACGTAAAAAGTCGACCAGTGACATTAAATACGAATATCTCAACAAGTATTCGTTTTACGTATACATTTTTAGACAATTAAATTTAGAATCCAAATACGTATAAAACTACCGAGCGTCCCATTAAAAAGAAATTCCAATTTCAGTATACTATATCTCAGTTACGCGATGTTCATTTGTTTTTCTGTAAACACTAACAGAAACTTAGAATCAGTCTGCACAAGTTTTGTAATAAGCATTTCTTTCTGTATTCAAAAATAAAAAAGTTACAGGGAGTGCGAATTTTCGCATAGTCACTCACCTGTACATTGCATTATGTTTTTTTTTTTTTAATACGAAACATGGCAAAAACTAATTAAAACCTTAAAAGAAATTGTTATACAATCAGGTTAACTTATTATTACGAAACTAAAGTGTGATTAAAAATGCCTTACGTAAACCAGATGCTCCTCAGTAATAACTAGAGACCGGATTTATAAGTTTTTACAAGTTTTTTACGCTAACATACCTAAACTTGGCGTTTTGTATTTATATGTTTGTCGATTAGAGAAGCCCAAAAATGGTACTTTTATTTCGCATATAACTTAATATTTTAGACTTTTAGCGCATATTTATTTATTTATCCATATATTGATATAAATAACATTATAATTCCATATACGGTCAATATTCAAGTCTGCAGCTTTTCCAAGAAGTAATTTATTCTTCTCAACGTCTGGCCACTTTATTTTACGATTTCCCGGAATGTGATTTTCTGGGAATCTGTAGCGACTTGCACTTGCATTTTGCACTTATGTTTTGCATTTCAGTTTGAGATAAGAACTCCGTGAATGTGTGTGACTAGTGACTAGTGTATTTATCAACGCGAATTAGTTGTTATTTTCTTATTTAATTTAAAGACGAAATAAATTCAGTGCTTATCTTTTCAAAATGCCGAAAGTAGCATCCTCTCGATCCGAGCTATTGAAAAAATGGATTAAAGCATCTAAACATCTAACTACAGATGGAAAAGTTATTTTTTGCAACGCATGCCCAAAACAGGTAGATACCTTACAAATTCTCTTAAAAATCACATTTTCATTTTGACAATATTTTAAGGTGTCGCCAGACCAAAAGTACCAGATTGATCAACATTTGGCTACAAACCTCCATAAGGAGTCGGAGAAAAGATGTGTGTCTAACTTTAAGCAGTCTTTTATTTCTTCAACAGCCAGTAACTCACAGGGCAGTGACACAGGAAATGAATTCTCTTTAGACTTGTGCAGTGCTATGGCAGAGTCAAACATTCCTTGGCATAAACTTGAACAAGCAAGTTTTCGAACTTTTTTGGAAAAATATTGCAATCGTCATATTCCAAATGAATCGACTTTGCGGAAAAACTATCTAAGTATATGCTACCAGCAACGGATGAAGAAAATAAGAGAGAAGCTTAGCGACAACAATATTTATATAGTAGTTGATGAAACGACAGATGCCTGCGGTCGTTATGTAGCAAATATGTTAGCAGGAGTATTAAGCAACACAGTTGCACCAATATCTTATTTGGTAAATAGTGCAGTTTTGGAAAAAACAAATCATTCAACGATCGCACGTTTTATTAACGACAGCTTGACACTTTTATATGCACCTAATCAAGTTAAATCGGAAAATATATTACTAATGGTGTCTGATGCAGCAGCCTACATGATAAAAGCAGGACAGGCTTTACAGGTGTTTTACCCAAATCTGATGCACTTCACTTGTATGGCTCACGCAATGAATAGGCTCGCTGAATTGGTGCGACTAGAATACCCAACAGTAAATAAGTTGATCAATAACGGAAAAAAGGCGTTTCTTAAAGCCCCACTGCGTATACAACACTATAAAGAATTAGCTGCTGACCTGCCATTACCACCAGAACCAATAATTACGAGATGGGGTACGTGGCTTGAAGCAGCAAATTTTTACGCAGATAACTTTAAACAATTAAAGGAAATTTTCTTAGAATTGGATGATTCCAATTCAGCGGCTTTAAGAATTTGTAAGGAATGCATGTCGAACACAAACATCGGGAATCAATTAGCATTCATTAAAACTCATTTTTCGGTTTTAATATCCACCATTAAAAAGTTGGAATCATCCCAGACGGCTCTATTAGATTCTTTTGAAGTGGTCGATGATGCAATTGAAAGTGTAAAATCAATTCCAGGGGAGATAGGAGAGAAGTTAATGGCAAAATTAGACAAGGTTCTATTACGTAATCCTGACTACAATAAAATGAGGAAAATCTGTTTAGTTTTAAAAGGTCAAAGTGAAGAGGATTTGGACATGGACCCCAAAGATGTAGCATCCATGAAATTTGCGCCCATTACTTCATGCGATGTCGAGCGTTCGTTTTCCTCTTATAAAAATATTTTGACAGACAGACGACAAAATTTTACCCCAAATAATTTAAATCAACTGTTGATTATATTTTGTAATCCTACTACTTAAGTGTTAAGTGTTAAAATTACTTATATGAAACAATTTATGTTTTTATTATTCTAAAGTATGTATAAGTAAAATAAAATTTTTATCGCATATAATATCCATATTTTGATCCATTTTAATCGCATAAAAAAAACTTATTTTCCACTTTTTTAGCACATATAAATCCGGACTTTAGTAATAACTCTTTATATCTCGATTTAGAATGAAAAACCCTAATAGAAATGGCGTCAGTTTTATTAAATTAACAGGTTTCAATTACTTGTAAAATTGTTTGGTGTGACCGACCGACTACTTGACCTATAGCAAATAGGTTGTTGTAAGCGATAACCTTCCAACTTCAAAATTAGGAAAATACCATCATCAATACAACTTTAATTCAAATAGCACCTAGTTTTTAAGTATTTTTTTTTCTTCATTCGTTCATTTTTCAATTCGATGTGTTATTTATACTGAGAATGCATATTGGAACAAACCTCCCACAGATATTCGATACTTATGATTTGCATCTATTTAATAGAGATACCAACAGAAATCTAATTATGTATATACATTCAATGTATTCATTTGTTTAAAGAATAAATACTCGTATATCGCATCTCGAATAATAAAAAAAAAAAAAACATACACAATACAAACATTTGAACAAACAGGAAATTAATTTGTACATTTTTGGTAGTAATACAGGAGTATCTTTTATGCAATTTCTTTTTTTTTAATTGGGAAAGTGGACTTTTGATGTTATTAAACAAAATCAATAACAGTTATAAAATGTTAAAAAAAAAAATTAAGGAATAACATTAGTGTTAAAAATCCCTTACCTGTGCACGTTGCAATGTATAAGAATTGTTTGCTGCTTGAGCCCATTTGTATTTTGTTCGTGGATTGGTCATCGTAATTGTTTAATTCGATAATTTCTCCTTCATTCAAACTAGTTTTATTATTCTCCGCTATTGGTGTATAGTCGCAATCGTACTTCTTGTCGTCCATTTTCAGCAGTGCAATTCAATTCCACTTGCAAACCAACCCGGTGACAAATAAATAATAAACAATATTTAATCTACTGCGGATTTTCGTTTATTCTGATATTGCACTTAATCGCATATTATATATATTCGATTAGAGAGGTTTAACGATAGTGCGATTTCGAAATTAAATTATATCTACTATCTAGTTGGAATTTTCTTTTTCTCTCGGATTTCTATTACACATGTGCAAACAAATTTATATGTATATGTAGAACCAATAATGTAGGATTGTGTTAAACAATCTGTATTCACATTATTTTATTTCACCTTTAGAATATCGCCATAATGTTTTTTTTTTTTTAAATTTTATTAAGGGGCGATTTCATAATCGAACTAAAGGAGATTTTAAAATAAAAGTCACACTCTGATGTAGAAATAATTACGTTTTCGCATCTTTTTGAACATGTGACTGTGACTTTTATTTTAAAGTCTCCCTTAGTTCGATTAAGAAATCGGGCCTTATTAAAATAAGATTAAAATTACAGTAATTATGGAACGCTGTCTAAAAGTTTACCAAAGTATTCACGTGTCCTTTTACCTTTCTGGATGAAAAATTGAACACGTTCCTGCTAGCTAAGAAAACATAAAAATACATTCTTTTTTAGGTAATTAACAGTAATATATATATTTTTTTTTTAATGAGAAAATTGTATTGCTGTTATATTACAATAAACGAAACACAGTTTTCTTTTTGGTTTTTGATTAATTCCCGCAGGAACAATTGTCTCTATAATTGTAACTATGGATGTAAATCAGCGATTAAAGTTAACGAGAGACGAAAATACCGGCCCTTAATTTATTTTCTTTTTATTATTTTAATAAATGTATTAATGAGCAAATGATAATCGAGTAGGTCAACATCAAAAAGAAATTAGCGCCGCTGTCTAAAAACGTTTGCGTGTCAAACTGATCTCTGAGTTTGGCCTACTCGATTCATATTTGCTCATGCAACAAGTTTTAATATTAAAATAATTAAATTACAACTATTTACCGTCGTCTATTCCGTCTGACTATATTTTTTTACTGTTGTGCAATAAATATCGAGTGATCCATTAAATTTATAATTAGAGAAGGCTGTGATTGGTGCTATTTTATGCTGTGTGGTTGGATACAATGAGAAATAAAAAATAAGTTGACAGTTGTCATATTTGAGGTTATGCTCGTGCTTTATACAATCATCTTTTGTTATTTTATTTTGTGTGAATGCTGGTTTAAATCCCTTTTCTTTAGAATATTAGGAGTGGGGGTTCCACATGGCAAATCCGTTTATTATCAATCATTTAAAACAATGAATGTCACAATTCTGACACTTAAAAAATCTTTTAACTTCAAACTGTACGCCTGTGTTACCAACTTTAAAAAAAATATCTTAGCCTGTTCTATTTTATTTTATAAATTCCGTTGATCGCATGATATAATTGACACGATCAATTAAATTTCAATCAATTAATCAATTGATTAAGAAATTAGTTGATTAATGTTTAATTGCAATTAACATCAATTGTAATTTACAACTTAATTTAATTGGCTTAATTGCAGGTTACGATTAAATGTAATTGTAAATAAAAATTTAATTGCGAGTAAAAATTTAATTGCAATTAAATTTTTATTTGCATTTAAAATTTTAATTGCAATTACGTTTCTACTTGCAAATACATTTTTAATTACACTTAAATTTAATAGACTGAGATAATAATTAAAGACATATTATTTACGTAACGGACGGGACATTCCAGGATTATCCTGTCCGTAACTTAAATTATTGCCTTTAATTATTCTTTCTTGCGTGAACTTTAAAAATTTGTACAGTATCATCAGTTTACAATTACGATTAATTAATTGTTAATTGAGAGTTTCTACGATTACGAATAATTGACGTATTAAAAAATCAGTGACGACATTTTGAACGTCTGTTTTAATATTGGAGTAAAATATGTAGATAATTATTTTGTAACGGACACTTGGGAAAATTGAGAATTAGTCGACGTTTCGCTGTGTTTGACAGCTTCTTCAGGAATTTTTTTTTTAATATTGTGAAACCAACTAAACCTTAATAAAAACCAATTAAAACATTTGAACGACTCTTATCTCGAAAACTATTAATAAGCGGATCTTGGGATCTATTCTGTATAAAAACCGTAAAATTTAAAGGGGTGTTAAATTTTGTTGTTACGGTAACAACCAATCATGACACTCTGTTTTAAATTTTAAAGAACCTTTAAATTTTAACAGCCCGTTAATAAGTTACGGAATCCTCCCCTTCATGTGTTAAACGTTTTTAATTTCTTTTTGACCGTATTACATGCCTTGAAAATATTTAATCAATGCGTTTGGGACACCCAGTATATTACATCTTGTCACAACAATTAAAATCACTTAGATTGCTTATAAATTCAAATCAAGAGACATCGACGAGTCCGTAGTAAAGTGTTACTTAGGTCCTAAATCGTAAGTAAAGCTTCAAATTCCGCCAAATTAAAAAAAAAATAAGCCATAAGCTGCTATAAGTCGTTAAATCATTTGACACTTGGGCCCGATCTTACCACCTCCTGATAAATTTAACCGTCGGTTAATATCCTAGGAAACCATTATCGGCACAAAGGTTTCCAAGGATATTAACCGACGGTTAAATTTATCAGGAGGTGGTAAGATCGGGCCTTAGCAGTTACCCATCACACATCATGAATTAGTTAGTGCCAACAGATTTATTTAATGGAAAAATTCATTTCGGCAAAATTCTCAATCAAGTTTTGTAAACGGCTATAACTTAGATGTGTTTCATTTAACGTAAAAAATCGCTACTTTTAGAGATAAATTCGTCAACATGGCAACATTGCTTATAAATCTTAATATACTGTACAATATCGAATAGTTTCTAATATTCTAAGATAGTCTCCAACGTTCTAGGATAGTTTATAATTTTCTAGGATACGCTTCTAACGTTGTAGAATTGTTTTTAATTTCCTAGGATAGGCTCTAACGTTCTAGGATAGTTTCTAAATTTGTAGGATATCATAGTTGAAATAGATAAGTCATTGCTTGTCAATTCTAACTTTTTTTACGATTTTTATTTAAGTCATAATTTATTAAGTCATATTTCCGCTAAACAAAACGCTTTCCAGTTACCAATTTTCATAAATTACAATAAACATAAACGCACCAAACGCCATTACACCAAAACGGTCCGAGTATTCCACGCGAGTGTCAGCATGCAATGCTGCCAACTACCTATGACAAAACTACCTGTAATTAATCGTCTAAACAATTTCTTTTAAAAATCTGACCAAGGCGTTACTATCTTTTTTATTTAATATTATTTTTTTTATTTCAAGTTTCTTTTTCTTATATTGAAATCGATTTTTTTCTCTAAAAAAAGACACGAACTTCGATATTTGAGGAGGTGTGTTGGCAATACCGCTTTCGATTGCTCCAAAGTGCAAGTTTTTTTTTAATTTCCTTTGTTTTAACAGTTAATTGCAATTTGCCTGCGTAGGTATGCTAATAAGTATTCTTTTATAATCTATTTTTAACTTTACACTTCCTATTTCAAGTTTGCCAGATTAATTAAGGGAATTCTAGGGAAATCCTGAATGCTGAGAAGGGAATTTTTGTTTCTTTTTATTTTGTAATCTATTTCTAATAGCGTTCTTCGCTGGCTGCACAAGTGTGCACTGAGTGTATTTTTATCTCGTTTTATTACATAAAGCTGAACCGAGATGGAGATACACTCAGTGCGCACTGAGTGCAAGAAAGTGCGACCAGTGGAAAACGCTATAACTTTAACCTTCCTGTTTCAAATTTACCAGATTAATTTAGGGAATTGTAGAATTGTATCCTCCATGCCGAAAAAGAAATTTCTGGTCGAGTTGATTGGCGACACTGATAAGTTGGCTACCCGACATAACCTAACTTCTAAATAAAACATTGAAAAAAAATTGTGTCCATAAAAACTTCGTAAGATATGGCCTCTTTTTCGAGGCTTTTCGGATTGAAATTATTCAAAGGTAAACACAACAAAACGAAAGTTTAAAAAAAATTTAAGTTTCAAATACAGAACTTCTTTTTAGGTGCACCGTTGAATGTCGTTAGAAATTTATGTGCCCAGCAGCAAAATGTGAACAAACAATTATTAATGAATGGCATAAACATCGTTAAACCAGTATGGTTACAGGAAAAACAAAATAATTTTAATTTGCCTGCAAGCACTACGACTTACGTAAATTTACCCAGCGGATTAATTTGGATGCCATCGATAGAGGATCCATGTAATAATTTGGTGGAAATTGGTGAAGCACCAACGGGTAATATTGATAACTCTAAGCAAGCGGCAAGACTTATTGTAATTAGAAGAAAGAAAATGAGAAAGCACAAGTTAAAAAAGTTAAGGAAAAGAATGAAGTTTATAAATGCAAAGGTATGTGTTTTATGCAGCAATTCAACGGTTATTATTTTATTAATATTTAATGAAAAGGACCAAAGCCCACTGCACACAGGCCTGGTTTATTAGGTAGGAGAATTCTCCAACTTCAAAATACAGGGTGTCTCAAAACCTCTGTTTATAAATGAAACTGTAAGTTCGTCATTACGTAGGAGATTAATTCTCCAAATCTGAAATTTTTTGCCCAAAAATGAAAAACTGACCTATCACAAGCGAGCACAGTCCCTTTGTTTTGGAACCTCTGCTTGGTTTACGACTTGCTTCAGCAATTTATTCCAATAAAAGCAATAAACCGCAATAAAACTTTTTATTTACGTTTAGAAGAACTCGGTCAAGGTCTTATTGTATACGAATATGAATCCGACTTGCGGACATCGGCATGTTTATTCGTATTTTCAACGTGCGATAAGTAAGAACGTTTGTTTCTTTGTAATATATAATAACAATTATGTTAAAAACGAGTACCTAATCTTCGTTAGATTTTTGCTGAAGTAATTAAACATCTTCGTACGCTAGTTTTGTAACTGCGTTGAAATTGCGTGAAATTATTTTTTAATTATCGCACTAATAAATGCAGAATAAGTATTGCAAGAGCAGAAACTATTCCTATTGTAAAAACAGAAAGCAATTATTGGAGTATGATACTATGAAAAATTTAAATAAATTAGATTGCCTGTACACACAATAATCTATGGGATCAAAATAAGTGATTGAATAACTTCGCTAGCTCTCAATCGAACTATTTTATTAATTGTTTACATTCCAACACAAAACACATGTATTTATAAGGATAATATTGAACCTGAATTTCTGCGTCGGCTTAAACCAATAAAGACATAAAAGCTCTCGCCTAGTGCAGACGTTTATTTCGTCTTTTCGTCGTAGTTTTAATAAAGAAACAAATTTATTTTTGCTGAACAAATACAATAACTTTAGTAATCACCATTGTACATTGGCAATTTACAAATTAAAATTTCCTCTTTTTCGATCACCTTTAGATTGATTTTTTTTAATTTAACTGTTAAAGTACGGATTAGCACAAAACTAATCATCAATTAATGCAAGACGCACAGAATATTTTAAACTATTAAGAACATACCTAATTACAAAATTTATCTGCTTTCAAAATTAACAAAAAAAAACACGATACTTGATCTGCTTTAAGTACAATAACTATGCATTAGGGGTCATGGTCTGCGTTTTCATGACTTTTATGGCCCCGAACGTCGGAGAATAGTCGAAAACCAAGCTCCGCCGGAACATTTAAGCTGCATTCAGCGACCCTCAAACAATTTCTATGAAAAAGTAAAATAATTTTTACCTGCGTTATTATTACGATCTGACCAATAGTTGTATAACAAATTTTACTTCTTTTCTTGACCGCCACTTGTGGTTTCAATTAAAGGCGAGGATTTAGAGACATGCTGTAGATTCAACTGATATGCGATCCTGCACAGAAATTCACCATTTTAAGTTATTTTTCTGTGCTTATTGGTGAGCGCATAGATTTTCACAGATCAATAACGAAACGCTTGCATGCAGTCCCTAGAAACTGGATTATAAGAGTATAGAGAATAGATTCTTATAATCATTGATATACCCTAAGGTCTGATATTCCTATGCAATGACTCAGGCATGTTATTGAAGATGGTGTTGAAAGGACCTATTAATTTGGCAGTATCGGGTATACGTAATACAGTATTAACTAGACAAGAAATTTTAGATGTTTGAGTCATCCCTTTCAATGAAATGTTCATTTATACTGAGTACGAACTAAAAAACGAAAATGAGATTATTTGTTATCTAGCATTCTTAAGACATTTGATATTTCTTACCATGAGTTTTGCTGAGCTCGGGTTGGTTATCTTTTTTTTTTTTAATCGCATTTCTCTTGTTAATCCTATTTTGTATATATTTACATCAAATTTAATATTTTCTTACAGAGACGTCAAAAGAGAGAATCGCGTAAAGAAAAAGAATTTCAGGATGTGTTAATCCAACAGTGCAAAGTTGCCGAATCATTTTCAGCCGAAGAGTACGTAAACCAAAAACTACAGAAATACAAGGAAGCGCAGGAGTTTCTGAGCCAGAAAAAAAATATTACGGACACCTATTTTAAAATAACGTAGTGAATTGTTTAAAAATAATGTACTCTAATTCTCATAGATAATTAATTTTTATAAGTTATAGCAAGCATGTGTTACGTACACATATGCAATGATAAAAAAATGAAATATAAAAACGTGTGTTCCTGAAATTCAAGTTGTAATCATTTTGTGCACGAAGTAAATAACTGTATGAGACTTGGTTCTTCTCTTAAGATGGCTAGTATTGAATTTATTCTGTGTACGGTAAACTCTTCACTTCGTTCTTCTCGCATTGTCGAATCTCCCACGATTGAGGTTTTATTGGCTTTTGTTAAAAAGTTGTCTTCGTCGTCAACCTTCCGTGGAGCTAGAACGCAAATTAAAAGTTTTACATGCCTCATGTAAGCGTCACTATACTTTGTTAATTTATTTCGGAGGAGTGCTTTCAAATTTTCGCGCTTAAAACGAGCTTTGTCATTGGTCAATTCCGGCCATCTACCAATGACAAAGCTCGCTTTTAGCGCGAAAATTTGAAGGCACTCCTCCGAAATAAAAAACAAATTATGGATACAATTAAATATTAAATGTCTCAGCTGGGAGGGATTTATAATTATTATAAATGTTGGGTAGTATGGGTCGATATTTTAGATTCCGAAAGCCGATACTTTGTATCAATCCGTACTCTTCTGGTGGATTGATCCACTTAAATAAGGTATCAAATGGACTGTATCGAATAACAAAGTACAATTTTAAAGTTTGCAGGAAGTCAGCTCAGATTGCAGTGAGGTTCTCAGACATCTTCTCTATATCTACTTCCGCCCGACTTAGGGCCTCGCCAGCAGAAGAGTAGCTCGAAAAATTCCTCTGCAATTCGAACGACTTTCCTATTTACGAATGGTAAGCCCAGGAACAGCAGAAGAGTATAAGGTCAAACCCTGGCCGCCTGAGGGCGCGCTTTAAACTATATGCTTTATGTAGTCTGCTATTCTACATCAAGACTACAGTTTAAAGCGCGCCCTCAGGCGGCCAGGGTTTGACCTTATACTGTGCGAAAATTTATAGCAAGTGGCAACTGTACTGCTGCCTCATAAGCTATAATGAAACAAGAGAGAATTAGGAAAATCCGATTCGATTAATTCAAAAAGGAAACGAACAAAAACGATGAGTTCAACAAAAATAAAAAACAAACGCGATGAAACAAAAGGACAATCGGTTCCATGATTCGACTTCTACAGTGAATTAAAAAAAATGTACGGACCATTTTCTAATTCGAGATTTTATTTCAAAACAACAATGAGAAGTGAAAAGAATTAGGAAAATTCGATTCGATTTGATCAATTCAAAAGAGAAAAAAGCAAAGACGATCAGTTCAAATTAAAAAAAAACAATGACGTAAAAACAAAAGACAATCGGTTCCATGATTCGACTTCTAAAATGAACAAAACGTTTTTAATCCAATATTTCATTAAAAAAAAAAAAGAATGAGAAACAAAAGGAAAATTCCATTCGATTCTATCAATTCAAAAGAAAAGAGGCAGAGAAACGATCAGTTTAGGTACAAAAAAGAAAAACAAAGCCATAAAAACAAACGACAAACGCTTCGATGATACAACCACTAAAATTAATGTGTCCATCACAGTTGTGATCTTTTGTTTCACGCACTCCATTTCGGCGTTCGTTTTTTTTTTAATAGTTTGCTTATATTTTCTACGAACTTCTTAATTCGTCCGGAAAACTATTTCTTTTTCGTTCAGCTCGGTGTTGTCGATCTTTTGTTTTTTTTTTTTTGTTCAACGTTTTTCAGTTATTTTGTGTCCATCACACTTGCGATTTTTTGTTTCACGCACTGCATTTCGGCATTCGTTTTTTTTTTGTAGTTTGCTTTTATTTTCTATGAACTTTTTAATTCGTCCGGAAAACTGTTGCTATTGCGTTCAGTTTGGTATTATAAACATTCTTTTGTTTTTGTCTTGTTTACGTAGTGCATCGCTTTTCATTTATTTTGTGTCTATCACAGTTTTGATCTTTTGTTTTATGCACTGCATTTCGGCGTGCGTTTTTTTTTATAGCTTGCTTTTATTTTCTACGAACTTTTTTATTCGTCCGGAAAACTGTTGCTTTTGTATTCAGCTCGGTGTTGCCTGTCGATCTTCTTTTGTTTTATTTTCCGCTTCACGCCTTGTATTTTGTTGCTGTTTCTTTCATTTCTCTTTTGTTTCTAATGTTCTTGCAAGCTAATTTGCTTTTTCATTTGTTTTGATTTTTAATATCCCAAATCGGCGATTTTTTATTCGTTTTATTTATTTTTTTCTTCTTTTGGGATTGTTTTATATTGTTTTATTATTACAGAAAAGTAACGTTTTTTTTTCTTTCTTCCTCCTGATACTTCAAATGATGTAACAACACTACAAATTTAGCGTAATTGGGCTATTTTTTATAAAAATAAATAATAAAGAAAAAATAAATAACGAAAGAAAGATTGTACATACAAAGCAGGAGCGTAACCTCAAATATGACAATCGTCAATTTATTATTTGTTTCTCAGTGTAGCCAACCACACAGCATCAAATACCACCAATTACAGCCTCCTCTAATTATAAATTCCGTTGATCACCCGGTACATTTGGTTATATTTTTCGAGAAAAATTTGCCATCCCTATATTTTCGGCTCGTGGCTGTGTGTATGAGTTAACGATTTCTCGCGGTTTTAAACCAAGGTTGATTTAAGTAGATTGACTTACCGTTAACGTAGAATGAATTATCGTTACCGTAAAGGTCAGTATCTAATTGGTTCACTCATTGTTTTAGTTGAGTGTCGTATCAAGAAGAATTATTTAGATTATTTTAACCATTTGAGGGCCGGTTTTTCAATCAAAAGTTAACTTTAACCTTCAGTTTATTGCCATGGAAACAATTGTCTTCGCACTTGTTACCATGGAAATAAACCGAGAGTCAGGATTAACCTGTGATTGAAAAACCGGGCCTAAGGCTAGTGTGCTTACTGTTATATTAGGATTACGTGTTCCGAAACATATTTAATTTTAGGTGCGTTTTGGTGTTGCGCTGAGAAAGCTGCGTTGAGTGTTCGAGTGCTAAGATATCTCCTGGAAGTTTTCGATTATCAGCGCACAGTATACGCAGATCCGTGGGAGTTGGTTCTACAGTGCGCGTATCAGCTGGGGTAACTCCCTGGCGCCCTTAATGTTTAACCCACGCGTCTCCTTCACAAACTAGCTTGGAATAGCTGATTGGCTCTTCACTGCAACTTGCCACCAGGTATCGATAAGCGAACAGGAGTTAACGTAATTGTAATAAGGTGGTAACAGTCAGCTGTTATAAATAATAAAATCTGTCAAGCAGTAGGTACGTGTGAATGAGGCTCGCAATATCCCAGCAATAGCGATCGTATTGAATACCGATGCGTTTTAAGCTTTAAAGATAATAACGTATTTAAACTGAGGACTTCTGCAAAATAGTTAGAATTGTGAAATGATGATGAGGTACACGTTCGAGGAACACACCAGCGAGTGTAATTATTGAACGCAGCTCTTTGACGTATTTGAGTGAAAATAATTTACCTTGAGTTTCGTATATCTTCCAAGGGGAGTCTCTTGTATCCAATTGTATTTCGCGAGTTTCATATACTTCGTGTAAAGGGCTGAAGTTAACAATTGCGTCCGTGTATTGTGCTGGAATATTAGCAATTTCCATCCGCGACACAGTCAGCGGTGAAACTCTTTTCCTAATTTCAGCGTCATCAACTATTATCTGTTTAGATGGATGACGTAATGAAATATCCTCCTGACTCTTATTTTTATTCTCCGTCATCTTTCTCATCAGTTCGAGGGAATTCACGTGGGAACATATTTTTGATTCTCTGGAAACTTGTTTCGGAACATTTGTTCTTGTCGTCGTTGTTGTTGGAGATTTATCGGCGTTTGATGCAATTGGTGGTTTGCCAGCACTTGATATAAGAGACTCTCTGTGTATAAGTAGGGAATCCTTTACCGTAAGCAGTTTTGATTCCGTCGATTTATTTGAGGATTGTGTGTGTAATAAAATGGAATCCATCTGCGTAGCAGCGTCCAGCTTTAATGGCTTGTATTGTTTCACGCTGGATTTCGACGGTCGGGTGGATCCCTTATTCAAAAGGATTTCGTCCGGTATCCGAATCACGTCCAAATCTTCAAAACTCACTACAGTACCCGCAAGGGAATTTCTACGCGATTCTTCATCTTCTACAGTATTTCCTAATATTTCGGCCATCGGCTCAGGACTGTCCACGTGGAAAGTTGTGCTTCCCACATATTCCTTGCGAACTTTCAACAGAGAGTCTTTAGCCGCTAGGATACCCGTCGTTTCTGTTGGTACGACTTCGATGTCAATTAGTTCTTTGATGAGCTGCTTTACCGAATTGCTGTTGGGATCTCCGTATTTTAGGGCCTCTTCCGGTATCGTGCAGTACAGTATTGGTGGCCTAATTTTTTCTTCGCTCATTTGGTACGGTGATTTTTTAAGAACGCTCTTACTGACGTTCATCGGTCTGGTTCGTTCAGAAATTGTGTCTGTTCCAGTCTTATAGTAAACTCTTGATCCTTTACGGCTATTCTGTGTACTAGAAAAACAAAATAAAGAAAATAAATTACAAAAAAAAAAATACTAACCACGGGTGTTTGTTTACTGTGTGGAAATATTCAAACCTGTACCCAAGCAGCAAGGTGTCGTCTTTTTCACGTCAAAAATTAGTCATCGTTTACGTCGAATGATCAATGTCAGTGACGTATTAAAGACGTAAAAATGACGGGCAAATGTCACAGCCCGGCGACGTCATTTTTGTACGTCAAATAGTCGTGTATTTCTGACGTCATTTTTAATTGTATTATCTATGATGCATAAGTAACCAAGAAACTAAATCATATTTTAATTTTTATTCAAATATCTGTACATATGTATACATATACCTACGAACAATAAATAAATAATATTTTAAATAAATTCATACATATTTTTTAAAATTCCAAATAAAAATAACATAAAAAGCTATTACTAAACGGTTTCATTCTACTTTATAGTGAAATAAAACAATTGAATTAAGTGTCCAAGTCCTATCACAAGGACCGTTAAAATATGAATATAACAGGTTATGAAATATGAGTTACCAATACTCACCTTCTTTACACAGTTTGCTAATAACTAAAACAACAAATATCTAAAGCCAGTAGGCATACAAGTAGAATATACTTTAGTTAGCTAATACATAATAAATTAACGCTTAAAAACAAATCGCACCAAACTTAAGCACCACGGGCACTACGATTACGATACGCACCAACAATGGCCCAATGTCGAGTGTCGGCGCATGCGTCGCATACCCCGTAGTACGTGGAAGTCTAGCAAATTTATTATGTATTAAAATGGAATTAATTAATAAATTCAATCATGTTTATAATTTATACTTTTCTACAAAATCTAATATCCTGTCAAATCTATAACTACATTTATTATCGAAATGAAACTTTTAAAATTAGTGTCAAATTTATGTTATTAATGTGACGTTCTATTCATGTAATTTATAAACGTCAAATTTTAAACAAAATTTTTACGAGAAAATGATGTTTAAAACTGGTCATTCGACGTCCTTGACCAATTTTGACCAAATAATGACGTGATAAAAACGACTGCTTGCTGTTTGGGATAATACATCACCGCAAATGGCAACAACTGAACTCAAATGTTCTTAACAAAAAGTTAACAGTTTTCGAGAAAAATGCACTGGCAGATTTTCACCAAACCGTTTGAGAACCATAGAGAACTGCTGGCGTAGCTAATGAGTGGATGGTGGCCTAACTCCCGCGTACGCGCCCGTCTCCTGTTGAATGACGGCACAGAGATAGGTCAGTGTTTAAGTTTGACCTTGTGCACGAACGATGTGGTAGATCATCCGATCAATAAAAACATTTTAAACGCGTTCACAAAGCGCCTGGATTTATTAAACTAAATAAATGTAACTTCACTTCAAGTAATTACAATTTTTCAAATTAAAAATTAGTGCAATTCAAGAAGCTGCGAATATCTCACGTGATTCGTTGTTGCCGAACGAGTTAAAAGAGAGGTACAATTGTAATTGCAATTTCAACGTGAAACTATGACTTCATAAAAGGCAGGCAAGTATACCTCTGATTTTTTTTTTTTTTTGGCTATATAGTACGGTTTAGCCACGAAAAAATAAGCGCAGAAGGTACAGCCCCCCCCCCCCCCCGTAACCGTGTGTGCAAAGCGTGCAGTGCACGCGGGCGCCATGTTCAAGGGGCGGCAATCAGCCTCCTGGCCACCACCACCACCATGTTCTGTCACATTTTTCGACAAGAAAAATTAATGGGAAACAGTTTCTTGTCTGATAAAAATTCGAAAAACTATCCACAAGACCGAACTGTCTCGATGAAGCCGTCAACCTAGCGTCGACTAAAATACAACAGTTAATTACGGCAATTAAAAGTAGAAAAGTTTAAGTTTTGTAGTTTTCGTGTGCTAAATTTTTCATTAAAAAAAAATTTAACGTACGCAATAATTTTATTAAGGCCCAATTTCATAATCGAACTAAAGGAGACCTCAAAATAAAAGTCACAGTCATATGTCCAGAAAGATGGGAAATGTAGTTATTTATCGGCCCTAAGTAAAAAAATAAATTACGTAAGCTGTTACGGTTTGGTAAAAAGAAACAACAAATTACATTTTACCTAGTTCCTTTTGTTTTTGTGATTTAGTTTAATTTTTCTAATATCAATAACAAGCGGGCTTAGCTCAGTTGCATTCTGGGAGGGTGAGGTGGGGAGGGGAGGGGGGCGTCTGAAGAGAGACCTCCTCAATCAGATAAGAGAAAAATCGCGGCAATTAGACGTAAACTTGAAAAATGTGAAGGAAAATGTTTAAAAATTAAGGAAAACATTTTTTTAAAACAGACTAAAGGAAATTGTTTAAAAAAAGAAAAATTAGAAAAATTTTCCGTTTTAATTTTTTTAAAATTTTTCTGACATCCATTTTTTTGTTTCTTATTTTTTAAAAATAATTTTGACAATTGACCGTTTTTGTGTGCCCCAATTTGTCTATCAGAGGGTGCCAAAAAAATGGACTGGCACGCGGGCGCCTTTTGCCTCGCGGGGGCCCTGAGAAGGTAGCATTTCATGTACTTATACTGAGGTTTTTTTTTATTTGCACGCAGTAAAAAAAACATCCTGTATTTATTAATTATTAACCATTAAAGTTGCAATCCGTTGCAATAAAAATAATCGAAGAAAATTTGATTTATTGTTTTCTTGTTTGCAATATTTTTTTTTTGTAATATTTCCACTAATAATTCTTTTTATTTTTGTTTTATTTCTTATTTAGAATTTTTAATTTTGTTTTGTACAGGGCTTTTGGTTTTATTTTCAACATTACCTGCACACTGTATTATCAGACATACCAACAAATGTTAAATACAAACGTTTCATGAATTTACTTGAGTCGCCAAAATTTACCAAAAAAAAAAGAAAAGAAAACAAATGACAATCGAAAACCTAAACAATGGGTACCGACTTTGCTATTTTAAACGGAACACCCAGTATATTTATTCGAATCAAGAAAGATATACGTACGTTTACTATTTCCAAAAATATGTTATGTTATGTTTGCCTAAATTTGTTTTCATATTTTTGATTTAGTTCAGCAGACTGTCGATATTCATTTGTTACGTTTTCGGTTTTCTGTAGCCAATTGTTTTCTTCTTTAGTAAATTGTGGCGGTCCAGATAAATTCCCAAAACATTTATAAAAATTTTTTTGTTGCAATTCGTTTTTGATTGCAGCGAATTCTAAAAAACGATCGTAGGATGTCGCTCTTTAAACTATTAATTATACTATTACACTACATCTGCGATTATCCTTGGTCGAATCGTTTTGATTTGCAGAGGAGCTCACGAGCTACGCTTCTGCTGATGAAGCCCCAAATAGAGCTGAAACAGCTGTACAGAGGATGCTCGAGGGACCCATTGCAATCAAGAACGATTTGCAACAAATTTTTTTAAAACTTTCATTGTGCTCTGACAGCAAGCATGGCCGCCTTGCATGGGATGACTTATTATGTAGCAAAGTGGCTTCAATTTGTCAATCCTAATGCAATGTTAGGTCAAACACCTAATAGAAGTACACTTTTGTTTTCTGAAATAAGGAAAAAAATGGAAAATTGTTATGTTGGATAATAAAAATATTACTGTATTATATTATTATTATTAAATATTAAAAAAAAAAAACTAAAAAAAATTACATAATCTCAGCGAATCGTGAACAATTTCATCACATTTTTAATGAAAAAGGAAATTTTCTCACATTTTCAGTATAGGCAATCATCCAAATGACTGTGTTCAATGGGTTGCCTACATTAAGGCTTCTGATTGCTTCTGGTGTTTTTTTTTATCTATTTCTAATTTTTGAACAAATAGATATATTATTCAATAATTTTCTCTGGTAAGACGGATTAAAGTTTAAAAAACAAGAAATGAAAATAGTAATTTTTATTTTATGTGGTTTTTCAATTCGGAAAGAATCGGAAAATTGTTTAACCACTTAAGAATGTCTTGACAAAAAATAAAATATTTTTACCACTTTTACTGTGGGTTTCACAAAAAAAAGCTGTTCAACAGCGATTAATTTAATTCTCCGCATGACTTTTTGAATTTTGATTCTCTATCAGTCTCTGTTTAAAGAAAACTCGTTATATTATTGTCTAAATAAGTGTACAGTCGAGGACAGAAAATTCCGGACATCAAGACTGTCATTCCCCCGACATAACCTGTGAACTGGTCAGGCTAAACAGCGTAATCACTTTTTCTAAGCGCTGATTGGTCTGATCGTTGACTTGACGATTTCGTAAATTGACTTAACGATGTTTGACAGAAAATAAACTTCAAAATCTAGCTTCGGAACGCCAATCAAATGAAAAAGGTAAAAATAGTAAAGCTTAGTTGACGCCAAGAAATGGTTCGCAATCTTACGTCAACAGGACGAGAGTGCTGTCCGAAATTTTCTCTCCAGAACTGTACACGAAGTGAATCGTTTTCCAGATATTCGTATTTAACGCTGTTGGTTATGAAGACCTTCCAATTTATAGGTAAAGTTGTAAGCAGTGTTTTGTGCATGAAATTTAAGGGCCCCCATTTGAACAAAGTTTTTTTTTTAGAAAATAAAATTTGTAAACAGCAGTTTCCTGGGATATTTAAACAGCACCGGCTAACAGATGAAGGTTTTCATCAACGACGATTAAAATAATATAGTGACGGTGTAATGCGTCATGCCTGCGAACGTTCGAAATGCATCCGGCGACGGAGACCAGAAGCTCCGAGAAGAACAGCCCGGCTATAAAAAGACGCGTGTGGAGAATGGGGGAAGTCGCCGACAGTTCGAAGTACATAGAGTTTTATAAGTAGTTAATTAATCGCTCGGCTTTTGTTAAGATAAATTAGTTTACAATTATATATTAACTAAAATAGTGTTGCTGTTAAAGTCTTTAGTAAATTAGCCTGAATTTCATCGAGTGTTATTTGAAAACAAAATAAATTGAACCCTGAAAACGTAACAATAACACACACATTATGAAATTAGTTTATTATAATACACATGATTGTAACATGAGTGAATGCCTGTGAGTATGAGCGAATTGAAGAAATTCCGTTAGATAGCATCACACATATTGTATACTTCGATGTATTTTATCAAGACATAGTTTCACAATCATGCGCTTTACAAAGGAAAGCTGTTGCCGATAAACAATAATTACAAACTCACCCTAAGCTTTTTTCTTCCGATGTTTCTCTTCCGACTTCATTTTCCTGTTGGTCCTTGTCGACAATGCGCACCGTATTCTTCAATATCTGAATTAAATTTTCTACATCTTTGCTCCACATAGGATTAGATTTAGTGATGTCAATTTTGTTCATGAACATATTTCTGAAATCTTCACGCACATACATGTTATCTTCATAATATATTGCCGGCATTGCTTCGTATTCAGCGGTGCTGGCGCTGCGTTGAGGTTGAGTTTCTTCGTTACATTCATGATAGTCCTTGGCGATTAAACCGGACGCCGGTTTTTCCGTAACGCTCGTTTGTGACTTCCACGGTAGAATACCAAGTCCTGGCCTTTCGTGTTTCTTAGGTTTGGCCCTCAACATCCCCTGAGTTAATTCAAACAACATCAGCTTCTCGACGCTCAACAGGTATTCAGCTTGCGTCGGCGTCGCCTGTAACGCGAAGTTAATGAACTTCTGAAACTCTCTTATCACTGCCAGAAGGCATTTCTCCCTCGCATCTATCTGTTTCTGTTTGGCGTTCCTCTGCTCGATTAATTTCCGCTTCTTTCTCCTTTGTCTGTTGACCATCTTCTCGAAACATTCCATTTGGACTTTGAATTTCCGTTCTATTGCGGTTCTCTCGATGTCGCATTTTCTGCGTTCCATACACAAAACGTACATTAAATTCGCAAAGTTCTTGCACTCCAAAGAGTGCTTGAGGTTCTTTAAGGTTTCCCTGCAGAATTCTTGTTGCTGTTTGAATGCGTAATCGAATTGTGCTTGCTCGTGTCTGAAAATATTATTTGTATTAGTAATATTAAAATGTTTAAAGCGTTTTAGATTGAAATTCGATTGATACTTTTCCTGCTTTGGAGATTTGAAGAATTGGGTATTTGGGGATTGCTTCCATTGGCTTTCGTAATTCACTTGACGAAAGTTATTGGTTATCATTGATCACGTGATCATCGAAAACCAATAGCACCAATCCCCATATACCCATCCAATCTTTCAAACAGGAAAAGCAGCAGTATCTTAATCTCACATTATTACATGAGATGGTAGCAGGATGTAATAAATTAATACTTCGATCAACGTGCTCTGAGTGTGCACTAATAGTTTATCTATCTCGTTTTATTACCCGCCAATAAAACAGGATGAGAATACTCTGGGTGAGTGAGTCGAAAACGTTACGACTGCAATCAATACAGGTGAGTCGAAAACGCTATTACTTGCGATGTAAACTAAGTTGACAACTTACTCTAATTCCTTTCGGAATTTTTCGGCCAACTCCTCTTTCTGCGCTTCCAGATCTCTTAAGAATTCTGCGGTCAATCGCTCTGTGGTTTCTTTTACTGCATTGTCGAGTTTCATCTGCCACATTAACGCCGCTTCGGCAAGGGCACATTCGATTTTCTCTTCCTGAACTTCCAACATGTACTTTTCAAGTTGTTCCAGCTCGTACTTCAATTTCGCCTCCATTTCGCTGCTCAGCAGTCCCATTCGCTGCTCGCACTCTTCTCGCTCTTCTTCTCTGGCGTGCTTCACGGCAATACGTCTCTCTCGGTTCGCTATCTTGGTCAAGTAATCCGCTTGCTGTTTCAAGGCTAACATTCTCTCAGATTCCATGTAGTCCAGGAACTTCTTATCTATGAGCCTTCCAATTTCTACAAGAAAGACATTCCTGTGTAGGCTATTTCAAAGAATAATTTCAGTATTAATGCAGTATATTCAAAAATGATTGAATTTTAATCTTAGAAGTTGGTGTTCCTGCCAAACGTTGTTAGTTGTTTTCTTTCGCTCACAAAATCGTGATCCAAACGTGTTTTGATTCAGTAACAGACATTCTTTTCTTTGAATCTCTCTATTTTTAAAACTTGTCTGGATTAAATTATGGTTATTCACAAATGAACTGTCAATCAAAAATTCAAGTCATGTGTCTTGTTGCAACAATTACGAAATTCAGGTCCAAACTATTTTCGAAACACGATTCAAACTTTTAAGCGAAAGAAAACACCTATTATTATCATCAAAAAAGTTTTTCGCATTACGACTTTTACTAATGAAAAATATGTAGAAGTAATAAAGTAAGTAATAAATAATTATCCCTTGTGCCGCCAATGAATACAGAATTTAGTCAATGGTGCCATTTTTAATAATAAACTTCGAGCGGGAAATTCAAACGCCTTTCAATCATTTCTGAATACAATGTTGAACCTAAACGTTTTTTGCACCAGTGTACACCTTTAAAATCGGCTGCTTATCAACATTTCGTTGTAATAATAAATAATAACTTACTCATTTTAGGGCTGATTTTACCACCTCCTGATAAATTTATCTGCCGGTTAATATCCTGGAAAACTATTGTCGGCCAAAGGATACCAATCGAGGGCTGTTAAATTTATCAGGAGGTGGTAAGTAAGATCGGGCCTTAATAAATAAATAAATAGATAAAGTTGTTAATATAAACTAGAAATAATTGAAATTAACCTCCGCCCACAATAATTTTTATATCCGTAGATACGTATTTCGGCAGCTAAGCTGCCATCTTCAGTACGCTAACAACTTAAAAGCACTAAAAAATGTCTAAAAACAACCTAATCAAACTGACATAAAAATGTTAAACCTAACAACAATCTAATCATCCTAAAAGATATATATGTCTAAATGTAAGTAAATATAAATTAATATGTGAAAATCTAAAATAAACTATATATGTTATGTATAAATCGGAAAAAAAATTATGTGAACACCTAAAATTAACTGTCAGATACCTTACAAATAAGAGCTAACCAAACAACACGGAAATGAGAAAATAAATAGTCCAAAGACCCCGAAAAAACTTCTTATTCTAACGAATAAATAAGAATATAATTGCCTGTTATTTGATACCTAAAGACCTAAAAATCCTGAAAAATAAACTAAAATATATATATTAGGTATAAATCGTCAAAAAACAACCTACAGATGAGAGCAAATCACACCCACACACCACAAGTTAAGAGCACTTTAGGAAAACTACTTTAGTTTTAATAAACGAGAAAGATTTGAGAAATTATATTTTTTATTTTAGTTGCGATATTGTAACGCAATAGGTTCATAGAAATAATAAAATAATTACAAACAAAGATACCTAATATTCCTTGATGTGTAAGAGCTTTAATATATCTATCCGTGAACGGTGGTTTCAGACAAACTTTCCCAATTAGCAAATCGCTAGGGGAAGTCCACAAAGTACCGCCGGGGCCTTGCAAAGGTGGTTCGAGACAAAGCGTCTCTTTCAGAGCCCCCGGACATTCCAGAAGAAACACCTCCGTCAACTTGTCTCCTAATTCTTCCCTTATTTCGCTCATCAACGGCAGTTGCAAGCTGTCCATCAGTTCTTTCCTCCGGTAGTAGCTGCTGCTTTTTTCTTATATGGGAGGGAGGGGGGGAAAAGGGTATAATGTTTTAATTAGCTTGGTTCGTCTGACGATGATGCTTACCCATTTTATTGCTTTTAAGCTGCCGAAAATTTCAAAATTTTTCGAACTTTAACGGCAAATTTAGCGAACGCTTCGAATACTGAACCTTTAAATTTTGAAAAGTGACATTACACGAATGTCAGTTGTCAAAAAAAAAATAAAATAAAAAATTCAGCGCTGATTGACTACAACCAATCATTGGTACAACTAGGGTCCCTAGATTTGATTGACTTTCTTGATAGGGTTCGAAAACAAACTGTCATTTTTGTAAATAATTTCAGATTTTGTGGTTGGCGGACCTAATTCGATGTTATTTGTCACATGTTCACAGCAACTTCTCACTAAATTAAATATCTGTTTTTTATTAGGTTCTTTATTTATTTACCATCAAATAGGTTGTGACTTTATTTTATTAGGTTGGCTATTGCAGTAAAATTACACAATTAAAAACACAATTAGGTGCTTACTTTCGCTTAAAAGTTTGAATCGGTTTCGAATAGTTTGGACCTGAATTTCATAGTTGTTGCCACAAAAGACCCGACTTGAATTTTTGATTGACGGTTCATTTGTAAACAACCATAATTCAATCCAAACAAGTTTTAAAAATAAAGAGAGATTCAAAGAAAAGAATGGGCGCGTTCAGCGGACGCGTTGCTTACTCAGCAATCGATCGTGATTGGCTAACATGAAGGTAATAGCCAATCAGAAACGACTGCTAAGTAAGCAACACGTCCGCTGAACGCGCCCATTGTCTGTTCTTGAATCCAAACACGTTTGGATCACGATTTTGTGAGCGAAAGATAGCACCTACAAGTAATGAGCTGCAACACTTGTCTATCAAATAACACTTCTACAAAATGTACTTTCTATTTGTTCGAGGTACGAACCCTTCGCTTACTAACTTAATAACTCAACTCCTGACGGACCGTTACGACTTTTGTAGTAGATCTCTGTCTTGCTCGAACTTGCTGGAATGAACGCGAACCAAGCAGAAATTTCAGTAATGTTCTGTGACGCAAGATGGCGTGACTGATGTTAAAAATATATCTATTTGCGCGTCACGGTTGTAACATTTTTATCATTTTAAAAAATTGTTGTAAATTGTTTTTGACTGCAGTGAATCCTTCGAGATCAGCAGAAGCGTAGCTCGAGAGTTCCACTGCAAACCAAAACTGCTGATGAAGCCCCAATTAGAGCCGAAACAGCTGTACAGATGCTGCTCGAGGGATGCACTGCAATCAAAAACGATTTGCAACAATTTTTTTTTAAACTTATTAAATTAAAAATTAAATTTATCAATCCTAATGCAATGTCAAGTGAAAAAGCGATAATAGGATGTCGCTATTTAAGCTATTCACTCGCTATAATGTTGAAATTGTAGGCGGTTAGTTACGTTGGCAGTTTTGTCAAAGACAGTTGGCAGCATTGCTTGCCAACTTCATAGCTAGCCTTGAACGCAGTGTTGCCAACTAGGTGATTTTTTCACCAGATCTGGTGATTTCTTTCAAGTTGTTGCGACTCCTTGACATGATTTGCGACCTGTCTCAAAACTGGTGAATTTTAAAATGTTATGCGACTTTTACGAAAAATAAAATTGACAAATAAGTAAAAAAGAAAAAAGGTTCAAGTACACATGCAGTAGTAATTTTTCTAATATTAAGGTTGGTAGTCAATATGGCCAAACTTCCCTCTCTTTCTCACTGTTTTAAATTTTTTAATCAACGGCAAACAATCAGTTAACGTTCATTTTGATATTAAAATATATTAAAATAAAATGTTAGTGTGAGTGGGCATTTAAGAAACTTAAAACAAATAGTAAGCTGATTGATTGATAGCATTTTTAAGTATTTGTTTGTTTAAAAGAACATTGTTAAACAGCTCGACTTTGTGCAATATACCCAAACGTCACAACCGAATTCTATTTAACTTCTTTAACTCATAAATTGTTTAATTTAGATTACAAATACTTTCTTGTATTCAGTATAAAAGTTTGGAGATTTTTCGTATTAATACTGTCTCAATTTGGTGATTTCTGGTGATTTTTAAAGTGGGAACTTTTCCATGTTATTCTGTTGGCAACACTGGCGGAACGTATTCCGAACTGATGCTAACATGCTAACCTGAACTAAGTAATTAAAACTTGAACAAAATTCGGGATTTTTGTTTTCCACAATACAAACGTTTATTTTATAATTCTTAAAGAATAAATATAACCTATTTAACGATTTCTAAATCTAAGAGCTTCTTCGGAACGCTCCGAGAGGTGACCGAGCGTGATTTTTTCATCTGCTCTGTTTGCCCAATGCTTGAGATCCGTCAAAGTAAGCACGATTTTTCGTTGTCAAACGATTCAGAGACGATTGATACAAAGATCGCATTGCCGAACGCAGCTTACATTGTACATCATTAACTGGAGCGGTATATTCCGGTCAATCTATTCTCTCACTTTTACTTGCATTCATCGCATACATTCTATCTTACTTTTCTACCCCGACCCATCTACCGCTCCAATTATCGTAAACGCCTATTATTGATCACGTGGTGGTTGCCTAGGAAACGAGATGTACACAAGCCGCGTTTTATAATTACATAATTTTAAAAAGTCGTACTTTTACGAAATGGCATAAGTGAGTGGTCATGTGAATAATTTGAACATGCAACGAAATACTAGTGCCAGGCCCTTATCAACGCGGCCTCCTTCTGCCGTTCCCGTTCCAAGAGCAGCAATGGTAGGTTGTAGAATTGCGTTTTTGTGAGCACACCATAACCTAGATTTCATTGAAATTGTTAAAGAGGCTCTTCGGCTCTTTCATTAAATGTGTTTGGGTAAAGAATTTAGGGCCTATTCCATAATAGGACTTTGAATTTAAAGTTACTTTAACCTAAAATTACATAGAAACTGGAAATTTATAAAATAAAAGTACCGATACTGATGTCAAGGTTAAATTACTAGATTTCTCATACGGTTTTTGAAAAACAAAAAAAAATTTATGAAACATTTTTTTGAAATATTTCATCTTTAATGAAATATATTGTAATCTCATTTTTTTATTGTCATTAATTTTTAAAATTTCAAGATTGACTTTCTACGTTTCAACTTTCTTGTTCTGTGCACGATGAGAGCGAAAACGAAGCCTAGAATCTTCAACTCTTCAAATCCAAGAAAAATTAAATTTTTCCAAGCATAAATTTGGTTCTATTTGTCAATTGTCTATCTATCATAAATATTTCTGTCGCCTACTTATAAACTCACCTACAATCTGTCGTCAAATAATTCCAATCAATCTCCGCCAATTTCTAATAATAGAGAACGGAATCACATATTCTGACGTCATCAATAAGAGTTTGGTTTGCATAGAAAATTATTTTTAACCCTTTCGGGAATAATCCGCGGGGGAGGGATCCCCCAATCTTACGATTGGTTTGCAGCAATACTTCATAACGAGACTGCACAGTATTATTAGCCAACTCGCTAAGTTTCAAATTCGATTTTTTTCTAGAATCGTTAAAATCGTATTATCCAGTTTTGACGCTTAAAAATAATTAAAAATTAAACACAAAATTAAAACCTTGTGGAAAAAGCACGATTAGAAAACAGCGAGGTTGTTGAATTAAGTTTTTCCAATTTATTTATTGTTTTGTTTTTTTTTCTTGAACTTTTTTTTATCGATTATCGAGAATATCCCGCAGCAGTTTTGAATTGTACGATCGTCATTTGTTTTTCAGTCTCTTTTTTTCTCGTTGGAGTTATCCATTGTCTTTTTTTTTCAATTTCCGTTCCAATTACATTTGCTTTTCTTTATGTGCTCTTTTTTTTCGTAAATTTCGAACTACTGTCTTGTCTTGAACGTATATGTTTTTTTTTTTTAAATGTAATAATTGCCAATAAGAATTTGTATTTTGCTTTTTCTCCACTGAAAAAATTTTTCATGTTTTTTTTTAAATTTTCAGTTCGCTATTTTTCATAAATTAAATTACAATTTCTTTAGAAATGTCATTTTTTCCTGTTTTGATTCCGTTTCTCGATTATCAAAAAGTTTTTCACCTTTTTTTTGGTTCTGATAGTGTACCTTTTCCTTTTCTTGTATCCTTTTTTTCTGTCTGGCAAACTGTTGCGATTGTCTCTTGTTTCCTTTTTCCTCATCGTAATCCAGCAATTTAATTTTGAATGTTTGCTACTAACTGTCTGCTTGAGAATTTTTAAATCGACGCTTTTTGAGTTTTATCGCGCACTTGTAAAAGGAAGAGAAATTTGATTTCCATTTTCAAAGTCCACCGCACCGCGAGCAACCCCCTAAGCAACTACCAAAATAACGATATGGTTGGCAACATTGCTGCAGAGCTGCAGTGTAACAAGCGCCGCATAATGATGACGTCGAATTATGTGTTTCCGATCTCTACTAATAAATCATTTTCCACACTACGAAAAAAATTAAAAAATCGTGTATATTTTTTTGATATTTTCCGAATTTTCTCATCTTTATTTTATGTTACCATCCAAGTTCAAATCACGCGCAGACACTTTCTGCGCGGCAAATTTAAAATAAGTTTCATGAAATTTCTGAATGCTACGAAATATTTCAATGAAATGAAATTTATGTGAAATATTTCACTTGAAATGTTTCGGCTTTACAACACTAATTTCAAATTCCATAACCATGCAGTATTCAACATTAGGGGGTCTAAAACACACAAACTCTACCTGAACATATTCAAAGACCAAATATACAGGGTGTCCGAATTTCGTAGTGACAACATGGGCAACTTTTACGTTTGAAGAAGAGATAGTTAAACTTTAAACTGTAGCAAATAGGTGCAGGTTCGAGAGCTCTTTAACAATCCATTTTCAAATTTTAACTTGCCATAGCCAACTTAGTTAAACTTAAGTGATTTCTGCCCTTGCCCTAAAAAGAAGAGGAAGAATAGGCACTTTTTCAAAATTTTGAAGAAGTTTTCGTATCATGTGATACTAACATTATTGCTTTCAGAGAAAAAAATTCTCTCTTAGAAGGGCCAAAAGAATTGCGCGTTTTTTTTTTTAATAAGAAAAACAAAAACCAAAACATAAGGCGATGGACCACTGCTTTTTATAAAAAAAGTTAAAAAATAAAATAAACGGCGATCGACATTCCATTCATTCTTTTTTCATAAAACAGCGAAAAAGCAGAACAACGACGAATATTGTTCACATTCTTTAAAAAAAAACTATAACGGAAGTCGATCGTCCTTTAAATTCTTTTATAGATTATATTACGTTACTTATGCAACGTTTCCATTTTACAAATTTTTAAAATCAAACCTTAATAAAAACACGATCAACTTTATTATTTTTCTTATGCTGGGCACGAGATAAAAAACGCCTCAAAGTATAATGCTGGGTTTCCCCACCTCTGGCATACGACATTCGGAATCCTATTCGTGATTGGTCGACTTAATAAGTTTCAACGTTCAGAAATTTTAAATGGACCAATCACGAATAGGATGCAACAAAATGAGAATCCATCTTTACTAAAAGTTCTTGATGTTCAAACTTTTTCCCTTTGGTCAGTAGGAACATTGAAGTAATGCAAAGGCCCTTCCACTATTCACATCTTTGAATAATTTGATTATGCTGTATAATTTCTTTTTTAATTCTGCATTTACCTAGATTGCTTGTATTTAGAAAACAACCCAAATACTTTGGAGTTACTTTTTGATTCTTTGTTTTTTTTTCAAAAATTTTGTTGCAAATCGTTTTTGATTGCAATGAAAACCTCGAGCAGCCTCTGTACAGCTGTTTCAGCCCTGTTTGGGGCTTCATCAGCAGAGACGTAGCTCGACATTCCCACTGCAAACCAAAAACGACTTGTTCAATTTATTTGCAATTTATTGTAATTGATTATTATTAATTAATTATTATTATTATTGATTATCCTACTGCAATGTCAGGTCAAAAAGTGATCGTAGGACGTCGCTGTTTTATTTGTTTTTTTTTTTTCGTTTAACGTAAATGCATTTGTTTATTATTTTGGCAGGCATCTGCAGCATCACGACCAATAACACAACAAGGTTTAAGCGGTTTGCGACCGACACAAACGTCGGCAGGTGTCGTCAACAGAATTTACCACGACAAACGTTACTGGATCTCGCTGATTCAGACACAAACCAACAAGATACGCGAAGAAGTGGCCCATTTGAAGAAGGAAAACGACGAGTTTCGCATGAAGACGATCAACATCGACGAACTGAAGAAGAGTGCCCAGGAGCACGCTAAGAAAATCGAAGAACAGCAGGAGCTCCTCGGCGTTTACAACAGTGCTCTTGAAATGCACTTGTCCAAAACAAAAGAGAACGAAATCATTAACGAGACGGAACAGATAAAGCGTCAAAATGAGATTAAGTTTAAAGAGATTGATAATTTGTTTAACGAGAAGATCCGTTTACAGGAGAAAATTTTGAAAATTAAGAAAGATTTGGATGAAGTAAGTTAAAACAAGCTGCACGTATTTCTTAAAAGCAAATCAAAATAAATAACATTTTCAGTATGATTATAAAACGAATCTCTTGGTTGAGGAGTTATCGGATGAAGACCGTCAAAAATATTACTCGATACTTGCGGAAAAGGAAAAGATTGTCAAGGGAGTTTTGGATTTGCAAGCAGAAATCAATAAATGCAATGAAAAAATCGATTATTTCAAAGAAATTATCAGTAAATCATCGGTATGTTTTTGGTTATTTGTTCTGGTGGTTAATTTAAAACTTAATTGAAATTCTAGGAAAAGCAAGCGAAGCTTCAATTGCTTCAAACTCAGAATCATCTTGAAGCTCAGAAAGAAGAACTAACTGCATTTTTGCAGAACACTTTAACACCTGCACAGCAAAGAGAAGCTTTACTGCAACAAGTGAGTTGAGGTGAATGGAGTTTCTTTTATCGTTTTCATGCGGAAATCCTCTAGGTGAAACAAGACAAGGCTGACATTGAGACTCTAACGAAATTGAAAGCTACTCTGGAAGAGGAATACGCACTTAAAATGGAACGCGTGAATGAAATCGAAAGAGAATTGGATGGCAAGGATAACGCCCGATTAAAAAAACATCGTGAGTTGCGGGAACGTGGTGAACACATGGACGCATTTATTGATGGTTATGAACAGAAAGCCACCGAAATTAGAACCAAAATCGAAGTTTCTAGGGATAAAGTTACCGATGCTCTTGATCACATCGCCAGTAACATTGCCGAGCTGGATTTAGAAGAATTTGGTAACGTACAGATTGATTCTGGTGAGCAGTCTCTTGACGCTTGGAATAAGAGATGTTCTTTACTTTCATCGCAACTTGAAAGGGTATGACGCACGCATAATTTATTTTAAAAATCATGTGCGGGGAACGGGGATTAAATGGCAAAAAAAAATTATCACTTCACGAGGGTTCGTTGATTTCAAATCCATATACCTGGAACTTACCACGAGAGTGAGAGACGATTTGGTTTTTAGCGGCCCGGTGATCGTTCAAATTTCCCGCGCGGCACTGTAGAAGAACTACCGCAACGTGCTCGACGCCCGTGTAAAAAGAAAAGCCTACCCGACCGGGTTGGTCAAAATTATCACTTCACGAGAGTTCGTTGATTTCAAATCCATATACCTGGAACTTACCACGAGAGTGAAAGACGATTTGGTTTTTACTTGAAAAAAATCTCTAGGTTCACTTAAAGCATGAAATCCACTCCTTTTCTCTCTCTTTTTCCCAATATTTTAATCAACGATTAAGAGCTCAAATACCAATTTCCTTGTTTGACCATATCTGGTTTGGTTTGAATTAGCCAAGAATCGCTCTCTACCAATTTCTTAATGGATTGACAATTGATAACAATCTCTGGCTTTCCTTAAAGCAAAAAATCACAGAAAATTAGACGCCCATTTTCACATCTTTTCTCACTCTTTTCCCCAAAAATTTTAATCTCGACGATTAGCAATTTCCTTATGTTGTTAAATTGCAGTTAAAATCATACGAAGAAAGATTCAAAGCAGAGGTATCTAATTTGAAACAGAAGCAGATTGTTCTTCAACAGGAAATTAAAGATTTCAAAGATATCGATCGAAAACGTGATCAAATGAACGATGAAAAAAATACTTTGGCAGAGGAAGAGGCGGCCGTGACGGCGAAGCTCGAGTCGACGCAAGCCGCCGTTTTTGAAATTCAGCGTCAGAAAACGGATATCGTGGTGAGTTTCGTGTTAATAGCTAAGAAGAAAAACACTTGCGGTTGTTAATTCTTATTTATGTCTTTAGAAACAGTTGGAAGAAAATCCTTCTTACCATGAAATCGTTTCACGCGAAAAGGAAATCGAAGAGTTGGAAAACAAGCATCGCGAGGCTGAAGATGTGCTTAATTCCGAAATGCAAAATAATTTCATTGATACACTGAGCAAGTCTGTTGACGAATTGCTAAATCAACGGAACGAGCAAATAATTGCCGATCTGAAACAAAAGAAGAAATGAAAAAATATCGTTAGTTTTTAAATTTGAAAATATAACACTCCTATTTAAAGGTTTTAAATTGATTAACTCAGTTGATAGTCGAAATTAAAAATTGTGTGTCTGATGTATTTAAATATATTGCGTTATGGTTTAATAATAAAGCAATTTTATGTGCTTGAAAGTTGAAAATTTTACAGTTCCTTCTGTTATGATTTTTGAAACCAGACATTTTTCATGACTTTTTATGAATTTTACTTCGCTTTCTTCGAAAATTATGCAAAACACCGTTAAAGACATTGACAATCAATATTATCTGGACTTAAATTTTAGTTCAAACGTGTTAGGTACGTGTTATTGTACTTTACGAGTCTCAATGGCGCATTGGCGTGAGTACTCTCGCGTAGCTTACAACCTTTTAACGTTTATATATATAAAAAAAAAACTATGGCGTTAATTTTACTTCGCTTTCTTCGAAAATTATGCAAGATATAGACAATCAATATTATCTGGACTTAAATTTTAATTCAAATGTGTTAGGTACGTGTTATTGTACTCTACAAGTCTCAATGGCGCATTGGTGTGAGTACTTTCGCGTATCTTACAATCTCTTAACATTTATATATATATATATATATATATAAAAAAAACTATGGTGTTAATTTTATTTCGCTTTCTTCGAAAACTATGCAAGACATTGACAATCAATATTATCTGGACTTAAATTTTAGTTCAAATGTGTTAGGTACGTGTTATTGTAACTACTTTATAAGTCTTAATGACGCATTGGCGTGAGTACTCTCGCTTAGCTTACAACCTTTTAACGTTTATATATATAAAAAAAAACTATGGCGTTAATTTTACTTCGCTTTCTTCGAAAATTATGCAAGATATAGACAATCAATATTATCTGGACTTAAATTTTAATTCAAACTTGTTAGGTACGTGTTATTGTACTTTACAAGTCTCAATGGCGTATTGGTGTTAGTACTTTCGCGTAGCTTACAACCTCTTAACATTTATATAAAAAAAAACCATGGCGTAAAGCGTGCAACTCCAAAATGATCGTGAAATGCAAAAGATGAAACAAAATGGAGTAACACTTCAATATTACGATAATTCTCTCACTGAATTTGAGACCATTATATTGACAGTTACAAAAAAAAAATTGGTAAAAATAGGTATATGAGAGAACAACTCAGTATTCAATCCTCTTTTTAAAAGATTTGCAGCGTCATCTAATGGCCGATCGCAACAATACGACGCCGACGTATGGAATGCTACTTCTTCTCATCAAGTAACAAAAAACTGAGTTCTTGAATTTTTAACAGTAAGAAAACTAAAAAAAAATAAAAATGTAGTTGTATTCCCAATTGAACAAGCTTCAAGAAAAAAAAAAATACTCTGTGTCTCTTCTGTTAAAATAAAATAGTTAGGGGTTGTTTTATCTTTCCGATGAAAAATTAAAGAAACCCCTTTGTAATGTGCGCCGTTAAAAATAAAAATTGACCTGTGACCATGAATTTTTCTACAAATAGTAATTTTCTAAGTTACAGACTTTATTCTAGTTAAACTTTCCGCTCTGTATAAACAAACAAAAAAAAAAAAAAAACAAAAAACCTCTGACTACGTTACAGCAGTAAGCCGAGCAATATAAATGGCCACAAAAAAAATAAATCTCTCCCGCAGAGTTAATAAGTGGGAGAAAAATTAAAGCAATCTCAGTCCCCAGTACTGGTTCGAAGTACCTACGCCGGTTCGCTCCACAACAAACCCCGAAAATCACGCTTTAACGTTGCCAGGAAGAGGAAAAAAAAATGGAAAAATCTTACGCTTCCTCGCAGAAGTTCGCCGTCGGAAAGGGAATTACCGGACTTGCAACTGCTTCCAGAGAAAGAAATCAACGCGACGCTTTGCAGGACATCGTCGTGACGCCAGTTGAAATTGAAACAGCATTTTCGGTACTAGGCGAGGCGCGATAACCAGATCTGCTTGAACTCGTTATAATCTGCCCGTGACCACTTGCTGGAAGAGAGAAAATGTGCGGTAAACGCACGTGAAAATCAAACAGACACAAAATGGAAAATCAAACACCGCGGCGCTTACCTTTCCGTAGGACAGGCAAGCCAAAAATAGCTTGGCACACAATTCAACGGGGCCGAAAAACGATCCCTCAGATATGGAGACCAACAGCGATGCGGCCAACTGGTTTAATTCTTCATAAACAAAATTCCAAAAGGCACCAAAAGCACGTAGCACGATAGGGGATGTGACCACTGATCACAACTAACTTGCTCATTGGTTAAAAGCGGTCGAAGCGGCCCGGTGATCGTTCAAATTTCCCGCGCGGCACTGTAGAAGAAGTACCGCAACGTGCTCGACGCCCATGTAAAAAGAAAAGCCTACCCGACCGGGTCGGTTAAATCAAAAATTTACTGTAACAGGTAATATCACAGTATTTCATATTTATTTTATTCTAGTGTACAGATATAATATAAAAGGAACATCCACATTTATAAATGCCCTCTCTTTTTTTAAATTTTGCTGCTTTTTATAAAATGTTTTGTAGAAGTGATTTATTGCAAATTTTTATATAAAAATTTCTTATTGTACACATATTTATTGTAAATTTGCATTTTATTTTCTATATTGCACATTTAATTTGTCCTCATATTTATTTACACATAAGCACGTGACTTTAAACTTAATTGCTTTGCAAAAGTCACGTGAAAATGCCTTTTGCGGACGGATTCGTAAAATTATTTAATACCGAAAGGAAAAAATGCAGGGCCGGGCTTTCAGCTTTTCCCTTTTTACTAAAAAAAAAAAATGATTAAATTCCTTATGATTTGAATGAAAATAACAAATAAAGATTGACGTCATTAGTATTTAGGTTAACTAACTCGACTGAAAATTAGAAAGGTTGTGAGATTTGATTTTTAATTGGAACTGTAAAAGTGAAATTATTCTTTGCCATAAATTATTAAGTACCCTTTTCTGAAAAAGTTTTCACCGATATTAAAGATTAGGATCAGTTTCCAATTGACATCGTTATTGGAAATTTATTACTGACGCAAGTTGATAAAAAAAAACATGGTAAGAAAGTCGGTGCTTCTTCGGATGACGCAAGACCGTTTCTTATTAGCGCAAATTTTTAATGCAATTAGGCAATGATACATTCTTTCGTGCCTAAGAGAAAGCAAGCGCATACTTGTCGTCCGCGAAAACTTTCACCCTCGTACATGATACGAGAAGAAACTATTCATTTCAAAATCGTCTTCAGTTTTCTATTTAGATTTTAAAAAAGAAAAGGACAGCGCAAAGTTGAGTGGAAATCCCGTTTACTTTTTCCGAGAAAATTTTACTTTTAACTTTCAGTTAACTTCACACGCTCATCAAAAATGTTAATATTACTCATAGCCGGGGAACGGAATTATATATTTTGTTCGATTAAATGTGAACGAGTCGGCAAACGTATGGCGCTGCAACGATGTGTCAATGCACACACGCTTGTTGCCGCCTCGTTCGAAATAAATCGAATAAAATATTTAATTCCGTCCTGTACTCATAACTGTAAATCTAATGAATATTTATTAGAAGTATAATTAATTAGGGTTAATCAATTATGAATTAAATATTTCAACAATGCATTTTTTAAATCTAATTTTGATAGCTGTGCGAATGCTTCGATTTAGGGTTGTAGGTAATTTATACATTCCCGTTCAAATGTAGGTAATAATCAGTGAGCGGCGGAATTGAGGTTTTTGATGACGAATATGTCGTTGAATGAATGTAGTATATATAATATAATGATTACGGTTTGAATAACCTTAAGTAAAACCTCAGGTCATCCGCTCCTTGGTAATAATTTAGTTGCTAACTCACTAGTGGAACATGCTGTATGTACAGAACTCGTTATAATATAAGTATGTGATAATTTTGTCGAAAGTATTTTCTTTTATAATATATGAGAACGACTTATGGAGGAAATTCATACCAATGATGCACCCTGTACATAACTGAAAGTAAATCAAAAACATTCCAACATCTCTTGACTTTATTAAATATCGATTATGTACCTGCTGTGTAGTTTATCATAAATTACAAATACAATTTTATAATGTGCCTTATCTTATCATGAAGTATAATGCCGTTTTTTTTTTATTCGCGTCCTTTGTTAGTGTCTCTTCACTAGTAGGTTCAATGACAGTTCATTAATCGCATATTCTATCAACATGAATACGACAATGATGGATACTTTTAAATCCTTTTAACTTGTTAAATATGTTAATTTATTTAACTGTTCCGTACTATTAATAATTCATCACGTTGTCAGTGAGAAAAATAATCAGTTAATTGTTACATTTTATAGCAAAATAATTACCAAAATATTTTCCATTTAAAATATTTATTTGTAAATTATGTACAAAATGTATAAAAAAGTGACGACAAACTTAAAGTTTGAGTCAGAAGAGTTCGTTTACCTAAAAAAATAAAATAAAGCTATTCTGCCTAATACTCTAACAACTTTGAAAGGAATCTACAATGTGAGTAAAAAAAATTAACGTCTGAGTAGGAAGACTTTCCAGAAATGTATGGCTTTAATTTAATAAATTTAAATAAGACCCGGTCTTTCCATCTCTGATTAATCGTTGATACATTCCCACAGTTACAATTACAGAGACAATTGTTTCTATGGGAATTAATCAACGGTTAAAGTTAATCAGAGATGAAAAGATCGGGCCTAAGTGAAGAAATTACTCATTATAAACGGAATAAACAATAAAAATCTCCTCAATGTCGGCCCACTTGATCGATTTGCTGCTGTAAGTTATTGATCACTTCCACTGGAAATTGGTCGCCCAGTATTTGAGACAAGTCGATCCTTTGGTTGCCGGGTATGCTTTCATAAGCCCCTATTTCTATTCCTTCTTGCACCTAAAAATTACATAATTACTAATCTAATAAAATTCGTAAACAAGTAGGCAATCAAACGTTTAAAAAGAAAACAGTTCGATTACAGTGGATTTCCCAAGCATCCCCCCCGGACAGCTGTGCAGGGTGGCATTTTATGTAAGAAACTATTTTTTAGTTACTATTTGTCAGATAAAATAGCGACATCTTACTATCGCTTTTTGACCTGACATTGCAGTAGGACTATTTGTCATTTTGACACAAGGTTATGTCAAAACTGCTGTCAAATTGCGTTTAAACATGAACAAAATTAGGAGTAATTATATTATTATACAGGATGGATGTACTTACTACAACTTCCGGCGTATTTACTTTATACATACAGGGTTACAACTAATTAAAAGGCCATTATGGGGATCTCGTAAACTATAAGAGATACAAACATGGTTAAATTATAGAAAAGGTCTAAAATAATACGCAAAAAAAAATCTTGGTAATTATTTACAAAAGCTACAAGTTAACGTATGAAGATGAAATTTAGCACATAACACCACTACATAATATGTTGTCTCGTAACACTACTTTTATTTGGGGCTCGCTGCTAGTTTAGCAGAAAAAAAAGTATTTAAAAACACATTTGGTTAAATGGCCATATTTCCTATATAATGACGTTTGACGCGTATAGCCGGTGGGATAACCAACGATTAGAAAAGGATAGAAAACTCGCTGTATCTCTAACCATTGGTTAGAGAAGGACAACACGACGATTTTAATTATTTTTTTAATTAAGAACGGGGTGTTTGCCCCAATTAATTCTAAGTGCATTTGAATTATAGTTAATCGTAGAACATGCCCTCCAAAATTTATAATGTTTGATCCACTTGTAGCTTTTGTAAATAATTACCAAAATATTTTCTATTTTCATTCGTTTTTTAAATATGTTCAAAAAACTAAAACTTCTCATTTTCGAAAATCTCGAATATCTTCTTTATTTCTTAAGATAAAATCATAAAATTCGGTATTTTTACATTAAATTCGATGGACCACCTAATGCAGTTCGAAGAAATAGGTTAGGTTTGACAGTTTTGTAGATACGACTGTCAAATGTTTCTTTTCTTATGGACGCTACCTTAGATATTCACAGCAGGTGATGCAGAAATAATTTTTGAATACGACCATATGAACACTTATGCTTGTGTTTTGAACCAAAATATTAGGTTACTAAAAATTTTTGTTAAAAAGTAATTTTTTTATGTAAAAATGGAATAAGTGCCGTAATTGATTAAGATTTATTATTTTAATAATAATTTTAGTTTTGAATATTTACTCGCATCTGACTACTAGATATTTTTTTTCAAAATCTTTTGTAATATCTTGATATTTTGTTTTAAAACAAAAGCATAACCGTGTCGTATGGTCGTGTACAGATTTTGTTTTGTATCACGTGGTATGATTACCCAAGGTAGCGACCATAAGAAGAAAGACAGTTGACAGTCGTATCTGCGAAACTGTCAATCCTAACCTATTTCTTTGGACTCTATTAGATTACTCATCGAATTTAACATAAAAATATCGAATTTCATGATTCTATTTTAATAAATGAGGAAGAAATTCGCGATTTTCGAAAATTCGAATTCTCAGTTTTTTGAAGATATTTAAGAAACGAATGGAGATAGAAAAGACTTTTCTGAATATTTTGATAGGCTCCAAAATAGCGCAACTTTTTTTTTGTAATTTAACCATCTTTATATCTCTTATAGTTTATGAGATCCCCATGGTGGCCTATTCTTGCGAAAGTTTGAAAGAAACAAAAACAAAAGAAGACGATCGATAGTAATCGATTTTCTTGTTTTTTTTTTTCGTCGTCGATCGCCTTTTGCAGAAACCAACGAGAGAAAACAAAAGACGATCGATCGTGCAATAAACACTGTCTTGTTTCTTTGATTTATTGTTTTCATTATTATCTTTGCGAAACTTTGAAACAAACGGAAACAGAAGAAGACGATCGATAGTAATCGATTATCTTGTTTTTTTTTTTGTCGTCGATCGCCTTTTACAGAAACCAACGCCAAGGAGAGAAAACAAAAGACGATCGATCGTGCAACAAACACTGTCTTGTTTCTTTGATTTATTGTTTTCATTATTATCTTTGCGAAAGTTTGAAACAAACAAAAACAAAAGAAGACGATCGATAGTAATCGATTTTCTTGTTTTTTTTTTTTTTTTGTATTGTCGTCGATCACCTTGTGCAGAAACCAACGAGAGAAAACAAAAGACGATCGATCGTGCAACAAACACTGTCTTGTTTCTTTGATTTATTGTTTTCATTATTATCTTTGCGAAAGTTTGAAACAAACGGAAACAGAAGAAGACGATCGATAGTAATCGATTTTCTTGTTTTTTTTTTTTTTTTTTTTTTTTTTTGTATTGTCGTCGATCGCCTTTTGCAGAAACCAATGAGAGAAAACAAAAGACGATCGATCGTGCAACAAACACTGTCTTGTTTCTTTGATTTATTGTTTTCATTATTATCTTTGCGAAAGTTTGAAACAAACGGAAACAGAAGAAGACGATCGATAGTAATCGATTATCTTGTTTTTTTTTTTTTTTGTATTGTCGTCGATCACCTTTTGCAGAAACCAACGAGAGAAAACAAAAGACGATCGATCGTGCAACAAACGGAAACAGAAGAAGACGATCGATAGTAATCGATTTTCTTTTTTTTTTTTTTTTTGTATTGTCGTCGATCACCTTTTGCAGAAACCAACGAGACAAAACAAAAGACGATCGATCGTGCAACACTGTCTTGTTTCTTTGATTTATTGTTATCATTATTATCTTTACAAAAGTTTGAAACAAACGGAAACAAAAGAAGACGATCGACGGTAATCAAGGCAGTTATTGGTTTCTTGTTGTTTTTCTTTTTTTGGGTCGTCGATCGCCTTTTGAATTTTCTCTGCTTTGAAAAAGCTACGAGAAAAAACAAAAGACGATCGATCGCGCAACGCTGTTTTGCTGTTCTTTGACTTATCGTCATTATTATTGTTCTTGCGAAAGTTTGAAATAAAAAACGCGATCGACGTTGATCGAATTTTTTTTAATTAGTTGTAACCCTGTATTGGGCTACTTTTTGTAATGTGCTTGGTTATCTTTTTCAAGAAAAATCTGGCAACCCTGGTCTAGATACAAAATTACATAAGAATGCTTGGTAGCAAGCATGACCGCCTTGCATGGGGTGACTTATTATGTAGCAAACCCGCTTCAGTTTGTCAATCCTTACGCAACGTTAGGTCAAAAAGCGATCGTAGGGTGTCGCTGTTTCATCTATTCATCATTTAAATTTGATGTTATCCAAGTTCAATTAAAATAACATAACAACACTTTGGGCGCATCAAAGTAAAAATTGTCGATGTGTTTAAGCGAAGTGTATGTAGTTAAGTATGATGCAATTTACGTAATATCAGGGAAATTACCTTTTGTATTTGAGCATCTTTCGGAATCAAGAACGTATTTTGTGCTTGGCGTATGGCCTCATTCGTGTACGAGCTTCCTTCTTTCTGTGGGAGTGCGACGGCAACAGTGATTACCGCTAATACTGTGCAGACGATTACTTTCATTTTACCTGCAATAGGAATTAAATAACTTTCAAATCTGTACTGCTCAATAGTTTATTATTGTTACGTAACTAGCGTAGAAGAGACGAGAATGAATCGAGAAAATCGTTTTCTCCTAGATAAATTATTATTATTATTATTTTTTTGCAAGAGGTAAATCCTTTGGTAACCATCAATAAAGTTGTTTGCAAAATTTTGGAAATAAAAGAATTGATGTAGGTGTAAGATTGTCCAAAAACTAAATTTAACATTTTTAAGATTCCGTTTCTAACCTCTTGGTGCAGTTGCGATTTTCAATTTTTTTTTTCATTCAACGTGTTTTTACCTGACAACTAAAAAAAAAACTATACTGCGGATTTAATAAATACAGGGTGTAACAAAAATACAGGCCGTTACTTCAGGAACGTATTCTACAGATCAAAATAAAAATAAAAATCCATTTCCAACATACTGGGTGTCCCGCGCCATGTGCTCACCCTTCTAGAATCTTTATTTATTAATCGATTAACCTGAATTTTGGAGACAATCAACTAAACAAAAAATGGAATTTTCCGACATACTGGTAGTCGTCATAGGACTTCCGGTTTCGCCGGAAGTGATATCAACTTTCTTATTTTAAATGGAACACCCTATATATTTTTACATATTTAAAATCTACGGATCATTACGAGTCCGAATACGTATCAATTGTTAATTTTGATTTCCTTAATAACGAAAAAAAAACTTTTTTATTTTTCAATCTAGAAAGCTAAGAATCGCATTTTTTCGATCTAATGCGATCAAGTGTTTCGAAAAAATCACTCCTTTGATGGTATTTTGATTTTTAAAACTTTTACAGTATTTGAAATTTTCATTAGCTCTTAACTCATTCTTTTCGATAGAACCTCAGATGTTTCTTAGCTTAGGTCAACTGAACATTTTTTTCTGAATACGCTGATACCAAATACGTCATATTTTCTTTGAAAATAATTTAAAATAAAGCATGTCTTATTGAAATTTTACACTCCCTTTATTTCGAATGACTTTCAAATAAAATATGACGTATTTGGTATCAGTGTACTCAGAAAAAAATGTTCTGTTGAACTAAGCTAAGAAACACATTCACAGCTTTCTAGATTGAAAAATAAAAAAGTTTTTTTTTTCGTTGTTATGGAAACCAAAATTAACAATTGATACGTATTCGGACTCGTAATAATCCGTAGATTTTAAATATGTAAAAATACATAGGGTGTTCCATTTAAAATAAGAAAGTTGATATCACTTCCGGCGAAACCGGAAGTCCTATGACGACTACCAGTATGTCGGAAAATTCCATTTTTTGTTTAGTTTATTATCTTTAAAATTCAGGTTAATCGATTAGTAAATAAAGATTCTAGAAGGGTGAGTAAAAATAATCCGGCACTATTGCTAACTTTTCTATTATTAAAGTTACAGGTACGGTTAAATTAGCAAACTAGTAGTACCTTCTGCCCTGATTGCAACGATGCATACAAAAAAAAAACAATTGAACATCGCGTTTATGAAATAAAGGGAAAAGAACACTTTTTTTTTAATGGAACACTATATATTATTCGACCAATCGATAGAGAATAAAATTCTGAATTAAAATTGTTCTTTATCATTTCATCGGAAATTAATAAATAAAGAAGATATTTAGATTTTTTACAAATTCATTAAGATGACTGTGTTTCAAGGACAAAACATTTGAAAACAGTGTACAGGGCGAACGAAATTGATTGTCCTGATCCTATACTACTTTCCGTGAGCTTAGTATCAATATTTACGTATACCGGATGTTTATTAATTACGTTCGATTTGGATGTAAGTTTTGCGAATGTTTCCAGCACTCCCCTGCTTTCCTTGCCAATCTTCGTCTGGTAAACGTAAATATTGATGCGAAACTCGCGGAAAGTAGTGTAGGATCAGGACAATCAATTTCGATCGCCCTGTATGTATGTGGAAACATTAATTTTGGCGTATTTGTTTATTATAAAAGGCGTTTTTGTCTGAGTTTTGTAAAAAATGTTTTAATAACAAGAATTTTCATAAGATGCTTGTTTTGACCCAGAACATGCATATTATGAACATTCAATATGTTAACTATTGTTGCGGCTTCTCGTGAACAACCTGTATACATATTTGTGCGAACTTTTTTTTTGTTTTGATCTGTAAAATATGTTCCTGAAGTAGCTGCCTGTATTTTTGTTACAGCCTGTATATTTTTGTAGGTGGATATTTATACAGGGTTACAACTAATTAAAGGGCCACTATGGGGATCTCGTAAACTATAAGAGATGCAAAAATGGTTAAATTATAGAAAAGTTGCGCCGTATTGAGGTCTAAAAAATACGCAAAAGATCTTTTCTATTTTCATTCGTTTTTGAAATATCTTCAAAAAACTGAAAATTCTCATTTTCGAAAATCTCGAATATCTTCTTTATTTTTTAAGATAGGACCATAAAATTCGGTGTTTTTACATTAAATTCGACGGACAAACTAATGCAGTTCGAAGAAATAGGTTAGGTTTGACAGTTTCGTAGATACGACTGTCAACTGTTTCTTTTCTTACGGACGCTACTTTAGAGATTCACAGCACGTGAGACAGAAATAATTTTTGAATACGACCATATGAACATTTATGCTTTTGTTTTGAAACAAAATGTTAGGTTACTAAGAATTTCTGTTAAAAAGTAATATTTTTATGTAAAAATGTAAATAAGTGCCATAATTGAGTAATATTTATTTTAATAATAATTTTAGTTCTGAATGTTTACACGCACCCGCCTACTACATGTATTTTTTTTCAAAATCTTTTGTATTATCTTTATATTTTGTTTTAAAACAAAAGCATAAGTATGTCGTATCGTCGTATTCAGATTTTGTTTTTGTATCACGTGGTATTAATACCCAAGGTAGCGGCCATAAGAAAAAAGACAGTTGACAGTCGTATCTGCGAAATCGTCAATTCTAACCTATTTCTTTGGACTCTATTAGCATACTCATCGAATTTAACAAAAGAATATCGAATTTCATGATTCTATTTTAATAAATAAGGAAGATATTCGAGATTTTCGAAAATTAGTTTTGTGTTTTTTGAAGATATTTCAGAAACGAATGGAGGTAGAAAAGATTTTTTTGAAAATTTTAATAGGCTCGAAAATAGTGCAACTTTTTTTTGTAATTTAACCATCTTTGTATCTCTTATAGTTTACGAGATCCCCGTGATGACTTTTTAATTAGTTGTAACCCTGTATACGTGAACACTCCGCATACAGCTGGCCAGTTGGCTTTTCAACTAATGCTGGCAAAAATCGGAAAAATTTGAAACCGAATAATTGATATAACCGCTTTTCCAAATAATGGTTAAAATGGATTGTGTATTCGAATATCCAAAAATCGATTATTTGGTATTCGAAAATCCAAAAACTCGATTCGAAAAACCTCGAATATCCAAAAACCGACTTTTGTATTATCTGAATTGGTTAACCAAAAATCGGTAGGTTACATATTAAGCACAATTAATTCACAAAGAAAGAACAAATTCCATTAAATTTTAATTCTAAAGCCCGATTTTATTCTATTAAAAAAAAACTAATTCGAATATCCGATTATCCAAAAACGATAATATTCGAATATCCGGTTATCCAAACAATTGGTTCTTCGAATAACCGATTATCCGGATAACTGGTTTTCGATTTTGTTTAAAACCGCGAATAATCCAAAAAATCGATTTGGTTGCCCAGCACTATTTTAAACACAGGCGCTTCTTCGATTTGTGTCGTAAGCGTTCGTGTATCCCGAGGTAACCCGAGCGGCGTTCCGTCGGTGAGTTTCTTAAGGGGGCCACACACTTCGTTCAATTCGCACGAAATGGACCGCGCAAACCAAATCGCGTGAGCCAAAATTGTACAAAACAGATTTTGCACCGTACCGTTTTCTTCTCCACACACTGGATTTCTAGCACGTTCGGACAGGTCCGTGCGGATTAATTCACGCGAATCGAACGAAGTGTGTGGCCCCCTTAAGAGCCAAACTACGTATACGAACGGGTTGCTTTCAAACGAGTGAAACTGTATTATAGACAAATGTTGCCGGCATGATGGCTTTATGAACGAATTTCGTCCAAGAATGCCAAAATCAAAAAGTTAGTTACAAATGCTCTTTATCAATAGCGACAATTTTAAATTTGCACACACAAACAAATTTATATATTTTTTTATAAAAAAAAACTTAATTCTTTTTGTAACTTTAAAACTGACTTACTGACGCGTTAGAAACGAGAAAAGGAACTTTCTTTTGATTAATGAGAACGTTAAACATCACACGAGAACGCACTTTTACCGACTTACCTGGCTATATCACGAACTGTGGCTTCGCAAACACAATAATCGCGCATTTCACCAACTCCACTTATATAACATGTCTTATCCCCGATGCGATTGCCGGCTTCCCCCGAAAATTTTCTCCGGCGACGAGATGATGACCTGAATGTTTAATGTACTTAATGCTGCTTATTGGATTTGTAAATAAATTTCAAGTAAAGGCAAAGTTTACCATCACATAAGACTATTGGAAAGTACATCCTTAATATTACGGTTAATAATGTTGAAGAAGGAACATTATGTTTCAATGTGCATAATTCAAATAATTTCATGGGTTCAATGGATTTCAGTATATCTGTCCAAAATTTGCATTTCATTTTAAAATAATGATAGTGATAATTTATTAATTGCCCAACACAATATCAATTCCAGTATAAAAGTTAGACGCCACTAACAAAATGGTAGTAATTACTAGAAATTAAATACAAAATGTCTCTTGGGTATTTGTCAATATTTGATTTTTATAACTATAGGTAATTAATCAGGTCTCATTCATATAGAGCGTGTCTCTAAACCTATGTCTTTAATTGAAACCACAAATAGTGGTCACGAAAAGAAGTGAAATTTGTTATACAACTATTGGTCAGATAGCAATAATAGCGCACATAAAAATTATTTTACTTTTTCATAGAAATTGTTTGAGGGTCGCTGAATGCAGCTTAAAAGTTCCGGCGGAGCTTGGTTTTCAACTAATCTCCGACGTTCGGGGCCATAAAGTCACAAAAGCGCAGACCATGACCTAATGCACAGATATTATACTTAAGGCAGGTCAAGTATCGTGCTGTTTGTTAATTTTAAAAGCAGATAAATTTTGTAACTAGGTAAGTTCTTCTTAGTTTAAAATATTCTGTGCCTGTTGCATTAATTGATGATTAGTTTTGTGCTGATCCGTACTTTAACAGTTAATTTCAAAAAAATTCAATCTAAAGGCGATCGAAAAAGAGGAAATTCTTACATCATATTAATTTGTAAATTGCCAATTTACAATGTTGATTACTAAAGTTATTGTATTTGTACAGCAAAAATAAATTTGTTTCTTTATTAAAACTAAGACGAAAAGACGAAATAAACGTCTGCACTAGGGGAGAGTTTCTTTTGTCTTTATTGGTTTAAGCCGACGCAGAAATTCAGGTTCAATATTATCCTTATAAAAACTTGTGTTTTGTGTTGGAATGTAAACAATTAATAAAATAGTTCGATTGAGAACTATCGAAGTTATTCAATCACTTATTTTGAACCCATAGATTAGTGTGTGTAGAGGCAATCTAAATTATTTAAATTTTTCATCGTACCATACTTCAATTCTTGCTTTCCGTTTTTACAATAGGAATAGTTTCTGCTCTTGCAATACTTATTCTGCAGCTATTAGTGCAATAATTAAAAAATAATTTCACGCATTTTCAACGCAGTACAAAAGTAGCTTACGAAGATGTTTAATTACTTCAGCAAAAATCTAACGAAGATTAGGTACTCATTTTTAACATAATTTTTATTGCCTATTACAAAGAAACAAATGTTCTTACTTATCGCACGTTGAAAATACAAATAAACATGCCGATGTCCGCAAGTCGAATTCATTTTCGTATACAATAAGACCTTGACTGAGTTCTTCCAAACGTAAATAAAAAGTGTTATTGCGATTAATTCCTTTTATCGGAATAAATTGCTGAAACAAGTCGTAAACCAAGCAGAGGTTTCAAAACAAAGGGACTGCCCTGGCTTGTAATAGGTCAGTTTTTCATTTTTGGGCAAAAAATTTCAGTTTTGGAGAATTAATCTCTTACGTAACGAGAAACTTACAGTTTCATTTAAAGACAGAGGTTCTGAGACACCCTGTATATCAAAGAAAATAAAAAAAAGGAAGCCTTAAAAAGGTTTATGACGATCAGGTTAATTAACTATGTACTTATTTTGATGGTTTTAACAGTAAACTGAAACAACAAGATAAATAAAAATCTACGGAATGACATTTAACAATAACTGCAGTTCCCAAATAATGTAAGTGGTCATTTAATATTTTTATGATGACTTAACTACTTATAATTGGTAATTAAGTAAGCAAGAGATGGCAACGAACAAAGAAGACTTATGTAACTAAAATCGTGTCGATCTCGACTTATAATAATAATAATAATAATAAAATATTTCATTGTCTCTATCTATATATATATATATATATGAATTTAAGAAGAGTAAAAGTGATTCGTGCAAGAATGCACGATCACTTTCGTTTGCCTATAATTCCAAATAAAGTGTGTAAACTTTCTTGCTTAATGACGGCCGGGACGACATACATATAATACTTTTCTTTAACATTGGACAGTCGCATAATTTACATATAAATGAATTAATTATACAGCGTGTTCTTCAAACCCGCGTCTTTAATTGAAACCGCAAAAGGTACTCGAGAAAAGAAACCAAATTTGTTATACGTGTGATCAATCAGGAAAAACTTATTTCTTTTTTTTTATAGAAATTGTTTGAGAGACTCTGGATACGATTTAAATGTCTCAGCTAAACATGTTTGCAACTATCATCATCGACTCATATCCATGTCTTTCAAAAACTGCAAAAAAATGGAATTCTTTTATTGATTTTTAGACAAAGCGGGTCAGCATACTCAAGGCTAAGCAATTTTGTCTTTCATTAAACAAATTCAACATTCCAAGGTTTTGTTTGTAGAACTCTTTTGAACTTTATCTACAATTCTGTACAAAATCTGAAGAAAGGTTTCTGTTAAAGAGACAAGTTTAGAGAAACGCTTTATACAGGGTTACAATTATTTAAAGCGCCACCATGGGTATCTCGTAAACCATAAGAGATACAAAAATGATTAAATTACAGAACAGCTGCGCCATCTTGAGGTCTAAAAAAATATGCAAAAGAATCTTTTCTATTTGCATTCGTTTTCGAAATATCTTCAAAAAACTGAAAATTCTCATTTTCGAAAATCTGGAATATCTTCTTAATATCTTAAGATAGAATCATAAAATTCGGTGTTTTTATATTAAATTCGATGGACAACGTAATGCAGTTCGAAGAAATAGGTTAGGTTTGACAGTTTCGTAGATACGACTGTCAACTGTTTCCTTTCTTATGGACGCTACCTTAGATATTCATAGCAGGTGATGCAGAAATAATTTTTGAATACGACCATATGAACATTTATGATTTTGTTTTAAAACAAAATATTAGGTTACTGAGAATTTTTGTTAAAAAGTATTTTTTTTAATGTAAATATGTAAATAACTACCATAATTGAATAAGATATATTATTTTAATAATAATTTTAGGTTTTAATGTTTACACGCATCCGCTTACTAGATAATTTTTTTCTCAAAATCTTTTGTAGTATCTTGATATTTTGTTTTAAAACAAAAGCATATGTGTCGTATGGTCGTATTTGTTTTTGTATCACGTGGTATGAATACCCAAGAGAACGTCCATAAGAAAAAAGACAGTTGACAGTCGTATCTGCGAAACTGTCAATCCTGACCTATTTCTTCGGACTCTATTAGATTGCTCATCGAATTTAACATAAAAATATCGAATTTTATGATTCTATTTTAATAAATAAGGAAGATATTTGAGATTTTCGAAAATTAGAATTTTCAATTCTTTGACGATATTTCAGAAACGAATGGAGGTAGAAAAGATTTTTTCGAATATTTTGATAGGCTTCAAAATAGCGCAACTTTTTTGTAATTTAACCGTCCTTGCATCTCTTATAGTTTACGAGATCCCCATGGTGGCCCTTTAATTAGTTGTAACCCTGTAGAGCAGCCCTAATATCTTCCTAACAAACGAGGGTTTCTGTATTTTTTTTTTACAAATTCAATTAAGTGCATGTTAATTTCTGCACTTCTCGTTTTAAGCCTTCGAAAAATTCAGTTTTCCCAAACAGACCTGCAAAGATTTCCTTCCATTACTGAAATCAATTGCATGTTTGTTTCTCTTTTGCACATAAAACTAATGATAACGGTAAACAAATCATATATACATTCTAAAAGATTTTTAGATTTTAGTATTCCATTAGCATCACCTCAGAAGTGCCTTGCCGCATAAATTATAATCTTAAGTACCATTGTTTCACGTCGTCTGAAACCTTTTTTTTTAAGATTCTAAACTGTATATACAATAAAGTCACCGTTTATTATAACTATTCTTATTGCTAACAACAGATTGTTACTGTCGAAAGTAAATACGTTTTAATTTAGGTTCTAGTGCTGAGCCGAAAAAATAATGTTAATATGAAATTATTCATTGCGGCAAACATAGCATGGAAGGTTAAGTGAGATATTTTATTTATTTATATCATTTTAAAGGAATTTTAATACTACATCCAATGGCGCCGTTAGTGTTTAACAGCCTTCGTTTATTTTTGAGTTAATAACAAAAACTTGTTTTCTTAAATATTGGATAATTTTTATTATCTAGCGGGCTTGTAAATACTAAAACAAATAAAAATCTACCACGTCAAACCACTAACCAAAGACACTAAATTGTCAAAATGAATAGAAATGAAGACTTAGAAAAAAGAAAATACGTTAACTGTTGTATTAAAATGCTACAAATTTAAAAACGCTAGAAAAAAAAATACGTCGACTGTTGTATTAAAATGTTACAATTTTAAAAACAAATGCTGACGTCATTGAATATAGAATGTAGTGTGTGCAGCGACACCTTTTATTAATTAATAGATTTTTATTTGTTTTAATACAAGCACAGCACAAACTTGTTTCCCTATTTTAAAACATTTCCTTGCCACACGAGCATTATTTTTATTTTCTACTAACATATTCTTATTTTATTGTCTTTATTATTTTTGTTCTCCCATAGTTATCAATTCTTGACCTCGCTTTACAGCACTAAATATCTGACTCCCCAGGCTATGTTTGCTAAAATCAGAGTTGCCGGTTTATTTCTCTGGAAACATTCCTTGACTTTTCCAGATTTCAAAAGAATTTTCACTACTGATTGCGGTCGTACGATTTTTATATGTTTAATCACTTTTTTCCTGATTTCACAACAGATATAGTCGATGCATAAAAATTTATTTTTAACAACCTGTCTTGCTCGTTTAAAAAATAATAAATCAGATTTTTTTAGAAAACAAGAAGTATTTGTATGGGCAACCCAATTAACACAGTCGTTTGTATGGTTGCCTATATTGAAGATTCCAAGAATTTTTTTGTGTTAAAACGGGATATACTTTCATATTTCACTAAGTTTAAGTTTCTTTAATATTTAAAACAATTTTCCATTTATCAAATAATTTCACAGACTTTGGTATTAAGGCCCGATTTCATAACTAAAGGAGACTTTAAAATAAAAGTCACATTCCTACGTATAAATGTATACATGTATAAATGTGTTCTCGCATTTGTTTTTACATCTGACTGTGACTTTTATTTTAAAGTTTCCTTTAGTTCGATTATGAAACCGGCCCTAAAACGAGCAAATTCCCTGACTTTTCTCCGACCTTGTGAATCAATTATCCAAAGGTGTATGTACACTATAACTGTAAAAAAGAACCCAAAACAGAAAATTTTCTCGAACCTTAATCGTAACCCAAAGAGAAATTAATATGCCTGAAATAACTCCCTAATCGAAATCGAAACTTTTATTAATTTTGTAGGAGGATTTTATTATTTATTTAAAAAAATGTTAGAATTTTATGTTTACGTTTAAAAAATTAAGTTTTATTTCATTATAATGTACTTATTTCTCTTCTTTTTTTAAGAGTGCATCCCTTGAAAACCTTAAGAAATCCTCACCCAAACTGACAGAAAACCTTAACTGAAACCGTAACCTTAATCCTAACCTTTTATAACATGCGCATACAGGGTGTTCCAACAGTGCGTTCTCGGGCTATATCTCGATAACTAGTGCAGATACAAAAAAAGTTTCAGGACATTTATCTTTTCAAATTTAGAGGTCTACAACATAAAATTATTTTCACCTGTACAGGGTGAATCAAAACAGCGGTACTGAATGCAACTTTTTTATTTCAAATGGCACAGCCTATATATGATGTCAAATTTGGATTGCACATAAAATTCTACACATTTTTTATGTACCATAATCTATGTCTAAATCTAACCGTTTTGAAGATATTTAACATTTTATCTAAAAACTGTCGATTGCAGCCATTATTTTATTTATTCATATTTTGTTTATTTTTAATTTTAGAGAAAAGATTTAGAGAAAAGATGTAGTTGATATTTTAACTTATTCTAACCCACTATTAAAAGTATTTTTATCTTTACAGGGTGATCATGGTACTAACCAAAATATCGGAAATTTCAAAATGACATAAGTCAATTTTCTTAAATAGCGTGCCCTATATTTTTATATCCTAAATTGTGCGTCTAATACAGTACTTTCGTTTTTGTCATGCATGTCTTATACTTGTCTGCTATATTTTTTTTAGAACCTGTATGAATTATTTGTTTTATAACGAATAATTGTCTAAAGTGGCCGTGGAAAACAAACGAAAAAGCTGACATTAATAATAAGTTTAGCTGTTTTCCACAGTCACCTTAAAAATTAAAAAAAAAAATTATACGTTTTAAAAGAAATAACTCCAATGGATATAAGGCTCTCGAAAAATATTGCAGATAGGTATAGAACATGCATGACAAAAACGAAAATACTGTATTAGGGGAACAATTTTGGGATATAAAAATATAGGGCATGCTATTTAAAAAATTTGACTTACGTCATTTTGCAATTTCTTATATTTTGCTTAGTACCGTGATCACCCTGTAACTATAAAAGTACATTTAATAATGGCTTAGAATAAGCTAAAGTACCAACTGCATCTGTGTCGAAAATCTTTTCTCTAAAGTTAAAAATAAATAAAATATGAATAAATAAAATAATGGCTGCAATTGATAGTTTTTAGATAAAATGTTAAATTTCTTCAAAACGGTTAGATTTAGACATAGGTTATGGTACATAATAATATTTGAGGGGGCGCGTTCGGATATTCGGCAAGGGAAGAAAACGAAACAAACCGTATAACCGACTCTATATATACATAAAAAAAATCTAGTTATTCAATTCATCAAGTGCATAATACGTTATAAAAGTTGTTTTGTTAAGCTATAAAGTCCGGATAAAACATTAATGTAAATTGTACATCGACAATGTGAAAGCAATGTTTTTTAAGATACACTCCGTACGTTGCTCATGTAAATGTGCAAAATTCATTAAATACACGACAGACTGAGAGGCTTGAATTGTTTGCTTAACCGAGTGTTATATAATGTACATCATCAACCTTTACTCTTACACATTGGCATATATTTTACGTCTATTAAAAAGTACGCTGTTACGTAATAATTCTTGCTGATAATTACGATAATAGTTTAATTATACGTGTTGCTCCTTTCTTATTTTATTTAATAACTACCTACATACAAATACATTCAATGTTATTAACACTTGTGTTAAAATTGTATCAGAGCAATCAGTTGTGTTCCTATTTGAAAATGAAAACTAGGTTTACCATTTTGTATTTTTTTTTTTTTGAGTGCAAACTTATTTTATTTTTTCATCATGCAAGTCCCAAGCCCTGTGAGCTTTCAAGGACGGCTAGCCGACATTAGTCTAATTCCATTTTGTTTTTTTTTTTGAAATTTGAGTAATTCATTGTTTTTCCTAAATTTGCATTGAAAGTTAATTTTGACAAATTTTTGCTTAACTTTGAACCAGTTTAAATGATTCCCAGCGGAATTAACTCGTAACATAAAAAATAACCGGAAAATTTCATACTTATGTGATTTTAGAGTCGGACACTGTTGCCAAACGTGGAGATTTATCGCCGAATAGGCTATTTTTGGTAACCGTTTGGCTTCTACAATGGCAAACGGTGACCAAAATGGGCGAATTAATTTTCATTTGTCTGTAAATTTTAATTTTTCTTGCGATTTTGAATTTTTATTTGCGTTAGACGAAGTTAGGTTGAGATCAGTTGAATTGGATTGACCTTGACGTTAGCTGAACATCATTTTCATTGATTCTTACATTTTTTTTTAATCTATACCTTTAAATTTTCTCGTAATTTTAAATCTTTTATCATCATCATTAAATCACGTTTAGGTTAATGTCAGTTGGGTTGGATTGACCTTGAAATTTGTTGAGCTTAACTTTTATGTATGTATGAATTTTAACATTTTTCTTTACTTTTAATTTTTAACATGTACAGAACAGAGAGCAATATGATGTAAATAAGTTGGGCGAGTTCAGTTGACCTTGAAATTTGTTGAGATTCATTTTAATTTGTTTTAAACTTTTTACTTGGGCTGAATGGAGTTGGGATTTCATTTTTGGTTTTTAATTTTTTCGCTTTTGTGCTTGGGTTGAATAGAATCGAGTTCAGTTGTTGGGTCGAATTTGGTTGACCTTGGCTATAGTCGAAGTCGCTTTAATCCTTTTTAATTTTTTGCATTTTATACGTTTATCTTGAATTGAATAGTTAGTGTTTAATTGAGTTGGGTTGACCTTGAGTAACTTAAGCTTAATTTTTACACTCATTTACTTTTAATTTTTTTTATACTTCTTTTCTTTATTATTGTTTACTTGGATTAAATAGTTAGGTTGAATTGGATTGGGTGGACATTAATTTTTTGCCTATTTTAAACTTTTTATTTTAACTTTTTTATGTTTAATTTTTTGCTTAAGTTAAATAAAGTCGAATTCTGTTGTTAGAACGACTTTGGTTGACCTTGAGATTGTTCGAGCTGCGCTTTAATAGTCTCTTAAAATCTTTTGATGCCCTTCTTGCATTGGCGCACTCATACCTTGCTTGCCTTGATTACCGCCTTCCGCCGGCCCTGGTCACAAGAACACAGAAGCAAGATTAAAAGAATAATACATGTCAGGAATAAAAAAAAAGATAGTGCAGTTATTGCACTTAAAATTACTAATGCCCACCTCTTGATAAATTTATCCGACAGGTAATATCCTCGAAAACTATTATCGATACAATAATTTCCAAGGATAATACCTGGCAGATAAATTTATCAGTGGGTGAAGAAATCGCTGGTAAAGGAGCTTTCAAAACCTCACTCAAAAAATGTAAGAAGTTAGAGACAAACGGCGACGCGGAATATACAGACAGTCTACGGCCATGTGTACCATTCCTGTTTGTGTGAGAGCAAAGAGCTAACTACGGCAAAGACAAAGATCGCAATACCGTACTTAAGTGGAGGCGCTCCCTTCTTGGGTAAGTAAACGCGACACCACGCTTCCTTACGCTTGCTTTATCTCAGTATTTTTCGAGACGCACAATTGAATTTTTCCCTTTTATGGCAACTAGGTCCAAACGTATGCACTTATTTGTTAATAAGACAAAAATTAGGTATCATTAGAGCTTGGAATTACCATCACCTTGCCGCAGACGAACTATTCAGGGTGAGTTTTTTTTAAGTGCCCTTTCTTCAATACCTCATTTACAGAACGAGATAGATTTTTTCTTTCACAGAAAATTTCAACCTGTTGAATACTATAACCTAAAATTATTTTAGACACGCACAAGGTATATCGTAAACTGGTGGCAACATGCAAGATAATTTTTTTTTTTTATGGAACAGACTGAATATTTTTTTTTATAGAGACGTATTTACAATCGATCCTCTACACAGTAGCCTGCGGAATATTTATTAAGAATAAATTACTCCCTAATATTTCATTGAAATCACTTGACAAATTATATAAGTATCCGTAATTACGGGAAAACACTAGCGCTATGACTACAGAACGGATCTTGGTACATGTACCGACGGAAGGGAGGAGTAGGAGCGGGCGGTGTGAAGTGAAATTAATTTCTTTTTTGTATGAGAATAATATACATTTTTTTAATAATTCAGGTTTTGTATTAATACATTTGTTTATTGAACTAATTTACACGATGTCTTCACATGGTTGCCTGAAACAAAACTTTGTATCACTCAACGAATTAATCTTACTGGCATTATTTCCATAAGAAGCTCATTTTTTAACACAAGTTAATTCAAGAAGGAATACAAGCACATCACATACAATATTTGCTTCAAATAACTGGACTATTTTATCTACGCGATGTTTCTTAAATTTTTAAATAAAATTCAAATATGAAGTTAATAATAACGTTGATTAACGCTGTGAAGCGATTTGAAGCAGAGCAATAAATTAAAAACGAATAATATAGAAAACATGGTTAATAAAATGTTAAGTTCTAAATCCTTTCCTTCGTAAGGCACTTACTTGATCCGTTTTATCTACACTGTTAGATTGAGGTGATGATCCCTGTTGGATACTAGAACTGGATTGTACCGACACTGCAACAATCGGAGTACCATTGCCAGTCTGAATTCTCACCGGACTGTTTTGTCTGACACTGACGCTTTGGCCTTGCAGTGCAGCAGAAACTTGAGACAATAGCGCAGCTTGTTGAACTGGAGTTGTGTTTCCTTGAACTTTGATGCCTGCTAAAGCTCCAGAGAGCGACGTCGCATTCTGAGGTCGTATGGCAGTTGTTATTCCTTGAGACGTTGCTGTTACAACCTTAAGATACATTTACATTTTTAATCATTCAAATCCATACAAAAAAGAATAAATCAATGTACTTAATTTCAATAACTTTCAAAATTGCTTTTCATGTTAAAAAGGAAATAAATTAAGACCCGGTCTTTTCATCTCTGATAAACTTTAACCATTGCTTAATTCCTTTAGAAACAATTATCTCTATAATTGTAACTATGGGAACAAATCAACGATTAAAGTTAATGAGAGATGAAAAGACCGACCCTAAATTAAATATTACTGTACTTGTATAGTTGGCTTAGTTCCTTGTGCAGCTGCATTGACAGGTATTACTCTTGGCGTTCCTTTGGCAAGAACGACAGGTCCCTGTTGAACAGTCAACGGAGATCTAATAACTTGCTGAAATTGCTGCATGGTGATCGGAGATGAAAACGGTTTCGATCCAACAATCAGTTGAGTAGCGACCCCGGCTTTTCCCGTCACCTGAGCAATTCCAGCTATCTTCTGATTTAATTTCTTCTGCGCCAACAACTGCTGCTGAATGTGAAGTTGTCTTAACTGCTGAGGATTCGTCGCCTTTATGTTACCAGGCGTAAGTGCCTTCACTTGCCCTATTGTTACGCCCGTAACTGGTATTGTTACAGTTTGAGTAACGCCACTGCTCGAGACAGTTTTTACCAAAGTTGCAACCTGGGTGCCCGAGGTGCCTGCTTGCTGAATGGCTTGCGCGAAGCTTTGCGGTGAGATACTTTGAATTGTGGTTTGGTTACCTCCAGCTGTGGCGAGAGCTTTTTGTTGTTGCAACTGTTGTTGTCGTTTTAAAAGTTGATTCATTTCACTTTCTGTTACAGTTCTGGTTATACCTTGTTTACCGGTAACTGTTACTGTTCCAGGTTTCAAATACTGAAAGAAATTAAAAGTCTCTCAGACAACACATTAACTATTAAGCAGAGAGCTAGTGAGCTTTGGCATAACGAATTGCTTAATAGTCGCAATGGCGAAGATAAAATAAGGTGACATGTTTCTTAAAACCATGATAAAACATAAATAACACAAAAGCGAAACTGCTTGTAATAAGTATCAACAGGATTCCCTTTTAGTTTCATCCAAACATTCCCTGACTTTTCATCAATTATGCAACTTTCCTAATTTTCACAAGTTTAAACAATTTTTTCCTGATTTTAGATCAATAACAATAATGTACTACAAAAATTTGGTTATTTATTATTTTTATTAGCGTGTATATTACGGAGAAAATGGTTGAATTACCTTTAAAAATTATAAGCAAATATTTTAATAATACCTCTATCCGCGTAAACAATAATAAATTAGTATTCGCAGAAAAAAAGAAGTGTCAGTATAGTCAACCTAATTAACCCAATCGTTTGTATGGTTGTCTATACTGAAGCCCTAAGAATATATAATAAAATGTCAAAATGGAATAAAAGGAAAAACAAGATGATAAGTCGATGATAGTTAAAAATAAAAACAAAACAAATGAAATCGATTAAAAGAAAAAGTTCAGTTGATTATATCAAAAGTTAAATAAAATAAAGTCGAAAGAGGAAAAATGACAATTAGGACAAAAAAAATGTAAAAAACTAATAATAAACCAAATTGATTTAAAAATTGACGAATTCTGTCATATTAAAGGAAAGGGACGGCCAATTGATAATTAAAAAAATAAAATAAAGCTAATAAAAAACAAAAGGCAATCGTCGAAACAGAGAGGACGATAATAAAATGTGTAAAATTCAATAAATCAAATTCATAAAATTAAATAACAATTAAAAAATAGAAAATATAATCGAATAAAAAAAAGCAAAAAATCAATCAATCAATCGATGACGATCGAGTAAGAGTAAGAAAACCAAACTGAAAACGATCAATTAATAAATAACTAAAAAAAAATAAAAATGTCAAATAAAATGAAACAAAAGAAAAAATAAATAATAATAAACTGATAGCTAAAAATAAAAAATAAAATCGATTAAAAAAAAGTTCAGTTGAATATATTAAAAATTGAATAAAATAATATCAAATGAGAAATAAAAAAAATAATAGTCAGGACCAAAATAAAAAAATGTGTAACTAACAATAAATCAAAATGATTAAATTTTTTTTAATATTTGTCATAATAAAGAAAAAGAACGAACAATTAATAAATAAAAAATAAAGTGGTAATAAATAAATAAAGGGTAAAATAAACTAAAATCGAGCAAACGAAAACAAAAGACAAACAACTGAAAGATAATTAAAAAATAAAATCAAGTCAAATAAAATTAAACATAAAAAAAACAAAAAAAAAAATGATAAATTGATAATTATTATAAACAAAACAAATTAAAACGATTAAAAGAAAAAAAATAAGTGTCAATCAATTGAATCAAATAAACTCAAATAAGGAATTAAAAGAAAAATAAAAACAAAAGACAATCAGTGATGAAGATAAGACAAGATAAATTAAAAAAAAAATTAACCGAAAGTTTGAACAAAAGAAGAAAAAACAAAAGAGAATCAAAACACCGATAATTCAAATATAAAATAAAGTCAAATCGACTCGAGAAAAGAGAAAATATTTGTAAAAAATCAAATAAATAACATATTGTCACAATTTCATAAAATTTAAATATGACATTATTAATAAATAGGTATGTATATCTATACCTATTGTTTTAGAAATATTAATTAAATTTGAAAGAGAGTCGATGGAAATATTTATTTCTTGAAAAAAAAGGTTGGGAAGGCCCAAAATACTAGTACATGGGAAGTTGTCTCATGAGCTTGATTTACAATTCATAGGTTCCCAAATTTTTTGGGATTGCCGCCCACTTTGAAAGACAAAAATTGTTTAACGCCCCCTACCCCCTTCCCTATCGGACAGCTAAACTGGAAGACTTGTCTGCTGTGCGGGATCGATTATCAATAATGCAGAACTTAAATGTTCAATATTTTTATGATTTCAAAATCGTGAAAATTATTAATTTTTAAGCACATATTATTATTATTTCGCCACCAATTCATGGACTGCCTTAACGCGCCCCAATTGCCTGTGACCTCGCCACCGCTCCCCTAGAATGCTTCAGCGTACATTGGTGGACACTACCGCCCACTCTGAGAACCTATAAAGCATGCATACAGCCGAACGCCTGGTCGCGATAGTGGGAGTGATCGAGTGGTCGGTCTGCCGTGACGTCAGTCTATACTATGGACGTTACTCGACTAGTCGACTCAGGTTAACTAGAATGAAGCGGTTGTCTGTTCTGTCTGGTCAACGAGGAGCTAATTTTCAACTGTTTACTAAGCGGACGCCATTTTTTAGTCCTTTCGGTTTCGCCGATTTGCTTCATATTTTTTATTATCGTTAAATTAATTAATTATCGAAAACCTTCACATGAGAACGAGATTTAAATGGCGTTTCGGTTGAGCGAGTGACGTACGTATTCCCGAGATCCATACATCACTCGCCCGACACACGTCGAATCCGTCCGATGTTTCATGAGACAACTTCCCATATAGTAACTTTGGGGAACCTCTGATTTGAATTAAGCAATTGTATTAAGTTTTTTTAATATTTAAAACTATTTTCTGTTATTTTTTTATTCTAAATTTAGAAAACTTGTATTCAAATTTCCACTTCTTTATTAAGCTTATCTCAATTAACTGACCGGACTTTTCCGAGTGAGTGGGAACCCCGAATTAGTATTAAATTAAAATCACTCACTTGTGTACGTGGTTGAGCTTGCGTAAACTGAACCTGCACGGCAGGTTGCCCCGCTATGGTTACGGTGCTCGTCTTCACTGCCTGAGCCGCAATCCCTCCGGCCTGCAATCTCAGCTGTTGCTGTTTCAATGTGGCCTGACGAATCATCTGAAGTTGTGCGGGACTAATCGTTTTCCCCGATACTGTCGCAGTGCTGCCAACAACAGTTTTAGCCTGTGCTGGCGTTCCAGACACTATTAACCGTTGTGTAGCTGCCTGTAACTGAGCTGGGCTTAGAGCAGACATGGATACCACCGTTTGAGTTTGCAGCGGAGAAGCAACAATACGCTGTGTTCTTAACGCATCTGCAAAAAAAAAATAATAATAAGTTTAGCAACGGATGTGTTGAAGATTAATTTCAAATTTCTCCAAAAACGTTCGCTAAAAATTACATACTTACTTGGAGGTGTGCTGGGTGTTGTAATTACAGTGGTCGTAGGGGTTGTTACAGCACTTGTTTGTACAATAGTAACCTGGGCAATGGAAGGTGAAACCACTTGAGCTGCATTATTACCAGAAACCGCCGCCGTTGTTAGATTTGACTGCGGCACTCCCGATTGTCCTTGTACCCCCCGTTGCGCAGCCAGCTGTTGCTGTTCCGGAGTTTTCTTTTCTCTAGCGATGCGTTCAGCTCTCCTAGCAGCTACTTCCACAGGCAAAATCGGATGATCTAAATCTATCCCACATTCATTTAACACGGCTACATGTTTCGGAATCTTAAGCAGTGGATTATTAACAACGGTTTTTGTATTATAGGTCCGCTTATTGGCAATATTTTTCAACGCCTCGTACCTCTGAATTAAAACTTGCGAAAAAGACGCATTGTTATCCTGAATAAACTGCTGAGATGTACGCATAGGTCTGTTGGATTTGTTCTGCGAAGGACATCTGTAAAGGCTCGTCTTAACTTTCTTCTTTCGCGGCGACGAATCAAACACCTGTTTGCCTTCCTCACGCGGTATCAACACCGTTTCGTACCTATTTCTACATTGCTTAGGCGAACGATAAGTTAGAGATACCGTGTTGACGTGGTCAGCGACAAAATCCCAGTTCGGCGTATGGCCCGGAGTTAAAATCATCAAGTTCAAGGGCAATCCTTGAAACGACTGGATCACTTTCAACAAAGCCATATCTTCGTGGATAGTCCAGTTGTGAAAACAAGGGGGATCGATGGATGGCTTTGAGATTGTCAGTTTCATGCCCGGGATTGGAACGGGAGGTCGCACTATGCCTCTGTACTTTTGAAGTTTTATATCTCTACGCATCTTAACCAAAGCCGGAGAAGGACGTTCAAAGAGTGATCGGGGGGCGTATACCGATTCGTCTTTCCTGTGAATCTTCAGGGACCTGCGACTGTCAATTAAACCGGCTTCATGTCGTGAACGTTTGGCTTCTTTTTTTACGTAGGCCGGAGGGAGTTGAATTTCGGTCATGACGTTAGTATCGTACAAGAATGCCATCGTCTGATCCACGTACACATCCGTATCCTGTTGTGGCGGAGTTGGAGGACACCACATCTGCATGGAAATATAACATAACGAATGACTACTGTTAAATTGATTATTATAGTTTCAATTGTCAAGACACTACATTTTTTTATTGATAGGCGGAAATTGACAGATTGTTTTAACGTGTTACACAACTAGCAGACGACAAAATATTTCAAAGTTGACCCTAACCCTTAGCAACTGGTTGCTGTTTTATTAAAATAAAGAAAGTAACACAAATAACTGACTAATAGGTGAACTTCATTTATTTACAACTTCGCATTTTTCGCCTATCCAACAAAAAAAAATAGGCTATGGTTGTGAAATCGACATAATGTGACTGATCTTTTCCCCGAAAGTTTACCGAATCACGTAATCCAAAGCTTCTTTATAAAATGAGACCATCTTGGAGTGTGATACAGAAATATTTTTCATATCTCAAATCTACAAATGTAAAAAAATTCAAACTTATGACTTACGTAAACGTTTACCAGTCGTTTGCCTTATTTTGTTTGAGGAACACAAAAAAATCAAATAATATTTGGAATTCCATGTAGCTCAGATAGGATGGAACATCCGGTATACACTGTGTTTCCTAAAAAATGTTCCATCCCGTAGTGATCGTTATTTATGATTTGATTTTAATATAAAAAATAAAACAAATTACTAAAAAAAACTGGTGAACAGATAAAATAGCGACATCTTACGATCGCTTTTTGACCTGACATTGCAGTAGGATAGACAAATTGAAGCGGGATTTGCTCCTAATAAGTCCCCCATGCAAGGCGGCCATGCTTGCTGTCAAAGCATAATGAAAATTTTTAGAAAAATTTTGTGCAAATCGTTTTTGATTGCAGTGAAAACCTCGAGCAGCCTCTGGACAGCTGTTTCAGCCCTGCTTGGGGCTTGCAGTGGGAATGTCGAGCTACGTTTCTGCTGAAGAAGCCCCAAGCAGGGCTGAAACAGCTGTCCAGAGGCTGCTCGAGGTTTTCACTGCAGTCAAAAACGATTTGCACAAAATTTTTATAAAAAAAACTGGCTCCAATTTTGATTTTTCTTAAATTTACAATTAAATGCTGTAGATGGTGGTCAATTCGAGCAATATTTGTAAATTCTTATGATTTTGTCTGATATATAATAATAATAATTATAATTAATAATTCACTAAAATCGGATCATAAATAACGTCGCTACGGGTAGGAACATTTTCCAGGAAAAAACCCGTATACTTTATTAGAAGAATGAAGGAAAAAAATTCTGAAAACCCAAACGAAAAGTCGCATGAAAATCAGCTTTGTGTAAAAAGATTATGAAGATTATGACTTATGATCAATCGATCGAAGATGAAGGAAATGATGAACTTGAAAAATAAAATCGAGATTAAAGCCTATTTTGCATTATCATATAAAATGATACCAGAAAAAGGTATATCAAGATTTAGGATATTGTAAAAGCAGTAAATCAAGTCAAAGTCAAAGTCACAGCCTTAGTATAAAGATGAAATCAAAACAAGGCAAATTTATCTATCAGATATTTTCTGTTGCCTTCTTTTCCTATATCTATTAAATACAGAAATGCTACCTGAATGCGTTTACGTCAAAAAAATTATCATTTTTGTCATCATCTAAAAATTAAAAAGTTAAAATGTGTAACTGTCGAGAGAGCATGTCAAGAAAAGAAAAACCTCTGTTCTAAATTGCAGTGAACAATTTTAATATTTTAAAATATTTTTGATCGTTGTTAAGAGCGTAAGCTTCGGCTTAAAACTGGAATTATACTGAGACAGCGAAAATTATTTTGGTCAAGGGCGGGCATGAAATGAACTTAAGAAGCTATTAACAGCTGGTAAAACCAAGAAACTAAAGAAGTAGCAGCAAGTACACTTATTCAGAACTGCTTGACAAATATTGACAATCAAAAAATGATTGATACAACGGACGAAACTGAATAATTTTAAAAGCCATAACTACTCTTGACCAAAGTAACTGTTGATGTTAAAGTGTAACTAATGGTGCTATTCAGAAAGCAAATTTTAACTCATTAATACTTTAAACTTTAAAATTAAAGGGCCGGTTCTATAATCAAATTAAAAGACTTCAAAATAAAAGTCACACTTCGATGTGTAAATAATTATGTTTTCGCATTTGCTTTAACATCTGACTGTGACTTTAATTTTAAAGTCTCCTTTAGTTCGAGTATGAAACCGGCCCAAAGAATCGTCCAGAATCGCATTTTCGATTTAAATTTTAAGTAGTAAAGTATTAAAAAGTTACAATTACTTAAATTCACTTTCAGAATAGCACCATTTAATTCCTCCTCTTGAAGTTTTATTTAACTTACATTTTTAAATCGTCATATTCAAATATTTCTGAATAGCACCATTAGTCTAAAAGTCACATGGATCCATAGTTCTCTTAATGCGAGTCACTTAGTTTTAAAACCTTTCTTTTGAGTTGTTTGGAAAAAGGTGCATATGGAATTTTTATAAATTAATAATGAAAGTAAGTTAATAGCATCTTCTTTTTTTTAAATTTGATTGAAAGAATCAATTCATAACAAAACTGTATTTATTTTGATTAAAAATACGTCAGGCTCGTGTGAGACCATGCAAGATTTGTTACAAAATTGTAACAAATTTTGTACAAAATGAGAGAGATAAGTTATTGCAGTTAATTATTTTCATTGCATTGGTTGAATCAATACTTCTCGGTCACTTTGCACAAGATTTTATAACAAATCTTGCAAGGTGTCACACGAGCCTTAATTAAAACTTTAATTAAATTCCGCAAACACTTAGGTCCGGTATTACAAACGTAAAATAAATTTACTATACAGTTTAATGCCTTAGTAACAATTGTAAAAATAATGGTTAGTAAGGCATTAAACTGTAGAGTAAATTTAACTTGCGTTTATAATACCAGGCCTTAGGCCCGGTTTCACCATCACAATTTAACTTTAAACTTCGCTTTATTGCCATGGTAACAATTGCAAGGATAATTGTTACCATAAGAACAAAACGGAGCTTAAAGCTAAACTGCAATGGTGAAATCGGGCCTTAAGCAAACAAATAAGAGGTACTTACCGGCATTTGTTCTGTAGAATTATTAGAAACCCAGACCTGTGAAAATCAACCAAACATATAATCAATTTTACTGTAGCGTAAGCGATACCATTATGATATTGGCTGCTTTCAACTCGAAGTTGTGATGCTCCCCAGAGAAGCTCAGAGTTCTACGGTTCATGAATGAAAAGGAATACGGAACTTAAAAGACCCTGGATGGTTCGGAGTTTCTCCTTTTTATGAAAGGAAAGCGTCCGTTAGAAGCCTTTACACGAACAAAATTAGGCTTGAATCGTAAAAAAAATTAACAGTTACTTGTAAAGGCTTCCGAGTTTAAACATTATGAAGTTGGACAAGGAATAAAAACTTTTAATTAAAACCTAAGTTTGCACAAAAAGAGGTCATTTTTAAATTTTTAATTGGACAGTTAAAGTATGTTTAAGCCTTAATTAATTCAATTTGAATTATTTGACAACTCTGATGACTTAAAAATCAAAATTTCAGCTGTCTTATCAGATTTGTCAACAACCTTCATCAAAATCATGGCTTACTCCAATTAAGAATTTTAAAAATGACCCTTTACTTTGATTTTAAATTAAAAATCAAGTGGTTACCATAACAATAATGCCTTAAAAATGTCACTGTGAAATTCGACTTACGTAAATAAAAGCTGATACGTTCCATTTAAAAAAAAGTTCGCAAAAGTTCCAATTTGAATTTCTATTTCATAATTTACAGTTTATAGGCCCGTGTAACACCTTGTAAAATTTGTTGCAATTTCTTTCGTACAGTGACAGAGACATTAATTTTCTAGGGCCTTAGCGGTAACGATTTCATAAAATATAATTTCAGCTTCCGGACACTTTCGTTTATACATAATGTTCCAAAACTAATTTAACATATAACAACAGTGGATTGCCGACATGAAAATATTGCGTTTTATGTAAATTCACTTAGTCCAAAAGGTGGCAGTAAAGAGACATATAGGGCGTTGAAATCAAAATTTTTATTTAAATTTTCTTCAATAAGTTTTTGACATAGTGTCTCAAAAATTGACGTATGGGGATATCTTGGGGGAAGAAATAATAATTTACTCTCAACTTTAATCTAACAGATAGAAGGTACTAAAATGCTCTAATTTTTTTAAGTAGACTTTTGGGACTTTCAACAAAAAATATTTTCCGAATTCTTTTATACTTGTTCAACAGCGATGAAGTTAACCATTTTCTAGATATTTGCTATTTTAGCTTTAAATGTCAGTACAACCGCAAGTGCCTAAAAGTTGGAAATATATTTTAATAGATCGTTAATGCGAACCTAAAACTTAAAATATGAAATAAAAATTTAGACGAAAAGTTCGTAAACTTTTAATGAAAGAGATGTCTGAATCGCCCTGTATAGGTACGCTAAAATAATTTACTAATATAGGGATAATTTTTATATAAAGTAATTTATAATATCGAAGAAAGTGTTGCAGGAATACTTACCAGCGCGTTACTCTATAATAAAATATCGTATACTGTGTTTTAATTCATCTTAAAATAAATTTTAAAAGAATGTTTTACATCCTCAAGTTCTTACTTTACATTTTTTTTTTTAGTTTTCTAAATTTTGTAAACATTTCTGAAATATTGAAAAATTTACTATAGTTGCAAACTGAGATTTCTAATAAATATTATTAAATCGGGGAAGAGGATTTGTGGGGGTGTATGCGTAGGTTGTAAAGAAGCCCTCTTGCTCGTGTCCAGCGGGGCAGTGTTTTGGTGCCCGCTGCGGCACGCCGGAGCAAGATGGCACCAAAACCTACGCCACTACCCCGCTAATAAAATGCACAAATATGCAAGAGAACTTCTTTATTAATTGAACTATATACAAAGATTTCTTAAAATTAACAGACAGCACTTTGAGATTATGAATGCAATTTTTACAGTTCCAACGTTTGACCAAAACACTAAGATCGTACATGTATTAAATAAAATAAAATCACTCGGTCAAAACGTAGGAATAAATCTCTTCCAAAAATAATAATAAAAAAAAAAACAAGAAAACAAAAAAAGAAAAACTTCTGTGATCATTTCGAAATACACAAAGACAAAACGAGAAACTTCATAAACTCTAACTATAATATTTCATGCGAATATAGATAAATTAAACAAAAATGTAAATTTTTAAATTATATCATCTCAATGTTGGCTTAATTCGGAAACATTGACAGATAAATTTAATTTCTTTGCACAACTTAGAACTTTTTTTACAAAATAAATTCGAATAATATAATAATAAAATTGCTGCATATGTTGGAAGATTTTAAGAATTTTGGAAGAGATGGTTATTCGCTCGCACTAAAATTTTACTCGCACACTTATAATTTACACATATACACGTTAAAAATATTCCTCGTAAAAAAACTATAAATTCTAAGTATTATTTACAAATATCGCTGTACGCGTCATTATAAGGTAAATCACAAGTACTTTTGTTAATTTTGTAAACAGAAAATAAATTATTTCTCTAAGTGATTTGTTTCACCTGACATTTCCAATGCATTACAATTTTTAGTCCTGACTTCATCATCACTGACACCTTTGTTTTCAACTTCAACTAAGTTTGTCGAACTCTCTTTCAATTTAGTTCGCTTTTCTACTTCGTTTTTGGGACTTTTAATTAACCAATTGTCAAGAGTATTATTACTTTTAGGATCCACGGTTTTTTTAATTTTCGAAACAAATCTTATTCTCTTCATAACTTTCTTCGTGTCTGGTGATTTTAAACGAATTTTATTTGTAGTGGCCGATTTTTTAACGTCGTCTACGTTTTCGGAAGATTCCTCGAGCTTTTGTGTTTCTAATGTCTTACTCGTGTCCAGGCTCTCGTCGTTTCTAATTTCATGAACAGAAGATGCTGACGAATTATCAGAGTAATTACAATTTATACCGTCGAAATCTGAATGGTTTTCTACGTCACCGTCCTTACTATTAAAATATTTTTCAAACTGTTTATTTGCTATTACGTCGGTTAATACTATTTTTAAAGTTTTGTTTACTTCAACAGAATTTGAATTACACTGTACACTAACCGAAGATTTTATTGGTTTTTTGGAAGAATTTTTCTCTATTTCATCTATTGCGTCAGTTAAGGACTCTAACAACTTTTCGTTATCTACTTTCATATTACAGTCCTTTTCAGTTTCAACTTTTGGATCGTCAATTTCTAATTTGTTATTTTCTAATTTTTCGTCTTCGGAATTAACGGACGCTTCCAAATTTTCTTCCAATTTTATATCTTTATTTCCATTTTTCTTTTTAACTCTTTTAATGCTCGTTTCACTTTTGATGCAGTTTAAACCGTCTTTCTTATTTCTTTCTAGTTTTCTTCTCTTTCTATCTATTTCGATTTTTCTTTGGGTTTTGTTTGAATCATCTGCGTCAACTTTAAGCCGGCGGCCTACTACAGTCTGCATATTATTTCTTACAGGTTTAACACCGGGTAAAATTGGGCTCACATCTAACGTCCATAAATTTATAGCAACAGTACCTCTTGATCTTGTTCTAGGAGAATTGTGGTCTACGTGATTGTTTGATTTCTTATTATGTTCTAAATCTGAAGCATAACTCTCATTTGAGTCAGAGTCATTCTCATTTCTACTATTGCTACCAACAGAAACAATATCATTTGACATTGAATCTTGATCTTCACACAGTGAAGTTTTACAGTCACTCGATTCCTCGTTAAAATTCTGATTCTCAATCTGAATGCTCTTTGACTTGGTGGTGCGCCGATTAGATGCGCGAGTTGACAAATATCTTTTATTTATTCTACTGTTAGCGGCACTTTTATTTATGCTTGATTTAGTATTTACTCTTTTAATAAATTTTTTAGGAAGTGAATCACTATTTCTTAAGTACTTTCTATTTTTATGCCTGACCTGATTCGTTGCGTCCTCCCTTGAAAATGTTAGAAGTTCACTTTCCTCTTCCATCTCCTTGGCTCTGCGTTCTTTTTCTTCTTGCATTGCTGCCAAACGATTACGTTCCCATTCTAGTTTCTGTTCTTCTATTTCTCTTTCGGCTGCGGCAAGTTGCTCTGCTGACCACATGGCTTCAGTTTCTTCAATGAAACGCATCGCATACCTTTCTATAGGCGTTAGCTGTAAACAAAAAAAACAAAAATGTAAATTAAAATCAATTATTTTAACATAAGTGATTATTATTTAGTATTTAACACTGTTTATTAATTTTATAATCAGCCACTTTGTCTAAAAATAAATGTTTTTTTCAAACATAAAGCCTTGAACTAGGCAAACCAATAAACTAAGCTGTTTGCATGGTTGCCTGACCAAATTGGAAATTAAAATGGACAAATTTAACGACCCCGATCGTGCGACGATATTTTTAAAACTTGGAATTAGTTTCTAAAGTAACATAAACCAACAGCAATGCTCGTTGTTAAAATAAAATCACGCCATAAACAAAATGCTGCATACCTGTTTGATCAAGTTTTCAACTTCTTGTTCCGCTTTACTGATTTCAGGTTCCTTCTCCTTATCCTGTTCTTCGAGTGGAATAGTTTCATCAAATTCTGCCAAATCGGCGACAGCTTCGGCCTTTGCTATTCGAGCTGCTTGTACATCTTGGTCATCTTCACACGCAGCAAGAGCGTTTTCCAAAGCCCCCATTGCCGCCTTGTCATCCGGTGCAGGGGTTGAAACTGACGCTGTACCAGACGCTCTCTGATTTTCTAGATTAGGGTCCGGCACTTCCGACGTTCTTAAAGCAGTTTTCTCTTCATTTGCTTCAATATTGAACAAATCTTGTATTGTTGACTGTAAAACGCGAAGATTAAAGACGTACAAAAACAGGAAAATCAATTTTAACGCGGATACACTCACACTTTTGAAGTAAGCTGTAGTGAAATTGCCTCCTTCAATGGCCAAATCTCCCAGCAGCCGTTTTTGATTGGCTTTCTTTAATATATTTTCCTCGATTGTTCTTTCACTAACCAATCTAAATAAAAAACATGGATTAATTAAGTAAGTGACGCTTAGGATTAAAAAAATTAATAAATGTTCGCAAAATTCTAGTAGGCTAAAAATAAAATTACATTTCAACAGCTCGTTATTTATTGCTTTTGCAATATAATATAGCACCGTGCAAAAGTTAATCAATATAAGAAATTGACAACTGATCATCAGTGCAATCAGACCTCTCCACAGAGATTTGTTTACCTGTAAATGTGGACATCCCTTGTTTGTCCAATTCGGTGACACCTGTCCTGAGCTTGAGCATCCATTGTCGGATTCCAATCAGAGTCATAAAATATCACAGTATCTGCACCGGTTAAATTCACCCCAATGCCTCCTGATCTCGTCGACAAAATAAACGCAAATATTCTCGTGTCACCATTAAATCTTTCCATAAGTATCTGCCGTTGATCAACTTTCGTTGTACCGTCCAATCTTAAGTAGATGTGGCCGTGAAAGTTCAAGAAAGCTTCTAATACATCTAACATTTTCGTCATCTGCGTGAAAATTAAAACTCTGTGACCTTCCGACTTTAGTTTCCTCAACAACTTATCTAGGGTTTGTAATTTACCTGTAAACAAATAGTCAGTTTAATCTAATGTTTAAAAATATATTCAATGTTAAGTATTACCGCAATCGTACTGAATTAACCTCGGATGTGGAAATTGGGTTATCATAGCAGACACAATGGGATGCAGTAGAGTGGTTGGTTTAGAGAAATCATTAATCAATTTCTGTCTTATCAATTTTCGACCCCAATAGATGCTAGGTGATGGATGCCAAACTTGTAATTCAACTTCAGGTGCATGTACAGCAGGTACGTATACGATGAATCTACAATACATTGTCAATTATTATGATTTAAATTAATTTGAGGAGTTTTCACCATGGTATCAACGTTTCGTTATTTATTACAGAAGAACCTTACAGAATTTTTTTTGTAACAAAAGAACAAAATTGTGATGCTATTTGAAGTGAAAGCCCTGGTGAAGTTACAACTTTTTTTTTTTTATTATTTATTTTTATTTACTTAAAGTTAACTAACATTATGTTCAAATATATAAGTTACTTACCTGTTAAAAGTATCTTTCATTTGTTCCATTATGTCATCAGGTTGAAAGACGAGATTTCTGAGACAATCAGAAATATTACCTACATTTCTAGAACTATTAACATTCAAACAATACAGTCGACCATTTATCCAATGTGATTTAGTAGGAGTAGAGACTTTTACTGCATTTCGAAAATCCTGTCCGTAAAGAGGTACCGCACTACATCGTTTCGAATTAACTCTGTATATTAATGCTGCTTTATTTTTCTTAGAATCCATGGTTTCCATGTTTTCATCATTCTGAAATAAGTGAAGGCTATCAATATCGGAAATAAATGACGCTAAAAGCAGTCAGAGTGTCTCCCCATTAATTGATAAATGAAAATTTTTGGTGAGAACGACTTAAATATACTTAGCTTGAAAAGATGAAGTTTTTATATAAAACATTTTTTTTATGTACATGTTCAACATGAACATCAATTAAATAACAAACCTGTATAAATATAGATTTTATTTAAAGCTCCAAAACCAAATTGTAAAATTTCAGTTCAACTTAAACCCTTAAGAACAATTTTATTACTGAAATAATAATTGTTATAGATTTGGCTTAAATTAAAATCTAACTGGGGCAAAATGATATTAAAAAAAATCATTTGGGTTTTGTCTTTAATTTTATTAAATTTAACTAAAAGAAAAAAAACTTACACAATACTTTTTTTCTTCATTTTTGTTCATCCACCGAACATCCAGATCTCTTTTGCTAGAGTGATTCGCATATAATTTCTCTATGTATTTCGAAGAAACCGTTCTTGTCTGGAGAGACGTTCTATCGTCCGATTTTATTTCAGATGAAGTTGTACTCTAAAAAAATGAAAATTTCAATAATTAACAGTAAGTTAACTAAATACTTACTATTGTAGAAGTTGTTGCAGAAGGTACAGAAGTCAGCTGAACTTTTACAACTGCTTTTGCTAAAGTCTGCGGAGGGTTGCTTGAATTTGCAACCACTGATTGTGAAAGTACTGTGAGTCTTTGACCTGTTGAAGTCATTACTAAAAGAAAAATTTTAACTATTAAAAAATCTTCGGTTTTGGAAATTAAGTTAAGGCCAGTCGCCCACACACAGAACATTTTTTATGCATAGTAGTTCACTTGTCTGAGAGGTTTACACAAGTTAAAAATCTGTTCTTGTCATTTTCGAGAATACTGTCGTCAAATTAAAAATTGATAATAAAATAACAAAATAGAGATGTAGTACTTTTTTCTTTTTACTAAATAGACCTTTTCTTACTCATAGTTATTTACTATTTCTCTATTCATTAATAACCAGTATATTTTACCGTTAAATAAAAATTATCACTCAGTTACTTTCCAAGCCAATGCAGTAATAGCATTAGAATGGTTGGACTCCAATTTCGTGGTTTACGTTTTTAAAATAAAATCGATGATGATTATTAATTTGCTTGATCAAGTTGTAACAACATACTTTTATTTCATTTTTTAAAACAAATATGTGACTATTTTTCCTTAAATTACACAAGTGTTCCGTTATATATAAAAATACAAATTGTATTGTTTTCTCCACATTTCTTACTTCTGAAAATTTGTAATATGCAAGAGAAATCTACAACAACTTTCGTAGTTAAAATTTTTCTCTAAATCCAAAAAAAAAAAAAAAAAATATAGCTGCTGGATGAGTGCAAAACATATTAAAAATAAAATGATAAAACGATGTGTGTTTTCTATTAGAAAGTAAATGGCTGCTTTCACAATTGTTCACAAAATGCTTGCATCCAAAGTGATTGGAGATGGAATATATTAACTAAGACCCTGTATAGAAAAATGATCTTACCTGTTGCAGAACCCACGGCTAGATTTGAAGTAGATATACAAGAAGAAGGCGTAAATAAAATATGTTTGCCAGTTGAAGTCTGCACGAGTTGAGCAAAACCGGCAGGAACCGTAATTTTTTCAGATGGTTTCAACACACTCGATAAATTTATGTTAGGACCAGATGACTGACTACCAATGGAAACGTGAGGTACAGGGATACCTGTAAATAAAATACTGTCGATGATCAAAATTAAATAACGTCATTGAAATTATTTATTTAATTGCCGGAAAACTATGTTCATGCGTTTGCACACAAATTTAATAGTGACGTTTAAATTTGTTTGGTATATCATGATTTCATTTATTCTACTTTCTGTGAAATTATGGAAACCATTACAGGTACATTTTCCATATTGGATACAGAAAGCACACAAAAAAAAAAAACATTAAAAACAAAAAAATTATTTACCCTGCTGAATAAGTTGAACTCCAGGTCCTACTTTTAATTTAACTGTAGAGGCAGGCTGTAGCACTTGATTTGGTTTTGAATTTGTTTCTTCTTTAACTTCAACTTTCGCTTCTTTAGTATTTTCTACCTTACGAACGTACATGCTTAATCTGGCTGGAGGACAATCCGGAGGGTTAAACTTTTCCGAATACATTTCCTCTATTAATTTTCTAGGTGTCTCATACTGTCGCATGCGGTAACACTGATACGCACTGAGGTATAATTCCATTTCCAGAAGACATAAGTTCAGCGATAAAAAATTTACTTGCTGAAAATACAACAATCGAAGAGAATCCACAATAATACAACGAGTCAATTTATTTTCATGATCAAAAATGATTCAGACAAATGCCTCATTTTTCTTTCACAAACAGGCAGAGTTGAATGGATTCTCTTACCTTCAGTGATGGTAAAATTATCATCATATTATGTTAAGTTTGAATGACATGAAATAGTTGTGTTGCTTTTAAAAACTGATTACTCACAGTGAACGGATTGTATTCGAAAACTTCATATATTAACGAAGGTATGTGCTGAATAATTCCCTCACAATGGAATGGTGAAATAGTTGGTCGAACTTCAAACAAATTCGGATGATTGCAAACCTTTCTCAATTGCATAAGTACATTAATTACACTTAATAAGTTACCACTCGCTAATGTTTCTCTTGTTCTGTAATAAAAACAAAAATCACCCTTACAAATTTCTTGCAATTATTAAGTTATATACTCACTTTGCTCTAGACATGTAATCATCATAGAGGTATCTTTGTCTTTTTGATAATCTGCACATTATTATGTGTTCATACTTTTTTGGCATTTGCTTTTCAACTTCTGATTTCAGCCTTCTTAACAGAAACGGTCTCAATACCTGGTAAAGGCAACTCAAAGTTAAAAATTATCCTTTTCAGAAGTTTAAATTTATGTTCTGAATGTTCTAATAATTAGTTTTACTCATGGAATTAGTCCCCAAACATATCCCAAATGATTCTAACTTGAACTGTTACTTAAAATTTGAACAAAATTTGGGATTTTAGTTTTCTGCAAACAATTTTTGAATACATTTTTTTAATAATTGTAACGTGTTAGAAATCATTTATTGAAAACAAAACCCCCAGATATTGTCAAAATTTGAAATAGTTCAGGTTAAAATCCATTCAGGGTAAATTCGGGGACTAGCTCCACAAATAAAGCTACTGATTGATTTGAGTTAAAGAGGAAGTAAAAATGGTTAATTGAAGCCGACTCTTGTTAAAAAAAAATTGTAACAAAAAACTGGAAAGAGCACTCAACTTTGTCAGGAGTGACGAAGCTATCAAACGATAGTGAAAGTTAAGTGTTTTTCCCAATTTTAGCAGTGTTCATTTAAAGTTTTAAAAATGGTTGCTTGTTGATTCAGCTGACGGTTTCGGTTAATTTTTAAACTTCTTTAGAGAGAATTATCGATTGCAAAAATTGTGAAAAGTAAAATTTTGAAAATACTAATTTACTTCTGAACATTTGTACTGAAATAACACGCTGCCTCAACCATGAGGACTGTTAAAATCTACCTAAAAATTAGACGAAACTCATTCGACCACGTGCCTAACACGTACTACAAGGTTTACTTACAGGTTATATCAAAAAAATCTGCGATTCCAGATTCCTAAGAATGTACAACATTGGTTTAAGGTAGCACAGTGATTTTTAAGATTAAAAATCTGACATTTACATTAAAAACACTTTAAAACTTTGAACATTGTTGGACGAAAACGCGCAGGAGACGCCATCACGGGGACGCTAAAATAATGCAAAATGGCGGACGGAAATTTCTTAACGTAAGCGACGTGGTACTTTAAACTTAATGACAACAAAATCCCTAACAGTGATGAAACCAAACAAAAGGGTCGCGTTCTTTAAATCAGCATTTTGTTGTGATGGATGTAGACGGTGATTTGGAAAGTTAAAGAAAATCCATTATCTGTTAGGTTATAATCGATTATGTTTTGTAGGAGTGTAGAGATAAGTTGTTAGTGCATTTCTACATAACATAAATTTATTATAATCCAACATTTGTCTTTTTCTTCAATTTTCAAATCGCTGTCTACATCCATCACAGTAAAACGTTGAATTAAAGAACGCGACCAAGTTAAGATCGGTTGGAATTTTAGCATTTTACACTCAAATTCTGTGTTAGTTTTCTTATTGACATGAATCATCTCAGAAATCAATCTTTTCAGAAGAGTGATTTCTTAATTCAAAATTTGAATGTCATCAAAATCAAACTGACCAGAATTGAAATGATGAAAAGTTGGAGCTGTTTTTTCTAATTTGCAAATTTGACAAGAATTACAATTGAATTTATGATTCGATTCTATTAATTAGTTTCTGTATGGTTTGGCCAATGTAAAAGGAATTTAAGTCGAAACAATTAATTATTTAAACTATTGACCATCTTTCTAAATTACATATTTTTGTTTCTAATTATCAAAATAGATTGTTAATACCTAGTTTTTATAGAATAAAATGCACATTTTGATTTTGATTACTTAAGAAAAGAGCCAAGTTAATTACTATTATTATTATTATTATTTTTTCACATGTTTCATCAGACAAGATTGACTTCAATTAAAAATTTCCCGTTAAGAATAACCTTAACCTTTCTACAATAAATAAGCCATTAATACCAACAAACACTTACCTTATGCAGTCTCTTAATAATGCTTTCGTTATATTCAGAATTTCCTTCGATCATACCAGCTACAGGATTGGAAAACCACTCTTTAAACTCACGATGCGATTGGAAAACATGTGGCATCAAGAAATGCATTAATGACCATAGTTCCATTAAATTGTTTTGAAGTGGGGTTCCAGTTAGAAGCAAACGTCTAAAATTTAATTTATAACATGCAACCGCATGATTTTAAACATTGTTTGCCTTAAATAACCACTTAAAAAATTAATACAATGTTATAAAACGTAGTGTCAAACATATTTTGAACATAAAAAAGCAAAAGACATTTGGCAATTATTTCTAATAATCTGGTAGATACTATTTGTTTGTTTATTTGACAAGTAGAATTAATGGAAATATTAAATTGTTACTAACACCACTTTATTTACATTTAAATATATTCTTGCTGAAGTAATAAAAGAAAAATTAATTACACTTACTGTTGAGTCTGGAAATTTAGTAGGAGTTGCCACCGTTGCGACTTAAAATTTTTAATATTCTGAGCTTCATCGAGAATGAGATATTTCCATTTTTTTCGTCGGAAACTCTGGTGATCCTGAATTACCAATTTATAAGATGTTATGCAAATGTGAAAAGCGTTCGGTTTTGTCCAGCCGGTTCTTTTTAATTTTCTCTCTTTTTGTGTGCCGTAGTAAGTAAGAATTTTAAATGCCGGACACCATTTTTTGCACTCCATTTCCCAGTTTAACATTACCGACGTGGGAACAATGATTAAATGGGGACCCCAATTTTCTACAACAAATATATAAAGGTCACACAAAATATGTGTTGTTTGTGGGCTGATTTTCCAAAACATGCATCCAGCGAAACGTATTGCTGTACAGTACTATTTCTTTAAGCATGTATTAATTTAATTAACTTTGAATTTTTTTTATAATACCAAACTTAAAAGATTTAATAAGGCTCTGAAAATTTTTGTCTAGTAAATTTGTTCCATTATTATTATTAATTATTGTCGTCATGTTCATCTTTTTTAAATAAGTAGTACTGTAATGGTTTAATTAACTTTCTAATGTGTTATTAGTAATGGCAAATTTTACGAAATAAAATCCAAAGAAAAGATAAAAAGTGAATACAAAAAACTCACCTTTTTCACAAGCCAAATGAGCCAATAACGCAATGGTTTGAATTGTTTTACCAAGGCCCATTTCGTCTGCCAAAATACCATTCAACTTTCTCTCAAACATAGTGACTAGCCAGTCTAAACCTATGTGTTGATATTCTCGTAACGGTAACTTCAATAAGAAAGGGACTGGTGTAACAACCTAAAACAAATTAATGATATTTAAACAAAATATTACCGATGCAATTAGGTTTACTTTAACGACTTTATTCAAATAAAACTTAACTGAAGTCAGTTTTACCTTTTGCTATTCAAAAATTATTATATTTCCACTTTCCTGGAACATATTTTTGTAGTTTGAGAGGGCTTTCTGTGAAAACACTGGTACCTTTCAGTTAAACTTAATTTGGATGTCACCTTTAATTTTTCTGTTTATGATTTGTGTAGCGACTACAACTATTCTGTACTTGTAATAAACTAGTAGATACTTACACTAGTGGAAGACAGAGTGTTTCCCTTAGGTTGTATACTTTCAGCAATCGCCGCAGCGTCATTTATGAGGTCATTATTATCAGTCTTTTTTTCTTCTCCATTTTGAAATTCTGTACTATTGTCCAATATGAACTCTAAATCAAACTCTTCGTTCTTCTGATCTCTAAAAAGATGAGAATATGTACTTTCACTGTCACTTTCGGATGACTCGGTTGATGAATATTCAATTTCTTCATCTGATGAATTTGAATTTTCCGATAAAACGTTTATTTCATCGTCGGGAATACTAGGCAGACTTGTATATTTTTTCCGTAATTCTTCTACACTTAGTTCATTTTCTGCTTTTAATTCATCTATTTCTTGCTGGTGATCTTGAGCACCTTCTTCTTGTTCCTGCTCTTGTATAGTTTCTTCATCATCTTCATCAGATGAATTAACTATAAAATCATCATCTTTTGCCACTATTCCACCAGCTAATTTTGGCGGCCCATTGTCATCATCATTTTCAGGATCTGAGTCCTAGGAAATAACAATACGAAAAAGCTTGTTAATTTTATATTAAGGGCCAGTTTTTCAATTGGAGTTTAACCTTAAACTCCGTTTTATTCCTATGGAAAAAAATTGTCCTTACAATTGTTACCATGGGAATAAAACGGAGCTTAAAGTTAAACTGAGATGGAAAAATTGGGCCTTAATTGTCTATAAATAAAACTGTTTATAGATTAAAAATCACATTGGGATTCATTCTATAATATTATAAACAGACACCAGGAAAAGTGTAAAAAAAAGAAAAATGCATTAAAAAAATCTTACATTTGATTTCAAACCAGTAGGAAATTATTATATAAATTTCATCTCGCTTATTTATTACTCCTATTCTGATACTTACAGACATTTCACTTTCTTGTAGTTCTTGCTGTATAAGGATGTTTCTGTTCGCAAGGTAATCTTTTGGTACCACTTCCCTTAAAAATGTCTCCAGATCCATTTCAGACTCTCTTTGTAAAGCGGCAACTTCTGCGTCCTGTTCTTCTTTACTGACTTCTTCTTCCAGAGCAATTGTATCTTCATCGTCACTGCTAGTTGATACACTACTGGGATGAAAATCATCTGAAATGAAACAAACACACATTCACGCAAATCCAAAAATTATATGAATTATACGGATAATACTTTTTTATTCTTTCAAAATTAACACCAATTTATACATACTTACATCGAATAATTAGTTATTAATTAAATATAATAAGAAAGAATAATAAGAGATTAAGAAAAAATAGAAGAAATTAATAATGGCCCCATATGTTAGAAAATTTGATTAACATGAAATCTTTGAAACAATCTGCTGTCTTATTCCACAAACAATGTTGAACAAGATCAACACTGACAGCGTTTGCCGGTTAGGAACGATTTTATTATCACTGTTAAAATATTTAATAAACAGAGCTATGTTTCATGGAAGGAAGGAGAAGGTACGGCCAGAGTTTTGACCTTAAACGGTGCGAATAATAACCGTACTGCTGTCTCATAAGCTATCACGCACCAAGCGGTCAATACGGACACAATTAGCAAAGCAGGCGGGTCGATCAGATTGAGGTGGAGGTTTCGAGCTACTGTTCTACCGATGAGGCCCCCATTAAAACCGAAATAGTCATACAGAGAATGTTTGAGAACCCCATTGCAATCTAGCCGATTTTCAGCAAGCTTTGAGGCAATGGTACAATAAAATAAACGTTTATCAAAGAAATTGTTAAAAACATTAGTGAACGAACTTTTATATTATTTCAATGTGACATTCCACACTGTTGTTCAACAAGAGAACGATTCTTAAAACAATTTTCCATACATTTAATTCTACAAAGATATTAAATTCTTTAAGTAGTCAAACAAATATACTGAAATTTGAAGAAAATATATTTTTTTGTTCGCCCTACGTAGTTTTAAAATCCTTTATACTGCAACATTTAAATAAAACTATAAGCAATGAACGTTTGACACACAAAAATAAGAAATTAAGATTGTATTTTACTAACCATCTGATAATTCTGCTCTGGAATTGGGACGTGAAGACACATTACTATTAGGTACGGTTTGCTCTCCAGTTGTGAGGTTAGGTTTATTCGCACCTTCAACACAGCCTTGTTTGTTCATACCCTCAGCAAGCAATTGAGAATATTTTTCCGTTTGATCAACAATGAAACTCAAATGTTGATCCAGAGCTTTTTTCCTTTTCTCTTCGAGTCTTGTATTTTGTTTGTATTCAACTAATTTTTCTACATTGCTCCAGAACGTTTTAATTTCTTTCGCGCAGAACGCAGCTATCCGACGTATATGTTGTTCCTGAGCTTTTTCAGCTCTCTGCGCTGCAAGGGCCTTGTCCTGGAAATATTTCTGTACCATACGAGCACATTTCTTGGCGGCCGCCTTTTTCCATTTACGCTCCTGCGCAAAATCAGCGGCGAGCCACACCATTTCTTCTAATAAAAAATCCCAATGGGCTTTCGCCCTTGGCATTTCCTGTATTTTAGGTAATCTCTTTTCAGACCACAAACCCTCCTTCTGTAAATCACTTATCCGCTGAACTACATAAGCTTCTTGCTTGGCCTTTTCCACTATCTGCTCCTGGTTTATTCCCGTCGGATATCCAACAGATATTTTCATCTTATTACCGTTTGAAGATTTTGGATTCGTAACTGCGTAAGTTGATGCACATTGTGGCGTTGAGATCTGCGCATTTTGAACTGTGGTTGGCAACATACTATGTGATATTCCTGGCAAGGAAGTAACACACGTTGCTGATGGTGTAGTAACCGGTATGACGGACTGCAAGTTTGCAACTTCTTCACTGTGGTCTTTAGGATCAATGGCATTTTCTTTAATATATGCAAGGAATTGTTGAGTTTTTGGTCTTTTCGCAAATTGATACAGATCTAATATATTACCACCGATTTCTAAATAATAACACTCTAACAAATGTTCATTAAACTTCTCTTTAACTATTTTCGAACGTACATTCCTATGATTCATAACACGCTGAAGTTTTGAAGTGTAACTGTCCTTTTCAGAATTCAATGGCAAAGAACGTTTAACTGGCGATTTGGTAGTTGTGATACCACCCTGAGGAGAAATATCCCCACCGGGAAACAGTTGTAGACGAATATTTGAATTAGTTCTAGATTTTGTCAATGCACTAACTATAGTCTGATTCGTTAAACTAGGTCTCAGTGGAGAAGTTTGATTTCTAACTGGACTTAAACTAATAATACGTGTTACTCCCCCTGGCGTCAAAGTCGCATTCGTTGCCGCCACATTTCCATTAGTTATCTGAAACAATACATAAGTATATTTTATTTTCAATTAGAAATTTCTATTAAAAATTATAATTATCTTTGTTTTGAAAATACGTCAACCGTTCACAGCAAAAGTATTAAATAGCAAAAGTCAAAGTGCATGAGTTATTGGTAAAAACCGGTATAAATAATTCATTCTATTCAGAATCTTGAGGTGTACTGGAATTGTAAAGATGCTAGCTTCAGGTCTTAATGATAAGGTTACTATGGATAAGGTACTGCCAACTTTCTCTCTTTTAATTTGGGGCTAAATCGCGCTAGCTCCATAGCAACAGTCGCTTCTATTCTTTTTTTTTCTTTAGCGTTTTAGAGCATCCTTTTCAATATGGGGGACGAGGAACAAGAAATGGAATGGCGTTACCTTCTCAATACAGTAACCTTATTCGATGATCGGAATAGCACTGGAAATCCCTTCTGTTTTGTCTATAGAATGAATACGGTGTATATTTATTGTAAAAAAAAGTGTTGTGAATATGGTTTCTTTTGTGTGGAAAAAAAAAACAAATTATAAAATAATCAATATTAATAAATTCCTACGAAATTGAGCTAGAAATGAGACAGCCGATTTAAGAATTTAAAACGACATTGCAAATACAAACATATTCACATTAGTAATTCAAAGTAGACTGCGTTCAAAATAAGATACTTAAGCACATTGAGTCATCTGTATCACGTTGGATGTGCGTTTCGCGATTGCAACGATGACGTAAGGATGACAAAAATCAGGTTACCTAAGGCAATAGTAAATTAAACTAACCAATAATCTATATAATATAAAAATATTTGGCTCACGTCTTCTACGTTGCCTTTTTAAAAATCATCTCCAGGTGTTATTGATCTGCAAAGTGTACCTTAAATAACTTTAAAGTTTCCTTGTAACCTTGTTCCATATTTGTTAGCGATATCAAAATTACTAAGGCGAACTTCTCATCGCGCATAGTTTCCTCATAAGAAGCAATTTAAAATTATGAGACGCAACAATGTTGTCTTTTTCTTCAAGGAAATTTGCTCTATTAAGCCGGACGGCCACTGCGAGCGAAGCTAAACTAAGCTAACCTAAGCGAAACTAATATTAGATCAGAAGTTAATTTATTATTTATCGTAAAAAGAGAGTAAGTACCTTTTGAAATTATCGAGTAATTGCTAGACAAAGTGTCATATTAATTGTTATGTCATTATACTCGCCATAAATTTATCGCAACATTGTTAATTATATTTTTTTTTTCTGAAGTGAGTTTGTTCAAAACTGAACTGTGTAATCAAATATGGAAGGTATGTTTAATTAATCGTTTCTCCTATTATTATTTTTTTTTGTGTTTAATGGTTTAAAAATAATCGTACAAATCATACAAATATTTTACACCTGTTATATCTTTTTGATGAAAGTTTTTGTTTAGTAATTCCGCATATCACCTGTTGAAGACCTATGTTTAAATGTTCTATACACTTTGTGTTTTCATAATAAAACTTAAAAACTTTGGCGCCACTCTGATTTTTTATTTATTATTTGTTGTAGGTCACTTCGTGGAATTTTCTCGACATGAAAATCATATTTTTCAAATAATTAATGAAAAACGAATTTTAAAGAATTTAAACAAACTAGAAAATTTGAGTAATTGTGTTAAATTTAAGAAAAGAAAAAATTATGAAACATTTCTTTCAACAGAGGAGTCAATTACAGAAGAAAAATTGATAAAAATGCTCCGATCAAACATGTGAAATAAATTCAGGAATTGGAAGTTGCAGCAGTATTTTATCTTTTTCCTGTTACTTTCTATACGGAGTGTAAAATAAATTCTATTATAGACTGAGGATAAAAGTCTGGAACACCCTAAATATTTGCTAAACTATTTTGTTTTTACAAGAACGCTCGAACTCGATTCCTACATTTCAGGTTATTTATTTTCAGCAATCATTGGGGTACAATATAAATTTCTTTTTTTGTAATAAATTTTCATTATTCATTCATTCATAAAAACTCCATTTTCATTTACCTAGTAGTTTAATAAATATTTAATTTTGAATGAAATAAATTAAATAAATATAAAATTATTGTCCGTCCACTACTAAACAGTGAAACAATGCATTTTTGACATTGTTATTGACATTGACATTTTAGTTCAATATTTTGTTATTCACAGTGCACCTGCATTTATCTTTAATAATTTCCTTTGAAGAGACAGTGAAAATTTTCTCACATTTCATAATAATGAGCGTTGATGTGATAACCTGCATTCAAAATACTTCATCCATTTGTTTTATTTCTTTATTAATACTTGAACATTTGTTTCAAAAAGATTCTTATGTGACTATAATTTTTTTATGTAGTTGTACGTAGAAAAATATGACCGCTTGGAATTCGTAATAAAAATAGAGGTTTCCATTAAAAAAAAAATAAAGTTTTAGTACCCCAATGGTACGCCCCTGTATAAATAAATGAACTGAAATGTAGATTTATAGTAATAACTTTTATGTCCGAGCGTTTTTGTAAAAAGAAAATATTTTCGGGAATATTTACTTTACCAGACTTTTCCTTCACATTTTATGTATTATCTTATCGTTCCTAAAACGAAAAAGTACTTTTCGAATTTTTATATTTTTCATGTATTTATCAACGTAATATAACTATTTTTAATGAAAGAAAAATTTAAATAATTTTGTCCAAGTTTTTATTAGTACTCGGCAACACTGTGGGTCGCCCGGCTTTAAGCTGGTAAAAAGAGAAATTACGATGCTTTAACTTAAATTTTGTAACCATGTTTTCATGAAAACAACTTGTAAAATTAATTTTAAAAGGAGAACTTTAATTTAAATTTTAATTAACGTTTCATGTTAAAAAAAAAATTTGTGCAAATCGTTTTTGATTGCAGTGAGAACCTCGAGCAGCCTCTGGACAGCTGTTTCAGCCCTGCTTGGGGCTTCTTCAGCAGAAACGTAGCTCGACATTCCCACTGCAGACCAAAAACGACTTGCCCAATTTATTCGCTTCAATTTGTCTATCCTACTGCAATGTTAGGTCAAAAAGCGATAGTAAGATGTCGCTATTTTATATGTTCATCATTCTTACATCGCAATTGCGAATAAATTGGGCAAGTCGTTTCTGGTCTGCAGTGGGAATGTCGAGCTACGTTTCTGCTGAAGAAGCCCCAAGCAGGGCTGAAACAGCTGTCCAGAGGCTGCTCGAGGTTTTCACTGCAATCAAAAACGATTTGCACAATTTTTTTCTAAAAACTTTCATTATGCCTTGACAGCAAGGATGGCCGCCTTGCATGGGGGACTTATTAGGAGCAAATCCCGCTTCAATTTGTCTATCCTACTGCAATGTCAGGTCAAAAAGCGATAGTAAGATGTCGCTATTTTATCTGGTTTCATGTTAAGTTCAACATATTTTTTTTAAGGAAATACGCGTTCCATTTCAGTTCTTGTAACAGTTTTCTAACTTAACACTCCCGTACAAGAAAATTTAAGAATACAAAGAATTCTTTATGTTATGACAAGTTAAAAGTTGATGTATGGTATTCAGTATAGCGGACTCGTTTTTAAAACATTTAAAATGAATCACTATCATCATTTACAACGATCGACAAACTATATTTAACAGTAGAAAACTATTAAAAAATTCTTTATAATTATCAAAGAGGTCTCGTACAAAGCAGGGTGAAAATTTATAAATATAAGCTGTGGTACATTCTTCGCAGGAAAAATCTGGGCTTCGAATGACGGGATTTACGTCAGGGGAAAGGGTGGAAAATATGTGGTTACTGTCGAGAGGGATTGAACAAATTAATTGGAGGTAAGTCGGATTGGCGTCCAACAAAGAAAAAATAAATAGCATAGAAGAAGTTCAATAATAATGATAGGAGTATATTTTATTTTAAGCAAAAATTGTTTATTTATTTAGCATTGTTGTTTCAATTATACTGCAGGACTTATATAATTTAATAAAGTTATTATTAATTCTTTCTAGTTATTTTTTTAACCATCAAACTTAAAAATCGCTGGTAATTACAAGATCTATAATTTCAGAGTTTCAAATTTATTTTAAAGTAAATTACGATATAACATTGGAAATAGAACAGAAGAATTTTGGATTTAAATAAAAATTAAAAAGATGAACGTAGCAAAAGGTTCGAATGTTTTGAATAAAATGATTTGTAATTATCTTTCGTAATTACCAAGTGTGATGAAATTGCATGTGTTGAAGCTTTTAAGTTCAACAATTGCTGCTACTTCGCTTATTGATTTGGTATGAGCCAAATTATGTGTTAATGAACCATCACCAATAAATTGCATCTCCTTAATTGATTTATTTTTTGTTTCAAAAAACGATTATATTTAGATTATTTGCGTGGGATACAATATATTAATTTTCGTACAGTTGTTGCTCGCGAGAATTGTAGAAGGATATGAAATAAATAAAACACTTTAGAAACAAGCTAAAAATATAATTTTATTCCTTACTTGACGTTTCGCAAACCTAGTTGTTTGCTTTATAAAAAGTGAATAATAAATAAGTTTGCGAAAATAATAAAAAAAAATAATTTATTATTTATCTTAAGAAAAAAAACACCAAATGTAACAAATAAATTGGGACAGAGGGAGTATTATATTAAAACACTCGAGCGATATTTCTAAACATACGCAAAATTTCGAAAATCTTCTTTATTTATTAAAGCAGGCCACTCACTTGGCAACATCTTCGTCAACATATCTTCAGTAGATCACAACTTACATGCTGACCATTCTGTCCACACACAAGCGTACTTGTTGCTGCCTGCGAAAATGTTGTCCAACATGTTGTTTAATATGTTGCCCAGTGAGTGGCCTGCTTAATGCAGAAAATTATAAAATTCGGTAATTTCTAATCAAGTAAGTGGATGCTTACAATCTTACTAAACATTAAGGACTAAAATTATTATTAAATTATAGTATGTATCTACATATAAAAAATGTTATTTTCCGAAACTTACTGTATACCTAAATTGTTAAAACGACAAATTTTTCATAATATAAACACTAAGCTGTCCATGCCACCACACTTGTCAGTGTTATCTTTGAGAAGAGTCTTTTCCGACGATAATACCGCTGGTTATTGCGTAACATACAGGCCAGGCTTTTCCCGTTGCAATCATTATGACAGGATTTAACCCCCAGGGCCACAGGTATCCTTTTATTAAAAGTATGTACCTACCTGTTCACTGTTAGCCAAGTTGAGAGGACAGCGTATATTTATTTTAATTTTTTTTTTTTAATTCAGTTACTGCAATAAGATATTATTTGTACGTACGTAGATATAAATTCCAGAGTCTCAGTACTTTATTTTGTTAATCATCTATAAGTATGAAATATTAAAATAATAAAAAATACAAAATTAAGTCAAATCTTAGAAATAACTGAGATAATGCAGAATGAGCTTCAATGTTCAACGCAATGAAAACTTTTTGTATTCCTTTTGTTTACCAACAGTTACCCTCAACATATTTTGACGTTCATTTTTGTTCGTATGTAATTTAATAATAAGGAAAAACCATGTTTCTTGCTATCTCAAGTCATGGCCGACTCCAAACGTGAAAGTCTCCGTAAACTCTTTATTTAATTTATTTATAAAAGCTATACATGTAGGATGTGTAAGGTTGATATTAATTGTTGATGATAATATTGGGGGTTTTACTTGAGCAAAGCTTGGAAAAATAAAATGTGTAAAAAGTCAATGGCATGCCTGCTTAAGTAATGATGGCAAAAAATGAACGTCTTAACATCGATTGAAGCAAATTCTAAAACAAAACAAGTTCGTTTCAAACGCAAAGAAGCTCTGTTAATGACGTCATTAATGTACTTTGACTGCACGCTCAATGGAGTCTTTAAACGAACTTACCTATTAAAATAAAAATTGATTTTTTTAAAAGCGTTCAAAATAGCTTGCGTATTTGAAAGAAACAAAAATGTAGAAAGAAACATTGTACGTCTTAGAAATTATTTATGGATAGATAGTAAACAGAGGGCGGTCCAAAAGTAACGGAACACCGAGCAACAGCGGATTTCTGACATCAAAGGCGAGAATAATTCCGTAAGTAGCGGCCTCTATCCATTACAGTAAAATTACCAAATTATTATTTCTCGTCTCAAAACAAACCTTATATGTTAATTTTTAACGCAATATGACAAAAACTTAAACAAAAACAATAACTGAAGAAAATTTTAATTTCAATTTTGATTTTAACAGATAAAACAGCGACATCCTACGATCGCTTTTTGACCTGACATTGATTTTAACGCCCTGTATCAACCTCTGGACTCACAATAAGTGAGATTAGCTAAATCGGAATATTTAGTTGTCAGGAAAACTTTTGTGAAGGCTGAAAGTTATTTTAATAATAAATGATATTATTAATAATATTTTATTAATACTCCGATATTGTGGTTCACCAAAATACTTCAAGCAAATTTGTATTTATGAGCCCCTGCTTAAACAATGTAATCCAAACATTGATCAAGCATTCATATTCATCTTCCTGTCACTTCCATCATTAAACTTATCCAAAAGCAGTTTATCTTAAATCTAATAAATAATAATGATTATTATTGTTTATTATTGTTATTGGAGTACTTTCTTGTTGTTTGGAAAACTGTCACAAAACATATAATCATAAATAATCAGAAAATTGTAAAGGTTAATTCAAAAAGCACGTTACACTGAACGTTTGGCAGTAAATAATTTTTAAAATTACTGTTTCACCAATTAATAAGTACAAAGCAAAGTAAATGTTACTGTTTATGTAAATCAAATTATGAATAAATATAAAGAAACACTAGCTGAAAACTGGCAGAAAAATTTCGGCCACAATCGAGAATCGAACTCGAGCCTTCTGGTAATATGTCAGGCGCTCTAGCCATTGAGCTATTACGACCAAAAATTCGAATTCAATCGTCTGATGTATTATTATAATTTGGTTTACACTAACTACATGATTTACTTTATTTATTTAGTTATTGGTAAAAAAAATGTACTCCTGTATTCAGGCAATGTCGTAAGTTAACATCCGTTTCTAATTTATATTAGACGATTACGTTCGAATTTAGGGTCACAATAGCTCAATGGTTAGACAACCTGGCATGTTTATCACAGAAGACTTGAGTTCGATTCTCGATTGTGGACAGGGCCCCCGTAACCATACGTGCAAAGCACGCGGGCGCCATGTACAAGGGACGTCAATTAACCTCTTGGCTACTGTGCAGAGTTTTTCGTTATATTTTAAACGATACCCCTACACACTTTATTAACAGACTTATTTAGCAAAAAATGTTAAATACAAATGTTTTAGAGATTTACCTCAACCACCAAAATTTTCTAAAAACGTAGACGTAAAAAATAATCTTTTTTACTCACATTTCCACTATATTTAATAATATAGTAGAAATTGTCTATGTCTACGTTTAAATGAATTTCCATCATGAATCGACCAAATCAGTCAAATTTTCTAAAAACTAAAACAAATGACGATCGGAAATGTAACAAATGAGTACCGACTTTGTTATTTTGAATGGAACACCCAGTATATTTTCTCGAATTAAGAAAGTTATGTTTCTCGTAATTTCAAAAATATTATGGTTTACCTACGTTCGTTTCGAAATTATTGCAATAATTACGTTAGAAATTTCTCACATTTTGGCATATTTTTATTAAATTATTGATAATGTTGATAATGTTTGACTTTTATTTAGTTTTATTTGTAAAACAGAAAAAAGTAAATCTGAAGAGAATATAGGAAACCTAACTATGTCGCTTACGGCATTTCAATATAATATAGTGCCTTGTGTGTAGCGTAATACATGTCATTTAATACACTTGAAAGAAAAGTGTAGATATGTTTCATAATGGTACAAAAATATATTAGAATGTCAACATTTTCCAACTGTCTATAGTTATTAAATAAAATATGTTTTAAGAGTGAAAATAAGTATAAAATGAACTAAATCAAAGTTAGTCTTCCATCATGATTTCAGTATAAGAAGAAAATTTAAAATTCTCAATTACTAAATCACTGAAGGGTAGGAAAAAAATTCTTGCAGGTTGGTTTTGATTATATTGTAATCCTCAAGCATTCTTTAAACACCTGTCTCGGCCCCATTAGGGGCCTCTTCAGTAGAAGAGCTGTTCAAAAACTTCAATACAAACTAACCAACCTGTCCTATTTATGTTATGAAATCAAGCATATATTAAAGAGACAAGTAAAGAAGTAGCCGCACGATGTTGTTTAATTTAAGAAAATGAAATCGCAACATATTTGCAATTGGATCCAAGTTAATCACAATGATTTGGGTAAAAGAAAATTAAAACTTCTCGATTACTAAATTACTAAATCCCTGTGTGGGAAAAAATTCTTGCAGGTTGGTTTTGATTGCATTGGATTCCTCAAGCGTCCTTTTAAACACCTGTTTCGGCCTCGTGAGGGGCCTCTTCACAGCAGAAGACCAGTTTGAAAACTCCAATACAAACTGTCCAACCTGTCCTATTTATATTTGAAAGCAAGCGTATTTTAAACAGTAGCTACGTGATGTCATGACCTAACATGTTGTTTAAGAAAATAAAATTGCAGGATATTTGTAGTCGATGAAATTCATTTTATCGTTAGTACCTAATTAAAAAAAAAAAAAAATCCATACCTGAGTGAGGGCTGGTATAGTGTGTGGTTGAGAACTGAGAATAAATTGTCCACCTTGAACCTGAGCCACTCTCACGGCTGGTCGAGAGGTAGTATCCTCCCTTGGGGGCAAAGCACTTTGTCCTGCCCCCGGAGTTTCGTCACTCATCGTCTTGACTTCTGAAAGAAATGGGTGATTAATTGAAACTATTAATGCAAGTATTTACCGCAAATGTATTCACGAAAATATGAATTATTTTTGGCAGAACATACTCTGCAATGTTATATAGAAGTTGTTTTTTTAAGGTTAGACATTCAAACATATCAGAGTGTAATTAGGTAGGTATATGGAACAGATGAAATTAAAGATGAATGTTTCATAGCATACATTATAATTGGAGAAAATTATTTGTTAAATTGAACACGTTTTAATAACGTTAGCGCGGAAGTTTGTTTTCAAAAGCAATTTGAAAAATTAAAAAATACATACGTAAATATTAAATAAGGCGCCATAAGTTGGCGGGCAGTAATTAAATTCGGTGATTAATACTTAAATCGAACGTAAAATGTAAAACCTACATTCAAAAACGCCGTATTTAAATGTGTAGTGTTATTAAATTTATAAAATCCGCGTAATGTTTTAACGTTGGAATCAATATACCTATGACGTAAATTTTCAAATCAACCAACTATAGCGAGTGCAAGCCGGACATGTAGGGTTTTTTAAAGGTGAAATACGTGATTTTATTGGAAAAAATATTTTTAAAATTTTTTTTTCGATCGTAAAACGAGCGATAAACGCGTATTAGCTTGAACTTAAAGAAAAATAAATTTTCTCGGAATTTATATCAAACAAAGGAACTTGCGCGTCGCCATGTTTAGTTTTTCGTATTCAATCGACCAACTTACCATCATGTAATCACAAAATTTACACGTGAAAATAACTCATCCGTCGAAAAAAATATCACAGTCATATAAATCAAACTTCGTGCAATAATTGGGTACCTCACGTAACGATCAGTCACCAGCTAAAGACAATATTTTCAACATTTTAAGCGCTCACATCAAGGACACATCGCCCTTTCCAAACATGGCGACTGCTGTTTCACAAACCTTCATGAACAAACGCCTAACCACCACCTAACGGCCTGCTAGACGAACTGTTGCACACGCGCCAAAGCAATCCTAATGCGCATGTGCGACGAGCAAAAGCAAAATTATTGGAAATAAATATGTCGCGACTTTCAACAAATATTCACCCAATTTTAAACGATCGTGCGATTAATAATTTATTTAACAAGAACATTTTCACAACGTTACAATTTATTCAAACCGAAATCAAACAACTCACTGTAATAACAGGTTTAACGTACAAGGTAAAATTAAAAAAATTATTTATAAACTCCTTCACTTTTGTTGTTTACAGTTACAGTTAAATACACAATGAAACTGCTTTAAAAGTATTTCTTGCAACTTATGTTACTTATTACTTCGTAGAACGTATCGTTGTTGAAGAGGCAAATAATCAACAAAAACTCAGCTGTAACACGCAATGGTTTAGAATACTATTCTCAGCTTACCACTAACTCGGCTATAATTCCTACTGGAATCAAGAAGTAAAAATTATTACGGCACATTTCACCACTTTGTTGTTTGTTTCGTTTTATTTTATTTTAGCATAGACGAGATTCTAGAAGGAGGCTTGGCCACAGGCAACATTTATGAAATTTGTGGAGCTCCTTCCTGCGGCAAAACACAAATTTCTTTGACGCTGGCAAAGAATCTCGCTAAAAATCTACAGTGTGTCTATTATTTGGATACTAAGGGAGATGTTAATGTTAAAAGAATTAAAGCAATGCTGGAAAAGGATAAGTTAAGTGAAGTATGTTTTCTGTTTTACTCGTAATACTTCGGAACCTAACCTTGTAAATAAACGATTGTTTAACATGTTACATACATAAGGGGCTGTGGTGGGCATTATGCCAGATTGTTACCATAGCAAAAGTCCTTTAAATTTAACGTACTCGATACAGATTAGCCCGTATAGGGGTCTATTCTGTATCAAAACCATTAAATTTAAAGGGAGTGTTAAATTTTGTTGCTATGGTAACAACCAATCATGGAACTGCATTTTAAATTTTAAAGGACCTCTAAATTTTAACAGCCCTTTAAAAAAATTACAGAATACGCTCCATAATATGCTTATTCATTGGTAAATTATACAATACAAGTTCACACTTAAATTACAAATTTAAATATTTCAACCCACAGTATTATTGTTAAAGTAGATACATATTTCAACTGCAGAGAAATCATTTTCAGTATGCAAAAACTTCAGAAGTTTTTGGCCAGTAGGTTGCTATCTCTAAAAATTAAACACCTGGATAGAGCTACTTAACAATCCGAACAGCAAAGATATTTCGCTTGTAATAAAAAAAAAATGTATTTATATATTTATAACAGGTAAATTTTTTATTTGAAAAAGACACACTTTATGAAAAATCTTTTCTTGATCAACTTTTGTTTTTCCGGTGTGACGTCACTGTTATTTTTTTTTTTTAAATTGGGGCCCTAACTTTTTTATTCAGCTGTTAATCCTGCTTCTTATCAATTAAATGTTGGTGTAAATTTTAATTGCCTTGTCAGATTCTCTGTCTTTCTGAGTCACTTTTTGGGTTTGGGACCTTGTTAAAATCCGGACCGGTTATCAAAACCCACCCGGACTGCCGTAAATCCCGGGCATGTCCGGGGAAATCCGGACGTATGGCAATCTTATACATAGAATATTTTGATCACTAAATCCCTACTTGTACCTTACTGAAGATTTGGTGAGGCAATTATATGAATAAAATATGAATTTGATTGTTTACAAATATATATTTGAAACTCTTTTCAGGTTTCTAGGTGCTTCGGATGTTCATTAAGAAACTAGACGAGTTACAATAACTCTTTTGAAGCATTTTGGCAATAATTAAGGAAATTAGAACAAATTTGACTCTTAACTTTTCAGGAATGACAAAATTTTCTTCAGAATTTCAAGAAGTGAATTTTTATTTTATTTGTTGTTCCTTGATTTCTTTTTGTGGGTCGGGGAATGCACACAACAAACTTATGACGTTTATTTACATTTTGAATTAAATATTTATGCCACGAACTCTAATCGATTTTATTTTTGATAGCTACTAAGAACATCAATCTTTTTAATCTGTCACTTGCCAATAGGATTATATAACTGATATAATAAATAAATTTAATAAATGTGTTGTGCAGGGAGAAATATTGTAGTTACATACTTACCACTAAAAACCAAAATATGTTATAATTTCAGGTAGACACTGGAGAAGTTCTAACAAGAATATTAGTAAAACACCTTAAATCTGAATACGAACTGATCAATTCGTTTTATGCCATCAAAGAAGAAATAAGAAACGGACAGAAAATACGATTGATAATCCTAGATTCTCTTCCGCCTTTATTTTATCAGTCTTCAGATATCACAAAGAGCCGCGGCATATTGAACCTTACGGTGAACATAATGCGTTTTCTAGCTACAGAATATTACATCACTTTCGTGGTAACTAACATTTTGACCACATGGTACGATGGAAGTTTCGAGGAAGAGGGTGTTCTCAAAGAGAAAATCAGCTGCGGCAAATATTGGCTGAGTGTTCCTAATGTACGGCTGAAAATTTCTAAGGCAAAGGAAGAATTAGAAGACGTGTACACTGTAACGTTATTAAAAACAAATAAAACAAAAACAAATAAAACAAGAAAAATACAATCTGTAAAAAATAATAGTGAATAAATTGGTTGAGTGTTTTTAGTGTAAGTACAAAAAATTTCTATAGTAATCATCTCTGCACTCGTCACCTAATTTTCCGTTTTGCCTTCAACCCGCCGCTGTCGACATTCTAGTGTAATCATCTTATTGTTTGTCAATGGTATGAGATCGTTTATTATATGATTGACGACATTCTATTGAAACTGTGTAAAGAAACACGCACACGGTCTTTGTGACTACGCGTGCCGCCTCTTGTTGTTTTGGCGAATGCTACGGAGATGGCCGAAGGGGATGTATCTCTTCTTAATGTGCACGCGTGATTCTGCGTATTCGCGAGATTAAAGGATACCGCGAAAGTCGTAAATGTCCTTATTTACATTATAGCTTATACGCTCTTTTTTCTCTAAGTGAACATCTATAAAACTTCAAACGATACCGCCGTCTGTTGATCGGTTTGTTGGCATTCCTTGTTTTGTTGCTATATCAGGTTTTGAGAATTAGAACTTTTGCACACTATGGAGAGATTAAAGTGTGTTTAAACAATTGGTGTTCCCCTGCCTTTACTCTTATTGTATCGGCTTTTGGGCGAGTTTTGGCCTTATTAATCTGCGGCGCGCCTTGAGCAACTCAGTCGCCTTGCGTTGTTCCCAGCACCTGATTGGTGTCTGGAAGGGCCTTGGCCCCGTTTAGTGTGAGACACAATTTTGGCTTTCTGGAAGAACCTCTGGGAGATTTCCTCTGTGTGCGACATTTCTTCGGTTTTGACATGGTACTGGTGGACTGGAACTGGTCTTGTCTCAGCCGCGTCCTTTACGTGTAAAATAGGTTTGTTCGCGACTGTTGCTTTCTCTTTTCTTGCAGATTAATATTGTGGAACTTACACTTACATGACCGACGACTTCCAATTTGTTTTGACAATACAATTAATTAAAAAATAAAAAGAATATTTAAAATAAGCACGTAATATGATTTCACGTAGGAATTTATTTATTTTCTTAATAGAAAACTGTATAACTAACATTATATCCAATATAATGAGTAACAAAAAGCATTTCGCGAAATTACGAATCTCTATAAACTCTCAAATTAAATCTTCACCACATCTAACAATCTTATACGCACTGTTTGGAATAATTGTCGTTTGTGGGTGAAGAGGTTGTATCTAAAAAAGAAAAAAAAGATTGTAATGTATGTGCTAAAAAAATAAATATATTTTTGTTGTTCTAATTTTCTGTACTCTGAATGTTCTATTTAGTTTGCGTTATTTTAAGTTTTTTCAGAATTTTAATCCAACCATTAAAGCCTGGTTGACATCAAGATCAGGAATTTTCAACATGTGTAAAAATCAGTATTAAAAATGTTTTGCTTTTATTATTTATTACAGCCAATAGTTCTTACCTTTTTAAATTTCTTGAAATTTTTCACTCCCGGAGAAATATTTTCGGTATTTAAGCTTGTTAACGGCTTCCTTACAATCAGTGGAACAGTTTCAGTAATAACACAATTTTTAAATGAGTTTATATAATTTATCTCTGCATCGGTCATATTTGCGCTCTTATTATTCTCCAACCGTAAGGGAGAGTTTATTTTAATGCTGCTATTGGATATCCAAGGAAAACTGTTTTCCAACTTTGGGTCTACGACAACAATTTTCGATATTGGTTTCTGAACAGTGAATTTGCTTTCTTTTCGATTTGGTTTCACACTATCAGTATCATCGATTTTTTTCGACTTATTATTCGATGAAATTGGAGTGGAGACACATTTTCGTCTTGAAAGTTCAAAAAACGGATTTACGTTTGGTTTTTTTAGGGGCCGTTCAATTTGATAATCGTCGTCGCTACTACGTTTTCTTGACTGGATAACAGTTTTCTGAAATGAAAGACCAATAAGTAAATAAAATAGAAAAAAATTAGTCAATTTTATTTTTTATTATAACGCTGGAATAATGCTAGAAAATAAGAATTACTTAACAATAGTTAGATACCTTTTGCAAAGAAACTAAGTTTAGACTAGGTGAGGTGAGGTCATTTCATATAAAAAGTGAATAAAAATTTGTCTTTAAGGAATTGAGGACGAGATAATTAAGATCTTGTTAAGATACGTATAATTAAGATCTTGTTAAGATACTTCAAGCTTTTAAACGGTACTCCCCTAGTTTTTCCAAAGTAATAAATTTTACAACAAAAATAAAAGGAATTTTGTCAAGAAAAAGAAAGTCGCAAAGACCAATAATTGAAATAAAAATTGTTCTTGACTTTTTCGGGTAGAAATCCAGTCACCTGAACTTTATAATAATCAGAGAACTTACAAAATCAAATGTTCGTGTGCCAGTAACAGAATTTTCGTTTCTTGAAGGCTGCGCCCCTTCCGGATTGGAAATATCCAAAGATTTCTGTTCTTCTTTGCTATTCTCTTGCTTTTCGCTTTGTGTAAACTTTATATCATCGAAAGGACTTTTCTTAGTCTTTGATCCTTTACTTTCCTCCTCAGTTTTTGGTCGTTTGGCAGGCGTAATTTCCAATAACTCTCCTTCTCTTTTAATACCACTCACTTCTTCAATTGAAAATGGTTTGTACTCTTCAGGAGATTCGATTTCGATTTGCGTAGAAGTTACTGGACCTGCTCTTCTAACAACAAATACATCATCCTCAATAGACGGTGGAACTACCAAACAAGGTTTCTTATCTTCTTCCGAGGAGAAAAATATTTGCGACTGCGATGGCGTTTGCGCCACAAGAATGTCCTGCGTTTTCACCAGATCAAGTTTGGGATGGATTAGAGTCTTGCCCCTGTTGAACTTAGGATTGCAGTTCTGTTGACATGAACAAGTAACTATGGCAATGGCAATTTCTTGTTGTGGAATTAAACGCTTATCTATTTGCGAAAGATAACCGAGCAAATTATTATAATCATCGTTGCCTTTGATTTGCGTTTGCTCTTGTATCATTATGTATTCTGGATCTGTATTGTGGAAGTCCGCTGGTTTTAATGGTTTTTCACTCCAACTAATTGACTGTCCGCCTGTTAACGGAAAAGTAAGTTTTTAATTTTGATCTAAACAGAAAAAATAATGTAAATCGTCCAAAAATTAATAGACTAGGTGTTCCCTGTTTCGTTTAGCTGGTTAAAAAACGAAAATGCTCTGTGTACAATATTTGCAAAAAAAAATGATAAAACTATTAGATTTAATTTTTTATTAATTTATATAAAATTTTACAAAATAATTACCGAACGATAAGCACTGCATTTAAGTTGTAAATGACTTCTCCGAACCTCTCTGATGTTGTTTACTTATCTATTGATAAGTACATAACATCAGTTATTCATCAGTTAGTCACTGTATCAATTGATAAGAGAAATTTTAAAAGTGTTCGTCAATTTTCAACTTATTAATACGTCATAATTTTTTTAACGAAGATTTAAAAAAAAAACCGTTTCTTTTGGCATCAAATATGGCTGAATTTGGCATTAAAATCGGAGTGCATATCATGATGCGCACTCCTAATCTACGTACTATGACGCTCAACTTAAATGATACCAGATAAAACAGCGACATCTTACGATCGCTTTTTGACCTGACATTGCAGTAGGATAGACAAATTGAAGCGGGATTTGCTCCTAATAAGTCCCCCATGCAAACAAATTTTTTTAAATGATACCATTTGACAGTTTTGTAGCTCTTACGTTGAATGTTCTTAAGGGTCTGATTCGCACGCAGGAATATCATTTAAATTGAACGTCGTAGTTACACACCGTGGTAACGAATTTACCGTATCTAAACACTGAGTGTTTCAATTTCTGTTAGCAGTACAATCTGAAGAACTATATTTTAGTATCGGCATCACATATTCTTCCGTAAGAAAATGAGGGAAAAGGTTAACACTCTTTTAATTCAAATTGATTATCGTTGTGCGATTCTTTCCAAAAGAGGCCAATCGATTCACGCCAGTTCTTCATAATATGTCTTGACGATATAGAATATGCCACCCTTCGTTATGACGTCAAAATATTTGATTCCGATCTCTAATCATTACAATAAATTTTCCAATGGTTGATTCTTTCTCAATTATTACATATATAGTAAATAAAATCGCGTTGGAAATGTCATTCAAATAGAATAGAGCGCCCTTTGAAATACTAACGTGAAATCCTCTCTCACCTGCTAACTTTATCAATTCTTCCATTTTATTTTTTTCCTGGGCGGTCGAAAATACAAACACTTTATTTGAAAATAAAGTTCTTCTGAGCGCATTGTATTTGAAAGTTATGTTCTTGTTCAGAATACTTTCAGCACTGAGCGGCTTATAATCTTCCACACGTGGCGGTGGTAAATTATTTTCGATGCTCCCAACGAAATCCTCCCAGTATTTTAACGTGACAATTTGCTGGCCCTCTATCAGTGCACAGAGAAACTTTATCGTCAGCACAATTTCCTTCAACGTCAGGTGTGTACATTCTGTACTCCAGTTTGAACTTAAGCGTCCGTTTAGAATTGTTAAATAATCTGAGATTTTTTTCTTTTCGACAGTGTTCAAACCAGAACACACGACGTTTATTTTCAGCTCCTCTAACCTGAAACACAGAATTAAATGCAGAAAATGAGTGCAAGCTATGCAGTTTGTATGACGTACGTGTATATACTTTTTTGTATTCCAAAGCGAATAGTATCTGAATTTTTTACAACCTTGCTTTCATGCTCCTGGAGTGCTTCTAGATTGATAAATGTTTTGTATTTTGCTTTCAAATCAGTTATGGTAACACAACCATTCTAGAAAATAAGGAAATATTTCTAATTTGGACATTCTCAAAAAAAAAAAAAATCATGTGCACTGGTATCCAAGTAAATCGTTACAACCCAACACGTATCAGACTTGTGCCCAATTTCTTTACTTCTTGATAAATTTATCTGCCAGATAATATCCTCGGAAACTATTATCGATACAATGGTTTTTAAAGTGAAGAAATCGGGAATTACCCGCGATTTTTTTACCTCCTGATAAATCAGGTTATATCCTCGGAAACTATAGTATACATAATACCAATATTAATACAATAGTCTCCATAGCTGACAGACAAATTTATCAGGAAGTGAATAAATCGTGCCTTACAGGGGAAACCCTCAACTAAGTTGCAATAGCAACGATAGCATTTGTTCCTATATTGCAGATCAATAGGGGGTAACGATTTTAATGACCACCACTACTACACAGCTACTAACTAACCTTCAGTGTGATAGTAGCATGTTGTCTACTAATTGAATTATCATCTTGAATTAAAATGTCGGTTTGTTTGCGACCGATGGTATACGTTTTATTTTCAAACAGATAGAAAGCAACAGAATCTGTAAAAAAAACGCATTTTTTTAAGCAAAGCAAATTTATGCAGAGTAAGTAAAATGTCTTTGTCTCCAGTTACTCTTAATGCAACGTAACATCACCCAAAACGCTGATTAAGATCCAGTTTTTCCATCTCAGTCTAACTTTAAGCTTCGCTTTATTCTCATGGTCACAATTGTAAGGAATTGTTTCCATAGGAATAAAACAGAAAGTACAAAGTTTTTTTAATCTCGAACCGGACAGAAATATGAAGGGAAAACACTCAACGTTTCGCTGTAGATTTATAGCTTCGTTAGGAGTGAAACGTTGAGTGTTTTCCCTTCATATTTCTGTCCGGTTCGAGATTAAAAAAACTTTGTACTTACAATTTTCATCGGATAAGAACAAACTTCAATTATGAATAAAACAGAGTTGAAAGATAAACCCCAATTGAAAAACTGGCCCTAAGACGACGTTTCCATTATGGGCGTAGCCGAGGTGGGGCTAATGCGTCATTTCCCCATTCCTAGGTGCGATTGGAAACTATTTCAATTTTCTCTATAAATAGTTTACCAAATATAAAAAAGTACTGTTGCCGCCGAAATAACTTCTTCTTAATCACAAGAGAAGTACTTGTCCACTTCTCTTGTGATTAAGAAGAAGTCACCTACTGAAGATGGCAGCATAGCTGCCGAAATACGTATTCATTATTAAAAAAAAAAACTTTTTGTGGTTAGGAGATTTAACCCAATTTTATTGTACTGCAAACCACAGTCTCCAATACATTTGAATAAACCATAAATTGTAAGAGATGAGTCTGCTGGTTGTAATACTACCTTCCTCTTAGATTAAGAAAGACTTTTGGTAAATGCTGAAATTGAACTACGTCCTCAGGTTAAAGCTAACCATTGCGTTAGTTGCTGGTGTTTCTCATAAAAATTTAATCTACTGCTGTAATCTGTAATGCGTGAAGGCCATTTGCACAGGCTGATGAAGGTTGTGTTCAGGTAAAGGTGACCTGGGCTCACTTCTGAAAGGTGGTAGATGGTAACATTAGCCTTGACTCCTTTAATAAAGACTTATAAAGAATGTAATGCAAGTATAACAAGTGTTGGGATTATCAGAAACATTATTAAGTACATCACTGAATAGATGGGGCTGCTGGTAACCGGCTTGACATTGACACCTGTTACAGTTGTTATATTGTCTTGCTTTAATGACCCGGGCTAGCACTTCTGAAAGGTGGTAGATGGTAACACTACCCTTGACTCCTTTGATAAAGACTTATAAAGAATGTAATGCAAGTATAATAAGTGTTGGGATTATCAGATACATTATTAAGTACATCACTAAATAGATGGGGCTGCTGGTAATCGCCTTGACATTGCAACTTGTTATATACATTCTTGTTTCAATCTTTATAAGTTCCAGCAAACAAAATTATTAACACCTAATTGAAAAATTCAATTGGATGCAAGTCGAACACTTTTATACTTTAACAGCAACATCTAAAGCGCTGTTTACTTATTTTATACGTCTCTTAATAAGCTGTAACTTAAAAATGGGACCCAACTTTAAGCTTTGCTTTATTTGCATAGTGACAGTTACAAGGACAATTACTTCTAATGGAAATAAGACAAGTTTAAAAATTAACTCTAACTGAAAAACTGGCCCCGAGGCCTCGTTTTTCAATCACAGCTTAACTTTAAGCCTGACATTCATCCCATGGTGATAACTGTAAAGGCAATTATTTCTGTAGGTATAAAGCAAAGCTAAAGTCAAACTCCAACTGAAAAGCTGGCCCTAAAATCAGATAAATAAACAATGTAAACAGATAAGATAATTTAGATACAAGTTTATTCTACACACAAGATAATAGATAAAAGAAATTGATACATAGACGAAAACAATTCTGATAAATTAATCTAGATTATCAGTGAAACAGAATTTCTTTTTTTTTTTGTAAGAACAATCCACCCGTAAAATGGGGCATCAAGTTGCAAGTGCACTGGTCTTCGTGCTACCAGTCAACTCAACAACTGCTTCTGATTCATTTAATTAATATTTATCAACAAACGCCTAACAATAATTAAGCTAATTTTATGGACTATTTACCTTCGTTATGCCGCAGAAAAAACATTGTTCCAATACAAATGATTTATTTACATCACCCCGTGGTTAGAAAATCAATTCTACAACATACTACCAACTACCACTTACCAATTCACTAAACAGTCGGCAGAAGGCAGAAACCCAGCAGAAACCTTGGGCAGAAAGTATCAAGTCCGTAAAAAAGAGGGCGACTCTCTTGTTTCGCAAAAAAAATTCGTATTGGTTTCGATCGTCTTTTGTTCAAGAGTCGATCTTCTTTCGTTTCAATTCTTTCTCCTCCGTCAAACTTTTGCGTCGGCTTCGATCGTCGTTTGTTTAACAAAGCTTGAAGATCAAAACCCGACGCATCCGATTTTCTTAATCTTCAAAAAGACTTTCGTATCGATTTCGATCATCTTTTGTTTAGAATTCTACCGTTTCAAAAGTCGATATTCTGATGTTACAATTCTTCTCGCGCGTCAAACTCTCGCGTCGGTTTCGATCGTTTATTGTTTAAAGCTCGATTTAAATCCACAGACATTTTCGTGTCGGAATTCGATCTTCCTTTGTTTAGAATTCGATCGTATTTTGGTTTGAATGCCGACAAAATTTTTGAGAGTAAGAATATTTTCTATGGAAAATTAAAATTTTCTTTTAATTTAAAACTCGATCGTCTTTTGTATAAAAATTAATACAGATTTCGATGACTATAATTTATAATTTTTTTTTGTTCCTTTAATTTCCGCAGTGCTTTCGATCGTCTTTTGTTTAAATAATGACGTCAAAATTTTGAATTTTTTTTCTGGCGTTCACAAAATATTTTCTTTTTTTTTGCTTCTGAAATTCCCGCTCTGTTTTCGATCGTCTTTTGCTTAAATATCGATTTTGATTAAAAAAAGAAACTTTTCTGAAAATTACAATTTTCAATTCATTTAAATTCGATCGCTTTTTGTTTAAAATTCAATCAGACTTCGACGTTCTAGTTTTTCTTTCGTTTCTCGAAATTCCGCACTCCTTTCGTTCGTCTTTTGTTTAAATATCAAAACGTTGAATTTTTCTTAAATTTCGATGGGAGTTTGAACGTTTGACAAAGAAGGCATCAAATGTTTTTGATGCAATTGCCAAACACCTACTGTTGGAATAATTTTTTTTCTTTTTTTGATTTCTTTGTAAAGTAAAAGGGGAAATAAGTTTCCGAAATTCTCTTTCTGATTCGTTGTCAGTTTTCAGACCTTGTTACTTAAAAATTATTTCCGGTACTTACTCTTTGGCCGCGTTAGGTGTACGGTCAAATTGCATAAAATCGTCAAGTCAGCGGTCCGACTAAACCCTCTGACCAATCACCAATTGAGAAAAGTGATCACGTGATTTGGTCTGACCACCTCGACTGTTCACTTACCGCAGCCTTTGCAAACCGAATTAACTTTTAGATATAAGACAGGAAATGAAATATATAGGAATTGAAAAACTATACAAATGAAACAACTTAAGTGTTAAACTTGAAATTTGGGCGATTTGAGCGATAATTGAGATTACATTTGGCGCCCTCGAGTCTTCCAAAGTTGGCGACCCTGATTGCACACAAGCACCTGGCAACACTGCAAAGGCCATGTTTTCTGACTTCTCCAGAGTAGAGGTTATGGTATTAAATATCAAATTGCGATACAAATAGAATTTCAGTTGTACTAAACACATTTTCGGTTATGTATAAATTACGCCCACTTAAAACTTCGAAAGACCTTCATAATTCAATAACCTTATGTCGAAATTTGTGTTGTAACAAAAATTATGATGTGATTGTCGTTGGTGGAGGGCATGCGGGTACAGAAGCATGTACGGCTGCTGCGAGAATGGGAGCAAAAACTTTATTAATCACTCACAAAAAGTCCACAGTAGGTACGTTAACCGCATCATTTCATATTCAAATGCCGCTTTATGTAAAGCTAGGGAAAATTGGGACAATTGTCTCGCTGTTCTGTTATCCAAATAGTAATACAGGGTGTAAATGAAGTGTGGTAGAAAATGTGCACTTTACTGGCCTTTAGTCTATAAACATGCTAAAGTCGAAAGAAAATTAGTGTCGTTTCGGTTGTTGAACTCAGCACCCTCTACTAGAAAATGTTATGTATTTAATTAATTATTAGTTTTTAATTAGTGTAACACTAAAAATTCAGATGCAATGCCAAAGAATGAGCAATTTGTATCAAACAGACATGTAACATTTGCTACATTGTAATCCAGCATTAGTAGAAGCGGGCAAAGTGGTTCTTTTTTGGAAGCTGCTCCAGTTTTGCTCTTAGAACCAAGTTGTTTTGTAGCAGTTTTGAAATCGGAATAGCTACAAAAGAGAAAAAAAAATTCCGGTGTTGGTCTCACAACAAGTACAGTACTTTGAGGATCTCTTATTCCGAAAAGAGAAGACTTTTGCCCAACTCTAATGTGTGGTCAATGGGCCGCCAAAGGTCCCTGGCTTTCTCTGTATCCTGTGACGTGGTTTGGTGAGCGAGAATTAATTTATTCCCTAATTACTTTTCAAGAACTAATAATTACTTTTTATGATTTCATTATACAGAATTGAGTATCTTTTTTTCATAAAATTGTTTTGAATTTGTTAAGTATTTAATATTTTGACTTATCATTTTGAATTCGTTTCTGTTTGTCTAAATTATTTTTAGTTTCTTTTAAATTCTACATTGTTTTTCGCTTTCGATTTCTTAAACTTAATGGATAATTTGTGAATCATTGTTTTTAACATGGTTTGAATTTCATCCCAAAAATAATTTCAACCCTTTTTTAAATTCGTAATAGCTCTTCTTGAATACATAATTTTAGAAAAGTATTACCAATCTTTGTTTTCAACTAAATTCTCAAAAAGATGGCGTAATTTCAATCATCCCCAAAAAAATTATGTAGGAGGATAGGCAAGGGCCTATTAAAAAAAGTCAAACTAGAAACATACAAACAAGGAAATAATTGCGGTCGTTGACGATTGAGTAAGATTTGGGAAAAGGGTGGAAATGGGTGTTTATTTTATGCAGGTAATTTTTTTTAAGTAAAACCAGATGTTTTGAGCGTAAAAATTGAATTTCTAATCTCACTCTTGTCGAGATTTCCAGGGCTAACGGTTAAATTACACGAGCTCTTGTAAAGTGCTTTCTTTTTTTTATCATTTAACCCTCATCCCTTATACTACGTTAATTTGTTGTTATAATTGCAATTCGTTAAAATCTCTTTTTTTCCCAGTAATCCTCTCACTTGGAGAACCAGGAGAAGTCAGAAAATTTGAGATAAGTGTCACAATGTCAGGAAAAGTCAGGATTTTTTTTAAATACCTATAAAAACATATGAGAATTGCATAATTTAAGTGAAATGTAAAACAGTTTATCACATTGTTAACAAAAAAAGTTGTGGGGCAAATATGGGGATCTTCAATGTAGGCAATCACGCAACCGGCTATGTTCGTTGGGTTGTCTACACTAACGGTTTCACAAAAAAATTGTTAATCAGCGATTCATTTAATTGTCTGATTAAGGAACGTCGTTGGACGAAATTATCAGTAGATTTGAAACAACCAATTATATAGTTTCAGCCAACCAATCACAGACTTTAATCACGATGTTAACTTAATCAGTGATTAAATGATTTTTGTGAAGCTGGGTGTTAAACTTCTTGTTTTTTTGAAAAATCTAATTTATCACTTGCATGAAGAGGCATTAATTAATTGCTTATAATTTTTAAAAGGTAATTCAACAATTTTTTCCGCAATACATATTATAAATAAAAAAATTAATAATTTACTAATTTTTGTATCTGTATCTATCATTTCTGTTCTGAAATTTGGAAAAAACGTTTAAACTCTGAAAAGTGCTTCTCGATTAATTCTCGTTATTTTCCATGTAAATATGTTGTTCTTGTTGTTACTATACAGTGTGTCCACGGATAGGTGATGCAAGAGGAAGAACTTTTTTATTATTGATTTCTCAGAAAATTTCATTTTTTTATAACATTTTTGGCCGTATTTGAAAGTCTTAATTCTCATCTTACTTTTCCTGCATGTAGTCATATAACATTTACATTCACAAATACCCGCATTTTTGGACTGGAAATTTCTGATACTTGTTTAATCGGATCAAGTAGACACAAAAATTTCCATTTCATGTTAAACTTTCGAATCTTCTCAATAGCATTTCGCAAAGAAACATCCCCACATCATAACACTGAACTGGGTACACTTTTTGTGGAAGGGTTAACATGTTTTTATCATTGATAATGCAAAGCGAGATTAAGTTTAACATGAAATGAAAGTGACAAATAAGTCTGACCTGTTTTTGTGTCTACTTGATTTAATTGAGAAAGTATCAGAAAGTTTTTCAAAAGTCCAAAAATTTGTGAATGTAAGTGTTAAATAACTACATGCAGGAAAAGTAAGATGAGAATTAAGATTTTCAAATACGGCAAAAATTATTATAAAGAATAAAATCAACATTAAAAAAAAGTTTTCCCTCTTGTATCACGTATCCGTGGACACACTGTATATTAATTAAATACGATTAATGAATTTTAGGTGAAATGTCATGTAACCCTTCGTTTGGCGGAATCGGAAAAGGTCATTTGATGCGTGAAGTAGACGCTCTCGATGGAGTATGTGGAAAAATATGTGATATATCCGGAATTCATTACAAAGTCTGTATTTTCTGTAATTCATTTGATTTGAATACAATTTACACTTTTAATTAATGTAGGTATTAAACAAAAGAAAAGGGCCTGCGGTGTGGGGTTTACGGGCACAAATTGATAGAAATCTGTACAAGCGTCACATACAAAATGAGGTCTTTGAAAACACCCCAAATTTAGAGGTACTAGAAACGTCCGTCGAAGATCTGACCGTGGACAATCCTACCGTTAATTTGTTAAACGAATCGGTCGTTGATTGTACTGGAATAATTTTGAGTAATATTTAGAGATGTATTAAAATTATTATATTTGTATAAAACTTTTAGGAGATGGAACTAAAATTAATTCTGAGGCTGTGGTTTTAACAACTGGTACATTTCTTAAAGGTCAGATTAATATTGGGTTAAACGTGTATCCAGCTGGTCGAATGGGCGATGAGCCTGCTATTGGTAAGTCATGTTTATGTACTTCTTCAGACACTTTCAACATAAATAATTACTCTCACTGCATCGGCTAACAGATTTTAAAGTCGTCTGTATAATCTTTAAAAAAAAACTGTCAACCAATACCGTGAAACGCCTATAAGTGAGAAATTTTAAAGGTGTTTGAAATAAATAATCATTCTCAGCATAACTCCTATCCAGTTGTGAGACATTCTGCCACTAAGACTTAGCCCACAGACAAGACTTATGCCCGATTTCTTCACCACCTGATAAATCTATCTGCCAGGTATTATCCTTGGAAACCATTGTATCGATAATGGTTTCCGAGGATATTACCTGGCCGATAAATTTGTCAGGAGATGAAGAAATCGGGCCTTAGTGGCAGTATGTATGTACACACCTTAACCATGCCCTCAATTATGCGGACTATAAAAGTTTGGTCTTTAGTTATACTTATAAGGGTAAATCTGTGACCTCAAATGAAAACTTTTCTAAGGTTTTACGGATTTTTTTTCACGAGGCATTAATGTTTAACTTTGTTTAATTTAAAGGTTTGGCGAATACTTTATCCAGATTGGGTTTAAGAATGGGCCGACTAAAAACCGGCACCCCTCCGAGATTAAAAGGTAACACGATAAATTATAGCGTTTGCCAGAAACAATACGCCGATGAGTTACCCATGCCCTTTTCGTTTATGAACGAAACGGTTTGGATCAAGGTAAGTACAGTAAAATTCTCACTATTTCCGAAATTAGATGTATTTGTGATGCATCAGAAGCAATACTATGTTGTTATGGTACGTTAAATTTAGCAGAAAAGATCTAGGTAGTAAAAATAAGATATTGTACGCACAAGTTGAAAGAAACATCTTTTACAGAAAAAAATACAAAATAGAGGAAAACAAGATAACAAAATGATCACCTGCATTCTTTTCTTAACAAAGAATGAAACAGAAATAGAAATCCAAGTGCCTGATCAAGACATCTTATTCTCAAAGCACACGAATCAAAGGCAGAAAGTGCCAACACATCCCTTTTAACCATAGGGTGTATTAACATGTTTGAAAAAAATCATTTTCTAAATTAGCTTTTACACAAAATTCAACTCGCGTATTTTATTGTTTAATTGCAGTTCGCAGGTGCGTTTATTGACACGGGTTCGTCGCACCGACGCGACGCGGCTCAAACTACTAAAGGCCAAGGAACGTCCGCGGACGAACGCCGCGTGATAAGCAAATTTCTAAAGAGGAGAATCCGAAGTTATTAAATCGTACTTGCGCTGCACCAACGAATTTCATTTTTATTAGAAAGTAATTAACGCGCTCGTTCTTCACTGTGTTTTCGCGAGACGCTTACTTTTGCACTTCGTGGCATCCTGACAGGAGTGGCATAAAAAGGGAAGTTGGGAAACGCAAGTCGGGCAGTCATTCATTAATCGGAGTCAGTCATTAATCGAGTCAGTCATTTTCATTTAAACGACACGTAAGGTAGTTGAGTTAGTTGAGAAAAACTATTAAAGATTTTATTGAAAGCGAGTATCTGTATTAAAAAAAAAAATCGAAGCCAATTTCATTATGAATAAAATTCAGTTAGAAGTCAAGTTGTTTGAACACTCTGAAGTTTATGTTTAATTCTGAGATCAGAGAAATATATTTCCCGGTGTTATTAGCACGATCTAAAGAGTGAGATAAAATTTTTGATCTAGTTATAAAGTGTTACAGGTAATAAATGGTAATAATGATGACGATATTGACATTTTTTTTTTAATGACAACCTCCAAATATGAGTTGATATTGCAGTGTAGTCCCCGTGACTGTTAGAACGATGCTATAAAAATATTGACCCCTTTCATAAGAAAATTTTTGAGAAAATAAATAACGAACACTGAAAAGCCGAGTTAATTTAAGCGTTCCCAAACGCATTTTAATTAAAAAATAAATAAATTCGGCATGAAGAAAAATAATTGTAAAGGAATAAAGTTATCTCAAAGTAAATGTTCGAAATGTTCTTCATCATCATACATTTTATTGTAGCCTGAAGAACAAGAAGTTTGTTACTTAACTCATACAACGTTGGCCCTCGAACCAATCGTGAAAAATAATATTCATTTGAATAGACACGTGCAAGAAGAGATCAACGGCCCGCGATACTGTCCGAGTATAGAATCCAAAGTACTTAAATTTAGCGGGCGAGAACATCAGATTTGGCTGGAACCGGAAGGTTTATCGACTGATGTCGTGTATCCCAATGGAATTTCTTGCACATTGCCAGAAGAACTGCAAGTCATGTTAGTACATACTATTCCTGGCCTAGAAAATGCCGAATTCATCAGATTTGGTAAGCGTATTTATGAAGAATAGGTAAAACAGCGGCATCTTACGATCACTTTTTGACCTGAAACAGCTGCTCGGAGGTTTCACTGCAATCGAAAACGATTTGCAATAAAATTTTGTAATTATAAAGGTTGTTTCAAGTCGGCTAATCTGCGGTGGGATGCTCCAGCATCCTCCTCTGTCTTTCGCCTGACGAATCGGTCAGACTGCGGTGGAGTTCTCGAGCTACTCGTCTGTTGAGGCCCCCAATTAAGACAGAAACCCATTGCAATCCGTCCGACTTGACTATTTTCGCAAAGTTGATTTGTTTAAGGTTATGGCGTTGAATACGATTATGTGGATCCGAGAGAACTGCAAAGAACTCTAGAATTGAAGAGAATTAATAATTTATTTTTGGCGGGACAAATAAATGGAACCACAGGTTATGAGGAAGCAGCTGCTCAAGGCATTTTTGCCGGCATAAATGCAGCCGCAAAGGTACTTATTTATTGAAACCTTTTTATACCTGCCTTTCTTTTCTTATTTATATATATTTATATATACAGGGTGTCATCAAATAAGTTTCACATATTAAAACTGTAAGTTCTTCATGACTTAAGAAAACGAATTCTCCATATCTTAATTTTTTTGGTGAAAAATGTAAGAAATTAAAGCCCCACAAGAGCCCGGAGTTTTTTTTGTTTGAGAACCTCCGACCGATCGTGTGTGGATTTTTCTAAGCAAAACATTACATTATAAACAAAACATAAAGCAATAAAGCGTCATCGAAATGAAGGGCACTGGGTCAATAAAATCTTCACTCAGCAATTCCATACCAAAAGAAAATAAACATCCATCACGTTTGTGGCATTACTTACTGGATTAATTAAGTTAATTTTCTGCTGACAAAAGTGTAACAATAAGTAAAAGTTAGGAAATAAAAACATTTAAGGTAACATTCTAAAAATTATCGTAAACAACGCACGTCGGTATTCATCGTCCCTTCATTTATGGTTTCATTATTTTGTTTTGCTTACACTGTATAAATAAATGACATCGAAGAGTATCTGACAAAGAACCTACCTTTTACTTAAATTATTGTCGAATGCTTGTTCATTTTACGTATTTATTTATTTAGTCTTGTCGTTATTGAAGACTCTTTAGTTATTCAATAAATAATAAAGTTTATGTTTATGTTATTCATACTAAGATCTAATTATTGTCCATTATCTAATAAAACAAATTTAATTCTATAACCAGTGAGAGTAGATTGGGTCTTCTTTAATCAAATTGCACACGTGGGCAACCACCGAGACACTATGAATTTGATATTGTTTACGTGAAACATCACAACTTTTAAAAATGCGATCAAGCACTTGACCTTGACTTTTGCTGGAGTTTCATTTTATGATGTCTTTACGCACGATCGAAGTTCTCAAACAAATGTACCAACGCTCCTTTAGTAGGTCATTTTTTAATTTTTGAGTTAGCCCTTTGATAATTGCGGCATTAATTCTCATACATGACGAGAAACTTGCAGTATTAATATGTGAAACTAATTTGATTACACCCTGTATATATATATATATATATATATATGTATATAAAACCATCAGCCATTTATCCTCGTTAAACAATCTCTTTCAGTTTAAATATAAATATATATATATATATATATATATATATTCTTATTTTCTTTCTTTTTTGATTTTTTGTCTTGTATTAAATGTTTTAAAGTTTTGCTGTAAGTAAAAGTTCATGTAATAGAATTTATCAGATTTAAATTACTATTGAAAAAATATTTTAGTTTAATGCGGTGACTGTATATTGATACTCCTTGATATTCGTTATTTTTATAATTAAAAGACTGCCTGTCCCTTATTCAAGAAAAATCTGACAATTCTGTGTTAGGTTATATTTGTTTACGATTTGTTGACGTGCAACCGTTCTTACCTCAGAGCAGCGTTTTGTACAATTTTTTAACAACACACAAATCAACTAATTACGTAAAATGAGCACACCGGAAATAATTTTATTGAAGCTTTTCTTGATCATAAGTTTTAGTTAGAAGCAAACAGTTCTCTGTTTATTTAGCATTTTCTGTATATTTAGCATTTTCTGTTTATTCAGCATTTATACAGTGAGACTCCGTATCAAATTTCGCGCCAGCTTTGGAACCGCCTATTTTCCCAATCTATTACTACATTTCTGAAGCTAAGTTCACATGCATTGCGGATACGCAAAATATCTACTGCGGTTTGTTTTTGATTGGTTGGTTTTTTTGAAGGAACCAATCAGAAACTGATCCGCAATAAATATTTTGCGTATCCGGACGCATCTGAACCGAGCTGAAGAGCGTTTTTCAATTTTGACAGAAATCTTCACTGGTGTGGAGCACGTTGCTGATTATTTTGTTCCGAGTGTTTAGATATGTGTGTATTTAGGTTATTGTAACGGCAGACACTAGTATTAATAAGCGGCCAATGTTCATTTTTTTATTTTCCAGAGGCAAATCAATCATTTATAGAAACACTGGGTAATAAAAAAGGCCACCCTATGCAAAAAATAAGGCCGCTGTGGTCAAAACAAAGGTCGATTTTGTTATGCAAAGTTGTGATCGAATCGACGTTTGTTTTGATCACAGGGGTCTTACTTTTGCGGCCGGAGTTTTAAATGATTCGTGTTGTCAGTGACTCATTTGGAGACTAAACAAATCAGTCACCATATTGATGAACACGGGGGTTAAAATTTATGCTTGTTTAGAGAGATGTTTTGCACTTTTCGGATTTTGTATTGAGCAACTGTCATCATATGAACAACATAATTTAATTAACATACTTCGTATTGTCTCCTTTGTTATTAAAATGACAAAAATTTAGATCTTGACACTAGCGACATCGCACGACCAATTCCAATCCTATCTTGACTGCAAACAAATGAAGAAAACCAATTAATTTTTTTTGTTTAGTCTCCAATCATCATAGAATGCCTTATTGTCAAGGTTTGAATGGTTTAATATGTACTATCAAACTCAATAAAAACGATACTCTCGCATGCCAACCGCACCCTTATGAACATACAGCGGCAAGCATTTAAAACAGCCTCTCTCAATGGCTTTAAGGGCTACGGCATTATCAAATAGTATCATTTTAATTGAGCATGATAGTACATAATATTATTTATACAGCATGTGTTTCTTGCCTTTACAATAGACTAGGAAAGTGAACGTCACAGAAGGCGGAGCCGAGTCGTTTAGTATCTTTCTCTAATAAGTCGGACATACGTCGTAAATTATTCCTGCTATACCGCCGGGGTTAACATAAACATAACCTAACATTTAAAAAATGTTAAGACAACGAGGATCGATGAGAACTCACACTTCTATAAGCTAGTATGTTGTATTTTTCCTTGAAAAATACTTGACAAATTCATTACATGCTTTCTCACAAACATTTTCACCCAACTATTTTCATTTTATTCTCTTATAGGTTAAGTTTGTTAACGTTGTTGACATGCGACTGTACTTAGCTCAGACATACACTTTGTGCAAGTTTTTAATAACAAATAAATTAACTATTTACGTAAAATAAAATTTTATTAAAGCTTTTTACCGTAAGTTTCAGTAATAAGCGAAAATTTTCACAAGAACTCTGTGTAGAGTGAGTATTTTCAGTTTATTTAACCTAACCCATGCTTTTTTGCAGTCCAATAGAGTCCGTTTCAAATTTCGCGCCAGTTTTAGGACCGCCCACTTTCCTGATCTATTATTATGTCGACTGCTACGGTACAGTAAAGCTTCGTTCTCAGCTAGGCGATACGCGTTGGCGTCAGCTGCGATCCAAGTAGTGATTGGTTAATTCAATTGCCTACTATTTGAGTTAGCCAATCACTGTTTGTATCGTAGCTAACGCCAACGCGTTTAGCCTGGCTGAGAACGCTCCCTAATTGGTTTCTATGGTCGCGGTACGTGAGCGGTCAAATTGGTCAGAGTAAACCACGTGATCACTGTTCTCAATCGCTGATTGGTCAGGTAGTGCGATCCGAACCTTGACTTGACGATTTCCTGCAGTTTGACCATTGACCTAACTCGACCTATACATTTGCGTCTTATTTTGCAGGCTTTGAAGAAGGAGCCCTTAACAATTGACAGAAGTGATGGTTATATAGGCGTATTAATTGATGATTTGACGAGGCAAGGTACTCAAGAACCTTACAGAATGTACACGTGCAGAGCTGAATTCAGATTAATGCTGAGACCTGATAACGCTGATTTACGATTGACTGCGAAAGGTCACCGCATGGGTTGTGTTTCTGACGTCCGCAACAACAGGACAAAGGTGATAGAAAATAAACTGAAGGACGGATTGGATTTGTTAAAGAGCATAAGCAAAACATCAGCTGAATGGTCAAACTTATTGAAATTCAAATCGTCGCAAAGTAATATGCAAAAAACGTAAGTTAATTGTGACAGAATTTTTTTTTTCGCGTAACGAGTTTTAACCCAGTGACTTTAGTCGGCGTACGCATACGGTACCAGTGTTGCCAGACGATCAAAATTTAAGTCACCAGATTGGCTGACAAAAGTCACCAGTTACCAACTGAAAATCACCAGTTTATTTTTTTGTTCTAATTTGTCGTTCATTAAAATTTTTGACGTTATTATATTGACGCTTCAAAATAGTTTTATTAATTGGCTCTGGGCGAATGTACGATCGAAAGCAGAAATCGATAGTAGACAATTACAGTTTCCTGTAATTTTTCGTTCTCAAAATGGTATTATTTAAATGCGATTGATTTCACAGATTTTACAAAAGTTGTGAACTTGTCATATCTTAAAAAAAAATTACAGGAAACTATAGTTCAAAGAAATTACAGGAAACTGTAATTGCCTAGTAGGAGTAATTTTTTTGCTTTCGATTGTGAAATGTCGTCTGTCATTTAAATTTTCTAATTCTAACGGCCATTTTCATAATCAGGCTTTAAGGCAGCTTTAATTTAAAGTCACTTTAAGAATAGGGACAAAAATTGTATTTTTTTTTTGGATTAAAGTAACTTTAAATTTAAATTCCCATTATCAAATCGGCCCTAACACAACTAAAAATAAATGAATTTGTACAAAAGAGTTTGCAGTATGCGAAGAAAAAGCGCCTTCTTGCAAATATTTTTAAATTGGCGGGAAAAACACTGACGATTGACAGTGTTGACAGTTGCTCGATATTAAATATCGCAAAAAGACACGTCTCAACTTTTATCACTGAAACTTAAAATCATTTTAATGTGATAAATTTCTTCTTATTTTTATTTTAAGAAAATGCACCAGATAATCCCGAGTTTTTAAAAATAATCACCAGGTAATTAACGAATAACAAAAATCCCCAGATCTGGTGATAAATCACCACCTCTGGCAACACTGTACGGTATACTGTGTGTGTCAAAGTGGAGCAAACTCGGAGCACCTTTATTTATAATCTGATTAAAAATAAATAAATAAATTCATTTGATAAAATTACAACAAATGGCTTAAATTATATTACAATAAACTGCACTACCGAAAACAAAACACTACTAACGTCAAAATTTTCTGATTGCAACAAAATGAATTAGATTGTTGATCATGGTTCATAATTAGGTGGAAATTTATGATTGAAGCACATTCTAATTCGTTAAATTCCAGTTAGAATAAAATCTATTTAACAAATATTAGGATGTGCTTCAATCATACCATCTAAAATGAATTAGGTTGGCGGGCATGCGTAGGTTGGCTGTGATCGTAATTGAAGCGCGAAATTCAAAGTTTTCGACGGTTTTCAATTGGAATGGAATTATACGATTTTTTTTTAATTAATTGATTCATTGATATACAGCTACGACAAATAGTAAACATCTTTTTTCAATGTAAATCTTCATAGGGCATTTGATGTACTTCAAGGCAGTAACGAAAAAATAACAGTTTCTTTGCTTTCCCAAGTGGTACCAGAACTGAAGAGATTAACCGAAGATAAAGTCGTCGAAGACAGATTGAAAATCGAAGCGTTGTATGAACACGCCATCTCAAATCAAGCAGAAGAAGTAGCGGAAATGAAACGCAACGAATCTTACCTAATTCCGAAAGATTTGGATTATAATTCGAACACCTTAAATTTGAGTTTTGAAGAGCGGGAGAAACTCGTGGCGGTTCAGCCACAGACAGTAAGTGGTTTCATAATTGATTTAATTTAGAAAGTTGGTTGTATTCTTGTATACAGGGTGTTCATGGGAAGCCGCTACAATAGCTAACTTTCTTATTTGTATTTTTATGAAGTAACTTAAATTAGAAAAGTTTTAGGACCCTTCCTCTTCGGTTTTATAGTACTTTCAAACAAACAAATGACTGTCAGATTTTCGAGATTTTCAGTTGTTTTCAACTTTTTTAAATGGAACATTTTATATTTTTTATTAGCGTATCGTGTTCAGGATGTCAAATTAGGTATTTCTCTAAAATATTCCCCTCGTAAGTCTACTATTTTATAAATTATTTGGTAAATAATGGTATTAGACATTTTAACATGTCGCGCTTTCAATATTTGGACCCAAGGGTTTTGAGTTTGAACTAAATTTAAACAAATTTTGAATCATGACAGTTCACAAAGGTCTGACAGCTTGAACACACTTCCTTTATTCTCTTGTTTCAACGCGCACCATATTGTATTCGTGAATAAAAAGACTATCGTAACGATACACTTCTTCCCGCGAATATCAAGACTGAATTATTTATGAAATATTCTGTTTTGAGAGATATTATTTCACAGACATACTTAATTTGACATCCTGAATGCGATGTCATGACAAAAAAACGTAATGTTCCATTTAGAAAAGTTGAAAACAATTGAAAATATCGAAAACCTGATTGTCATTTGTTTTTCCGAAAGCACCATAAAAACGAGGAGCAGAAGTCCTAAAACTTTTCTAATTTAAATTACTTCGTAAAAATACAAATAAGAGAGTTAGCTATTGTAGCGGATTCTCATGAACACTCTGTATAAACAGTACAGATATTTAAAAGGATTAAAAAGAAAAGTTTACCCAAGATATTAATTAGTGACTAGTAGTGAAAATTTTGACGAATTTTATTCAGGATTAAAACGATTTAATTTTATTAGAAGTTCAAGGATTAATTCTATGTAGAAACAATCGATTATAAAAAAATATATAGGTCTTGCTGATCAAATGAACATGAACAAACTTTTGCTTTTGCATTTAATTTTCTTGCTGTACTCAAACGTGACATTCTAAATTCTTCTTAACTTATTACCACCTTACGAATTAAAGCACTCGTCTCCCAGACACACTCTATAAAGGCAAATAAAATGTTTAACTTTGTCTTTTGTAAACTAACAAATTAATTTTTACAGATCGCTGCCGCCAGCAGAATATCAGGTGTTACACCAAGTTCTTTATTTAGGTTACTGCGTTACATTAAGCAAAAAGAAATCGCTGCTACTCTATAAACATGTTGAATAAATTCTCAAAATATTATTTTCTTTCTTTTGTCCCTTTGATTATAGATTACTTTGCAATTTAGTCCAATCAATTCCGTTTATAATTCGCGACGTTTATATGAATAAATATTTTAACAAATCCGATTAAAAGTGAGATTAAACTTACAAGAAGAAAAAAAGTTTGTCTTTTCCTTATGTTTTGCATTGGATAACTGGTTAATTTTATACTTGTTTTCTGTGAGTGAGTTTAGAAACTTGTTACTTGATTGCAGGCTATATTTATATCATACAGATATGTATGATATAGATAGATGCAAAGTAATAAAGCAGTTATCCAATGAGAGCCGTTGTTGAAGGTTGTGGCCAAAATTGACAAATAATGGCCTTCTAAGGATAATCACGGGTGTCAATGGGGATGGTTTTATAAAAACTAAAATAACACTCAAAACGATGTTAAATTTGAAATTAATTTTGTTACACAGACATTTTTAGTAGCTTACCTTTTTTTTTTTTAATCAACTTAATCCTAGTTCATGATAAAATACACATCGAATTTTGATTGCAACGTTTATTTGCACACTTATACAATAGTAGTACATAAAACATACATTTGTTTATACATTAACTTAAAATGAAAATCAATTTAATACTGGTAAGAATAATACGATAAAGATTTTACAATAACAACACGGGACACTGCAGAGAATTTTAATCACATTGTCCTCCTGTTCATAAAATACTTTACATCACGTTAGTAGCTACTCTTGTAACGTTGGAAAGTATTTGGCAAATCTAGGGAAATGTATAGAGTACCTTACAAAGAAAAATAAAAAAAGATGGATGTGTTATTATAATGTCATTATTCGTCAATGAAATAAAAACGTATAAATGCATAAGAGATTACAAACAGTAAAATTAAATAAATTATATTACTAAGTAACTGTAATTTTTTTTTATGTGTGTTATTGTTAAAACACAATACACTATTTATTAGTTTTTGTCACTAATTTAAGAAAATTAAAGAGCAATATTTTTTTCCATAAAGAAGGTTATTAATAGTAAAGGCAACAGTAAATAGCAAAATAGTAAACTTGGCTTTTACTAATTCTAGTAATAATTATTAAAGTTTATTTTAAATAGTAATAATTAGTAATTAAATAGATGGGTCCTTACCTATTAAAATTTTGCCAGTGATAGTTTCATAGTTCTCTCACTTGTGAATTACTGGATACTTTTTAATTTTGCATTTGCAAGAGCTTCAAAAAGTCTAAGTACCAAAAACCAATAATTTAATTATTTTCCAAACAAAACAGAAGCAGCAAAAATTAAAAAGGAAATTATATTCACGAATTTAACATAAGGTTCAAAAAATTTTAAACACCAACTGAAATCAACCACGAATTAGCTTAGCTATAATCTTAGAGAAAAAAAAGACGAATTCTGATATTTGGTTTTGCACGTTTGACACTTAGACCCTTTAATGGTTGTCCTCAAATTATTTTCGTGCAGTTTTTTTTTTCAGAAATAGACAAAAAAAATTGAAACGTTGTTATTAAAATAAAATACAAAATTAGTTTAAGCTAAGACAACAATTATTTACAGTTACTTAGTATAGGACAGATCATATAATAATAATTTATTTTTCATTGTTGGTAACAGAAAATAAAGAAGCTTAAGTTTCTAAAATAATAAAAGCAATAACATTCAGTCTCAATTTTGTTACCTATTCATTTCATCTATAGTTTATTTCTTAACAAAGAGGAGTGACGTCATACATCATAATTACACGCAGTAAGTAAATTACACGTCCGAATTTTTGCCGACATCTTCAAATATTAATTTCAAATCAAACAATATGTAATCTGTTACAGAAAACTGAATTTAATGTAGTGTAAGCTTTATGTAATATATTTTCACCGTATTTAAGATCATTTGGGATCTTCCTCGCGTAACTATCGCGTCACTTCTTTTTCTTTTAAGAAATAAACTATAATCATAAGAAAAACCTTTCTTTAAATACGCGCAAATAATTAAATTATAATTATTTCCGAATTTTGTACATTAAAAAAATATGTATATTTATAAAAATGTGTTTCTGTTATTCGATGGGCGAAAAAAAAAAAAAATAATGTGCTTATAAGATTTTGCATTACCATGAAAGTCAGTAGTAAATAACCATAACTTTTAACAAGAATTAACTGACTAGTTACAACAACGAAGCAGAACAATGAAGACTTGTTTATTCTGATGAAGATTTTTTTTTTTAATGAGAGCATCAATAATTTACTGTAATGCTTCTGAAATATGAAATGAAAAACTGGTTTCAACAGGAACTGATTCTATGCTTGTGATAGAAAATATACACGTACTTTCTTATATATATAAAAAATATATATATATATATATATAACAGTCACAATTTATTGTCGTTTTGTTTTTTATTGTCGTACTTGTGAACGTCGAGAAACTATTAACAACTAGTTTCGAATGCCACTGATTTTGTGTTGTTTGTTATGCTGTGGTTGTACACGGTGTCCCCTAAAGAAGGTAATCCTTGTGAACTCGACGAATGGTGATTAGTGGTTCCAGCTATTTCAGCTGCACCGTTTCCTCTCCAACACCAATATCTCTTCACAGCAGTCAAAACCTAAAATGAAATACAAATGGTATAAAGACTGTTTCATTGAATAAAGGAGGGAAACGACTTGGCATGGCTTCGTTTTACATACAATTCCAATTTAAATTGAATTTAAGCTGAAGTTTAAACCTATTTCAACGATTATTTAAACAATTGTTGTTAAGAGCTTTGGTTTGAAGTTCTTCTTCTTCTTCTTCTTCTTATTATGGCAATTGGTTATAAAACCATGGGCCAGACTCTTAAGTTGGTATGACTGTTATTTGTTTTATTTATTCATAAGTTAATTTTTGATCGAGTTAAAAAGAGAATTATTAGTTTAATCCTGTCTAAATTTAAATTTGACAAAATATAAGGAACACTTAAAGGTGCAACCAATTTACTATTAATAAGCTTGATATATAACTGATTAGAATTTTGTATGTTATTAGGACATTCAAATAAAATGTGGTCTAAGTCCCCCACATTGCCACAAGAACAATACGGAGAATCAATAACACGTATCTTATGCAAGTGAAATTGAGAAAGACAATGGTTGAAACGCATTCTGCAAATTGTTGTGATTGCTTTCCTTGGTATTGTAAAAGATTTAAACCAAGGTTCGAAAGATACCTTGGAAGTAATTTTAAAGTACCATTTGGCTTTTGTTCTTGTGAATATTTCCCAATCCTTTTGCCAATCAGTTAAAATATCTTTTCTCACCGAAATATATAAATCATTGTATATAGGTTTTACTGAATTTAATAGCTGTCCTGATGAATCACCTCGTCTTGCAAGCACATCAGCTCTTTCATTACCCACTATGCCTTTGTGGCCAGGAATCCAAACGAAATCTATCTCATAATTTTTCTCTAATAGTTGAAAATATGTCTTCTTAATTTCTAAAGTCAATTGATCCGATTTGGCGAGAATACCAGTACTTTTAATTAACTGTAATGCACTTTGAGAGTCCGAAAAGATTACGGACTTTGTCCATCTATTAAGTTCAATTAATTTTAAAGCTTCCTTGATCCCCAACATTTCAGCTCTACATATATTGGTTTGCGAATTAATTTTTAAGTCCTTCTCATATTTTGTCTGTGTACAAAATATACCAATCCCTGCACCTAACGAGAAATCTGACTTAGATGCATCAGTGAAAATCCATTTCGCATCGCACCATTTAATATTTGCAGATGCTGTAAATACTTTTTGAATTAGCGGAATCGGAAATTTAGTCAAATTAAATCTATTAGAAAAGGATAAATCTACATTTACCAAGTTCATTTGATGTTTATATTGGTTTATAAAGCACGGAAGATAGGAAGTTTTTTCAATCGCCATTATTAAATGATTATATTCATTGAAAACTTGCAGAAAAATAGGAGGTAATTGTCGATTCCAAATATTCGTCCTTCGAGAGGTTATTAAAGTACTTAATTCTTTTAATTTGTCAATGGTAGGACTGTTGAAACTACATAATTTAAAGATCATTTTAGCTGCTAAAAATTTGCTTCTATATATTAAAGGAGCTTCTCCAGCTTCTGTTAATAGGGCAGCTGTAGGTGTAGATCTCATAGCTCCTAAACACAGTCTCAGAGCTTGATATTGAATTTTGTTTAATTCTTCAGTTTTGGATTTATTTCTTGGAAAGATAAAAATTCCTGAATAATCAATATGAGAACGTATTATAGCTTTATAAATGGTAAGTAAAGTTAAAGGGTCAGCACCCCACCAGGTTCTACGAATAGATTTTATAACATTAAGTGCAGCAAAACATTTTTGAGAAATATTCTTAATTTCATTTCCAAAATCTAATTTTCTATCAAGTGTGATTCCGAGAAATTTTGCTTCATTTTGGAAAGCGATGTTATTTAAACCAACTTGAAGATTTCCTACATTTCCCAATATTCGTTTTCGGGAATAAATAACTGCCTTGCATTTAGAAGGAGCAATCTCTAAATTCTTCTCTACAAGCCACTTCCTAAGAAGTTCAATGTCTTGATTAAGTGCATTTATTGCATTGTTCACATTATTCGAAATATGGTAGATGACTATATCGTCTGCATATTGTAAAATTTTCGAATTATGACGAATTGAATCTGCTAGATTTCTCGTGTATAATGTATACAATAAAGGACTTAAAGGAGAACCTTGAGGGAGTCCTTTAGAAGATAATCTGGAACTTAAAATAATTTTTAAAAATTTGACCTGAATAGGACGATTAGAAATAATGTCCATTATGAGACGTAAAAAATTTGAAGGAATCCCAATTTCTTTTAGAACGTTACAGAGACAGTTCCAATCTACATTATCATAAGCTCCTTTTATATCTAAAAAGCATGCTACTAAGAATTTATTTTCACAGAAACTCTTGTATATGTCAATTATTAAGTGCATGATTCCATCTCTGGTTCCAACACCTTTCCTGAAACCTTTCTGACTTTGAGGAAGTTTTTTACCATTTTCTACCCACCATTCCAATCGAGTTTTGACAACATTTTCTAAAGTTTTTAAGAGGCATGAGGACAATGCTATAGGACGGTAAGAAGAAGCGTCACCTGGAGTTTTTTGTGGTTTCAAAATAGGAATAACATATGATTTTTTCCAGCAATTAGGTATCTCTTTACCACTTAAAAATGAATTAAAAATAAATACTAATAATCCTTTGGCATTTATTGGAAGTTCTTTAATCATCCGGTACCATATATTGTCTGGACCCGGGGTTGAGTTCTTTTGACTGTCAATTGAACAAAATAATTCTTCCAATGTGAAAGGAAGAGAGAGAATATTATTATCTTCGACGTTGCCTTGAAAAACTTCAGGAACGAAATAAGTAGAACATGGAGTTAATGCTTCATGGAAACAAGTTATCCAATCCGAATTAAGGGAAATGTAGTTATCGTTTGGAATTAACGCATTTCTTAATTGTTAAATTTTTTTCCATATTTCTGTCAAGGAACTTTCTCTATTAAGAGTTTGACAAAAATCAATAAAATAATTCTTCTTTTTCTTTTTTAATAAACGTTTACTTTGAGCCATTGATTTTTTTGCAAGTAAAAAATTATTTAAAGTTGGGTTATCTTTGAATAGTCGCAATGCTTCTTTTCTGTTGTAAATTGTTTGGGTACATTCATCATCCCACCAACCTGGTGAAGGTTGAAAATTTCGAGTATTCCGATTGTTAACTTGAAGATGATTTTGTGCAACTTCAGTAATTATTCCCGCAATGTTTATTTCAGGATTTTCTATGTCCTCTAAGGATGAAATTCTTTCTCGAATATCTTCTTTAAACTTGTTCCAGTTTCCTTTTTTAAAATTATATCTTACTGTGTGAGGCACTTCCGAAACGATTCGTCCTTGGAAGAAGTTAAAATTAATAATAATCGGAAAATGATCACTTCCATGCGTATCATCTAAAATTTGCCAATTGGAACAGAAATTTAACTGAGGAGAACAAATCGATAAATCCAACGTATTATTTCTTGAATTAAAACTGCCAATTCTGGTAGGAGAATAGTCGTTAAGAATGTTTAAATTTAAATTTAAAATAACTGAAGATAATATTTCTCCGATTCTATTAGATTTAGAATTACCCCATAAGTGGTGTAAACCATTAAAATCTCCACAAACAATGAATGGATGAGGTAGACTATTAAAAAAATTTTCCAATTCAATTAAATTTATTCTTGAATTTGGAGCAATGTAAACACTTGCCACTGTCATTTGACTAATTTGAATAATTGTAGCTTGAAAATCCAGAAAATTCGTAACAAAGTTCTTTTTATTAAAGGGGATGTCTTGTCGTATTAAAATAGCAGTACCTCCTTTTCCATCAGCTCGATCACATCTAATAATTTTGTATTTTGAAATGTAACAATGACTATCTGCTTTAAGCCAGGTTTCGTTTAAACAAATTAAGGAAAAATTATGATCACAAATTAATTTTAAAAGGTCACTTTTGTTGCTATTTAAAGAACGAATATTCCATTGTAAAATTTTTATATCCATTATGAAGAAGATAGAGGAATAATTGACCGAAGTAGGTTTATTGTTCCATCAATCATTTGCAATAAAGGTTTCAACATAGGATTATTTCCAAGTGAAACCGTTAATTTGTCTTTAATTTCATTAAGTTGAATTATAAAATTATCATTATTAAAAGAATTTTCTTGTGTAGCCGTCTTCTCCATTGATTTATAAATTGGATCTGAACAAGATTTAGGAATATTACCATTCTGGTAAGAAAGGCACAATTTATGGGCATTTAAATCATAAGCTTTTTGAGGGGTAACTTTTTTCAACTTCGGAGAAGAATGAATTATTTTGGAGAAAGTATGTTGAGGTGAATTTTGGATTTTTGGTCTATCTAATAACTCAGTATTGTCATTAATTAATTGAGGAAAATCTTGAGGTTTCAAACTAAATGTAGAATTTTTTGGTTGTGAATATAAATTGCTTGCGTCGTGGAAAGATAGATTCTGGATAGCCATTATTTCTTTAATAGACTTTTGACGCGTAAATTCCGGGCATACGCGGTCAAAAGAACGATGTGGCCCTTTGCAATTCACACATTTAATGTTTAAATTGTTACATACCCCGTTGCTGTGTTCCTCTCCACAATTCTTGCAATTTTCTTTACCTTTGCATAGTTTAGATGAGTGACCAAAACGTAAGCAGCGATAGCATTGAGTTACAGGATATTTGTACACCTCCACTTCTAACGGACTGTAGAAAAGGGAAACCTTTTTAGGTAATACTTACCTTCAAACGTAATTGCAATTGTTTGAGTGGGTTTAAAAGTTATTATTCCTTCAGATAATTCTCTTCGATTTAATCTGCGCACGTTCAAAATTTTACTAGTGGATTGAATATTACGTATTATTGTTGATTCATCTAAGGATTTGTGGACATTTCGAATAATTCCTTGGCATGACACACGGTGATTTGGTATAAATGCTGTTAAATTATTTTTTTCTATTACGGAATTAGAAAGAAAATTATTGGCACTTTTTGCATTTTGGAACAATACAGCCAGTCTATGTCTTCCTTTACAATCAATTTTTTTAATTCCAGGAACTACAGAATCATTTAGAAATTTGCCAACCAAGAGAGGATGAATTGTCCCAATTCCTCTTCCATTTTTTCCTTTTTTAGATTCAATATATACTTCAAAAGGTCCCAGTGATTTATTGTTATATTTATTTATCGACAAATTACGGTTGGGAATCCATTTATCTTCAATATTTTCTAACAATTTATTTGTTTGAACTTCTTCAATAACTTCTGTTAATTTTCGCAAAAGATTGAGGAGTAAGTACTACTGTAATGTCAGAAGGGTCATTTGGACAAGGTTCAACTGGAGAATCTAGTTCATCAAACGGAGGGAAATAATCAATTGTACCGGGAGACAAGTCTCCCGGTTCCAAATCGCTCATTTAACAACCAAATGTGGGGATCTGTTATGAGCTTGATAATTGTTAAAGAGAATTACTCCTAATTAAATTCAATTTTCAGTACAACGTACGTTCCACGTACGTTCGCTCAACTTTCTTGACAATTCGTTCTTGAAGCTCAATTATATCTTACCAACAAATAAGTAATAAAATCAAGTAATAATAAAATCTCCAAAATAATCACGAAATTATAGTTCGTAAGGCAGATTCCTTATCTCACAATACCACTTTTTCTCAAGAAATTATTTGTTTGAAAAAATTTTTTGATTGACAATTCAAAGTCTCGCGCACTTTTTCTGATTTGTTCTTGCGTATCTGGTTTGAAGTTAAACTTGGATTATCCAAATGTCTCCCTATCTGTCCCTTTCAATATTTGCTTCGCGCTTGGGACAAGCCCTATTTGTTCCTTTCAATATTTGCTTTTTGCTTGAGACAAGCTATGGATCCTTGATAATAAAACAATGATTTCACTGTTGTGCTGTATACTTTTCTATTTGGTTACAACTGTGTCAAAATATTTGCTTACTTTTGAACTTCTATCCTTAATAAGACAGTTTTTAAACTGCAGATGTATTTGTCGAAAATAATCAGAGCTTAATAAATCAAAGATCTTTGAACTTATAAATAGGAATCCCTTAGAGTTGACTACAGAATTAAAGTTTGCTATAACGCGTACGTTCTTTTAATTTTTGGCGTTTTCCTATTTTAAATTTGCAAGCATGTTTTAAATTAATCTTTTTAACAAGGTTTATTTCCATAAAGCTGATAAAACTGACAAAAAAGTAGCTTTAGTATAGGCAAACTAACGAACTCAGTCGTTTGTGTGGTTGCCTATACTGTAGGTCCTAAGATTCGCCGAGATTATTCAGCTTTCTTGATTTTTTAAACACAACGATTTTTCATTTTTTATATTTTTAATAGAACTACACAAAAGTTTCGAATTTAAAAAGGTCACATGCTAATTGCATTAATTAATTAATTACATTAACGCTGAAAATTTTTTAATTACTTTCAAATTTGCTGGACCTATTATCAAATAATTGTCACAATTTAACAGATCTACATTGTACAGGGTGACTACGCGAGGATTCCCACCCCCTTTAACTTCTTTATTTTTGAATTGAGAAGCAAATTACAATTTACAAAATTTATATAAATTACAAAACTTAGAAGACTAATTCAAAGTTTTTGCCGATGTTTACAGAAAACAAATGAACATCGCATAACAGATATAAATTGAGCTAGGCTAACCGCTGAGCCACTTGCCTGTCCAACACAAGAATTTAAAACAAGACCTATTTTCTCTGATTATTATCAATAAAATATCATTTAAAACTAAATATAAAAAAAAAATTAAACGTGTTCCTACCTGAGGTTGGCATCCGACGACGATAAAAATGAATACACCTTGAAGACCATTAATGATGTCAGTTATGAACCAAACAATATGAGGTTCTCCGACTAGCCAAGATATAATATCGGCTATCCAAGAAATTCCCATCACAACTACCAATTTTACGCAGACTCGTCCAAGCGCAGCTCTGAAACAAAAAAAAACCATTTATTTAACATGCATGGGCAATGTTAATAACCGATAATCAAGATTTATCAAGAAAGGTTTACCTAAAACTTAATAATTTACGCCTCCTTTATACAGCGTCTTTCATTTTAGTATTTAAACTTTTGAATGCAGGGTGATTCAAAGTAAGTGTAAGTGTAATACGTAATTGCAAGAAATAAATTATTCCGAGGCATTAAGAATTCAAAATGGAAATTGTGATTCATTTCTTACATATGCATATATACTGAAGTTCGAAGTCCGAATGAATGAATTGCGTGTTATACGTTTTTTCCACTTATTTTGAATCACCCGGTATACGTAAATTAATTTTATGATGTGACTGTCCGATGGTGTTTATACGGAATTTTGTAACCATTAAGAAGCAACCAATTAGAACGTGTTTTAAGTTCACATCATGAAACTGTAAAAAAAAAACTTGTAACTAATCTTTAACATGTATCCTGAGTCAGTGGCGGAACGCTTGAGGGGCCCCAGGTGCAATGCAGTTTTCAGCCCACCCTGTAAAATATTTTCGGTATTACTGGAGTACAACTGCGTGCATCTGTTTTAATGAACATCCGAACAATTTATTTAATATTTTCTTGTAGCTCCAAATTGCTGTATAATAATTAATTATATTTCGAAAGGCAACGTTGCTGATAACTGGTCGCCTACAGACGCCATTTCGCTTCTCTGAAAATAGTAATAGATAACACCGTTATTACGGCGCTTATGCTGTGACCGAGGTACGTTTCAATATTCGCGTGTCATGGCCAAGGTACGTTTCAAGATACCCGTGTTTAGACGTAATCAAGTTTGAGATGTTTCGGGTAAGAAAATCGGAACGTTGTCTTTCAAAAATCGGGATTTGTTAAAAAAATCGAGAATTTTATTTCGTAATGACCTTTACGAAATAAAATTTAAAAAGATTTGCAATGAAATAACGTGCTCGTCGAGTCGTACATTTTTGCCTATTACAACATATATTATTAATTAAAACTAAACAAAATTCTTTGGCTGCTTACTTTCAATATTAAATAAATTAAGATCGTTTAATTGCTTTTATATTATCCCATTTCTAAAAAGTGACAAGAGCTGTCAAAATTTTAGGTTAGAAAAGCTCCCGCTTAAACTATTTATTTGTCGAACACTTTCTTAAAGAAATTTGTTTTTAGCTTTGTTTTGAAACTGGTTTCCAGGAATTTAAAATGAGCAACAGTAAATGCGGCTACAGGTTAATAGATGGCGCTGCTTGTGTTTAAAATTTTTTTGAGAAACTTTTTTTAAACCATTTCTGTTCAACTTTATTTATTCGAAACTTGGAAACGTCTTTTAACCAGTTGTGTTCGATTTTATTTTTTATTTGAAATTTTTTTCTAACAGAATTTTTTTAATTTTTTTCACGTTTTTCAGTTGCCTTGAAATTTCTTCACCGCGAATAAAGATAACAAAGTTACGTGACTTATGACAACAGGTGGCGTGACAATTTCTTTTTTATCCGAGAACAATGTTCTTAGACTTTTCGGTTGTTTTCCGATAAATGAAGTTTTTTTCAGAACATTGTCCTTGAACGTTCCTAACGTTTTTCAATTGTTTCGGAATTTCCTCCTGGCAAATTACAAATTTTACGGCTGGGATTAACAGAGGGCGCTACAAACATCGTTTATTCGAAATCGATGCTTAAAATGTAATTTTCCAGCTGTTTTGAAATTGTATTCCGACAATAACATCTCATTTTTCATTTTCTTTCTTTTTTTTTACACATTTCAGACTATTCTGTATTTTAAAATATTTTAAAAAAGTATGAAGGTTTTCCGCGTGATTTTTTAGAGATCCAAGCAGAAGCTTTTACTTTAGACCCCGAACAGATTCTCGAACAGGCGCCAATAGCGTCTTGGCGCCGGGTTGATTTGCAATCCCTGCAACCCCTATAGCTACGCCACTGTTTCCAGTTCATTATTAAACACTGAAACGAACGCATTTTGGACATTATTAATTATTAGGATATACTGTTGTACAAATAAATGAATCTCTTTAAAACATGACAAATTTATATCTACTAATTAATAACCAAAAAGAAAATATTTCGGACGTATTTGATGTATTTCACACTTTTTACCCAGACTGTATAATAAACAAAAATAAATAATAAACGATATCAATAAAAGGTTCTAGATAGCACGAAGTGTTGTAAACGCGAAGACATTTTATTACAACTATTACCATTAAAACAGTGCATCACATCAATTATGAAAACCATCTCGTAATTGCTTTCTAAAAAATCTTTTATTAATGCGTTGCTCGGCTTGGAACACGCCATAATTTTATTAACAGTCCGGAAGTTTTTCACTGCACCATACAATTAGTAAAATCTAAAACGAAACTCACCTTTCGGTCGTTGACTTGACGAATTCTCTCTTCCAAAGTCCACAAGTTAATTCTCGGGCAGTTGCAATAAACAATGTCAAGTTTACTAATAGCAAAATTCCGATTGGGCCGAAAAAGTAGGTCAGTATTTCTGTATTACCTGCAAAGATAATTCAAGATTATCACAAAATATTATACCAAATTAGTTTCCTTTCACGCAACAAGTTAGCAAAAATTTTCGCAAATATTTTATAGAAGTACTACTTAAGCCCGGTTTTTGAAATGATAAATAACTATGTAAAGATAAATTTTTATTGACAGATAACTTCATGGTGAATAGATAAAACAACGACATCCTACGATAGCTTTTTGAGCTGACATTGCAGTAGGATAACAAATTGAAGCGGGTTGGCTACATAATAAGCTACCCCCATGCTTTGACAGCAAGCATGGCCGCCTTGCATGGGATAGCTTATTATGTAGCCAACCCGCTTCAAATTGTTAGCAATGTCAGGTCAAAAAGCGATCGTAGGATGTCGCTGTTTTCTCTATTCACCACTATTACATCGCAATTGCGAATAAATTGGTCAAGTCGTTTTTGGTTTGCAGTGAAAATGTCGAGCTACGTCTCTGCTGAAGAAACCCCAAATAGGGCCGAAACAGTTGTACAGAGGCTGCTCGAGGTTTTCACTGCAATCAAAAACGATTTGCAACAAATTTTTTTGATAACTTTATGATAAGTACAAAGTGTTTACGTTGCTACGTGTACGCTTTATACATTGATACAGTTTTGAGAAACAGTTTTTAGAAGTTATGGTGAGTTTGTCTCTACATAAAGTTATGTATCGCTTCAGAAACCGAGCATAAGTTTCATAAGACATTTTGGGTCACTTGTCTATTTAGAAAACTCGCCTTTGACTAGTTTTCTAAAACTGGATTGTATTTCCACAGTTGTCAGATGTTTCTTTGAAGTTGAAAATATTTGTTTAATTTTGGACCATTTCAAATGATTTCCATCGAAACTTTTCGAAAGATATTATAAATAAATCTTGTATTTTGAAAAATAACCATAAGAGGAAAATTGCATTTGTGATTCTAGAGTCGGATTAATTAGTGGTATGTGACGTATAACTTCTACATACTCGTATATATGTACACTCATGGACTTTAAAGACGCCCAGGTCTTTACAACACTACTTTACCGGTCGACTATATTAATCCGACCGACCTAAAATTAATTACGACGGGTACTCTTGCAGCCTTTCCAATAATTATCCACACGTGTTTGTATGTATTCATGCTTCAATATAATACTGCTTTACACGTCGTGTCCGCAGATCGGGTTTACTATAGGAAAAACGTTTTATTTTTCATTTTTCTGCTTGCCCTAAAACGTAATAAATATTACGAAAATAATAAATTCCCATTAATAACTGAAAAAGTTAGGTTATTTATCTTTTTACTTTAACAAAATGTCAATCATGTCAGCTAGGAATTGGCGGTATTATGAATTTGATACCTTACCACGTTTTCATTCACAATATCTTTGTTTTATGAAAATGTTTGCAGGTTCTTAAAATTCTAAAATTGAAGTTAAAAAATGAAAATCTGTTTTTAAGAGAGTTTATTTTAAATTATTTTATTCTACGTAACTATTACCCCTTTTACATTTACAGTAATTGAAGAGTAACTTCTAACTGGTCTAAGTGCCAATTTTGTGTTAATTTTTTTTTTTTTTGTTAAAACTGCTCCAAATTTAGTTTTTAGTTTTTGGAATTGACTCTATTTACACTTACACCATTAAAAAGTTAGGTACACTCTTTAATTCAATTGATATTACTTTACTGAAACAGTTTACATGTATTTACTAACGGAATTTTTGAGTATTGCCATATTTTGTGACAGTGTAAATGATTTTATTTTATTGTTGTCAATGGAGATTAATATTTTCTATGGCGGTTTTGGAATTTTTAGGACAACCAGTTTGTTTTTTTTTAATAAAGAATGATTTTTTCGAAAAGTGAAAAATTAAAACGTTTTTCCTATAGTGAACTCGATCCGTGGATATGGTGTGTATTGGATTCTATACAGTGTGGCGATAAAGTAACGCACCAAGCGAAAAAACACCCTTAGGGTTGACTTTTTATTTTTGGCCGGTAAAACCGTCGGTTTTTCCCACTGTACGCCGATAGGAGACTGATTACCTGTTCTCTGAACCAGAATTGCGAATTGTTACCTGCCAGATGTTTTACAATCCCTATAAAGTATTGGCCATTGTTTAAATTATCCTATATAGTTCTCACTACAACAAAATTAGAAACTTTTGTGTAAACACTTTCGGAGAAGAATTAAAATCGTAAGGGTGCTTAATACTTTTGGCCCAGGCTGTAATTGTGTTAAGACAGATTATCTTAGTATATATAACGAGATAATAAATTTTATAATTTAGTTTAGTTATAATATATTTAATCACAATTTTATAAAATTGTGATCGTAGAGATAGTTGTATAAAATTATAGTAAAATTAAAATTCTAAAGATTGTTATATCTAATCAGAAAACTTAAAAAATTACTAAAATTTTGGGAAATTTGTATAATATAGAATCCAATATACAATGTGTCCACGGATCTAGTTCACTTTAGGAAGACCCTTTAATTTTTCACTTTTCGAAAAAAAAAACATTCTTTATAAAAAGTCTAAAAAATTCCAAAAGCGCTATAGAAAATATTAAATTTCCATTAATAACAATGAAATAAAATCATATTTACACTTTCACGTAATATGACAATGTTCAAAAATTGTGTAAATTCACGTAAACTGCTTAAGTCAAGTAATATCAATCGAAGAATGTAACTTCTAAATGGTCTAAGGGCTAATTTGATTTAAGCGAAATGGAGTCTGAAACCTGTTTAATAGCAAAAGTAACGAAATCAAATCATATATAAAGGCACAAGCAAATTACACCTTAATATTGCAGTTCCAAAAACTGAAAACAAAATTTGGAGCAGTTTTAACAAAAAAAAAATCATTTAACACGAAATTGGCACTTAGACCAGTTAGAAGTTACTCTTCAATTACTGTAAATGTAAAAGGGGTAATAGTTACGTAGAATAAAATAATTTAAAATAAACTCTCTTAAAAACAGGTTTTCATTTTTTAACTTCAATTTTAAAATTTTAAGAACCTGCAAACATTTTCATAAAACAAAGATATTGAGAATGAAAACGTGGTAAGGTATCAAATTCATAATACCGCCAATTCCTAGCTGACATGATTGACATTTTGTTAAAGTAAAAAGATACATATCCTAACTTTTTCAGTTATTAATGGGAATTTATTATTTTCGTAATATTTATTACGTTTTAGGGCAAGCAGAAAAATTAAAAATAAAACGTTTTTCCTATAGTAAACCTGATCTGCGGACACGGCGTGTAAAGCAGTATTATACTGAAGCATGAATACATACAAACACGTGTAGATAATGATTGGAAAGGCTGGAAGAGTACCAGTCGTAAATAATTTTAGGTCGGTCGGATTAATATAGTCGACCCGTAAAGTAGTGGACAGGGGTTGTAAAGACCTGTGCGTCTTTAAAGTCCATGAGTGTACATAGGATCGACTTTTCTTCTTAAAAATATGTTGCGAGCGATCTACCTACAAAAAAATTAGGCAATTTTGAAACTCTTTTTTTAGAAACACTTGGTACAATATGGCCCAATAAGTACTAATTACTGAATAATAAAAGAAGGTTTCTAACTAAATGTGGCGTTTGTGTGTTTGTTGAAAACAAAATCGTTTCCTGTCGGTCGTCAGTCGTGATCGACCAAAAATCATGTCGCGGCCGACGTGTTGGCCGGCCATTCCTGACGTATAAAAGGTGACGCTATCTTTGAGACACCCAGTATAGGCGCAACTACAAATAAATCATTAAATTTTTTATTCTATTTTGTTTATAAATGCCTTTAGTAAATTATAATGTGGATGGAATTTGCATTAAAAAAAAATAGTTATTGTAGTTTGAATATTCTTCAAGTTTATTAATTTTTTTTAAACTATGCTACTTGGAATTTTTTTGGAGGTTGAAGGTGTAACTGAAAAAGCATTTCAAGAAAAATTTTTTGCAAAAAAAGTCTCGAACGTCGTTTGTTCGGAAGATATATTTTTTTAAAGTTGAATAACCCGAAAACGGTTTACATTAGACATTATGTGTGGTACACAAAGTCACATTAAAATTCAGTCCAGAATCCGAAAGTGTAAAAACATATATGGTGTTCCATTTAAAATAACGAAGTGACATAACGCCCAGATCAAATGGAACACCCTGTATACGCCAAACTAATTTTAAAATATGCTCCACGTGATATCAAGTAACTTTTATTTGAAACATTTTCTTGTAAAATGAGTAACCAGAGAGATATGCAGGAAGCCGAATTAAATGAAATACCCTGTATAGTGCTTACCTTCTTTTATATATGTATTGCCATCCGAAATAATACTATTCTTACCAAAATGCTTTTGAAAAATTTGAATTTTATAATTAGATCATCACTTTACTTCTAAATCGATTCATTTAAGACATTACTCTTGTTCGTTGAAAATTTGTCTACAAATTTATGATCTTTTCACGGACAGTTTAATTTGGGACAATTACTCAACGTTTCGCTATGGGTTGAAAGTTGAAGGCTTCGCCAGGAGTGAGAAATATTTAAATGATAAACAAACAATTTGTCAGGGCAAAGAGATTTATTTTTCATTCCTCAACCCGCAACGAAACGTTGAGTAATTAATTTAAACTGTCTGAACTTGAACTTCTTCTTGACGTAAATTTTTCTACTAAACGACTACGAGTATAATTTTTCATAGTTAATTTTCTCGAAGCGGAAACTCTAGTTGGTAATGCTGGACAAATTAGTTTGTAATATTTGGAACAATAAATATTTCACAAAACAGATTAACAGTTTGCTTAATCAAAATTCCATGATCGAATAACTACTTTTTCTTTGGTGTTATTATCACTATAAATAATTGTTATATTCTTATTTTTTTAAGAGTAATATCTTTTTTCTACCAAAGTACATATTTGATTAGAGCTGTTATACAGATTGCTTGGAATGACTGTCTACTGTGGAGAGAAAAGTTAATTGTTGAAATAGCAACAAAATGTTTTGCCTTCCAGGCTTCATTAACGATATCTTACCACCATGTTCCCCTGAGCACAATTCGAGGAAAACCGAAGGTAGCTATAATTTTATCTGTTTAACATCTTTTCTATTTATTATTCGAATACGTTGAAATAATTTTATTTTTTACATTTTCTTATTATACAGGCTGTCCCAGAAAAACTACTCCTAACTTTCAGAAGTAGTAGAGGGCATGCAATTAAGCAACTTTTATTAATAAAGTTGTGGCTGGAAATGGTTCCATGTCAAGTTAAAATGAAATAAAGAAAACGAAGACTAGTTCTTCCTCTAATCTATTCTATTAAAAAAATGTCGAATAAGTACGTACCATCGCGGCCAGAAAATACTGGGACAAAGCAATTGTCATTCTTGATGGAAATCAAGCAAAATGTTATGGTTTAAACCCAAAGTTGAACATATGAAGTTTCCTGTCACCGGTCTCTACTTTGACAATAAAATTGTTTTTACTTGTTCTTAATAATTCATTTGAGATTGTTCGTATGCTGGCATACGGCATCGCCTAATTTGATAACAACTTCTTCTTGTTCTTCGGTTAAGACTGGCATGTTTGAAGTATTTATAAATTCTGACAGGAAAACGTCATTAATAAAGAAAGTCAACTTTAAACGATAAAATATTTGCTTGTCCCAGTATTTTGTTTTGTTTGGCCGCGATGGTACACAACAGCCTCATCGAATTTGACAACAAAACTTACCATAAAACCAGCATTTGTCTCTTCCAAATCCAGGCCGAAGAACGTTATAGTCTTTTGGTAGCAGGTCAAGTGTTACCGCAGTTCCTGCTATAACTAAGGGAATTCCCCACGCGTAAACTTCGTACAATCGCAATCGGCAGCGCTCTTGACTTCTTTCCAAATTTTGAGGGCGAAGATCTCTGCAACAAAATCATTATTAACATATCATTTTCAGCTGTCATTTGTCATTTTCTTCTTTAGTTAGGTCGGTGAGATTGCAGGGGAATTCTCGAGCTATTCCTCTGCTGACGAGATCCCAGATCAAAACAGATTTTTTAATAAATTTTATAAGTTTTAAAATTTGAATAATGAAAATTTCACCTACAATATTAGCTTACCTTAAATCAATTGTGTACAAGCGTTTCAGAAACAAGACGCGACGGTGTGCTTTATAACCTTATTACTATACATAGGAGAAATATATTTTGCGCGGTTCAAATTCTAGTGAAGCAGGCAATATAAAATATTAGACCGTAGCGTGTAAACAAACGCGAGGGCTGCGGAAACAATTAACGCCGCTACAGCAATGGTGTTACTCAGTATAACAAAAAACAGAGCAATATTGCCGCAATAAAAAATTACAGTTGTGTAATCAACTCTTCTTGTTTAAATGTGTAAAGATTTTCAGAGTAATTAGTTGACCAGTTGTACCTCGACCGGCGGACTTTATTGCGACATTGCGTCATATAGTAAGAACGCCGTAAATTATTTTCACCGTCCCATTACACAATGTGCCTGTTCGATACATTTTTACGGCGCTACTGAAACGATGGCGTGTACTTGTTCAAATCCTATGCTTACTTATTACTCACTGTCAAACTTAAATTTTACTGTTAATGCTAGTTAGTTAGAATCAAGGTCGAATCAAGTCGAAGTGTTCATTTTCACAAAAAAAAAAAATATGGTGTGATGTATTGAGTACTCAAACAACCTAAAATTATTTTAAGGACATTAAATTAGGGGGGCAACATGCAGCAGTTTGTTTTTAATGGAACATCGTATAGTTTTCGGACAGAAAGGCGCAACATTTGAATTACACAATGGCAGCCAAAAACTCTCTGTCCACGAACAAAAAATTATAAATGAAGGCAAGTTTAGTGACTCACCCTGTATAATGGATATTTACAGGATTATTGATATTTATCTACAAGCTTATGACATAAGCTGTCGAAAACCATGCAGTCTGTTCTGAAGATAAGCGAACAAATTGCTACAGTCGTTTCCTTGTATGAAGATGAGAAAGAAAAAATAATTAAAAGCAAATTCGAAAAGGTTGTCACAAACAAATTCTTTAAATTGCCTGAATATGAAGGAGGTTTCACATTTAAGTATAAAAATGGTTTTATCCGAAACCAACCTACCGTTACGCGGTGTTTTCAAGCATGGAACACAGAAGGCCAATAACAAAAAAATAAATAAATAAAGGAACCGGAGGTCAAAGACGGTGAAGACAAGTGAAGTACACAAGAATGTCCAGTTTCCCATTCTGTGTTGTTTACGAGTGTAATTTTAAGAAACAAACTTGTAATTCACTCTCTCCTGGCTACTTGTTAGTTAATATTTTTCGTATACTGAAGATTTTCCTCGAAATAAACTAATTAATGTTAAAAAAAAATCAGTTAGCCAAAGTTTGTTTAAAATGTCTTAACCCTTTAGTCTCACTATTAGATTTCTTTAACACTGAACATTTCATGCTAATTGAACACAGATTTTGTGACAACGCTATACCGCATGTACTGTCACGGTTAAAAAAACGTGGACACTAAAATATTAAATACTAAAAATTTTGCTGAGTGGCTGTAATTACTTAAGGATGGTCGACCAAATTATTTTTTTAACTACAAAGCACTTTTGGGACGGGACTCATGAGAGCTGAAATATTTTTCAAAATCAAATAGCGACCGTATTTTTAACCTAATTAATTGTCATTTCATAATCACAGCCACTCAGCAAAATTCTTAGCATTGTTGTAGTTGTACAGTTGTGGCCCTTGAAAACCTGATACAATGAGAATTGACATCAACGTCAAGAAATCGTAATTTTGTAATGTGTAAATCAAACCTTCATTCGTCATTTTGATATTAGTGTCAAATTTGACAAGTTACATGACATGACATGAAAGGGGAAGGTGAACCTACAGGGGTCGAATGGAGGTTGATGAACCTCTAGGGGGTCCAAGTTAGTTATGAATTCTTATCTAGTACAAACTCGTTTGATTGGTTTATTAAAAGAGAAGTAGAATATTTTCAAATATTATGAAATAAACATTAAACTCGAATAAAAAAAGAAGAAAAAAAAGATTGATTGATTCTCAAAATAAAAATTAAAAAAGCAAAACGCAGCCAAATCGAATGCAAATAAAAACAAAACACGATCGCTGGCGTGTTGATGATGAAAATAAAAATTGTGCAGAACTGACAATAAGGCCCGCATTCATAAACAAAATATACCCCTCTTCCGGTTAATTTTCCGCATTTTGGGCGCATAATCAGTGAGAGAGTTTAAAAACATTTGAAGAAAACTTACGAACGCAATCAAAAATTCAAACTCCAAACATTAAAGAAAAAAGAGGAACAGTAAATACGTAATAGAAAATAAATAAATAAAAAACAACAGAGAAAGGAAACAAAAATATAAAATAAAAAAAAAAACTTCGATCGATTAAAAAAAAAACAATCAAACATCAACAATCGACTGTAAAAAATAAAATCGTATTAAATTGAATTTAACAAAATAAAAAAAAAAACAAGAACAAAAGATGATAAATTGACAAGTCAAAAGTTTTTTTTTTAATCTTAAACCGGACAGATTATGATTGGAAATACACTCAACGTTTCGCCTTAGATTTACAGCTTCGTCAGGGGTGACAAGAAACAGCTTCATTGATAAACCGATAGTTACAAATCAAATAACAAATCAAATGAAATCGAAACGAAGAAAACAAAAGGCCATCAATTGATTAAAATTGAATTAAAGTCGAATGAGGAACATTAAAAAAATCGGACGATCGGCGGCGAAGATAAGACGAAAATATTCTACAGTCAGATCGAATCAAGAAAGAGAGAAGGTTTAAACAGAAGAAAAGGAATAGAAGGGAATTATGCGAATATAAAATCAAATAAAATCGAATTTCACAATGGCTTTACTCACAAAATCAAATCGAAATTATAAAATCAAGAAGTCACGCGATTATTTAGAATTTAGAATGCCATCTCTTGATTAATATTGGAAGCTACTTTATAAGAAACGAGAAAAGATAGAGAAAAATGAAATAAGGTCAAACATATTGCAATTTAATAAAATTTTGATTGAATGTTTCAGAAATATTGATTAAATTTGACAAAGGGGTCGATTAAAAAATGTTTGCAAGGGAACGATACTCAAAAAAGATTGGGAACCCCTGATGGCCTAATCTACCGAGTTAAAATTCCTATTAAATAAGTCCTTAAAAGAAAGCCTAATCATATTTACAAACATTCCAAACATCCAAACGACGGCGTACGGAATGGATCTCATGCATGCTTCCGGTCATGAAAAAACTTTTGTTGTTGTCGTTCAGCTCTTCCTAAAGCCGTCAACATAAACATGTTGAACATTTGTTCCATGGAATTGACCCTTTTATTTCCTTAACTAATTGTATGTTTAATATATCAGAAATAGAGGTTTTTTCTTTCTGATGGATTTGGATACTGCGATTCATAAAAATCTATTCGCAGTAAAATACAAAATACATAAATAAATAAATAAATAAAGTTGAGAATTCGCAACTTTTCGAACGATGAAAAATTGGAATTGACAGACTTTATGTATTTATTAGCACGTAAAGTCAGGCAAAGAAACGGAAAAGATTACGGCAGTCTTCCGAGGGTTGTCGTGAAGGGTAAACGTATGTGGTAAACGCATTAATGAGTCGGACCGCGAGTGTGTGGTTAAATGCGGAGTGGATATTTGATAAGGCGTCCTCGAAATATTAGCCGTATTCTGTGTTCATTGCGAATAGGAATTCAGTCGGTTGTATTCCTGACCAGGTGGTAGCACTGAGCTATTCAGAACGGTCTGACATGATGATGTCAGACGCTGGACCGGTACAGAGTGATGCTTGACACTCAACCAGTCGATGAGTGACATCAATTGATCCTGAGAACGTATGCTCAGGAGGCATGGTACGCTAATATCCATCCGGGGTGGGGGGTGGGGGGGATATCCACAAGTGAATGTGAGGGTTAATGCACGTGAAGATAAGAAGTCAACGTGCGAGGATGACTCATCTATATCCAATATTAATGTGAGAGAGCTACAGTTTGTAGAGTCGTCGGTGGAGTTGGCGGGGCCGGAAAAACGACCCCGGTAAGCAAAATGTTCCACTTTATTGAATGGACGTGATCCTTATCGAATTCGAATGCGATGTCTGAAAGCTAAGACATTTACTCTCAGCGCCTGTTGCGGTCAGGGAAGCGAGAAAGAAAGAAAAAACCACAGGGAATGAACGAGAAACCTAATTAAATGTTTACTGTGTTACCTGTGCCCTCTGAATGGTATTGTTTGTCGATAATATTTAACAAAAAAAAACAACAGCCAACAGCATTATTAAATTTACGAAATTAAAAAAGAAAGTGTCCACTTTTTACTGGCCAACGACCGCAGATGAGGAGCACTGAATTATTACTTCCATTGTTTGACTGTAGTTATAGCCAAACCGAAGTGTATTCCAGGAGTAAGTTCCACATTCTTAATCCAAATTAAATTTCAGCTTGCTATATTTCGTAGATTTATAAATAATTCTTCGGGAAAAAGTTTACTTTTACTTTTATTTACAGAGATATAATGGAATAGAAAAAAAGATGGCAATTCCGTGTCCGTTGCCTGCGTATTAGTATATTGGCATAGCTCCAACAGTTAATAACGAAAATGTCTACACATGTAGTAATGTTTTGATTATGTCCGGTAGTATCATGTTACTTTTGAAAACATTATTGAAACGACAGCTATGATTATACTGCGGAAGTTCTATTTACATGTATGGATTGAGAAAGAAAATATACAGGCGAAAGTGTAAAGCGTACGTATTTGTTTTGCTTATTGCTAAAATTAAAAATTCTGCATCAACAAACGTAAATATGTGCAATTCAGATAATGGGGTTTTAGGCACACATTCTAGCAAGTCTTTTCAATCAACTACGAGGAACAGGAAGCCGAACGAACCGCTTCAACAAGATCTGGAAATAAGTTCCTAGTCGTATTTACACGGTCAGCAACTTGAATAAACGCCAGAGTAACGGTACAGGATTTACTTCAGTAAACTTTAAGAATTTTTGTAATTACAAATTACAGTAAGTTTAATTGAAGTTGGTTGAGGTTATTGCCGACGAACATCATACAGGAAATTGGTACTCAAAACGAATAAAATTTCCCAACATTTCCTTCTATCTCGTGTATAGTTACCATGACGTAAATACTTGTGCATGCATATACAGAGTGTTGCAGCGAGAATGATATAGTACAGGAAATGTCACTGTAACTTTGAAGACTTCAAATATTGACTTACAGAAAAGGTGCACTTACTACGTGGGCTGCTGGACAAGTTTCTGGAAACGGTATGAAAAAACGCATATGAAATTTGGTAAAGGGTAACATTGTTTTTCGAAGTATTCGCCTTTGACGTCAATACACTTTTGCATACGCTCGAACCAATTTCTAAAGCACGTTTTCCACTCTAAAGATGGTACCTCAGAAACCAGTGTCCGGAATGTTTCAACCGCTGCCTCAGCCGACGAAAATCGCTCACCACGCATTTTATTTTTGATATTCGGGAACAAAAATAAATCATTAGGTGATAAATCAGGTGAATATGGTCGATGAGTCATTAATTCAACATTTTTGTTGGACAAAAAGTCAACTGTTTGACGGGCTGAGTGAGAGCTGGCGTTGTCATGATGGAGAATAATTCGTCGATTTCGATTGTTTCTTCTTATTTGATCGATGACTTCCGGCAAACAAATTGTAGTATACCAATCAGCATTCACGGTTTTTCGAACCTCTAAAGCCTGGGTTGCTACATGTCCAGTTAAACCAAAGAAATAAGCAATCATTTGCTTGGCAGCACTGCGTGAACGGACAACTTTTGTTGGTTTTGGTTCATTTTGAAATACCCAAACGGTAGATTGTTGTTTACTTTCTGGCTTGCACGAATAGATCCATGTTTCGTCCCCTGTGACGATGTTATAAACTAAATTTGAACGACCTCCATTGAATTTCTTGAGCATTTCTTCGCACCATTTGACACGACCCTGCTTTTATTTAGCTTCTGTTAAATTGTGTGGGATCCAACGACTACAAAGCTTTCGTACGTTCAAATGATCATGCAAAATTTGGTGTATTGTTTTCATGTCAATGCAAAGGATGCTTGAATCTCACGGTATGTCACATGTCGATCTCGCTCAAGCATTTCACGCACAGCATCTACATTAGTGGCAACAACAGATGTTGATGGACGACCTTCACGAAATTCATCACTGAGAGAGGTACGTCCGCGCTGGAATTCGGCAAACCAATTATAAACACTGCTCTTTGATGGTGCTTCATCTCCAAAAGCCAAATGAAGCCGATCTAGGCATTGTTTCGGCGTTAGACCACATTTGAAATGGTAAAAAATCATGGTACGAAAATTTTCACGCGAGTTTCTATGTTTACACAAAATAACTTTTTCTTAAATGCTGTACAAACAAAACTAGTTCACTTGGATAGGAACTGTCAATAGAAATACAGGCGAAAAACGTCAAATTTTTCATATATGACAGTTGATAAACGCTAACAATTCTAGACCTACTAGATTTCAGAAAATTTTCCAGCAGCCCACGCTGATGATATGGCACACAACGAAGAAGAAAATTTACAAATCTAAAACAGAAAAAAATCTGGATACATGGAACGAAGCTTTGAGAGAAAACGGAATAAAAACCAACACGGACAAAATCTGCTAATTTAATGATAGTACCTAAAGGACCAAAATAACAAAACAAAAGTTAGATAAACACGTAAGCTCAGATGTCGCTTTTGTATTCAACATTTAATTATTTGTAATCAAATCTCTTTCCTCTACTCTTCTTTCTTACCGAAACTAAATTCACTTGATTACAGTGGAATTTTCGCGCTACTACCTTGCTGAGGAGGCCCTCAAGTAAGGCCGACACAACTGAATCCTCGGGAAGTTCAATACTGCAATAGAAACTGACTTGCAACTGATTTCTTTCTTCATAATAGTTACTATTCAATTCAAGGCGTCCCGAACATTGATTTTCATTAATGCGCAGGTACCAAATATTGAGAGAAAATTGATGCTGTTATGGATTTCATCGATATTGGAGCATGTGGTTTTCATCGCTTTATACACGAGAATAAATTGTGGAAATTGAAAGCAGCGTTTCCAGTAAAACACATTAAAAATAACCTTCACCTTAAATCCAGGGTCTTGGACGCTTGTTCCAAAATAAATTGCGAAAATAAACCACGTTGTTTGTTCTTAACTTAACAGGTATTTATGGGATCTTGAACTTTCTTAAAGTGAAATTGCAGCTCACGAAGCAGCGAAACTTATAATAGCATCGGTAACTGCAGAAATTCAAAATTTGAATTTCTTCGAGGATATTCAGCATTTTCAATTTTCTTTAGCATACTTATAACTTGACTGCCCCAGCAACCGTTTCCTTCAGTCTTTCCAAGAATTAAGTGCATATATGCGTATTTTTTTCACAAGTGTACCACGTTATGTCTTACACAAGACACTGACTTTATTTGAAATATTTAGGTGTTTCCATATTTTCGTCCATCACTATATGTACGTGGCCTGCTGGAAAATTTTCTGGAATTTAGTAGGTCTAGAATTGTTAGCGTTTACCAACTGTCATATTTGAAAAATTTGACGTTTCTCGCCTAAAATTCTATTGAGAGTTCCTATCCAAGTGAACTAGTTTTGTTTGTACAGCATTTGAGAAAAAGTAATTTTGTGTAAACATGGAAGTCTCGCGTGAAAATTTTTGTGCCATGATTTTTTACTATTTCAAATGTGGTCTAACGCCGAAACAATGCCTCGATCGGCTTCATTTGGCTTTTGGAGATGAAGCACCATCAAAGAGCAGTGTTTATAATTGGTTTGCCGAATTCCAGCGTGGACGTACCTCTCTCAGTGACGAATTTCGTGAAGGTCGTCCATCAACATTTGTTGTTGCCACTAATGTAGATGCTGTGCGTGAAATGCTTGAGCGAGATCGACATGTGACATACCGTGAGATTCAAGCATCCTTACGCATTGACATGAAAGCAATACACCGGATTTTGCACGATCATTTGAATGTACGAAAGCTTTGCAGTCGTTGGATCCCACACAATTTAACAGAAGCGCAAAAGCAGGGTCGTGTCAAATGGTGCGAAGATATGCTCAAGAAATTCAATGGAGGTCGTTCAAATTTAGTTTATAACATCGTTACTGGTGACGAAACGTGGATCTATTCGTACGAGTCAGAAAGTAAACAACAATCTACCGTTTGGGTATTTCAAAATGAACCAAAACCAACAAAAGTTGTCCGTTCACGCAGTGCTGCGAAGCAAATGATTGCTTGTTTCTTTGGTTTAACTGGACATGTAGCAACCGCGGCTTTAGAGGATCGAAAAACCGTGAATGCTGATTGGTATACTACAATTTGTTTGCCGGAAGTCATCGATCAAATAAGAAGAAACAATCGAAATCGACGAATTATTCTCCATCATGACAACGCCAGCTCTCACTCAGCCCGTCAAACAGTTGATTTTTTGTCCAACAAAAATGTTGAATTAATGACTCATTGTCCATATTCACCTGATTTATCACCTAATGATTTCTTCTTGTTCCCAAATATCAAAAATAAAATGCGTGGTGAGCGATTTTCGTCGGCTGAAGCAGCGGTTGAAACATTCCGGACCTTGGTTTCTGAGGTACCATCTTTAGAGTGGAAAACGTGCTTTAGAAATCGGTTCCAGCGTATGCAAAAGTGTTTTGACATCAAAGGCGAATACTTCAAAAAACAATGATACCGTTTACCAAATTTCATATGCATTTTTTCATACCGTTTCCAGAAACTTTTCCAGCAGCCCACGTATAAACTTCTGTGTTTGGTTTTCATCAATGAATCTGTATTAAGTTACGGAATGCCTTTACTGAACATCCTGTATACTGTATATAAGGTTACTAAAAAGTCACAGCCCATATTCGCACAGCTCACAGTTTAAATTCTATCATCTGAGATTTTATCAATCTTCTACCGATACTTATATCTCTAAATGTAATCTAAAAAAACCGATAAAGTATTTTAAGCTGTACGAAATGACATTTAGAAGTTAGAACTTCTCCCTCCTCAAAAGAGGTTCCTCTCTGGATTTAGTGCAAACTACGTGTGAAGCCTTCGTCGTAATTTAAATATTTAAGATCTGCAGATTATCAGCCGACCGCGTACGGTTTGGTTTATATAAATGAGAGAAAAAAAAGAAGGAAAGCATAAACTCGGAAAGTTTATTATAATATGTAAATCTCGCGATTTTCAGTTAAACATGCCAGGTTATTTTCAGGCGGCCAGACAGTTTTGTCTTTATTTGTTTTTCGCTTTAATATCTTTACTTCCTTTTTTTTTTCATATCGAAAATGTTTTAGAATATTGCTATTAAATTCGAATTTATTTGCGAAAATAAATTTTTCGTTGGCTTGAATTTTTTTAGTGGCTTTCACTTGGATACACAGATTTTGTAGTTATTTAGTCATAAAAACAATAACATTGGTGGTTAAGTTGATCCATAGGACGATTGGCTAAACAGTAAGTTTACACGAACAATAATGATTAATCGTAATGAGGTAATGACACTCGTTTCTATAGTATTTGCCTCCAATGTACACGAATGAATACACTTTGTATGTTTTGAATTAACAAAGACAGGGGACGATAAGATTCCAACAATAATAGTTCAATAAACTCGAAGAAACAGTAATTACATACAATAATGAGCAAAAAGTTAATCATGTGAAGAAAAAAATGTAAATTGAGTATCTAGTTTCATTAACAAAAAAAAAAAAATCTCATAGTAAACCAATTACAGGAGAGCTGTCAGGTTTAGGTTTTTAATAACGGCAGGGACTTTTGTCTTGAGTAACTTATTCCAAATACATTGAGTGGTTTAATATAAAATAAGTTTGTTACGTTAGTATTTCTCTTTAATCGTTACGATCGGGTAGGCTTCCCTTTGTGCACGCGTGTTAAGGGCGTGGTGGTTGTTGGAAGACAGGAATTCGATCACAGCGACCGGCATTTTCTCTTCCTTGGCGACAAGCAAGCGTGCCGTATTGGTGTATTTCACGTCTCACAAAAATGTTGTGCGCTTGGGGTGTCTTTAAAATGATTTTGCCATTGGGTCAGCGATCCTACCGTGTTGTACGGATGCACTCACTTCGTTGATTGTTGTCCCGACAAGTTGGGGATCGTTTATTTGGATTTGTGGGACAGATTTTCACCGACCGAATCGGCGCTGGGTGATTACCACTCCGTTTAATCCCGTGAACGTCGTTCTTAAATTACCAGAGACGACTCGTTTTCCACGTACTTTTTGCTGGAAGAAAACTTGTGAACCTTTTCCCGGTTTGTTCTATATTAGAGAGCAAGTAGTCCGGGGCAGATTTTCACCGGCCGAATCGGCGCTAGGTGATTACCACTCCGTTTAATCCCGTGACCATCGTTCTTAAATTTCCAGAGACCACACGTTTTCCACGTACTTTTTGATGGAAGAAAACTTCTGAACCTTTTCCCGGTTTGATCTATATTAGTGAGCAAGAAGTCCGGGGCAGATTTTCACCAGCCGAATCGGCGCTGCGTGATTCCCACTCCGTTACACCCCGTCGTTCTTAAATTTCCAGAGACGACAGGTTTCCCACACGCTTTTTGCATATTTTTGGGCTGTCATAGCCATCCCATCGATGGTCCGACCCGAATTGAATTGAGTTTTTTTGTTTAACATACAAAGAGTCATATTTATACTATTCCGTTCCATATATTCCCTTACTTTTATATCTTTTTACATTTTTCATGTTAATTGTTAATGTGTTTGGCTCATTCAGAGAGAGTGGAGTGTTTTTCCTTTTTTGCTTTTGTTCGTTTTGCTTCTCTTAGCCCTTCCGGCTTGTGCGCTTCACGCTTTAAAAATTTTGGTATTTTGTTTGGATGCTAAGAGAGTGTAAGCAACACGAGAGTACTCACGTCGATACGGTAACGCCTTTTGGTTTGGGTTTATTTATTATATCGTTTTTCTTGTTGGTACGTAAACTTTTGGTGAGGGGTTGGATTCTCCTATTTTTTTTGTTTCCCTATCAATTTCATTTGTGATATACCAAGAGAGGGGATACACAGGGATAGATTTTCCTGGCCGTGACATTTTCCTGTATTTGTGGGTTGCCATTGGGTAACCATTGCTGCTAACACTTAAGCTGCTTTGGAGACTTGGAGAATTGGATATTTGAGGATTGTTGTCATTGGCTATCGTCGTTCACTTAATCTTTTTTGTCCTTTTTCCTTCGTCAGTCCTTTGAACTTCTGAGGAAGTTCCTTTTTTTCACACAGGCGGTTAAGGATGGCCTGAAATGTAACTGATCCGTTTCTTAAGCCGGTCCTTTATCCTCCTGGAGTCTTTTTTATGTTCGTACAGGAAATCGCAGGTGATAAGGAATCTCTTCAAAATATTAGAGGACCTAAGGAAATCAAAATTGTTCAATTTCAAAAGTCCATAGCATCAATGAACAACAGCAGTGGGAGCTTTCTGAACGCAGTTGCTCCACATCACTCCAGATTTCTTATTGGAGGTCAAAATATTTCAATTGTAACAAATTTCATTTGTAATAAAATTGCCCTTGTCGTAAAAACCTCTGGATTTTTAAAAACTTGTCATTCCTCGCCCCACTTTATTCAAGACATCTTCATTGAAGACACAACTATGACCTATAGAGAAGAGAAGAAGAGGAAGATTTACGTCACCCAAAACATTGGTTCAAAAAAAAAACATTCAAAAGAAACCTTCCGACGTAAATCAGTCGCTTTAATACTGAATTATGAATTCAGGTTTCTTGATAAAAAAAAGCCTTAATTATGTTAATGAACGGATTTTTGCACCGTAACATAATGTTGGAAAGTAATAATAAGGTGTAGGTTCACGAAATTTATTGGTTATCTTTGATCGCGTGATTAATGGAAGCCAATAACAGCAATCCCAATCTCCCAAGCAGGAAAAGCAGCTTTAACTGTAACACCTTTTGGATTTTCCAACGCCGTTTCCACTGAGTGGGCACAATTATGCCGCTCTTTTTCACATCATTGCTTGGTGTGAATAATTTACCTACAGTTATGATACACCCTGTATAAATAAACAATATTTTAAATAAGTAAGCAAAATCATACGCCCCTCAAATTTATTATTTTTTATTACGACAAATAAGTGTTTGGTCTAAACTGACTTCTTTATTATTATTTATTTACATGCAGCTTTTATTAGATATTGTTTAGGGCTGTGCAAATAAATTCTTGTTTTATTATATTTGGTGGCTAACCAAGCCCATTAATGTTTAAAATTGTACAAGAACTTAATAAACACTTCTACTATAGCTAGCATTAGTCACCTTGTAATAAGAATTTTGCAATTCAGTAAAATTAAACTCCTGTTTATTTAATAGTGATGGCAATGTTACTTTTTTTTACTACATAATGTTCAGTATATTAATATTTTAAAAATGACAAACTGCTTAGAAAATCTCGTTGTGATATTAACGAAGAGGTCGTCGATCTTCGAGCAAAACAAAATTTTATAACGCTTATTAATTGACGAAATAATTCCAGATAAGAATTACAATAAATTCTTTATAAATAAAATTCGAAATTGAACTTATTTATTTACATAATAAATTGATAGAAGATGCAAGAGTCAGATAAACGGCTAATTGCATAAGCGTTACACGCTTTAACCAAAAAGAGATGATAATTGTTTGTTTATTCGTTTGCGACGATCCTTAAAATAATAAAATAACAAATTTAAGTGATCCTTAAACATTCCGACAAAGTAAATCTGGAACGCTTAATAAACAACGGACATGAACCAGGAAATATAGATTTGCTCACAATAAAAGTATTAAAAAAATAAGAAACTTAACACAATATACAGATTGACGCGGGTCACTAGGTAGGCGATGGTGGTTTTCGTAAACACACTTTTTTTTAGTTAATAATTGGTGAATTCTAATCATATTGTTAAGTTTATTCTTGTTCGAAAAATTTCCTGATGTGATATATTTCAGCATTTGTCACTATCAGGGGCGGCTTTCAAGGCTGTGAGGCTCCGGACGAGAAATTTTTGTTGGGCCCTTTGGGCTGGGTTGGTTGCGGGGGCCTTTAGATAAGGGAAACAGTTTATCTCCTTTGTATTATAAAAAGCAGAAAATACTAAATAAATAAAAAATAAATAAATAACGTAGGTAAAATAATTTTTGCAACACATCAGTGATTGTTTGGAGCTTAATACTGAGGTATTGAAATGATTGCAAGTGAGTTTCTCACTCGTAAAAGACGAAAGGCTTTATAATCTCATTGTATAAAATATTACTCCTATTTTATTAATTATTATGATTAACAATAAAAAATGATTAAAATGATGTAACAAAAATAAATATAGATACAATAAATTTAAGTGTCTGCGGCTTTTCTCTTGGCTGAAATCTACAAAATAATTATAATCTAGCAAATCATTTTTTATTTTTCATTTTCTGAAAACCAACCTTGGGTCATCGAATTTTTTTAAATATGTTTTAATTATTGTATTAAGTCTGGAAAAACATTTTTTTTGCCCAACGTACGATTTCGGCTGTTATGCTAATATCAAAAGTTTGCGAACAAAACTGAATCTAAAATGCAATAATCTTACTTTTATATTTTTGAAACTAGAACCCTTTTTTGGTATAGGAATGTGATTGTTTACAAGCAAACTTAAATTCTGTTGCACAAAATCATTGCAGGTCATAAAATCTAGTCTTCATACAACAGATGTTATTCTAGGAGTAAGAGTAGGGCTGAAATATTGTTTCTCTTAAAATACTATTTGTTAAAGGAGTAAGTGTATTAAGGCGATCTGTTTGTTCATTTGGCAAATTTATTTTTCTTTTTTTTCTTGACTGAATAAGCTTCTAATCTGTCATTTTATATAGATATACAAATATTTCTGTATTTATATGATTCGATAACCTAAATTCTGTCTGAAGTAAAGTGGGTAAAAAATTTAAAAACTAACATAATATGCGGGGCTCTAAAAGCGCGATGCTTCGGCCGGTTGCTCGGCTCGTCCGCCACTGGTCACTGTAGTCCATTGTAACCTATTTTAGGTTTATTTTATAAAGTGATTCATAACAACTGAAAAAACGAAGGCCGGCGCATTAAATTCCATTTTAAGTTAACACAAAAGTATAAAAGATGCCCAAATTTTCTTTGTTTCCGAAATATTTGAATATACGCCAGTATTCACTTAACTTACTGTCGCACAGTGAATTTCTGCAAGTTGATTAATTTATTAACAATAACAATGCAATGTCAGGTCAAAAAGCGATCGCAGGTGTCGTTGTTTTATCTGTTAATAACATAGACGTTATTAAATTTAAACGTACTGACATATTACGAGTGGTAACGTTGGAAAACCAGTAAAGAGGGCTATGCATAATAATCTACAATAATATACAGGCTGTTCTATGAAAATTAACAGAGCAATTTCGCAATTCCTTCAAAGAGTTCCAGATCCAAATTTCGATCTGCTTTATCATTTCAAATAATCTTGAGGTAGACGCATGAATGTGGATCGTTTCTTGCAGAAAATACAAAATAACTCGAGAACTACTGAAAATAAGTTAATAGGGTGTTCAGCTCTTCAAGTGCTATCCAAACACCCCTAATAAAATATGTGGGGTTCCATTAAAAAAAAAAAAAAAACGCAAGTTTAGTATGTGTTAAGAAACAGCCAGTCTGGTTGAAAATATGATTTAAGATTCTGTAGAATACGTGCCTGCACAACTTTTGTTGACAAAGTTTTTGTATAAAATGTACACAAAATGCCATTTTCGTACTTCAGACCTCGGAATGTTGGGACACCTATACGTACAAAATCATATCAAAATACATAAGACAAAACAGTCTCAGTCTCTCTCAAAAATGGCGAAAGCCTAAATAAAAAAAAAAAATTATCGTCAGAACATCTAGGATTATTTTTTTGTTTAAAAAACAAACTAATTTTTTTTCTTCGTAAAACAAAAATAAGTAAATAAATTTCGTAAACAATGAAATTTTATTTGCAAAGTGATTCAGTTTATAAAACTGGACTTTAGATATCTAAAAAAGAGAAACACTGAATAAACACTCCTGATTTTGATAAACTTTAATGTAAATTGTTCACGAGTTACTCAGGAATAACACGTATACGCGCGACATTTTGATTTTTAGTTCAAATATCCGAAACAGAACACAAAACTATTGGTTCGGCTTTCGACCACTTTAAGTAATACGGGTAGTTTATTGAAAAGAGAGAAAACATAAGAGAAGCCAAGAGTGTAGAGTTTAATTCCTGTAAAAGAACGTAACACTCTTATGCTAGGGCTACATCTTTAACGTCTACTGGACATGTCACCTCAGAGAAATTTTTGGTTAAGTCACTTGAATAAATTAAGATAAAGAGAAGTATAAAAAACTTATGTCTTGTTAAATGTATAAATAATGAAAATCTCTTAGGTGATAACAAGAGAAGATTTGAGATTTCTCTTGTACCTTCAATTACGTAAACTGTTGTAGAATATAAAGAAGTTACGTCGTAATATAAAACTAACACGAGTCGTTTCTTTGAAATCAAACATAATTTTATAAATTCTCAGACAGTTTACAATATAACTTTATTTAATTTCTAATTACGAATTTCTTCTAAATTCTGTCTGAAGTAAAGTGGGTAAAAAATTTAAAAATTCACATGCTATGTGAGGCTCCTGAAAGCGCGAGGCTCCGGCCGGTAGTCCGCCTTATCCGCCCCTATGTCCGCCACTGGTCACTGTAGTTCATTGTAACCTATTTTAGGTTTATTTTACAAAGTGATTAATAACAGCTGAAAAAACGAAGGCTAAATCTCATTTTAAGTTAACACAAAAGTATAAAAAAATTTCTTTGTTTCCGAAATATTTGGATATATGTCCGTATTCACTTAACTTACTGTCGCACAGTGAATTTCTGCAAGTTGATTAATTTATTAACAATAACAATGCAATGTCAGGTCAAAAAGCGATCGCAGGTGTCGTTGTTTTATCTGTTAATAACATAGACGTTATTAAATTTAAACGTACTGACATATTACGAGTGGTAACGTTGGAAAACCAGTAAAGAGGGCTATGCATAATAACCTACAATAATATACAGGCTGTTCTGTGAAAATTAACCGAGCAATTTCACAATTCCTTCAAAGAGTTCCAGATCCAAATTTCGATCTGCTTTATCATTTCAAATAATCTTGAGGTAGACGCATGAATGTGGATCGTTTCTTGCAGAAAATACAAAATAACTCGAGAACTACTGAAAATAAATTAGTAGGGTGTTCAGCTCTTCAAGTGCTATCCAAAGAGTTAATAAAATATGTGGGGATCCATTTAAAAAAAAAAAAAACGCAAGTTTAGTATGTGTTAAGAAACAGCCTGTATAGTTGAAAATATGATTTAAGATTCTGTAGAATACGTGCCTGCACATCTTTTGTTGACAAAGTTTTTGGATAAAATGTACACAAAATGCCATTTTCGTACTTCCGACCTCGGAATGTTGGGACACCTGTACGTACAAAATCATATTAAAATACATAAGACAAAATAGTAGTCTCTCTCAAAAATGGCGAAAGCCTAAATAAAAAAAAATGATCGTCAGAACATCTAGGATTATTTTGTTTAAAAAACAAACTTATATTTTTTTCTTCGTATAACAAAAATGGACAGAATAAGTAAATAAATTTCGTAAACAATGAAATTTTATCTGCACAGTGATTCAGTTTATAAAACTGGACTTTAGATATCTAAAAAAAAGAAACACTGAATAAACATTCCTGATTTTGATAAACTTTAATGTAAATTGTTCACGAGTTACTCAGGAATAACACGTATACGCGCGACATTTTGATTTTTAGTTCAAATATCCGAAACAGAACACAAAACTATTGGTTCGCCTTTCGACCACTTTAAGTAATACGGGTAGTTTATTGAAAAGAGAGAAAACATAAGAGAAGCCAAGAGTGTAGAGTTTAATTCCTGTAAAAGAACGAAACACTCTTATGCTAGGGCTACATCTTCTTTAACATCTAATGGACATGTCGCCTCAGAGTAATTTTTGGTTAAGTCACTTATTCATAAGTCACTTGAATAAAATAAGATAAAGAGAAGTAAATAACTTATGCCTTGTTAAATGTATAAATAATGAAAATCTTCCAGGTGATAACAAGAGAAGATTTGAGATTTCTCTTGTACCTTCAATTACGTAAACTGTTGTAGAATATAAAGAAGTTACGTCGTAATATAAAACTAACACGAGTCGTTTCTTTGAAATCAAACATAATTTTATAAATTCTCAGACAGTTTACAATATAACTTTACCTAATTTCTAATTACGAATTTCTTCGACGCTCTACCGAGGAAATTTATAAAGTACAAAGTAAACCTTGGAACTTAATAACAAGCACGTCGGTCTTGTTCGCGGACGTCATGCAGTGTTCTTTAAAACTGAACATTGTAATTGTAACTCACAAATACCTAATTTTGTAAACCGCCTCGCCGATCAGTTTATATCCTGTGGACATTAGGCGTTATGTAATTATTTATTCAAATAATGCGAGTAAATTCAGGAAAATTCATAGTAAGTGCGTTCTATTAATATCACTTACAGCTCCATCCCGGAGATAAATATTTTCGAATTTATTTTCAATATGTAGTTACGTTACTTTTGTGTATTAACAATTCAAAGTGATAGGCGGATGCTGCGCGTTCGAGAAATTCGCATTTTTTCTTCTATAACAACCATAAAATGAGCACTGAAAACTAAGTATATAAAAAAAATATAAATTTGAAAATGTTAGTTTAGAAATTATGACGGAACGATCTGTTTCATCGCACGTTTCCCATGTTAACGAGCGGCAGAGCACGTACAACATACCTTCTGCTGACTTCAGAAAATGCTTACTTTGCATATTAAAATGAAACTGTAACATCATACCTTTCATATTTTTTGTTTTCAGTATATACATATAAGCGTAATTTCTTGTCGCTTAAAAAGTTGATCTAATTTCTAAGTATGCTTGCAATTTAGCTTCCCCGCCTGATAAGGCGAGTAAAACTAAGCATTCAGAGAAGTAGGGATGTTCAAATTCGATTCATTCTTTAGTTACCATTACTTCTTTTCAAAATATGCATTGAAAGAATCGAATCGATTCCATAGGTTTAATCGTCAGAACAAATTTTTGAATCGTGGCGCGTCCTTTGTATACCAGGTGGTCCAAAATGGGACCACCATGTCAACATTTCTTGTTTATGATCAAAAAATAGTTATCACATTTTTTTGATATACTTACATATACTTACATTTCTGTAAGGAATAAAATACTCTTTCAATTATTACCTAGATTTTTTTTTGTTTAAATATTATAGACAAACAATATTATCTGAGGACGAAGTTACAATCAACATTCACTCACCAATAGTTAGGTCTCTCATTCCTAATGTTCTTTCTTTCTTTCTCGTTTCCCTGACCGCAACAGGCGCTGAGGGTAAACGTCTTAGCTCACGGGCATCGCATTCCAATTCGATAAGGACCATGCAAATTATAAGTAACCCTTTACGGGTATCTATTCAGTAAAATGGAACATTCCACTTATCGGGGCCGTTTTCCCGGCCCCACCTGCTTCAGCGGCGAATCTAGAAGCTGTAGCTACCTCATGATGATATTGGACACTGGGGAAGTCATCCTCGCACGTTGACTTCTTATCTTCGCATGCGTTACCCCTCACATTCACCTGTGCCCTTACCAAATATCCACTACACATTTTAACCACCTTCGTGAGCCCCGGTTATTTCACGTTCACCTATCGCGCTAACCCTCGGGAGACTGCCGTCTCTGCTGTTTCTTTGCTGCCAAGACTAAACACGCCCCCATATCATATTACCAAACTAATAACGTAAACAAATATACTAGCGCTTCAGAGATATCTCGATGATGCATTCTCAGGAGCTTCCTCACCTCTTTCGGCTGAAGTGCAGCTATCACGTCTATCCAACACTCTTTTAGACCAGGAATACCGTCAACTATGTGGTCGCATTTCACGGCACAAACCAACTGAAATTAAATTTGATGACCTTGTTAAAATTTCGGACATGCTGATGCTCTCTCTCGACTCCTTCAACAAACTCGCCAAGAAGCCCAGGACGACGACAATTGATTGAAAATGTAATTTCCTCCATTCACGTTGATCAAGAACTCAACGAAGCCATGGGATCATCGAAAGCTCTCGTAAAATGCTTCGTGAAATCACCCAGCTCGATCGAGTTAAATGTGCGTGGTTCAAAGATAATAAGTCTGATCCAGAACTGTCACCCTACTATAAAAAATGAGATAGTATCATCACCAGTAATGATGGTATATTGCTTGATGGTGGTCGAGTCATAATTCCAAATAAGCTTCGAAATTTTGTCTTAAAACGCTTAGCCAGAAATCCGACGCATGAAAAATTTGGCTCGTCGTCATTTCTGTTGGTCCAGAATGTTCAAAGAGATTGAAGAGATCGTAAAATCCTGCATCCAATGTGCTCTCACCGCAGCCAACCCTGTTCAGGAACCTCTACATCTCTGGCCTGATATAGAGAAGTCTTGGGATCGTATCCATATGAATTTAGGCGAGCCAACAAAACGAAAATGTTTTGTCGTAGTGGCTATATTGATACAGCTTGCGTTACCCCAACAGCTTCTGCTACAGTCGAGTATCTCCGAATTCTTTTCCGAAATTGTGGTGCACCAAGCACAATCGTTTCAGACAGCGAAATTCAGTTCACGGTGACAGAGTTTGCGCAACTCTGTTCGGAATTTCACGTTGTCCATCTTAGGTCTCCACCTCAATCAAATGTCCTAGCCGAACGGATGGTGCAAACCTTAAAACAAATCTTTAGACAACGCTGTGAACACCCTGGATGTAGCAGTAGCCACATACAACAGCACACACCACATTGTGAACTAAATGATCGCACTCCTGCCCAAGTTTTATTTGGACGTAAAATCCAAAAACTGCTTGACATTTTTAAGCCTAGTCCAATTTCAATTTCCGAACTGAATCCAGTACAGGCCGAAATTAAGGTTCAATTTGATCGTTATCATGGTACTCGTCAACGCAACTTCGACGAAGGAGATGAAGTCATGGTTGAATTATAGGATGGTTTTCGTGTTAATGGCATCGTCATCAAACTAGTCGGCAACACTATGGGTGAAGATAAAGTAGGAGACAAAACTATTAATTGTCATTTAAACCAAATCTCGAAACGCTATTACGAGGTAGCCCATCGCCCAAATATAGATTTAAATGATGAAGAACCAGTGACAATAACTTTTAACCAAATCAATTGCCGTCGCCGCAAAAATTGATATCTTGAGGGGAAAAAAAAAACACTAAACTAAATTATAGCGGCATTGAACAAGTATATCGAATTGGTTTGAAAGAGATGCCAGAAATTTTTTTTGGTTAGAAGTTCCAAAAGATTGCTTACAAAAAAATACGAGCATCATCTCAAATTGTTATTTCTCGTCCCAAGAAACTTCCACATGTCGATTTTTAAGGTTACATGTCAAAAACCTTAAGAATTATTGAAGAAAATTGTAATTAAAATGTTTATTCTAACCGCCCTGCATCTCTTTTATTGTCAACTTTTGGATGAAGTGAGTTTAGGTAAATCACAATATTTTGACGACACGAATTCACTGCTGCTTTGAATTCCATTGCTTTTCGACCATCCAATATACAGGGTGTTTATGGAAAGCCACTACAAATGGCTAACTTATATGAACTTTTACAAAGTAACTTGAATTATAAAAATTTCAGGATCTCTCCTGCTCGATTTAATGGCAACGTGAGAATGAAATTAATAAATAAATTAATGACCGTCCGGTTTTCGATATTTTTCGAACTTTTTTTTTAAACGGAACGTTATGTTTTTTTTTGAAACATCGTATAACGTTCAGCATGTCAAACTGATATAAAATATTTCTAAAATATTGTAGTGAGAGAAATCTTTAGACTGTTGGAAGAAGTAGGTACATGTTTAATATAAAGTTTTTGGAAATTGGGTTTCGGGAAGATTTTAGAATTTCACTTTTTATTGTTTTTTTTTCTTCGTTACGATTTGTATTTCCACTTTGTTCTTTCTTCGTCAAAATAACAAAATTTTCTGCGCTCGCTCATTCCTAAAATGATTCGATCGTTTTTTGCGTTTTTTTTTTCTAAACAAGATTTTCACGAACCTGAAACTTTCAAAATTTTTCTGTGAATGTTATAAGTAGAATTTCGATCCATATTTTTCGTGTGGTCTTTCCACAACATCGATTTCTCTTTTAATATTATTTTGAATTTTGCGTTCTTTTTGCATTATGATTCGTTTTTTTTCTTTCTTCTACAGAACAAAATTTTCCTTACTGTTTCAAAGATGACTCGATCGTTTTTGGTTTCTTTATCATAATTTTTCATTAGTATTTTGAAAACATAAAACGTTTCATCTTTTTTTTGCTTACTTACTTACTAAAATTAAAGCTTTGTCATATATAATTATTGTTAAGGTTATGAACAAAAGGCTTGATCTATATAATTAATTGATCGAATTTTTTGTTTGTAAAAATAATTTTCTCACTCACTCTTTTCGAAGGTACTTGGTTCGTTCGTTCATTTTAAATCATCTTGCTCAATGATTTCGAAAAAAAAACTGAAATATCTGTTAGTGGCGAAATTTCGGTATAGTTAGGTGAAAAACGTTTTCAACAAATGGAAATTTATTTAATGCGGTAAAAAGGTATCATTTGGTATGTTATATCCAGCGTTGTTAAAGATATCTATCTAGATACAGATGCAGATACTTTCACAAATATGTATCTAGATTTAGATGCAGATACTTTTTCCGGAAAATATCTAGGTACAGATACATATACAAAAAAAAGTACGCAATTTATTAAGATACTTGCAAGTGTAAAATTCAATAACCTAGGCAGTAGTGGAGGTACGGTATTATTTGCGATCCAAATCGATTTTTTTTGTGAAAATTGACGAAGTTTTCGTGTAAATATGTGAATAATGTACACACTAAAATCTGTGATAATTTTCACATTTTTTTTAGCAGTATGTCTTTTAAATAGAAAATTTATCTTTGTAATTAAGTTGATCAATAAGCTGATAAGTAATTACCTGATTTTGTATGAAACTAAGTCAAGTTCACGTAAAATATAAAGTTATCAACAGAAATGACTCTACTTCAGTATCAGACAAGTTAAATGTCAAATGAATCTAGGATCCTTAGTTGCAACCTTGTTGTAGCTAAGAGAGCCTTCCCATAATCAAGAGAAGTTGATAAAATCAACAATACAGTCTTTTCCTTTTGATTTTCTCCTTTTGTCAATTATCTTTCCCAATTTTTAAAATAATTTTCAAGTTTCTGAACTATCAAATCGCATTTTAAATAGAACAGTCATTTGATTAACTGGAAAACATAATTAACAAGAGGGGAAAATCAAAAGTAAGAGACTGTAAAATCGGAGGTTGCATTTCCGCCAAGGTCTGCTGTTTTTATGGAAGTTTAAAATGTATCTAAAATGTATCTTAGTATCTCAAATGAATAGATACACTGTAATTGTATCTAGATGCAGATACAGTTACATATTTTTAGCAGTATCTGAGATATGTATCTAGATACTCAAAAAGTATTTAGATACTGTATCTAGATACTTGCATCTAGATACTTAACAACACTGGTTGTATCTGATAAAGGTGATAACCAAGTTAATAATACATTACTAAGTTACTTTTAATCCCCTTAAAATTAATTTATATTAAACGAAAATCACTGTATTCCAGTCATACTTGTCTTTTAAATAATTAAAAAAAAACTGTCTAGTGGCAGAGGAGAGCCTGTGATACGCTCCAGCGGGCAAAACAACAGAAGGAAACGAGCGCTTTCATACTATTTTTTGTTCACGAAATTCTATAGTGTCTGCCCACGTTCAGCTAGATTTTAAAATGAGCTTCTATTTAGAGCCTCTATAAAACCAGAACGAAGAAAAATTCACACTTACCTAAATGTCCACCAGATGTTGAAACACATGGTATTGAGCCAAAAGAACGCCGACAGGAACAGAAAATGCATTGCAACCGCTGCAAGAAAACAGAATGTTTTAATGTGTGCGAACATGTACCGGCAATAAAACGATGAAACGCAATAAATCGAATATTTAAACATCTCTAAATAAACAAAAATTTAAGGTGCAAGTCGTAATCTTGAGAACTGCAGTTGCTTGCTAAGAACGTTTCGTAAAATTACTTGCATGTAAGCAGTTTATTGAATCACACGATATATTCTGGAATTAGTTCGGGCACATGAGATTGGCCTACGCAAATTTGGGTGTTCGCGGTACTATAAATCCCAATTCTGAATAAAAAAAAAGATCAACGTTTCCAGAATGTGTTAATTTGATTCGGAATTAGTTCGGGATTCATTCGATAAATTCTAGGAAAGCAAAAAATTTTAGATCCGGTTTATACGCAGTTCAATTTTTGGTCGCATTTCAAATTTCCATCTTATACGGGGTGATTCAGAATAAGTGTCCGACTCGTTGTTTGTGAGCGTCTTTGTACAGGGTGTCCCAAACCTCATGAAAAATCCAGTAATGGCCCTTTAAATTCATTCTACCACGAAAAGTTCTTAGCAAAAGTTGTGTAGGTTTCCATTCCGCATAATCTAAAATTATTTTCAAATATACAGGTCGTTCATTTAATAAGTTACAAACCTAACTTATTATTTCTTAAATGGAACACTACATATTTTATTGCAGTTTCGGTTAGGACTTGAAGAGACGATAAAAATGATATGACATTATACCTACTTGTTTTTAGTATTTACCGAGTTATTTTTAATTTTATGCAAAAAATGGGTCATGTTTGATCGTCTGCCAAATTGTCAATTTTAATGATGCGGAAATCAACCTTGGGCCAAAATATTTCCAAATCTCTCTACTTTCACAATATTTATCAGTTTTAAAAACCGATAGCGACTATCAACAACACTATGATTCAGTGTGCGTATTGTAAAATTAGTCATTTTTTCAAATGGAACGCCCTGTATATTATAGGATATTTGGGTAGTGCTTTCTACGAGCTTTCCAACCATGTCACATTTTATGGTCTTAAGATTTATAGCTTGTGAGTTATTATCACTTTTCTATAATCAACTTACGGAACGTGCTGTAAAATATTTTCATTCGTCTCAGAATCCTTTAGGATATTTCATGCAATTTATCGTACTTTAGTGATTTAAATAAAAATAAATAAATAAATTCAGGAACTGAACGATTTTTTTCAGATAATTCTTCTGATGTAAGAACACATTACGAATCGGTTGGATAATCGCTGGATAGAACGTGGTAATGCTTTGAAGTGGTCTCCATGGTTACCAGATTTGTTTCTCGACTTCTTTTATGGGAACATTAGTAAACAAATGAAAAAAATGTTCTCTTATCACAATTTGTTTATAATCGTAGATTCGTATTTCGACAGCCACACTACTATCTTCATTTCTATTAGAGATTCAATGAAAATATTCTTTGGCTCATATCAACCATAGAGTGTGCGTGTGTGGATGATGAAAAATGGGCAAGGTACCTGTTGAAATACGCATAAAAAGTTATATTCTAATATTAGCATGAAATAAATTTCAAAAACTATTACAAAAATACTTTCAAGTTTACTATTCTTAGTTTATGGGGATATGTAAAGAAACAAGGGTTTAAAGATCTACCCGTCACATGCAAAGAGAAGAAAATGTGTGTTTAGCAGTATGGCAAAGTTGCTTTTAAATTCTTTTTAATAGTTTAAATATTTATGATTTTTTAAACCTATTTGTGACTGAAGACATTTAGCTTTTTCTTAGTTAATGTGTAAAAAATGTTAAAATTCAATTTATTTTTATTTTTTTTTTGATATGTAACTTTAAAACAGTAGACCTTTTTACCGTTTAAATAAATCGTTTCCATTCGTTCTCATAATGCAATTGGAATTATTTAGTGAAAATCGTTCAGTTCCTGTATTTTTTTCATATTTTTATAGCAACCGCTAAAACAATGATAATGAAATTGTTAATTTGAACAAAAATGAAGTGTTTGGATAAATGGCTTGAATGATACAGCGGATACAATATTTCTGAGACGAATAAAAATATTATACAGTACGTTCTATAAGTTGATTATAGAAAAGTTATAATAACTCACAAGTTATAAATCTTAAGACCATAAAATATAGTATGGTTCGAAAGCTCGTAGAAAGGACTATCCAGACATACTATAATATAGAGGGTGTTCCATTTGAAAAAAAAAAAAATGCTAATTTTACAATACGCGAACTGAATCGTAGTGTTGTTAATAGTCGCTAGGTTTTTAAAAATTATGAATATTGTAAAAGTAGAGAGATTTAGAAATATTTTGGTCCAAGGTTGATTGTCGTATCATTAAAAATGACAATTTGACAGACAATCAAACATGATCCGTTTTTTGCATAAAATTAAAAATAACTCGGTAAATACTAAAAATAAGTAAGTACAATGTTATATCATTTTTATCGTCTCTTCAAGGGCCAACCGAAACTGCAATAAAATATATAGTGTTCCATTTAAAAAATGGTAAGTTAGGTTTGTAACTTATTAAATGAACAGCCCGTATATTTGAAAATAATTTTGAATTATGCGGAATGAAAACCTACACAACTTTTGTCAAGACCTTTTCTTGATAAAATGAATTTAAAGGGCCATTATTGGACTTTTCCAGAGGTTTGGGACAGCCTGTATTTATTAAGGTCATTCAAGTACGAATTTGTAAGAAATAAATTTATCTGGGGCATTCCAAACATTAAAAATGGAAATCCTGATTCATTTCTTATCTATGCATATGCAAGTTCGATCTCTAAAAGAATGAATTGCGTGTTAAACATTTCTTTTTCGCAGAAAGTCATAAACGAAACCGTTTTTGAGTTTTGTTTCAAAGTAAACGATAGTGTTTCCTCCTACTTCGCGAAGGTTCATTGCCCTTGTTACGCAATACAGCTGTACTAGTGCCCATCAACCAATTTATCTGCATCTTCAATGCATTTTATCTTGAAAACCACGCATAGTAGAATAGAGACTTCTTGTTTTGCTTTTTTTTTTTCGTGTACTACCTGATCGGACACTTATTTTGAATGACCCACTATATCTATTCGATTTGGAAAATATAAAAGTGTTTCAAATACCTAAAAAAAAGTATGTAATACAAAACATCTTATTGTTTGTGTTAATAAAACTTGGGCTGTTTATTTGTCTGAACACATATCATTACTACAGATTTTAGATACTTCTGCGGGAATTAAATGTTCATAATAAGTTTCTACGTTCACCTGGTTCAGATATATCTGCTCGTACATAAGTATTAAAAATCGTTCGCGGAATGCAAAAATCGCGATGCGTATAAACATTTGAAATAGTTCAGAAGCCATTCCAGACGTGTTCCGGAATGGTTCTGCGAACAACGCTATTATTAACCATAAAAAAAATAAAAAAAACTCAGACACAATTTAAAACATGTCGTAGCAATCTAGACTGTCCATTTAAACGCTGCTTTTACGACAGTTGAGCGTTTATTAACTTGAGGAAAGCTACATTTTCTCTATTTTTTTTTTTTTTGAAGTTTAATTAAAATACATGTGGTTATTGTTCTTCCTTGCCTATTAACTCGCTAACCAAACTTGTCACGAATTTTCTTATGATTTAGACGTTCCAGGAAAGATAAAACAAAGTAAAATAACTTTTTATAAAACTGTAATGAAAAGAATGGAATGGAAACATGTTTAAACCGTAGGCAAAAAAGAAAAATAAATCAAGCAATGAGTGTGTTTGCTCAAATTGTGTAAGTCAAGGCAGACTGATTAAGTGATGTTCTCAATTGTGTAAATTTGGACGTGAACGCACCTCATGATGAAAAAGAAAATATTGCAACATTGTCTACATAATTCGGACAAGGACGTTTAGTGGACTAACAACTGCAGTACAGGATTACAACTAATTAACTATGGGGATTTCGTAAACTGTAAGAGATACAAAGATGGTTAAATTGCAGGAAAGTTGCGCCGTCTTGAGGTCTAAAAAAATATGCAAAAAAAAACTTCTATTTTCATTCGTTTTCGAAATATCTTCAAAAAACTGAAAATTCTCATTTTCGAAAATCTCGAATATCTTCTTTATTTCTTAAGATAAAATCATAAAATTCGGTGCTTTTATATTAAATTCGATTGACAGCCTAATGCAGTTCGAAGAAATAGGTTAGGTTTGACAGTTTCGTAGATACGATTGTCAACTGTTTCTTGTCTTATGGACGCTACCTTGGATATTCATAGCACGTGATGCAGAAATAATTTTTGACTATACCGGCTGTTTCAAATTGGATGTGCACTGAAGGGATTTCCTAAACCGTAAGAGATACAAATTCGGTTAAATGGAAGAAAAGTTGCACGAATCCATGCCCAATTCGTATCCATTGAGAGAATGATTTTTTTTTCATATTTCTTCTTGAGATATTAATGAAAATGTGAAAAAGTCGATTTTCTTTTTCTCTCTGTATCTCTTTTATTATACATAATTTTGAAATTCTGATTTAACTTTCTACATGCACTTTTTGATTCTGCTTCGAATAGAAGTAATAGAATTGAAGTCAAACGTTTCGTCTTTCCACGACCATCATCAGTTTCGATTTTTCAAATACAACTTATGTCTTTTTATTATTCTATTCGATAGGATTTTTTCTCCTGATTACAATGATATATCACACTTAATAGTTGATATTAATCTGAAACTTAAATAATACAGATATTTATGTGAAAATTTTATTTAATACATAATTTCAATTTTTTAGTTCATTTTCTTAGCTATAGTGTAAATTATAATAAACTATTTAAAGTTTTTCTGTATTGTTATTTTAATAATGCACTGCACTTACGAAAATGAATTTTTACCAAAAATATCTAGTGGTTCTAATATAAGTTGCTAGATCAGTATCTCAGCTTTAGTATAGGAATGAAAAAGCCTTGTTTTTAATTTTGACTCGCACTGTTGGATTAAAAGAAATAGTGAATACTAATTATACTAAAAATATTTAGATATTACTGAATAGTGCCTTCTACAAATACATTGGCAGCTAAAATTAATATTTTTGTAATAAATTTGAAAGATACTTTCTGTAATAATGTTTTTTTTTTTTAAATTTCTTTAGCACTCAGTGGCTCTCAACACTTGACTATCTTTATTTTTTTTTTAATATGATTAAGTTCACTCGTTTTAACCAGTTGAAGTTTGGCACGTTATATCGGAACCATCATCCATAATTTAAATGGGATAAAGTAGGCTTTATATTTTGGACATTGAAACAGTGGCTAGCATTAAGATAAATAATAAGGAGGAATTAAGAAGGCGAATATTAGATTCTTACAGAAATGTTTGGCGAATTCATGTTCGACACGCTAGACAACACATAGGATTAAGAACGAATCTGTGTCTTGAAAGCAGTGGAGGACATTTCGAGGATTTACTTTAATTTATTTATTTCACTTTATTTATTTCACAGAGTCATGTTCTTCGTCTATAATTTTTATTCAACTTATTTATTCTGTTCTTGTAATTTAATATGTTTATACTGATGTTTATTTGGTTTGTGTTAACCACCTCATATCATTTAGTTAATATTTATTGACTTTTCCTCTTCCGACAACTGAATGTTGTTGCTAATACTTAACAAATAAGAAAAGAGGTTAGGAATAAATTTACTTATTAAGAAAAACATGACGAAACGATATCAGTTTTTTTGTCATATTCCAACTTTACTTGAAAAAAAGGTATTAAGGATTATACTCACTGAAATCACCAGAAAAAATGCTTTCGATTAGAATAATAAAAAGATAAGAAAACGAACAAAAAATTTGAAATTATGTTATTAAATAAAATTTTCATATAACATCTGAATTATTTAAGCTTCAAATTAATATCAACTATTAAGTGTGATATATCATTGTAATCAGGAGAAAAAATGCTATCGAATAGAATAATAAAAAGACATAAGTTGTATTTAAAGAATAGAAACTGATGATGGTTGTGGAAAGTCGAAACGTTTGACTTCAATTCTATTACTCTTATTCGAAGCAGAATCAAAAAGTGCAGGTAGAAAGTTAAATCAGAATTTCAAAATTATGTATAATAAAAGAGATACAGAGAGAAAAAGAAAATCGATTTTTTCACATTTTTATTAATAACTCAAGAAGAACTGAGAAAAAAATCATTCTCTCAATGGATACGAATTAGGCATTGATTCGTGCAACTTTTCTTCCATTTAACCGAATTTGTATCTCTTACGGTTTAGGAGATCCCTTCAGTGCACACCCAATTTGAAACAGCCGGTATATAACTATGCTTTTTTTTGAAACAAAATATTAGGTTACTAAGAATTTTTGTTAAAAAATATTTTTTTTTATGTAAAAATGTAAATAAGTACCACAATTGAGTAAGATTTATTATTTTAATAATAATTTTAGCTCTGAATGTTTACACGTATCCGCCTGCTACATATTTTTTTTTCAAAAACTTTTGTAGTATCTTGATATTTTGTCTTCAAACAAAAGCATAAGTATGTTGTATGGTCGTATTCAGATTTTGATTTTCAGCCACAAAATAGATATTGGAATGTATATTTAAACCGTATGTTTAAATAGAAAGTTTTTTTAATCTCAAACCGGACAGAAAAATGAAGGGAAACACACTCAACGTTTCGCTATAGATTTATAGCTTCGTCAGGAGTGTTTCCCTTCATTTTTCTGTCCGGTTTGAGATTAAAAAAACTTTCTACTTACTGTTTTCATCGGACAAGAACAAACTTCACGTATGTTTAAAGTTGAAAAAAAATCTCGTGGTATGTGATTTATAAAGACTCAAACGTATGTAACTGTCTCTTTAATAATTTAAATATTCGTTTACTTTTGATATACCACGTGGATATATAACAAATGCCAAACTTACGGTGGGTTTCACAAAAAAAAATTGTTAATCAGCGATTAACTTAATTCTCAGATTAAGGAACGTCACTGGACGAAGTTAACAATAGATTTAAAACAACCAACTATATTGTTTCACTTAACCAATCACATGCTTTAAATACGCTGTTAAATTAATCAGTGATTAAATATTTTTTTTGAAACTTAGCTTGAGTATAAAGGAATGAAAAAGTCCAGTGGCATTTTTGGTTTAAATTGTTAGTTTAAAAGAAAAATTCAATACTAATTAAGCTTAAAATGTTTGGATATCACTGTATAGTGTCTTCTTGTACAGTCGTAGCTGGCTATAAACGGATATTGTTGTGACAAATTTAAAAGATAATTTCTCTAGCGATGCAATTTTTCATTTTATTACTTTTAGTTTTTTTTTTATCAAGGTTGAATCCACTCGTTTTGACGAAGCGAATTGCCAGTCGTAGTTTGATACATCATATCGGGATCACCCTGTATGTTTATATCGTAATTATTTAAAGCCTTGAAACTTCATTATGTAATTTTGCCATACTCAATCTTTTTGTTGTTTGAATTTATTATTTTTTCGGTATAATATTTCCATCAATCAACAATTAAAGTATCTATCCATTGTTTGCAAATTGTTGGTACTTTTTTTTTTTGATTGGGATTTGTTTGCAATTACTACATTGTATTTCGGTGTTGCTTGGTCTTGTTCTAATATTTACCGTAATTAAGTTAATAATAAAAACCATAAAAATATAATGCGCTAATAATGCTCTAATAACAATAACAATATTTACAAACATCACAGAATGAAACAATTAAGATAGCACTGTTTATCTATGTCATAATAATTACACCGCAATAAAAAATCTGTATTTATTCACAATGTATTTTTAAGTCTGTGTGTACAAAGATACGATGACTTATTTATAGAAAGACATAGGAGTAGTATTATTTTCTTTTTTTTAGAGAATGTTTCCGTGTATTATATGAACGTATACTGTCACCTGAAATTATGGGAACACATGTATACATAAAATTCGTTTCAAACTGTTTTGAAAAAATGCACTGATCCGGTGCGCCTTAAATCCCTCCGACTTCCAAATAAAACGTAGCACGTATTTTATACAATATAATAAACTTATTTCTGTCCTGCCTACAAACTTTTTTTGAAACAACCGGTATGTAAAGTTCCGTGCAAGAAAACTAATAGCGTTTTCGATTCGCTTGCATTGATCAGAGTATCTGCATCTTGTTTTAACCTCTTGTAATAACAAGGGATGGGAGATACTCTGAGCGCAACCGGTGCAAGCGAATCGAAAACGCTATAAATACAGGGTGTTCTTTTACCGTGTGCAAATATTTAAACCTGCAATATATCACCATGAATGGTTTGAACGATTGAACTCGTATGTCCTTAACATAAATGTAATAGTTTTCGAGAAAAATGCAGTGGCAGATTTTCACTAAACCGTTTGAGAACTGCTGGCATAGCTAAAAGTGGAAAGCGGCCGCCTCTTCAATTACTACCCGAAGCCGAAATCGGTCTGGGTCAGTGCCTTATCGGAACTCGAGGAGGAACCACGTAACTCTCGCCGCTGCGATCAGCTGGTCCATCAAAGCGTTTACAATTTAAATTAACTTCACTGCAAGTAATTACAAGTTTAAGTAATAAATTAAAATCGAGTGCAATTCAAGAAGCTGCGATTCGTAATTGCCGAACAAATTAAAAGCGAGGTACAAACAAATTGTAACTTCTTACTCCATACTATTTTTAAAAGACTTATAAAAATTTTACATTTACTTTGTTTCCAAGGACCATAAGCAGTAATACTTTCATTGTCAGCAGCGAGATTGCAGCAAAAGTTTATTTACGTAAAAGGGTGAAGGAAGAACATTTTTAACACGCTTGCCTAATTGGTGCATAAACTTTCGGATTTATTCGTCGATAGTTGAAATCGTAAAACATTAATTCGCTCAGTGAATTAAAATTTTAAATAAAATAATTACGATAATAAACAATATCAGTGATTATAATTACGAAACGCTGCGTTGGAAATCGAGTGCGGTGTCGGTGGGCGTGTTCATACCGAGAGGAAGGCGAAGTTGACCTTCCTATCTTTCTCGCACATTTCAACAGTTCCAAACAAGTGGTCACACCGAAATTTTTTGGCTATGATACGGTAGCCACCAAAAAATACCCGCAGAAGGTAGCATTTCGCGTAGTTATACTGAGGTTTTTTTATTTGCACACAGTAACAGACCATCCTGTATAGTAATCATTATTTTATAGTGTTAAGTGAAACATCCAAATTTTCATGGAACTCTTCTAATTGTTTAGAATATGGAAGGAAGAATCTAAGCGTTATAAATAGGACTGCATTGAGTTTTCTTTTCGAACAATCAGAAAAAGTCTTCCTTCATTTACGTTTTCACTAAGTCGGCAATGTTAACGCAATGCCAATATCTTACGATACCGGGAAAATGATTGTAGAGTGGAATAATAATTATGAACACTATCTCAACGATTTTTTATAGAGATAAGGAAAATATAAATAAACACTAATAAATAATAGCATAAAATCCCTGAACTTTTCGCTTTAGCGAAGCCATTTACTCATAGCGAGGTTCTTTTAAAGATTTCCCATAATATAGTTTTGTTTCTGTTTGTATTTTCTTTCCATACGTATCCATTAAAAATATTGTAATTATTATCTCCGGTTAAATTATTTTCTGAAGGCGTTAAGAAATAATTCACCAATCAAACAATTTCGTAAAAATTAATTTCTTATTTATCGAGAATTTTTCAGTAATAACTAGAGAACGGAACTCGGTACATGTACCCATGGAAGGGAGCAGTAGGAGCAGGCGGTCGTGCAGGACGCGAAGATGTGACTGTCCGCTCTTACTCCTCTCTTCCACCGGTACATGTACTAAGTCCGATCTCTAGTAATAACCTTTTATTGTAACATTAACATGTATAGGGTGTCCCAGAGCAACGTAAAAGTTCCATAACTTTCTTGCTATTCCAGGTATCGACTCAATCTTTTTCTTTTGTATAATAGAAGCGCTTCCATTGCACATTCTAAAATTATTTTCGTTTGCATACAGGGTTTCCAAGTATTATAAAAATATTAAAGTTACGTTTTTCTTAAATTGAAACACCTCATTTTGACATGCATTTTTGGATTCTGCACTAAATTCTGCGTTAAATTTATTTGAGTCATTTTTATGTATCAATCATACTTTTTGATGTGAGTCAATTTTTTTCTTGAAAATTCCCGAATGCAAGGTTCCATTCAAAAATTCGTAACTTCTTTTTTTTCAGTCAATGCCAAGGCTGCGGCCAATCATTCGAGATCAAGCCAAGTCGTGAAGGGATGTTCCAAGGCTTGCTACTATTTTCTGAATATGAATAACTATAAATAACAAAAACTACATTTTTTCAAATAAAACATCCTATATATTTTCATAGCGTTTTTGATAAGCTTTTCAATTATATACAGTTTGTAGGGTCCAATTCTGACATTCGACGAGTTATTGAGAAAATAGTAATTTTTAAATGTAAATATTTAATAAACGGCTGAAAGTTTCTAGTAGATTGGTGCCAAAATGAAAAGCGATTAAAAATTTTAAAACAACGTCGCATTAATCACGGATATATTGTGTCAAAAAGTGCGAATTTCATTGGTTTAATATTTTATTCGCGGGTGTTCTATTTTAAAAAATGGAGTTTTTGGTATTTATAATTATTCATATTCAAAAAATCTTAGCAAGCCTTGGAACATCCCTTCACGACTCGGCTTGATCTCGAAAGATTGTCCACAGCCTTGGGATTGATTGAAAAAAATCGATTGCTTTATCTTTGGTTTAGATTTTTTTTGAGTGGAACCTTGCATCCGGGAATTTTCAAGAAAAAATTGACTCACATCAAGAAGTTTGACTTTTGAATACGTACGAATGACTCAAATAGATTTCACGCAGAATTCAGTGCAGAATCCAAAAATTAAGTCAAAATGAGGTGTTTCAAAAAAAAAACGTATCTTTAATATTTTTTAATACTTGGACACTAGGTATACAAATGAAAATAATTTTAGAATGTGCAATAGAAGCACTCGTATTATATAAAAAAAATCGAGTCGATACCTGGAATAGCAAGAAAGTTATGGAAGTTTTACGGAGCTCTGGAACAGCCTGTATATACATATGTACAGGCGCAAAAATTGAATATTTCGAAAAATTAATTTAAATATTTGTAAATTTACGACTGTACTGTATGTAGGAATAATTCATAACAATTTATAATTTCTCAAAACATTATTAAAATTTTCTATTTTTTTAATTTAGCGCCCTTAAAAATTGAAGCCGCGGGGAGTCGCCCGTCTCACCCGCCCCTTTATCCGGCCCTGATCTAACATAGTAAGTTGTTAGAGATGTTACAAAAAAATCTCAACGGTCACAATACAAAATTTTAAATCAATTAAATTTAGTTAAGAAAATATGCATATTAAACAGTAAACATAATGCAACATGGATCTTATTTTAATCAACCCGTAGAGCTGCATTGTCGTTTTTCAAGTTCAAGTTTTCATCGACCCCTAGGGGGTTAACATTATCTCCGTTGAGAACCCCTAGTGCAGACGTACACGTTTCGTGGTGGTGCTCGGAGAATAATTCTCTTTTTTTTTGTATAATGCTACTAAAGTTGTGTACAGTCATGCGTTTTAGTAATGTCTCCCCTACAAATGTTAAATTGCGACTAATATAATAACCAGACAGACAAATAAGTGAGCAAGCAAGTAAACAAGCATAAAATAAAAAAAAAACTTGAAATAAAATTCAACGTGTTCTGGTTTACCCTTTAGTTCGTCGCGACTTTCAGTTTTATTGGTGTGACTTTTAATTATGACTGTAGATACTCATATTCGCCTGGTTGAACGTTTTCGAATTTGGAGAAACACAAACGTTGGTATTTTATGATTCTTTGAGTACCGTTGCGCTCATATCCATGCGTACTGTGATAGTTTTATGACATGAATATTAATGTATCGTATAACAATGTAGACTGCGTTTAAAATAAGACGAGTATAGTAATTCGATGTAGTACTTATTTCAGGAAAATTATTTGCTAACATTTTCTAAAAATTTTGTTAATAATAATAATAATAATAAAATAATTCTTCGAGTATTTGCGGTAACCTCCCTGCCTTTCATCGCTAGGATGCACACTGTGACAACTCTCGAAATGCTTATCTAATTTAAGCTCTTTACCTGCTTGTACACCAAAATAAATTTGTTCGTCCATTAATAAAATCCATTACGTAATTTAAATTTCATTTAAAACGTGATTTATTGTGTGTGCGTTGAAGATATACGCGTAATATAACGAGGTTCGGATTGGTGACTTGAATACGAAATAAACACGCGTTATCATAAGTAATACAAATAATGTACATATACGTTCATATCTACATTCAATAACAACACTACGATGCTGTTAATAATGATAAGAATTTGATCTTTTTCAAGGTAGAATTTCTATAAGGTGAAGAAGTCAACGACCGCATAGAAGCAAGAAAAGAAACGGTAGTAACTGCAGAGCTGCAAGGCATTTTCCTACTAAACTGTCCGCATGTTGCATACATCATATAATAAGGCGTTCCAGTTTTGATTTGCTAATTAACAAAGCCATTTATATTTCAATTAGTAACTAGTACAGATACGTAATATATAAGCGTTTGATTTTAATAAACACATGTATACTTTTTTATTCCAAAAAAAAAATATATATATAAGTAAAAAATTTCAAATATCCATTTGCTTATACAAGGTGTTCCATTTTAGTTTGTTCGTATGATCTCTTACTCAAAACGAATGTTATTAAAGTATACGTGCCATTCTTCCGAAAACACTCAACAATTAATTGATTTTCTTTCTTAATATATGGATGTGTTGTGGTATTTACTTGCGTAACGTAATCTTTCTTAGGTATGCCGAAAGAAAGAAATATCGTCTTTATATCCTGGCTTCGGAAAATGCAGAGTAGGTTTATGTCAAGAGCAGATTTCGACTGATATATACGTGTCGTATGTCTTATGCCTGTTTTAATACTATTACTGCAGCTTGACTTACATGGGAGTATCATGTACCATTGGTGCATGGAACATTAGATTACTAAGCCTCTACCACTTGTACTACCCATGTATTCCTCTTGTACTTCTTCCTTTTTAATTTAATTACCGTTGGATAAAAAAAAAACTTTCGCCTATAACGATCCATTACCGATGAAAAACCTTGCAATTTTCTGGGATGTACTGGCAGTTATGACAAGTCCTTCTTCCGGAATGTTGTTCACTTGACTTTATATGTATTTTATTATTTGAAATAAATTAACTTTGGACATTGGCGTCTCGATGGACTTGATGCACCGAATGCCGGAATATTTTCTTTGTTCTGTAGGTGCATCTCGTCCCTGAATATCACTGTCAATATTTTTTTATTTGCACTGATTACATTACAATAACAAAGTACAAGTGCGTACAACCGAAAGCGCATCTCGGTTAGTATACCTAATTATAGTATGTACACTCATGGACTTGAAAGACGCCCAGGTCTTTACAAACCCTGTCTACTACTTTACCGGTCGAGTGTATTAATCCGACCGACCTAAAATTATTTACGACGGATACTCTTGCAGCCTTTCTAATAATTATCTATACGTGTTTGTATGTATTCATGCTAATTTAATTTACAGACGCCGAAGACACAGAGCCAGCATATCTTAACTTCACGGATAATGAAAATAACGAAATTAATACAACTTTTTTGTATTTCAATGCGACGCATCAATTGAAGAACAAAGAAGATCAAGAATATACTAAAAATAGAAATGAGGATTACCAAACCAATCCAATTGAACTGCACGCCGATACTACAGAATTAAGTATTAGCACGGACTATTTTTTTGTTACTGAAACCGTTGACGTTACGTCCAGTATCACAGACTATACTACCACAGAGTTAGTAACCCAGCAAGAGGTCGTTACTCTGAGAGAGGTAGTAAATTCGACGGACTGCGTTAAAGAAAATAAAATCCTAGATTTAAAAAACGTTACTGAAATGAATTCAAGCGAAAAATTGCTTTTGAATAAGACGACGAGTTTCAACTCTAGCGAAGACATAACAATCGTCGACTTAGAATCTAAAGTTAAAGTTTCCACTGCGACGTTGCTTCCTCTCCAGAAACTGTCCTCGGATATTCTAGGGGTGTCCAAAGTTAAAGATTCTTACTTCGATTACGATTTCCAACCAACTTTGCCGCCTTCGCTGCCGAATTTGCGGTACGGGCGAGTCCTTCAATTGATGTACACTCATGGACTTTAAAGACGCCCAGGTCTTTACAACCCCTGTCCACTACTTTACCGGTCGACTATATTAATCCGACCGATCTAAAATTATTTACGACGGGTATTCTTGCAGCCTTTCCAATAATTATCTACACGTGTTTGTATGTATTCATGTTTCAATATAATACCTGCTTTACACGCCGTGTCCGCAGATCGGGTTTACTATAGGAAAAACGTTTTATTTTTCATTTTTCTGCTTGCCCTAAAACGTAATAAATATTACGAAAATAATAAATTCCCATTAATAACTGAAAAAGTTAGGATATTTATCTTTTTACATTAACAAAATGTCAATCATGTCAGCTAGGAATTGGCGATATTATGAATTTGATACCTTACCACGTTTTCATTCACAATATCTTTGTTTTATGAAAATGTTTGCAGGTTCTTAAAATTTTAAAATTGAAGTTAAAAAATGAAAACCTGTTTTTAAGAGAGTTTATTTTAAATTATTTTATTCTACGTAACTATTACCCCTTTTACATTTACAGTAATTGAAGAGTAACTTCTAACTGGTCTAAGTGCCAATTTTGTGTTAAATTGTTTTTTTTTTTTTTTTTGTTAAAACTGCTCCAAATTTTGTTTTCAGTTTTTGGAACTGCAATATTAAGGTGTAATTTGCTTGTGCCTTTATATATGATTTGATTTCGTTACTTTTGCTATTAAACAGGTTTCAGACTCTATTTCGCTTAAATCAAATTAGCACTTAGACCATATAGAAGTTACATCCTTCGATTGATATTACTTGACTTAACAGTTTATGTGAATTACGCAATTTTTGAACACTGTCATATTATGTGAAAGTGTAAATATGATTTTATTTCATTGTTATTAATGGAAATTTAATATTTTACACAAAAGTTTCTAATTTTATTGTAGTGAACTATATAGGATAATTTAAACAATGCCCAATACTTTATAGGGATTGTAAAACATCTGTCAGGTAACAATTCGCAATTCTGGTTCAGAGAACAGGTAATCAGTCTCCTATCGGCGTACAGTGGGAAAAACCGACGGTTTTACCGGCCAAAAATAAAAAGTCAACCCTAAGGATGTTTTTTCGCTTGGTGCGTTACTTTATCACCACACTGTATAGAATCCAATATACACCATTTCCACGGATCGAGTTCACTATAGGAAAAACGTTTTAATTTTTCACTTTTCGAAAAAAAAACATTATTAAAAAAACTGGTTGTCCTAAAAATTCCAAAACCGCCATAGAAAATATTAATCTCCATTAACAACAATCAAATAACATCATTTACACTGTCACAAAATATGGCAATACTCAAAAATTCCGTTAGTAAATACACGTAAACTGTTTCAGTAAAGTAATATCAATTTAATTAAAGAGTGTACCTAACTTTTTAATGGTGTAAGTGTAAATAGAGTCAGTTCCAAAAACTAAAAACAAAATTTGGAGCAGTTTTAACAAAAAAAAAAAACCATTTAACACAAAATTGGCACTTAGACCAGTTAGAAGTTACTCTTCAATTACTGTAAATGTAAAAGGGGTACTAGTTACGTAGAATAAAATAATTTAAAATAAACTCTCTTAAAAACGGGTTTTCATTTTTTAACTTCAATTTTAAAATTTTAAGAACCTGCAAACATTTTCCTAAAACAAAGATATTGTGAATGAAAACGTCGTAAGGTATCAAATTCATAACACCGCCAATTCCTAGCTGACATGATTGACATTTTGTTAAAGTAAAAAGATAAATATCCTAACTTTTTCAGTTATTAATGGGAATTTATTATTTTCGTAATATATATTACGATTTAGGGCAAGCAGAAAAATGAAAAATAAAACATTTTTCCTATAGTAAACCCGATCTGCGGACACGGCGTGTAAAGCAGTATTATATTGAAACATGAATACATACAAACACGTATAGATAATTATTGGAAAGGCTGCAAGAATACCCGTCGTAAATAATTTTAGATCGGTCGGATTAATATAGTCGACCGGTAAAGTAGTGGACAGGGGTTGTAAAGACCTGGGCGTCTTTAAAGTCCATGAGTGTACATCAATTGAAGGACTCGCCCGTACCGCAAATTCGGCAGCGAAGGCGGCAAAGTTGGTTGGAAATCGTAATCGAAGTACGAATCTTTAACTTTGGACACCCCTAGAATATCCGAGGACAGTTTCTGGAGAGGAAGCAACGTCGCAGTGGAAACTTTAACTTTAGATTCTAAGTCGACGATTGTTATGTCTTCGCTAGAGTTGAAACTCGTCGTCTTATTCAAAAGCAATTTTTCGCTTGAATTCATTTCAGTAACGTTTTTTAAATCTAGGATTTTATTTTCTTTAACGCAGTCCGTCGAATTTACTACCTCTCTCAGAGTAACGACCTCTTGCTGGGTTACTAATTCTGTGGTAGTATAGTCTGTGATACTGGACGTAACGTCAACGGTTTCAGTAACAAAAAAATAGTCCGTGCTAATACTTAATTCTGTAGTATCGGCGTGCAGTTCAATTGGATTGGTTTGGTAATCCTCATTTCTATTTTTAGTATATTCTTGATCTTCTTTGTTCTTCAATTGATGCGTCGCATTGAAATACAAAAAAGTTGTATTAATTTCGTTATTTTCATTGTCCGTGAAGTTAAGATATGCTGGCTCTGTGTCTTCGGCTTCTGTAAATTCTGTGTCTGCATCTGCGATAAATTCTGCTGTTAATTTTCCATCTGTCTTGTTACTGTCTATTTTTCCCTGAAGAAGAACTTCGCCTCCTACAATCGTAGTAATATCCTTCGCATACTCTTTATTGCCTGTTGAAATAGAATTAGCGCTTTGGTGATTAAAAGGTTTGTGTGAGACAGAAACCAATCTCTTATGCGTACTATTTTCATATGTATCATCTGTTGTATTGTGTACCATCTCGAAACCGTTGTTTTTTATTTTATAAAATAAGTTACTTTTATCTTTATGCACCGTTTCCGACTGGTTACTAGCCGTTGTTTCCTCTGTAATATTAAAAGTCGTGGAGTTCATGAAATAATACGATGGTTTCGGTGTGCTGGCATTCAAATTGCGATTGTCGGTAAAATGTCGGGTGGTTCCCGAAAAACTCGGCAACCTATGCGACTTGAAGGAAGTAGTCAAAGTGCTCGGATGGGTAATTATATAATACGCCTCGGAATTCTTTATTAACTTGTTCGCGGTACTGTTTTGTGCTTCTTGTTTGCTGGCATCATCATTTCTTAGCTTGGCGTATTCCTTGCTTACGCAATTTTAAAATTATAAGAACCTGCAAACATTTTCATAAAACAAAGATATTGTGAATGAAAACGTCGTAAGGTATCAAATTCATAATTTCTCAATTCCTAGCTGACATGATTGACATTTTATTAAAGTAAAAAGATAAATATCCTAACTTTTTCAATTATTAATGGGAATTTATTATTTTCGTAATATTTATTACATTTTAGGGCAAGCAGAAAAATGAAAAATAAAACGTTTTTCCTATAGTAAACTCGATCTGCGGACACGGCGTGTAAAGCAGTATTATATTGAAGCATGAATACACACAAACACGTGTAGATAATTGTTGGAAAGGCTGCAAGAGTACCCGTCGTAAATAATTTTAGGTCGGTCGGATTAATATAGTCGACCGGTAAAGTAGTGGCCAGGGGTTGTAAAGACCTGGGCGTCTTTCAAGTCTATGAGTGTACATCTCAGCATGGTTTTATGGCTAAACGCTCAACAATTACGAATTTGTGTAATTTTTCGCAGAACGTAATCGATTCTGTAGCTAGTAATTAGCGAACGGATGTAGTACACAATGATTCTGCTAAAGACTTTGATGTTGTTGATCACGATGTATTGTTAACAAAATATGTATAAACACTTTTGGCTTCTCTAAAAATGCATTAACATTTCTTGTAACATACCTTATTGATAGGGTACAGTATGTAGTTTTTAGGGGAGCAGTTTCTGAATCATTCATAGTATTATGTGGCGTGCCTCAAGGCTCTAATCTAAGACCAATACTATTCTTATTAATCATAAATGATCTACCTTAAAGATTGTGAAGCAGAGTTATTAGCAAATGATTTCAAAATATATAAGTTTATATCCTCTGTTTGAGACTGCGTTATACTTCAACAGATTTTAGACAGGATTTATAAGTGGTCAATAAATAACAGACTTTGTTTTAATATAAAGAAATGTGTCCTAGTAACATACACAAGAAAAGTGGAGCTAATTCTTTTTCTCGTATATCGTCGGTCTACAAGAAGAAGAAGGTGGCCAAGCCCAAAATTTTACCATTTTTTAATTTTTAATGCCCATGTACCTTACATTCAATCTTTTTTTAATTTAAAATACATATTCTAGGAACTCTATTGTCCATAAAAACCAATATAAACTAACCAGATGTAAAATAATTGATTTTATAATAAGAAGCAAATAATTGTAAATGGAATTTATTCCTTACTGCTGTTGATCGGGTAAGTGAAGATCGCGTATTTCTTAAGCAATCGTAAATGTATTATTTGGTTGCGTATTCGCTGTGGCACGTATATGTGCATAAAATCTAGGCCCCCTGGTTATAGCGCAGCAATTTTTATCACATTCGCAGATGTGTTTTTGCGATACTCCTGAATCTTATTGCAAACGATAAATTAAATTATTATGTGCTAAGGGTTTAAGATTTCTGAAACGTGCACAGCCAATCTTTCAAAAGCAATAATTATAACTTGAAAACTTTAATAGTCTCATTTTATTAGTCGATTTATCTGCATAATAATCAGGACTTAATAAAAAACATTAATCCTTTAAGCCGTACATACACTGTTGCATTGCCCTGTTGATTGCCTTACGTAGAGGTAGATCCTAGCCAGAGAAAAAAAATATATTAATTAGAGAGCTGATTGATAACACGTCACTTGCATCTAATGAATAACATTATCTGTGCAATTTCCTGTGTTTTAATAACGAAGAGAGGAATACGCAGGTACTTTTGCGACGCCCTTCCTTGATATTAATGCTAATCGAGTTAATTTGAATTACCGATGCATTCCCAATCCTGTTGGTAATCATTACACTTAGGTGCAAAAAAAATTGACACTAACGAACGAACGTTCTACCGCCGCCGGATTCGCTAAATTCCAGCCTTGAAAAATTGAAACCTAATGATTTATTTATTTAATTATCTAGGAGGTAATTTTTTCATTCTCTTTTGTGTGGGACGCATTTCATTGGACAATTGCGACATACCGTCGTCGTTTCTAACTATTAGCTAGATACAGGCAGTAATCATTTAAATATCTTGTCAAATTGATTGCCAATTGTAAGGCATGTAAGGAATACAATAAATAATAATTTAGGTCGTGGTTGCAGGTTGAGTCAGGGTTCTGCGTTTCTAAAATAACTCGTTTTTTTTTTTTGGTTTTGAGCGATAGAACAGAAACTTGTTAAGAAAAGTCGCATTGAGTAATTTTGGTTTTATTATACTTGCAAAGGTTCATTCTTTTAAGCACATTTCTTTATAAAACCGTTACTTACTTGGACAAAGTAACATAAACATAAATGTACATGCATATACTAATCAACAGAGTGAGTAATTAACAGGATATTATAAATTTTCGATATTAAGTCTTAATTACTTTTATGTATTCATTAAAGAAAATCACTCAATATAAAATATCAGTGCATATGGTTTATTGGCTTGATGTTAGATATTAGTACCAATTGCCGAGACGTCATGAAGCGTCTTCAATGCTGATGATATATTAATACATACTTCGAATGTATTAAATATTTACTTTGTTTTCAGTCAGTTTTGTCCATCAACTAATTTATACTTACAACGGTGCTGTAAGATTACCTGTTACATTAGATTACCTTGGTCCATAAGGGAAATGTCGAAAAAATTTTAAAATGTTCGGAAGTATTTCATAATTTTTTTTATTTAAATATTGAATGGACGGAAACTGTGTTAATTAAGATTATAACAATAAGTAATAAATAAGATTTCAGGTTAACTGTTCTTGTTAAATTTTTTTATAGAGTAAGACGAATAATCGGACAACCGTTATTTTTTCACGCCATGCAACGATGTGTGTCATGTATAATTAGTAAAAATCGTTTAATAATTATTTTTTTAATGTAGGTAAGTTGTCTCAAACGAAATTACTGACCACTTAAAACAGTTATGATGAAATTATCTGAATTGTTTTCAGTCTGTTACAGTTTTCGTCATTTACTTAAAAAAAAAATTATTCTAAAACAAAAAATGTGTAACACAAAACTTGTTTTTTAATAAGAAAAACGTGTAATACAAAATTTATTATTGTCATTATTTTCTGTTTCTTATTTAAGACAAATTTATTTTTCTTTATATTTTCTAAATGCACACGCAGACTAATTCAAACACAAAAAAGAAAAAAAATCGAGATTGCATAAACGAGATTTAAACTAATGTTACGTTTTACTGAATAAAACTCGCTGTGCGAGACATAGGAATTCAGGATGGGAAAAATGATCTGGTTTTATACAGGGCAAGACATAGGAATTCATGGTGGGAAAAAATGATCTCGCTTTATACAAGATGATTCAAAATAAGGGTCTGACCCCTTGAATTAACTTGTATAGTTTTCACAACACTACTGAAAAAAAAACAACAAAATACGAGCGTTTACTTCGAACTAAAATTGAAAAACCTTTCGTTTACGACTCTCTGACAAAAGATTGCGAAATGCGAACGTTAAACTCGAACTTTTTTATGATATAACTATAGTTACAATAACGATTTCGTCTCGCAATTGATACGTTCAATTAAAAATTCTAAAGGGCCGTGGTTGGTATTACCACAGTGTATTACTTTATTGCGATTGCTTCATGTGCGAAATGAATTAATCGAAGTAAAATGAAGGAAATCTATGTCTAATCAAACATTACATAAGAAGAATTCAATTCATGAAGATTTCATTAACACGGTTGAGGAACTTCAAAGTGTATTTTGAAAATGAAAAAATGAAAACAATGCCCGGTGTACGTGAGTCATTAGGCCGGCATTCACACGGTACTTTCCTAAGCTCTTGGCTCATGACATACTTGGCACGCAGACTTGCTCGTGTTTTAAGGGAGTAAAAGAAAATAAATAATCTGTTTCTCTTAAGTAATTAAGTAGTTTTACGACAGATTTGAGAATGGCTTTCTGTTAAACCGAAACATGTCATCTGCCCCACAGATCTTGTACAGATGTTCAAAATATGAAATAATGTTTAAACTTTCGACGCTGTTTTTTGTGACCTTCTGGCATTTCGATTCAAGATTATTTATTTTACGAGTCACAAACATCATGGATAACCCGTTAGTATTTAGAAAAAGAAAAATCTTGCGCTCCAAGTGCGCTAGTCAAAACGTGCACCCAGGAGCGTTTACTTTGAACTAAAATTGAAAAACCTTTCGTTTACGACTCTCTGACGAAAGATTGCGAAATGCGAATGTTAAACTCGAACTTTTTTATGACGTAACTATAGTTACAATAACGATTTCGTCTCGCAATTGATACGTTCAATTAAAAATTCTAAAGGGCCGTGGTTGGTATTACCACAGTCTTTTACTTTTTTGCGATTGCTTCATGTGCGAAATGAATTAATCGAAGTAAAGTGAAGGGAATCTATGTCTAATCAAACATTACATAAGAAGAATTCAATTCATGAAGATTTCATTAACACGGTTGAGGAACTTCAAAGTGTATTTTGAAAATGAAAAAATGAAAACAATGTCCGGTATACGTGAGTCATTAGGCCGGCATTCACACGGTACTTTCCTAAGCTCTTGGCTCGTGACATACCTGGCACGCAGACTTGCTCGTGTTTTAAGGAAGAAAAAGAAAATAAATAATCTGTTTCTCTTAAGTAATTAAGTAGCTTTACGACAGATTTGAGATTGGCTTTCTGTTAAACCGAAACATGTCATCTGCTCCACAGATCTTGTACAGATGTTCAAAATATGAAATAATGTTTAAACTTTCGACGCTGTTTTTTTGTGACCTTCTGGCATTTCGATTCAAAATTATTTATTTTACGAGTCACAAACATCGTGGATAATCCGTTAGTATTTAGAAAAAGAAAAATCTTGCGCTCCAAGTGCGATAGTCAAAACGTGCACCCAGGAGCGTTTACTTTGAACTAAAATTGAAAAACCTTTCGTTTACGACTCTCTGACAAAAGATTGCGAAATGCGAACGTTAAACTCGAAATTTTTTATGATATAACAATAGTTACAATAATGATTTTGTCTCGCAATTGATACGTTCAATTAAAAATTCTAAAGGGCCGTGGTTGGTATTACCACAGTGTATTACTTTTTTGCGATTGCTTCATGTGCGAAATGAGTTAATCGAATTAAAGTGAAGGGAATCTATGTCTAATCAAACATTACATAAGAAAAATTCAATTCATGAAGATTTCATTAACACGGTTGAGGAACTTCAAAGTGTATTTTGAAAATGAAAAAATGAAAACAATGCCCGGTGTACGTGAGTCATTAGGCCGGCATTCACACGGTACTTTCCTAAGCTCTTGGCTCATGACATACCTGGCACGCAGACTTGCTCGTGTTTTAAGGAAGAAAAAGAAAATAAATAATCTGTTTCTCTTAAGTAATTAAGTAGTTTTACGACAGATTTGAGAATGGCTTTCTGTTAAACCGAAACATGTCATCTGCCCCACAGATCTTGTACAGATGTTCAAAATATGAAATAATGTTTAAACTTTCGACGCTGTTTTTTGTGACCTTCTGGCATTTCGATTCAAGATTATTTATTTTACGAGTCACAAACTTCATGGATAACCCGTTAGTATTTAGAAAAAGAAAAATCTTGGGCTCCAAGTGCGCTAGTCAAAACGTGCACCCAGGAGCGTTTACTTTGAACTAAAATTGAAAAACCTTTCGTTTACGACTCTCTGACGAAAGATTGCGAAATGCGAACGTAAAACTCGAACTTTCTTATGAAGTAACTATAGTTACAATAATGATTTTGTCTCGCAATTGATACGTTCAATTAAAAATTCTAAAGGGCCGTGGTTGGTATTACCACAGTGTATTACTTTTTTGCGATTGTTTCATGTGCGAAATGAATTAATCGAAGTAAAATGAAGGGAATCTATGTCTAATCAAACATTACATAAGAAAAATTCAATTCATGAAGATTTCATTAATACGGTTGAGGAACTTCAAAGTGTATTTTGAAAATGAAAAAATGAAAACAATGCCGTGTACGTGAGTCATTAGGCCGGCATTCACACGCTACTTTCCTAAGCTCTTGGCTCATGACATACTTGGCACGCAGACTTGCTCGTGTTTTAAGGGAGTAAAAGAAAATAAATAATCTGTTTCTCTTAAGTAATTAAGCAGCTTTACGACAGTTTTGAGAATGGCTTTCTGTTAAACCGAAACATGTCATTTGCTTCACAGATCTTGTACAGATGTTCAAAATATAAAATAATGTTTAAACTTTCGACGCTGTTTTTTGTGCATTTCGATTCAAAATTATTTATTTTACCAGTCACAAACATCATGTTTGTTAGTATTTAGAAAAAGAAAAATCTTGCGCTCCAAGTGCGCTAGTCAAAACGTGCACCCAGGAGCAACTTAAGTTTTAATAGTAGATTAGATAATCAATTAAATTTGGTTAAATAAGTATTCTAGAAGTTTTTATCCAAAGTACATAAACGCTTTGTATACGTCGGCCTATTCATAGATCAAGTAACTAGGCACATAACAAAAAGTTACATCACACAACATTTATTTTTGTTGACACAGTTTCTAAAATATTAACACTGAGCTTAGTAAATACACCCCTAACGGGTCGGATACTTATTATGCATCACCCTTATAATTATAATTTATCCGAAGGTATAGATTATGATCGGAAACTAAAGCATTAAAGTGTTTTAATACTAAGTTTTGACTATTTTCGTTGTCAATCACATTTGTCAACATGTTTTTCTCTGACGTATATTTTTTAATACTACACGATTGAAGATTTATTTTAGCTATTAGTTGCAGATGCATGAAGACTTCTCAATGTTTGTAAATAATATTAAAAAAAAACTAGCAAATATTTATAATACGAGCCAAAGTTAGTACGTTCATGGGTTTAACGGCTATGTAATGTTCTTATTTATTAGTGGTCCTTGCTCAGCAAGTAATGTCAAAAGTGTATTGTTCAATCCAGGAAAGAATACATGCACGTCATACACGGACCTCGTCTATTTCAGGTGGTTGTACTACGTTAATCAAGACTATGCGAATTTTTATGTATCGGAAATGCAGCATTAAATCAAGTTCAAATACAAAATTAATAAATAATAGTGTCGAATTCTTTAAATGTAAAGCCAATTCATTAGCAGTGTTATTTATTACTACTAGCATTTCGTACATACATATTTAAGTAGTGATGAGAGACCAAAGTGATAGTATAGTATAGTGATGAGAGACCAAAGTGCAAGTGATTTACACTTGGAGATGTTAACAAACGTCATAGTACGATTTGGTTTTTCAACGTTAATTTGACGAGCAAGCAAAAGGGACTTACTTATCTTTCGTTGCTCGTATTATCTTCTATAAATAAGACTGTCTGGTTGTATTGCTGCTGACAAATGATTTAAAGTATATTTTAGGGTCTAGTAAATTTGCGTTTTTAAATTTATCTCACCTAAAGGAAACAGTTTCATGGATCCAAATTTGGAGACGTTAGGAGAGCCAATCATCTTGTAGGGACCATTCTTTACTGACGCGACGCCTTGTACTTTTTCTAAAATTCGTGTGCGATGGATTTTGATATTCTTTTCGATTCAGAAATTTCTGAATTTCTTAATTTTTGGGAAATTTTTACTCCTATAATATTTTATGCTTAGCCCTTTACTGAATCCATTTACAAAAGTTGGTTTACTAAATATTGTGGGTAGTATTAACCACGGTAAGAATTTGAAAAAAAAAAACATTCCCACCAATGCAATGTTGCGCATGAATAAGATGGCAACTACTTCTTTGAAAAAAAAAAAACAATTTAGACTGAGCAAAAGTATATTACTTTGTCTTTTTCTTTACATCGGCCTGATTGGGCACGCTTTCGTGTTTCTATATAACAGTGAACCATACACAGGCCTCGAGTAGTGGTTCTTCCTCTGCAAGAACATGGGATGACTTATTATGTAGTAAACTGGCTTCAATTTGTCAATCCTTATGGAATGTTAGGTCAAAAAGCGATGGTAGGATGTCGCTGTTCTAGCTATTCTTTATTTATTTACTTATTCACGCTCATCAACATCTTGTAAGTACAATGCCTGATACCGAAAGCATAACAATCACCGTTCGATAGTAATAGTAAAAATGGAAGTCAGTCAAAAAATGTCTAGAAATATTTACAATAGCTTATATTAAAAAAATGGGTGAACATTCCACATAAATTTATGAAAACTGTATGAATCAATTCTCCAAATAAATGGAGGTAAAGAGGACCAAGGCAACGTTTACCAAATATTATTTCTGTTTCATATCTCTAGAATGTAATATGCTGAAAAAAATGCATAAATGTTTAGAATTTTATTAAACAGAACGCTTGTCATATATCACTTTCATTTATTTCCTTTATTTTTCGTGCAGTCTTTTTCTCGATTTAAATAAAAGCTTCTTCTGGCCATAATACTTATACGTAATTGTTGTGATGTGAGATATACTACTGCGTTTATGCTTATACTGTGAATAAACAACGTTAATTTTCCAGAAAATTAAAAGAAAAAGAAATTGTCCATTTATACCATACATATTTTAACCTACTTCATTTAATCTATAAAATTAACGTAAGATAAATCACTGTTAGCCGAAGACACCAAAATAAAGCGCCGCCTGATATATTTATAAATGTCTAGACTAAAATTAGATAATGTCATGTAGCCTGTAATGAATGAACCTCTTATGCGTTTGTTGCTGTAATATAATTTAGTTTATCGTGTCGGGAGAATAAATTTTTATTTCAAAAGAAACATCGTATCATTGAGAGGCTGTACGCTCTGGGCATTTATGTCGTGTAAGTGTTCGATGAGTTTGTGTGAGAAACTAATGAAATCTCGAAAAGAAAGTTAAAATATTAATAATATATTTTGAACTATCCTGCGCCGTCCGTTAAAATAAAAATTCTTGTTCTTGCATTTCTCACGATAGTTGTTGTTAATTGATCGATCACGTTTATGTATAGCGAATATTACGTCATTTACAATAAAGGTTAGATAGACGCTGACAATTTGAACAAGTCTGTTTTCAAACATACATTTTAAATAGTATTATTATCTACAACTGAAGAGAAAGTACGCAGAAAGTAAGTAACACATGTATACGGCAAGCCTTAAGTACTAAATTCCCTGTAGTAGAGGAGATGAAAAAAAAACGATGTGGTTCACTGTATCTCTGAATTTTCTTGGTGGCCCATCAAATACTTTTAATAGCTTTATTATACAACTGTCTTACAAGGCAAATAAGTCAGGAAAGGAAGGTTTAGCCACGAGAGATTGTTCGAGTGGGCTAATTTTTCTTGAGTGACTTATTTGCTCTTAAGGCACGAGTGTAATACATAGTTTTATCCTGCGCCTGTTTATTATGAAGTTTATGAAGTCATAATAATGCCGATTTTGTATAACAGTTTAATTATGGGTTCATAATTCCACCAGTGTTTTATAGACCTCATAACGTATTCAAAACCGGCAATATAATAAACAGGTGTTGGATAAAGAATCTAATGATTTGATGAACATCTGTAATGGACCACATCAATCGTACTTTGAAGTCTGAAAGTTTTACGCTGGTTTGGTTGCATTCCTTAATACACAAACCCTAACACCGGTCCTTACAAGTTAAAAACGAATCTTTGTTTGGTATGATTTGGTATGAACAAGAGGATTTTCTCCTCGCTAAATCTCCAGTGAGTGGAGGAAATGCTTGTACTGAAGATGACAGCTTAGCTGTTGAAATACGAATCTAAACATAAAGTAAGAGTTTCTTTATTTAATCTTTTTCTCAATCTCAATTTTTTTCCGTTCTTAGTTTGCTTTAGCTTGCTTAGTTGATTATTTAATTTTTATAACAGCATTAATTAAACAAATTAGTTTGATACTCTTATTTTTTCTTCAGATAAGAGTTTAGTTTAACTAACAATATTAATATTAAAACGATGAGGGCATGTTTCTCTTTTCATTGGTAACAGGGGTTGTCATAAGACCACCCGCGATATGAAACCAGTGTTCTGGTCCAGACGACCCTCTTGTCGCTTTTTTTCCCCCGCCCGCCGGATGTTTTGTCTAGCCGCCAGGTTGCACCGAGAAAAAAAGAGGTATATTATAAACTGTGCCGTAAAAAAGTTAATTACTCTCAAGATAATTAGTTTTAAAGGCTACGAAACTGTTTACGCAGCGCGAGTATATTCTTATCTTAAACGAAACTGCACCGATTATGTTTTTAAGATACGGCCCTGTATGTGGTAGACAAAGTCACTTTAAAATTCAATTCGGAACCCGAAAATTAAAAAAAATATATATACAGGCGTTCCGTTTAAAATAACGAAGTTATACAACGCCCTGACCAACACCAAACTAATTTTAAAATGTGCACTCCACATGATACCAAGTAATTTTCATTTGAAATATTTCTTCTTTTTGTAAAATTAGTAACTAGGGAGGTATGAAGGAAGTCGCCTTAAGTGGAACAGCCCGTATACCTAAAGATGTTTTTCTCTTGAGTGCCTTATACCGTGCCTTCATATTGAATTCCTCATTAAAGTAAGCTGTGATTTTTTTATGAAGTTGGCGACACAATTCTAGAGAAAACAGTTGTCATTAACTGTCAGTACTGATCATAACATCAAATAAAAACATAACATTAAAGTGTAAAGTAGATGCTCAAAGTGCTCTCCTTCAGCTTGAATACATAAGCGTACTCTGCGTTTCATGTTAGGTTATGTTAGAACACACATCTGTAATGCCCGCACGAAGTTCTTCGATTGTGTGACGCGTAGTTCTAAAAACTGCGTTTTTCATGTGCGGATAAATGACTTTCCGCATTTCCGCAGTTCCAAGCATGACCATCTGCACTTCAAAACAGCAACTGTCAAAGGAAGAAGATGTTTACCGGAAAACCTAATAGGATTGTGGTCTCGTGGACATCAAATAAAAGGCATCTCCCATTTTGACTTTGATTGTAAGGGATTGTTGGAATTTGCTCCGGTATTGGTAAATTATCTGTTACACTCCTTTTTATCTACAAATACGTTCACTTCAGTACCCGAAGACCAGATTCAGAATACTATTTTGTAACAGCTTCAACTACCAACACCCACAATTTACAACAATCAAGGTTGAAAGAGATCATGGTGACCGTTTTCAGACACCAAAGTCATAAGAATGGAAGACCAAAGCGTAATAAGACTCAACTGGTATCAAATCAAATCAAAAACCAAAAGAGTTGTCAGATGTGTCACTGCGATATTCTTAAAGACAAACCTTAGATAAATTCTTCAAACCTTGGAGTTGCGTTTGAGAACGGTGTTGCCTTTTATTTGAAGTCCACGAGACCACGTTGCATTAGATTTTCAAATTTTCTTTCTAATTGTAAGTCTGGTATGGTGATCTACAAAATACGTCTGTTGAAGATGTTGTATGGCTGTTATCTTGGTCGCCTGAAGACGTATCATGAATCGGGGTTGAAACCTCGCCCCGCATTTTAAAGACCAGAAGAGTACACAGTAAAGCCACCCGTAAAGTCTCGGGAGAGTTACTACGACGACGTTCTTCTTTGACCCTAAGGGACCACCATATATCGACTTTATCGAACATGGCGCCAAAATCGAATTGCGAAGTGGAGATTTGCAGATTTTCCAGAAAACCCAGAGAATACTATCGTCTTTCTCTATGGCAATGACTTTTCCCATCTGTTGAAGAATATTCCTTTTGGTGATCTGAAGGACACCAGTTTCAATCGAATGGAGGCAGTCGATTGTGTGATTGCAGCAACCTACGTGCTTCTCCAAAGCGTCTCCTTTGGAAACCTTTCTTTTCTAATCCATTTAGTGCAAATCCACGAAGTCAGTTGGAATTTTCTGCTGTAGAGGAAGTGTCCATTATATGAACTATTAGAGTTACTACTTCTCCGACGACGGACGGTGGAAATCAGTTGAAGACCACGACAAGAATAAGGAAGAAAGGTGGATGAAATCCATGGTTGACAAAAAAATTCAATGGCAAGGATTTACGTTGTGGAAACACATGATTCTTTTCTGTCCTGTGTTGTCCATTTCCTCGAAGAGGATAAATGAAGTAATCCATAATTGTGAGATCCGGAGACCTCGCAGGAAAATTCACAACCGATTATCGAAAAACTGCCGCAGGAAAGTCATTGTTTGATGAGCTGTGTGGGCAGTAGCATTGTCTTGCTGAAAAAAACCCTTCTGTAAGTTCATCATCATGTAGTTGATTAATGAAAGGTTCTAATAACTGACTTCGGTATCTTTCAGCAGTTACTGAGTCGTTAAAAAATGTTGGTCCGATGATACGCCTTCTTGACACTGCTAGCCAAACACCAATTTCTTAATGGATGTAATAGAGTTTCCACAAATTCATGGGGATTTTCTACTGACCATATTCTCATATTCTGTTTATTTAAATACCCTGAGAGATGAAACCAGGTCTCATCGGAAAAGAAACACTTGTCAAGAATGTCGTCGTTGTTTAAGTTATCAAGAAAACACTGAAAATATTCTGTTCTTCTGTGAAAATCTACTGGCCTGAGTTCGTGGACTGCTTGAATCTTATATGGATAAAGCTTTAAGTCTTTTTTACGAATAGTGTGACATGTTCCCACTGACAGCTGAACTTCTTGTGAAAGTTTCGCAATAGATTTCTTGGGAGAGTGTTCCATTCGATCCCGAACATCTTCAATGCAGGCTGCAGTCCTTTTCTTAGCTGCTCCGCTCCCTGTTTTGCGACCAAGTGATCCTGTTTCACGAAATTTAAGAACACAAGCATGGATATGTTTAACTAGCTGTTCATAAGTAATAGCAAAATTAGGAAACTGCTGTCGAAACTTCTGTGCACACTGATTAATTGAATAAACTAACTGTCCATTTTCTATTCTACCGGTTTGAAAATAACTTTCAACAATAAATATTTTCTGCTGTAATTCTAACATTTTGAATTAATTGAAAATACAAAGTGTCAATTTGACATTTGTTTAATTAAATAATTGAACAGCTATCAGTGCTGTAAATCTTAGGAGAAAAAAACAGTGAAATCATAGTCCAATGATGAATTCAATTGAAGGCACGGTATTATTATCACTCACAAAATAAATTTGTTCACTTACAAAATCATAACACAGTGGATCATATAAGAGAACTTTTTTTTTTTAATTTTTACGTCGAATTTGAACCAGAGTCACATCTGCTTCGACATGTCTCAGAAATAGCACCAGGCGAGGATGTTTAAATAATTGCCCAGTAAAATTTGCAAATGCCGTAATATTTAAATCAAAAGCATAAATCCAAGCTAAATATAAGTTCTGTGTATAATAAATCTCAGATTTATATACAATAACAAGTAAGTTAATTCGATCAAAACATTTATACTGGAAGCCGTACATACCGTACGTTAATTCTGCAATTAGAAACTCCCCGAGCTTCATTTTCCCTAACATAAACACGGTGATTTATCGACGCGAATAAAATTTACCAGAAGTAACTTCATTCCTGTTGACTTGTACAGTATTTACCGATGAAAGTGTTTTATTTTTTTTTTAATGTATTTCAGTTTTATTGCGATTCATTTCCTGTACAAAAAGCAGAATGGCATCTTTCATTTATCTGACATATTTTATAAATCTGTACGGTCATTATTTATCTTAGGGTGAGATGAGCAAGGAAGAATAACAATCTTATTTAAAGAAGAAGAAAAACGATTTTTGAAATCTTATAGCTCAGGTGATATGAAAAGCTACATGAGAAAATAGGAAAGCAGAAGAAAATTGGAAGCCGAAATGAATTACCTCCAGAACATCTGACCAAAGGAAAAAGAATTTACAGCTCTTTATACGTATTTAACTTCATTTTTACCTGCTTATTTAATACTAAAAATGAAGTCAGGTTATCAAAAGGATAAAAGAGATTAAAGAATGAAAGCAGAAAAAGCAACTGTAATAGGCTCAGTCTTTACATTTATCGATGTAAAGCGTTTCCTTTAAGAAGTCATCTCCAAATTACAAATCAAACTGAACTCGTAAATAAAACAGATTACTTACTTTGATAAATTTTTAAGATGTGCATATTTGAATTAGAAAAAAAAGGATAAGTATGTTAGACTCTTATGGACTTTTAATGGCACTAGTGTTATCATAGTGCTTAACTTTATTGCTTTAATGACGTGTTAGCTCACCATCGAAGATAAGAGATAATAACTAATAATGAATGAATAATTATCTTTGGATAACCGTTGCTTAACGAAGTTCAGTTGGTTCGTTTACTTTTTTTTTTTTAATTGATGCTTGATTGGATAAGTATACGTGTAGGTGAGTTGAATTTCTCTGGTGTGAGTGAGTTCCATGTGAGAGAATCACTACAACAAAACTTCAAGCCAACAAAATTTACACGTGAAAGTCACATGTTTTAATAAATGTGAATGTATACTGGCTTGTATTTTATGAAGTCGTAGTTTCTCGTTCACGCGGGTCCCACATCACCTACCTAGTTGCCCGAGTCGATCTGTATACATATAACTTCTTAATAAATCAATTGGATTTTATCTCATTCATTGTAAATGTCCACACGAACGTAACTTGTAACATACTTTACTCAAGTTTACTTTACGAAAAATTGCCGCAGCAAAGGAACAAGGCTATCGGCTATAACGAACGTATATTGACGGTCCCTTCGAAGTCGTTATAACTGGTTTCCACTTTAATTACAAAACAACAAGCATTCGTTCTGTATGTAATATTAGTGTCGCCTTGAAGAAATAGAATAGCATAAACTGCAAGAAACCATAACCTCGAAGTCCTTATTTAATAAAAATACACTTGACAATTTTGCAGATTTGCATTCTTTAATATTAAAAACCGTTATTATTATTTTAACTTACAGGGAAAATGTATTAACTATGAACTAATTATAAAAAGAGTAAGAAAGAACATACTTCGAAAATTATTTGGCTTTTTCGTTTTGTCATCGTAAATTGTTGGTTGAGTGAAGAAGAAAATGTTGAACAATTTTCCAATGTAGCATGTCTCGCCTTAGCACAGCACGAAATAATTATTTCTTCAAAATTTCACAATAGGGTACATGAACATTTTTTTTTTAAAGAATTTTATTTGAAAGTAGGTAAAAATACGATAATTTATGTATATATCTTTTTCTTTTTGATAAATGAATATTAAAGTCGTAAAAAATTAAAGAAATTTGAATTGATTAAATTCCCGCCAAAACGCACATTCTGACCGTGTGACGTCAGTGTTCATATGCTGTCAAATCGTAATAAGTGAATATCAATACGAATACTTAAAACTTATTACAATAAATAGTAAAACATATTATCAGTATTGTGCTGAGCTACAATGTAAAAATACCTGTGCAAGAACTCCGAATAAATTATTTATAAGCGTTTCACAAAAATTAGTGTTACCAACCTTACCTCTCCATGGCGAAAAGACCCCGTTTCCACCACAAATTTCTCACCAACAAAGTAAAAAAAATATAATAATTTCTTTAAGATATTCACTTCGTAATTGTTGCTTAAATTAAAACTATATTTTTCAGCACATATTAAGAGCAAACATTCAAACTATTTGACAAGGGCCTGCATACAACACACACGTCAAGGGCAATGTATGAACAATGACGTCACAACGAATGGGAAGCCTTTCGAAACCACATGATTTATATTTGAATATTTTCGATTTTATTTATCAATTTAAGAGAATAATAAATAGAGACAGCGTAAAAATTTGGTGTTTTCGCGTGTGTTATTGACTATAGTCTCGATTAGAGAGCTTTAATTAATAATTTTATATTATTGTCATGTACCCTATTTGGCAAACCTGTTATAGTGATACAAGCATGTTCAACGTAAAATTTTATTTTTAATTGAAGTTTGTTCTTGTCCGATGAAAATAGTAAGTACAAAGTTTTTTTAATCTCAAACCGGACAGAAAAATGAAGGGAAACACACTCAACGTTTCGCTATAGATTTATAGCTTCGTCAGGAGTGAAAAAAAGTAAATAAACAAGTTGTCAAGAGAAACAAGTTGTCAAGAGAAACAAGTTGTCAAGAGAAACGAAAAGGTAACATGATTTTTAAACTAAACTAACGAGTCGTTCGGAATAAAAGTAACGAAAACTAATTAAAGCTACTTTTTTTTTTTTTTTTTTTTTTTTAAATAATATATATAATTAATTAATTGACAGATCTATATCTTTTTTAAAGAGTCCAGAAAACTACAAAATGTCATTTAAATTTTCAAAGTCCGTACGTTTATTAATAGAATTTCGAGACATTTTAATTTTACACATTTCTATGAAACGTCTTTTAAAAATATTAGATTCACTGTACAAAATGTCAGTATTATCAAAATCAAAATTATGATTATTTACTAATGAATGCTCTACAAGCATTGAATGATTTTGATTATTTTTTTGAATGTGATATTTATGTTGGTCTAAACGTTTTTTTAAATTTTGGCTCGTTTCAAAACTAAATAAATAAAAAACAAAAACTCTTATTCAAAATTCTTATCCAATAAATCTTATTGAATCAGTAATTAAAAATCGTATTAAATACTTACAAAATTCAAATGTCTCTAAAAACATTAGACAAACTTCGAATCATAAATACATATCTTTGCCTTATATTGAACTATTACACAATACATTTAAACACATTTTCAAAAAACATAATTTAATTTTAGCCAGTAAATCTGTGAATAATTTAAATTTAATTTTTTCAAATTTAAAAACCAAAATACCGAAATTAAAACAACCTAACGTGGTTTATGAAATCAAATGTTCAAATTGTAATTCTGTTTATATAGGTGAAACGAGCCACAATTTAAAAAAACGTTTAGACCAACATAAATATCATATTCAAAAAAATAATCAAAATCATTCAATGCTTGTAGAGCATTCATTAGTAAATAATCATAATTTTGATTTTGATAATACTGACATTTTGTACAGTGAATTTAATATTCTTAAAAGACGTTTCATAGAAATGTGTAAAATTAAAATGTCTCGAAATTCTATTAATAAACGTACGGACTTTGAAAATTTAAATGACATATTTTGTAGTTTTCTGGACTCTTTAAAAAAGATATAGATCTGTCAATTAATTAATTATATATATTATTAAAAAAAAAAAGTAGCTTTAATTAGTTCTCGTTACTTTTATTCCGAACGACTCGTTAGTTTAGTTTAAAAATCATGTTACCTTTTCGTTTCTCTTGACGACTTGTTTCTCTTGACAACTTGTTTATTTACTTTTTTTCACTCCTGACGAAGCTATAAATCTATAGCGAAACGTTGAGTGTGTTTCCCTTCATTTTTCTGTCCGGTTTGAGATTAAAAAAACTTTGTACGTAAAATTTTATGAAACCACGATTTTGTCCATAGCTTACGACATCTTACAAATTATAATTAAACGCATTTATGCAATAAAACAGCGTCTTTTGTTTAAACCTTCCCATGTAATTGAATATTGTGTGGTGTCGCAATTAATACCTTCTGCAACACATAATAAATAAATTCAAATGTACGAACGAAAGACATCATTTCATTCCAGAATATAATTTGTTTCCAACTTACAAAGCGTCATAAATCGGCCGGGAATCATAAACGAAAATCATAAAACATGTTGAAACAATAATTTAATACAAAGGAAAACACTAATGAATGAAACAAAAAAAATCTGTCGTCAACGGGAATCGAATCCGCATCGTCTCAGTTGCATGCCAAGCTCCTTAATTCCTAGGCTATGACGACACCGAAGATCGAAATTAATTTATATTCGAACCTTTGGGCCTTATTCTCGAATCGAGGGAAGATCCTCAAAGATCCCCAAAAGAACGTGACGTCATTTTGACGTTCTTTTGAGTTTGTTCCTTCGATTCGAGAATTAGGCCTCTTGGTGTCGTCGTATCTTAACGATTATTGGTATTAATATTATTAGTATAAGTATTATCTAACCGTAGATCTCAGAGATATCGGCATCGTCAAGTGTATATATGTATATACCTGTCAATGATATGTATATTAACGGACAAAATCTTTGTACTCATAGAAACAGCAATCTAACAGAAACGTCTTTAATTTTTGTTTAAAACTAGTCAAAGACATTGGCATTGTTAAGGAAGTAGGCAATGTTTTGTAAACTTTCTGTGCCCTATAGTAAGCGCAGCCTTCAAAAAGTGCGGTGTTGTGTTTGGGAATTGAGAAACCATCATAATTTCTAGTTTGTACTGATGCACTAAATGCATATTTTTCTTTATTTCTTAGAAACAACTGTAGATTAGTTCTAGCAAGGACAGCTAATTCATAAATATAGAGACTTGCTAAGGGTAAAATTTTGAGTTGTTTGAATAAAGATCTACATGAGTCCGTAGATTGTTTATCTAGAATAGATAGATTTTTGTGAGGTGAAAGCTTGTTGAACACTTGGCGATCCTCCCCAGAATATTGTACCGTACGATAGAGCAGACTATACTTAGGACATATAATATATTCTTAATATATCTACTGAAACATGATTTTTAAGGTTTTTTAAAACAAAATTAAATCGAGATAATTTAGAGCAAACGAATTCAAAGTGCTTTCTAAACTTTAATGTTGCGTCGATATGCAGGCCTGAAAATTTTACATGGTCTAGCCCCGGGACAGATTTTCCATTATACTTAATAAGAATGTTACATTGTAGCAAGCTATTTTTAAATTCTACCGCCACAGTTTTGGTTGAATTTAATCGAAGATGATTAATCTCACACCAACTAGCCATCTGAGAAATTGAGGCTGAGGCTAGTTCAGAACACAAAACCTGAGAGGTACCTGTCACTATACAAGAGGTGTCGTCAGTGTACTGATGTAATGAAGCATATGGAAATTGTTGATTCAGATTATTAACATATATTATAAATAATAACGGGCCAAGAATTGAACCCTGGGGCACACCTTTGCTGATACTTCTAGAGTCGGATAGAATCTCCTCAACTACACCATGATTCATATGTTTAATACATACTTGCTGATACCTTCCAGTGACATAAGATCGGAACAGGTTCAGTGCAATTCCTTTAATACCAATTTTATAAAGTTTAGACAATAATAGTTCATGTTCCAAAGTGTCAAAGGCTTTCGATAGATCAAAATAGATACCGCAACCATTACCTCCAAGGCATGCAACTGAGACGATACAGGTTCCACTTGATGGCTGATTTTTTCTATTTTATTCATTAGCAGGGAAAGGAATTCGGACCACTTGTTCCGTGAACTCGGACTGTACCAGTCTCGCCCACAATGTGCGAACGCACTCCTTCCCCGCCCATTCAATAATAATTTGATGCAACGCAGCCGAAACCGTGGAAAAGGGACATCCCACTCGACAATAATTTGATGCAACGCATCGAAAACCGCGGAAAGGAAGCAGGAGTAAATAGTACATTCAGCGTAAAAAGCCTCCAACATTAAGTCGCCTGAATTCTTTTTCCTGCTCATTAGCGTTTTGCTTTGCTTTACATTTTTATTCAACACTAATACATACAATATATCAATTTTGTTGCAAATCGTTTTTGATTGCAGTCAAAAAGCGATCGTAGGATGTCGCTGCTTTATCTGTTCAATACAATATATCGTTTATAATTAAATAATTGATTTTTTTTTTTTAATTTTTGGTTAAAACCTGCTACACCGAGTAACACAGTTGTCTTGTCTGTAGTTGCAGTTTGTATCTGCTTCGAAAAAAAATGAATAGTTTTGCTCACCTGTAATTCTTAGCAGAGCGTCGATATGTAATAAATACTTGCACTTCTACATTTCTTCCACTTGCATAATAAGACCAATGGCACAGCAGAATAAAATTTTTTGTGTTCAAATTCGGACAAAAAACAATGACTCGTGTGCGTGGGTGAAGGTTACACATCCATTTGTGGAACAATTAACAAGTGCGATGTCCGTCTGTGTGTGGAATATAATTAGCAAGCGAACATAGTAAGATCCCTTGGTTTAAAAATTACGTAGTTTGTTGACCTGTTAAAAGTAGCCATCACTTTCATTTTTTTTTGTTTTGGAAAAAATTATATATTATTTACGTTAAACTTAGATCTACGATCTTGAAAAAACCATTCGGCAGATGTAAAATGGCGTATATTTGGAGTAACACTTGAAAAAAGAGGAATTGGGGGTTGATTACTTACGGAAATAAGAAGCCTATACACAAATACAAAAAAAAAATGCAGGGGGGAGGGGTAAAATCATGAAAGACCGTGATGTCTTTGTCTGCACTGTATTTATCGATGATAATAATTGAGAATCAAATTTAAGTGAAGTATCAACAACTCCTTCTTTTGACATGATTTGACGTTTTGACTCAGACTCAAAACTAAATATTAAAAAATGATCAACGTAGTTAAAGAAAATGAATGACAAAAAAACGTTTTTAACAAAAAAAAGTTGTAAAATGTAGGCAACCAAACAAGAGGCTGTGTTCGTTGGGTTGCCTTCTCTAAGACTTTTTGTTTTTTTGAAAAATTTAATTTATTACTAATTTCTATATACTTATTATGTCTGTTATGATATCAGGAAAAAAGAAAATAGTCAGTAAGGTAAGCTTTTTGATTCAAAGTCGACGTTAACCTAAAAGTCAGAGAATGTTTCAATGAAAAAGAGTGTACACAGAAGTGGGCAATTAAAAAAAAAACTTTCAACCTCCTTATTTCAAAACTTAAAATACTATCTAATCATAGTTGTGCCTCCTGCTTTAGAGATTTGAATTTTATTGTTTATTTATTAAAAAATACTTAAAGCAATTCTACTATTTTTTTAACAAACACAACAACTTTCAATTCTTCTTCTTACTTTTGAAAACAAAATTGTAGTAATTATAATTTTAACATGGTGGCTGTTTTAAATATAGCGCCTTAAAAATACTGGATATCGCCAAGTTATTTTTGATTTGCCTAATGGGTTGCCTATACCAAAATATTTAGAAATCGTTTTGAAAAACTGCTTTAAAAATTATTTTTTAAAAGTTCAGACGTGTTGTTAAAATCAATTGTTTATAATTTCTAAAGCAATTTTCTCCACAATACACGTGTTAATAAATGTGTAAATAAATTACTAACTGTACATCTATTTATTTCTGTTGTGAAATCGGGGAAAGAAATGTTTAAAAATGTAGAAATTAGGAAAGTTGCATGGTCGCAGCCAATAGTGTAAGTTCTTTGACGAAAAGTCAAGAAAAATCTGTAAAAGTCGGACCAAATTAATTCGTAACAGAACCAATAAGAGACCAGTTTTGTAACTAGTTGCTCCAGAGGAGTAGCCAAAAAGAACGACTTAAAAAAACTAATAGACATTTGAAATAAAGTACATATTTCAGTGTTTAATATTTACTTCATATACAGGGTGCCCAAACCTCTGGAAAAGTCCAAAAATGCCTCTTTAAATTCATTTTATCAAGAAACGGTCTTAACAAAAGTTGTGTAGGTTTCCGTTCCGCATAATTGAAAATTATTTTCAAATATACAGGTTGTTCATTTAATAAGTTGCAAACCTAACGTATTATTTTTTAAATGCAATACTATATATTTTATTGCAGTTTCTATTAGCCCTTGAAGAGACGATAAAAATGATATAATACTTACTTGTTTTTAGTATTTGCCGAGTTATTTTTAATTTTATGCAAAAAATGGGTCATGTTTGATCGTCTGCCAATTGTCAATTTTAATGATACGACAAACAACCTTGGATCAAAATATTTCTAAATCTCTCTACTTTTACAATATTCATAATTTTTAAAAACCAAGCGACTATTAACAACACTACGATTCAGTTCGCGTATTGTAAAATTAGTAATTTTTTTCAAATGGAACATCCTGTGTATCATAATATATTTGGATAGACCTTTCTACGAGCTTTCCAACCATACTATATTTTATGGTCTTAAGATTAATAACTTGAGAGTTATTATCACTTCTCTATATTCAACTTATGGAACGTACTGTATAATATTTTTATTCGTCTCGGAAATATTGTATCCGCTGTATCATTCAAGCCGTTTATCCAAACACTTTATTTTTGTTCAAATTAACAATTTCTTTGTCATTGTTTAAGCGGTTGCAATAAAAATATGAAAAAAAAAAATACAGGAACTGAACGATTTTCACTAAATAATTCCAATTGCATTATGAGAACGAATGGAAACGATTTATTTACACGGTAAAAAGGTTTACTGTTTTGAAGTTACACATAAAAAAAAACAAACTGAATCTTAACATTTTTTACACATTAACTAAGAAAAAACAAAATGTCTCCAGTCACAAATAGGTTTAAAAAATCATAAAAATTTAAACTATTAAAAAAAATTTAAAAGGAACTTTGCCATACTGCTAAACACACATTTTCTTCTCTTTGCATGTGACGGGTAGATCTTTAAACCCTTGTTTCTTTACATATCCCCATAAACTAAGAATAGTAATCTTGAAAGTATTTGTAATAGTTTTTTGAAATTTATTTCATGCTAATATTAGAATATATCTTTTTATGCGTATTTCAGTAGGTACCTAGCCCATTTTTAATCATCCACACACGCACACTCTATGGTTGATATGAGCCAAAGAATATTTTCATTGAATCTCCAATAGAAATGAAGATAGTAGTGTGGCTGTCGAAATACGTATCTACGATTATAAACAAATTGTGATAAGAGAACATTTTTTTCATTTGTTTACTAATGTCCCCATAAAAGAAGTCGAGAAACAAAACTGGTAACCATGGAAACCACTTCGAAGCATTACCACGTTCTATCCAGCGATTATCCAACCGATTCGTAATGTGTTCTTACATGACAAGAACTACCTGAAAAAAACTGTTCAGTTCCTGAATCTATTTATTTATTTTTATTTAAGTCACTAAAAGTACGATAAATTGTATGAATAAATATCCCAAAGGATTCTGAGACGAATGAAAATATTTTACAGTTCCTTAAGTTGATTATAGAGAAGTGATAATAACTCACAAGTTATAAATCTTAAGACCATTGAATATGGTATAATTGAAAGGCGCGTAGAAGGCACTATTCAAATATACTATAATATGCAGGGTGTTCCACTTGAAAACAATGACTAATTCTGCAATAAGCGAACTGAATCGTAATCGTTTTTAAAAATGATGAATATTGTAAAAGTAGAGAGACTTAGAAACATTTTGGCCCAAAGTTGATTGTCGTATCATTAAAATTGACGATTTGGCAGACGATCAAACATGACCCATTTTTTGCATAAAATTAAAAATAACTCGGTAAATACTAAAAACAAGTAAGTATAATGTTATACCATTTTTATCGTCTCTTTAAGGGCTAACCGAAACTGAAATAAAATATATAGTGTTCCATTTAAAAAATAATAAGTTAGGTTTGTAACTTAAATTAAATGAACGACCCGTATATTTGAAAATAATTTTGAATTATGCGGAATGGAAACCTACACAACTTTTGTTAAGAACTTTTCGTGATAAAATGAATTTAAAGAGGCATTTTTGGATTTTCCCAGAGGTGTGGGACACCTGTACATAGATTAGTGAAATATTTGAAGCTGTGATTAGGACCCCAGACATATTTTTGTATAACTGAATAGTTCATATACTTATATTTTTTCTGTTCAATAAACGATGACAACACAGAGGACTTATTCATAATTTAAAAATATCATAGGAGTTACCTACCAATAGTTACAATGATTGTAATTGTAAAAGTGCTTTAATTTTAATAATCTGATTACTTGGCATCCATCGTGTTGAGATTCCGTTGTGCAATATGGAGCAAATATGTTTGCTCATGGAATTAAATGCAGGACGTGCATAACCCGAAAACCTACTTTTACCGTTAACTGTTTATATCAAGCATCGGCGGCACCGAGAGAAAGTCCCGACAGCAAAATATTTATCTCAGCTATACACACATTTCTAAGAATTATGTTTCACTTCATCTGGTATCTGTGTTGACCACCGTTTAATATACCGATAAAAATAACAAGGGCCTAGATCTACGATATCTTATTTGTACTTTTGACGGCATGTGGATTCCGGATAAGACTGTCTGGAGAAATTTGATATTATGTATATACGTGGGCTGCTGGAAAATTTTCTGGAATATATTAGGTCTAGAATTGTTAGCGTTTATCAACTGTCATATTTGAAAAATTTGACGTTTTTCGCCTATAATTCTATTGACAGTTCCTATCCAAGTGAACTAGTTTTGTTTGTACAGTATTTGAGAAAAAGTAATTTTGTGTAAACATGGAAATCCCGCGTGAAAATTTTCGTGCCATGATTTTTTACGATTTCAAATGTGGTCTAACGCCGAAACAATGCCTCGATCGGCTTCATTTGGCTTTTGGAGATGAAGCACCATCAAAGAGCAGTGTTTATAATTGGTTTGCCGAATTCCAGCGAGGACGTACCTCTCTCAGTGACGAATTTCCTGAAGGTCGTCCATCAACATCTGTTGTTGCCACTAATGTAGATGCTGTGCGTGAAATGCTTGAGCGAGATCGACATGTGACATACCGTGAGATTCAAGCATCCTTACGCATTGACATGAAAGCAATACACCAGATTTTGCAAGATCATTTGAACGTACGAAAGCTTTGCAGTCGTTGGATCTCACACAATTTAACAGAAGCGCAAAAGCAGGGTCTTGTCAAGTGGTGCGAAGAAATGCTCAAGAAATTCAATGGAGGTCGTTCAAATTTAATTTATAACATCGTTACTGGTGACGAAACGTGGATCTATTCGTACGAGCCAGAAAGTAAACAACAATCTACCATTTGGGTATTTCAAAATGAACCAAAACCAACTGAAGTTGTCCGTTCACGCAGTGCTGCGAAGCAAATGATTGTTTGTTTCTTTGGTTTAACTGGACATGTAGCAACCGTGGCTTTAGAGGATCGAAAAACTGTTAATGCTGATTGGTATACTACAATTTGTTTGCCGGAAGTCATCGATCAAATAAGAAGAAACAATCGAAATCGACGAATTATTCTCCATCATGACGACGACAGTTCTCACTCAGCCCGTCAAACAGTTGATTTTTTGTCCAACAAAAATGTTGAATTAATGACTCATTGACCATATTCACCTGATTTATCACCTAATGATTTCTTTTTGTTCCCAAATATCAAAAATAAAATGCGTGGTGAGCGATTTTCGTCGGCTGAAGCAGCGGTTGAAACATTCCGGACACTGGTTTCAGAGGTATCATCTTTAGAGTGGAAAACGTGCTTTAGAAATTGGTTCGAGCGTATGCAAAAGTGTATTGACGTCAAAGGCGAATACTTCGAAAAACAATGATACCGTTTACCAAATTTCACATGCGTTTTTTCATACCGTTTCCAGAAACTTTTCCAGCAGCCCACGTACCACACCACGTCTTAAAAATACAAACAATTTATAAAATGATACTTTTTATTTTTATAACAACTATACGTTTAAATGCAACGGATTTGTGTTAGATTTTTATATCAGTGTGTCTCAAACCTTGTATAAAAAAATTCAAAAGGCGAAGTTAAATGAAAGTAACGAAGCAAAAGGAAAAACCGGCAATAAGAAAAGAGAAACTAAATCCGTTTATTTACGCGACGATAAACATGTTAATCCTCAAGAAGATAATTTCAAAGAACTTGTATTACTCACGATGAATGATGACAGTAGATATAACAGTTGAATTTCGTGTAATCTGTAGATTTATGTCAAATATGCCTTATGGTTTTACTGGATTCAGTATTAGATCGGTATTATTCTCAAATTGATTAGTGAGTATTATACGTGTACACCTGTGTAAATAAATACCAAGTTAATTTTCTTTTAATCTGGAGTTCATTATGTATGTCACATTCCATAGATGAAACCGAAAGATTAATTTTGATAAACCCACTAAATTTCTACTCTTATAAAAAAAAAAACTATTTCCATTTAATTTGAAAGACCTGCGTAACAAAATTATTATTTGGATGGTAGAGCTTTAAAGAAGTTTGATTTCAGAGCACTCTCGTTATGAGCAGAATTTTCGTTGCAAGAACTTTCAAGCAAAAGACACGAGAGACACCTTATATAAATTAAAATAAGTTAATAAAATTAGCCCAAAATTTATTTCTAGTTCGTATTTTTACAATCGAGTCTAAACTTTTATACTCAAAACGCCAACCTGTCTAAACGTTTAGAAAACCCATTTGTCAGTACGCTAACGAGCCGTATATTTTTCCTAAAGTAAAAATATATTTTAAATTTGTAGGTCCGTTAGTCCAATAAACGTCTGGCGAGCATTCATTATAAAAAAAATATTCTTTAATGTTTATTGTACTTAACTCTCGTCATGCGCGCATGAAATACAAGATTTTACACTGAATCTAAATTTGTATCAGAGAATTAAATTAAACTATTAAAAATCCTTCCATAAAAATAAATACTCCATTAAAATTTAAAATTATAAAAAATTTAAAATTATTATGATTGTACACTGCGATCGTAAATGGTTGAACGTGCCGCTTCATTCAAAAATTTCTTGGTCCAGTTACTAGAAATCATGTACCCAATTTAAAGGCGTGCGGATGTAATTTTAACCTAAAAATTGTGTAACATTAATCATAAATCGAGATGCAAAGAACGTTACTTACTTGTAAAAACAAAGTCAACTGAATAATAGTATTCAAAAATACTTATTTACTGATTTCGAATGATTTAAACTGCAAATTGCAAACATAAACAAACCATACACGAACGCTACTGCTTGCCAGCTGATCTGGAGCATTCAAAAACGCGAAAATTCCCTAGGCGGAAAGTAGTTTTGATCACCTTTGGGTATTTACTTTCTCAAGGACGCTCAATCATTCACGACCACAGTGTATACCAACAGCGCCAAATTTTGTGTCTTCTGATGGTCGTACTGTACCTAAGAAATTATTTCGGTTTGAAATAGAAAAATAATAGTACAGTCCATTTCAATTTACTTGAAACGCACTGAAACAGTGGCGTAGCTGTAGGGTTTGCAGGGATTACAAAGCAACCCGGCGCTAAGTCGTCTCTTCGAAATCTAAAGTCAAAATTTTGGCCTGGATTTCTAAAGATCCGGGAAAAGTGAAAGCTCATTTATAGTAAGTCATATCTTAAAGATTTCAGAAAAATATATAAAATTTTCAAATACAGAATGGCCTGAAATAAGTTAAAAAAGAAAGAAAATGAAAATCAAAAAAGGAAAAAAAAATTTTTTTTAGAGATATTATTGCCGGAAAACAATTGAAATACGCTAAAGAAACTACATTTTAACCATCAATAAACGAAGTTCACAGCGCCCTCTGTTGATCTGAGCCGTAAACTCGTAAGAGAGAGATTCCAAAACAACTGAAAAACGTTGGGAACGTTGAAGGAAAACGCCCGGAAAAGAACTTGCTATGCTTAAATAGTTTATGAAAGGGAAACAATACACAGGCACATGTGGCGCCATCTGCTTCCCTGAGCCATAACATTGTACTGTTTATTTACTGGAAAACGACCGAAAAGTCTTCGTGAAAAACGAGGCTATCGCGATAGCGAAACGTCTAGTGCCAGTTTCCAATTTAATTCTATCTGTTTAAAGTTTAAAAACCATTTAATTACAATTATCATCGGCCAAAAGTCGACTCCCAAAAAACCTTTGTGACGCCATCTGTTAGCATGAGTCGTAAACTGTGCTCTCTTTATGTGCGGGGAAGAGATTTCAAGGCAACTGAAAAAACGCTCGAAAATAATATTACAAGAAGCAATTTCGAAAAAATAAAAAATAAATTTAAGAAGCAATTTCGAATAAATAAAAAATAAATTTAAGTAAGTAGCGTCATCTGTTAATCTGTGGCCGCAATTAATTTTGTATCCTCCTTGTATTCCGGCAGTGCTCAAAACAGCTAAAGAAGAGGAATTTCAGAACGTTCAAGAAAAATATTCCGAAAACAGCTCTCGAATAAACTAAATAATGTTACAATTACAATTTCGAATAAATAAAGTTGAACAGAAATGGTCAAAAAAAAGTTTCGAAGAAACACGAGCAGCGACATCTATTCATCTGTGGTCGCTATAATTTTGTTCCGTTTAAACTCTGGAAGACAGTTTCAAGACAGCCGAAAACAGAGTGTTCGAGAAATAGTTTAAGCGTACTCCGCTTAGCGCTGGCTTTTGGGAGCTTTTCTAACCTAAAATTTTGACAGCTCTGACGAAACATGAATCTATTCGTACGAGCCAGAAAGTAAACAACAATCTACCATTTAAACTCTGGAAGACAGTTTCAAAATAGCCGAAAACAGAGTGTTCGAGAAATAGTTTAAGCATTATCCTTAGCTTAGCGCTGGTTTTTAAGAGCTTTTCTAACCTAAAATTTTGACAGCTTCTGTCACTTTTTTAGAACTAGGATAATCCAAAAGCATTTAAGCAATCTTGATTTATTTAGCATTGAAAGTAACCAGCTAAATAATTGTTTTAGTGTTACTTTTATAATAATAAATATTGTAAGAATAAAAAGCACTGCAACCCGGCGACTTGACCTCTTGACTACACTTAAATTGTATTTATTTTAGACCAATTTTCAGGTATCTAAAATAATCAGAAAGAGTTTTAAAACTCATCGAATTAAGTAAAGCAGTAACAGGTGGCGGCGAATTGGGCTGACCGACGGTAAATTGGGTCGACGATCACTTGGTTCTATGGCGAATTGGCCACGGCGAATCGTCCCATTCCTCAAGCCAAAAAGAAACTGTTACGGTTTACCACCAGCAAATTGTAAAAATAACCAACCACATGGCAAATTGCTTTCTTTGTGTTCTACAAGTGAGTCTCTTTGCAGTTGAAGGAACTGTCTGACCATTAAGCTATTGCGACCGGAATTCAAACATCTAACATGACAGACCCAACCGCTTTTAAAGAGAATAAATTTATTTGGTAAAGATCATGTAGGATCAGAAATATGCTAACTACTCGGTTTCTTTTAAATAAATACCATGTGTGGTAAGGAGAAAACAATGAGTATTAAGTAATTTATGCGTGTGACGATAGAAATTTTTAGATATTATTCAAACCAACTCAGAATCAGAATGAATAACATACAGGGTGTCCCACAGCTCCGTAAAAGTTCCGTAACTTTCCTGCTATTCCAGTTATTGACTCTAATTTTTTTTTTTGTATAATAGAAATGCTCCTATTGCACGTTTTAAAATTATTTTCGTTTGTATACAGGGTGTCCAAGTATTATAAAAATATTAAAGTTATGTTTTCTTTGCAATGGAAGCTATTATACAAAAAAAAAAAATAGAGTCGATACCTGGAATAGCAAGAAACTTTTACGGAGCTCTGCGATATGCTGTAATTATACATCTTTATTTTGATGATGGAAAGCAAATGAAATATTATGATCACTTACCTATAGATGTGCAGAGCACACCTTCCGAAGAAATTCCGCTGAGTTGGGTAATGCATAACAGAGTGTATCCGACGAGTAAGCAGACGACGTGATTTGTTTGACATCTCCAGTGTAGCACGTGGTGACTTGCTGGAAGAAGCGTACCAGCAATCAGCGTGGCCGCTAAGAAGACCACGCTTAGTGCCAGGGCGATCGGATAAATCGTGAACCGTATGTCTTTGGTACGTGCTGTCGCAGATGGAGACGAGCTAATGAATTCCGGACATGCGAACACACGTGCTTTATTATCTGCAAACAGAACACAAAAATCCAAATTAGAGGGCTCGGCTTACGTATAAGTATACTTAGAATTAAGTCTGAGCAGCACCTTCCACATTTAAATGAGAGATAAGTTGGAGATAATGTTTCTAAAGAACAACTACTATCTTTTCATTGGTACAAAAAAATCTATTTATGCGCAAATTTGTATCTGAGAAGACTGTACAGATGGATGCATTTAAATATCTCTTATGAGGATCACTGTACATACGTGGGCTGCTGGAAAAATTTCTGGAGTCTAGTAGGTCTAGAATTGTTGGCGTTTATCAACTGTCATATTTGAAATATTTGACGTTTTTCGCCTATAATTCTATTGACAGTTCCTATCCAAGTGAACTAGTTTTGTTTGTACAGCATTTGAGAAAAAGTAATTTTGTGTAAACATGGAAATCTCGCGTGAAAATTTTCGTGTCATGATTTTTTACGATTTCAAATGTGGTCTAACGCCGAAACAATGCCTCGATCGGCTTCATTTGGCTTTTGGAGATGAAGCACCATCAAAGAGCAGTGTTTATAATTGGTTTGCCGAATTACAGCGTGGACGTACCTCTCTCAGTGACGAATTTCGTGAAGGTCGTCCATCAACATCTGTTGTCGCCACTAATGTAGATGCTGTGCGTGAAATGCTTGAGCGAGATCGACATGTGACATACCGTGAGATTCAAGCATCCTTACGCATTGACATGAAAACAATACACCAGATTTTGCATCATCATTTGAACGTACGAAAGCTTTGCAGTCGTTGGATCCCACACAATTTAACAGAAGCGCAAAAGCAGGGTCGTGTCAAATGGTGCGAAGAAATGCTCAAGAAATTCAATGGAGGTCGTTCAAATTTAGTTTATAGCATCGTTACTGGTGACGAAACGTGAATCTATTCGTACGAGCCAGAAAGTAAACAACAATCTACCGTTTGGGTATTTCAAAATGAACCAAAACCAACAAAAGTTGTCCGTTCACGCAGTGCTGCGAAGCAAATGATTGCTTGTTTCTTTAGTTTAACTGGACATGTAGCAACCATGGCTTTAGATGTTCGAAAAACCGTGAATGCTGATTGGTATACTACAATTTGTTTGCCGGAAGTCATCGATCAAATAAGAAGAAACAATCGAAATCGACGAATTATTCTCCATCATGACAACGCCAGCTCTCACTCAGCCCGTCAAACAGTTGACTTTTTGTCCAACAAAAATGTTGATTTAATGACTCATTGTCCATATTCACCTGATTTATCACCTAATGATTTCTTTTTGTTCCCAAATATCAAAAATAAAATGCGCGGTGAGCGATTTTCGTCGACTAAAGCAGCGGTTGAAACATTCCGGACACTGGTTTCTGAGGTACCATCTTTAGAGCGGAAAACGTGCTTTAGAAATTGGTTCGAGCGTATGCAAAAGTGTATTGACGTCAAAGGCGAATACTTCGAAAAACAATGATACCGTTTACCAAATTTCATATGCGTTTTTTCATACCGTTTCCAGAAACTTTTCCAGCAGCCCTCGTATGTAGTTGTAATAAGATACAGAAGAAAATTAATGGCTAAATCTCGATCTATTTTTTTTTTGTGACTAAACCGTAAGAAATATTAAAAGTTGCAGAGACACGAAACAGTTTCCTACTTTCCAAAAATTTATTAACTAAAGTTATCTTCCTAACCTCAAAAAAGTTGTAGTAAATATGTGTTGTGGCAACTCTACTATTTTGAACTCGAGTAGTTCATAGCAAGTAACCAAACCAAAACCACCCGTAAATCTGACTCACCTTCTTGCAGCACCTCATACTAAATATCATCCAAATCGGTTCAGGCCCTCCTTTGTTACAAGAAAAATTAACTTTGTAGAATACCCACGTATGAGGCTCATAGTGAAATGTTTAGTTGAATTGACGAAAAACACAGATCTGCTTCACAGATATTTAAAATAGTGAAAAAGGGATTTGGGACGCCTTTGATCATAAGGTGAGACAGTCGGCCACCAGCTTTTCAATAAATTAAACAATAAACTCTGCCGATTAAAAGCCACTCAACTTTACAACCAGCCCCCCTCCTATACCTTGTTTTAAATTCCACCCTCGTATTGTCAATCCTTCTAACACAACTTTACCCCCTTTTGTCTCCTCATCTTTCGAAAACGGTTTAAAATTTTCTCCCTCTAATAAAATACAAAAACCTGCCTTTCAAAATTCATTAGAAATTGAAAAAATTTTACATACTTTACCCCCTGAAATTCAAACTCCAGCAGGGAATCAAATACTCCTATTGTTTAACAACATCAAACAAGATACTAAATCAAAACAGACACCCAAAATCAACAAAGTCAAAAAGTTTATCTAAAAAATTTTGTGCAAATCGTTTTTTTTTTTGACTTATTATAATCTGCTTCAATTTGTCTATCCTACTGCAATGTCAGGTCAAAAAGCGATCGTAAGATGTCGCTGTTTTATCTGTTAAAAAGTTTATCAGTAACAATCTTATCGCATCTAAGGCTGATAAAGGCGATCGTGTGGTCATCCTGGATAAAAACGCTTATATTGAAAAAGTTGATTATTTTCTGAATTCACCTGATTTTTGCACTTTAACTTCAAACCCACTTAATAAATACATTTTTAAATTTAATTCCACCTTAAAACTTTTTCAACCCCTTTTAAAATCATATGATATTAATTATCTACACCTCATTAACAGAAAACCCGCAAACGCCCAGACTTTATGATTAACCAAAAATTCACAATGACAATTGTCCAGTTAGACCCATCGTTTCCTTTGTTAATTCTCCAGCATACGATCTACCACGTTGGCTTTCAAATCAACTCAACTGAACATCCCTATACAGCATAAAAAACACCCAACAACTGATAAACAATATCTCCAACTTCATTGTCAGTGGCAATGAAATTTTTGGTTTCCTTTGATATTGTCAATCTTTTTCCCAGTGTTCCCCATCAGAATGCATATATATTACCAAAAACCTTTTATCCCAAACACAACTTAGCCCAGAACACATCAATGGTTTCACTTCCCTTTTGGAATTATCTTTACAACAATCATTTTTCATCTTCAATGGCAATTGTTATAATCAACTATCCGGTTTAGCTATGGGATCACCCCTCTCACCCATTTTGAGCGAAATTTTTCTCAATCATTTAGAAAACAACTCCATTTCCAATTCCCCCATTTATCATAATCATGTTTGTTATTGGTTTAGATATGTTGACGACATTTTAGTTCTGTTTAAAGGCTCTGATAAAGATTTAATCACCTTTCATCAGTTTCTTAACTCCCTCCACCCCAAAATAAAATTCACTGTTGAAAAAAGCCATAACAATGTCATCAATTTTCTTAACCTAACCATAAAAATTAACAACAACCAACACAATTTTTCCATTTTCCGCAAACCTACAACCACTGATATTGTCACACCCGCCCATTCTAATCACCCCATGCAACACAAATTAGCATCCTTTAATTTTTACTTAGATAGACTATTAAACACCCCTCTTTGTAACTCTGATTTCTCTGATGAGCTATCCAATATCAAACACATAGCTCATACCAATGGTTACAGTCACAATTTAACTGACAATCTAAACTGATTGATATCAAAAACCACACTACTTTAACCTCTTCACTTACTGACAACACCAACTCTTAATATTATGCTATTATCTTTGCAGGCCCCCTTTCTTATAAAATCAAGTCCACACTCAACAAATTTAATCTAAACATTTCTTTCAAAACTACCATTATCATAACCTCTTATGCAACAACAAAGATTCCATCGATCTTCTCCAAAAGACTGGTGTTTACAGATTAACTTGTGATTGCCACAGTTTCTATATTGGCAGAACTTGTTGTAGTTTAAAAACCAGGATCACTGAACATAACCGTAAAATTAATAAAACCCAATCATTTTTACCTCCTCTTTACAATTTCAAATCCACGTTCACTGAACATGTCACCCCTTCCAATCATTCCTTTAACTTAGACAACTCTTCTGTTTCCCTTTTACATTGTACCAATAATTCTAAAGATAACTTTTTCCTTAACGAATTTGAAATCTACACATGTTTCCAAAAACCCACTTCAAAAATCCCTTTGTCTCAATTCAACCAATCTGAGTCTTTAAAATTGATTTTTATGAACGGCGTAAATTTGTAACTCTACACACTTGCCAGCTTTTCTGATCACGACCCTTCAACCTTTAAAATTCACTGTTTTACCGACGAACCTTCCGGTTTCTCGTTTTTGGTGTCAACCATTTGGTTTGCCCACGTGCAACACCGTTTTCTTACTAAATTTGCCTAAACAACCTCAAAATGTCTTCTCATTAATATGTAATCGCTTATATTTTTAGTTCCTTTATTTTTTGGTAAGTCCTTTAAAAAAATTTTAACCTCACTTTTTTGTAACACATTGTTCATCCTTCTTTTCTAGTCTGAAGAAGATGGCCTTTAATTTTTAACTATGGTCGAAACATACATATATGTGTAGCACCTTTTTCACTATTAAATATCTGCGAAGCAGATCTGTGTTTTTCGTCAATTCAAAATTAACTTTGCCTTCAATAGCTTTGATATAGATTAATAAAAAAGCGCTGTTAAATTCAGGCTCAGGATATATTTGTAAGCAAGTCCTGTGCGCCGGGCTGGTTAAATCACTTTCCGCAGTTCTTGAACCCAAGAACCGGAGTACTCCGGCAAAAAGTCATGTGTCCCTAAACGGTGCCAATCTGATTAAATCACTTTCCGCAGTTTCGGAGCCCAAGAACCCAAAAACAACTACGCAAATAAATGGGGGCGACTCCGTTCGAATAAGTAAGCTTGTCATTCTTTTATGTAGTTTTTTCATTATTGGACGACTCGGGTTCTTGGGCTCCGAAGCTGTGGAAAATAACTTAGCAAAAAAGTACCACCATTTAGATATATTGTGTGTGTGTGTTCTCTTATTTCTCTCCCACTCTGCCCCCCCCCCCCCCCCCAAAAAGAAGATCGCCGTTCTTTTGTTTTGTTTGTTCTTTTTTTTTCTTGTAATACGTTTTGTTTCTCTAACTTGTTTGGGCCTTTCGGCCTTTCGTATTTTAATGTTTTTTTTTTTTTTTTTTTAATTCAATTTAGCAATATTATTTATTTCGTTTGCTTTTCGAATTTTACGCGTTTAGGCCTTGCTTGTTTGAGTTTCTATTGTTTTACGCGTACTTGTTTCGAAATTGTTTCTCCACTCAATTGTTTAGTTTGATTTTCGTTTGCATTTTCGTGTATGTTTTGATGTTGTTCTTTCCTTATCTCGAATCGCATCGCTTCGGTTTCCTTTGTTTTCCAAAAATTATTTCGTTGTTTTTTCTGCATTCTTTTGTTTCCGACTTTAATTTAATGTTTGCTGCTTGTTTGATTTATTCCCCTTGTCGTCTGCCTTGTTTTTCATTTGTTTTCGTATGTCAATGTTCGTTTAATTTTTTTTGTTTTTCATATTTCGACGTCGTTCATTTGTTTCGCATTGTCTACGTTTGTTTGTTTGTTTAATTTCTCTTTTATTTCTGTGATTTTTTTATTGCGTTTCGTTCATTTTCTCCTCGTTTGTCGTCTTCTCGGTGTTTCTTTTGTTTTTCATTTCTTTTCGCGTTTCTTCGACGTTACGTTTCGCATTTCTCTTTTGTTTCTACGCTTTTTTTTTGTTGCGTTGTTTATTTTGTTTTCGTGTTTCGACTTTTTTTTTAAATTAATTTCAACGTTATTCGCTTCTTTTGGTTTCCGTTTCTGTTATTTCGATGTTCGTTTGTTTGCTTTTCATTTAAAAAATGTATTTTATTGTCCCGTTTTCTGTTATTTTCATATTTCGATGTTCGTTTAATTTTTTTTGCTTTTCGTATTTGGATGTCGTTCATTTGTTTCGCATTTTCTGTGTTTGCTTGTTTAATTTCTTTCACTTTAGTTTCTGCGATTTTTTTTATTGCGTTTCGTTGTCCGTTTCATTTTTGTTTCGTTTGTCGCCTTCTCGTTGTTGTTTCTTTGTTCTTCATTTCTTGTCGCGCTTCATCGTTATGTTTCGCATTTCCCTTTTGCTTCCATGCTTTTTTTTGTTGCGTTTCGTCGTTCGTTTCATTTTTCGCATTCTCCTTGTTGTTTATTTTGTTTTTCATTTTTGTTTTCGTGTTTTCGAAGTTGTTCTTCATTTGTTTTCGCGTTTCGACGTTCTGTTTCGCATTAGTCTTTTGTTTCTACGTTTTTTTTTTTGTGGCGTTTAGTCGTTGTTCGTTTCACTTTTGTTTTATTTTTCGCATTCTCCTTGTTGTTTATTTTGTTTTTCATTTTTGTTTTCGTGTTTCGAGGTTTTTTTTTAATTTTTTTGTTCTTCGTACATTTCGACGTTATTTGCTTCTTTTCGTTTACGTTTCTCTTATTCCGATGTTCGATTGTTTTGCTATTATTTTTAAAATTTATTTTGCTTGTTTCATTTTTCTTTTGTTTCTGTTTTTTTTTGCAATTCGTTGTCCGTTTCACTTTTGTTTCGTTTGTCGCCTTGTCGTTGTTGTTTATTTTGTTTTTCATTTTTGTTTTCGAAGATGTTCTTCATTTGTTTTCGCGTTTCGACGTTCAGTTTCGCATTAGTCTTTTGTTTCTACGTTTTTTTTTTGTGGCGTTTAGTCGTTGTTCGTTTCACTTTTGTTTTATTTTTCGCATTCTCCTTGTTGTTTATTTTGTTTTTCATTATGTTTTCGTGTTTCGGACGTTTTTTTTGAATTTTTTTTGTTTTTCGTACATTTCGACGTTATTCGCTTGTTTTCGTTTCCATTTGTCTCATTCCGATGTTCAATTGTTTTGCTATTATTTTTAAAATTTATTTTATTGCTTGTTTCATTTTTCTTTTGTTTCTGTTTTTTTTTTGCATTTCGTTGTCCGTTTCATTTTTGTTTCGTTTGTCGCCTTCTCGTTGTTGTTTCTTTTGTTCTTCATTTTTGTTTTCGAAGTTGTTCTTCATTTGTTTTCGCGTTTCGACGTTCTGTTTCGCATTAGTCTTTTGTTTCTACGTTTTTTTTTTGTGGCGTTTAGTCGTTGTTCGTTTCACTTTTATTTTATTTTTTTATTTTTATTTTTAAGTTTGGTTAAATCATTTTATTCTGAGGTCAGGAATCTCTGGTTAAGCTATGTCAATGGAATTTATGTATATTTAGCTTTTTAACAAATCGGAGGTAAAATAGAAATAATCTTAGGGGACCTCTTTTTTAACATAAGAATCTCTTAGATAAACATTTTTCTGTTTTTACGTTTTGTTATTGTTTTGGAACTGTTGTATATTTCCTTGTTTATTTATTGTTTACAGGAACAAACATCAAAAATACATTATGGGTTAACGTGATCGGCTCATATTACATACACTCTATTCTTAGTTACTCGACACACTTCATCAGTGTCGGGTAATAGTTTCAATGTTTATTTATTACAAACAGGCTTCCAAACAATAAATCAGTAATCAGGTCTGTTTCTAATGTAATCTCATCCATTTCTTTTCCTTGTGTATTTTGAATGTCGTGAAAGATTTCTTTGGAAGACATTTATACCAGTTTAAGACTTAGTAGATAATATATGTACCAAGAGAGTTAAATCACAAAGTCGTGTTTTATAATATCTTCAACTTAAAATTCTCTTTCGTTAATAACAAATTAATGCAGGGCAAGTACAAAAAAAATTAGGTGTTTTCAAAAAACAAAGAGAAAGAATATTCAGATCGCGAAAACAATTCTACAGGAAATGAATTTCAAAAAGCTTTTCGGGGAACATAAATGAGAGCCTCGTAGATTACAAAAAGGAAATTCCACTTTTGCCAAAACACTTAATAGGAAATAACTGCACAAACAAAATCTACTTATAAGATAAGTAAATATTTTGGAAATCTTTTCTGTACGCAAAAGAAATTACCGAGAACTCAATATTTTCAAACCGACCTCAGTGAACCGTATTACGTATAATTCAAACAATTTTACGATTTCATACTTCTTCGTATTCCTTTAGTGAAAATAAGCCTGCATAAAAAGATTTTAAGCATTAAAATTGCACAGAGTAAAAAGTAAAACCTTACCTAAAGTCTGTTTTTAATAGTTGAGAATAATAAATAAATTACTCCTCTTAGAAATTAGAGTTTATGAATGAAATTGAATCATAGTGAATGAAATTCAAAATAAAAAAGTGTAAAATATTGAAACATGAAATTCATTCACAATCTGTATTGTGTCGGCAGCATTTCGTTGATGAATTAATTTTTTTTTCTTTTCTTTTTCTAAATCATCTATCATTCTACATCATTGCTTATTTTTTGCTTTTAATAACAGAATAAAAATACTATTGTTTTAATTTCTTTAACTTTTTTTTGGTTTTTAATGTTTCTTTCAATGAGCAAAACTAATTTGGCTTACTTTAGCCGGGTTGACCTTGAAGTCGGTAGAGTTTAATTTTGACTGATTTTTTTTTAAAAAGTAAAAAATTTTCTTTTAATTTCTCTTGGGCGACTTGGGTTAACCCTGAGGTGGTTTGGACCTAATTTTCATTGATTTCTAAAATAAATCTCCAGTTTAATTTTTTTTTTCTTTAAATATCATATTTGTGTTTGGGCTAGTTTGGAATTAATTTCTAATTAAAAAAATAGAGTTATTTTTTTTTTATTTGGCAGGGTTGACTTTGGCATCGGTCGAGCTTCATTTTAGTTGATTTTCTTATTGAAATTATATTAATTTTTATTTTTTGTCGCGGGTGGAGTTGATTTTGAGTTGATTTGATTTTCTTTGATCGATGATTGGCCGAAAAAGAAATTCCAGGTTTAATTCTTTTTTGTATTTTTTGAATTTCTTGCTTGGTTTGGGTTGCCCTTGAAATTGGTCGAGCTTAATTTTAAATTGATTTTTAAAGTTTTAAAATTTTTCAATTTTAATTTTTTCTCTCAGTTGGGTTGGGATCTAGAAAGGACCGGACTTTTTCTGTTTTTTTAATATTTTTTTACTTTTTTCTTGCATTCAACAACATTAGTTTGGACTTGCTTTAGCCGGCTTGACCTTGATATTGGCCGAGCTTACTTTTAATTAATCCTTTACACCTATTTTTTAGTTTCGAATTAGTTTAAAATTATTTTCTTGGCTTGGGAAGATTTGAATTATTATTGTGTTGTAGTGCTTCATTTGTTTACATATCAAGACGAATGTTCAATGCACAAGTCTATGTCAGGGGCGTAGCGATATTGTTTAGGGGAGGGGAAATCTTCTTGAAATAAAAAACGATAAAAATTAAAAATTTTAAGGAAATTCGTAAAAAAAAAACTGTAGAAGAAAGAAAATCTTTAATAATCAAATATTTTTAAAACGAACAAAGTAAAAATCGTCAAGAATTTAAATGCAATATTTTAAAATAAAAAAAAAATCAAGGTGAACCCAAACCAACTGAACTGAATCTAAGTGAAGAGAATTTCACAATAGATTGAACCCAATTTCACACACAAAATTTAAAAAAAAGTTTCAAAGTCAAACCAATCCGGCTAAGCTGAACCTAAGTGAATCCAACACAAAAAAGGAATTTTTACAAAAGATATAAAGGTAAGAAATTATCAAAAATCGAAACGAAAAAATTAATTAAAAAATTTAAGGAAATTCGAAAAAAAATGTAAAACATTGAAACATGAAATGTTAAACTTAAAAATTAAAAAAATACATGTATCCAAGAAATAAAATGTAAAAAAAATAAAGCCAACACAGTTTAGTTAGTAAGTATCAGTTTACGATATTTCAACAAGACAGCCACAATTAATTACCGGAATTTCTGTAATTTATTTATTCTCCTTAGTATAAGCTTCAATCAACTTCTATGTCTGTTACGGTCATCACATTTATTTACAATAAAAGGACCTTACTTACTTGAAGAAAAAAATCCTGTTCATACCAGAAAATTCTAAAATTTCTTTAGTAAATTCAATTCTTACACGTTTATTTACTTGATAAGTTACTTAGGTCAAATATTTGAACCATATATAGGTAGGCTCAGAACTTGGTTCTAAATATTACCACGACAAAAATAATAAAAGCAAGTGTTGCAATAGTATTAGAACCAAGTTCAGACTTGACTGACTCGAATTATTATTACGTAAAATAATTACAAGCGACGCGATCATCAAATAGCAATGCTGGGCATCCGTCTATATTTAGGGTCCCCTTAAGACTTTTTCTCACCTTGTAAATCCGCAACAGCGCTATTTAAAGCATACGTCTCTTTCTATCTTTTGCATTTCGCGAATAACTGGGGAAATTTCATTTAAAAACGTCTTTGAGGAGTGCAGTTCAAATTAAAAGATCAAAGATTAAAGGAAGTACTGAAAGTGCACTGAAACGAGGTAAAATAAAAAAAAAATAAGAAAATTTTGCAAACACCGCGTAGTATTAAAAACAGTTTCTGGAAAGGGCAAAAATGAAGACAAAATTGACGGGCCCGAACGTTTTTTTTTTTTTTTGAAAAATTCGATCGTCTTGAAAATATCCGCCACTTAGTTTCCAGTCCCGTATTAAAAATTGAAGTAAATAAAGCCAAACAAGGAATTAAAAAAAAATGACAAAGACAAAACAAAAATAAAAACTCTATAAACACGTTTCGAATCAAGAGAGAAAGTTTGACACAAAAAGCAAGAAAAAGAAAACAGAAGGGAATCAAACTAATAATAACGCGAATGTATGTAAAATCAAATCAAACCGAGTCAAGAAAAGACAAAAGACGATCGGCGATGAAGATAAGACGAAAATGAAAATCCTATAAAGTCAGTCGATCGACAAATCGAGAAAGTTTGTCACCTAAAGAGAAAAAAAGCAGAGTATCAAACTGAATCAAGAAAAGACAAAATACGAGCGACCGGTTTATAAGTAAGAAAAAAAATGAAATAAAGTCGAACAAACAGACTCAGTACATCTGCATAGACTGTTTCAAGAGTATTAATAAAATTTGCTGCTCTACACAAGTATTAACAAATTAAAAAATCGATATTAAAATAGAATGGAATTATTTACGAGCAAACTTCAATTCTACGGAAAGGCAAAAAATTATCGCAGACTATAAAATCTAGTCCTCATACAACAGATGTTATTCTAGGCATAAGACCTGGTCGAAAATGTTTCTCTTAAAGTACGATTTGTTAAGGGAGTTTTAAGGACATCGTATTGTTTGTTTACAAGTGAGATTTTCTTTTTCTTTTTCAGTGAATCGAGCTTCTAATAAGTTTATTTATATACAGATCCTCAAATATTTTCATATTTTATATGATGATGATGTGATGATGATTTTAAACGCAGATACTCGATTATCTTAATTCTGACTATGAACTATCGTGGGTTAAAAAATTTAAAAATTCACCTATTGCAGATGCCCCTAAGTGAAACAATATAAATGATTGTTTTAAATCTATTTTTAATTCATCCACTGACGTTCCTTAACCAGAGAATTAAATTAACTGGTGATTAACATTTTTTTTTATGAAACCCACCGTAAGTTGTTACCACCAAAAGATTTAAAAGCTAATACTCCTGGATTCCAACATCGTAATACTGGTAACAGATAGCGTTGTCTTTGGACAACTGGTTGCCACGGCTGAACTTGGTGGAGAATGGGCGGGGTAACTAAATATAAACAAATAGGGCGCCAGGGAATTACCTTCCCAATTGTCAAACACACTTTGATGCTTTCCCAAGGCCTCAATGTGCGCGCTTGAAGTATTCTCAATTTTCTCCAGGAGATTTTTCCTCTCTTGATGCGTTCAAAGTAGGAGATTAACATAAGCAAAACACGTTCAGTGATACGGTGTTTATTAACACACACATACACTAGTTGAACAAAATTTAACAATGTTTAAACTGTAACCTATCAAAACTTTAAATGATAACCATAATACGCGGGATGGACAGATCTGACCTCACAATCGGTGCTCCAAAGACACCACGAAATTTACGTAGACGTTACTTAAATATTAAACTAAGTTACGAACTATTAAATACGTAAGTTGCTTTCGTGTCCGGTAAAATAGTCGGCATGCAATTCGAATCAAAATAATAATGGTATACGTCACTCTTTGTCGCTCAGCTGAGCTCCAGTTCCTGCGAGAAGCGTAAGATGTCACTAGTTGGTAGGCGCCGCTTCGTTCCAAGACGATTTTCAATCAGTAATGCTGCCAACGGCGGTCCAACTCTAGATGTCTGTCTCGCTCTAATGTCGCAACGGAGTCCAGCGATTCAAACACAGGTGCGTTTCGTATTCGAAATGTTCACATACCCATTCGGGAACTGATACCAACGCTCAGTACTAATACTAATGCAATCAGTAACAATAACCAACAACAAACAAACGACTCTGAAAGGGGGCGAAAAAAACAACCATTAACCACGTGTAACGAACGAATTAATTAAACATACCTGCTACTTAGCAAACTCGTTGGACGTGAACGTATAAACGTTCCACAAGACTCGGGAGAGATATTTGCTTCCGGAAAATCCGTAGAAAAGTGGTTTTGTTTAAACAAACACAAACCGTCGATAGCACTGAATATGCGTCTGCCCTCGCCCGAGTCAGAAGAAGGAATGCCCGTAATACACAATGGCCGCTGAAGAAGATGATTTCCGTTTTATAGACTACACAAAATGGCCAAACCAATGGGAAAATTATGACGTCAGAAGACGGAGATTAAACACCAATAAGAAATTATTAATTTGAAAGAATCGCTTCCTGCCGCGAATGTTACAGCGTTGCCAGATGACACAACGCCGAGCGTTGCCGGTAGGCGTCCAGTAGCAACGTTGCCAGTTCTTAGCCGAATCGGAAATAAATGCGTAATAACAAAAATCGACTGTAACAAAGTATGTTTAAAATTTTACACATAAATGTTCCGCTTTTGATTCTTTTGATTAAAACGAGAATTGAGAACCAAGATCCACCTAAAAAAAAGACCAAATTATTCCAGTACAAAGCAAGCAAACATTTTACGAACATTCTGTATACAACATACGTTCTGTTATCTAATAAAACTAGCAAAGTGAAATAAACCACATTTGCATTTTAATAAATCTTATTTCTATTCTTAGTTAATAAACTAATTTACCGCTAACAGTTTAAATTGGTTGCTATTATTATCAATACACATGCACACATTGCATTGAAGTCAAATGGGCGTCATTGTCGCGCTTTGAATACGAATAAGCTGATTGGCCGAAATTTATCAGGTATTTTGTAACTTAATTTGTCATAAAATCTTGGACGAAGTAACAGAGAAGTATCGAATTAACCAATGAACTTTCACTGTGTAGTCTGTATCTCTCAATTTATACAAGATTTTATATTAAATGTCGTATGGTGTTGTACGATTGCAGGTAAAAATAGAAGACATAATAACAAAATCACTAAAAAAATGGTAAAGGACAAGATAAAATAACTCCCGAAAAGTATGGCAAATTAATTTAACCGATGATGCGAGAATAAGTTCAGGTTTGATTTCGAGTGACTTATATGGTTTTTAGCTCACTAGTGACTTATATGCCACTTTAATTATTTAAAATCATCATCGTCATTATTCTATTATACCGGGTGTCCCAATAAGGGCGACGACCCGGTGATATATATATATATATATATATATATATATATAAAGTGACCAAGAGAAATTCAAAGAAAATATTTTTAATTATCTCGACAATAAAAATTAATTTTACTAACAAAAGTCTCAGAATAAGGTGCAGCTTTGATAGCGCCACTAGAAACTTGAATTAATTCTGCACAATTTTGATATTAGACTTATTATCGTATCACCATTAATAATGGCGGAGAAACAGTTGAATCATTTACTTTAAATAATATAAAAAACCAGAGAAAAAAATTCGGGCCACTTGTTCCGCGAACGATACGAAAATTTAGTATTCGGACTGTATCAGCCTCGCCCACAATAACTTCTACGAAGTAAGAACGCTCGCGTTGCAGCACTTCCCCTCCCACTCAATAACAATAGACTAGGAAAGTAAACGTCACAGAAGGCGGAGCTGAGTCGTTTACTATCTTTATCTAATAAATCAGACTTGTGTCGTAAATTACTCTCGCTGTAACGCCGGAGTTGACCTAGACATAACCTAACATTTAAGAATATTAAGACAACGACATTAAACAATATATTACAGTTTTATAAGTTGGTATCTTGTATATTGTTTTGAAAAATTCTTGACAAACTCATTGCATGCTTTCCCACTGACCAATTTTTATTTTGTTTTGTTAGGTTATATTTATTAATGGTTTGTTGACCTCCAGCTGAACTAAGCTCAGACTAGCATTTTATATATTTTTTTAACAACAAATAAATTAACTAATTACATACAATAAACACAACTAAAATAATTTTATTGAAGCTACTCATCCTAAGTCTTAGTGATAAGCAAAAGTTTACACTTTTTGCTCTTTGTGAAGCGAGTATTTTCAGTTTGTTTGGCGTAACCCATGCATTTTTACAGTCCAATAGACTCCGTTTCAAATTTCGCGCCAGCTTTAGGACCGCCCACTTTCCTCATCTATTCGATGCTTCGGAGCCGCGAAAAGGTGGGAGGAGTAAATAGTACATTCGGCGTAAAAAGCGTCCTATACTAAGTGGCCTGAATTCTTGTTCCTGATGATAACTTATCAGAATAAGCTACAGCGTCATTGAAAAGTTCGTTATAAAACCGCTCAAAAGTCGACTCATTCTTTGTGACGTTCCTCCTTTTTTCCCCCTGCGCCTTTTAAATTCAAACACAGTACCGGCCGCGCATTGAAAGCAATAGAATTCTGTAACACATTAAAATAATAACCGTAGGGACCGCACATTGGACTTATTCATGCCTGCAATGAGCGGTGCTGCGTTTATTCTGATGTGTTGCAAAATCCTTGACAATGTGTTACAATAGGTTATGTTGCCTTCAGTGTGCAGCCGGCCTAAAGCCTGTTTGTGAACACCCATCGGCCCCATTCAGTGACGGAACTAGTTCTCGGTGCTGAAGGGGCCCCAATTTAAAATATGCGAATCACATTAAGGGCAGATCTTTCCACTTGCCAAAAAAGTTCTCATTGACGTAATTTTGCAGCAAACAAGTTGCATTTTATGAAGGGTTATCGTGGTGGATTCGTCAAATAAGTTTATTTGGAGGCGAAAACATCTAGGGTATCTCAAAAATTTATTGCGATAAAAAAAGTAATACGTAGAAAATGCATTTGTTAAAACTGTTAATTGAGCAATCAGTAACAAGACAGTCTATTAAAATATGTTTTTTTTTTTAATTTTTAGATAATGATTATTGCATATCATTAGTCCATTTATGTCAAAAAATGCAGATATTAACTTTGGACCCTACAGAGCATAGGTTCCCAAACTTTTTAGGGTCGCCGCCCACTTTGCAAGACAAAAATTGCTTAACGCCCCCCATTCGTGTACAGGCACACCGGAAGACTCGTCTGCTGCGCGAGATCGATTATCAATAATGCAGAACTTAACTTTTTAATGATTTTCTGCTTTGAATTTTCTGCTCCCCTGGAACGCTCCAGTGTCCACTGGTGGGCGCTACCGCCCACTTTGAGAATCTATGCTTTAGAGCCTCACAAATAGATTTTAATAGTGAACAGAATGCACAAAATGTTTCAAAGATGTACGTCGGAAACAAGAAGTATATTTATCGTGCTCACACAGTAAAACTGGTCTTTTCATGAAACGGATATGCACTTTATGAAACGAATCCGCTTATTGTACAATCATCTGTATTTACCATCTGCACAAAATATTATTTCTCCTTTTCATGAATGGACATCCATTTCATGAAAATTCGATTTTACTATCTGAACACGACATATTCATTCGAAAGGTTTGGTAAGTAAGGCCTCGACAAGTATTTGTTTAGCTTTCTCCATATCAATGTCGAACTTGTGTACAGCATAAAAAACGTACCTACCGGTACTATTTAAATTCCTGAATTCTATTTTTAAGAAACAAACTATATTTGGATTATTTGTATCAATCTTCTAAGTTCAAAAGAGAAATTTAAAACAAAAACATACAGTTGCAGTTGAAGTCTTAAAAATAAAAATAAGTATTTCGGAAACAGTAGTACTTAAGTTGTCATCGAGCACATAATGACATTTTCTGTTATGAAAAAGTACGACCAGATAGCTAATCTTTCATTTGAGTATTACTTCTGTGCCTAAAAGACTGAAATAAAAACAAAATAGGGTATACTGCTACTTCAAACTTAAAAAGCTTTATGTGTTATCTATAATAATTTAAACAAATTATAACATAATGGTGTAGGTATATCGATTTTTCCTCACATAATCTAAATTGAATACCTATTTTAGTTTTTTTTTTCTAATCGGTTCTTCTAATTTTTGGCTTTTCTAAAGATTTTTGTTTGTTTTAAAAAAAAAAAAAATGACTCTTGAAATTATCAATAAATATGTTTTAACTGGATTTTGTACTATTTGACACGATCTAGGGAAATTTTCATGTTTCCTGATAAAATTTCAACATGAAATGTTGGCAACCCTGCCTCCAGTTCGCGAACTCTCATATGAGTGCGTATAATGCTTCAAGCGTTTGTTTGAACACAGTTCTACTCGAAATTCTGAGAATTACTAGATTTTCCTTTAGAATTTAGAATTACAAGTTCAAATTCTGACAAAATGTTTTTTTTTTTTAGTTCTGATTGAATGTTCAATATTTAAAATATTCACATTTACAGGTCGTTTTAATTACTTGTCGATAGCATGAGAAACAGGGTTGCCACGTTGCCACATCGCGTATCTTACTATAATTTTCTTGAGGTTAGGAAAATAACTTTAGTAATATTTTTTTTTTAGAAAGAAGCACTCGATAGGAAACTTTTTCGCGTCTTTGTAACTTTGGGTATTTCTTACAGTTTAGTCACAAAATAAGAAAATCTAAATGGCTGCAGAGTTACGTTTTGAAAACGGGTACGCTCTAGTGCCCTCTAGGTATACAAGTACAGTACGACCTCTTTAATCCGAACTAATAATTGCGCAGGTCGATTCGGATTTTCGAAATGTTCGGATTATCGAACAAAAGACAGAAATTTCAATGCAAACTGATCTCATAATCAGTAAAACTGGTTTCCTAGGACAGCGGTACCGTAATACAGCGGCCGTCATATGACCGCGTCATGTAGCGTTGAAAAATCGTGTCACATAGCATGAAAAAATGACGTACATTGACATAAAGTAAGAAAAAAGAAAATTTTGCACTTTTCATAACAATTCAACTTAATTTGACATTACTAATGCATTTAGAAAATGAAGATTCGCCGAAACAGGATTCTAAATGTTTACATTGACGAACAGATAAAATAGCGACATCTTACGATCGCCTTTTGACCTGACATTGCAGTAGGATAGACAAATTGAAGCGGGATTTGCTGAAGAAGCCCCAAGCAGGGCTGAAACAGCTGTACAGAGGCTGCTCGAGGTTTTCACTGCAATCAAAAACGATTTGCACAAAATTTTTCTAAAAAGTTTACATTGACGTTTCTAGCAATCCATAACCTAATTGTCATTTGATTTTTTGTGTACGCAATGGATATTTGGCTGTAAATTTTTGGATTTTTTTTTAAATAAAGAAGTTCAAGCTACAGAAAAAGTGTTCGTCTGGAGCTTTTCAAGCTTGGACGCGTGTGTCTCTCTTTCTTCGAATTTGCTTATTTCAAGATTTAATTTTTTCTGGCGTCATTCACCGTCAGTTTACGGCCGCTACTTTCTTCTACCGATACCCTACGAATCCGAGCGGTCAACGTTCTAATGAACAATGAACAGAATGAACAGAAAACATAAAAGCAAGAGACCTCCAGTGGGAATCACTTCGCTGTTCGGATTAAGGAGGTGTTGTTCGGATTATGACTTCGAATTATCGCTGGAGGTTTGGATTAGGGCATGTTCCGATTATAGAGGTCCTATTGTAATTTATTTTCAGAAAGACTTATTCATTAGTAATCTTTTATGTACCTTTGCTAACTTCGGTATCTGTTACGGTTTAGTCAGAAAATAGAAAAATGTAAATGGCTAAAGTGCATTGTTTGCAAAATGTTTTGATTTAGAATTTCAAACTAACAGACTATACACAGAAAAACAAATGCCTAATGTAGTTTACTAATTAATGACTTTTTCTCAAAACAGATTAATTAATCTGTTAACAGGCAGTAAAGTATACCTTTTTTCAATAGAAAAAAATGTTGCAGTCACTTAGGTTTTTTTTTTATTTTGTGACTAAACCGTAAGAAATATCAAAAGTGACACAGACACGAAAAAGTTTTCTATCAAGTGTTTCTTTCTAAAAATTTATTAACTAAAGTTATCTTCCTAACCTCAAAAAAGTTACAGTAAGATATGTGTTGTGGCAACCCTGTTTTTTACGCTAGCGGTTAACTGAAAGTATCCTCCTGTAAGTATGACTTACCTTCTTGTAAGACCTCATAACAAATATCATACATATCAGTTCAGGGGTTTCTTTGTTATAAGAAAAATTAACTTTCTCATCAAGAACTTTGATTGAAGAAGAATACCGGCTTAACGAGACCATTATGGATATAGATAAGTTTGGTTAAATCGTTTTATTTTGAGCACAGGAATCTGTAGTTAAGCCGTGTCCACGGAATTTATAGACACCCTGTATAATCTAAAACGCACGAACGACTTTAATGAGATATACAGTCTGTCTCTAAATTTAATTAAACACTAAGTACGCTAGTTTTGTAACTGTGTTGAAAATGCTTGAAATTATTTTTTTAATTATCGTACTAATAGCTGCAGAATAAGTATTGCAAGAGCAGAAACTATTCCTATCGTAAAAACGGAAAGCAAGAATTGGAGTATGAGTACGATGAAAAATTTAAATAAATTAGATTGCCTCTACACACAATAATGTATGGGTTCAAAGTAAGTGATTGAATAACTTCGTTAGCTCTCAATCGAACTATTTTATTCATTGTTTAGATTCCAACACAAAACACATGTTTTTATAAGGATAATATTGAACCGGAATTTCTGCGTCGGCTTAAACCAATAAAGACAAAAAAAACTCTCGCCTAGTGCAGACGTTTATTTCGTCTTTTCATCGTAGTTTTAATAAAGAAACAAATTTATTTTTGCTTTAGTAATTGAATTGAATTTGTAATTTGGGAATTTACAAATTCATATGATGTAAGAATTTCCTCTTTTTCGATCGCCTTTAGATTGAATTTTTTTAATCTAACTGTTAAAGTACGGATTAGCAAAAAACTAATCATCAATTAATGCAACACGCACAGATTATTTAAAATATTAAGAACTTACCTAGTTACAAAATTTATCTGCTTTTAAAATTAACAAAAGACACGTTACTTGACCTGCGTTAAGTACAATATCTGTGCATTAGGTCATGATCTGCGTTTTTATGACTTTTTATGGCCCCGAACGTCGTAGAATAGTTGAAAACCAAGCTCCGCCTGAACATTCAGCGACCCTCAAACAATTTCTATGAAAAAGTAAAATAATTTTTATCTGCGTTATTATTGCTATCTGACCAATAGTTGTATAACAAATTTTGCTTATTTTCTTGATCACTCTTTGTGGTTTCAATTAAAGAGATAGGTTTAGAGACACGCTGTATAGTTACAACTCGTTCTAGCAATAACTTATTGTTTGGTAGTTGTTTGCACATAAGCGTTTCGAATTAAAATCAAAAATGGATTAAATTAGAATTTGTAATGTAATTCCATTATTTTTCCTGGAAGGGCAAACAACGAAGGAAATTCATTAGGGGATCATGTCTGCTTTGGGCGATTCATGCCCTTCTTATGAGACCTTGAGACTTTGGATAAGTGGATTCAAGCGTGTCAGAAGAAGCAATGAAAAGACTGCACTCCTGAAACCCCGAAAACGTCTGTGACACCAAGAAATATCGAGAAAATCCATGATACAGTGTGCTACAAACATTTAAATGTATTTGTTCACGCCATTTAAGAATCGACTCGTCGAACAATGCGCAGTGGTCATATGCAATATACAAACATCAAAGCTGCCGACACCCAGTGAAAAGACTGTGCCCATAGCCTGTTAATCCTATTAATTATTTCCAAGTATTCTGATTTTAGAACGCTGATTGTCCAGAGTATCTGCTCCTATTTAATTCCTACTGACTTGTTTTTTTTTTTTTTTTGAGATTTAGATTTCTGGTACGTTTTTTGCATTTTAATTTCTTGCACATGTTTGACTAGAGTTTGGTTGAGATTACCTGGGTTGCTTTGATAAAGTGCCGGTTTACACTTTGCAAGAAATAATGGCAAATTTGCGATTAAAACACTTTTTCCTCAGTTGCAAAAACCATTCTCAAAATTATTAAAAATACCAAAAATACAGTACTTTGTTCACTCAGAAATGTTAATCTTTAATTCTGAATCGCTTCTTAAAGTCTTCAAATCGTTCGGTTATTAAAAGTTGTGACAATGTTCCGGCTGTATCAGGGACCCCCCGCCTTTTTAAAGCATCAACTTTTCGAAAAAAAAGAAAATATTCATGGACCCATTTCCTCCCCCATTTCAGGATTACACTGCTATAATTAACTCTAATTCGGAATCTGTAGGAATAATTTTAAATATCAATTTTTCTTTTCGTGTACAGAATAATTGTAACCTGTGTGTTAGTTAAAGACAAAATTCTTCGATTTAGAGCTTCATGAAGGCGAATACTTCTTTTTAATGTTCTTAGCAATTTTTTTTTTTCAAAATAAAATCGAAAAATAGAATTAAAAGTGCGTCAGAACGCCATCTCTTTGCCAAAAGAGAAAACTACATTAATTCAAATTATTGTGGTTTCGATGTTTGGCGATGTGTGTTGTTTGGCCTAGTTTGAGTGCCGGACCCTGTATAAGCATTTAAAGATCGAATCTTGAAAAATCGTGACCCACTTACCCCATTCACCTTAATTCTATTGAAACACGTAACTATTTATTTTCTTACCTTCATGCTCATAAATGTACTCTATACAGTATCCGTCTTGTGGTAAAATAACGTCCGAATTCTCAATCTCTAAGCTGCCATTGGTCGTAATCATCGAACTCTTGTATTCCGCATACACGATGAAATTTTCACAGTTCGGAAATCTATTAACTATGACCGTATCATTTGGCACTTTGATGGATAAATTGCTTTTGTGGTGCATACAGCTTCTTTTCGTTGAGGAATACACGGCGTTCTCACCGCAACATCGATTAATTTTGGTACCGGCCTGTATCAGAAATTCTGATTCTTCATGGCATACCAGTATCACATCGAAATCTATGCAATAAAAAGAACTATCTAACGAAACGCCCAACTCTGATATATACAAAGAACCGTTTTCGAAAGCAACGAAAGAACCTCGCAACCGATGCCTATAAGAAGTGTAGTTCTTACAAGGAGGTTTACTATTTTCAATTATAGTCCACGTGAGTGGTAGGCCCGGGCCGAAATTTTTCTGCCTGAATGTCATGTATTTAGTCGTCCAATTGTCGATTGTGCCGTTATTGCATGTTAGCGTGTCTTTGGAAAGGTGCTCACTTAATTTACAGCATTTCGAAACGGTAACATCTGTTTCATACGCGCTCGGTATGATGAAGTAAATAGTAAAAAAAAACAACACAAAGTTGCGTTTGCAAGTCATTTTGCAGAGCGGTTTTTGGTCGGTCAGACGCAAGAAAAAGTGCGTGCTCGATGGTGCTTCTGCATCACTGTTTAAAAAAGAAATGTAACGCGCCAAATAAAGAATACCGTCACATAATTTTATTATCACTTATTAGTGGCGCCAAGCTAACCGCGCACGTACTGTCGAGACACACTATAACCCGTCACACAACTACAAGAACGTAGACTGTTTTTCTTCCTAAGCGAAGCAGTTGCAGAAGACCGGCTCCTCCCCACTTTGTTAGAAATTGTGGCTCACCTTTCTATAGCTCGACCATTCACACGAACACATTGCCCACTTTACGTTGCCATAGTTACTTACTAAGTTTACTTAAGTAGAATTTATTGTTTATAACGGTATCCTTTGAGTATTCTGAGAAATATCAACTCGCAGAAAAATTTAGAGGCGTCTTCCTGAAATCACAGTTCAGATTTACAAAAAAAAAAAAAAATTGACCTACTTTTATAGGTCTTATATTTATACTAGTGCTGGCAACCAAATCGGTTTTTTGGATAACCGGTTTTGGATTATCCGAGGTTTCAAACAAAACCGAAAACCAGTTATCCAGATAACCGGTTATCCGGATAATCGGTTATTCGAATATCCAATTATTTGGATAATCGGATATTCGAATATCCAAGTATTTGGATAACCGGATATTCGAATAATATCGGTTTTTGGATAATCGGATACTCGAATGACCGGTTATTCGAACGATGAAAATATTCAAATAGCCCAACTACCTGAAATAACTGTGCACAATTACGTATTTATTTTTTTCACGCATTTAAAGATAATCTTAGGAATTTGAGACAGAAAATTTAAAACTCAAATAAAATTGAAAATGTTGGAAGTATTAAACAAAAGAAAACTGAAGGTAAATCTTATCTGTTATGTTCACTACGTAAAAATATGTAAGTGGTCAAGTGGTACATACGATCTAATCCACAGATTAGAAGAAGAATTAAAATAATTTTAGTTTTTGTTGTGAGTAGCCTTTTCGACCGTATCCAACCGTCTTTCGGAGAATTCAAGAAAAGTTTATTGTAGATCATAACACCATAATTTATGGTACAGATGTTGTTCGGCACCATAATGAATTTTTACAACACAAAATATTTGGAAAAATTTTGTGCAAATCGTTTTTGATTGCAGTGAGAACCTCGAGCAGGCTCTGGACAGCTGTTTCAGCCCTGCTTGGGGTTTCTTCAGCAGAAACGTAGCTCGACATTCCCACTGCAGACCAAAAACGACTTGCCCAATTTATTCGCAAATGCGATGTAAGAATGACGAACATATAAAATAGCGACATCTTACTATCGCTTTTTGACCTAACATTGCAGTAGGATAGACAAATTGAAGCGGGATTTGCTCCTAATGAGTCCCCCATGCAAGGCGGTCATGCTTGCTGTCAAAGCATAATGAAAGATTTTAGAAAAATTTTGTGCAAATCGTTTTTGATTGCAGCCTCTGGACAGCTATTTCAGCCCTGCTTGGGGCTTCTTCAGCAGAAACGTAACTCGACAGAGGCTGCTCGAGGTTCTCACTGCAATCAAAAACGATTTGCACAAAATTTTTCTAAAATCTTTCATTATGTTTTGACAGCAAGCATGACCGCCTTGCATGGGGGACTCATTAGGAGCAAATCCCGCTTCAATTTGTCTATCCTACTGCAATGTTAGGTCAAAAAGCGATAGTAAGATGTCGCTATTTTATATGTTCACAAAATATTTGCATTACTTTTATGATTTGTTGAACATTGTTCATTAAATAGAACAAGAATAACTGACATTTATCTTATTTAACAAAAAGAAAACGAAAACTAATATTAGTGAGTTTGTGTCAAGTTTTAGATGTGTGAGTCCTTATAAATTAGAAATATAGTTAATAATTTAAAATGGAGATGAGAAGCACAAAATTGAAATGTTTGAAAACATCTTCATCTGAATAAAAACCAGAAACATTAGTGGCGCCCTTGCCTTGGAAATAACAAACTTTTAAACCACTAGTACATCGCACTTCCTTCTGTACTATAACCTGTAACGTAACACGTAATTCATAATTATATTTCAAAAATATATGGCCATTGTAAAATTGGCGTTTAGAGATAAAAATCAGTGGAGTCTGTTTTTTTTTATAAATCAGTTGTTGTTAATACCTAATTAACCGATTTTCGAATAGTCGTTTTTTGAATATATTCAAGACAGTTTTTCAAATATCCGAATAGTCGGTTTTTGGATATTTGAATAGTCGGTTTTTCGAATATCCCAATAATCGGTTTTTGGATATTCGAATATCTGAATAATCGGTTTTGGATATTCGAATAGTCGGTTTTAACCATTATTTAGATAACCGGTTTTATCCAAAACCGGTTTTTTAAGAAACCGATTATTCGGTTTCAATTTTTTCCGGTTTATGCCAGCACTAATTTATACAGGGAGATTCAAGCAACTCATTCATTAACAGTTTACGGACTTCCTCTTTGAATTTCTATTTCATATTTTGCGGTTATAAGTTAGCGATAATGATCTCTTAAAATATAATATTTCCAACTTTCGGGTACTGGAAGTTGCTGTGAACTTTCTTGTAATATCCCATTTTTATTGCATTTCTGAAATCTTCATGAAATTCTAAAAATGTTTTGTGTAACATGTGATACAAGAAAAATTAGCCGTTTTAGAGATATTTCCACTTTTTAAAAAATGTTCAACGTTGCGGTACCTTGTTTATGATACTGCCATCTTTGTGTAACAAAAGCCATAATTTCAATTTTTGGCCTGTAGTAGGCTATACTCAAAAGCTTTCAGATCATACCTAATTTTACACAAAATCGTTTACGGGCTGGTTAAAAAGTAACTTCTGTTCGAAAAGTCATGTTTTTTAAATAGAACATCCAGTATTTTTTATACCATAAGAATCACAATTAAATGTTCTTTCGAACTGTATTAGCATTCCCTATACCCATCTCTTACCTTTCTCTTTTTAATCATGATTTTCCCTTTGACATATCAATTCTTTCACTTTTTAGTGTTATTCCTAAATAGTGTACTATGAAAATTTTACAAAATAAGATTTTTTAAATTAATTTCTAACTGTAATACCAATTTTATTTTAAAAACCGCAAAATAATATTTAAATACATATCTATCAACTGAATTTTTTATTTACATGTGCCGTATGTATTAGAATTCTTGGTAAGACTTTTTACACATTTACAAAGAGAAATTTACACTTACAAAACAAAATTTTATATAAAACTAATAAATAAATCAAAAACATTGGAAATAATACACAAATTGTTGGATATAATATTGGCTGTAAGTGGTTGTCAGCTGTTATTTATTAGTAATAACTTTCTATTGTGTTTCAGTAATAACATATTTTCCTCAATTTTTTTTAATTAACTTGAATTGTCGATTTTTTTTATCATCAAATACTTTTAGTATGTCTGTGTTTGAATATTTATTTTTTGGTTCTTCGTAGCGATTAAATTTTTTTTTAATTCGTAGGAGACGGATGATTTCAAAAATTCCTCTTCTGAAATCACAGTTCAGACTTAAAAAAAAAAAAAATTGACCTACTTTTATAGGTCTTATATTTATACTAGTGCTGGCAACCAAATCGGTTTTTTGGATAACCAGTTAACCGGTTTTGGATTATCCGAGGTTTCAAACAAAACCGAAAACCAGTTATCCAGATAACCGGTTATCCGGATAATCGGTTATTCGAATATCCAATTATTTGGATAATCGGATATTCGAATATTCAAGTATTTGGATAACCGGATATTCGAATAATATCGGTTTTTGGATAATCGGATACTCGAATGACCGGTTATTCGAACGATGGAAATATTCAAATAGCCCAACTACCTGAAATAACTGTGCACAATTACGTATTTATTTTTTTCACGCATTTAAAGATAATCTTAGGAATTTGAGACAGAAAATTTAAAACTCAAATAAAACTGAAAATGTTGGAAGTATTAAACAAAAGAAAACTGAAGGTAAATCTTATCTGTTATGTTCACTACGTAAAAAAATGTAAGTGGTCAAGTGGTACATACGATCTAATCCACAGATTAGAAGAAGAATTAAAATAATTTTAGTTTTTGTTGTGAGTAGCCCTTTTCGACCGTACCCAACCGAATTCAAGAAAAGTTTATTGTAGATCATAATACCATAATTTATGGTACAGATGTTGTTCGGCACCATAATGAATTTTTACAACACAAAATATTTGCATTACTTTTATGATTTGTTGAACACTGTTCATTAAATAGAACAAGAATAACTGACATTTATCTTATTTAACAAAAAGAAAACGAAAACTAATATTAGTGAGTTTGTGTCAAGTTTTAGATGTGTGAGTCCTTATAAATTAGAAATATAGTTAATACTTTAAAATGGAGATGAGAAGCACAAAATTGAAATGTTTGAAAACATCTTCATCTGAATAAAAACCAGAAACATTAGTGGCGCCCTTGCCTTGGAAATAACAAACTTTTAAACCACTGGTACATCGCATTTACTTCTTTACTATAATCTGTAACGTAACACGTAATTCATAATTATATTTCAAAAATATGTGGCCATTGTAAAATTGGCGTTTAGAGATAAAAATCAGTGGAGTCTGTTTTTTATAAATCAGTTGTTGTTAATACCTAATTAACCGATTTTCGAATAGTCGTTTTTTGAATATATTCAAGACAGTTTTTCAAATATCCGAATAGTCGGTTTTTCGAATATCCGAATAATCGGTTTTTGGATATTCGAATAGTCGGTTTTAACCATTATTTGGATAACCGGTTTTATCCAAACCGGTTTTTTAAGAAACCGATTATTCGGTTTCAATTTTTTCCGGTTTGTGCCAGCACTAATTTATACAGGGAGATTCAAGCAACTCATTCATTAACAGTTTACGGACTTCCTCTTTGAATTTCTATTTCATATTTTGCAGTTATAAGTTAATGCGATAATGATCTCTTAAAATATAATATTTCCAACTTTCGGGTACTTCCGCTTGTACTGGAAGTCGCTGTGAACTTTCTTGTAATACCCCATTTTTTATTGCATTTCTGAAATCTTCCTGAAATTCTAAAAATGTTTTGTGTAACATGTGATACAAGAAAAATTAGCCGTTTTAGAAATATTTCCACTTTTTAAAAAATGTTCAACGTTGCAGTACCTTGTTTATGATACTGCCATCTTTGTGTAACAAAAGCCGTAATTTCAATTTTTGGCTTGTAGTAGGCTATACTCAAAAGCTTTCAGATCATACCTAATTTTACACAAAATCGTTTACGGGCTGGTTAAAAAGTAACTTCTGTTCGAAAAGTCATGTTTTTTAAATAGAACATCCAGTATTTTTTATACCATAAGAATCACAATTAAATGTTCTTTCGAACTGTATTAGCATTCCCTATACCCATCTCTTACCTTTCTCTTTTTATTCATGATTTTTCCTTTGACGTATAATTTTTTTCACTTTTTAGTGTTATTCCTAAATAGTGTACTATGAAAATTTTAGAAAATAAGATTTTTTAAATTAGTTTCTAACTGTAATATCAATTTCATTTTAAAAACCGCAAAATAATATTTAAATACATATCTATCATCTGAATTTTTTATTTACATATGCCGTATGTATTAGAATTCTTGGTAAGACTTTTTACACATTTACAAAGAGAAATTTACACTTACAAAACAAAATTTTATATAAAACTAATAAATAAATCAAAAATATTGGAAATAATACACAAATTGTTGGATATAATATTGGCTGTAAGTGGTTGTCAGCTGTTATTTATTAGTAATAACTTTCTATTGTGTTTCAGTAATAACATATTTTCCTCAATTTTTTTTTATTAACTTGAATTGTCGATTTTTTTATCATCAAAAACTTTTAGTATGTCTGTGTTTGAATGTTTATTTTTTGGTTCTTCGTAGCGATTAAATTTTTTTCTTAATTCGTAGGAGACGGATGATTTCAAATTTATAATTTCTCTAGTTTTCATAGCCCACTATTTAAAAACAACGCCGAAAAATGGAAAAAAAAACTAGGTATAAAAAAGAAATTATCGACAACGAGTGAACTATAAGAGATAGGTATAGGGAATGCTAATACAGGATGAAAGAACATTTAATCCTGAGTCACATGGTATAAAAATATATTAGGCGTTCTATTTAAAAAACATGACTTTTCGACAGTTGAAATTAGTTCGAATAGAAGTTACTTTTCAACCAGCCTGTAAGCAATCAAGTGCAAAACTGGACATGATCTGAAAGAATATTACTGTAGCCTACTACAGGCCAAGAATGGGCATCATGGATTTTGTTGCACAAAGATGGCAGTATCGTAACCAACCAAGGTTCTGCAAGTCTGAGTTATTTTTAAAAAATGAAAATATCTCGGAAACGGTTAATTTTCTTTGTCACATGTTGCACAAAATATTTTTAGAATTTTATGAAGATTTCAAAAGTGCATTAAAAAATGGGGTGTTCCGTTTAAAATAAGAAAGTTGACAGCAACTTCCGGTATAAGCGGAAGTGTCCGAAAATTGAAAATATTATATTTTGATAGATCATCATCATTAACTTATAACTGCAAAATATGAAACAGAAATTAAAGGAGAAGTCCGTAAACTTTTAATGAAAGTGTTGCCTGAATCTCCCTGTATATACAGATTGAATCCGGCAACTAGGTAGATAGGCGTTGGTAGTCTCTGCATGTATTACCGTTCCAAACAATATGAAGTCTATCGTATACATTGTGAGGGTGGGCCGCTCCTATTATATATCTTCTAATTATATGATCAGTATACAGTACATAACTGTTACATATTTTTTTTCTCAAGATGCTTTTAAAACCTACAAAAGGTTACACCTCACAAGCGAAAAACTTTTGTATACAGATAATTTAGGTTAAATCATGATATTTGAACCCCCTCTGTAAGCAATACAATTACTGCCATCATATTCGATAACGCCCTGTACAATTTTTACGGTTTTAATTCCATTAATGATTCTGGTTTGGTAGAGAATGCCCCCAGGACAGGCCATGGTATGGCATCTACCAAGTGGAAAGGGTGACTTTTGACACCCACTTTCATCTGACCTTGAGACGATTTTGAGCCTCTGACACCAAGTCACTTTTTGGTCGGCTAGTCATTAGTCTCATTACCTGATTGCAACGCAACTTATCTGACTCCAGAGCTGTCACGAAATTCAAACGACAACAAAACCTGATTCGCTGGATCAGGATTTGGCTGGAGCAAGCATCGCAATGATAGGTTTTAAGCTTGGTTTAAAAGCAAAAGAGATAACACGTTCATCGCAATGCCAAAGTCGGCATAAGTCTATCGCACAATCTTGGCTTCATTTCGTACACATTGCGAGGGTAGGTCGCTCGCATTATGTATCTTCTAATTATATGATCAGTATGAACAGTATTGAACAGTTTCTTTAAGTCAGCCTGAACTTTTAGTACGCTTTCTTTACTTTGTTTTTCTTTTACATGATTTTTATTATCATTTCGTTATTTTACAGCGTACTTAGCATATCTTTAAGTTTTCTCATTGGTGTTTAATTCCATAGCCTACTAATTTCATAAGAGATTAATTTACGTTATTGTTAATATTTCCCTTAAAAATAAAAACTTTTCGGGTATGTTATACATCGTTGAAAAGCTCTTTTTAAAGATTATCTATCTCACCGAAAACCTAATATGGGTGCCATGTGAAAAACAAAAGTTAGCGCTAATAATTTGAAAACAAATGACAATCGGAGGTATCTGTTTTCATCAAAAACTTTGTCTTAAATAAGTGTCTCAACAATGTAAAAGTTTAGAAGAGGTCACATGAGGCGTTATCGAGTTATCGAGGAATATTGAAATCGTAAAATTTTGGTTTTCTTAAATTATCTTAAAATTTAAAAAAAGTTATGGTTATGAAATTTGAAATATCTTCAATGGTTTTGAAAATTTCGCAAACAAAAATTTTTGATTCTCGTTTTTAATTTTTTTACTCTAAACTAATCATACTAGACATTTCTAATCCAGACATTATTCAGACACTTTTTTATGAGGAATTCGAATATGACATCCCCTTTTTAATAATTTTCAAGATGGCGGCGAAAAACCTAGTAACTTAATTTTTTCTTATGGACATCATTTTGGATTTTAACATTTTCAGATTACGTTTTGTCTTCTCTTTACAACGATGTATCACACATGGTGGACCAATATCACATTTTTGCCAAAAATCCAATTTTTCATCCTTTGCGAAGAGTGCTTTGGAAAAACAAAACGTTCTTGTATTCTGAACAAAAGTTTGACAGTTTGATTCTATCTCAAGTCTGTCATCTTGTCGGAACTGTCCGTAAAAACCGTAAAGAGCTTCCTTCCTGTGTGCTGCCGTTAAAATTTCCTGAAGAGAAATTATCTGTTTTTGCTTATGCCAACAATACATTATTAGTTTCTTACGTTCCTAAAAAAAGGAAAGGCTGTAGTTTTGTTGTCTACTCAACATAATAGATTTGACGTATCCGACGAAGAGCACAGGAAACCCGAAGTAATACTAAATTATAATTCCACTAAATTCGGTGTTGATACTATAGATCAAATGGCTAGGACCTATTCAACAAAAAGATCGACAAGAAGATGGCCACTTGCAGTATTTTTTGATCTTGTGGATTTTGCTGGAATTAATGCTTACGTATTATTTTCTGAGCTTGACAATACATACAAAAATAAAACTGGAAGACGCCGCTTCTTACTAGAACTAGGCGAGGAATTAGTAAAACAAGAAATAGAAAATAGAATTCAATATCCCCAATCCAAGACAAGGAAAATTCATAAGGCCATTGAAAATGCAGGGTTTGGAAACTTACTTCAACAATACAAACACCCGGACCTACCACAAAATAAACGAGGAAGATGCAGCATTTGTCCACGGCAAGCAGACAGAAAAACAAATATTTTATGTGATATGTGCAGTAAATTCGTTTGTAAGGAGCACCTTGAAATGCGCACATTATGTTTTCCATGTTCTAGTTTAACGTTAGATGACAGTGGCTCAGACTAATATATTTACTACAACAAAGTATTCACCTCATAAATAAATTTGCTTTAAAATTCATTTTGTTGATATAGTTTAGCTTGTATATATAGTTTATATACATTTAGTTTATTAAAGTTTATTAATAACTATCACATACAGACTAATCAATATACAGTGTGGAAACTAAGTAGCGGATAAAATCCATAACTCCGTTAATATTTGTAATGAAGCAAAAATCTAAAAGGGGTATAGCGATTCAAATTACAGCGCATAAGAAGAAGTATATTTTGAGATATTTTCATGAATTTTTTTTAAGTTATGACGTCATCAAGATTTTTTTAAATGACAACCTATATTTTTTATTTCGGTGGGATTCTTTAACCTGCTCTCAACAGTATAAAATTTTGGATCGATTACATAACAAAAAATTCAAGAAAAACGGCCATAAAAGTTTAATTGTAAAGTTGAAGAAATAAACAGAACATCTAGTTAGTTAGGTTTAAAACGAAACAAAATTAAGGTGTAAATAAACAAAATTTGATTTTGACAGTCATTGAAATCACAATAAATGTTCAAACTGACGACCATGCACCAACTGACAATACCCAAGACGCTCATAAAATTCATTTATTACATTTTGAATAGTTTGAGGTGTTATTAACCTACACTCCTGTCGAATTCTTTCTTTAAGATCGTCTAAGTTGTTAGGTCTATTTTTATACACCTTGCTTTTTAAGTACCCCCATAGAAAAAAGTCTAATGGCGTTAGATCAGGGGATCTAGCTGGCCATTCCATTGGACCTCTTCTTCCTATCCATCTACCTGGGAACATCTCGTCCAAATAACGTCGCACATCAACTGCGTAGTGTGGCGGAGCACCGTCGCGTTGCATCCAAATGTTATTGTTTGGTACGTCACAGTCATTTTCATTAGGAAATAATATCGCCAATGCAGGTACTAATTCGAATTGTAAGAAGTGTAGATATTTCTCACCAGTTAAATTACCTTCGATAAAGAATGGACCTAAAATTCTGTCACCGAGAATTCCTGTCCATACGTTGAGCTTCTGGGGATGTTGAGTATGAGCTTCTTGCATCCAGTGGGGATTTTCCCTAGACCAATATCGACAATTATGTCTGTTAACAGTTCCATGTAAAGTAAAACTTGCCTCATCAGAAAAAATTATAAGCTGCGAGAACATTGGATCACGATTGCAAATTACCAACATTTCTTCACAAAATTCTTGTCTATGATCATAGTCAGTTTCTGCTAACTCATGGACTAATTTTACTTTATACGGATGAAACTTTTGCATTTTTAAAAGTTTCAGTACCGAGGTATGGCTCAGGTTGTGCTCTAAAGCAATGTCTCGACTAGTCGAATGCGGATTATTTTCTATTTCTAGTAAAATATCAAGCTGCACATCGTCAATTAATTTTGTCTTAGGGTGGCCAGTTTTTGGAAGGTCTTTCACAATACCGTAATTTCGAAATTTATTTTCTATTCTGCTGACTGTGGATTGACTTATTTGCTGATCAGGATATTTGTCTATAAAAAGTCGACACACCTCTTGATAAGTTCTAATTCGATCGCCATACCCAATCATCATTAGAACTTCAATTCTTTGTTTTTCAGTCAGCAACACCATTTTGGTAAAAGGTTTTTAATAATTAGTGTAACTCCTACTATCCACAGGGAATAAAAATACTCACTTTATTGTGATAGGTATTTACAAGTTCTTGTCGATCAAACAAATTTTGTTTGTTTTACACCTAGCTAACTAGATATTCTGTTAATTTCTTCAACTTTACAATTAAACTTTTATGGCCGTTTTTCTTGAATTTTTTGTTATGTAATCGATTCAAAATTTTATACTGTTGAAAGTAGGTTAAAAAAACCCACCGAAATCAAAAATAAAAAATATAGGTTGTCATTAAAAAAAAATCTTGATGACGTCATAACTTAAAAAAAATTCATGAAAATATCTCAAAATATACTTCTTCTTATGCGCTGTAATTTGAATCGCTATACCCCTTTTAGATTTTTGCTTTATTACAAATATTAACGGAGTTATGGATTTTATCCGTTACTTAGTTTCCACGCTGTATATCTTTAAACATTAACATGAAAAATACGTTTTTTTATAGCAAACCAACGCAATTTTAGGTTTGGGGTCAAAAGTGATCCCAGACGGGCAGTATGTAATTTTAGGGTAGACGGGCGGTCAGGGTTAAGAAAAAAACTTATGATGATGTTACAACGGAAAGACAAAAAACAAACTTCAAATAAACAAATTACGGGCTTGATTCGGGACTTTATCACCAGTCTGTATACTACAAGCTATAGAGCAAGAAAACTTATTTGTAAAGCCTAAACAAGCGTGACCATCAGTAATAATAGGTCACATGTCAAAAAGGTTGTCGCAATATTTTTTCGGGGAAAAAGGGAAAATTGACGAGTGACCATTACTCCCTTACGGTCGTAATTAATCATCAATTAAAATCACACGATTAAATTTTGCCGCGTAAAGTGTTCCACACACTTCCACATTTCTTGGAATAATGAATAATTGAAATATCTAGGAGGTAATAACTATTTGGACATTTCCTGAAAGCGCAAGGTTCCCTCCATCGAACAGCGAAAGTTCACGTTCCTGCGCTGTTTATTTAAAAAGTTACGGAGATTTACATCCACTCGTATGTACGTACGTACGTTCGACGATGCGAAATAATAAACAATTCTTGGGGTAACAATATTTTTGACTTCATATTATCGATGAACGTGTATAGATCTAAATAATTGTAGAAACGTTTAAGTGCGCGACACCGAGCGAAATTTATCGCAATGTCCCCTTCGAAGGAAACCATGGTAATAATTCAACATACGATCCTACAGAGCTAGGCAACCAACCTTACTTGTGACGTTTTACGCATTACGTTGTCTTTTCCTATAGCGCACAGTAAGGAATCAATAGGTACTAGCGCGGGCGTTCGGAACCTGCACGTAACTGCGTGACATATTTTAATGTTTTAATTTCATACTGAAGGATTAAACACCGTTCTCCCTCGCGCATTAATACCACACTAAATGATTCGCGCTGTATTACATTTTGAATTTAATTTTAATTAAGGAAAACTATGCCTTTTTGTAGCTTCACAACGATGCAGTGTAGTCTACCTTCGCTTGACAATTCTACGTCAACACCGCTCTTTTAAAGTTCGATTTTCAATTTTTTTCCCATAGCGGCTTAAATTTGCAGACTTAACTTTAATTCTTTAATTAATTTTTTCTGTCATATTTGCTGAGCAAAACTTAAAGTGTCATTGAATTTCGAAAAAGTAGCTCTACTAGATACAATAATAAAAATTTACAAAGCCATTTAGAAATAGAAAGTTGACAGTCGTTCGACCATGAAGGTAACTAAAAAACATAAGTAACTGACCACATTTAAATTAGTCTATAAATAATGGAGGTACGGCTTGGAGCGCTTTCTGTAGGACACCCAGTATATTAACTGTTCAGCCAAATTGTACTAAAGGAATTATGAATTTAATAAATAGTTTTTAATTACTGTCGGCTGTTATTGTTGTACGTATAATCGATATAATAACAGTAAGTACAGAACTTTCTTCTAAGTGAGTGAATGAATGGAAACGCCAAACAACCAAAATTATCAGAATTTTTTTTAAACCCTTCCAGATTCATATTACTCTGATTTCACAAGGACATCATTTTTTTAGAGTTTTGCTTTTAAAGATAAAGCTCGCGTAAAGAAGCTCCAAAATCAAACAGTTACTTCATTGGTTGGAATCACTTAAGTTTTATTTAACGTTCCTGCAGCATCTCCGTCCGTAATTAATTTAATTTTTTTTTTAGTCAGGCCCAGGGCCACTTGCAGATACTGTCGCGGACAAAAAACATTTTTATTGACTTTTGATAAATTTTCTTTTTTGCCTTATCCACGAGCCAATATTTTTCAAAATAAAATGATGACTGACCTTTATTAATCATTGTTACTTACGGATAACAACGTAAGAGTCAGTTTATAATTACAGCCATCAAGCAAAATTTTTAGCATAATTAAATTTACGTTAAAAAAGTGTCCACTTTGTTTTGGCGGCGACAATAGCTACGCCACTGAAATTATTTGTAAAATTATGTTGCAATTCTGAGCTCGATTGTAAGCATCGTAAGGTACTTACGACCTGTACATTTAAATGGCACGATGGCAAATGAAACTGAAAAAAATTATTATTTTTGCCTTTTAAGCGTCAGTTATTACTAAAAATAAAGAACGGACATTTGGGTCAATAATAATTTACAATTAATCTTTCGTTTACAGAGTATTTGGTAATTGTAAGTGTTTCTCCGAGCCAAACATTTTATAATCCATTAATTTATTTAAGTTTGGCTCAGATGGCAGATCAGGTGGTTGGTTCGCCTCCAACCTGAATTTGAGCCCTTTGATCCAAAATATTTCATTTAGATATAAATTATTTTTTTGTATTTGTAGTTAGTGGATCAATAAACATATTATTAATATTATTATAATATCTTACGATGTTTTCGATCGAGCTCAGAATTGCAGTATTAGATTTGAAACGGACACTGTTAAAATCGTAAGGAATGCTCTACGTTTCGCTATCGCTTCATAGCTTCGTCAGGAGTGAAAAAATATAAATAAACAAGTTGTCAAGAGAAACAAGTTATCAAACGAAAAGGCAACATGATTTTAAACTAAAATACGAGTTGTCCAGAGAGACATAAAGATAAACATAACTAAATTAGAACTAACTTTTTTCTTAATATTTATATAGAGAAACGTAGAGCATCCCTGTTTACAGTGTAAGGAAGGACATAAATGATCTGATTTTTCTAAATTAATTGTTAATCGAAATTTTCCTGTACCCAGATGCTGCTATACATTATACGGTCAATATTATTTGTTAAAATTTGGAATTTTTAAAATTAAATTGAAACAACGAAGAATAGATAAAATAGCGACATCTTACTATCGCTTTTTGATCCGACATTGCAGTAGGATAGACAAATTGAAGCGGGATTTGCTCCCAATAAGTCCCTCATGCAAGGCGACCATGCTTGCTGTCAAAGCATAATGAAAGTTTTTAGAAAAATTTTGTGCAAATCGTTTTTGATTGCAGTGAGAACCTCGAGCAGCCTCTGGACAGCTGTTTCAGCCCTGCTTGGGGCTTCTTCAGCAGAGACGTAGCTCGACATTCCCACTGCAGATAGTAAGATGTCGCTATTTTATCTATTCATCATTCTTACATCGCAGTTGCGAATAAATTGGGCAAGTCGTTTTTGGTCTGCAGTGGGAATGTCGAGCTGCGTCTCTGCTGAAGAAGCCCCAAGCAGGGCTGAAACAGCTGTCCAGAGGCTGCTCGAGGTTCTCACTGCAATCAAAAACGATTTGCACAAAAATTTTTCTATGAAGAAACAACAACGTTTGAAGCATTTGTTGAAATCTTGCAATTGTTACCCCAATGCAGCTGTGATAATGCGGTTGCCTGCTCGCCAAGCGCAGAGATGAACAACGAGGCACTCCTAGAATAGGAAAAGGAAAGGAAAAAGTAGATTAAGAAAATTCAAGGTGGCCAGATGCTTGAGATGAAAGTCGAACAAAGTGTCTGTCACAGCCCTATTTATCCTCTCCTCACGTAGCAATTTTTAAATCCACTTTTCTATTTGGTCCTTGACTTATTAATGAGTGAAGAAACTATTTCAACTACATACTTGCCCTGGGGCTGCAAAAAAAAATGCTTTTGAGAGCTTTGAATTATAGTTGGAGTTGAAAGATGTTTTTCTTTGTATTATTTTTTAAAACATTTAAAATTACACAACTAATCAAAGTCTTTGCATATTCAACAGACTTATGGCGATTTTCATAATCAGACTTTAAGAAGAAGAAAGGTTTAATTTAAAGTCACTTTAAGAATAGGAAAACAAATGTATTTTTTTTAGGTTAAAGTAGCTTTAAATTTAAAGTCCTATTACGAAATCGGCCCTTAGGACAGCAATCTAAATTATTGCTAAATACATTAATTTATCAGCTTCTTTTTCCAGTCTATTTTGAATGTTGCTTGTCAAATACTTTTAACTTTCAAAATAAAAAAAAAATTCAGTAACATGCTGATTAGTGGCCGCTTTTATAATCAGACTTTAAGAAAGCTTTAATTTAAAGTCATTTTAAGAATATGGAAACAAATGTATTTTTTTGGGTTAGAGTAACTTTAAATTAACTTTAAACAAAAGCTTCCTTAAAGTATGATTATTAAAGCGGCCTTTAAAGTCCTATTATGAAATCGGCCCTAAATTTAAGTTTTGTTTTATTTTTATAGAAACAATTGTCATTGTAGCTGTTGTCATGAGAATAAAGTGAAGCGTAAAGTGTGATGGTAAAAGCGAGCCTTTAAAGTAGTTTCGAAAGTTAGGCGCCCTGTCGTTTCTAGAATTGACTTTTTTTTGTCCCGAACTCTTCTTTTATACCAAAAATAAAAGATTCAAAGAAAAATCTTGCAAATTATGTATATTTATGTAGTACCGAACAGAGAAAGGGAGGGGTGAAAGACTTTTCTCAAAATTTAAATTATGGACACCAGTAATAGGCTAGGCTAAAACGATTAAAAAAATTAACAATTCGGTTGACTAAACGTATTTAAGTATGAGAAAAAGAGAACAAAAGAGAATATCTACCAAAGAAAAAAGAAAATGAAAGATCCGTATCAGAAAAGAGGACGTTGTCCAGGAAGTTCATCTACTTGTAAAGTGATTCTACCTTCAAATCGGTACCACGATATTTTCCAGAACGATTTGTTTCCAGAGTAAGTAATTGAGGATAAAATCGTTTGTTTAATGCGTACGGGGCCTTCATAAAAGATTATACCTCTAAGACCAGGTATCGCCTGAAGTTAGACAGCTAACAATACACATGATTGGCAGAACTGCAGATGATTAATAATAATATTTAACAGGTTTAAATAAAGACCCGATATAATTTTTTATCAACATCAAAAACCCGGACTTTATTACAAGTTTACTTATGTGTAAGATACGTGGGCTGCTGGAAAAGTTTCTGGAAACGGTATGAAAAAACGCATATGAAATTTGGTAAACGGTATCATTGTTTTTCGAAGTATTCGCCTTTGACGTCAATACACTTTTGCATACGCTCGAACCAATTTCTAAAGCACGTTTTCCACTCTAAAGATGGTACCCCAGAAACCAGTGTCCGGAATGTTTCAACCGCTGCTTCAGCCGACGAAAATCGCTCACCATGCATTTTATTTTTGACATTTGGGAACAAAAATTAGGTGATAAATCAGGTGAATATGGACAATGAGTGATTAATTCAACATTTTTGTTGGACAAAAAAATCAACTGTTTGACGGGCTGAGTGAGAGCTGGCGTTGTCATGATGGAGAACAATTCGTCGATTTCGATTGTTTCTTCTTATTTGATCGATGAGTTCCGGCAAACAAATTCTAGTATACCAATCAGCATTCACGGTTTTTCGATCCTCTAAAGCCACGGTTGCTACATGTCCAGTTAAACCAAAGAAACAAGCAATCGTTTGCTTCGCAGCACTGCGTGAACAGAAAACTTTTGTTGGTTTTGGTTCATTTTGAAATACCCAAACAGTAGATTGTTGTTTACTTTCTGGCTCGTGCGAATAGATCCACGTTTCGTCACCAGTAACGATGTTATAAACTAAATTTGAACGACCTCCATTGAATTTCTTGAGCATTTCTTCACACCATTTGACACGACCTTGCTTTTGCGCTTCTGTTAAATTGTGTGGGATCCAACGACTGCAAAGCTTTCGTACGTTCAAATGATCATGCAAAATGTGGTGTATTGCTTTCATGTCAATGCGTAGGGATGCTTGAATCTCACGGTATGTCACACGTCGATCTCGCTCAAGCATTTCACGCACAGCATCTACATTAGTGGCAACAACAGATGTTGATGGACGACCTTCACGAAATTCGTCATTGTACGTCCACGCTGGAATTCGGCAAACCAATTATAAACACTGCTCTTTGATGGTGCTTCATCTCCAAAAGCCAAATGAAGCCGATCGAGGCATTGTTTCGGCGTTAGACCACATTTGAACTCGTAAAAAATCATGGCACGAAAATTTGCAAGCGAGATTTCCATGTTTACAAAAAAATACTTTTTCTCAAATGCTGTACAAACAAAACTAGTTCACTTAGATAGGAACTGTCAATAGAATTAAAGGCGACAAACGTAAAATTTTTCAAATATGATAGTTGATAAACGCTAACAATTCTAGACCTACTAGATTCCAGAAAATTTTCCAGCAGCCCACGTATATCAGATTGCACTTGCCTTAAAAATAACTCGGAAGTGATATATATCTATTATATCTAATCAAACAAATGTTAAGATAAATCTACACACTCATGGAGTTTTGCGAAGTACAAAATATATGCACGTTTCTGGATTGTTTTTGGAAACATTTCTTCTTTAGTTTCTGCTGTTTATTGCTTAAAGTTCACTTAAACTCTTACTATTAGATATTCTCCGAAGTCAAGTGTTTGTAATTTGTAAATTGACAAAATTAATGTGTGTATACGCGGCTTAAATAAATAACCGGGTTATAGATGGTCGATAAGAGCAGGTTTAGCGTGAATTTCGAGGCTCGGTTTACAAATACATAACGAATAAAAAAAAAGATCCGTCTAACGAAAATTACCAGCTTCTGCACTCAGTTTTCTATTAATAGTGGCGAGTGGTAGGAATTCTGCATACGAGAACACACGAAGTTCCCATGTAATATGTATATATAATTTGGTTTCAAACTGTTCCTGGTAATATGAAATTGGGTAAGTGAATTGTCGATTTTCGTTTTTGTGCGAATTCTAGCTTGTTTTCAAAATAAAATAATAAATAGGAATTTATTTTTAAAAATTAGCAATGCAATAGAAGCTACAATTATTAAAATAGATGTTTGTTCATCGTAATTGGCAAATTTGTTGTACAGGGTACGGCAAAAGTATGGAACCGGCTTAATATTCCGAAAACTGTTTGACGTATCTACTTGAAATTTGGTGTGTGATTCAGAGTCAATAGGACCTACATTATCAATTTGTTTCAATTGTTTATCTGCTTTTGTTTCTGAGATCCAATGTCTACTTGGTTTTTCGTAAATGACAACCTGCTGATTTTTTACCTCTATTTAATAGTTCCTTTAATTCTTTACACGACAGGAAAAAATTAGCAGGTTGTCATTTAGAAAAAATCAAGTAGGAGTTAGATCTCAGAAACGAGAGAAGATAAACAATTGAAACAAATTTGTAATATAGGTTTCATTGACTGTAAATCACATACCAAATTTCAAGTAGATGCGTCAAACAGTTTTCGAAATATTAAGCCGGTTCCATACTTTTGCCCTTCCCTGTATAATTTATGATGTAAAGCATCTTTTGGCATTCTAGTAGGTTGTGTTTTTTTTTCGTTGGGTTACATGCATGTAATTAGTTATTTTATATATTTTTATATAATATTTAATTAGAAGTTAATGTTTGACATTGACAGAAATTGTGAAGCTTCCTATTTTGTAATAATGACTCCGTTAACGACTTGGACTTGGGAAGAATATTTATCATGGTCGGTAATGGTAAGGTTAAAGAAAATTAAGTCATTCATAACGTTTACTAGTGGGAGGTTCAATCGCTAACAATAATCATGAAATTCTAACCCAATTTTTTGACGTCCATATTTTTTAGTGGTAAGAATGTCACCCTACTTTGAATGCCAAAAGATCGTGAATAACTATTAGTCACTTTTTCCAAGAATTTTAAAAACCCTTATTTTTGAACGACCCGTATAACAGTTGGTATCAATTCTGAGAGAAATTGAAAACTGCTAAATTGATCAATTTTAAAAGTGCTCCGGGGAATAACCTACAAATTTGTTCTTTTCTCAGACAATGACATTTTATGTATTGAATAAAAATTTGTTTAATACAACAGTCTTATCGTTGTTGTTATTATACAACAACAAGTTTTTCAGATCACTCCTATCGACACTTTTTCTCGAAAACATAAAGTATGTACCTCATAACTTTTTTTTGAAAATATAAAGTAATAGAAAGCTCCAAAAAAAAGAAAGATCTGAAAACTCTATAAGATTCGTGCAAAACCGCAACTGCAGTTAATAATTTCTTTTAAATTTCAGATGAAAAATACAACTTAAACGACGTACATATTTAAAAATATGTCTACATTAGACGAAGAGAATCTGTTAACGTCAGTTGCCACTCCAAGATCGTCGAATAAAGAGAAACACTTAATTAAATCTAGTCCGAAAATACCATGGTACAAACGGTATAAACCACCTTACGCCTTAATCACTATGAGCATTTTAGAGGTAGTTTGCAATTATTAAGCAGCTTATGTTTAAAAATCACACAATGCGACAGTATACCAGAGTATACAGGGTATTTAAAAAAAGTTCTGTTATTTTATCGTCGCTACCTGCGTATAGTACTCATCAAAACAAACAAATAGTCTTAATGAGCGGAGCTGCATAAAACGAGCGTTTTTTGTGTAATAATCTAAACTGACCGAATTTTAATTGTAATGGGTAAGGCGGGACAACCCAATCCAAAACAACAAACAAAATAATTTCGCATTTAAATCAACCTTCTTTTAAGCATAGACCCCTGAAAAGAAAAGAAAGTTTCTATCGACCTCCCTACTTTTCTTATTTTAAACTTAATTATTACTATAATCACGTTAGAATAAAAACTTATAAAATTAATTACATGATAAGCAGGGATAAGAAATCGGCCCGCTTGTTCCGCGAGCAGTTAGAAAATTTAGTATTCGGACTGTATTAATTCCCGCCCAGAGTAACTTCTGCGAAGGGCGAACGCTGGCACTGTAAGCCTTCCCCTCCCTCTCAATAGCAATTTAAAGTCGCGGAAGGAGTAAGCAGTACATTCGGCGTAAAGGTGTAAAAAGTTTCCAACACTAAGTGGGCCGAATTATTTTCCTTGATGATAAGAAAAGACACAAATATTCCACTGACTTATAAAGAATTTTATTGTCCTGTCTAGGTTGGTTAAAATATTTTTTTGTTAAGTGGAAGTGCGTCATAATCGCTAATGTTGACCCTCTAGTTAGAGTCTGGCAGAGTCAGCCATCTTTCAGTAAAATAAGTGTCGCATCAGTGTCAAGTTGACAACATTACATAACCTTACTTGCTTATTTTCAATGTCAAATTCAAATGTTGGCGCCAAACTGCACTTCCATTCTTTCTTATGATTGGCTACAGTACATTTTGCTGAAATATGGCGGAACCAATTAAAATTGCACGCCTTCCTGCCAAACTCTTACTAGAATATCTCTAATACTGACTTGTGTGAGGCGCTATCTGTTATCCCAAAGTGAAAACTAATTTTATCGAATATCAAAAATAACATTTCGGGTTCACATATAATTTCTTTTGTTACATCAAAAATATGTGAAATCTATGCACGTAAGAGTATGTAATTAAAAGTCTTTCCATCAGTTGACTGAAAGTGAAAATTATTTCAAAGTCAAATTTCATATAAATGCATTTCACGTCAACGTTCTTTGCAAAATCCCCGCCTTTTAACTTTACAGTGATTATAATTTCAAAATTCACTTTCAACATAAAAAATCAAGGTACGACAGGAATTATCGCAATCGCCATCTCTTGACCAAAAGTGAAAACAACTTCATTCAAATTTAACGTAAGAGGATTTCTTTTTGCCGCTGCCTGTATGTCTTTTAACCTCGCAGCGACTTTAACTTCAAAATTAAATTGAACATATAAAATCAAGTTGTGAAGGGATCATCCGCAGCGCCATCTCTTGATCAATAATGAAAGCTATTTTTTGTAACTTCGCGATTTCGTCTTGATGCTTTCATTAAAACCTTTTTTTTTTAAACTATATTGAAAACTGAATCTGAAGCGAGACAGAAAGACAGAAATCATTCAGAGCGCCATCTCTTGACCAAAAGAGAAAAACTATTTTAATAGAATAATATTTCATTGCTACGCACTCATCTACAGTTTTATCTTCTATCATTGTCTTAAAAATTGAATATTTTTCAATAATTTACCAACGGAAATAAAAAGATTTTCAGAGAGGGCGCTGTCCCTTCATAATACAGGGTGTTCTTTTACTGTGTGCAAATAAAAAACCTCAGTATAAGTACACGAAATGTTACCTTCTGCGGGTATTTTTTGGTCATCATAGCCAAAAAATTTCTGACAGACCACTTGTTTGGAACTGCTGAAATGTGCGAGAAAGATAAGAAGGTCAACTTCGCCTTCCTTTCGGTATGAACACGCCCGCCGATACTGCACTCGATGATCAACGCAGAGTAATAATAATCACTGATACCGTTTACTAATTATTTTATTTAAAATTTTAATTTACTGATTTTTACGATATCAACTATCGACGAATAAATCCGAAAATTTATGCACCGCGCTAAAAATGTTCTTCCATCACCTTTTTACGTAAATAAACTTTTACTGTAATCTCGCTGCTAGCTATGAAAGTATTACTATTTACGGTCCACGGAAAAAAAGTAAATGTGAAATTTTTATAAGTCTATTAAAAATTACATGAAATGAGAAATTACAACTTGTTTGTACCTCACTTTAAATTTGTTACGAACCGCAGCTTCTTGAATTACACTAGATTTTAATTTAAATACTTATACTTGTAATTACTTGCAGTGAAGTTAATTTAAATTGTAAACGCTTTAACCGACCAGCTGATCGGAGCGGCGCTGATTTACGTCGCTCCTGCTCAAGATCCAGTAAAGCACTGACCCTGGCCTACTTCTGCTGCGGGTCATAATTGAAGACGCGCCCGCGTTCCACTTTTAGCTATGCCAGCAGTTCTCAAACGGTTTAGTGAAAATCTGCCACTGCATTTTTCTAGAAAACTATTAAATTTTCGTTAAGAACACATGAGTTCAATCGTTGCCATTTATGGTGACATATATATTACAGGCTTAAATATTTGCATACAGTAAAAGAACGTCTTGTGTATTATATAAAAGTAAATAAAAGTAAATAGAATAATATAAAACAGACTCATAGGCGATCCAAAAGACCTCTAGTTAATAATCTATTCTAAAACGTCTAATCTTCAAAAGGTATATTCCAAAAAAAGGGACTTTTGTTTAAACTTTACGGGATGTGAGATAAATTGTGAAAAATTGGGATTGTCCTGCCAAAATCGGGACTTATGGTCAAATTATACTAATCACCAGGGCCGGCATAAACTTTTGCGGGGCCGGGTTCAAAATCTTCGCGCAGCCAAAAAACACAGTTTTAGAAGATCGAGGGCGAGTGATAAACGACGCTCAATGTCAGGGCTAAATCCGGGGTCGTTAAAAGTGTCATTAAGACTTTTTTGTTCCTTTTAATGAGTACACAATGCGTAGATAATAGAATATCTGACCTCTTTTAAAAAACACCCTGTATAACAATGAACTGCTTTTTTTTTAAATTTTGTAATGATATAAGGTTTACTGCTATGCTTAAAAATTTAAGATTGCAATTACTTGTTCGTATTTATTCCAAAATAAAATGTGTCTCATGGTTTATATTATTAATTATTGCATTGTTGCATTCTTTAAAACTGTTTTCAGATAATCGCTTATTGTACGTTACGGTATAATGCGAAGTGGTTGAAGTTCGATCCCAATAATCAGAAAGAAATGTGGAGGTTCTTTACTTACATGTTGGTGCATCATGGTTGGTGTCATTTAATGCTGAATGTCACGATTCAATGTATTTTTGCCATCAACTTGGAAAAAAGGCAAGGAAGTTGGCGTGTTGGATTACTTTATGTTATTAGTGGAGCTGTGGGAGCTTTGGGAGCGGCATGTCTTGAGCCGAACGTACTGGTTGGTGCTTCTGCTGGAATTTATGCATTATTGATGTCATATATTGCTGATGTGATGCTGGTATGTATTATGTTATCAAAAAAAAAAAATAGAGATTAAAAAGAATTAATTTTAGTAAGTGTGATCGTAAAATTCTTTTTTAAAATAAAGTTTCACTCATAAAACATAGGCTACGGTTTTTAAATTTTACTGGAGAACAAAATGTCCGCCGGAAATCGATTAAATTAGGCTCTCTTTAAAAATCCTTTTATTTTCGTTAATATTTGTTTAAGACAAACTTAGAAGATGAGAACGTCGGGGTTTTCCTTACGGCCAAGAAATGACCATCTTAATTTTGCCCTTTCGTTTTATATTTTCAAATAAAATGGAAAAAAAATATTTACTTTTTCTTACTATGAGAAATCGTGTTTTTGAAGTTCGTTTAAGGCTAACTTTTATTTTGAAACAAATCAAGTTAACGATTGAATGAAGCCGCCGAAGTTACGGTTGAGAATGTTAATTCAATTTGTAATCAGAGTAAACTAGCTTTCATTTATGGTCCAGAGATGGCGCTTTGATTAACCAAGATTTTAGATTTTCAATTTAATTTTGCGAATTAAATCTTCGTTAAAAGAGAGAGTTTTGCTAAGAGCGTCGGCGGGAATGAAATATTGTTACTGGAAATACTATCAAAATCGCTTTTTTGAATTGGTATGCAATTATGTATTTCTGTAGTTTATACTTTTGGACAACAGATGGCGCTCTGAACGACTCTGAATGACCGGCGCGTAGATTTAATATTTTCGATTTATTTTGAAGAAAAAAATATTTTTTTTTTTATGGGAATAAAAAGACGAAGCGGTTTTATCATTATTAGACTAAATTAGTTTAATTTAGGGCGTTGGATGGCGCTTCGAACAGTTCAATGTGATGCGCCAGATAATTTTTAACCAACTTGGGGGCGTATTCTGTAACATATTAACGGGCCGGTAAAATTCAGAGGTCCTTTAAAATTTAAAGTACAGACCTATGATTGGTTGTTACCGTAGCAACAAAATTTAACAACCCTTTAAAATTAACGCTTTTGAAAGAATAGGTCTCTTGGACTGAAAATAACACATAATTATAACTATAAATTTCGTTTCTTAAGTAACTCATAAATGACGTTTAGTAAATTTATTGGAATTCAGAGTTTCCATTTGTTTCTTGTTTCTCGTTAAGTTTTGCTTGGAAAAGAAACAAAACAAAAAAAAACAATGAAAAGCAAGAAATAAATGAAAACATTAAACATTTCACTTTCGACTAGTCCCCATTTTACTTCCAAGAAATGAAAATGAAAATACCAATGAAAGCAACAAATACAAAAAAGAAGGCAACGGAGAAATAGCAACGAAAAACAAGGAACAAATGAAAACTTGAATTGAAAAAAATAAATAAATAAAGAAATACAAAGAAACAAATGAAAACCTGATTTGATTAAAAAAAAACTTCCCCTCGGCACTTGTCGATTTTCTTTTTGCTCGCAGCGGAAAACAAATGAAAGCCTAATTTGATTTTAAAAAGCTTCACGACGGCGATTGTCGATTTCTTTTTGCTTCTTCCTTGGTGTTTCGTTATATGTATATTTTTTTTTGTAAGCAAGAAATCAATGAATATCGACGGAAAACAGTCGAAATAATTTAACGTTTTCATTTGTTTCTGTTTTTGTGTTTCCGTTTTTTGAAGCAACGACGACCAAAAATCAAATAACGCTTTCGTTTGTTTCTGTGTTTCTTGCATTATTAGTTTTTGTTGTTTTTATTATTTTTGTTGTAAGCAAGAAATCGAAAAAATCGTTGAAACTGAAATAAATCAATGTTTTAATTTGTTTCTGTTTTTGTGTTTTGTTTTTTGAAGCAAAAAATCGACGATCGAAAATCAAATAAGGCCTTCGTTTGTTTCTTTGTTTCTTATATTAGTAGTTTTTGTTGTTTTTATTATTTTTGTTGTAAGCAAGAAATGGAAAAAACCGTGGAAACTGAAATAAATCAATGTTTTCATTTGTTTCTTTGTATGTCGTTATTCTGCTGTTTCTTTTTTTAAAGAAAAGAGTAGCAGTCAGCAACATTGAATGATTTGATTTTCAAAAAGCTTCATAGCGGAAATCGTCGTGTTTCATTTGTTATTCTTTTGATGATTACGAAAAGAATTATACAGGATGGGCCAATAGTGCGTATTCGGTAGATAGCGCCTATATTAATGCAGATTTTTAAAATCTTGTTTAATAAAAGAAACAAAAGAAAGTTTTTCATTACTAGTTTTCCTTGTTTTATTTAATTTATTTATTTATTGTAAGCATGACATCGAGAAAACCATCGAAACTGAAATAAATCGATGTTACTGTTTTTCAATTTTTTTTTATCAAGTAGGTGTATTGTTATTTTTCATATTATTATAAAAAGTTCAATTCATTTATTAAAAGTTCGTGTTAATGGAAGCTAAAGCTAAAGTCTTCTGGAAGCTTAAAGCTGGTTAAGCTTCAGGTGGGGGAAGGAGAGGATTGATGAAAACTTTTTTTTCTTCTCAAAAAAAAAGAGAATGGCATTCCTTGGTATATAAGAATAATAAAGTAAGTTCATATAAAGCATGGACACCATCATTTTTGCGACAGCGCATTTACCTTTTAATAATTAACGATGGGAAAAAATGTAAAAAATTAAAATTAAAAAGGTATATTTTAGCAGATTTTTTCTTTGTTTCAGAATTTTCGCACGATTAAATACAAAATAGTGCGATGCGTGTCGGTCACGGTAATTATCATCTCGGACGTAATATACAATTTCATTCATTTCTTCAACAAGATTCATCCATCTATATCCTGGAGTGCCCATGTCTTCGGCGCGGTGGCCGGATTCCTTTTGGGCCTTATCATTTACAAAAATTTGGACGAAGAACAGAAAGTGAATTCGAAGACGTTCCTCATGATTGGACTTTTGTCGTTTTCTTTTGTTCTCACCGTGTTGTTAGCAATAAACTTTCAAGCAAACAATTCAGAGGCAATTCGGTAGAAGTAACGTCATAAATTGTTATCGTAAATTATTGTTGTTTTATTTCTTGTAATTTTTGTTTTCGGGCTAGAACAATTTCGATTGATTCCTTCTTTTGTCCGCATTTCGTCTTTGATCGCACAAGACATGATTGTTTTGCTTGTGATAGTCAAAAAAAAAGATGTTCAAAAACAAGAAATCGACTGAAAAAATATTTGCTCAGTTCCAGCCTGGAAGTTATTGTTAAAGCCATGTGACACGGTGACAATATTTGTAAAAAATTTGCAAATTTTTGTTACAAAGTGTCAGAGACGAGTTACCATAGTGAAAAAGGATTGGTTAACTCAATAGTTAAGACAATACTTCTTAAGAAATCAATAGTATTCCTGACGAGTTGCTACTGTGTGTTAAGGAAAATTTTTAAAATCGTTTGAGGCAGTCTTTAACAGCCAGTGGTAATCATTTATTTACCTGATGTTATTTTTAAGTTTTCGTATAGTTATATTCGCAGGCTAAATTGTTTACATTTCCGTTATTCACTTTTGATGGAGCAAATAATAATATTTGCGAAACATCAAGTAAGGTAAGAAATTACATTTTTAGCTCTCGTTTTCTAGAGTGTTTTTATTTGTTTCATATCTTTCTGTTATTTTTAAGATTTAAAATTGCATGGTATGTTTCTAAACATAGTTATTTCATTTTACCCTTCCATTAAGTTTTTTTTAAGCCTCATGAAAATGGGTCATACCTGTTGGAGAACCCTGTATAATCTGAAAATGCAAAGATGCCAAATTCAGGTATTAAAAGTAAACTTTAAAAAATGGTAATCCGAGTCTCATAATCATCAAATTAATTATAACAGTGAAAATTATAGCAAATCATAACAAGATTTCAAAACGTCCAATGTACAGTTGCGGCCTTTGGAAGCTGGTACATTTTGACAAATACAATGTTTCGGCGGTGTAAATTGATCCTAAATCTGAAGTTTCTAAACGTCACTCAAATCACTCTATATTCTGCTATGGATTTGTCAAATTTGACACTGATATCAAAATGATAGATGAATGTTTGATTTACACGATACAAAATTATGAAAATCTGACGGCGATGTCAATTCTCAGTGTATCTGTTTTCAAGGGCCGCAACTGTACCTTCGGATGCAGACAAGTAAACGTGCCCTAACTGATATTTTGCGATATTTTATTTGTTTAAAACCAGTTTCAGTATACAGGGTCTCCCAAGTTGAGTGGCCTATTAAAAGTTCTAAGCGAAAGGAACATACAAACATTCTGAAAATTAACACACTGCCCTAGGAGGAAGTGATCTTTCAGAATAAAATATTTTCGCGATTAACTTTCTTATTTTAAATAGAATGCTATACTTTTTATTGCAAATTCTGATTCTACACATTATTCTAAGTAAAAATTGTTAAAGCTTTCGTATACTTAAGTGTAACGGTTTTTGAGATATCTTAGAATTACTGAAAAAAATTATTTCGGTGGCCTTTCATTGAAGAGAATGTATTTTCGACACTTTCAAATTTCAAAATTCAAGCTGCCTGTCGTTTGAAAGAATAATGTTCAGCCTTTCAAATCATATCCTAATTATTATTGAAAAATTCACAGGGTGGTTAAGATATGGTTTCGAACGTTGATCTGTTCAACTGCCCAAAACCCAGTTTTCGTAAATAGTCATTTGAAATAAAGGGAGTGTAAAATTTCAATAAGACATGCTCTATTTTAATTTATTTTCAAAGAAAATATGACGTATTTGGTATCAACGTATTCAGAAAAAAATGTTCAGTTGAACTAAGCTAAGAAACATATGAGGTTCTAAACCAAATACTGTAAAAATGTTAAAAATCAAAATACCATCAAAGGAGTGATTTTTTCGAAACACTTGATCGCATTAGATCGAAAAAATGCGATTCATAGCTTTGTAGATTGAAAAATAAAAAAGTTTTTTTTTTTGTTGTCATGGAAACCAAAATTAACTATTGATACGTATTCGGACTCGTAATACTCCGTAGATTTTAAATATGTAAAAATATATAGGGTGTTCCATTTAAAATAAGAAAGTTGATATCACTTCCGGCGAAACCGGAAGTCCTATGACGATCAGTATGTCGAAAAATTCCATTTTCTGTTTAGTTTATCGTCTCCGGTTAATCGATTAATAAATAAAGATTCTAGAAGGGTGAGCACATGGCGCGGGACACCCGGTATATGAATCTAAAGAGTCTATCTACTTGTACAGGATGTCCCAACGATCTTAGATAAGTAGAAAGATAAGTTGAAGTACCATCAACTACTGAAATAAAAAATAGGTCACTCCATTTAAAGAAATGAAATATCGAGTGATGTGCAAGCACTGATCGCTCTGTATAATGCTAAAAGATTTTTTTCCATGTTTCCGTGAAGGCCTATGCCTTAAGAACATTGTTTTTTATTTTCGTAAGTCTGTTTTCTCCATAGTCAGAAACATACATACGTTCAAAGCTCGTGAATTTTTAAAGAATTTTCCAAAAAAATAATTTTTCCCCCCAAATAATTAAGTAAAACCAAAATATGTTTATGTTGTAGAAATCAGGTCTTCACGGGACATCGAAATTTGCAAAAATATATAGGGTATTCCATTAAAAAAAAAACTCTCGCACATACCATCATTTTTTTGGAATATCCTGTATAGTTGAAAATAATTTTAAAATATGCCGCATGAAATGTAGTATAACTTTCAAAACCTGTTCTTCCCTTCATGCTATTCCTATAGGCTTCAGAGAAGAAATACAGATCCTGTACAGGGTGTTTTGAGAAACGGTCAAATATTTTATACACGTGTACAGTATTCCTGAAAAAAAATTCTAATGGTCAATAGTTTTAGAGATATAGTTGATTTTGTATTTAATCAAAAAGCCCATTCAAATCAAATTTTTTTTCTTTATTTGCTAGATACTCAAAGTATCATTTATCTCGCTGTAGTGCTTTGAGTTTTCGATTATTTTTAAAGATTAACAATTTTATTTTAATAAAATAATATCGCGTTATACCAAAAACCTATTATACCGTATGTACTCTATGCTAAAAACAAAATGCTAATGAAGTACAACGTCAGCATTTCTTTTACTTTTTTCATTATACCGTAATTTCTTGAAAGACAACACAAATCAATTGTTTCTTTATACCGGCTGTTTCAAATTGGGTGTGCACTGAAAGGATCTCCTAAACCGTAAGAGTACAAATTCGGTTAAATAGAAGAAAAGTTGCCTATGCCTAATTCGTATCCATTGAGAGAATGATTTTTTTCTCATTTCTTCTTGAGTTATTAATAAAAATGTGAAAAAATCGATTTTCTTTTTCTCTCTGTATCTCTTTTATTATTCTTAATTTTGAAATTCTGATTTAACTTTCTTTTTGATTCTGCTTCGAATAGAGGCAGCAGAATTTAAGTCAAACGTTTCGTCTTTCCACGACCATCATCAGTTTCGATTTTTTAAATACAACTTATGTCTTTTCATTGTTCTATTTGATAGCATTTTTTCTCCTGATTACAATGATATATCACACTTAATAGTTGATATTAATCTGAAACTTAAATAATACAGATTTTTATGTGAAAATTTTATTTAATACATAATTTCAAATTTTTAGTTCATTTTCTTAGCTATAGTGTAAATTATAATAAACTATTTAAAGTTTTTCTGTATCGTTATTTTAATAATGCACTGCACTTACGAAAATGAATTTTTACCGAAAAATATCCAGTGGTTCTAATATAACTTGCTAGATCAGTATCTCAGCTTTAGTATAGGAATGAAAAAGCCTAGTTTTTAATTTTGACTCACACTGTTGGATTAAAAGAAAAAGTGAATACTAATTATACTAAAAATATTTAGATATTACTGAATAGTGACTTCTACAAATACATTGGCAGCTAAAACTAATATTTTTGTAATAAATTTGAAAGATATTTTCTACAACAATGTTTTTTTTTTAATTTCTTTAGCACTCAGTGGCTCTCAACACTTGACTATCTTTATTTATTTTTTTAATATGATTAAGTTCACTCGTTTTAACCAGTTGAAGTTTGGCACGTTATATCGGAACCAGCATCCATAATTTAAACAGGATAAAGTAGGCTTTATATTTTGGACATTGAAACAGTGACCAGCATTAAGATAAATAATGAGGAGGAACTAAGAAGGCGAATATTAGATTCTTAAAGAAATGTTTCGCGAATTCATGTTCGACACGCTAGACAACACATAGGATTAAGAACGAAGGTATGTCTTGAAAACAGTGGAGAACATTTCGAGGATTTACTTTAATTTATTTATTTCACTTTATTTATTTCACAGAGTCATGTTCTTCCTCTATAATTTTTATTATTCAACTTATTTATTCTGTTCTTGTAATTTAATATGTTTATACTCATGTTTATTTGGTTTGTGTTAACCACCTCATATCATTTAGTCAATATTTAATGACTTTTCCTCTTCCGACAACTGAATGTTGTTGCTAATACTTAACAAATAAAAAAAGAGGTTAGGAATAAATTTACTTATTAAGAAAAACATGACGAAACGATATCAGTTTTTTAGTCATATTCCAACTTTACTTGAAAAAAGCTATTAAGTATTATACTCACTGAAATCAAAAGAAGAAATGCTTTCGACTGGAATAATAAAAAGATAAGAAAAGGAACAAAAAATTTGAAATTATGTATTAAATAAAATTTTCATATAAAATCTGAATTATTTAAGCTTCAAATTAATATCAACTATTAAGAATGATATATCATTGTAATCCGGAGAAAAAATGCTATCGAATAGAATAATAAAAATATATAAGTTGTATTTAAAAAATTGAAACTGATGATGGTCGTGGGAAGACGAAACGTTTGACTTCAATTCTATTACTCTTATTCGAAGCAGAATCAAAAAGTGCATGTAGAAAGTTAAATCAGAATTTCAAAATTATGTATAATAAAAGAGATACAGAGAGAGAAAACATCGATTTTTTCACATTTTTCTTAATAACTCAAGAAGAAATGAGAAATTCTCTCAATGGATACGAATTAGGCATTGATTCATGCAACTTTCCTTCCATTTAACCGAATTTGTATCTCTTACGATTTAAGAGATCCCTTCAGTGCACACCCAATTTGAAACAGCCGGTATACCGAAGCTGATTAAGATTTTTTTGTTTCTTTTGATGAGTATATCTCTAGTATATAGATAATATGTATATCCGACCATTTTTTTAAACACAGTCATTTAAAAAAATGACTAAAACGATGAGATCTAATAAGTGAAACTCACACAGTTTGAGAAACATGAATGAATTTCAAATACAGCTGGTTGCCGGAAGGCAAACAAGTGTTTGCGTATGCGCATTTTGACAATTTATCTTCAAAAAAAAAAAAAAAAAAGGTAATCTCTATTAAGCAAACATGTATTTAAGTTCTAAAGAAACTGGTTCGAACGATTTCATCTTGCCGACTCATTGTCATCCACAGTTGATATGCCATACCATTTCTGTATAATGTATTGAAGAAAGAAGAAAGTTACGTAATATATATTTTTTTAAATATCTGTTTCTCACGAGCTGTGGCTCGAATTTCCAACAAGCATTTATGAATATTAAGCTTTGAAATTGAGATAATTTTCGAGATTCAGGTTCACGATAATATGAGCACTGGTGTATGTGAACTGGGTATGTAAGTACAGCGCGTGTCAAGCCTCTGGATCTGGACCTCCAACAGTTCAGTTCTTCGACGACCCTCTTCCAATATGCCTCGTGTGCGGTTATTTTTGTTACCTGTTTTATACTTACTTCTAGTTATGTGTTGGATCGAACGAGTGTCTGCAGGTACGGTTTGTATTTGCTGTATTCGCGTATTGGCGTATTCGATTAGCGGTTCTGTTATTCATATTTACCAAATTGAAATTTCTTGCATTTAGGTTTATAATTCATGAAATTGTTACGATCATACCTATTTGAAACATATACTTCCATAGGCATAAGTACCGATGGGACAACTAATTCTGTACAATGTTATTTTGATAATAATAGTAATAATTAATGTATACTCTGATATTGTACTTATAAGTTCTTCAAATTTCATAAAAAGCCACTTAAAAACAACAAAGCAAACAATATTACGAGTTAGAAAAAAGACTGCATCTTTGTATGCATGCCTCTTTTAACAGGGTATCTCAAGTTGAGTGTCCTATTGAAAGCTTTCGCGGGAAGGAATACGTACAAATTTTGAAAATTAATGGAAACTCTTTTTTATTGTATCACTTCCGGTTATGCCGGAAGTCGCCGTTAACTTTAAATCGAATGTTACATTTTTTATTGCAAATTCTGTAACTAAATAAAAATATCAAGGCTTTCCCTACACACCCCTAAATGTAATAAATCCTGAGATGTCATAAACTTTATTTTGTTGACCCTTCATTCAAGAGAATGTACTTACCACACCTTCAAATCTCAAGACTCAAGTGGCATGTTGTTGGGAAGTATAAGCTACAGTCTTCCAGATTATATCGTAATTGCTCCCGAAAAGTTCACAGGATGGTCACTATACAGAGTGCTGCGTTTTAAAAGCGCAACCTAGGAAATCTCATGTTAATTTAAAGATGCTCGAATATGGGCTTCCCTAATTATTTTACAGCAAAATTCCATTTAGGTTTCTTAAAGTGCTCTTCAAGATGAATTTGTCTGCGAAGTTTGAGAATGTTTCATTCACCCAGCTTCAAGATATTCAAAAAAAATCAGTAACGCAATTCAATTCATACCAAACTATCAGCACGGCCTTGATCAGTAAATATATTACTCTGGAAAAGCTTTTCCTATCAAAAACGAACTAGATTTACGATTTATCTGTTCAGTTTTCATTATAATCGATCAAGCCTGTGCAGATAATTAATTTGGTATAAATTGAATTTAGGCACAGAATCTTTTTTTTTTAATATCTGAAAACTCAGCGCATGAAAAATTCTCAAACTTCACAAACAGCTTCATCTTGAATCGTTCTTCGAAAAGCCTCAAGGGAATTTTGTTGTAAACTAATTAGGGAAGCCAATATACGAGCACCTTTGAATTAACAATCGGATTTGCGTTTGAAAATGCAGCGCCCTGTATACTATCGAATTTCATCATTACGTTTAACGGTCCGGAACTCAAGTTTCGTAAATAGAACACCCTGTATATTTTTACATCATGTGATAGAGAATCAAATTTTACATCGATTAGTAGCACTAGCATTCCCTACCTCGACTTCTATTACAATTTTGTACAAAAATTACCAGCGCATGAATCACTATTGCGTTAGTTATTAACTATTACAACGGTTGTTTTATATGTTGCTTAGCTAACAGCCAATAGAAACTGAAAAGATTATGTCAATTAGAATGTTGTGAAATTTTCTTGTAAGATTTACTCGGAAGTATTGCAATCTTTTTACCTTCCTTACAGAAATGTATTACAATGAACTGTTCCAGGTTTTAGTATTTATGTACAATAAAATTGAAAGTAGTCGGATTATTGAATTATTTTGAATTATATCTAAATGTTGTATCTCGCTTCTAATCTTTAAAAGAAGCGTTTCTTCCTTGTCGTTCTAATTTATGTAATGGAAGTAGATTGAGACTAATTATAATGATCGTTTATGTAAGTATTTGTTTTTAATTTACACGTACTGTAGAACTGTGCCAGTGGCGTAGAGACACTTCGTTCAGGCGAGGTGCAAAATTCTTAGTGCGTTCCCAATATTCACCAGTAGTCACACGTTAAAAATGCATAATGAAGCAGCTTTTTTTGATGTATCAATGCAAACAAATAATTGTATTATATTAAAATTTAAATTTTTTTTCATAAAAAAATTAAAAATCGCAGCTTTTGGTATAAACACGTCGAAAACGTTGAGGTTAAGGACCGTTTTCATAAGTTACTTTCAGACTACGAAAACAATCATTTTCGTAAGTTACTTTAAGACTACGAAAACAGACATATTTTTCATGTTAAAGTAATTTTTAATTTAAAGTCTTCTAATGAAAGTGGTCCTGACTCACTAAAAAGTTAACGAGTTTAACTTTGAACTTCGCTTTATTTCCATCAGTATTCGTCCCTTATTCTTGGAACTTTCCCTAACATTTTTTTTTTTATTTCAGTCAATTGATTATAATTTAAAAGGACAATTGTTTCTTCTGTAGAAACAACGAAGCCTAAAATTAAACCGGGATTGAAAATGGGGGCTTAAGGATGTAAACAGGTTTAAATTACTATAATTTGGTTTTTCTTTGGGAAATAGAAAATTCCACCACTTATCTGTAATTTACTATTCAAGCAGTTAGTGTGCTTTAAATGAGTTAAAAACAATTTTGAATAAGAATTTTTTTTCTGCTTAATTAATTAATTAATAACTCTTTCGAAGGTTCTTGGCTCAGAAACTGTACAAATAAATAAAATCCCTCTTGTGCTACAATGGATTTATTCAGCACTAATTTAAATTGATACAGGATAGTACAAGGAAAATATAAAAGAAGTCAAATTTAGTTTAAAGAAATTTTGAAAAAGAAAAAATGTTATATGACATATAAGATAATAAATTTGGATTTGACTCCTAACCACAATATGTTTTTTTTTAAACTAAATACGTATTTCGGCAGCTATGCTGCCATCTTCAGTAGTTGCGACTTCTATCCTACTAAATCACAGGAGAAGTGACGCTGTCATACCTATCGCTACCTTATATACTAAGTGCGTTCCGCTCCAATGAAGCGTGCGCTTCCAGTGAGCGCCTCACCGGGTTGCGTCAACTAAGTCAAGCAACACAGAACCTGCCAAAGACCCGTGATCTGCGTTCATTAAATCATTACTGGTTTTGTGTATAAAAATGGTTTCAAAACCGTCTAATTCCCTGTTGCTTGACGTTGCTTTTACTAACCTAAGATTACTTAAATCTATTTTATGACTGGTGTCAAAAATATGTTGGGCAACACTGGATTTTTCAATTCTATTGTACTTTAAGTGAGCTAAGTGTTCCTTAAAACGTGTTAGTATGTTTCTTTTTGTTTGCCCAATATATTTTTTAGTGCATCCTTGACAAGATATTTCGTAGATCCCTGATTTCTCATTTGGTTCAGTTTTGTCCTTGGGGTTTGTTAGTAAACGTTTTAGAGCGTTGTTATTAGTATACGCAATTGTGTACCCTTGTGTTTTAAAAATGTTATTTAAACCTTTAGAGCAGCTCTTGTTAAACGGAATTTTAATATATTTAGACGTGTTTGTTTCTGCTGGTAACAAAGTGGTAAATTTTTTGATATTGGCCTTATTTACAATTTTCCTTAACATATTTTCTATACTAACTTTACTAACTTTATTTACGTAATTGTTGAAATGGCGCGTTAATTTTTTCTTCCAGATTTAATTACAATGAAAGATTTTTATAAATTTAACAGAATACATATGTATTATGTAACAAGAATAGTACAGAAATTTAAATGAATTTTGTTAGTTTGACTCGGCGAGAGCCAAACGAATTGAACAAAACAGTATAAAATAATTTGCCTTTTAGAATTTGTTTCTAAGCTAAGTTCTATAGAAATCGCAAACCGGTATCGAAAGATAGGATATGCCAAGCCAAGGAATAACGTATTCAAAGAATTGCATTGTGCCTTAACAATAATTTATCCATCTCGACTATATCGATGCGTATCATTTTGAATGGTTGCCACTTATTCGTCCTCGAACGTTCTTTAAAGACACGATTTACATACATAGATAAGTACCACTTTAATTAAGCACCATTGTACGGGTTGTTTCGGAAAAAATAATTGATTTTTTAATTTTCGGAAATCGAACCAATGTAACAATCGTGTTTCGGAAAAACCTTTTTGTTTTTTTAATCGGCAAAGGCATTTTCGAGTTAGATGATGCCTGGCAACGATCAGATAATTACAGATACAGGTTCGATGCCCGTCTGTGACATGTTAAGTTTTGTGTGCGAGATAAAATTCAGCCTCGGGTCTCCCGCGTTTGTTTCGTACGTACGTACCGCTCTTTCGAGTTGTGAACTTAAAAAAGATGAAGATGAATGTCGAAGGAGCAAAACGGAGTTCTCCCAAGGAACAGGTGTACATAAATAAAAGCAAAACGCTTAAAAAAAAATAAAACGATACAAAAAAAAAAAATTAATCGCCTTTATTATAGGGCAATTTACGATACGATAAGCGCGTAAGGTAATAAAATAAATGGTTTTATTTTAGATATTTTCGCGTTTCCTTTCTTTGAGAAACAAGTTCTACAAGTCCTGACCATTATTTAAAATTATAGTGTCCAATACTAGAAGCGTTTTCTCATCAAGAAAAGAAAATTTATATAAATACAATTTTTTTTATACCGTGCGTTCAATTGAATTCCTCATTAAAGTAGGCTATAATTTCACTGTTTTTTTCTCTTAAAATTTGCAGCACTGATAGCTGTTCAATTATTTAATTAAACAAATGTCAAATTGACACTTTGTATTTTCAATTAATTCAAAATGTTAGAATTACAGCAGAAAATATTTATTGTTGAAAGTTATTTTCAAACCGGTAGAATAGAAAATGGACAGTTAGTTTATTCAATTAATCAGTTTGTACAGAAGTTTCGACAGCAGTTTCCTAATTTTGCTATTACTTATGAACAGCTAGTTAAAGATATCCATGCTTGTGTTCTTAAATTTCCTGAAACAGGATCACTTGGTCGCAAAACAGGGAGCGGAGCAGCTAAAAAAAGGACTGCAGCCTGCATTGAAGATGTTCGGGATCGAATGGGACACTCTCCCAAGAAATCTATTGCGAAACTTTCACAAAAAGTTCAGCTATCAGTGGGAACATGTCACACTATTCTTAAAAAAGACTTAAAGCTTTATCCATATAAGATTCAAGCAGTCCATGAACTCAGGCCAGTAGATTTTCACAGAAGAACAGAATATTGTCAGTGGTTTCTTGATAACTTAAACAACGACGACATTCTTGACAAGTGTTTCTTTTCCGATGAGGCCTGGTTTCATCTCTCAGGGTATTTAAATAAACAGAATGTGAGAATATGGTCAGCAGAAAATCCCCATGAATTTGTGGAAACTCCATTACATCCATTAAAAATTGGTGTTTGGCTAGCAGTGTCAAGAAGGCGTATCATCGGACCTATATTTTTTAACGACTCAGTAACTGCTGAAAGATACCGAAATGAGTTATTAGAACCTTTCATTAATCAACCACATGATGATGAACTTACAGAAGGGTTTTTTTCAGCAAGACAACGCTACTGCGCGCACAGCTTATCAAACAATGACTCTCCTTCAGCAGTTTTTCGATAATCGGATTGTGAATTTTCCTGTAAGGTCTCCGGATCTCACAATTATGGATTACTTCATTTATCCGCACGTGAAAAACACAGTTTTTAGAACTACGCGTCACACAATCGAAGAACTTCGTGCGGGCATTACAGATGTGTGTGCTAACATAACCCCCGAACACTTAGCAAACGGGTTTGAAAACATGAAACCCAGAGTACGCTTATGTATTCAAGCTGAAGGAGAGCACTTTGACATCTACTTTAAACTTTAATGTTGTGTTTTTATTTGTTGTTATGATCAGTACTGACAGTTAACGACAACTGTTTTCTCTAGAATTGTGTCGCCAACTTCATAAAAAAATCACAGCTTACTTTAATGAGGAATTCAATTGAAGACACGGTACTAATTTCTTCTTTCTATTTAGCTAAATAAAAATAAGTGCCTTTATTTCTAATCACATTTTCAGTTAGGGTTAAGTTCTCAAAAACATATTTTTTTATAGAAACCTTTGATTTCTTAAAAATATCTTGTGCTTACGTATTTTTGGCTTATTGTAAAAATGTCGCTAGACGTCCCTCCAATCTAACCCGCTTTGACGTTAAAGTGTTTCGTAGACCGTCTGCGCAACGACTTAATTTGGTTATTCGTTTTTTTTTTACATCCTCCTGGCATCTTTAAGAAGTCATTTGAAATTCCAAGCACCTTACACAAGATTTTTAACAAAATAGATACCCCCTGCATTAGTGCATTAAATTAAAAAATATTTCAGACTGTTGGTACAACAACAAAAGATACGAGGAAGGAAGAGAAGTAACTACAGGAGAACCATGTCTAAACTGCACTTGCAAGAAAGGAACGCCCATTTGTTATCTGAGGGTTTGCCCACGACTGCCAAATGCACCACCTCGGGGCTGTATTCTCCTCCACAAGTATAAAGCTTGCTGCCCAGAACTCATATGCGAAGGTTTAATTGGAGGAATACACATTTTACAAAATAAAGCATTGCTGTTTTTCAGATAGACCTTCCTTCAGGAGTGCAATAGAAGCTCGATCGGATCCGAACGATTTCGATCTGTTTGACACAACACCAGAAACAGGTGAGTGAATGGGAGTATAATATTTGGAAAACCTGACGTTAATTTTAAGTATGTAGAAAAATCTTTCTAAGATTCCATTCGCGTATCTTAGACGTATACGTAGGTTACTATATTATTTATTAAATTCAGAAAACAAGTTGAGTAATTAGGTACTAAATTGCCAAATTTAAATATTTCTACCCAAACCCTCTATTCTTGTTTAATTTTTCAAATTACCGTAAAACGGGGCTATTCGAGACAAAATTTTCATAGTTACGCGTTTTATAAATAGATTTGGATGGATTTCGATTTCGAAACTGTCCGAAAAAATGCCGGCCAGTGTCAGTTTTCTTGGGATTCGGCAGTTTTTTTCCAAATCATGTCTTGTGAGAAAAAGCTCTTATCTTCCTTTGTCGGTTCAAAAAATTTGGTTTTAGTACCCACCAATCTTCTTAAATAAGTCATCTGATGGGGAGCATCTTAGTCGTTTGATGAAATCAAACCCAAACGATGAAGATGCTGCCCATCAGATGACTTGATTTCATCAAACCCAGACGATGAAGATGCTCCCCATCAGATGACTTATTTAAGAAGATCGGTGTGTACTAAAACCAAATTTTTTGAACCGACAAAGGAAGATGAAGACTTTGCCTCGCAAGACATGATTTTGAAAAAAATTGCCGAATCCCAAGAAAATTGGCACTGTCCGTCGTTCTTTCTGACAGTTTCAAAATCAAAATCCATCCAAATCCACTTATAAAATGCGAAACTATGAAAAAAAGTTTTTCCTACGTAAATGTTAAGAGACCTGTACTTAACCAAGGCCCAGCCAATCGTTTCATAAGCTTCATTATTGGCTTCTTCGTTCTCGTTAGACAAGTCTGATGCATTATGCTGTGTACTTTCACATTCATTGATTGAAACATTTGAGTGTTCGTCAATACTCTCTTCGGTTATTACTTATTTTTTAGGTTTTGGGGCCGAAGAATCTCAGCGCTTCGTGATACAATGAAAAGTCCATACTTTCCTCTTCACTGGCATCTTCCATGACGATCCTCGTCGGTTTTGGTTTGGATTGCTTATTCTTTTTAGTTTTGTATTTGGTATGCAATTTAAAATTACTTTTGCGCCATCCTTCCTTCGAAAACTGACATGAATTAGTCTTCAAAACAAACTGTATCAAACCATCCAGATTTGCTCTTGATGTATCTTGCATTTTCAGCCTCACCTGTCATCCACAGTCCCAAAATTTGTCCATCTGCAGTTCCTGCAAACATTAGATTGATTACATCTGATTGAAACATCTGAGTCTTCGTCAATATGGTCTTCAATCATTGCGATTTTCTTTTTAGGTTTTGGAGCCGAAGACATTACATTCTCAACGTCTTCATTATCCAATAGAAAGTTCACATTTTCCTCTTCACTGGTGTCTTCCATAATAATCCGCGTCTGTTTTGGTTTGGATTTCGTATTTTCATTTTTGGTTTTGTCTTTGGCGTGCGATTTATTTCAATAATATCTACGACCGTAACGCTTTCTTCCGGATTCCACATTCACCCTCTTGTGTCTTGTTTTTTTCGGTTTCTCCTGAAGAAGGATGTCGTAGTTCCGATAGCATATGAACAACAGAGTCCGAAACAAATGAAACTCCATCTCCCTCATCCTTGTTTGGAATTAGCTTCTTGGGCTTGGAAGGGTCGACAACAGGATATATTCCGTTTTTTTTTTAATCCGGCCACAATGTTCTCTCTGTTGTCTTGTGCAAGTTCCTTTTCAGTTCTAATAAAAGCGGGGGGAAACAATCTTCAGGCGAAACGCTACGAGTCTACTTCCAGTTGAGGAGGATTTCTCTCCAACATTTTTTTTTTAATGGAGTATAAAAAGACACATTGAGTGGCTGCATGTCATGGTTACAATTTGGAAGGAAGGATATCAATGAAATATTTAATTCTTTACACACTTCTAGCACTTTCTCTGAAAAATGGGACGAAAGATAATCGTCTGAAATTACTTTTGGGGAATCTTTGCTTCGAAAATAGGGAACCACAACTGACATGAATCAGTCTTCAAAGCAAACTGCATCAAACCGTCCAAATTTGCTCCTGATGTATCATGCATCTTCAGGCCCACCGGTCGTCCGCGTGTCCCACATTCAAATATAATCGGATTTATAAACTACATAGATGGGCAACATTTTGTCCAACTGGCTGCGGTTTCTGCAAACACTATATTGATTATGGTTTTTAACGAATTGAGAATTTTTTCCGGGCACTTCGATCCTCGTTTTGCAATGTATGCTTTGGAACGAGGATCGTCGGTTAGATTCGATTCACCATAGTTGAGTATACAACTGGGGTCGATTGATTTTAAATCTTCTTGTGCATTCTCAAAAAATTTGTCAATTGCTTCATAAACCCAATTTCTTCCAGGCATGTTATTATTCAGTCTTGCCTCTTTTATCCAAATAGTCTTTAACAATTTTACGTAGTTCTTCTACTTCAAAAGGAAATCCCCACTCCCACTCCACACCAAAAATTTGTTCCTCTTTGCGACTGAAAGGAGTTGGATGACCAACAGTCGGCTGTAGGGTATTTTGCTTTAAAACTCCATGACCAGATGTAGATTTTTTGGACACAATACTTAATTTGACATTTCCCAAATTACGCTTCATTTCCTAAAAAGCCCCGTTTTACGGTATTGGTTCGATATAACAGCATTTCTGTTTATTTCAAAGCATGCATAGCGAACGGAAGCATATACAGTCCGGGTTCTGCAATGGATTCGTCCAGGTTTTGCGAATACTGCTATTGTCTGAGAGGTCAGCAGCACTGCATTAAGCCAAAATGTCTGCTGGCCATCGAAGGTTGCGAACCAAAATATAGCTCTCATAGTTGCTGCCCCATCCATTACAACTGCACATATTCGATAACACCTACAAGCACTACGACTTCTTCACCAAAAACAATGCAAGGTAATTATCTTCACAAACAGAGTATTTTATTTTTCAATTGACTTTGCTTGTATAAACCAGTTTATTACGCCCAAGGGCATAATAAGCGTCTTTCTCTATTCTGCCCTCAATTTGTTACCTCTTCCCACTTCACTTTTCTATTTTCTGGCGCTCCTCTTATTTCGTCTTCAATTTTTCTGAATAATCTCATTTCGGTGCTTTGTATCTTACTTCTGTGACTGTATGCTATTGTCTACACCACATTTCCAATCCATGTGTAAGTATTGCAGTTTTGTTGGTTTTTGGTATTTTAAGGAAAACTCTTTAAACTCTTTAGACGAGGAAATTAGGGCAAGGAAAGAAGCATCGGGAAAACTCTTTAAAGGCATCAAGAACACATTCCTAGGCAAGAATGTGTTCTTGATGCCTTTAGAGAGTTTTCCCGACGCTTCTTTCCTTGCCCTAATTTCCTCGTCTACCTTTCCATCCCTCGTGTCATCATTGCACCCAAATATTTGAAGCTATAATTGCTGTAACTTTTTTTCTCGTAGGTATATTTCATGCGTTTTGTTTTCCTCGTTTATGATCATTGTTTTGGTTTTCTTCACGTTTATGCTTATGTTCCAAGCCCTCATTAAATACCTTTAGAATTCCATTCAAATTTTTCGCCTTCTTTTGTAATCAATACCATCGAATAAATACATCTTCATCATGCAACTTTAATGTTCCATATAGTTTCAGTAAAATGTCTAGTATCAGGTAAATACTATCAGGAAGGTGAAAAAATTTTGGGAGTGGGTCATTCACCTTGTGATAATTGTTACTGCATCCGTGGCCTAATCCGTTGTGAACCGCTGTCTTGCGCACCCCCTTTGCTGCGCTGTCTTCCTGTGATAAGGCTTGGGGAATGTTGCGCGTCCAGCTACAATTGCAGTAAGTTATTCGAGAACATCAAGGGAACTAATTTATTTTACCCGTTAGTTTGCGCGTTTGGCAGGTGGAACCATCGAAACGAGACCCGAACCGAATTACGGAAACTTCCCCATCGTAAGCAAGGAATACGCCAAGCTAAGAAAAGAAGTACAGAAAACTGATGATGCCAGCAAACAAGAAGCACAAAACAGTACCGCGAACAAGTTAATAAAGAATTCCGAGGCGTATTATATAATTGCAGAAACCCATCCGAGCACTTTGACTACTTCCTTCAAGTCGCATAGGTTGCCGAGTTTTTCGGGAACCACCCGACATTTTACCGACAATCGCAATTTGAATGCCAGCACACCGAAACCATCATATTTCATGAACTCCACGGCTTTTAATATTACAGAGGAAACAACGACCAGTAACCAGTCGGAAACCGTGCATAAAGATAAAAGTAACTTATTTTATAAAATGAAAAACAACGGTTTCGAGATGGTACACAATACAACAGATGATACATATGAAAATAGTACGCATAAGAGATTGGTTTCTGTCTCACACAAACCTTTTAATCACCAAAGCGCTAATTCTATTTCAACAGGCAATAAAGAGTATGCGAAGGATATTACTACGATTGTAGGAGGCGAAGTTCTTCTTCAGGGAAAAATAGACAGTAACAAGACAGATGGAAAATTAACAGCAGAATTTATCGCAGATGCAGACACAGAATTTACAGACGCTGAAGACACAGAGCCAGCATATCTTAACTTCACGGACAATGAAAATAACGAAATTAATACAACTTTTTTGTACTTCAATGCGACGCATCAATTGAAGAACAATGAAGATCAAGAATATACTAAAAATAGAAATGAGGATTTCCAAACCAATCCAATTGAACTGCACGGCGATACTACAGAATTAAGTCTTAGCACGGACTATTTTTTTGTTACTGAAACCGTTGACGTTACGTCCAGTATCACAGACTATACTACCACAGAATTAGTAACCCAGCAAGAGGTCGTTACTCTGAGAGAGGTAGTAAATTCGACGGACTGCGTTAAAGAAAATAAAATCCTAGATTTAAAAAACGTTACTGAAATGAATTCAAGCGAAAAATTGCTTTTGAATAAGACGACGAGTTTCAACTCGAGCGAAGACATAACAATCGTCGACTTAGAATCTAAAGTTAAAGTTTCCACTGCGACGTTGCTTCCTCTCCAGAAACTGTCCTCGGATATTCTAGGGGTGTCCAAAGTTAAAGATTCGTACTTCGATTACGATTTCCAACCAACTTTGCCGCCTTCGCTGCCGAATTTGCGGTACGGGCGAGTCCTCCAATTGATGTACACTCATGGACTTTAAAGACGCACAAGTCTTTACAACCCCTGTCGTCCACTACTTTACCGGTCGACTATATTATTCCGACCGACCTAAAATTATTTACGACGAGTACTCTTGCAGCCTTTCCAACAATTATCTACACGTGTTTGTATGTATTCATGCTTCAATATAATACTGCTTTACACGCCGTGTCCGCAGATCGGGTTTACTATAGGAAAAACGTTTTATTTTTCATTTTTCTGCTTGCCCTAAAATGTAATAAATATTACGAAAATAATAAATTCCCATTAATAATTGAAAAAGTTAGAATATTTATCTTTTTGCTTTAATAAAATGTCAATCATGTCAGCTAGGAATTGGCGGTATTATGAACTTGATACCTTACCACGTTTTTATTCACAATACCTTTGTTTTATGAAAATGTTTGCAGGTTCTTAAAATTTTAAAATTGAAGTTAAAAAATGAAAACCTGTTTTTAAGAGAGTTTATTTTAAATTATTTTATTCTACGTAACTATTACCCCTTTTACATTTATAGTAATTGAAGAGTAACTTCTAACTTGTCTAAGTGCCAATTTTGTGTTAAATGGTTTTTTTTTTTGTTAAAACTGCTCCAAATTTAGTTTTTAGTTTTTGGAATTGACTCTATTTATACTTACACGATTAAAAAGTTAGGTACACTCTTTAATTCAATTGATATTACTTTACTGAAACAGTTTACGTGTATTTACTAACGGATTTTTTGAGTATTGCCGTATTTTGTGACAGTGTAAATGATTTTAATTTATTGTTGTTAATGGAGATTAATATTTTCTATGGCGGTTTTGGAATTTTTAAGACAACCAGTTATTTTAATAAAGAATGATTTTTTTCGAAAAGTGAAAAATTAAAACGTTTATCCTATAGTGAACTCGATCCGTGGATATGGTGTATATTGGATTTTATACAGTGTGGTGATAAAGTAACGCACCAAGCGAAGAAACACCCTTAGGGTTGACTTTTTATTTTTGACCGGTAAAACCGTCGGTTTTTCCCACTGTACGCCGATAGGAGACTGATTACCTGTTCTCTGAACCAGAATTGCGAATTGTTACCTGCCAGATGTTTTACAATCCCTATAAAGTATTGGGCATTATTTAAATTATCCTATATAGTTCTCACTACAACAAAATTAGAAACTTTTGTGCAAACACTTTCGGAGAAGAATTAAAATCGTAAGGGTGCCTAATAATTTTGACCCAGGCTTAATTGTGGGAATGGGAATTTATTATTTTCCTAATATTTATTACGTTTTAGGGCAAGCAGAAAAATGAAAAATAAAACGTTTTTCCTCTAGTAAACCCGATCTGCGGACACGACGTGTAAAGCAGTATTATATTGAAGCATTAATACAAACAAACACGTGTAGATAATTATTGGAAAGGCTGCAAGTAAATAATTTTAGGTCGGTCGGATTAATATAGTCGACCGGTAAAGTAGTGGACAGGGGTTGTAAAGACCTGGGCGTCTTTAAAGTCCATGAGTGTACATAGGTACTTGCGACTGATGTTGCTTCATATTTGCAGAATTATTCCGTTTTTACCATCGGATGCGTTGGATTCCGAAAAGAAGCAGGCAGAAAATAAAATCGATTACCAATTAGTGCCGCCCGCTACCGAGTCTACAATTTACACATTTACCAGCTTATTTTCGCCGCCTGTTGAAACCGAAGGTAAGTATGTTTGTAATTAAAACAAATAATATTTTAGAATGTGACAATGGAACGGGTTAAAGCCTAATCTTAAAAGCGGAACCGCCCTGTATTGTCAGACGTCGAAATTAATACTGAAAAATTAGAGGATGGGACGATTCGCCGTCGCCAACTCACCGTCGCCGATTCACCGTCGCCAATTCGTTGTAGAACCAATTCGTCGTCGATCCAATTTACCGTCCACCCAATTCGCCGTCCCATGTTACTGCTTTATTTAGCTTGACAAGCTTTAAAACACTTTCTGACCATTTTAGATAATATCCAAGTTATACCTACGAATTGAAGAAAATAACTATAATTTCAGTACGTTTCAAGTAAATTAAAATGGACTTTACTATTGTTTTTCTATTTCAAGTTAAAATAAATTCCTAATTACAGTGCGACCACCGTAAGACACAAAATTACGAACAAATTGGTGCTGTACGTACACATAATCATAATTCTATTTTTTTTTTAATGGAACCCCTTTTTCAATTTATAATTTTAAATGACGAGCTTTCATGAATCAATATTTTAAAAGCAGTCGACTTTTGATGTGTAGTGATTTTGATTGATATGAAAATCAATATGATTTTGAGCAGAATCTGAAAATATAAAAAAGAAGAATTGGAGGGATTTTACGAACACCCTGAAGAATAAGAAATACTTCCTGGAAGACCAAATTTTTTTATCTGTTTCTTTATCTATGTATCACATTTAATTAATAACAAATTATTTTATTTTCCATTAATTATGTTAACTTCTTTATTTTATTTACGTATAATTATCGGTATATTATGATTTGGATATGTACCTGGACTTAAAACTTTAATCGCTGACGGCGAATTTACCGACGGCGAGTTTTCCGGCGGTGAATTGTACCTACGACGAATCGGCGACGGTGAATTGGCGACGACAAATCGGCGATGGCTAATTGTCTTAGACCCGAAAAATTATGTTCTCAAAAGGTAAGTGGTCTTATAGCCGTTTGCATCATGTCTAGTTAAAAAATAAATCAGGTTTAACAGTAAACCAAGTTTGCAGCGCGGCCTAAACCGTAGTTAGAAACTCAGTTTAATCAGTTTTCCGTGCTGGTTTAACGTTGAGTTGGTTCAGCGAGTTTTTAACAACGGTTTAAGCCGCGGTGCAAACTGGGTTTACTGTTAAACTTGGTTTAATTTTTGGAAACAGCGATAAGTCACAAATCTATGAGCGGCACAACGTACCGCGAACTAAATAAATAATTTAAATACTGGATATTTAAATAATGAATTTTAAATATTCAAATTATTTAAAAGAATAAAAAAAAGGTCCTATACAAGCCTATACATATACTCACCTCAATTCTCTTTACTCTGACAACGAAACCATCCCCGTTTACTTACAACTCGCTCTACTTTTTTTTAGCCAAACGAGCCACTCCTGGAAAACGATTTCAGAATAGAGCCAAAAATGCGCTCTCCGCTTCAACTCTGTTTCTCTGATGGAAATGACATGATTAAAAGAATGATAAGGGTTTTTGCATTATTAACTTTAAAAAAATTAAAATTTAATGTTAGTTCTTAAAAGATTCTAATTTGCAAGAGAGAAATGCAGCGCTCAACCAGACAAAGCTTTATCTGAACAAGTCTAGCGGGAAACGCCAAAGCTCAAGTTGCATTTTGATGCGCGATATCTAACATTCGGGTTATTATGAGCAGTTGTTTGTGTAAACTGGTGTCGCAAATCTGAATGAAAGCTTTATCTCAGACCGGAATACTAAATAAAATCAATTTTTATACGGACAGGAAATTCGAATCCCTAATATCTTACAAACGAGCAAAACAATTTAGGTTTTGTTTTTGGTTTTTATAATGACGTGAACGTTTATGAATGAGGGATTCAGCACACCAACGCGGGACGGTAGGAACGAGAGCGAAACGTTTATGATACGCTGTTCGAAACTTATAGCCGGACAAATCCTGCGAAATATTAAGCATGAAACTGTATAGACAAATAAAACCCAGAGATGTGCTACAAGGAATGTATTCAAGGGTTTTAAGAACACTAGAGAGTTGGAGCCTGTAAAAAAACTACTAAGGTAGAGGTAGAATGTAGTAGCAGAGACACTTGAAAGCTCGTCTTGGAACTCTTGATCTCCTTTCAGTGTCTGGGAGTGGTTTTCAACATCACATTAATTCGACAGATATTAATTACTATGAATTTCATTTTATTGTTTACCTTTAAACTCACTTGCCGAGAGCAGGCGCGACCTTACGGGCAATTGCTTTAACTAAACAGATTTTGCACATTAGAGTGGTTTTAGTAGCCTAAACGGAATAGCGACCGTTAAGTTAACCGTGACGTGTGCAAAAGCGCAAAAACCTACGCTTTAAAGGGTACCCCTGACCTTTGTTTATAGAAAACAAAGTCGAGTACTTCAACGTGAGTACTCCCGTGTCGGCTTACGCAATCCGACACCAAATAGAAGGAAATTGAATTACAATTTCGAAACAACAACACTTTCCTCAAATTTTTGTATTCTTAAGTGAGGGCACGAGGGGAGGGGGCTTCTGCAGATCAAACGCCGGGAATGTGTATCCTTAATTGTCCTCGAGAAGTGACAAACGCCAACACAAAGTTCGGGGTGAGATCAAATCCCCTAATAGGGTGGTCGGTCGAAAATTTAAAGGTTACAGAGATTAAATCGAGGGCAAAAAGTGCCTCAGCGTGAGTACTCCCGGGTCGGCTCACACAATCCGACGTTAAAGAGAAAAAATAAATAAATAAAAAACAATTCCAAAACAACAGTACCTTCCTCAATCTGTTGTATCCTTAAGTGGAGGCACAAGGGGGAACGTTTCTACAGCTCGTGTGTGGCTGAACAGTTTAATTCGGGGCCACCAACCGACGCCAAACAGTTGTGGCAATTCTGCCATTTTCCAGGTGCTTCTTTGTTCCTTACTAAGTGCTTAAGCAGGAAAAAACAGAATAAAATTAGTAATTGTGAAAAGCAAACGCACGTGGCGCAACAAGTAGAATACAAAATGGAGGACGACATCAAAATTAGTACATGGAAAGTTGTCTTATCTCATCCGCTTGAATTTACATGCGTAAAGCCGAACGTCTGATCGTGCTGGTGGGGGTGTTGGTGCGGTCTTTGGTGACGTCAGACCGTACTATGGTGATTTTGATTGGTCACGATCCACGGCGCATGCACAGTCGGTGCTGTTACCATAACAACGCAACTATTATGATGAATTTTGTGATTTTAAATGAAACTTGCAGCTTGCATGAAACAGCTTGGAGGAGTGACCTGAGACCCATGTCGAATCCGTCCGATATTGAGTGAGACGACTTCCCACATACTAGATAGTAACTTTGGAACGACAAGACTTACCTTGCTGCGCAAGGCAAGCTCCGAAATGAAGAAGTCACCCAAAATCCGTGTAATCACAAGCCACAAGCAGGAGGGAAACTTCTAACAAAACGAGGACGGCCGTACAGCGGTGGGTCAACCACACCAAACGACAACACTACCAGCCACCCTTCCGCTTCGATAGCACGTGGAAAAAAATGTACGCCCGTAAAATGCTTTTCGCCGGTTGGAACCAAGGTCGGTCAAACTAATAGGTTTCCTCGCAAGTTCTGCGGGGAAAACGGCAGAGGGGGACTGTGACGTCATCTTTGTGCGCTCATCACGTTTTCACGTTGGTTTTATATGTTATGCGGTTGTTTCATTGGCTTTCCGCCGAAAGCTGCACTGTTTACGTGAACTTTTGGCGAATTTCCGAACTGTTTTAAATTATTGTAGACTTTTAAATTGGATATAGTAAATTTATTTACTACTATACTATATTTAAACTAACCTATTTTTTAACAGAAAAAAAAATAAGATAAATATCTATAGTTGCGTTATTTCATATAAGCGCGGCTTTGCGGATGTGCGTAGAAATTTAAATCTGCACGAAGATGACGTCAGAGGACTCGGGACCGTAGTTACGAGACAACCTATTAGTTTGACAGACCTTGGGTCGGAACAAGATCAGAAAGCAGCGACCGCCTCGCTCTCTAGCAACGGTCAGCCGCACTCGAAACAACAACGCACGTAGGGAAGCCTACTCCGAATTGTGAACAACGACGACGACAAAAAAAAAACGTAACGTGATCTTAATTAATGGATTCTAAAATGAATGAGTTCGTCTTAGTCACGTGGTTTTCGTCAAAGCTCTTTATCGCATGTTGGAAGTGAAAGTCTTCTTGCATCAATTTTTAAACTTTTAAATTATAAATAAAATCCAGCTGCTTACAAATTATCTAGTACTGTATATGAAAGAGTTCTTTTTACAAAATTATCAGTAAATGTTGGGCGATCAACAATGAAACAAAGAATGTTTTTTTTTTTGATTTAGGAGGATTCGTACCTAAAGAACCACCCCTGATGAACAATTTCGAACAATTCAACGAGAATGCTTCCTACGCTGTAGTAAACGAACTCAACACGGTATCGTCACTTTCCGGCATGTCCATCGCGAACCAGGGCAAGCTCGACACTGGTAAGTTGATTTTGTAAATTTTGTTAAATTAAATTTGAAATTCTTTCAGAAGTTTGCGTATCTGACAACAAAGAATTTAGACACAACGACCCGATTCCGTCAGCAAATATTTGTCTGTTTTGCGTTTGTTATTTTGGCGAAATAGTTTGTCAAGAACCGCCATGTCCGTTATCAAACTTGGAATGTCACACGAAGCCGAACATTCTGGAGAGGTTGCGGTGTTGCCAACAAATCGAATGCGGTAATTCTTATATATATAAGTGATAGTCTTTTTGCTTCCTTGTAAATTTATCTAGCTTGGAGAAAATAATTGTATCGATGATGGGTATTAATTACATGGGAGGTGAATTTACAAGGAGGTGAAAAGACCGGACCAAAAGTGTGTTTAATACCGACATAAAATCTTTAGGAAAAGAATCTACAACCAATGGACTTAATCAAAACACCATAACGCCAGGCCCTGAGGATTTAATGACTGTACCAGATGTTGTTAATCTTCCCGATCCGTTTAGGAACGAGCCCGCTCCGAATCTCCAAACTCTTATGAAGCCTTACTTTCTCAAGAATAAAACAACGGCGGCGAATAGTCAGGAAGAGCAAACAACAAACTTCACTTCGACTATTCGATCAATCGTAGATGTAAAATATAATTCGTTCGTTGATCAAAACTTGAAGAACAGATCTAAATTAAAAGACGAGGAATTAGAATCGATCTCTGGTAATCACTCACAAGGAATGTTTGTTTCTCACATAAAAGAAAATTCGACTGTAATTCCTAGCACGGGTCACCTTTATGACCAAAAAAACTCATCTAACAAGACGGATTTACACGAAAATAAAACCAACGATATAAGCAAGTCGACAAATAATAACGATTTGAGTCCGGGTGTGGGCTTATTAAAGTTAGCAGGTTGTAATATTTACGGGAGGATGTACAGGGTTGGGAAAATCATCTTTGAACTGTCAGGTCCCTGCCTGGAATGTAAGTGCACCGAAATTGGTGTTCAGTGCACGCCGATATGTTGAACAGTTTGTGATATTTTGTTTATTTAGTAAAATGGAAAAGATCTCAAAATATGTACTTATTTACTGCGAATGATTTGAAAAGTGCCGCTTGAGGAAAAAAATTTCATACGCTGTGCCATTCCTTCTGACTTCGTTATGTATACACATACAGGGTTCTTCAATAATTTCTTAACACGCACGTTAATTTTAAAAGAAAATATTTGAAAACTTTTACGAAAATATTGGGTACCATTACTTCCGAAGTTACTCTAACGATATTTTACAATTTGTTAAGCAGAATAAGTCGCACTGTTTGATCCTGGATTTTAGATAAAATACTTCTACTCATTCTAACCAATTCAACAGTTAAGTTAAAAATAGTTAAAAGACGTATAGAGCTTTTATTTTATTCTAAAAGAGACGTGTTACATAATAAAATAATCACACTGTATAAGCTACAGGTATAAATGTATCTCACTTGTGAAACATAAGTACCGTATTTGTGAAAATAATTTGCTGATGTCGTAGAAGTTTTAAGCAAAACTTTCGTAAAGGTATTATCTTTTTTAATTAACAGTTTAGGAGCTACTGAGTAATTCTTACCAACGGCCCTGTATATACCGGCTGTTTCAAATGATGTAATTATGTACTGAGGGGATTTCCCAGACTGTAAGATTCAGGATCCGTCGCCCAACATCTTGCTTTGTCTGTCCTTAGGATACAGGAAGGAAATTTAAAAAAATAATAATTGAAGTCGGCTCTTGTCTCAAGAAAATAATTTTTAAACTTCAAGTGGACGATGTTTGAATTTGGAAAGAACGCTCAACGTTTCACTATCGTCGGATAAGTTCATCAAGAGTGTCCGTCCTATTTTAACAATGTCCGTTTAAAGTTCAAAAACTATTTTCCTTAAGAAATAATGTTCCTATATTTCATTGTTGCTTTTCATTAACAGTACAATTACTAAACCTGTGCCAAAACCCTCTTGTAAAATAACAAGTTTGTTAAAATTCAAGTTATACATCTCATGGTAATACTAATTTAAGCTATAATCATTTATTAACAGCTTCACTCCTTGATATACTAGAAGTTTTTGCTTTACTATTCTTTTTCTGCTAGCCTTGTTTCCATATTTGGTCAACCTTTTTGTTATTCTTTTCCTTTTGGTTGTCATTTTGTTGTATTTCACGTTTCTCGTAGGGTCTATTCTGTATCAAAACCATTAAATTTAAAGGAATGTTAAATTTTGTTGCTACGATAACAACCAATCATGGAAGTGTATTTTAAATTTTAAAGGACCTCTAAATTTTAACAGCCCGTTAAAAAGTGACAGAATACGCCCCCTATTCTATTAATTTGTTCTTCGTCTCTAATTATTGTAAATCTCTTCGTATATTTCTTTCACAATTTATTAGGAGCATTACATTTTGGGATTTTATATTTTATAATTTTTCGGAGCTCTTCGAATTTCATTTTTTGTGAGTAAATTATTTAAGTTGATCGTATCCGTTTCAACGTTCAATTTACGAGCGCTTTCCCATTTTTTTGTGAACCCCACTCAATCCAGGAGATCTCATCCAGCCAAGCAAATCTTCACATTTGCAGTTTTTAAATATTTCACAAGAAATGCGATGAGAAACCAAACAATCATGAACCCCTCATTTACTGATTTGTGCTTTCGATGATATTTGAAGCTTTGTAGACCCGAAAACCGGTTAGCACATGTGAAACATAAATTTTATAATTAATGATGTAATTCAGAGCCCGATCGTAAGCATCGTAAGGTACTTATGAGCTGTATATTTAAATGGCACGATAATATCTTACGATGCTTACGATCAAGCTCAGAATTGCAGATTCATTTTCTACATCAGTATGACGGATTCTTCTGAGTGAATTGATTCATCTGAACGGTACAACCAAATGATTATGCCTAACATTATAATATCATTTAACAAAATTTGTAAGGATTCTAAGTTTGAAATAGACCAAGTGTATGCAGCGTCTTCAGTTCAAAAATCAAAGTTCAGTATCTCTCGGATGCTACAATATAAATACGAATGTCGTAATAAGTACGAATTTTTAATGATTTCTCAAAAATAGTTAGTAGTAGTTACTGTGAGAGGCATTAATTTAGTTTTTTTTTTTTTTTTTTTAGTAGAACACCTGTTTTACTTTAGGTGTGAATTTTAGAGCAAATTACGAAAGCTAGGAAAAGGAATTTTGCTGTAATGCATGACAATTGTAACGGAGTCAATTCCTTTGACATATTTTGGTATTATTGGACAGGATGGCAATTGATTTCTTATATCAAATAAAATTGAGCTTTTGGAAGAGTAAAAAGGTTGCACCAATATGGTAGGTAGCCTTTTTTCCAGTGGCGTAGTCCTTGCATAAATAAATGCGAAATACAACGTTTCCAAACACAACACAGACAATAATAAAGTGACTGATTTTCCGTGTTACAAAATTAATCGTGCACGAGATAATCATCACTCCAGTTCTCCTTTTACCTCCTTGCCGCCGCGTTTAGCAGATACGAATATATGGATACACACTGTATGTATAATGCTTTCTAATGTAATCTTTATCTGTGATATAAAATAATGATCAAATTTTATGAAAAAAGGAATTATTTTTACTGGTATTATAAAAGAAAGCCGTAATCTTTATCGTATGTGACAATTTATCGTCTGATCACGTCATACGATCTGACGGTCTCTGCCATATTCAAATGAAGTTAGCTATATTTTTGTAATGTTAAATTAGAAATTAGAATCATGTAATAGATATTAACATAGACAATAAACTTTGTGCAGTTGCATAACTGTTTTATTAAGTAGGCATGCCTTTGGTTTAACGTATGTAAAAAAACTCATCTAACAAGATGGATTTACATGAAAATAAAACTAACGATATAATCAAGTCGACAAGTAACGATTTGAGTCCGGGCGTGGGCTTATTAAAGTTAGCAGGTTGTAATATTTACGAGAGGATGTACATGGTTGGGAAAATCATCTTTGAACTGTCAGGTCCCTGCCTGGAATGTAAGTGCACCGAAATTGGTGTTCAGTGCACGCCGATATGTTGAACAGTTTGTGATATTTTGTTTATTTAGTAAAATGGAAAAGATCTCAAAATATCTACTTATTTACTGCGAATGATTTGAAAAGTTCCACTTGAGGAAAAAAATTTCATACGCTGTGCCATTCCTTCTAACTACGTAATGTATACACATACAGGGTTCTTCAATAATTTCTTAACACGCACGTTAATTTTAAAAGAAAATATTTGAAAACTGAATTGTTTCCATGCTAACATTGAGTATTACGAAAATATTAGGTACCATTACTTCCGAAGTTACTCTAACGATATTTTACAATTTGTTAAGCAATCGCACTGTTTGATCCTGGATTTTAGATAAAGTACTTCTACTCATTCTAACCAATTCAACAGTTAAGTTAAAAATAGTTAAAAGACGTATAGAGCTTTTATTTTATTCTGAAACAGACGTAATAAAATAATCACACTGTATAAGCTGCAGGTGTAAATGTATCTCACTTGTGAAACATAAGTACCTTATTTGTGAAAATAATTTCCTGATGTAGTAAGTAAAACTTTCGTAAAGGTATTATCTTTTTTAATTAACAGTTTAGGAGCTACTGAGTAATTCTTACCAACGGCCCTGTATATACCGGCTGTTTCAAATGATGTAATTATGTACTGAGGGGATTTCCCAGACTGTAAGATTCAGGATCCGTCGCCCAACATCTTGCTTTGTCTGTCCTTAGGATACAGGAAGGAAATTTAAAAAAATAATAATTGAAGTCGGCTCTTGTCTCAAGAAAATAATTTTTAAACTTCAAGTGGACGATGTTTGAATTTGGAAAGAACGCTCAATGTTTCACTATCTTCGGATAAGTTCATCAAGAGTGTCCGTCCTATTTTAACAATGTCCGTTTAAAGTTCAAAAACTATTTTTCTTAAGAAATAATGTTCCTATATTTCATTGTTGCTTTTATTAACAGTACAATTACTAAACCTGTGGCAAAACCCTCTTGTAAAATAACAAGTTTGTTAAAATTCAAGTTATACATCTCATGGTAATACTAATTTAAGCTATAATCATTTATTAAACAGCTTCACTCCTTGATATACTAGAAGTTTTTGCTTTCCATTTACTATTCTTTTTCTGCTAGCCTTGTTTCCATATTTGGTCAACCTTTTTGTTATTCTTTTCCTTTTGGTTGTCATTTTGTTGTATTTCACGTTTCTCGTAGGGTCTATTCTGTATCAAAACCATTAAATTTAAAGGGATGTTAAATTTTGTTGCTACGGTAACAACCAATCATGGAATTGTACTTTAAACCTTAAAGGACCTCTAAATTTTAACAGCCCATTAAAAAGTGACAGAATACGCCCCCTATTCTATTAATTTGTTCTTCGTCTCTAACTATATTGTAAATCTCTTCGTATATTTCTTTCACAATTTATTAGGAGTATTACATTTTGGGATTTTATATTTTATAATTTTTCGGAGCTCTTCGAATTTCATTTTTTGTGAGTAAATTATTTAAGTTGATCATATCCGTTTCAACGTTCAATTTACGAGCGCTTTCCCATTTATTTATGAACCCAACTCAATCCAGGAGATCTCATCCAGCCAAGCAAATCTTCACATTTGCAGTTTTTAAATATTTCACAAGAAATGCGATGAAAAACCAAACAATCATGAACCCCTCATTTACTGATTTGTGCTTTCGATGATATTTGAAGCTTAGTAGACCCGAAAACCGGTTAGCACATGTGAAACATAAATTTTATAATTAATGCCGCAATTCTGAACTTGATCGTAAGCATCGTAAGGTACTTACGACCTGTATATTTAAATGGCACGATAATATCTTACGATGCTTACGATCAAGCTCAGAATTGCAGATTCATTTTCTACATCAGTATGACGGATTCTTCTGAGTGAATTGATTCATCTGAACGGTACAACCATAATGATTATGCCTAACATTATAATATCATTTAACAAAATTTGTAAGGATTCTAAGTTTGAAATAGACCAAGTGTATGCAGCGTCTTCAGTTCAAAAATCAAAGTTCAGTATCTCTCGGATGCTACAATATAAATACGAATGTCGTAATAAGTACGAATTTTTAATGATTTCTCAAAAATAGTTAGTAGTAGTTACTGTGAGAGGCATTAATTTAGTTTTTTTTTTTTTTAGTAGAACACCTGTTTTACTTTAGGTGTGAATTTTACAGCAAATTACGAAAGATATGAAAAGGAATTTTGCTGTAATGCATGACAATTGTAACGGAGTCAATTCCTTTGACATATTTTGGTGTTATTGGACAGGATGGCAAATCAGTAGCTAATTGATTTCTTATATCAAATAAAATTGCGCTATTGGAAGAGTAAAAAGGTTGCACCAATATGGTAGGTAGCCTTTTTTCCAGTGGCGTAGTCCTTGCAAAAATAAATGCGAAATACAACGATTCCATACACAAGACAGACAATAATAAAGTGACTGATTTTCGGTGTTACAAAATTAATAGTGCACGAGATAATCATCCCTCCAGTTCTCCTCTTGCCTCCTTGCCGCCGCGTTTAGCAGATACGAATATATGGATACACACTGTATGTATAATGCTTTCTAATGTAATCTTTATCTGTGATATAAAATAATGATAAAATTTTACGTAAAGGGAATTATTTTTACTGGTATTATAAAAGAAAGCCGTAAACTTTATCGTACGTGACAATTTATCGTCTGATCACGTCATACGATCTGACGGTCTCTGCCATATTCAAATGAAGTTAGCTATATTTTGTAATGTTAAATTAGAAGTTAGAATCATGTACTTATTGTTGCTAATAGATATTTAACATAGACAATAAACTTTTTGCAGTTGTATAACTGTTTTATTAAGTAGGCGTGTGTGTTGTCTTTTAAAATAACTGGAATTTCAATGTTAAAAATTATTTTCTCGAAAATTCGCTAAGGAACAAACTGCTGAAAACATTTACTGCTATTGTTTTTGGCTGAAACCACTCGTCCATAAGTGTTCAATTTCAAATCAACAAATTCAGTTAAAAGCTGTTACTACTTAAGTCTTTTGACCCGACTGGAGGTTCCTTTCACGGGAACGGTACGAAATTCTATGAACAACAAATTTGTTTAACACCAATCAGTTCTGATTCTGCAACTATCTTAGCGTTTTCTCTAACCAAGCGTAGCGTCAATTCAATTGGTACCTTCACTTTAACGTATTACTCTGTCGCATTAATTAATCTAATTACTTAATCGTTAAAGTCGCTGAGGTCGAAGATGGACGACCTCTACGCACGCGAAATCCAAAATTATAACGAGTGAGTTGTCTACGTCTCGAAGGACGGAAAGGGACCCGAATATCGCACATGCGTCTTACATCTAACGTTACGTTATCTTATTCTTGTGATGAAGAATGGTGCACCTCTCTGCAATGCGACAGAATGCGAGAATAATTTTTTAAATCTTTAATTAGGGGTTACAAGTAACGTGTCCTTTGCAAACAAGGTGAAAACATTTTGTATGGTTTCAACAATAAATCCTCCGAGCGATCGAGCAATTATTCTATTCAGAATTGGTTTCAACAGACGTATACCTGTATTCACGGCAATTCTCAAGAGCTCGGTGAATGCGGCGTCCTCAAGGAAACCGTACATGTAAAAGTAATAAGCATTGGCGAATGATACATCGACGTCTTCTTGATTCCACTTGATGAAATCTTTTCCACGAAAATTGTACTCAGTTCCTTTTAAAACAACGTCCACAACCAAATTCGCTGAAAGGAAAAAAAAAGAAAGAAACAAAGATAAGTAGCAACAATTCAATTTAAATATTTACTAAAATTTGCTGAAACTTCTCCGGTTTTCCGAAGCTCGTAACCTAACAGGACACCTTCTGCTTCGGAACTGCAACTCAGAAGCATTTCAGGAAATTCCAGTTTCAGATTCAAAATCAGTTTGTCAGTGTCCAGGGAGATTTCCGGATTTCGGAAATTTTTGCCTCCGACCCAAACCATGTTGGTTAAGTTGCCCCTAAACTCTGCCACCCTCGATTTGTGATGCTTCAAATCCATCACTGAAATGCGAAGTGGATCGAAAGGTGGCATTTGGAATGCCGGTATTCCCCTTGTTAAGTGGGAACGTACATTTTCCAGGTTGGCTCGCAGACATTCTGATAGGTTTTCACCATTTCGGCACGGATTTATGAAGTTAGCTAAAATTTGTAATAATTATTTTTAGGGCTATTATTTCATGATGGAAGCGTAGCCTTTCAACATCTGGATCATCATTTGGATCATTAATCGAGGACTGCACAAAGTTGAACTGACAAGTTTTGTTCACTGTATAAATTTCGAAAAGTTGCTCTAATTGGTACTCTTCAAACTTTAGAAAGAGAAATGACATTTGTATTACGACTTACGTATTTGTGGCGAGGCGAATGGAAGAAGAAAGAAGCACATCCAGTCAAGTAGCGATGGCATTACGTACTGCATGCTCTTCTAAATATTTCTGAAGGAAATTAGTTTTGTAATGTTAATGTATTCACAAAAAAATATATACAAAAAAGGAGGAATTGATCATCTGCATACCAGATTAATAGTTGCTTCTACTGCTCTTTCGCAAAACCTGAATATTATGCATTTATAATCAACAATCAAATAAACATTCTTACATATCGATTTGCAAATAATAAAATTTGTTAGAAATCAACTTTTTTTTTCAATGAAGAGTTTCGCTCATATTAAAAAAAATGACTTTACAGATGACGTGTTGCTTTTAATTAATGCTGCAATTCTAAACTCAATTGTAAGCATCGTAAGGTACTTACGACCTGTACATTTAAATGATGGCACAATAATATCTTACAATGCTTACGATCGGGCTCAGAATTGCAGCATTAAAGGAGCAAATGGCGTGATATAACGCTGTGAATTTCCATTTTTTTTTAGCGCACACATTGTGAAGAATTTTGATATTTTACTAAAAAAAAACTGGCACAGTCTATTAATTATAAAATAAGATCTATTAATGAAAAATAATTCATAAGATTTTTGGTATCTTAGCGAAACTTATTTATAAGATCCTTTCCATCACTATTATCTTTCTTTCTGCTTTTAATGAGAGGGTATCGAATTGTGGAATACTCCCCGGACTTCTAATTATTTTCAGTTTACGAGTGATATCAAAAAGTAAGCTTATAGACCAGTGGCGTAAACGGAAGTCAAGTCGCCGGGCTGCAAAATCTTTATAGGTTGGTAGCGGCGGTGGAATGTGACGAAGATCTTATTCTTTTTACACAAAATCTTGTTTAAGCCTAAGATTTATTGGCGCCGGGTTGCTTTGGAATCCCTCTGCAACCCCTGCAGCAACGCCACAGCTTATTCGAAAAAATCAGTTCCAACAGATGGCGGTCTTAATAAGGAAAACATAAGGCACTCGATCTCTGTCTAAGGACACAGGTACTGCCATCATATGGTTTTGACATTTGACAGTGGGTATTTGACCTTGAACAAGCGGGTTGTCAAAAATGACAAACTGAATATTTTATGTATCAGAACGCAAATACAACGCCAACCATCTTAATTTCTGTTTTATTAACGACAAGAATAAGTTTACAATAAACAAGGAATAAATTTACAATAAATCTATACGTTAACGGTGCGAATATGGCACAATAAACTGAAAAAGTAGCCAAAAAGCAAACGTGAAGTATATTAGAAGCTTTCCAAGTAAAGTATTAACTTTACTTAAATCCCGAAACTATTTCAAGGCATAAATCTTTAAACAGTTGACCATATAAACAGAAGTTTTAGTAATTTAGCTGTTAACTTTGAAAGTAGAAAGTTTTTTTAATCTCAAACCGGACAGAAAAATGAAGGGAAACACACTCAACGTTTCGCTATAGATTTATAGCTTCGTCAGGAGTGAAAAAAAGTAAATAAACAAGTTGTCAAGAGAAACAAGTCGTCAAGAGAAACGAAAAGGTAACATGATTTTTAAACTAAACTACGGGTTGTTCGGAATAAAAGTAACGAGAACTAATTAAAGCAACTTTTTTTTTTTTTAATATATAATATTAATTAATTGACAGATCTATATCTTGTTTAAAGAGTCCAAAAAACTACAAAATATGTCATTTAAATTTTCATAGTCCGTACGTTTATTAATAGAATTTCGAGACATTTTAATTTTACACATTTCTATGAAACGTCTTTTAAAAATATTAGATTCACTGTACAAAATGTCAGTATTATCAAAATCAAAATTATGATTATTTACTAATGAATGCTCTACAAGCATTGAATGATTTTGATTATTTTTTTGAATATGATATTTATGTTGGTCTAAACGTTTTTTTAAATTTTGGCTCGTTTCACCTATATAAACAGAATTCCAATTTGAACATTTGATTTCATAAACCACGTTAGGTTGTTTTAATTTCGGTATTTTGGTTTTTAAATTCGAAAAAATTAAATTTAAATTAATCACAGATTTACTGGCTAAAATTAAATTATGTTTTTTGAAAATGTGTTTAAATGTATTGTGTAATGGTTCAATATAAGGCAAAGATATGTATTTATGATTCAAAGTTTGTCTAATGTTTTTAGAGACATTTGAATTTTGTAAGTATTTAATACGATTTTTAATTACTGATTCAATAAGATTTATTGGATAAGAATTTTGAATAAGAGTTTTCTTTATTAAATTTAAGTTATCATAAATGAAAACTTTATCGGAAAGTAAAATAGCTCGATCAGTTAATGAAATAATAGTTGCAATTTTATAATTTTTAGGTGTGTACGAGTGAAAATTTATGTACCTACCTGACCAGGTATAATCCAAATAATTGCATTATAATTTCTTTAGATGTTATTTCTTTATTTACTAACATTCCTAAAGATTTAGCTTTAAAAAGTATAAATGATAGGTGGTTAGAGATTAAAGATTTTACTGATATTTCCAAAGGTAACTTTTTAGTAATAGTTGATTTATGTTTTGAAACATCTTATTTTGCTTTCAATGATAAATTTTATAAACAGATTTTTGGTACAGCAATGGGTTCTCCTTTATCTCCGGCTTTAGCTGAAATTGTTATGCAAGAACTAGAAAAATCTGTTATTAACTCTTTATCATTCGATTTAACGTTATATTTTCGTTATGTAGATGACATTTTATTGATTTTGCCTTCTGATAAGGTAGATTTTGTTTTAAATAAATTTAATTCTTTTCATAATAGATTACAATTTACAGTAGAAAAAGAAAATAATAATTCATTGAGTTTTCTTGATGTAAATATTATCAGACAGAATGATAAATTAATTACTAATTGGTTTCATAAACCTACCTGGTCAGGTAGGTACATAAATTTTCACTCGTACACACCTAAAAATTATAAAATTGCAACTATTATTTCATTAACTGATCGAGCTATTTTACTTTCCGATAAAGTTTTCATTTATGATAACTTAAATTTAATAAAGAAAACTCTTATTCAAAATTCTTATCCAATAAATCTTATTGAATCAGTAATTAAAAATCGTATTAAATACTTACAAAATTCAAATGTCTCTAAAAACATTAGACAAACTTTGAATCATAAATACATATCTTTGCCTTATATTGAACCATTACACAATACATTTAAACACATTTTCAAAAAACATAATTTAATTTTAGCCAGTAAATCTGTGATTAATTTAAATTTAATTTTTTCGAATTTAAAAACCAAAATACCGAAATTAAAACAACCTAACGTGGTTTATGAAATCAAATGTTCAAATTGGAATTCTGTTTATATAGGTGAAACGAGCCAAAATTTAAAAAAACGTTTAGACCAACATAAATATCATATTCAAAAAAATAATCAAAATCATTCAATGCTTGTAGAGCATTCATTAGTAAATAATCATAATTTTGATTTTGATAATACTGACATTTTGTACAGTGAATCTAATATTTTTAAAAGACGTTTCATAGAAATGTGTAAAATTAAAATGTCTCGAAATTCTATTAATAAACGTACGGACTTTGAAAATTTAAATGACATATTTTGTAGTTTTTTGGACTCTTTAAACAAGATATAGATCTGTCAATTAATTAATATTATATATTAAAAAAAAAAAAAGTTGCTTTAATTAGTTCTCGTTACTTTTATTCCGAACAACCCGTAGTTTAGTTTAAAAATCATGTTACCTTTTCGTTTCTCTTGACGACTTGTTTCTCTTGACAACTTGTTTATTTACTTTTTTTCACTCCTGACGAAGCTATAAATCTATAGCGAAACGTTGAGTGTGTTTCCCTTCATTTTTCTGTCCGGTTTGAGATTAAAAAAACTTTCTACTTACTATTTTCATCGGACAAGAACAAACTTCAGTTAACTTTGAAATTAAAAATTGTGGACTGATTGTAATTTTCCATCATGTTCCATTGGTAAGCTATTAGGTTCTGGATAATGGGACTTGGAAAATAATTGGATTTAGCGAACATTTAGGACAAAAATGAGGTTTAGGACCCAATTCAAAAAACCATAGGTAATACCTGTCAAAAAAGATACTTTCCAGACAGAATTTTCCTACTTATTATCTCATGTCGCCTCGTAGTCGCTTAGCTTTATTATAAATTTATACTTTGTATAAATAAAATGGAAGTTGAAACTATTTTGCGTTATTTTTCGTCTTAATTTACATAAAATATTCCAGTTTGTCATTTTTGACAACTGATTTGTTCAACGTCAAATACCCACCACTGTCGCGTGTCAAAAACATATGATGGCAGTCCCTGTGTCTTTAGACAGAGATCGAGTGCCTTATGTTTTCCTTATCAAGAGCGCCATCTGTTGGAACTGATTTTTTCGAATAAGCTGCGGCGTTGCTACAGGGGTTGCGGAGGGATTGCAAAGCAACCCGGCGCCAATAAATCTTAGGCTTAAACAAGATTTTGTGTAAAAAGAATAAGATCTTCGTCACATTCCACCGCCGCAAACATTTCAATTTAATGTTTTTTATAGGTTAACCAAATGTCATTCCAATGTCCTTATTACAGAGAACTTCACAAAACTTGGCCTAGATGTCAGTCAGTCATTCCGTGGTCTAAAGTCCCTAGATAGCTAAAGTACCGCAAATACGCCATTTTGGGTCAAAATAAGGGCGCCAAAATTTAAAATTATTTTACGTATAAATAACAAAATTATACACTTATCTATACAAAATGCTTTCTTTTAAAGTTTTATTTAATTTGCTGTTATGTTTTAATGAATTTTGGAAATTTTTAATGAAAAATACAAATAGATTGGTTATATTTGATTATTTTAAATTAAACGTCATCGGCAAATGTCATGGCAATTCGGAATTGAATTGAAAGGATTTTGTTACATAAACTCGTTTACGAAATCAAACTTATTTCACAATTACATGATTCACATTTAAGAATATTTGGTTTTGTACCTACCTCCTTACTTCTAAAGAAACCTACATTTTATACACTGTCTCTAGTGAGTAAATCAGTATTTGAACAAAATGTGCAATTTTTGAAGAGAAAATGTATAGAAATGAAAGTGAACAACAAATTGATTACTTGGAAGACGTGCCTGTATTTATTAAGGAATATTTTAGTAATAAAAATAATTTATTTCTCAGGTAGGTAAATAACTTCGGTGTGATTTCGGTTACGTTTCTTATATCTTGAGGAATTCTGACATTCTTTTGTGATCAGTTTTTGTAATCTATAAATCTGCGACTCAGCAAGCCTTTTTATTAATCTGTCAAAATTGACAGAATTTTTATCCGCCATTTTGGGTCAATTTTAAATTTACATTGGCTTAATCAATGGCATTAGTCATCTAGGGACTTTACCGTGGTCTTCTCGAATATGACACTTGTGTATGTACTTTTGTGAGTACAAACAACCAGTCAGTGGCGTAACTAGAAGTCTGGTCGCCGGATTGTAAAATTTTTACCGACGCCTTTAGTTAACGCTGAAGAGCAAAAAAAAAAAAAAAAACTAACTCAGTTTCTCCGGCTTCTTACCCTCTATGCTAAGTATTTAAATCAAAACTGCTTTTACTTGCTTTTAGATTATTTTATTTTAAAAAGTAGGAAGAGTTGTCAAAATTTTACGTTAGAAAAGCTTCCAAAAAGTAGCGCTAAGCAGAGTACGTTTCAATTGTTTCTCAAACACTTTCTTGAAGAAGAAATTTGTTTTAAAACTGCCTTCCGGCATTTAAAGAGGATAAAATTAATTGCGGCTACAGATTAACAGCTGGCGTTGCTTATGTTTGCAACTTTTTTCTAAGCATTTCTGTTCTAAACTTTAACATTTCTTGATTTTCTGAGCATTTAATTAATTAATTGCTGCCCCATAAATAAAGAGGACTCACGGTAATAGATGGCACCACAAATGTTTCTCTTTTATTCAAAGTTGTTTTCGGAACATTGTTCTTGAACGTTCTTCGATTTTTCAGTTGTTTTCCGCGTGTACATAAAGAGTACAACGTTATGGTTCAGGGTTCAGGGTAACAGATGGCGCTACAAGTGCTCGTAAATTCTTCCGCTTTAACTATATTTAAGTATAAAATTTTATTTATTCTAAATTGTTTTCAGAACATTGTTACTGAAAATTCCTGGCGTTTTTCAGTTGTTTCGTAATCTCTTCGCGTGGCAAATTACAAATTTACGACTCGGATTAACAGATGGCGCTGCAAACATCGGTCTCTCGAAATTGACGCTTAAAACGTAGTTTTCTTAACGCGTTTCAGTTATTTTTAAATTGTTTTCCGGCAATATCTTCGAAAATTAAAAAAGAAATCTCAATTAAAATATTTCAAAGTTGGTCAAGTGACGTCACGATTTTTCTTTCTTGAATAAAAATTACACAAAAAAATTAAAAAAAACGAATTGCACAAAATTTTTCTCAAAAAATAAGATAGTTTTTTTTCTTTGGAAAATTTTATTCACGTCAGAATTTAAATTTTTTTAGACTTCGTTTTTTTATTGAAGTATTTCATGTTCTTTGCCATCTAAATAAATGCAGGATTACTTAAACTTGACCTTGGCTCATCTTGCAACTTAAAAAATGAAAGATCCGTCAAAATTTCAAATGTTTCTTTACTCAGGCCGGTTGGAAAACGTAATTCACTTGAAAAATTATGTGAATTAAATACACGGTGTTTTCCAACTTTATAAACGATGCGAAACACTCTGTATAAGATTGATAGAAAAAAAAGCAGTAACGCGAGAGTATTTTGCTTTCTAACAAAAAATTTAATTCTTGAGGCGCCATGTGATGCTTCGGCACTGGGTTGCTTTACAATCCCTGCAACCCCTTTAGCTACGGCACTGAGATTTGTGTTGAGGAAATTAATTTACAGCACCGCCAACAGCTCAGTCGTAATGGGCGTGAAGGTTTACTTAACATGAACCAATGGTGTCAAATGTCAAGTGTAAACGTAATTTAATAATTCCGTCGAAGTATCAAGTGGATGAAACACGTCAATCTCAGGAAGAAGGCGCCGCCGAGTTTTACGACCAGTCTCGACGGCTGGAATAAACATTCAATTTAATTCCCACAAAATATGATGAAATGCAGATGTGGAGGACGCTTGCGAAAGACCGTGCAACCAACGAAAAAAGATTCAAACTCAAAGGCGATTATAATTATAATTGCAATGCCGAAACAGCCAAATCGTAAGATGGCTTGTTGCCGGAATGTATCTAGATGTACAAAAAACAGTGTGCGATTTGCACCACAAAATTAAATCGAAGCGTGGGATGCAATTTGTTTTTTTTTTCTAAAGCGTAACGGGTGACACCATTTTGTAAAATTTAGCTCTTACTATTTCTTTTCAGGCAATTAAATAATCGAGTTTAATCAAAAAAATATTTTGATTTAAACAATACGAGTTAAACACAATTAAAAAAAAGTGAGAAATAAAAAGCTTAACTGATTTTCCTTTATAAAATAATCTGTAAGTGCAATTTTCACGTTTTGATATTCAGGCGTTTCAGTTTATATTTATTTGAAACAAACAACGGCAAAAATAATTTTATCTTTTTAAATTACTTCTGGAGACGTGCTTCCTCTGTTGTAAAGGTTTGGAAAGATCGGAGTGAAAAGCTTGCACGTACGCAACGCCTTCATTCGGTGCATTCGTTTCGTGAAGTAAAATAGAAAAAGTGGAATATGAAACCTCTCCTCCGTCTCTTCCGACAGTTCCTTCCTGGTCCTCGGGGGATTTAAAACGACCTCCTGCCTTTGCAAATTCTATGTTCACGAAGCAATGCTAAACGCTTCGTTTAACTTATCTACGTGAAATTTTACAAATGTACATAAAATTGCCCAATTTACTTTGATCATCCCTTTTATCTCTCGTCAGACCTACTTAATTTTGTTAAATGAACCGTAAAAATAATTGTTTAAATATGTCTTGGGGCGCTCACCTTTCAATTTTTACCTTAAGAAAACTTCATCAATTAAAGTACCTGTTCAGATAATCGTAATATTTAAATTATTATTTGCTAAAGTGAAGGAAGTTATTTTAAGTGGTGGTGCAACTATGTTTGCTTGAAGCGGAGGGAGGAGGTATCAGCGAAAAGGCATTTCGAGAGGAAAATCTTATCGTGACTTTAAACTTTGTTACAAGTAGAGGATTCTGTGCAAAGACGTGGTATTTAATTTGGAATTGAAGAAGCGATTGATCGGTGACGTCAGACCGTATAATCCGATATTGTGCGTCTGAACCACAACTCAATAAGAAAGCGGTGAATAACTCCGGACCCTTTTCTTATTCTTCCTTGGAAAATATGTAGTCTTTAAGTTTAGATTTGAACGAACGCAATAAATGGAATTGAAATATTTTTTTGAGTAAGTGAGAAAGTTTGAAATTTCACATATTATGAAATACATTTCTGCATCAGTTAATATGTGCAGCTATTGTTTAAAATTTCTATTGTTATAAATTTAACAGACACTTTTCTCGGTGTATCTCGTGTTTTGTTTCTCTTGTATTGTATATGGTATTGTAATCTTCCTTAGATTTTTGCTGAAGTAATTAAATATCTTCGTACGCTAGTTTTGTAACTGCGTTCAAGATGCGTGAAATTATTTTTTAATTATCGCACTAATAGCTGCAGAATAAGTATTGCAAGAGCAGAAACTATTCCTATTGTAAAAACTGAAAGCAAGAAGTGGAGTATGGTACGATGAAAAATTTAAATAAATTAGATTGCCTGTACACACAATGATCTATGGGTTCAAAATAAGTGATTGAATAACTTCGCTAGCTCTCAATCGAACTATTTTATTAATTGTTTACATTCCAACACAGAACACATGTTTTTATAAGGATAATATTGAACCTGAATTTCTGCGTCGGCTTAAACCAATAAAGACATAAAAACCTCTCGCCTATTACAGACGTTTATTTCGTCTTTTCGTCGTAGTTTTAATAAAGAAACAAATTTATTTTTGCTGTACAAATACAATAACCTTAGTAACCAATATTGTAAATTGGCAATTTACAAATTAATATGCTGTAAGGATTTCCACTTTTTCGATCGCCTTTAGATTGAATTTTTCAAATTTAACCGTTAAAGAATGGATTAGCACAAAACTAATCTTCAATTAATGCAACACGCACAGAATATTTTAAACTATTAAGAACTTACCTAGTAACAAAATTTATCTGCTTTTAAAATTAACAGAAAACACGATACTTGACATACCTTAAGTACAATATCTGTTGATTAGGTCATGGTCTGCGTTTTTATGACTTTTTATGGCCCCGAACGTCGGAGAATAGACGAAAACCAAGCTCCGTCGGAACATTTAAGCTGCATTCAGCGACCCTCAAACAATTTCTATGAAAAAGTAAAATAATTTTTATCTGAGTTATGATTGCTACGTGACTAATGTATAACAAATTTTGCTTCTTTTCTTGACCACTATTTGTGGTTTCAATTAAAGACATAAGTTTAGAGACACGCTGTATATCCCAGGATAAATAAAACAGCAATATGTTGGAGTGTATATAAGAAATAAAAGAATGCTGAACCAAAATTATCGTTTCCGAGATTTTATTAGATAATAGATAAATTGTTAAGCAATTTTGATCCTCCCAGTTTGTTTATATGCTTAATACTTACAAGATTATTTTTTTTTATTGCATTTTTAAAAAGAAGGACGCATTATTACTCTAAGAAACGACATTCCAGCGGTCTTACAAATCGGCGATCATAACTATCGTCCGGAATTTAATATCGTCTGTAATAGAGAATTAAAGTACCTCGAACTGAAACCACCGCTGAAATCAATTATCTGCGTTCTGCTCAAATATAATCCGTTTCGAATGCTTTCCGCAAAGCCGCGCGGTTCCTTTTTGTTGAACGTTAATTTACATCATCTATTGAAACGATTCACTTGACTGTTTTTAGTGTTACCATGATGCTACAAGATACGTTATTGCTGTTGTTATGAATTACGTGTATGGGTCGTATTTTGTTGTATAATACAGGGTGCATCAAAAACCTCTGTTTTTAAATGAAACTGTAAGTTCTTCGTTACGTAAGAGAGTAATTCTCCAAATCTGAAATTTCTTGCCCAAAAATGAAAAACTGACCTGTCGCAAGCGAGCGCAGTCCCTTTGTTTTGAAACATCTTGTTTCAGCAATTTATTCGAGATGAAAGCAATAAAACGCGATAAAACATTTTATTTACGTTTAGAAGAACTCGGTCAAGGTCTTATTGTATACGAATATGAATCCTACTTGCGGACATCGGCATGTTTATTATTATTTTCAAAGTGCGATAAGTAAGAAGGTTTATTTGCGCACGTCTTTGTAATAGACAATAACAATTATGTTAAAAACGAGTACCTAATCTTCGTTAGATTTTTGCTGAAGTAATTAAACATCTTCGTACGCTAGTGTTGTACTGCGTTGAAAATGTGTGAAATTATTTTTTAATTATCGCACTAATAGCTGCAGAATAAGTATTGCAAGAGCAGAAACTATTCCTATTGTAAAAACGGAAAGCAAGAATTGGAGTATGATACGATGAAAAATTTAAATAAATTAGATTGCCTGTACACACAATGATCTATGGGTTCGAAATAAGTGATTGAATAACTTCGCTAGCTCTCAAAATCGAACTATTTTATTAATTGTTTACATTCCAACAAAAAACACATGTTTTTATAAGGATAATATGGAACCTGAATTTCTGCGTCGGCTTAAACCAATAAAGACAAAAGAAACTCTCGCCTAGTGCAGACGTTTATTTCGTCTTTTCGTCGTAGTTTTAATAAAGAAACAAATTTATTTTTGCTGTACAAATACAATAACTTTAGTAATCAACATTGTAAATTGGCAATTTACGAATTAATATGATGTAAGAATTTCCTCTTTTTCGATCGCCTTTAGATTGAATTTTTTTAATTTAACTGTTAAAGTACGGATTAGCACGAAACTAATCATCAATTAATGCAACACGCACATAATATTTTAAACTATTAAGAACTTACCTAGTTACAAAATTTATCTGCTTTTAAAATTAACAAAAAATACGATACTTGACCTGCCTTAAGTACTATATCTGTTCATTAGGTCATGGTCTGCGTTTTTATGACTTTTTATGGCTCCGAACGTCGGAGAATAGTTGAAAACCAAGCTCCGCCGGAACATTTAGGCCACATTCAGCGACCCTCAAACAATTTCTATGGAAAAGTAAAATAATTTTTATCTGAGTTATTATTGCTATCTGACCAATAGTTGTCACGCATAACAAATTTTGCTTCATTTCTTGACCACTATTTTTGGTTTCAATTAAAGACATAGGTTTAGAGACACGCTGTATATTGTATAATAACACATTAAAAAACAAGTTTCTCTCTTCGACAGTAACCATTTTCATATCGCTTCTTTAAGAAAATCAAAGACTAAATTATGGTCGTTGGAAACAGCGATATCAAAGGCAGTTCTTCCGTCTTCGGTGGCCCTCTAGTTTTTCCAGTACGTCAATTTGAAATGCTTTCAAGTTCGTGGAATTCTCAGTTAGTAACGCTAAATTTAACTTAAGTCACTGCGGTGACCAAAATTTAGCGAGATGAAAAAATGAAATTCGACATTTCGCACCACCTCTAAGATATATTTGAGATGAGTTTTTAATATAAACAATGTGATTCAGGTCTTCTGTATTTTATTTCTTTTACTTAAATAAATTCGATTGCGCTTGAATTTATAGTAGGCAGTTACTGCTTAGTGCGTTTTCTAATCCAACAGAATAAAACTGTTATAGCTTCTGAAGAAAGTCGGCAATTAAATAACGCTTTTTGTTAACAGCTATATCCAGTGGCGTGTGTCCATTTTCGTTTTTCAATTGTACGTTAGCACCGTTTTTCACCAAGATTTTTACAGTTGATAGTGGTCCGTCTTGTGCTGCGAAGTGCAGTCCAGTCCAACCCTGCATCTGTGCGGCATTCACGTTAGCTCCGTTCTGAAGCATTAATTCCACGTACTCGTTGAAACCGACCCTGGCGGGGTGTATAATAGGCGTGTTACGCCACTGGTCGAGACTCTCCACGCTCGCGCCTTTGTCTACCAGAATTTTGGCGCATTCGAAACAACCGCTGTATCCCGCCAAGTGCAGGGCGGTTTTTTGGTATTCCCCGTGGGATTCAATGTCGGCCTTGTTTTCGAGTAAGACCTCCAGGATTCGAGGACGACTGTTCTGCACTGCCACATGAATCGGCCTATTCTTTTTATCATCTTCAAATTCGACGTTTGCGCCAAGTTCCAAGAGGAGAAGCACCTGCTGGACATCGTCATTTTTTACGGCGGAAAGTAACATTTCCCCTAAATTTAGTGGGGAGGACTGAAATCAAAAACATGTTTTTAAAAACGCTAATTATTCTATGTGTTTCCTCTTCCTTACCTTTAGTAGCAAGCGCATGCCGATAACGTTTCTGTCTAATGTTTGCTCCATTTTGGATAGCTTCGTCTGTGAATAGACAAATTTTTTTACAAAATTGTTTGTAAATTTTAGTTTCTGAAAAGAAATTTTTAATGTATGGTTAAGAGCAAGGATTCACAACTTTTTTAAGTATCATCAATCAACCCTTCCTCTATCATCTCAGGCTTAATCGTTGCTCTCGGTCTATAATATGTAGATACAGGAATTAAAATTAAAATTCTTCGAATTGGTTAAAAGAATTAAAATTACAAATGTACTCTCCCTTGCCATTTTGGCATGCTTTCTGAAATTTAATTTAATAATAACGAAAATAAAAATAATTACTTGTTTTAAAAGTTCAAACTGGTTAAAATCTAGTTAATTATACAGGGTGTAACTTTTATGAGGGGACAAACGTCAAGGGCTGGTTCCTCACGTCGAATTATGAAAAAGAAATTATATAAAAATATGTCGGCAAGCGCATAGTTTCTGAGATACAGGGCCGGGAAAAAAATTGACAACGACTTCTGAGAAAAATTTATTTTTTATGAAAGTTCCCACATCTTCCCAAACCTAAAATATACTTGTCAAAATCAGATTATCTATCGTCATATACCGAAGAGATCGAAATGTTTCAAAGCGACGTAAGAGTAAAGTACCTTTATTTTTCAAGATACGCGGAAATATTATTTGGGAAAGTTATGAGATTTCAGATCTGAAATCGTGGCTGCGTACAATGACATTGTTATATATCAGAAACTACGCGTTGGGAAAGTTGTTCGGGAAAGTTATGACACTTCAGATATGAAATCGTGGCTGCCGACAATAATTTTATTATATCTCAGAAACTATGCGTTTGCGGATCTATGTTTATATAAACTTTTTTTTATATTTCGGTGTGAGGAACTGATCTTTAAAGTTTGGCCCCTCATTAAAGTTACACCCTGTATTGTGTGAGCCATGGAAATTTTTTTCTGAGTTGGCCATGAATGAGAGAGAAATACATATGTAGTCATACGCAGTCATGTCTGATATTCCTCCTACATTGTTACGTTGGCAGCAGTTGTAGGAGTTTAAGTGAAAATAACTGCGATATATGAGGTGATTTATTTCACAGCCAACTAAGAAAAAAAAATTCTGTGGCTTACACCTTATTATGCCTTTAGACGTATGTATATTGAACCAGTTGGAGCGCCATCTATTGTACCAAAGTGAAAACTAATTTTATCAAAAATCAAATCAAATCAAATATAAGGTTTCATCATTGTGTTCTCAGTTTTAATTAAATAGAACATAAAATAAATAAAAATAAAAAAATAAAAATAATTTGTTTTCCAAAAGTGAAAACTATTTTAATTTGATTTCCTGCAGGCGGTGCTTTATTTTCATGCTCACGTTCTCAGCAAAATTCCTGGTTTCTAACTTCGAAATGATTAATTAATTTCAAACTTAAATTTCTAAATATAAAGTCGTGGCGTGATTGGAATCGTCCAAAGCGCCCTCTTCCGGCCAAAAGGGAACTGCTGCACCAGCATTTTGTTTTTTTACGTCGATGACGTCACAGCTAAACCTTTCTTTCCAGCTTCACAGTGACTTGAATTTCAAAATAAATTGTTGCAAATTTAAAAGGCATTTAAGCGGCTCTTCAAGGCGCCATCTCCTGATCAGAAATTAAAGCGAATCAATATTGATTTCAAATAGCAAAATGTGTTCACGTTGACAATCGAAACAATAACTTCTTGGCCTTCTGCCTTTGCAATTGTTATTATTAATAAATCATTGACAAATAAAAATAGTCGCGACGTCCGGCGCCCTCTTTTGGCTCACCTATCTTCATTTGTTTAAAAAACGAAGCCTTGATCTTCAAAAAAACGCGATTTCATTTTGATATTCTCGAGAAAATTCTATTTCCTGTAATTAAAAAGTATTTGTTTTCCAAAATTAAATCAAAAATATGGAATTCAAGCACGACAAGAATCATTTAGAGCGACATCTCTTGGCTAAAAGTGAAAACTACTATTTTAGTCAAATTTTAAACCATACTTTATTTTAATAACCAATTAGGGGCACATGTTTTCAACGGAAACAGAAAGAGTTGTAAAGTAAGCGTATCCCTGTATAATATATAAGAAAGGAAACGGAATAATAGAAAATATAAATTTTTTTGTAACTCCCAATTGACGACTTAATAGTCGATCAACCCTCAAATGATTCCTCGAGGTCTATCGACCCTTCTTTAAGGGTTCATCGACTCATCGAGGGTCACTATCGACCCCGTTGGGAACCTCTGGTTTAGATTAAGTAAATACGTACCTGAAATTGTTGAACTGTATCTGCAAGCTGTTGTAAAATCTTTCCATTTTTTATTCCCGTTTCTTTAATTTCCTGAAATTCAAACAAAATGCATAAAAATTACTTAACTTACGTGATTAATAAATAAATTATTCAGTAAGCGAACACTTTCGTAAGTAAGTATGCGGATCTATATACTGGGTGATTCAGAATAAGTGTTCGACCCGTTAGGAGCGTATTTACTAAGCTCATTCAAGTATGAATTTGCAAGAAATAAATTTATCAGACATTCCAAAAATCAACCTCATTTGAGTCCAAAATAGAAATTATGATTTATTTCTTATGTACGCATACACAAGTTCGATGCCCGAAATAATGAATTGCGTATTATACATTTTTTCCGCTGAAAGGCATAAACAAAACGTTTTATAGTTTTGTTTCAAGGTGTTTCCTTCTACTCCGCGAGGGTGATTGCTCTTGTGACGCAATTCAGCTGTACCAGTGCCCATTAACCAATTTGTATCTGAATCCTTGATGCACTTTAAGTTAAAAACTATGCATGCCTAGACCCTTTATGCGTAGAGTATTTTTGTTTTTTTTTGTGTACTGCGTGTGGTTAATGGATCGGACACTTATTTTGAATCACCCGGTATATCCACATAAGGTTGCAACATATGTGTGCACTCTGTATAAATATTTTCTTTTTAATTATCGTACCTCTAACGAAGGACAATTAGTTAAAGCGCCTTCTGTTTCTTTCTGCTTCAACTGAAACCAAAGAGGTAGACAAATATTATTTTTTAAGGCGTTTAAAATAATTTACTTTAACGAGACGTGTGTACATACCGCAAGTGCCTGGATTGCAACGGATTGTTCAGCCAATTGCCTTTTAAACGGAGCTGCGTTTTGCGAGTTTATTTCCTTGATTTCCTGTTGAAAAAAAAAAAAATTGTAACACTATGGAAAAGACAAAGCAAAAGAGACAATAAAATTGTGCTTTACTGTACCTCTAATTTTTGCAGCACATCTGAGAAAAAACTGCTCAAATTATTTTCGTTCCCATTGTAAAGCTAAGAATGTTATGAGGTTGATTATCAAGAAGATTAACGTAAAATTATTAATTACCTGGCTTGCCAAACTTTCAGATTGTGCCGCGGCAAGAATAATTAAATTCACAACATACCACCGCATCTAGAATTATTGAAATGAATGCAATGCCTTAAATTGTCTTCTTTTATTATTCTTACCATAATTTAAGTAATGACTGTAATGGAAGAAAAACGAACAGAACCACTTTACGAACTTCTACGAATGCGACGTTGTACTGTTGTGGTTTGTGGTGAGACCGGCACTCGTTCGAAGGTCATAGCTCTTTCTTCTTTTAGCCGTACTCAAATAAACCAAAACAAGCTAATAATAGGTTTGCTCGTAGACGATTTCTGACTGGTTGGAAACCGCCAAAAGCACGGGTTCAAAAAAGTTGTATACTTGACAGGGCTGTTAAAATCGATCGTTACTTCGGCAGGGAACTGATTCTATCGGTTCCAAGACAATCAGAAACTGTTCTACGAACAAACCTAAGAATAAACAAAATGTTGAAAACCCAAGATGTTCGACCGACACTAAATCGGCCTAATCTAGCAAATTTACGATTGGATTGATTTGAAAAAAAAAAATATAAAAAATAAATCATCTCTGATAGTAATTAGAGCTGATTCAAATTGAAAGTATTTTAATTAAATAAATGATTCTTAACGAAAAGAATATTGTCACGGTTACGGAAAATTTGAAAATCGTATTTAATTAATTTAAAATGTATTTTTTCCAATGCAATACGAGTTATTTGCTGATAAGCGGTTTGCTGGTGCAACGACTGAGGCGATGAACTTGTAGCGTGAACCCGCAAAGTAGCAAATACGCAAATAACTCGGGCATTGTACGTGTTTAAACAGAATCAATTAATTCACGATTTAATAGAAATGACGATTGGAAAATCCTGACATCACCTTTTTAGCAACCGAGCAAAGTACGGGTTCAATTAAAGTTTTGCGGAATTTGGTCATGACGTCACGTACATTGGCAGTATAAAAGATGTACGTAACTTGTAAAAGATATCAGTTAATCTGATCATCGTCGTGGGATACAGTTATCTGTATTTCTGACCTTTAAACAATAAAGGTAACCCTTGTTGTTTCAATGAGTTAGTTTGCAGTTTCCCTGTTACTCCCTTTTCACCCCCAAGCTACGCAACCCGCGCGTCTGGACGCCGACAGCTCGTAACCTGCTGGAGACGACCGACGCGTGAGTTAATTGATTGTGTTTAAACACAAACAATGCCCAACTTATTTGCGTATTTGCAACTTTGCGGGTTCACGCTACAAGTTCATCGCCTCAGTCGTTGCACCAGCAAACCGCTTATCAGCAAATAACTCGTATTGCATTGGAAAAAATACATTTTAAATTAATTAAATACGATTTTCCGTAGTCGTGACAATACTTAGAATGAGTTCCTAGGTCTTGAAGAAATTGAATTATTTCTTTGTGGTGGTGCTTGTCAATAAGTTAAGACTGAAACATTCTTCCTATGCACTGCCCTAATTCTTTAGTCAGCCCCATTGTTTACCAAAAGCTCACAGTCGACAAGTGTCCTTCGTTTGCGGCTAAGTGCAAGGCGTCCTCGCCTCCACAAAGATCGTCGCCGTCGCCCTGGACCACAACGCCGACACTATCAACCCCGTCTCAACAGACAACCCAGACGAATACTAAGACCTGGTACGACTTCTAACAAGGGCCGCCTCAATGAACATTCCCAGATGCCGTCGGGAAGCACATCGATTAACTTAAGGCCGACCAACTCTTACAACAGCTCCGGAGTACGGCAGCCAATACGGTTTCCAACATCATCAACGCCGGAACTTTGCACGCGATTCGTCTGTGCCAAGGACGAACGGTAACACGAATTCGCAGAACCAGCATTTAATTTAACTAGAACTTAATAAAAGAAGGTATATTTTTTTTGTAAATCACTTTGTTTTAACAAAGCTCTACTTTCGCGTCCCACAATCCCTTGTGGCTTGTGGCGCAAACTTCATTTTCAACATTCTTAACTTCTTCTGGAGCAACTGAAAGGAATTGGAATTCAGATGCTGTTACGTGCGATATACTGCTGTCCGTAGTCATTTTTAAACATGAAGTTATATACCGCACTCTAAAATCAATGTGTATCTGCGATTGAATCTATCGTGCTTGCTTGCAGACTTAGCTCTTCAGGCAGGCGAAGGCACACCTGATCGTGTGTATGCCTATTTTCAGGCGTTGATCTTGGAAAATCCTGATCACACATTTTATTTTACTGGCAGCTGTTATTAGGTAACCGACTTGCGATGTAAGTCAAGGTTTGCTTGTAGGAGTCAGAAGTCGATCTTACATAATTGAAAAAAGAAAAAAATGGATGTTGCAAAATACACTTTATTACCATTCGTCTCTAGGTACATGAGAAGATGAACTGGCAACGAACAGAATTGAGCCAACTGAATGTTTCGAAATACACTTTCCCATTCGTCTCTAGGTATATGAGATGATGAACTAGAAACGAACAGAATTGAGCCAACTGAATGTTTCGAAATACACTTTCCCATTAGGATCGCAAAATAGTTCATTCCTGTTCAACGTTCTTTCTGTTTTCGACTGCGTTGACTCAGAGAAACACGTTTTAAGCAATACGCTGTTTTAAACTCATTACCGTTGTACGATAGCATCTGACAATGTTAAATTCTGTTGAAGAAATGTCCTAGATAATCTTTTTGTTCCAGAAACCGCACTCGTTTTCTCAAGTATATTATGTCGTAATTTTGGCTTACTTTGGCTTAGGTATTCAAATTGAAAACTCTTGCCTTTAACGATAATTTTCTTCCAACGAAGTCCCCTCTGGTGTTTCTTGCTTTTCCTGAAAAGACGATAAACAATTTTAATTAACCAAATAAAAAAACACTTTTTTTGTTTTACTTTACCTTTTGAGGTTTTCGAAGTGTGGACGGTTCAGGCAGGCATTTCTTTTCGAATTCGTGCAGCGTTGGATGCATAATTTGGGGTAAAATTATAATCCTATAGATTTTTTTTAATGAACTCTTAATGGTGTTTGTTTCGTCTTGATTTAAAATGTTGATCGCTATTTAGATTTCTGTTGCCACAAAATTTTTATTTGGTTCGTGTGGATATCAAAATGAATACAAACGGTTTAAAAATCTAAGGGAAGGCCAAAAATCTCTTCATTTTTGAAACCTCCAGTAAGTCCAGAGGTTTATGCTAGAAACTGGGCACGTGAGAAGAGGGCAAATCAAAAGGAAGGCCACAGTTGAAACCAAACGAAACGAAAGTCAAAAAGAAGGGCTAAAATCTCTTCATTTTTGAAACCTCCAATAAGTCAAGAATTGTATGCTAGAAATTGGGCACGTGAAAAAAACGGAAAGTCAAAAAGATGTATGCTAGAAATTGGGCACGTGAAAAAAAGGGAAAGTCAAAAGGAAGGCCTAAAATCTCTTCATTTTTGAAACCTCCAATAAGTCAAGAGCTAAATGCCAGAAATTGGGCACGTGAAAAAAGGGCAATCGTTTCATTAAGAGATCCCTCATTCCTGGATCCTCCAAAAGCGTCTTTTCAATCCAAAATGGTCAATTTCGACCAGAGTAAATTATTTACACGTTGGAAATCTCCGATTTTTTAGCACTCCAAAATATCATTGGTTCATATTTCTGAACCAACTAAAACCGGACAGTTTTGAATCCAAAAAAGGCCTCAAACCGCACCAAGAAATACTTTAAAATACTAAAAAAGAAATCATCTAAAAGAGATATTTTTTGGAGGTGTCGTATAGAGGATTTTAACCTTTTTTTTTGGAAATTTCTCAACGATTTCCAGATAGGAGTCGATTCAGATGTAATTTTTTGATGTCTACTGATCACTTGCGATAAATTAAGTAAAAATGTTGATCAGAACTGGAACACTTTCGAGGAGTAATTTTATAAGAACCGATTTAATATCGAAATGGCTTGCATTTATTTCAATTCCAATTAAAATCATCGGAGCGCGAGGAAATTGTAGTTAGGTGTTCTTTCCAGATTATTTTTCTTAATCTTTAAAACTTTCGCAAATGTTGCATCCAATACACCTACTAATTGCCAATCACCAATAAAGTGATAATAACACATTAGCTTCACGTTTACCTTAACCATTGCGATAAAACTATTATTAACGTATGTGATCAGCTTCAAAGGACATTGTCGATTGTGCACTGAACTGTTGCACTAAGTGCATGCTAGCGTGGCAAAGTTTCAATTAGTGGCGACAAATCTCGATTTGCTGGGCATAGTCTGCGGAAAATTACTTTACACAGTTGGATAACACCGGAAAATCATCTGTGGGTACTCATTGGAGGAGGTTTTTTATTTTTTAAATATCTTAGCATAATTTATTCTGTTCCAGTAGTATACAGGGTATTTAAAGATTGAGGAGGAATTTAAGAAAATTGACTTTTGTTATTTTGAAAAATTCATTGTTGAAAGAAATTCTGCACAGAATAATCGTGAGACGTCGCTGACTTCGTTTCACAAAGGTATTTTTTTTTTAATTAAGTTAAACGTTGGAAAGTTAATTCGGAGTATGGTCCGTGGTTGTTGACGTCACAACATGAATTAACAATTCTGCAGTATTAAATATCGAGCACGTAAAATATTTATTTGATAAAAGTGCTGTTTGTCATGTCTTATCGAATAAAATAACGAGCACGTACTGGTCGTTATTTAAAATCTTGAAACTTTCGTGGGCTGGTGAAAACGATCTAACCTCACGTTCGTTCCTATTCATTTATTTGAATGAATCAATTCAACCACTATCTGATTTAATTCTATTATAGAAAAAAAATAAATTCAGATAAAATTGGAAATTGAAAATGATATTTTTTTTGATCAAATAAAGATTTTATTGGTGCAGACGAGCTAGCTCGATTATTGATTTTCTCTTCACAATTAACTAATTGAATAACAAATAACCAAATAACCACTTTTCAACCCCTTTTTTGCCTCTAATCTTTTTAAGCAGTCCCTGCAAAGTTGAATCTCGAATTCATTTGTTAGTAGCGTTCTGGTTTTCGAATGGAAAGCCAAAAATCGATTTTCAAGTCGTTTTCCACGGATTGTTCGAATGGTGTTTACTTATACTTTTGGAATTCGCCGAAATCGCTTTCTTTCTTTAGTTAATAGTCCTTTTTTTTAAATTATGGTTCAAATAAAAATCCGAAATTTTAGATTGCGAAATACGTTCAAATATAAGAGAAATTTTCGTATAATAACAAAGAAATTTCAAATAAAATAATATATTGTTACAGACGGACGCTAATAAATTTTATTTTATTCCGACAAACGGCGCCATCTGTTGGTCAACCGCCTCCTTCTCGGGTTGATGGGATGATTTCTACCAATGTTCTGGAGAAAGCAAGCCACTTGTCCGGAATGTTCTAGAGGGTGCGTGATAGTTCGATGGCATTCCAGGCGTTTTCAGTAATGGCGGTATTGGATGTTTAATGGAGGATGGCGCGCAATTCGAACAGTTTACATTTAGCTAGCGAAGTGCGAGCAATTTGAGCGAAACAAACGGTGAAATATTTAAGTGTTATTTATCAATATGTGTTGTAAGCTGTTATTCAAGTTATTTGTACTATCGAGAGTTTAATTCAAGTTTTTGAAATGAAGTGACGATTATTATTTGCAATAACCTGAAATCGCCACAATATGAATTTAGTTAAATTAATTGATAAATTGATTATTTAAAATTTAACAATTGTCAAAGAATTGAATCTAGAATATGAAAGAGAGAAGGGAAACTCAATTCACTTCCATTAAACTTTGTTAAATGCTGAATTTTTAAGCAACAATGATTCTATTTTCTTTAAACTCACCCTCGTCGATCGTGTATACTTCTTTGGTACACTTTATTTAAATTAAATTAAATTAGCAATACAATAACAAAGAAATTTCAAACAAAATAATATATTGTTACAGACGGACGCTAATAAATTTTATTTTATTCCGACAAACGGCGCCATCTGTTGGTCAACCGCCTCCTTCTCGGGTTGATGGGATGATTTCTACCAATGTTCTGGAGAAAGCAAGCCACCTGTCCGGAATGTTCTAGAGGGTGCGTGATAGTTCTATGGCATTCCAGGCGTTTTCAGTAATGGCGGTATTGGATGTTTAATGGAGGAGTCTACATTTAGCTAGCGAAGTGCGAGCAATTTGAGCGAAACAAACCGTGAAATATTTAAGTGTTATTTATCAAAATGTGTTGTAAGGTGTTGTTCAAATTATTTGTAATTGTGTCTTAAGCGAGTCCTTAATTATAAAGTTTTTGAAATCAAGTGACGAGTATTATTTGCGAACCCCGAAATCGCCACAATATGAATTTAGTTAAATTAATTGATAAATTGATTATTTAAAATTTAATAATTGTCAAAGAATTGAATCTAGAATATGAAAGAGAGAAGGGAAAATCAATTCACTTCCTTTAAATTTCGTTAAATGCTAGATTTTTAACTAACAATGATTCTATTTTCTTTAAACTCACCCTCGTCGATCGTGTACACTTTATTTAAATTAAATTAAATTAGGAAAATTGCCTGATTGAAAAAAAATTAGAATTTTGAAAATTTCACGACCAGGAAGATTGAGGACGCATGTCAAACAGACTAAATTACATTCGAAACAGAAGAGGCGCTTTACTGGATGACAGGAGTTCGTGCACCGTGACAAGCTTCTTGTCGAACTCCTCTCCGATTAGGAATGTTTAGGAATGTTTTTAAATGAATCCGAATGACCTACTTTATAGTCTGCGTGGGCTTTACGTTAGGCGTTGGTTTTGAAAAATTCCGATGGCTCATTCTATTTTACTGGCGGCAGTTATTAAGCAACCGACGTGCGAATGTAGGCCAAGGTTTGTTTGTAGTGTAGGCATCAGGGGCCCTTACAAGTCAAAATGTAGTGTTTTGAAACAAGAAGATTTTTTTTAAATATGAAAATACCGAGTCAAACAAATTCTTAAATATAATGAGGTTCTCTCTGGGTTATTTCTTTAAGTTTCAGTTGTTTCTCTGCGACATCATGTGGTTTCATATTACTGTTAACTGTTTCCTTTTTTTTAGCACGTGATTAATAATAAATCAAATCAAATCAAATCAAATTTGACTTGTTATGATATGATCCTGGGATATCGACTTCTTCTACAGTTAGCAGCATACTTGGGGGGAGATTCTATAACTTATTAACGGGGTGTTTTTTTTTTTTATTTAAAGGTATTTTAAAGTTTAAAATATAGTTTTATGATGGTTGTTAGCAACAAAATTTAACAGCCCTTTAAATTTAACGCCTTCGATACAGAATGGCCCCTAATTAAACTAAACTAAGCAAAACTAAACAATTAAATTATTAAAAAAATTAAGAATTCTTTTTCTAATATCCACCAATCCCAGAAATCTTTGTTCCACAACAAAACATTTAGTTCATACGTTGACTGATTCTTTGAAACACACTGACGAACATATCTGCGTTTACAATTGGAGTTACTCTTGATGTTAGTATATTTTGGCTAAGGCTACGCGTTCATTGAGTTTTTTTTTTGAATCCAGTTCCCGCCGAATACATGACGCTTTGACTGTTGACTGCGTTTCGCGGACGAGTCGAATTTCTCGTCCGCGAAGTGAAGCGCACCGAACTCCGATAGTGACGTAGAACGTATTCGTAAGTCCCCAATCAAAACAAGTAGCGTTTTTAATTACCTTCCAATCACAAACAACGCGTGTTTAAAAACCTTCACGTTTGCAATTGGCTTTGGTTCGAAAAACCTACGTCTGTGCTTTAGTCCAGAGATTCTTAACATTTTTTGAGCGTCGATCTCTTAAAGAAAAAAAAATCATCCACGCCTTTCCTCCCCCAATTCATGCTTGATTGTTACTGCAATGCTGTAGCTTTAAATCGATATGTATAGGAATATCGTACTTGGATCTTTTACTTAATTTCTCTAATTTAGACAAAAAGAAATATAATTTCTTGATGAAGAAAACATTAATTACTTGATGAAAATAATTACTTGATAGAATATTCTGCTAAGTTGTACTAAATAGGTACTGAATTGTATTAAACGTCATCTGTGGGCCACTTAAGAAAGTAATTAACCTATATTTTTTTTAGTAAAATTGTTAGTACAACTTTATCGTTACTATTTTCAATCCAGGTCAGTTAAAAAATGATCTAGCTTCTAGCTTATTTCTTATTTTTTTAAATTTAAATACCTATAATACGATTTTGTCATTATATTGTTAAGAATTTAGGGTTCGTTAAATTTATTTTAAAATTAAACTCGACATACCCAACAAACTAATTTATTTAAAGTAACGCACGAACACTAATTTATTTAACGCGGAATATAAAACAAAAACACCTGGCTGATGCTCGTGTATAAGGGATTGCTTGATTTGAAGTGATTGACGTAACGAAATAAGTACTTACCTACTTCTAAAAGATTTATTGGATTTCAATGCAAAGAAACTTCTTAATTTAAAGTGCCCCGACTTTCGTACCTAAACCTTTGATGTCGGCGTAAGCCGCGTGTGCCTTTCAGATTCGGGTTAAAATGACTGACAGCTTTCCATATTTTTTTTTTGTTTCTTTTGAAGTCACCGACGAAATCTCATCGACATTCAAGTCAAAGTTTAAGGCGACACGCGACGTCCTGAAAGACTTGATACGCGTTTTATTTTAAATGAACAGTCTGAATGATTTTGAGCTTCCGATTTTACAACCCTGGATCGGCTGTATTTCTGTGCGATGATGGAGTTTCATTATTTCAGATAATCAACGAAGCAGCCCGATAAGTCACAAACTGTAAACTCTGCAGTCTAGTAAATTGAGTTTGCTCTCTATCGAAGAGCACATCCCTTATACTTCGATGGACTTCATAAAACGACTTGTTTCTTTTTCGCCTTTCTCGCAAAGTGCACGAAGTTTTGTCCTCCTGGCGAAGACAATAACGCGCCGCTCGCATCGACTTCCATTAATTCGTCGTATCAGATCGAATCCTGATTATTAAGAGGGTGCAGCGAGAAAAGGTTATTTGAAAACGATGGATTACCCTTACGGCATTCTGCAATTTCGAAGAGTTTATTAAAATCCCCTGTCTGAAAAACCAATACCCTCCAGGCGCCCAGTGTGGACAAACTTGGTTCTTATTTTACGTTGGACAAGTTTTTTTCTGTAACTTTGTGTAACTAAAATCTTTATAATTGCACTGTTTAGGTTATGACGTTTTAAATTCAATTCAAATCAATTAAAAAAAAAAAAAACAAACAAAACAAACCTGCAACTTGGAATGCACGTTTTGGCCCCCAAAGCGGAACGCACCGAGGGTCGATTGAAGTAAAGCGCCACCCTGTGAATATGCTGATGATTCTGCCTGATGGACATTATTCCACAAGGAGAAAAGGAAGGAAGACCGTGACGAACAAGCAAGTAAACAAACGAAAAATAAAGTACTCGAAATGTAAAAGTGCGCGTTTACTGACGTCACAGTGTGGTTGCGTAAAGACTGATGTAAACCGGTATTTGTAATATGGAAAATTAGGGTCGGTTTGTTTCGTCGACAACTGATGAACAAGAACTAAAGAAAACAGGAAGGAAACTTTACCTTGGCCGATCGTAATGCGTAAATTCCGCTCGTGAAGTTGGAGAAAAAAGGAAACGGCCGCAAAACAGTCGCCTGGCCAGCGGGAAGAAATGCGAGGCGTAAACGGTTCAATCCGTTTGAATCTTACAAAATATGCGAACCGGCTTCTGTTAACAGCAGAAATAATCAAGGAAAAGAGGAGATTTTACCTCGACCGATCGTAATGCGTAAATTCCGCTCGTGAACTTGGAGAATAAAGCAAACCGCCGCAAAACAGTCGCCTGGCCAGCGAGAAGAATTGCGAGGCGTAAACAGTTCACTCCGTTCGAATATTACAAAAGCTGCGAACCGGCTTCAGTTAACAGCAGAAATGACCAGGGAAAAGAATTGAACCCACTAAGAGTCTGCTTTTTACGCGGAATGTACTATTGTATGTATTGTAGTTGTAAGCCTTCCGCGACTCCAATGATTTTAATTGTTAATTTGACTTGACTTGAATTAATTTGACTATTGACAAATATAGCAAAACAACCCGTTGATATAAAGGAATGAAAACAACACGAAAGCGTAGCGCGAAAAAAAACTTCTATAAAATGCGAAAGAGAACGAGAATTATCCTCTCTGTCTCTTGACGTTCCATCGATGATCGGCGACGCTGGACGACGTTCGGGCACGTGAGTATTCGGTTGATATCTCCTCAGCGGATGCGGAATGGATTCCGGCACTTGTTTATCCAGAAAGAAGAAGTTCAGGCCCGAAGAATACCCAACAAGCAGTGGCGGCTCATGATGATTTACTGCGGGTGGGCAACAACTGCCAAAGGTAAAGATGGGTGCATTTTTCAAATGAATCTGTTTTCGGGGCTATCCCGACATGGAACCAGAACATAGAACAGCCACTGCCAACAAGTGCACACAAACGGGCTCGGGGGGAGGGGGGTGGGGGATAATACACCCAGGGATATACATCCCGAGGAGTAAAGACAAACCAAAAACCGTCCCTTAAATAAACGATGAGAAAATTACATTCAGAACTTACAACACAAAATGGCGTGGTTTACCTTACGGCGTAAGCGGCATCAAAGAAGTGGTTGAATGCGAGGTCACATTCAGATTCCTTCCGAGCCATTTTTTTAATAACGCTTTGTCATATCGGCCAGAGCACATTTGCTTCGGGCAAATCATTTTATGCCTGGTGGCGCCTTTTACTATGCGGGATTTGGCTACTTGTTTGATCGACTTTCACCCACGACCATCTCCACTGAGCTAGGCATATTCGAATAATCTTTTGATTATCACAGGTTGGTTCCGAAAATCGCGTAATAGTAATTCTTGCGTAATAATTTATAACATATTATTTTATTTTAGTGTTTTATGAATTCAAATTCCAAGTTTTAAATTTTTAATTTTATTGTACCACTCAGCATCGTTAAGTATACTAAATTAAATATAATTTCTTCTCCTGATACTTACCTTAATTCTAAGTTTTTAGAAAATGGGTGAAGCTTTTACAGTTTTTTAAATAATCGAGTGTTATTAAAATGAATTTTTTCGCTTAACAATTTAAATTTATTAAATTTCTAGATTTTCATTTACATTTCGAAGCCATCCTGCCTTCTGTTAAGCTTTGTTTATGGAGTTGATTTAAAATTCTGACTCATTAAAAACAGGCGAGGATAAAATTAAGGAGTATAAAGGAAACAAGAGCGAATATTTTTGAGAATTTATTTCTTTAAAATAACGTTCACATTTCTCTCTTTTACAAATATTGATTGTGGACCTTGCGATTTTTAAGTTAAACCTAATACGTAGAAATATTGTCGAAAAATAATGTACAGAGACGGATTGGTATACGTGATGACATACATTAGTTACACATTTTATAATATTAATTAATAAAGTGTCATATGTATTATTCAACTCAACTCAATTAAAAAAAAAACAAACAAGCAAACAAGACAAACTTGCAACTTGAAATGCACGTTCTGGTCCCCAAAGCGGAAAGCGCTGACCCTGGCTAGCATACTCGGTCGGGAGGGTCGATTTAAGTAAAGCGCCACCTTGTGAATATGCTGATGATTCTGCCTGATGGACATTATTCCACAAGGAGAAAAGGAAGGAAGACCGTGACGAACAAGCAAGTAAACAAACGAAAATTAAAGTGACCGGAATGTAAAAGTACGTGTTTGTTGACGTCAGAGTGTGGTTGCGTACAGACTGATGTAAACCGGTATTTGTAATATGGAAAATTAGGGTCGGTTTGTTTCGTCGACAACTGATGAACAAGAACTAAAGAAAACAGGAAGGAAACTTTACCTTGGCCGATCGTAATGCGTAAATTCCGCTCGTGAAGTTGGAGAAAAAAGGAAACGGCCGCAAAACAGTCGCCTGGCCAGCAAGAAGAATTGCGAGGCGTAAACAGTTTAATCCGTTCGAATCTTACAAAATATGCGAACCGGCTTCGGTTAACAGCAGAAATGACCAGTGAAAAGAATTGAGCCCACTAAGAGCCTGCTTTTTACGCAGAATGTACTATTGTATGTATTGTAATTGTAAGCCTTCCGCGACTCCAATGATTTTAATTGTTAATTTGACTTGACTTGAATTAATTTGACTATTGACAAATATAGCAAAACAACCCGTTGATATAAAGGAATGAAAACAACACGAAAGCGTAGCGCAAAAAAAAAACTTCTATAAAATGCGAAAGAGAACGAGACTTATCCTCTCTCTCTCTCTTGACGTTCCATCGATGATCGGCGACGCTGGACGACGCTCGGGCACGTGAGTATTCGGTTGATATCTCCTCAGCGGATGCGGAATGGATTCCGGCACTTGTTTATCCAGAAAGAAAAAGTCCAGGCCCGAAGAATACCCAACAAGCAGTGGCGGCTCGTGATGATTTACTGCGGGTGGGGAACAACTGCCAATGGTAAAGATGGGTGCATTTTTCAAATGAATCTATCTTTCGGGGCTATCCCGACATGGAATCAAAACATAGGACAGCCACTGCCAACAAGTGCACACAAACGGGCTCGGGGGGAGGGGGTGGGGGATAACACACCCAGGAGTATACATCCCGAGGAGTAAAGACAAACCAAAAACCGTCCCTTAAATAAACGATGAGAAAATTACATTCAGAACTCACAACACAAAATGGCGTGGTTTACCTTACGGCGTAAGCGGCGTCAAAGAAGTGGTTGAATGCGATGTCACATTCAGATTCCTTCCGAGTCATTTTTTCAATAACGCTTTGTCATATCGGCCAGAGCACATTTGCTTCGGGCAAATCATTTTATGCCAGGTGGCGCCTTTTAGTATGCGGGATTTGGCTACTTGTTTGATAGACTTTCACTCACAACCATCTCCACTGAGCTAGGCATATTAGAACAATCTTTTGATTATCACAGGTACATAGGTTCCAAAAATCGCGTAATAGTAATTCTTGCGTATTAATTTTATAACATGTTATTTTATTTTAATGTTTTATGAATTCAAATTCCAAGTTTTAAATTTTTAATTTTGTTGTACCACACAGCATCTTTAAGTATACCAAATAAAATATAATTTCTTCTCGTGATACTTACCTTAATTCTAAGTTTTTAGAAAGTGGGTGAAAGTTTTACAATTTTTTAAATAATCGAGTATTATTAAAATGGTTTTTTTTTGCTTAGCAATTTAAATTTATCAAATTTCTAGATTTTCACTTACGTTTCGAGGTCATCCTTCATTCTGTCAAGCTTTGTTTACGGAGTTGATTTAAAGTTCTGACTCAATAAAAACAGGCGAGGGTAAAATTAGGGAGTGTAAAGGAAACAAGAGCGAATATTTTTGAGAATTTATTTTTTTAAAATGACGTTCACATTTCTCTCTTTTACAAATATTGATTGTGGACCCTGCGATTTTTAAGTTAAATCTAATACTTAGAAATATTGTCGAAAAATAATGTACAGGTACGGATTGGTATACGTGATGACATACATTAGTTACACATTTTATAATATTAATCAATAAAGTGTCATATGTATTATTCAACTCAACTCAATTAAAAAAAAAAACAAACAAGCAAACAAGACAAACTTGCAACTTGGAATGCACGTTTTGGCCCCCAAAGCGGAATGCACGGACCATGGTTAGCACACTCGGTCGGGAGAGTCGATTTAAGCAAAGCGCCACCCTGTGAATAAACGAGGAGAAAGTTACATTCAGAACTTACAACACAAAATGACGTGGTTTACCTTATGGCGTAAGCGGCGTCAAAGAAGTGGTTGAATGCGATTTCACATTTAGATTCCTTCCGAATCATTTTTTTAATAACGCTTTATCATATCGGCCAGCGCACATTTGCTTCGGGCAAATCATTTTATGCCAGGTGGCGCCTTTTACTATGCGGGATTTGGCTACTTGTTTGATCAACTTTCACCCACGACCATCTCCACTGAGCTAGGCACATTCGAATAATCTTTTGATTATCACAGGTAGGTTCCGAAAATCGCGTAATAGTAATTCTTACGTAATAATTTTATAACATAATATTTTACTTTAGTGTTTTATGAATTGAAATTCCAAGTTTTTAATTTTTAATTTCTTCTCCAGATACTTACCTTAATTCTAAGATTTTAATTGAAGTTTCTTCTTGTCCGATGAAAATTGTAAGTACAAAGTTTTTTTTTAATCTCGAACCGGACAGAAATATGAAGGGTAAACACTCAACGTTTCGCCTCTGACGAAGCTATAAATCTACAGCGAAACGTTGAGTGTTTTTCCGTTATATTTCTGTCCGGTTCGAGATTTAAAAAACTTTGTACTTATTTCTAAGATTTTAGAAAGTGGGTGAAGATTTTATAGTTTTTTTAAATTATCGAGTGTTATTAGAATGAATTTTTTCGCTTAACAATTTAAATTTATTAAAATTCTAGTTTTTCACTTACATTTCGGGGTCATCCTTCCTTCTGTCAAGCTTTGTTTACGGAGTTGATTTCAAGTTCGCAATAAAAACAGGCGAGGATAAAATTAACGTGCAATGAGAAAACAAGAATTAATCAAAAAAGGTGAGAATAAAATTAAGGAGTATAAAGGAAACAAGAGCGAATATTTTTGAGAATTTATTTTTTTAAAATAACGTTCACATTTCTCTCTTTTACAAATATTGATTGTGGACCTTGCGATTTTTAAGTTAAACCTAATACTTAGAAATATTGTCGAAAAATAATGTACAGGTACGGATTGGTATACGTGATGACATACATTAGTTACACATTTTATAATATTAATCAATAAAGTGTCATTTATTATTATTATTATTACACAGATCGGTAGTTTGCCTGCAAAACTGTATAAATGTGTTTGGGGGGGTGTTATCCTTGTATTTATGTATTTCTGTCGTCTGGACATGCAAACGCAAAGATCGAGGATCGTCGTACTTTAATTGTTTTGAAATTTTTATCTGCGTGATTGTAATTCGGTTTTCCTTTCCTAAAAAGTAGACAGAAAATAAGATACTCCTATTTAAATCATACCCTGCTTTTAAAAATTAAACAAAAATTAGAAATAATCATCTGACTAGAGCTTCTTTTCTATTTTTTAAGTATACTAGCGATGGATTTGCTAGTTTTTTACACGAGGGAAATCTATTTTCAGGTTGCTGGTTGTAAATTCGAAGCAAAACAATACGACTTTCTATTTTGCTAAAGAAAAACGTGCTTGCTAAGTCTAAAAAGGTTCTCTCTTAAGACTTTGTTCCCAATTCAGCTTGAATGCCTTAAATATTCGAATAAAAATATCAGTTTTTACAGTGATATGCATAAAGTATCTATTTCCTTTGACTTTAAATACTTTCTTATTTCCCTTAATTTTGACTTTGACATTCTTTTTCTAAAGAAAAAAAAAACCTACTCTTTAAGTATTACTTTTAAACATCTAGCTAGCACATTATGCACGACGCACTTACTCTTACTCATATGATTGTATATATTATACTTAAAATTTATACATTCGCTCTTCTCTTACACTTATAATTGGTGTTGACACATTATGCAGCTATTAAGGGTTTCTTTTCTTGCATATACACTAATTTATTATTTCAATTAATTACGCTAAAGTTGGAGCAAACATCGTTTTATGTACAAATATGTATAAACAAGGGATTGTTTCATTTGGACTGGTCCAGTTTACATTCTATTACATAATTTTAAACAAACAACACTCTACATTTACGTAAACAAACCAATTGTTTTCTCTTTTTTATTTTACGTGCGGACTCGAATTTGTGTGGTTTCTGCGTGTGACTGTGGGGCAGTTAAAGTTAATTGTGTCCACCTGTAAAATAAAAAAAGAAAACAATGAGCAATTTTAAAGAAGAGACATACAAACAAACGTAATACTTTTATGTTGAATTGCCAGTGAATTTTTGAGCCAAGCAGTTTTTTTCATTTAGTTTACGAAAGCAACTATACATATAAATGCACCTTTTAGATTTATTTTTGAAAAAAAAAAAAACAGTCATGTTAGGTATTTATTTACATTATTTACTTTTTTTTATAAATTCCGTAAATCAGAAAAGAGTTATTTGCTACTAAAACTTCTTATTAACAAAACTTCATTACTTTTTCTTATACAGGGTGATTCAGAATCCAGTGTGTGACTGGTCAATCACAGATGGAACTTGAAAAAACAAAGCAAATAAACGGTGGGTCCAACTTGTGTAGTTTTTGAAATAAAATTGATTAAAAATTCACATGTAGACTTGTTGATGGTCACTGGAACAGCTGAATGCATCACAATAGCAGCAGACTTTCAACGAAAAAAACACAAAACACGAACGTTTAACCTTGAACCGAAACCGTAAAACGATTTGTTTACGAATCTCTGAGGAAAGATTGCCTAATGCGAACAATGATTCGGCGTACGTGATTCATTAGGCTGACATTCCCACATAATTTTTGAACGCTCTTAGGTAGTAGAATACTTGGCGCCGCAGAGTTGATTTCTTTTATGGTATAAATAAAGATACAATAAAAATTTTGTCAGTGGAATCCTGTACGTGTCAACGTGCGTAACAATTTACAGAAATTACTGAAATTCGCGAATTTTAAGATTGCTTATCCTATGAAGAATTAAATGATGTGCTCTTAATGCCAACCGAGGCCCTTTAGGTTTTTCTTTTAAATAATTGAACGCATGTATTACCACAGTGTCTTAGGTATTTGCAATTCCTACATGTGCGAGATAATTAATCGAATTAAAGTGAAGCGAATCATGTTTAATCAAACATTACAAATGAAAAGCTCGTTTTATGAAGACTCCAGTTGAGGTAATTGCGTTTTTGCTGGAGCAAAAGAAATCAATTCAATGCAAATCACTGCCCGGCGTACGTGATTCATTAGGCTGACATTCCCACAGAACTTTTGAACGCTCTTGGGTAGTAGAATACTTGGCGCCGCAGTGTTGATTTTTTTTTATGGTATAAATAAAGATACAATAAAAATTTTGTCAGTGGAATCCTATACATATCAACGTGCATAAAAATTCACAGAAATTAGTGAAATTCGTGCATTTTAAGATTGCTTATCCTATGAATAATTGAATGATGTGTTCTTAATGCCAACCAAGGCCCTTTAGGTTTTTCTTTTTAATAATTGAACGCATGTATTGCCACAGCGTCTTAGGTATTTGCAATTCCATCACGTGCGAGATAATTAATCGAATTAAAGTGAAGCGAATCATGTTTAATCAAACATTACAAATGAAAAGCTCGTTTTATGAAGACTCCAGTTGAGGTAATCGCGTTTTTGCTGAAGCAAAATAAATCAAATCAATGTAAATCACTGCCCGGCGTACGTGATTCATTAGGCTGACATTCACACAGAACTTTCGAACGCTTTTGGGTTGTGGCGTACTTGGCATGCAGAGTTGCTCGTGCAAATAAGGAAAATCAGGCGCTTCAAGTACGTGAGTCAAAACGTGCATCCAGAAGTAATTACAGTTTCAGTAAATTAAAGAATAAGTTAAACTTGGCCGAACAAGCTAGTCCTAAGACGCGTTGTGTATGGCGGTCTAGTCATCAATCATCTGAATAAGCGCATAACAAGAAGGTCATATCTGTTACAAAAGTTGTAAGTTACATCACATAACATTTCCTTTTTGTTGATACAGTGAGACACTTTCTAAAACATAATAAACAATTAGTCAACCCGATTTAAAAAACACATTACGCATCGCATTCCAATAGTCATCGGTGCAAGTCAAACGGTTTCTATCCGGCGGTTTTTGAAACGTCTCCGATAATTTTTTTCTGCCAATTTGTGACTTGCATGCCCTTAGTAACAAATAATAATACTGAATATGAATCATCCTGTATAGTAAGTACACTCTCAAATAAAGTTATTTTGCTTTACAACAAAAAAATTAAGAAGTGCCATCTCGAAATAAATAAGTTTCCATGTAAAGGCAACCCAGTAGGTCATTTCCTCTCAGAACTCGCGCAGTTTGCTTCCAATAAAATTCCCCTAAGTTGAACACGGGGAACTTGTTCGCATCATATTCGCAGTTTCTGCACATGTACAAACCCTAAAATTACTTCATTGAAACAAGACAAAGCAAGATAAAATGGATCAAGACATAAAGAATCGTCATTCGCAGCAATATTATTTTTTTTGTTTTGGAATAAAATCAAAATTTTAACATCGCCGCTGCAAATAAGATTCCTTTCGTAATCTCAGAGATGGCAATTACTTTTTTTATCGGACAAGATGTCATTTCTGGTTTCATGTTACTTATAAATCCAAGTATTGCATACATTCTACTGAACATGGCCTTGCAAATTTTAGAAGTTTTCAGTACAGCAAAACGCACGCACGAATCAAGAGTTTCTTTACTTCTGCATCGCACCATGTCTATTTCTAAACGAACCGGATCCTGTAAGCAATCTCGATTTATATTCACTTATTAAAAATTGGCAATAACAAACTTACTCCAGGTATAAACAGGTCTTCTTTGAAACTAATTGTCAAGTTTACTAGGTCTTTGTGACCAATTTTAAATATACGTGCCTCTCGTATAATAAATGTAAAATTTCGGTTCTTTTGGCAGTTTTGCATCACATTTAAATGGCCTTGCAACTATTAAATTGATTTATTTAGTATCTTGTTTACGTTTTTAATACTAGAACTGTACCTTCTGCTCAGACCAAATTATTTCACCAAGCAATGTTACAATCAAAAATATGTAATGCATGTTTTCTTACATACAAGAATGCTTTGGCCAGTGAATGATTGCGTATACATGTAGCATATAAAAACAGAAATTTATCTGATGTACTGATAAGTTTGTCATTGATGATGGTAACGATGTAAGTTTTTTCGTAAACATTCATCATACCAGGTGATATGATTACTAATACCAACGCATACATTGTAGAATAATTCTATAATAAGTTATAATTAATTACCTGTACGTGTTCGGAAACGGAAAATTTTAATTCCAAGATTATGTGTACCGGGTGTTTGTGAAATAAGTGCAGAAATTTAAACCTCTAATACATCACCATAAACGGGAACGAAGGAACTTACATGTCCTTAACAAAAAACTTATTTTAAATTTCTTTAAAAATAACGCGGCAGTCAAGTGAGACACCTCATTTGAAGAGGAGGAAACACAATTTGCTCTACGGTAAAAAAAAATATTTTGTGTACCAGGTGTTTGTGAAATAAGTGCAGAAATTTATATCTGTACTACATCACCATAAATGGGGACGATTGAACTTACATGCACTTGACAAAAGTTTTTTACACACTTCGAGAAAATCGCAGTTGAAGATCGGGCGAGAAATAATTGTATGTCTAAGTTTTTGAGATAGGTCAAGAAAAGGAAATTTTATTGTGCAATTGAGCACTGACCTTTGCCGAAGTCGAGATGCCAATAAATCGTATTAGAGCTGAGCGAAAGAATTTGTTTCATTTTTTTATAATTGAAATTAACCTCCGTCCACAATAAATGTATTTAAATACCTATCCGTAGATAGGTATTTCGGCAGCTAAGCTGCCATCTTCAGTAAGCTACCAACTTAAAAAACTTAAAAACACTAAAAAAGGATCTAAAAACAACCTAATCACCTGATAAAATCATAAAAATGTTAAACCTAACAACAACCTAATTATCCTAAAATATATATATGTCTAAATGTAAGTATATAAATTAATCGGGAAAAAAAAATTATGTGAACACCTAAAATTAACTGTCAGAAAACCTTACAAATAAGAGCTAACCAAGCAACACGGAAATGCGGAAATAAATTGTCCAAAGGCCCGAAAAAACGTCTTATTCTAACGAATCAATAAGTATATAATTCCCTGTTATTTGATACCTAAAAACCTAAAAATCCTGAAAAAATAATATATATATATATATATATATATATATATATATATATATATTATGTATAAATCGTCAAAAAACAACCTACAGATGAGAGCAAATCGTCAAAAAAACAACCTACAGATGAGAGCATATCGTCAAAAAACAACCTACAGATGAGAGCAAATCACACCCTCACACCACTAGTTAAGAGCACTTTAGGAATTTTGTTTTTATCTCGGAGAATCCTCTCCTTATGAAATATCCAGTGAAAAAAAAAAAAAATTATTAATATTTTTTTATATTTTTTGCAAAAAAAAAATTATTTCATTAATATTTTTTTATATATTTTTTTGCACTGGATATATCATAAGGAGAGGATTCTCCGAGATAAAAAAAATGTTTCCTAAAGTGCTCTTAACTTGTGGTGTGTGGGTGTGATTTGCTCTGATCTGTAGGTTTTTTTTTTGACGATTTATACATAATATATATATTTTATTTTATTTTTTTCAGGATTTTTAGGTTTTTAGGTATCAAATAATAGAGAATTATATACTTATTTATTCGTCAGAATAAGAAGTTTTTTCGGGCCTTTGGACAAATTTATTTCCGCATTTCCGTGTTGTTTGGTTAGCTCTTATTTGTAAGGTTTTCTGACAGTTAATTTTAGGTGTTCACATAATTTTTTTTCCCCCGATTAATTTATATACTTTCATTTAGACATATATATTTTTAGGTTGATTAGATTGTTGTTAGGTTTAACATTTTTATGACTTTTTCAGGTGATTAGGTTGTTTTGAGATCCTTTCTTTTAGTGTTTTTAAGTTGGTAGCGTACTGAAGATGGCACCTTAGCTGCCGAAATAAGTATCTACGGATATAAAAATTATTGTGGGCGGAGGTTAATTTCAATTATCTCTTAAACCACAGTCTCCTTTACTATTTTAGTTCATTTTTTAAGATTACGACACACAATTTATTGCTTTCTGAAAAGCGATTGAACGAGTTGAAGCTAAATATGATTGCCATGTACATAGTACTATTACTTATTAAGTTGCCGCAATTCACGAACGGCGAGAAAACAGCATTTCAGAGGAGTGTATTCATAACGCCGTCGACAGTATTTGCGCTAATCCTAACAGGCAGACGAACACAAGAGTCTCTTTTCGCCGAGCTCGTTTGTGTACCGCTAATGATGAACACCACGTCGAATAATTATTATAAACATTTCTATATGTCTAATAGTGAACGTTTGTTTGAACGTGATCCTACACACAGATGATATTCGGTGAGTGTCTTTCGTATTAGTCATTGCCGCGATATTTACTGCCTACGATCAGAGAAGCAAGTTCCGTAAGTCTTTTTTTTGTTATTTCATGAGCGCCGAATAAGGGACGGAAAAGGAATCTTCTTTTTGTCATACGATTTTCTTTTTGGATTGTTTGTACTGTTCGGCGTTGCAAACACTCTATTATACTATTATTTTAATTATTTCTAACGAAAGTTTTGTCTTGGCATGATTTTGGCTAGAATATTAAATCTGTCCTTTAGTGAATTATGAAGGCGTTCTAACGTCTGCCGCAAGTTTCAGAATATTTAGCGGTTTCGAAGTTGCAGTGATCCACTTTTGAAGTTCTTCCTGCCGTCGAATCGATAGCTCACTGTCACGGTTTCAGGAAGTTACGCCTTGAAAAATAAAACAAAAACAAAAAACAAACCGAACTTAAAGTTTCTTAAGGTGGTCAAGATGCAGTGTCAGTAAAATTTTATTAGCAACACATTTTCAACTAGACCGATCCCAAGATATTTATTAAAGCTATTAATAAAGACATGAGGATTGTTATTAACATGTTAATGGAAAAAAATATGTTAACAGCAAGTATTATTAACAAATGTTATCTATTGTCAACATGTTATGAACAACAATGTTGACTGATAGCAGAAGTATTCATATCGTCTTTAGTGTCAGTTTTCAGCATTTGTTAATTACATTGCTGTGAACAATGTTATCTCCGGTGTAGAGTCAGCTTTAGAAAGTACTAAATTGATGAGAAAACAAATACAATGTATACCAAATTTTTCAAACAAATACATACATAAGAATATTGAAAAGTATTTTTAAGTATACACATATGACATGGATGTTGTTGTTATTAATGTTACAGCCGTCACGCGCAAACAGATCTATTTTTAGCATCAGTACGCCACCTTGCGTCACAGAACATGACCGAAGACTACTCGATCATTCTAGTATGTGCGAGCAACAGAGGGCTCTGCTATATAAGCCGTACGATCCGCCAGGAGGGATTAGTTATGAAATTAGCCAGCGAAGGATTCGTACCTCGAATAAATAGAAAGTATATTTTGTAAAAGTGTTATTTGATAGACAGGCTCATTACAATTGAGTTGTTAATTGTGTAAAGCGACAGCTTTAAATAAAGTGTACTGAAATTTAACGATTATAATTTGTGAACCCCAAATTCGTAACATTAAGCATATTGCTTACGCAAAGTACTTTTCAAGTGAATTATTCATCACATAGCTTCACAGCTTCCGAAGCATTTTTAGTTAGATATTATAATTTCCTTGGCAAAGATACTGGGTGTCTTAAAAATAGTGTCCATCTTTCATACGATTTTATCGATTTTATACTCTACGGTATCTACCAGCTTAAAAAGAATCAACACCATTTTGAGACATCCTGTATAAACTAACAAAAGTAAATTTTCTTAGATAAAAAAAAGCTTTGTTGGGGGATGTTTCACAACCTTTTTTTTTATTTTATCAATCTGTGAACAGCATTCAGAGGAGTCAGAGTTCACTTTTGAACAAATCCATTTTGTCGAAAACTGCTTTCCTTTCTACAGTGGCGGAGCAGCGGTGGCTGCCTACTTTTGGTCCCGTGATACCGCCCCCTTTGATTCAAACTCATTGTTAGAAACTCGGCGAAAGAAAAAAAAATCTGTTTCGTTTGCCATGGGTCTTGTTCAGGGATGGGCAAAATTAGATCAAATCATAAAAGTAAATGAAATAGCAAAGTTAATAAAAAGTCAAACGTTTTTGATTCGGTGCTCTGAATAACAGAAGGTAATATGAGGATTGTTTAAAGAATCCTAAAAAGTCGAATGTTTTATCGTTTTTTTTTTATTTCTCCTATCTGCTTTCTTTGCCTTTTTTTAAAAACAAAATTGGAAATATTAAAACCGCTTCAAGGTCAACCCAATTAAAGTGAAAGTAATTCAACCCAACCCAGGAAATTTTTTTTTACAAAAGGCAGAGATGTAATAATCATCAGAAATCGACAAAAAATGATAAAAATTGAAAATTTTAAGAAAATTCCAAAAAGACAGTACAAGATTGAAAGGAGAAATATTAATAATGAAAAGCGTGAAAATCGAAAAGAATTTAAACACGATGTTTTAAAATGAAAAAATAAAATAAAATTCAAAGTCAATCCAAATCAACTGAACCCAACCTAAGTACAGTCAGTCCAAGAAAAGATTTACGATAGATAAAAAAAGGTGTGAAATTAACAAAAATCGAAATGAAACATTAAGTACTAAAAGTTTTAATGAAATTTGAAAAATCTGGAGGCGATTGAAACAAGAAATCTTAAAATAAAAAATTAAAATCGCAAAAAATTTGTACACGATATTTTTAAAAATTAAAAAATATTTCAAGGTTAACTCAACTAAACTAAACCGAACCTAAAAACTGAGTCGAACACAACCCCACTAAATCTAAGCTATGTGAATCGAACCCTACTAAGTTAAACTCAAATCAACCCAATTTCTTTTAAACCCAAAATCTGCTTTTCTGCCACAAAATTGGAAACATTAAAAACGCTTCAAGGTCAACCCAATTAAACTGAACGTAATTCAACCCAACCCTAGAAATTTTTTTTTTACAAAAAGTAGAAATGTACGTAATCAGAAATCGACATAAATGATAAATATTAAAAATTTTAGGAAAATTCGAAAAAACAGCAGAAGATTGAAAGAAAAAATATTAAAAATTAAATATTTTATTAAATATTAAAAATTAAATATTTTTATAAGGAAAAATGTGAAAATCGTAAAGAATTTTGAACACGATGTTTTAAAATGTAGTCAACCCAAATCAACTGAACTGAAGTACAATCAATCCAAGGAAAGACTTTTACGACAGACAAAAAACGTATGTATGAAATTAACAAAAATCGAAACAAAACATTAAAAACTAAAAGTTTTAATGAAACGCGAAAAGTTTGGAGGTGATTGAAACAAGAAATCTAAAAGTAAAAAATAGAAAAGTTAAAATCACGGAAAATTTGAACACGATATTTTTAAAAATTAAAAAATAAATATTTCATGGTCAGCTAAACTAAACTAAACCGAACCGAAAAGCCTAGCTGAACCCAAACCCAACTAAGTTAAACTTAAATCAACCCTACTCCTTTTAACCTCAAAATTTGAAATATTAAACAAGTTTTAAGGGCACAGCAGTTTAATTAAACTGAACCTAAGTGAGTCCAATCAAAGAAAAGAATTTTACAGAATTTTACAAAGGATATAGTAATGATCAAAAATCGAAACAGAAATGTTAAAATTTTAAGGAGATTCGAAAAGAAACTGTGGAAAATTGACAGAAGGAACGTTAAATATATAAAATTAAAAAATAAAGCAATCTAAAAGTAAAATGGGAAAAAGTTTCGAGGTCAACCAAACCCAAACTGAACCGAACCTAAGAAATTTATAAAAAAATGCAAGAAACATTAATAATCGAAACGAAAAGTGCTGAGATTTAAAAATTTAAGACATAAAGAAATGAAAATTCAGAAAAATTAAAAAAAAATGTTAAAACTAAGTAAAAGGAAGCTCAACTAATCTAAAAATTTGTTTAACTCGAGGAAAGAGATAGTTGATTTGAATGCAGACGGTTGAGGACTTTCTAAAATTTTGTTTCTTGCTGTTGCATCATGTGTATCTTGGGTAAACTTCTTCCGCTTTTAAGAATGCTTTCAGAACGTTACTTAGGTCCAGCCACACCAAATACTTAAGCCGAACTTAACTTTAAGCGCCGCTTAGATTGTGCGATAAATTAAAGTTAAGTAACACCAGATATCACATTATAAACAATTTTTAATTTTAGGCTCGTTTTAAGTGTTCGGTGCAACTTGCCATTATAACAAAAGCTTTCTATTGCCTCTGCTTTTGGATCGCACATTTTCTTTCGCTCATCGTTTTCCCTGCTTGTTCTTCTTTTGCGCTAGGGTCTTTTTCCATCACTCTTTTCCTGCATTTTTACAAACAATTCTGTCCGTATATGTTGTCTTCTTCTTTTAAATTTTTTTATCTTGTTTTGTCTTTTCTCGTCTCTTTCTTTTCTTTACATTTACTTGCCTTCTCTTTCTCTTTCTCGCCTCGCCTTCTGCTTTTTTCGTTTTTTCCTTTGCTTTCCGTCACTTTTCCACCATTACTTCATTTTTCTCAGTTTTCCACTTGTCTTCTAATTACCAACCCAATTTTTTTTTGAATTTAATAAACTATTTACAGAGAGAATTAAAATCAGCTAAGAGTGGGCAGTTGCCGCCCCATTTGCCCTGCTTTGGCTACGCCCATGTTTGCTTATTTGGTGAACCGCCGACGAAGGGGCGCTTAGTTGACTCACCCTTTAGAAATTGTGTGTGTATTTCTTTCAAATTCCAAGGAAAAGCAATGGAAAACAGCCTCCTCAGTGTAGTGTAATCGTCGAAACATACGAGAGCAGCAACCGGAGAAAATCAAAGCCAGGATTACGATTAAATTTTTAAAGGACGCAGTGTTCGAAAGGGCTAGGCGAAGTTAATCGCCTTCGTCTGCCTAAGTTTTTCTTTGTTAAAACAGGAAGCCCGTTTACTTAATCTCGGCAAAGAATTTTTGTTCGTCTTCAGTGCATTTTGATACTTCTTGTTTGATATTCCAATTCTAATTGGAATTTCCTCGCAAAAAAAAGGGAATTCGATTTTTTTTCTTTCGGCAACTAACATAGGTATTTGGTTGTTGTGGCTGTAGTCTTCTCATAATGACATAATTCATTTCCAAAACATCGATAAAACTTCCCTTTTATTTTCGACGTGATTATTATTATTTGAAGACAAAATATTTGTTGGTTTTGATTTTTTTCTTAACGTGACAGTATGCTGTCCCCATAGATACCAGACACAAAAGTAAAAGAATCCTAGAAATATCTTGTGTGATTGCATGTTGAAGATAACTCGAAGTAACAACTGCATAAAAAAAAATGTCGCCCATTTGTGTTCTGTGAGTAAGCTTCAGTGGAGCGTAATATACCGATAAGAATTTAAAGGGACTGAATATTGAACATTGGTGAAGTGAGTGAAGGCGGATTAAAGGCGTGAAAAGCTGCTGCGAAATTTAAATTTTATATAAATATCTCCGCATTGGACGCAACAATTTTTCAGCAAAAAATAAAAACCAGGTTCTGCTATATACCAGACTATTGATTTGCATTTATTTACGCGTAAAGCGAGGTAAATAAGCGTAGGCCGAGGACGAGCGAGACGCTTAAAGGGAACTTACCGAATGGTGGGCGAAATTCCATCGAAGCTCCAGGCGACTTTCCTTCTGCAAGGGTAATTACAGCAGCTGATAATCTTTTCTGCTTGTTTCGATATTAAAACCAACGACGTGTGACAGAACAAATCAAATACCTCTAACGAACCTGTGGCTTGGAATTATGTGGTGCACCGCAACACCACCCTAATCAATGGCTCACAATTTTAACGTGGCATCATTCCCATTAACGATTTGTTTCGTCCCCATTTGCACATACCAATCATTCACAAACAATCCGTGAAAATAGGGAAATTAAATTAAATTCATGTAGGCCAATAAATACCTAATTGATTGAATTTGAAAAACATGCGATTGATTGTGTCCTTACATGTCCTTAACAAAAGTTTTACACATTTCGAGAAAATCGCAGTTGAAAATCGGGCAAGAAATAATCGTACGCCTATGTCTTTGAGGCAAGTCAAGAAAATGAAATTTTATTGGAACAAAAAACAGAAGTGCAATCAAACAGTGACCTTTGCCATAATCGAGAGGCCAATAAGAGCGTTGATTTCAACGTCTCAATAAGTCGTATTACAGCTGTGCGAAAGAATTTCCTTCATTTTTTATGATTATGATACACAATTCATTGCTCCGTATTTTTTGTGAAAAGTGATTGAACGAATTAACGAAATTGGAAAAAAAAACTGCAGAATTGATAAGAAGAAACGTTAACCACAAACGAAGTTGATTCTTGTCCGAAGAGAAATGTAAGTAAAAAGTTTTTTTAATCTTCAACCGGACAGAATTACGAATGGAAACACACTCAACGTTTCGCTATAGATTAATAGCTTAAAATGTAAAAGAAAAACGTTTCGAAGTCAACCCAACCGAACTAAACTGAACCCGACTGATGAAATTTATAAATAAATAAAAATATAAGAAACATTAAAAATCGAAACAAAAAATTTTAAGACATAGAGAAATGAAAAATCAGAAAATTCAAACAAAAAAAATGTTAAAAACTAAGTAAAAGGAAGCCCAACTAGTCTAATAACTTGATTAACTCGAAGAAAGAGATAGTCGATTTGAATACAAACGGAGGAGCAATTTCTAAAATTTCGTTCCTTGCAGAAGAAGTGGCTGTTACATCATTTGTAGCTCGTGTAAACCTCTTCCACTTTTAAGAACTGCTTTCAGAACATTACTTATGCCCAGTTACACCAAACACTTAAGCCGAACTTAACTTTAAGCGCCGCTTAGGAAGTGAGTTATATTAAAGTTACGTAACCCCAGATACCACATTATAAACAATATTTAATTTTAAGCTCGGCGAGAGAACAGCAATTCAGAAGGATGAATTAATAATGACATCGATAGTAATTGCGCTAATCCTGAGTGAGTTTTAAGTAATCAAGTTTGGTGTTGGTTTCCTTTTTTTCCCCGCGCGCTCTTGAGTCTCCGACGCGACGTTTACATCTCGCCTGATGTTCCATTTTTGAAGCAGTTTTTAGATCGCGTTGCGGTCTTGGTGGGAGAAAGCGCAGGTGGACACGCGTCGGGAAGAACGTGTCGAATTATCATCGCTAACGACTGGGTGCGGCTGGTTTGAAACCTTGTGTTACGTATTTTTTGAGCTTCGGCCCGCATTTTTGAGGATTTCTTCTCGCCCGCCGTTAGAGACTTTTCACAATAGCGACTTGGCAGCGCGATTTCGTCGCGGTGAAAAGTCGCTGGGTAACGCGATTAAATCGTGCGGCTAAAAGTACATACAAAATGATATACGCGAAAATCGCGCGATTGAATCACGCCGCTGTCAAAAATATGAAAGCTGTTAAAATGATGTACGCGAAGGTCGCGCTGCTAAGTCGCTAGTGTGAAAGCGGGCTTACTATCCCCCCAGAGTTAAGCGAGATCACATACTGCGGATTTGGCAGCGATTTTTGGTATCTCTTCAGTGCCTACGCTTAACGTAGGGTGAGTTTTTTTTAAGTTTCTTTTGTAAATCGTTTCCTTCTTGTTTCCCGTTATTATAGTGGTAGTCCCAGGCAAGGGGGCCGCTACACACGTGGATTGGCAGTGACAAATCCTTCGTAACATCGACCTTTCACCGTCGTTCGACTTGCTTCAGCGAGACGAGCCCGACAGCGCCTCCATTTTCTGTCCCGTCCAAAAGGGGCCGCTATCGTCCAAACGTCCTATGCAGGACCGTCGCTAAGTCGTCGATGCTCCGGCGGAGACAAGTTTAATGTCGTTTTATTTTATTTATTTTTGGTTTTCCTCCTTTTCTCGCCGTTTTACGTGGAAAATCCCCCTCCCCCTCGGGCCTTAATGGGCGCACTGCGCATACTTTATTACATCGGCCCTTTTCGCCCGTGTATCCTGTTCTTTCTTGCTCGGGGACAAATTTAAAATTATGCTCTCCGTTGAGAGGCTCCTTCAGAGCGTTAAATTTTCTCGTAATTTTTACCTTTTCTGGACGTTGTTTTAAATTTATAATTTTGCTATCACGTTTGAGAGGCTCCTTCAGAGCTCTGAACATTGTCGCAATTCTTTTTTTTTGTGTTTGACATGATTTCAATGTTTTCTGTATATTTTTGGATAGAGTTTAAAGCGAATCGTTTTTATGCTTTGGTGTAAGCTGACGCGTGAGTACTCCCGTAAAGACGCTTTTTCTGTCCACGAGTTGGACTTTGTACCTGGGCTTATTTAGGGCATGGTCGTTGCTCGCCCCGTATCCGGGCGTAGTTATACGTAATTTTGATTTGTATGATTTGCACGAACTTGCTACCGAGATTACATTAATTAAAGTTCCAATTTATAACCGAGGTGAGTTTTTTTTTGTTGTGCTCTTTTTGCACACCATTGTCATGTATTCTTTAAAGTGTGTTATTATTAATTATTATGTTATTATTTGTTAAAAGTATCCTTATATCCGTTTCTAATATTTTTCACTCACAATCAGTATATCAGACGAAGATTAAAAGCAGATGACATTTCGACGGGGTTTAAATGATTGATATCCTTAGGAACAATGACGTACGTACAGTACGTATGTGTGCAAATGTAAATCGGTGTGTCGGCAAAAATAATTACCGAACTTCTGGGATTTACACAAGGGTATAGGTCTATGGTCGGATCAAAGCAAATGGAGGGCGCCTCTGTGATTTATAAATATGCGAAGGGGACCAAAACCACACCTAACGGTCGTCAACTGATTTAAGCATTAATGCATGTTCATTTGCATTAATTAAAGTGTAAATTATTATACTTGAACTGGTTTATAATTTCAGCGATTTACAGATAATTTTAAGTCGTTTTAGTTTAATTTTTTTTGTTGAAATTATTATGAGCTATTTATTATAGAATCTGTTAAGGCACGTATGTAATACATAGTTTTATCCAACACCTGAATTATTATGAATATTGAATATATTACGAGGTCTATAAAACACTAGTGGAATTATGAACCCATTATTAAACTGTTATTCAAAATCGGCATTATTAGACTTTTTTCCTTTCAATTATTTTTATGACTTGCTTGATAAGAAATTTATTCCAATAATGTTTCATGTACAGTTTAGATTTCGTTTTGTTGTTTTTGTCTTTCGTTATTTCATCTTTCCTCGTCTTATGCTTTTTCTCTCAGTCACTTACAATTTCTTATTTTCTGACTAAACCGTAAGAAATATCAAAAGTTACAAAGACACGAAAAAGTTTCCAACCGAGAACTTCTTCCTAAAAATTTATTAACGAACGTTATCTTCCTAACCTCAAGAAAGTTATAGTATGATATGTGTTGTGGTAACCCTGTTTTTCACGCTGGCGGTTCATTGCAAGTACTTAAAACCACCTGTAAATGCGATTTATCTTCTTGTAGGACCTCATACCAATTATCATCTAAATCGGTTCAGGCGTTCCTTTGTTATAAGAAAAATTAACTTTCTCTTCAAGAACTTTAAAGAAGAATATCGGCTTAAACACACCATTATGGCTATAGATAAGTTTGGTTAAATCGTCTTATTTTGATCCCAGGAATCTGTGGTGAAGCCATGTCAACGGAATTTAAAGACACCCCGTATAATTTATCGGTGACTTATCGTGCTTTTGTCAATTATTCCTTCTGAATTAAATTCCGTGTTGTCTTGCTTTCGTCGATATTTTACTTTGCGTTTTTTTAATGCATTTTAACTATAACTTCAGTTTAATTTCAATTATTAGTCTCTGTTCTTTTTTTCTCCTTGTCTCTTTCGCCTTTCTTTGTTGATTTTCTGCTGGTGTATCGCCCAGTATGAGATGCAGACACTCGTTTATTTTTTTTAACAGACTTTGTGTTTTCTTAAAAATATTTAATTTTATTTAATTTTCGTTTTTTTGAATTGAACTAAGTTGGCCTTATTTGTTTTGTACTTAATTCCAGTGTTGGCCTTTATTTTCTTTGCTTGTTTTTTCTTCATTTTTAATTTTCGTTTCGTTTCGGTTGAGTAGAGTTAGGTGGAGCCGGCTGAGTCGAGTCGAACAAACCTTGAGTTGGGTTGGATTTAATTTTAATTAGATTTTTATTATTTATTAAAAGGTCTGTATTTTTCAATCTTTTTTTCTTTAATTTTTTTTTTGAAGTTATTAACTTTTGTGATTTAGTTTTTTTAAGTTACAGATTCAATTTTTTTAGACCCCATCTTTCCACCTGCTTAAAAATGTTATACACTTTTTTTATTAGGGGGACTTTATGGGGTAGATAACTTTACTACAAGGAGATGGAAAAAGATTGGGCCTGAAAGTTCGTTGAATTTCTTGAAGTATTTTTAATTGATTTTAATTTGTTTTCTTCTTGTTTTCAGGATTGACTCGAACTGGGTTGGTCCTAGTCAAGTTTTGTGTAAATTTTTAGATTAAATTATTTTCGTTTTAAATTTTTTGCTTGGACTGTATACAGTCGAAGTTGAGCCGAATTGGAACAAATAACTTTGAGTTGATCTTGAGTTATCTTTTGTTTTTTTTTTTTTAGGTTTTTCAATGTGTGACTTTTAATTTCTTATTTTTAACTTTCCAAGTTTACTCACTTTTATACAATGTCTATATTTCTGTAACTCCGTATTGTTTAGATTCAATCGAGTTACGATGAGTTGAGTTCGGTTGGCCTTAATTCCAATCGGGTTTTGATTTTTTAATGTTTTGAGACTTTCAGGTTTTCAAATTTGATTTTAACTCATTTTAATTTTTGCTTGGGTTAAACCAAATCAGGTGAATTTAAGTTGATTGGATTTGGCTTGGATTAGACTTCATTAAAATGAGTTTTCCTTAATTTTTTCACTGTTTGAATTGAGTTTGAACTTTTTTCAGTATCCTAAGGTTTATTTAGGTATTCATTTGTATCAAATCATTTTCATATTTTTGGGTTTCAGTTTTGCTTGGATCGAATTGAACCGAGTGAAGATGAGTTGGGTTCGGCTGGCCTTAATTCCAATTGTTTTTAATTTCTTTGTATTTTGAGACTTTGAGGTTTTTAAGTTTCATTTTAATCAACTTTAAATTTTGCTTGGGGTAAGCATAATAAACGTGTGTTTGATACAAATAATTACTTTACGTATACCTTCGATTTTTTTTTTTCTTACTGAAGCTTCTTCTAAGTTTCAAAAAAAGAGGTAACGGTAACATAAGATTAGAGAGTGAGTGGATGTTCCGCTTGAAATCCTGCGCAATTCAGGACGGTGAAAGGCCGCCCGTTATTCTCTGAAGGGAGTAAGTTAAGTGAATCCCCTGCCTTTCTCTATTTATATATTTTTTTCCTATTACAAATCCTTAACTGCACTGTTTCAATTGAGGCAATTGGCATAATCGAAAGGTATTGTTTCAATGTTCCAGTTACTTTACGTTTCGCTTGTTATTATTTTTGGAATCCTTAATGAATATTTGATTTCATTAACAACCCTCTTTAAGCCGAAACAGATTTTGACCGCAACCGTGCTATAAATAAGTATGTAATGAGTTGACACCTGATACAGTTGGTCTCATCGATTTATTGACTTTATGCAATTTGAGAACGGAAATAGTCTAGCTATATCAGTTACTGTTTACACACGGTTTGTATTCAGCACACAATTTAGAAGACTTGTTCAAAATCACTAACTCGAATGCTGGATTAGATAGTTATTGAAATGATGAATGATTTCTTTTTTTTTAAACAAATTTTTGAAGTTGAAATATTCTTCAATTTTTATTATTTGTTTAAGTTAAAATGATGACTTTCAAGTTCCCTCATAGTGATTTCATAAAGAGTAACAAGGAGCATGTGACACACGATATCTTAAAAAGGAAATACATTCTTAACGTCAGTACAGGGCAAATACTGTAGATGTGTGAATGGAATTCAGAGAATTACAAATTCATTATAGCTTGTGCAGAATTAAGAATTGGAATCCCTCCACCAGTATTAAGCAAACATACTTGTTTGTGTGTGTGTTTTTTTTAATCGAATGAACAGTATTCCTCTCAATGACTTAGGTTTAGTTGCGAGTGCACCCGCGTGGATTGTACAGTGTGCTCACTACATTCGTCTCTTTCAATCATTTGCACACGCACGTTCTTTTTTGCTCTTTATGAAACCACAATAATGGCCTAACTTGATACTCCTCAAACGTTATACTCGTATATCACATATCCAAGTGGCAACTTCGGACCAAGACTTTGTCCCTGGATTAGTACAAATTGCTCTACAATCTAAAGAAGAAGAGAAGCTCAAAAATCAGAAAAAAGGTAAATTCACTGGATAGTAAATAATGGAACTAACGTAACAAATTGAAAAAATAAAGGAGGTAGGAGCAGATGATTTTTCTGCAAATTATAAAAATGAGAAAGAATATAAATTCCAAAGTAACAGAAATGAAATTACGTAAAAAATTGTAAATACTTTGAAATATAAGAAATTATCAAGAGAACATATTACCTATTGAAGAAACAGAGAATTATAAAACTATGAACGATACGCTTTGATGCCTGGCCTCATGAAAATGAAAATATTCCCAATCACAGTCTGGAAAATGAGAAGCTTTACAACAGTTTCTGTATCTTGTTACTGTTTTAAACTCGTTTGTTATTTTGGGACACCCTGTATAGTGTATTTATCGGAGTCCAGTCTTACTTTTACCGTTGGGTAATAAAATCGCGCTCGAAATACCGCCCGGTCGTTCAGGCCAAGCGAAACGTTTTTATTGTTGCGTCGAGCTGGAAATACACTCATTAAAAATAATCGTAATTGTCCGGAACTTTACTTAATTAATTTCTTTTCTCTATATAGACTTCTGCAAGTGTTATTTCAAATCTGAAATACGTTCGTTTTATTTTCGTAGGATTACCCAGATTTAGGCGAATTTTATTGCATTTCGGTTCATTTCGGAGGTGGGAGACGGCAGTCAGTCTGTTCTTCTTTTTATTATCCGTTCCAAGCGTCTTGCGACAATTCTCGTCTCGTTTCGGGGACGCTCTCATGATCCTTCGTATTTAATTTGATTATAAGATGCTTAGGTCACATTTTGCCCGATTGGCTAACTTTACTCGATCACCTTCTTCACGGCTGTTTTTTTTTCTCCCCGCTTTTAGAATCGAACTTTATTACCGAATTTTATTGCATTTCGGTTCATTTCGGAGGTGGGAGACGGCAGTCAATCTGTTTTTCTTTTTATTATCCGTTCCAAGCGTTTTGCGACAATTCTCGTCTCGCTTCGGGGACGCTCTCATGACCCTTCGTATTTAATTTGATTATAAGATGCTTAGGTCACATTTTGCCGGATTGGCTAACTTTACTCGATCACTTTCTTCACGGCTGTCTTTTTTTCTCCCCGCTTTTAGAATCGAACTTTATTAGCGAATTTGATTGCATTTCGGAGGTGGGAGACGGCAGTCAGTCTGTTTTTCTTTATATTCTCCATTCCAAGCGTCTTGCGACAATTCTCGTCTCGTTTCGGGGACGCTCTCATGACCCTTCGTATTTAATTTGATTATAAGATGCTTAGGTCACATTTTGCCGGATTGGCTAACTTTACTCGATCACTTTCTTCACGGCTGTTCTTTTTTTCTCCCCGCTTTTAGAATCGAACTTTATTGCATTTCGGTTCATTTCGGAGGTGGAAGACGGAAGTCAGTCTGTTTTTGTTTTTATTATCCTTTCCAAGCGTCTTGCGACAATTCTCGTCTCGTTTCGGGGACGCTCTCATGACCCTTCGTATTTAATTTGATTATAAGATGCTTAGGTCACATTTTGCCGAATTGCAATAAAATTCGCCTAAATCCTACGAAAATAAAACGAACGTATTTCAGATCTGAAATAACACTTGCAGAAATCTGTATAAAAAAAAGAAATTAATTAAGTAAAGTTCTGCGCAATTACGATTATTTTTAATGAGTATATTTCCAGCTCGACGCAACAATAAAAACGTTTCGCTTAGACTGAACGACCGGGCGCTCCGTATTTCGAGCGCTATTTTTGTTTTTATTATCCATTCCAAGCGTCTTGCGACAATTCTCGTCTCGTTTCGGGGACGCTCTCATGACCCTTCGTATTTAATTTGATTGTAAGATGCTTAGGTCACATTTTGCCGAATTGGCTAACTTTACTCGATCACTTTCTTCACGGCTGTTTTTCTTTCTCCCCGCTTTTAGAATCGAACTTTATTAGCGAATTTTATTGCATTTCGGAGGTGGGAGACGGCAGTCAGTCTATTTTTCTTTTTATTATCCGTTCCAAGCGTCTTGCGACACTTCTCGTCTCGTTTCGGGGACGCTCTCATGACCCTTCGTATTTAATTTGATTATAAGATGCTTAGGTCACATTTTGTCGGATTGGATAACTTTACTCGATCCCCTTCTTCACGGCTGTTTTTTTTCTCCCCGCTTTTAGAATCGAACTAGTTTGCAGCCTGCAAACCTTATTCTTCGTCCAACGCTGGACCAAAAGTAGATTAAGTACGGACCAAACCTATTTTCAATTATTTATTCTTGGACTTCCCGTGCTTCTGGATCCCCTTACGTTGTGTAGTAACGATTTTTGATCAATTATTGAGCCGGCTTGTGACGGCTAAAAGATTATCGTCTTTGCGACAACCGATTGCGTTAATATTAAGTTAAAATAGTTGATTCCTTCAGGTTCTGCTTCACCTAGAGTTAGTGAGTTTTGATAGTTTGGAATTTTGAATATTGGCCTAAGTTTCGGATCCAAATTCTCATTTTATTTCGCCCAAGATTAGCTCGGTGAGTTTCTTTGTGGCCAATAGGCCAATAGGTATATTTAACGCCAACTTTCATTTTCTTGTATCTTTGACCTGTTTGAATAAACCATTGTTGAAATATTTTGGATGTAAGAGCGTTTTCTTAATTTTTACGCGGTTCCCAAAAAAAGAAAAAAAAAATAAGTGGCGCCCTATTTACGAAATTTCGCGATTGGTTTGAGAATCCTACAACCGTCCCATTGGAGCTATCGGCGGTTCTGAGATCAGTCGACCCAGAACTAACAACTTGTTACTTGACCAGCAGGTAGCTAATACTTCTCCTCTCCTAGCCTCTCCTTCGTTTAACCAGAGCATCATTGCAATAAATATGAACCCATTTTCAATCTGTACTGACTGGCAATTTAAATTTTATGGGAGGGGAGGGGCAATGGCCAATGAAATGTTAATTCATTTTGCTAACAAATTCTTCTGTAGGTCCTCAGTTATCTTTCCGTTCTTTTATATTTCTTTTTCATGGAAATCGTATTCTTTGGAAGCTTGTTTGAACCAAGTTGTCAAATGGTATCATTATAAATGAGCTTGCTAGTACCTATTTGTTGATTTTAATTTCTATTTTCAAATCAATAGTTCCCAAATTCGAATGGAAACAAATATTAGTCGGTATTCATTTCGTCCCGAGCTCGTTAACAGATTTTACAAAATCTCTATCAAATACACAATCCATCAGCGAGTGATGACGTTACGATAGCAACGCGCAGCCGAGGGATCAAACTTGGGATTGCAAAACAGACATGCAGGGGTAAGAGTAAAGCTCTCGCTGAAAGCGAACAGGGCAGGCTGAAAACATCTGATTCTTTGTGCCGAATTTTATATGTATTGTTGAGGTGAAAGTAGATTTTACGCGGTGTACCACACGCCCCCCCCCCCTGCCCCGCCCAGCTCGTAAATAATGAATTAACCGCTAATGAATGCTATTCTTTAATTATCCTTTGATTTTGTTTGTGTACATTTCTGAGTTTATTCCGTGCCCTCGAAATTCATTATAATTATGTAAGTAAAGCAAAATGTGCTAATTTGTGCATTAATCAATTTCATAATTATATTTTTCTTATTGTTCGTTTCCTGGAGATGCCAGAACTTGATTTTTTTAGGAAGTACATACCAATGAATGACCTGAAATTGTTAGGATTTAAAACCATTCAAAGCATCCCCACTTATATCTATATTGGCACTTATATAGGGTGATTCAGAATAAGTGTCCGACCCGTTAACCACAGAGAATCCTTGAAAAAACAAAGCAAATGACTGTATACATGGTAGGCCTAACTTGCGTAGTTTTTAGATTAAAAATTCACACGTAAACTTGTTGATGGTCACTGGAACAGCTGAATGCGTCACAACGGCAATAGACTTTCAACGAAAAAGACACGAACATTTAACCTTGAACTGAAACCGCAAAACGATTTGTTTACGAATCTCTGAGGAAAGATTGCCTGATGCTCTCAATTAACTTGATTTTTTTATGGTTTAAATGGGGATACAATAATAATTTTGTCAGTGGAATCCTGTACGTGTCAACGTGCGTAACAATTCACAGAAATTAGTGAAATTCGTGCATTTTAAGATTGCTTATCCTATGAAGAACTGAATGATGTGCTCTTAATGCCAACCGAGGCCCTTTAGGATTTTTTTTTAATTGAACCCATGTATTACCACAGTGTCTTAGGTATTTGCAATTCCTTCATGTGCGAGATAATTAATCGAATTAAAGTGAAGCGAATCATGTTTAATCAAACATAACAAATGAAAAGCTCATTTTATGAAGACTCCAGTTGAGGTAATTGCGTTTTTGCTGGAGCAAAAGAAATCAAATCAATGCAAATCACTGCCCGGCGTACGTGATACATTAGGCTGACATTTTCACAGAACTTTTGAACGCTCTTGGGTAGTAGAATACTTGGCGCCGCAGAGTTGATTTCTTTTATGGTATAAATAAAGATACAATAATAATTTTGTCAGTGGAATCCTGTACGTTTCAACGTGCGTAACAATTCACAGAAATTACTGAAATTAGTGCATTTTAAGATTGCTTATCCTCTGAAGATTTGAATGATGTGCTCTAAATGCCAACCGAGGCCCTTTAGGTTTTTTTTTAATTGAACGCATGTATTGCCACAGTGTCTTTTAAGTATTTGCAATTCCTTCATGTGCGAGATAATTAATCGAATTAGATTGAAGCGTTTAATTAAACATTACAAATGAAAAGCTCATTTTATGAAGACTCCAGTTGAGGTAAATGCGTTTTTGCTGAAGCAAAAGAAATCAAATCAACGCAAATCACTGCCCGCCGTACGTGATTCATTAAGCTGACATTCACACAGAACTTTCGAACGCTCTTGGGTTGTGGCGTACTTGGTACGCAGAGTTGCTCTTGCAAAGAAGGAAAATCAGGCGCTTCAAGTACGTGAGTCAAAACGTGCATCCAGAAGTAATTACAGTTTTAATAAATTAAATAACAAGTTAAATTTGGCCGAATAAGCTAGTCCTAAGACGCGTTGTGCATGGCGGCCTATTCATCAATCATCTGAATAAGCGCATAACAAGAAGGTCACATTGAATATCTATTACAAAAGTCGTAAGTTACATCACATAACATTTACTTTTTGTTGATACAGTGACACAGTTTCTAAAACATAATAAACAGTTAGTCAACCCGATTTTAAAAACGCATTCCAATAATAGTCATCGGTGCTACTCAAACGGTTTCCATCCGGCGGTTTTCGAAATGTCTGCGATAAATTTTTTCTTGCAATTTGGGACTTGCATGACCTTAGTAAATAAGCCCCTAACGGGTCGGGCACTTATTATAAATCATCCTGTATATAACAACACATTTTTTGGGGCTTTTGCACTTTGTACAATGTATTTAGAAGTGAGAAGAATTCTACGCTATCCTGCTGCGATATGAAAATAAATTTCTTACATATTTTCTTATAAAAAATACATCTAATCTGAACGAAGAAAAACGGTTATAGAGTGGGTTAGCGTCTAAGCCTCGACGCAATATTGCCCAGGTGTGCTCAAACATAAAACGCTCTGCATACAGAATATCCATTTAGTTGGTCCATTTCCAGTTTCAGCTTAAGCGGAACTCAAGTATCGACGATTAAGCTCGCGAAGGGAGAACAAACTTTCATTTGCATTTCAACTTATAATTGGATTTTGTTTAAAATTAGCGTTCTTTAATTAAAGCGAGAATACGGAATAAGTGCTTAATTGTATCGATTCTTGCGTTTTTCTATCTCGATAAAGCTCTCTGCAAAGAGGGAAATTATCTCGCGTCGGGAAGAATCTCATTTTTTCGTGAGGATTAAATTTATTGGGTTTGATTCTCGGTATGAAAAGCGACGTAACTCATTTGCATCATTTTAGGATATTAAGGAATCGCGAAATGGCTTAATGAAACTTTTCTTCGAAAATGTAGTTAATCATTGTACGTACGAGTTAAGAATGGTAATACTTAAGCAACACATAATTTTAAAAAGGAAAAATTTTAATATTATTACACCCGGAGGATTGTGTATGAATTTTAATAATGATACTCTTAAAATCATGCTCAGATGCTCAAGAAAAAGAAAAAAAAATGTAAGATATTTAATCTGATACTAATAAAAATAGAGAATATTAGGATGTGATAATGACATTAGGGGGTAATAAAAATATTGGTCTAATCGAAAAATCGTTTTTATTCTATAGTGATGTAAGAATCCAGATTATTATTTTCTTATTGTTTTGGTACACTTAATTTAATTAAAATAATTAGAAAAAATATCGTAATGTGATTCATTTGAAAAAACGAAATGCAATACATGCAGCTGCGAGCTTATATAGGGTGTAACAAAAATGTCGAATAGTAGCTGTAACTTTTTTATTTGAAAAATTATCAAAAACTGCTTAAAACAAAAGTTTTTTGGTGTATTAATATCGTTGAATCACAAATGAGTCATGGGAAAGCTCTCATCACAGTGTCCGGTGCGAGCGAAATCCAGGAAATGGATACGGTTGGGAAAACCGCTTTCCAGAAGTCACCCAGAACCATCTATTGCGTGTCTGCGGCATGGAAGTCAAAAAAGTGTAGAAAATATTAATAATTCAGTAAAAGCACACCGCCTTTGTAATCCGTTTGCCGCCCCTTGTTGGCGAATATTGCTTAAATGGCCGAAGGGGCGTGGTTTACTCTGGGAACGCATGTGCGGTGTTGCGAGATCAAAGGCTACCGCAAAGTCGTAAATATCAATCATTGCCGGTTTTATTTACACAGTCTAGAAGCCTATGTCCTCTTTAAGTGCCCTCCAGCAGAATACTCGAAATACGCAGAATACTTAAAACACGTCAGTTTGTTTACATTCCAAATCTTATTACCATATTCGGTCGTGCGATTTTCAATTGTTTTGTACGACGGAGACATTTTTGTTTGTCCTCCACATTTCATGCGATTCGCCTTCCTCTCGTTAGCTTTTACGCTGTTCCTCTCGATATTGTTACAATGTTTTCGATTTATGCAAACTCTTCCTTATCTCGGTAGGAGAACGGTCAGTTTTGGCTTTATTACTTTGCTACGTGCCAGGAACAAGTAAGTCAGTCACCTTGTGGTGTCCCCAGCACTTAGTTGGTGTTAGTTTTATTGCCATAGTCGGTCCTGCGAAATTCAATTTTTTGTACGGCGAAGAGATTAAATTGCGTTCACTTTATGACATTTCACGCGATTGGTTTTCGTGACGTCAGCTCTTACGTTATACGCTCTTGATGCTGTCACGATGTTTTAGATTCGTGCAAACTCTGCCTTTCCTCAGGAGGGGCACGGCCAGTTTGGGCTTTATTAATTTGCAACGTGCCCGGAGCAAGTAAGTCAGTGATCTTGAAGTGTCATCAGCGCCCCTGTTTGGAGGGGCTTTGTCCCATTTCGGGTCGTGTTCGTCCAGGGAACGGCATGCACTTTTGGGTTCTTGTGAGGGAGCTCGGGGAGGTTTTCCTCAGTACACGGAATTTCGTTGGTTTTGACGTTGCACTGGAGGACTGAATCTTATCTCAACCTCGTCTCCGTTGTGAAGGTAAGGTACGTTTGTGACTCATGTTCTGTTCTTCAAGCAAGTTATTATTCTCGAACTTTTCTTATTTTACAGGAAAATTGAAATACAGTGTTATGATTGGTTGTTGCCATAGCAACCAAATTTAACAGGCCATTAAATTTAACGCTTTTAATAGAGAATAAGGCCCTTATACGGTAACGTTGTGGTTTTTGAGCGCTTAATTGGGTTGACATTTAGGAAAGTTTTTAACATGTAAAGGTAGTGACGGATTTGCCATTCGTTGAATTTATTTTATCGCATCATATTTGCTAATATCTTTGATAGTACCAATACAGTTTCAACGGTGTTCAAAATTCTTAAGGTGCGCATACACCCTTTGGGTGTTAAGGTAGCTTCATAGTTTGTTGATATCTTTAACTTGTGCTTTCATTGAAGCATTAAAGCTGTTGCATAAATTGAGACATTTCCTTTGATCCTCTCCTCATCCCAGTTAAGATCAGGTGGCGCTCATTTATTTTCATGTTTAATTAACCAGCACCCGTCACGACTGAAGCTGCTGGCTGTGCTACAAGTTAATTTCCTCAGCAGAAATCTTGTTTCTGCTCAGGTAGGTAGCAAAATTCCGGGCTATATCTGGGCTATATCACCCTGGACCATATAATAAATATCGTATAGAGAGAAAGCTCGCTGCTAGTTCCGAACGTGACTTTGTTTGTTTGACCGTCCTTCTCAATATCCTGCACTGTAAATGAGTTACCGAAGAAGATACACTTGATGTCATACCCTGTATAAACGTTTAAGAATAAATCATGTGATTTACTGAGCGTAAAAATTCTGGGATTTGATCGTGTTGTAACGGTGCAATAATTGTAAACGCTCGTTAATCGGCGCGAGTGTGCAGGGAAGCACTGCGGGTTTTAAGGGCCTATTAAAATTATCGACGCTCGGAATACAGGTATCAAAGGAGGCGCCAAACGTCACGTACAAAATTCATTTATTCATAAAACTTTCAAAGCTGCCGGCTCGTCTTTGTCGGTGTTTTACCTTTTCGAGTGCTGCACGCGTCAGGATCTTAAATCACATCTGCAATTTATGCAGGAGTTCGGGGCTCCGGGTATACATTACGGCAGTTCTTGTTAGGAATTGGAGTGGGAACCAATTTATTTCACACCTGCCGGCGTGCCGGAAAATAATGTTCAAAATAACTTTCGTTTAAACGATTTAGTTTTTCTTTTTGTTTGCCCTTGTCAGGGAAGCGAGCGTTTTAGAATGATTTCTGAAAGGATGGTGACTTTAAGGCACAATGCAATGACGTGTTCTTCTCACATTCTTCTCAAAATACATACGAGGACCTCACCACGTACCTAGTCGCCTGAGACAATCTGTATAAAGAATACGAGAAATGTACTGCACTCGAAATTTTATAATCCTTTATTTAATATTTCATCATCACATTTCTGACTATATACTGGGTGATCCAAAATAAGTATCCAACCCGTCAGCCACAGGTGGTATCAGAAAAGGAAAGCAAAAAGTCTATATGCACAATCGGAGTCGGGCCGTTCTGAATCATCCTGTATAAGATGATCGGAAAAACCAAACAATTTGCGAAGTTAAAGAACATGGGGTCAAAAGTTTCTTACGAAAGAATGAAATTTTCACCTGATTTGGTAAAAACTTTTTCTTAAGTGTCAGTATTTTCATTGATTATTAATTTTAATCGTCGGTCTATTCCAATAGTTAACACGTGGACAAAAATTCCGCACACTCAACTTTATTTATGTTATCCCAGGAAAAATGATTTCTTACAACACGTGAAACATCTACAAAATAAAATTGAGAAATAAAATAGGGGTGGTGAATACTTAATTTGTTTACAAAACAGTTTGGCAGACTTTTTTTCACAGTGGCGACTGGCAACCAAAATGGGCGAATTAATTTTTATTTGGCTGTGAGCGGCAAATTCTAAAACACTGAAATATTAAGTCTGGCATTTAACGAATTTTTTGTTTTTCATTTTTATTTTTTCTTTTTTAAATTTTTGCTTAGACAGGGTTTATGATTTTCCATCACGGCGTTATATTAATTTAAAATAAGTATGATTAATAAATCTCTCGAGAGTCAAGAACCGCGAAAACGGGTTTATAATTTTCCTCCACGGCGTCAACTTAATTTAAGAAAAATATGACATTTGTAAAAATCGAATAAATCAAATGCGTGGAGGAATTTGCATTCTCTACCTTGGAATTTGCGATTTTCCACCAAGGCATTAAATTAATAAATCTCTCGAGAGTCAAGAACCGCGAAAACAGGTTTACAATTTTCCACCACGGCATTAAATTGATTAAAAAAATTATAATATCTTCACAATCGAATAAATCCGTGGAGGAAATTGCATTCCCTCCCACGGGATTTGCGATTTTCCACCACGGCATTAAATTAAGAAGTTTCTGGAGAGTCAAGAATCGCAAAAACAACGGGTCTATGATTTTTCGCCACGGCGTTAAATTAATTTTAAAAACATATGACCTCTGCAAAAACGACAATCGAATAAATCCGTGGAGGAATTTGCATTTTCCCCCTTGGCATTTGCAGTTTTCCATTAAATTAAGAAGTTTCTCGAGAGTCGAGAACCGCGAAAACAATGAGTTTATGATTTTCCACCAAGGCGTTAAATTAATTTAAGGGAAAGATGTAATGTGTAAAAATCGAATAAATGCGCGGAGGAATTTGCATTTTCTTCCTTGTGATTTGCGGTTTTCCACCACGGCAATAAATTGAGAACTTTCTCAAGAACCGTAAAAACAACGCGTTTACGATTTTCCACCACGGCATTAAATTAATTAAAAAAAAGTACGACCTCCGCAAAAAACGACAGTCGAATAAATCGGTGGAGGAAATTGCATTCTCTTCCATGGGATTTGCGATTTTCCACCACGGCTTAAATTAAGAAGCTTCTCAAGAGTCAAGAACCGCAAAAACAACGAATTTACGATTTTCCATCACGGCATAAAATTTAAAGATTTCGAAAGAATCGCAAAACGAGACTCCGATAAATCTACGCTCTCCCCCTTAGGGTTAACGATTTTCCACCACGCCATTAAATTCAGAAGTTTCTCAAGCATCGCAAAGACAAGAATCCAATAAATCCGTACGCTCTCCCCGATGGGATGTACGATTTTTCACCACGGCATTAAATTGAGAAGTTTGTAAAAAATGGCAAAACGAGAATCCAAGAAATTCGTACACTCTACCCCTCGGGGTTTACGATTTTCCACCACGACATTTAGATTAAGAAGTTTCTAAAGTATTGCAAAAACGAAAATCCAATAAATTCGTACGCTCTCCTCTTTGGGGTTTACGATTTCCACCACGGCATTAAATTAATTTAAAAAAAAAGATGACCCCTCATCGATAACTGTGATGAAGGAAGGTGTTGTTTTTAATGTCGTTTGATTTCAGTTAAAACGAAAGTGAGAAAAGAACAGAACTAGGTTGGATTATGTTGATTATTATATTATGTTGATTATTATATTATGTTGAGAACGGTTGGGCTTGATTTTAATTGACTTTTAATTTTTAACAAGTTTTATACTTTACTTTTTTTTAGCAATTTTTAGTATAATTAATGCTAAACGAACTTAAGTTGAGATCAATTGGACTGGATTGACCTCGACGTTGCTTGAACTTTTTAATTTTTTTAAATTTTTTAATTTGTAATTTTGATTCTTTTACTTATGTTAGATGAAGTCAGGTTAATTGGTCAGTTGGGTTGGATTGACCTTGAGATTTGTAGAGCTTAACATAGTCCCTACATTTCAATTTTTTTTATTTTTTTTTTTAAAGTATTTTTAAAATTTTTTTACTTGTGTATAATGGTGTGGAATGTGACATAATAAGTTGGGGAAATTCAGTTGCCCTAGAGGTTTGTTAAGGTTCATTTTAATCAATCCATTTTTTTTTAATGTAAATTTTTAACTTTGGCTGAACGGAATTAGATTGAGTGCAGTTAGATTGGGTTGGAATCGTTTGTCATTTGATTTTTTTACTTTTCTTTAATGTTTTCCGATTTAAATTTTTTTTTTTGCTTGGGTTGAATAGAATTGAATTTAGTTATTGGGTCGAATTTGTTTTGACCTTGACCTTGACCCTCACTTTAATCGCTGTTCTTTTTTTACATTTTTAAATTAACTATTTTAACTATGAACAGATAAAATCGTCGCTATTTTATCTGTTCATCATTCTTACATCGCAATTGCGAATAAATTGGGCAAGTCGTTTTTGGTCTGCAGTGGGAATGTCGAGCTACGTATCTGCTGAAGAAGCCCCAAGCAGGGCTGAAACAGCTGTCCAGAGGCTGCTCGAGGTTTTCGCTGCAATCAAGAACGATTTGCACAAAATTTTTCTAAAATATTTTAATTATGTTAAGATTTAATCAAAAATGAATATACAGGCTGTTCCTATGCCTTTGGCGTGTGAAACCTGAAACAAGTCGAAATGAGAAAATGTCCTGAACGCCTTTTTAAATAATAAATTCGTAATATATCTGTAGTAACACAGAGTGGTTCGGAATTATTTAGAACTGGGAAATTAACTACTCGACTTTAATGCCAATTAAATGTCGATTTGAATTTCATTATGGCCAAATAACAAAGGAATAAAACACATTCTTAGATTTTAGTAGATTAGATTAAAATTGTTTCTAATTGAAGTTATAATTACAATAAACAAGAAACGATACAGTTTTGTGTCAAACTAATTTAAAAAAAGTATTATGAGGCATGCTGCGTGTTTAGAACAATCCTGAACGAATTTTATAAAACTGTCCTTACAACTATATAAGATTCCTTAGTTGTTTAAAAATTATTAGTCCCTTCTTTTCGTGGATTATAAAACAACGGAGAAAAAAAAAACTGTTTTTGATTTCAGTACAAGTCTTAGATGTTCATAAACTGCAATGAGCAATTACAATTACGTAAACCTCAAGGTGAAATGTTGATCAAAGATAAAATAAATTGATAAAAGCAGAGGGCACAATATCAAAGCAATATCTTCTTCTTAACGAAGCTTCTAATTAGCAACGAGGGCTTAAGCTTGCTAGCAAACGTTTATTTTCAGAATAAGCAAAGCTTTGTGAAGAAAAGAAAGTATACGTATTGAACGAAGCATAAAAGAATCGGTGCTCATTAAAGCGTTCAACGAGTTCCAGAGAAAATAATGATTTTGAAAATATAAGATAATTCTTTTTTCTAATTTACAATTAACTGTGAGTTAAATTGTTTTTGATCTTCACAAATATATATTACAACTGAAGTTGGTTCTTGTCCAATGAAAATTGTAAGTATAAAGTTTTTTTAATCTCGAACCGGACAGAATTATGAAGGGAAAACACTCAACGTTTCGCTTTAGATTTATAGCTTCGTCACTCCTAACGTGACGAAACGTTGAGTGTTTTCCCTTCATAATTCTGTCCGGTTCGAGATTAAAAAAAAAACGTTGTACTTATAAACATATAAAATAGCGACATCTTACTATCGCTTTTTGCGAATAAATTGGGCAAGTTGTTTTTGGTCTGCAGTGGGAATGTCGAGCTACGTTTCTGCTGAAGAAGCCCCAAGCAGGGCTGAAACAGCTGTCCAGAGGCTGCTCGAGGTTCTCACTGCAATCAAAAACGATTTGCACAAAATTTTTCTAAAAAAAAAAATTTTTCTAAAAAGTTGTACTTATATATTACAACATCAATATCTGCCTGTCGATCGAATGATAAAAATTTAAGAACTTCTAAGTACCTATCTTCTCTTGACTATTTCAAAAGAGCTTTGCTGCTCAGATTAATCTGATTTGTTTAAACAGGGTGTTTGGAAATTGCTAGTACAAAAAAAAAACTGTGACATCAGAAAGTCGTAAAAAATCCAAGAGTGTCCGTCAACTCATTATTTGATGATTCATCTTAATCATTTAATCGTAACAATTAATTTTCTAAAAAAAAACTTTGCATCTCTGCGTACTGAATAATTGGTCCTTTACATCCCAATGCTTATTCAACTTCATTAGGATAACCATAGACAGGCTATCAGACGGCGGCGTACACGTGAGTCGTTTGCATGTTTATTATTATCCTCTCGTTTACATGAAATTGTCATTTAATAACTTGGACGACATCATTAACCTTACATACGATTTTACTTAATTTAAACGAATTTAATTAATTTAACTTTTACCAGAAGGATGTAGTTTATTTGAGGAGCTTCCGAGCAAAACCGAATAAATCCACATTCATTAGTTTTGTAGAAAATAAGCATTTGTTCTGCAGGGCATTCGCTTTTGCACAAAACCGTCAACTATGAGTCGCTTTTTATTAATTTCAGCCCGAAAAAATTGGAACAGAAAACATAAAACGAAGAACGTAGCGCGTAGTTAGGTTTAGCGACCCGAAAGATCGATTTCTTGTACGGTCCCGCACTATTTAAGCATTGTTCCCTTCCAGATTACTGCGCATGTGGGGAGTATGGGATATTGCATTCATAAGCAAAAATATCCTTAATTGAGTGCATTAATTACCATATAAATAATGCAGTTTCTGTACGCTCGATCTCATTGGAGTAACGCCGTGTGAAAAAAATTTAAAGAATTACTCAGTTTGGCTACTTGACCCTGACCTGTACGCGTTACTACTCATTCCAATATTATTTAATCACAACGTAAGCTTTTGATTACAACTAAGAAATATAATAATAACAACCATGTGCAGCGAAACAAATAAGTATAATAAATGTATGAAAGTCCTAGGAATAAAAGTAAATATATAAAAAGCTAGTAATTTGTTTTTAAAAATGTACGTATATTTTAAGTAAATGTTTTGATAAATGTGTATACTGGTTATCGAAATAAATAATGAACGACTGTCTGGAGGTAAGCATTTAGAAGAAAAGGAGAAGGAAAAGGAAAATAAGAAATCGGTTACACAACCTCCATTCAATAGATTAGAAAAAAGTGTCGGTGTTAAAAGAAGTTTTTGCCTTTTTTTGCTAATTCAAGCAGAAGGGAAAAATATCTTACGCGTTAGTGCTTTAATGCTATAGTATATCAACGACAAACCCGTCTGAAAATTTTAGATGTTGACAAAAAATATTAGTTTTACTCTTGCTTGCATTATTTATACTTTAGATACGATACTTCGAGTATTCGTTTGTCTCTCATCTTTCTTTATTTATCTTTCATTCTCTCATCTTCTTTTCTTTTAATAATCCTACCTTTTATTCTTGCATTGCGCTGATGCTTCTCGCAGAAACCCAAAATTATGTGCCGTCCCCTGGACGTACACGACCCGAAATGGGACAAAGCCCCTCCAAACAGGGGCGTTGATGACATATCAAGATCACCGACTCACTTGCTCCGGGCACATTGCAAATTAATAAAGCCAAAACTGGCCGTGCCCTTGCCGAGGAAAGGAAGGGTTTGCACGAATCTAAAACATCGTGACAGCATCAAGAGCGGATAACGTAAGAGGTGACGTAAGAAAAACCAATCGCGTGAAATGTCAAAGGTGAACGGAATTTAATCTCTTCGCCGTACAAAAAATTGAATTTGGCAGGACCGACTATGGCAATAAGACTAACACCAACCAAGTGCTGGGGACACCACAAGGTGACTGACTTACTTGTTCCTGGCACGTAGCAAAGTAATAAAGCCAAAACTGCCTGTTCCCCTACCGAGATAGGAAGAGTTTGCATAAATCGAAAACATTGTAACAATATCGAGAGGAACAGCGTAAAAGCTAATGAGAGGAAGGCGAATCGCATGAAATGTGGAGGACAAACAAAAATGTCTCCGTCGTATAAAACAATTGAAACTCGCAGGACCGAATATGGTAATAAGATTTGGAATGTAAACAAACTGACGTGTTTCAAGTATTCTGCGTATTTCGAGTATTCTGCTGGAGGGCACTTAAAGGGGACACAGACGTCTAGACTGTGTAAAAAAAGCCGGGAATGATTGACATTTACTACTTTGCGGTAGCCTTTGATCGCGCAGCACCGCACATGCGTTCCAAGAGTAAGCCACGCCTCTTCGGCCATTTAAGTAATATTCGCAACGACAAGGAGCGGCAAGCGGATTACAAAGGCGGTGTGTGTTTACTGAATTATTAATATTTTCTGCACTTCTTTGACTTCCATGCCGCATACACGCAATAGATGGTTGTGTAATATGCCAAGAGCTTCTTTATTTATCTTTTATTCTATCATCTTTTTTTATTTAATAATCCTACCTTTTATTCTTGCATTGCGCTGATGCTTCTTTTTAGGCTTGGTTTCATAAACACAAGCCAACTTTTAGGACCGATTATGGCAATAAAACTAACACCAACTATGTGCTGGAGACACCACAAGGTGACTGACTTACTTGTTCCTGGCACGTAGCAAAGTAATAAAGCCAAAACTGCCCGTTCCCCTACCGAGATAAGGAAGAGTTTGCATAAATCGAAAACATTGTAACAATATCGAGAGGAACAGCGTAAAAGCTAACGAGAGGAAGGCGAATCGCATGAAATGTGGAGGACAAAGAAAAATGTCTCCGTCGTACAAAACAATTGAAATTCGCAGGACCGAATATGGTAATAAGATTTGGAATTTAAACAAACTGAGGTGCTTCAAGTATTCTGCGTATTTCGATTATTCTGCTGGAGAGCACTTAAAGAAGACATAGACGTCTAGACTGTGTAAACAAAGCCGGGAATGATTGACATTTACGACTTTGCGGTAGCCTTTGAACGCGCAGCACCGCACATGCGTTCCGAGAGTAAGCCACGCCCCTTCAGTCGTTTAAGTAATATTCGCAACAACAAGGGGCGGCAAGCGGATTACAAAGGCGGTGTGCGTTTACTGAATTATTAATATTTTCTGCGCTTCTTTGACTTCCATGCCGCAGACACGCAATAGATGGTTGTGTAATATGCCAACAGCTTCTTTATTTATCTTTTATTCTCTCATCTTTTTTTTATTTAATAATCCTACCTTTTATTCTTGCATTGCGCTGATGCTTCTTTTTAGGCTTGGTTTCATAAACACAAGCTAACTTTTATATTCAATTTATTGTCAGTTAAAGCTAAACCTGCGTGTGTGAAATTAAACCATACATCCTTGTTTGTCGTATATACTGGGTGTCTCAAATTTAGCGTTGCAGCCAAAATCTGCCTTAAACAACTTGACAAAAATATGATTTGGGTTTTGTATAATACAGCTTGCAAAAGTCTACACGAGAGAACACCTAGAAATAGTACACATGCAGCAACCCTCATGAATTACTCCCCATCCCATTTTTTTTTGTTAATTGCACCCTCGTAATTTCTTTATTTCTTAATAAGGTTTTTTGGATGTTTATGTTAAATACAAACTTTTTCTTTCAGATTTCAAAGCGAATTTCTTCAGTACAAGCAGTGTAGCATAATACGAACTAACTTCTAACACAATGATCTACTCATAAAATTATTATTCTTTTAAATTTGTTTTGAAGTTGGAACAAATATTCTCCTTTCGATGTGTGACTTCAGAACCAAAAATTACATGTTTTCTTTCTTTTTTTAATATAAATCGATGATTTATTACACGAAAACTCCCACACAGAGTCTATCAAACCGCTGTTTCTTTTGAACCCCGGAGTTTCATTGCACAGACCTTATCTCGCTCCTGTGACAGACCCCTCGATGGAAAGTATCAGATGTTATTTCCATCATCCCCGCTCACGATAAAAATTATCATACTTCTCTGCCATTTTTACGATCAATACCCTTAAAACAAAGCGTCTTATTTTAAATTTCTTTAAAAATAAGGCTGCGGTCAAGTTAGACACCTCATTTGAAGAGGAGGAAACACAATTTGCTCTACGGTAACAAAAAATATTTTGTATACCAGATGTTTGTGAAATAAGTGCAGAAATTTAAACCTGTACTACATCACCATAAATCGGAACGATTGAACTTACATGCACTTGACAAAAGTTTTCCACATTTCGAGAAAATCGCAGTTGAAAATCGGGCAAGAAATAATTGTACGTCTAAGTCTTTGAGGTACGTCAAGAAAAGGAAATTTTATTGGGAAACAAAAAACAGAAGGGCAATCGAGCAGAGTGACTTTTGCCGAAGTCGAGAGGCCAATGAAAGCGTTGTTTTTAACGTCGCAATAAAACGTACTAGAGTTGAGCGAAAGTATTTGCTTCATTTTTTATGATTACGACCACAATTTATTGCTTTGGGATCAACAGTTTAGTTTGTGAATAGCGATTGAACGAGTTGACGCTAAATATGATTACCATCTACATAGTATTATTACTTATTAAAATGCCGCAATTCACGAACGGCAAGAGAACAGCATTTCAGAGGAGTGTACTCATAATGCCGTCGACAATATTTGCGTACACAAACACAAGAATCACTTTTTCGCCGACTTGCTTGTGTGTTGCTAATGATGTGTCGAACAATTATTGTTATAAACATTTCTAAATGTCTAATAGTGAACGTTTGTTTGATCGTGATCCTACACGCACAGATGTTTACTGTTTGTGATCTGAGAAGCAAGTTTAAAAATAAAAAAAATGCTCTTCTCTGGAAACTGCCTAAAAATCGAAAAGACAACAGGAAACAAAAGCAAATTGCAAATATAAAAAAATTATAATTGAAAACAATTATTATTATTAACATTATTATCGAGAAGATTTAGTTAAATAAAAAATCGACAATAATATACTGAATGAAACACAGAAAAACTAAAGAAGACCAACGATATTGTTCGGGTGGAAAAAATTGAAAACAAAAAAAAATAAAACAAATTTAGAAGGAAACATTGAAGCTAGAAGATTAGGTTGAGTGAAAAAAAAAAACAAAAGAAAGTCCATGAATAAACGAATAAATTACTATGGAACATCATCAATTCTTCTCTTTCTTGGAAAGTATTTGAAGACAAAACCAGTAAACAAAAGAAAATTTACAAACATAAAACAATTCTATGAAAAAAAAATATGTGTATATGAAAGCAATGAATTGGTAGATTACGTTAACAAAAAAAAAAAAAAACCACGATGAACGAATGACATAAGAACACCAACGATTGTTTGTGTACGAAAACTAAAAGTCTCGCAAAGACAAAATAAATTACAAATACTTCGGGTGGAAAAAAATTGAAAACTAAAGAAACAAAAACAAACCTGTCTTTCCATTTTTAGAATTTAACACCAATTATTCATAATATTAAAAGAGAATTACAAATACATCATAAGTAAATAGTAAATAGAAATAAAAACATCGAAGCGATAAGATTAAGTTGAACAAAAAACAAAAGTGTCGATGATAGTAAAATTACTAAATAACAAACGAACACCGACGATTCTTCTTTTTTTTTTGGAAAGTGTTTGAAGATTAAAAGATTTTACAAAAGAGACACGAAATTATAACTTTTATACCAGACATATTCAATTTAATGATCTTAACTTAATAGATTTCATTCTTCCTTGAAAATCATGTGATGATTTATGGTAACAAATCGATATCGTAGACGTCTTGATAAATATTTAAACTATTCATATCACTCGCATGCCATACCGCTTCGGTGAAGCCCCCCACATGTCCCGAACAAGGCGAGACTTTAATAAAGCGGATGATCGATATTTGTGAATGTCTTCGGAATGCTATATTGGAGTTTGCAAAGTAAAACTACTCCTGGATAATATCCGCGATGATTTACAGGCACAATACCTGTCCGGAAAACTAGATGCCTGCTTTAGAGGAGAGGATCCGCTTTATTGGTAACTTACACAGTTGCCGTCATCATGCAGTATTAGGGCCATAAATTTTTCACGGAACTGAAAAGGTAATTAAGAAACACCCTGACGTTTATTGTCTTGCCGAACAGACAATGTTAGTGTCGGAGAATAAAAATTTAAGTATGTAATACTTACTACACTACTAGTCACTAAACGAATGATTGAAGTAACTAGTCACTAAACGAATGATTGAAGTAAAAAAGATTTTTTTTGATGGCTTTAATTTATTCTCATGACACCAAATCCTTTCCAATTCCACAAAGTTCAGATATATGTGTCCTACTTGTGTGAATTGTCGCTGATTATTGCGAAATTCTGTTATTTACGGTGAATTGCTGTTAGCATTTGTGGGTTGGGAATTCGTTGAGTTATCATAAACAGCTCTCTCCCAGCCGATTTTCCGTTTCTGCAGTAAAATACAGGTATTTATTTTGATGCTATTCCAGAGAACCGCACTTATATTAGGTTTCCTTGTTCCCACAGGGAAATCCGCTTTCTGCTTCTACTTTTAGTTCCGATGGCCCTTTCTGGTTTGGTGACCACCTCTTTTCTCGTCGCCTGAGGGTTAACGCCCTGTTGCGTCGTGTTATATCAGAAGGTCATCAAAGGTCGTGATTTAAACTGGTTAATTTTGAAAGCTTTTATATTTTTCAAGACTTATCTGTGAAGTAGTTTTTAATTACTATCATCTTCGGAAAGAATAATAATTATTAATCATAAACAGCTCTCTCCCAGCGGATTCTCCGTTCCTGCAGTAAAAGACAGGTATTTGTGGTGATGCTATTCCAAAGACCCGCGCTTATATTAGGTTTCCTTGTTCCTACAGGGAAATCCGCTTTCTGTTTCTACTTTTAGTTCCGACGGCCCTTTCAGGTTTGTTGACCACCTCTCTTCTCGTCGCCTGAGGGTTAATGCCGCGTTGCGTGGTGTACTGTCAGAAGGTCTTCAAAGGTTGTGATTTAAACTTGTTAATCTTGAAAGCTCTTATATTTCTTAAGACTTATCTGGGAAGTCGTCTTTAATCACTATCATTTTCGGGAAGAATAATTATTATTAATCATAAACAGCTCTCTCCCAGCGGATTTTCCGTTCCTGCAGTAAAAGACAGGTATTTATGTTGATGCCGTTCCAAAGACCCGCGCTTATGTTAGGTTTCTTTGTTCCTACAGGGAAATTCTCTTTCTGCTTCTACTTTTAGTTCCGACGGCCCTTTCTGGTTTGTTGACCACCTCTTTTCTCGTCGCCCGAGAGTTAACGCCGTGTTGCGTCGTGCACTGTCAGAAGGTCATCAAAAGTCGTGTTTTAAACTTGTTAATTTTGAACGCTTTTACATCTTTTAAGACTTATCTGTGAGGTCGTCTTTAATCACTACCATTTTCGGAAAGAATAATTATTATTAATCATAAACAGTTCTCTCCCAGCGGATTTTCCGTTCCTGCAATAAAAGACAGGTATTTATGTTGATGCCATTCCAAAGACCCGCGCTTATATTAGGTTTCCTTGTTCCCACAGGGAAATCCGCTTTCTGTTTCTACTTTTAGTTCCGACGGCCCTTTCTGGTTTGTTGACCACCTCTTTTCTCGTCGCCTGAGCGTTAACGCCGTGTTGCGTCGTGTACTGTCAGAAGGTCATCAAAGGTCGTGATTTAAACTGGTTAATTTTGAAAGCTTTTATATTTTTCAAGACTTATCTGTGAGGTCGTCTTTAATCATTATCATTTTCGGAAAGAATAATTATTATTAATCATAAACAGCTCTCTCCCAGCGGATTCTCCGTTCCTGCAGTAAAGGACAGGTATTTATGTTGATGCCATTCCAAAGACCAGCGCTTATATTAGGTTTCTTTGTTCCTACAGGGAAATCCGCTTTCTGCTTCTACTTTTAGTTCCGACGGCCCTTTCTGGTTTGTTGACCACCTGTTTCCTCGTCGCCAGAGAGTTAACGCCGTGTTGCGTCGTGTACTGTCGGAAGGTCATCAAAGGTCGTGTTTTAAACTTGTTAATTTTGAACGCTTTTACATTTTTTAAGACTTATCTGTGAGGTCGTCTTTAATCACTACCATTTTCGGAAAGAATAATAATTATTAATCATAAACAATTCTCTCCCAGCGAATTCTCCGTTCCTGCAGTAAAGGACAGGTATTTATGTTGATGCCATTCCAAAGACCAGCGCTTATATTAGGTTTCTTTGTTCCTACAGGGAAATCCGCTTTCTGCTTCTACTTTTAGTTCCGACGGCCCTTTCTGGTTTGTTGACCACCTCTTTTCTCGTCGCCCGAGGGTTAACGCCGTGTTGCGTCGTGTACTGTCAGAAGGTCATCAAAGGTCGTGTTTTAAACTTGTTAATTTTGAAAGCGTTTACATATTTTAAGACTTATCTGTGAGGTCGTCTTTAATCACTACCATTTTCGGAAAGAATAATAATTATTAATCATAAACAATTCTCTCCCAGCGAATTCTCCGTTCCTGCAGTAAAGGACAGGTATTTATGTTGATGCCATTCCAAAGACCAGCGCTTATATTAGGTTTCTTTGTTCCTACAGGCAAATCCGCTTTCTGCTTCTACTTTTAGTTCCGACGGCCCTTTCTGGTTTGTTGACCACCACTTTTCTCGTCGCCTGAGGGTTAACGCCGTGTTGCGTCCTCTACTGTCAGAAGGTCATCAAAGGTCGTGATTTAAACTCGTTAATTTTGAAAGCTTTTATATTTTTCAATTCTTATCTGTGAAGTAGTCTTTAGTCACTACCATTTTCGGAAAGAATAACAATTATTAATCATAAACAGCTCTCTCCCAGCGGATTGTCCGTTCCTGCAGTAAAAGACAGGTATTTATGGTGATGCCATTCCAAAGACCCGCGCTTATATTAGGTTTCTTTGTTCCTACAGGAAAATCCGCTTTTATATTTTTTAAGACCATTTAAGCTGGTTCTTGTCTTCAAAACTTATCTGTGAAGTCGTCTTTAATTACTACCATTCGGAAAGAATAATTACAGAAAACTGTAATTTGTCTACTCATTTTTGGTTCCGACAGTAACATTCAACGCAAACGAAACGTATTGCTTTAATTATCGTTAATAGGCTAACGCATGTTGCATTTAACGCAGAAATTCCGGCACGTGTGCAGCCGTTATATTTATATAAAGTTAAATTATGTTTGGTTGAGAGATTATAAAAACCGATTCACATTTAGTAACGTTTGAATTGGTAATAACGAAGGTAACGTTTAAGTCGCAAGCTTTAACGTCTCGTACGTACTTACGTGTGGCTTACTCGAGTCACTATGGCTTCCGAGCCATAGTGATTAGGATTTCTGTACGTAGTTTTGAGTATTGTTTAAATATACGTTTTTTTAAAGCACGTGTTGTTGTTTCTGTGGCGACGAACTATGATTATTTTGAATGCCCGAGTATTTGATTTTCCTGGAACATTTCGAACTTTTAGCGCACGCTGTGATCCTTGGAGGCGGTTCTCAGTGGCGTAACAACCAGCTGGGTCATCTCTTGGCGCCTTTCGAACTTTAACTACCCGTTTTTCCTTCTGAGGAGAGCTAGATCGGGACAGTTGATTGTTTTTTTTTCTCGGAGCTAATTTGCTACCGGTTTCATAAATTGGGCAGGAGATAAAGTAAATTTATTTAAGTGGTAGGTAGCATGTTTCGTTTCTAATTCCGTTTCGTTTGGTCATGTCTTTAATTCTTCTTAGATGCTTCATAACTTCGCAGTCTCTTTGGGGGTCGTTCCAATCGGATGTGCCATCTAGCAACGACGATACTTCCTTAACAACGTGGTAAGAAGTTGTAACTTCGGCAAGATTCGGTAGTAGCAGGATACAACGTTGTGCAACTTCGGCAATGCTCGGTAGTAGAAACGGAACATGTTGTAACTTGCAATTCTGATTAGAATGACCCCCTTGGTGAATATCGATAATTCACTACTGTATGTTACTATTGGTCTAAATTCTGTTCTATCTATACAGTATCATCTTTGTTTTTCTAATAATTTCTTTCTTGCCAAGGAAGGAGATGCATAGAGCGAAATACATCCCAAAGACAGAAATGATTCGTTGATTCACTTCTTGTTCCATGTTTCCATTTCTTTTTATCGTAACTCCCAGTTATTTATAATCGTCAACTTGTTCCAGATTTTGGGTGTTTATTCTTATGTTAATCTTCTTTTATCTTGATACCTCTCTGTCCTAAGCTCTCCCATATTCTTTCTTGTGAAACTTCATCAAAAAACTTTTCCAGGTCTAGGAATGCCACATAAAAGTTCCTACCATTTAGACTTGTCTTCTCAATCATCTACTTTATTGTCCATCTTAATCTCTTTTCTAGTATTTGCTCATACATTTTTTACACAACACTGAATAACGTAATATCTCCAGAGTCTGGAATCTCCTTTTTTGAAAATTACTCCAACATTCATTGTAAACACTTGTTAACATTTCAGTGCCTTTGTGCTGCCGATTTACATCTCTTATCTAATCTAATTGCTTCCGTTACTTCTTCAATTTCTTCCTCTTTGCAAATTCTGTTTCGAATTTTTCCAAGTTCATTAATATCTAGCAAGTTTATAAAATATTCCTTCCACCTTTCCATGATTCCATTCTCCTCTGTAAGTATTTTCTAAAATATTAACAGAATTTAATTTATAAAAACCCTAATGAGACAAGACATTGTTGAAGATTTCTAGATGAAGCTCGAGAGAAATCAATTCCGATACATAACGTCATTTTCTCATTGAATTTCACGCTTCAGGTTTTCAGTGATTTTCGATTATTGTAAAGCGCTTCTTTTCAGCGCACACAAACGATGCCCAACGAATATCCCGATTTATTATCCTACGCCTGGGCATTGTTACGTTTGTCGATCTGTACGCGAGAGTGCGGATGGATTGATTTGAAGTGAAATTAAAAAGGACCGTGTGCTGTTGATGATAAATGCATTTTCAACTTTCCCCTGCAGTGTGAAGAAGAAACAATTTCTATCGCTGTCGGTCGGTGTAGTGAACGATAACTCAATTATGTACGTTTCAGGCAACTTCGGCAATTTCCGAAAAACTAATATTGAAAATCGAACCACCCATCAAAAACCAAATCCATTTCGAATTTATTCATTGCATGGAAAATTTTGCGCAACAAATTAAATACTTCCACCGAATCCAGTGAACGTAATACAGAGGCAGAAAAGAATCAAAGCGATGCAAATTGAATATAAATACGAGTATCAAATGGTTGGGAAAACTCTTAATTCAATTTTCACGTTTTCATGTTACAGCTGACTTAAATTTTATCGGGAAATGTTACGTCGGGTATATTTTACAAATTGATTTTCATGCTCTATTTATAGTGAAATTTATGTTGGCGTTATTGAATAAAATATTTTGTTACAAATATGATACATGATTCATATATTTAGCAACAAAAAACACAACATGCGGAATTATGCTATTTCTTGTACAAGATTTGCTTCAATTTCCACAATAAAAGTTCAGAACAAGAAACATGTTCTATTTCTTCAGATGGTTACACTTTAATACAAATTGAAACAATAATTATTTACAATGTTTTGTACCTGCGTATTAAAAATACGATGGTATAGAATGTTTTTCGAAATTTTTCGAAACTCATAAAACTATTTGCAAGGATATTAAGTTTACTAATCAACTTCATTTTGATCATCGGCACTCTAAGAAAATCTCAGAGTATCAACGCCACGTGATCATTATTTAGTGCTTAGTAAATACCGTGCCTTCAATTGAATTGCTCATTAAAGTGGGCTATGATTTCACTGTTTCTTCCTCCTAAGATTTGCAGCACTGACAGCTGTTCAATTATTTAATTAAACAAATGCCAAATTGACACTTTGTATTTTCAATTAATTCTAAATGTTAGAATTACAGCAGAAAATATTTATTGTTGAAAGTTATTTTCAAACCGGTAGAATAGAAAATGGACAGTTTATTCAATTAATCAGTGTGTACAGAAGTTTCGACAGCAGTTTCCTAATTTTGCTATTACTTATGAACAGCTAGTTAAACACGTCCATGCTTGTGTTCTTAAATTTCGTAAAACAGGATCACTTGGTCGCAAAACAGGGAGCGGAGCAGCTAAGAAAAGGACTGCAGCCTGCATTGAAGATGTTCGGGATCGAATGGAACACTCTCCCAAGAAATCTATTGCGAAACTTTCACAAGAAGTTCAGCTATCAGTGGGAACATGTCACACTATTCTTAAAAAAGACTTAAAGTTTTATCTATGTGAGATTCAAGCAGTCCACGAACTCAGGCCAGTAGATTTTCACAGAAGAACAGAATATTGTCAGTGGTTTCTTGATAACTTAAACAACGACGACATTCTTGACAAGTGTTTCTTTTCCGATGAGGCCTGGTTTCATCTCTCAGTGTATTTAAATAAACAGAATATGAGAATATGGTCAGCAGAAAATCCCCATGAATTTGTGGAAAATCCATTACATTCATTAAAAATTGGTGTTTGGCTAGCAGTGTCAAGAAGGCGTATCATCGGACCAATATTTTTTAACGATTCAGTAACTGCTGAAAGATACCGAAATGAATTATTAGAACCATTAATTCATTAATCAACTACATGATGATGAACTTACAGAAGGGTTTTTTTCAGCAAGACATTACTACTACCCTCACAGCTCATCAAACAATGACTTTCCTGCAGCAGTTTATCGATAATCGGATTGTGAATTTTCCTGCAAGGTGTCCGGATCTCACAATTATGGATTACTTCATTTATCCGCGCATGAAAAACACAGTTTTTAGAACTACGCGTCACACAATCGAAGAAGTTCGTGCGGGCATTACAGATGTGTGTGCTAACATAACCCCCGAACACTTAGCAAACGGGTTTGAAAACATGAAACGCAGAGTACGCTTTTGTACTCAAGCTGAAGGAGCACTTTGAGCATCTACTTCAAACTTTACTGTTGTGTTTTTATTTGATGTTATGGTCAGTACTGACAGTTAATGACAACTGTTTTCTCTAGAATTGTGTCGCCAACTTCATAAAAAAATCACAGCTTACTTTAATGAGGAATTCAATTGAAGGCACGGTATTATTTTCTGCCATTGGAAACACTAAGTAACTTTTAGTTGAAATTTCATGATGATTACTTTTTGAACAGCGCCACGTATTCCATAGTAGCATTTTTTAAATTATTTCTTCCTCATCAGGTTGCTTGCTAAAAAATAATACTGCTTGTTAATTACTATTGCAGCAATTGAATTTTTGCAGTACCTGCAGATTAGGTAATCGTGCAAGACATGTTTCCTATACGCAGAGATCATGTGGTATGCGTTTTGAAATGTTCGCTCTGTAATTTTACGAGTCTCAAATAGTTTGAAACGTTTTGTACATACATATTTCAGATATTTCCTCTCGAGGCAGTATTAAATCCGAAACGAAGTTAAAAGTACACGATGCCAAGGCTTAAAATTGATGCCGGGTCGAAGAGGGTTTTATCCCCCGCATGGTAAATTTTAACGCGTAATAAATCCTTCGGCGATTTTATTAAATTACTGGAGGGTGATTGAACTTACACCGTGAGCAGAGCTTTTTGTTTTTTTTTTGTTACGGTTTATTTTTCTCCCTTCGCCACGCAAATTACGGTCAAACACAATGCCGTCTGGCGCATTAATTTTATTACAAGATGAATTTAACACGTGAGAGCTTTTCTTATAATCTACATTGTGCTTCTATTCGTTAAGAAATGAGAATTTTTATTTTAAAAGCAGTTATAAAAGTGTCTAGCGTTTTCACCAACGGGAATAACTGAGTGACATGGTAGTGATTAATGATCAAAACAAATACGTATACAGCGTGTCTCTAAACCAATGTCTTTAATTGAAACCACAAACAGTGGTCAAGAAAATAAGCAAAATTTGCTATACAACTATTGGTCAGACAGCAATAATAACGCAGATAAAAATTATTTTACTTTTTCGTAGAAATTGTTTGAGGGTCGCTGAATGCAGATTAAATGTTCCGTCGGAGCTTGATTTTCGACTATTCTCCGACGTTCGAGGCCATAAAAAGTCATAAAAACGCAGACCATGACCTAATGAACAGATATTGTATTTAAGGCAGGTCAAGTATCGTGTGTTTTGTTAATTTTAAAAGCAGTTAAATTTCGTAACTAGGTGAGTTCTTAATACTTTAAAATATTCTGTGCGTGATGCATTAATTGATGATTAATTTTGTGCTAATCCGTACTTTAACAGTTAAATTAAAAAAAATACATCTAAAGGCGATCGAAAAAGTGGAAATTCTTACATCGTATTAATTTGTAAATTGCCAATTTACAATGTTGGTTACTAAAGTTATTGTATATGTACAGCAAAAATAAATTTGTTTCTTTATTAAAACTATGACGAAAAAACGAAATGAACGTTTGCACTTGGTGAGAGTCTTTTTATATCTTTATTGGTTTAAGCCGACGCAGAAATTCAGGTTCAATATTATCCTTATAAAAACATGTGTTTTGTGTTGGAATGTAAACAATTAATAAAATAGTTCGATTGAGAGCTATCGAAGTTATTCAATCACTTATTTTGAACCCATAGATTATTGTGTGTACAAGCAATCTAATTTATTTAAATTTTTCATCGTATCATACTCCAATTCTTGCTTTCCGTTTTTACAATACGAATAGTTTCTGCTCATTAGTTATACTTGTCAAAAATGCTAAAGTTTTCCCATTTTTCATATTAGTTCAACGAATATTTGTATCATAAAATTCTGTTTAGTTTCACGAATTAAATAATTTAAAGTCACCTCAAGAATAGGGAAACAAATGTATTTTTTGGGTTAAAGTAACTTTAAGTTTAAAGTTCTATTATGAAATCGTATTGAATTTATGTATTTTTTATTTGTTTCTATCGTAGAGGTCTGGAACCTTCCGAACTTCTTCGATCAGCTTTTCTACATCCACCAAAACAAGTCGTGACTATTTGAAATATTGGGGCAATAATTAAAATTTTAGGATTGCGATATCGTCTTTTCTGGTTTGCACTAAGTAGTCATTTAATATTCTGACTCCTTAAGTGGCACGAAAAATAAAATTTTGCTCATACTACATTTGTAATAGCCGGTATTATTTATCGGGGAAAGTTTACACATAAATGTTTGTGAAATACTTTACTTTACTGTGATATTTAAATTATGTAATTAATGCTGATCAGAGAAGAGCCTTTTAAACCTGCAGGAGATATAACCAACCACATACCGGAGTAAAGCTTTCAAAATCCGGAAATTTCGGGTTAGACCGAAAGAGGTGTTCCCTGGCATTAAAATTAATTATTTCAATTCATGTTGCCATCAACTAAAACTGTTTGGGTCTAAACTCATTGAATAAATAAAATTAATAATTCGGATGGAATTAGACAGGGTTTATTGTTCACCTAACGCAATTTCTCAAAAAAAAGAAAATATATATATATAAACTATGGGAAAACAGTTAACAGATAACTGGAATTTCCAATTGTAATTTATAATAAGTCGGAACTAATTGCGTATAAGAAAACGACCTCCGTTCCGCCATACTTGTGCGTCACTGCTGTCGGTAAATTCACTGTGCAGGTTTATAATATGTCCAGTAAAACCAACTTTGGGTAGTTTTGCTTAATTAAAAAAAATGCCTTTTTGTACTAGTCGTACGTGGGCTGCTGGAGAAGTTTCTGGAAACGGTATGAAAAAACGCATATGAAATTTGGTAAACGGTATCATTGTTTTTCGAAGTATTCGCCTTTGACGTCAATACACTTTTGCATACGCTCGAACCAATTTCTAAAGCACGTTTTCCACTCTAATGATGGTACCTCAGAAACCAGTGTCCGGAATGTTTCAACCGCTGCTTCAGCCGACGAAAGTCGCTCACCACGCATTTTATTTTTGATATTTGGGAACAAAAAGAAATCATTAGGTGATAAATCAGGTGAATATGGATAATGAGTCATTAATTCACCATTTTTGTTGGACAAAAAATCAACTGTTTGACGTGCTGAGTGTCATGATGGAGAATAATTCGTCGATTTCGATTGTTTCTTCTTATTTGTTCGATGACTTCCGGCAAACAAATTGTAGTATACCAATCAGCATTCACGGTTTTTCGATCTTCTAAAGCCACGGTTGCTACATGTCCAGTTAAACCAAAGAAACAAGAAATCATTTGCTTCGCAGCACTGTGTGAATGGACAACTTTTGTTGGTTTTGGTTCATTTTGAAATACCCAAACGGTAGATTGTTGTTTACTTTCTGGCTCGTACGAATAGATCCACGTTTCGTCACCAGTAACGATGTTATAAACTAAATTTGAACGACCTCCATTGAATTTCTTGAGCATTTCTTCGCATCATTTGACACGACCCTGCTTTTGTGCTTTTGTTAAATTGTGTGGGATCAAACAACTGCAAAGCTTTCGTACGTTCAAATGATCATGCAAAATCTGGTGTATTGCTTTCATGTCAATGCGTAAGGAAGCTTGAATCTCACGGTATGTCATGTCGATCTCGCTCAAGCATTTCACGCACAGCATCTACATTAGTGGCAACAACAGATGTTGATGGACGACCTTCACGAAATTCGTCACTGAGAGAGGTACGTCCACGCTGGAATTCGGCAAACCAATTATAAACACTGCTCTTTGATGGTGCTTCATCTCCAAAAGCCAAATGAAGCCGATCGAGGCATTGTTTCGGCGTTAGACCACATTTGAAATCGTAAAAAATCATGGCACGAAAATTTTCACGCGAGATTTCCACGTTTACACAAAATTACTTTTTCTCAAATGCTGTACAAACAAAACTAGTTCACTTGGATAGGAACTGTCAACAGAATTATAGGCAAAAAACATCAAATTTTTCAAATACGACAGTTGATAAACGCTAACAATTCTAGACCTACTAGATTCCAGAAAATTTTCCAGAAGCTCGTATACTCGACAGATTACTGGAACGTCGATTTGTAAATATTTTGCTGTTTGTTACAAAAACCGTGGTACAAATTAAATTAAATAAACGTTTAGGTTTAAGTTCGTCATGAAAACGCAGCGTCAACTTGTAACTTTAATAAAATTTATTTCACGCACACGTGTATTTAAACTTGTTAAAAGTTATACGAGTACCTTTTCTGTCGTAAACAGTTTAACTCGGAAACAAAATAAACATTCTAAAGTGCAAGTATTCGCCGTAACTTGCGCGTAAAACGTTCCGGAGTATTTAGCCCCCGTATAATAAATTACTTTGTTGCATCGAGCAGTATGGGTCGTCGGGTCGGAAAACAGCAGTATATTAAGATCCCGGGTAAGAATATTGAACTCCTTCCGGTGCCCGTGCCACGCATCGAAAGTACAGGTAAGAGGGGGCCCCCCCACACGCTTTGGAAATTAAGTTCGCAGTATACCTGCACTTTGTTCGGAGCTAATGTACCGACAAGTTTTACTTTTATTATTCCCATATCGTTTTACGGAGGCCTTACGTATCGCCCTCGTCGGGACGCAAGTTTACTAATGTTTTTACTTCAACTTTTGTTCTAGTATCGGTTTGTTTTAAGGGATATGTTCCGTGAAAATTATAAAAGCTTTTATGGTTAATTGACGAGAAAAGTGGGCTCTATTCTCAAGTCACTCGAGTAAAGTCGTATGCGAAAATGACGTCAAAATGAAGCAGATTCTCATATAAAACAGATCGTCGAGAATTGCGTCATTTTGAGGTCAGTCGAGTGACTTGAGAATAGAGTCCGCCCACGAGTCATCGCTGAAAGCGATTTTCTTGTTCGGTAGCCAAGTGTGAAATGATAAAGCCAAAAATTGTCTCAGAAAAGTGTTTCCCTCGAGAAATCGAAACAGGGCCGTCATTTGCCTGAAGGTTGTCAAATTTTCCAATTTGGTTGTGTCTCTCTTTATGAAGATCTTCTCTCCAGAATAACGTGTTGAAAGTGTTGAATGAACTTAAATTTAGTGAACGAAATAAAAGAGGGAATGGTAATTTTAGCAATTGAAGGAAAAGAATAAAAAAGATAATAAAACAATAACGCAAAGACAACCAATAACTTGTAGATAGTTTACAAAATAAATCTTTCATAATTGCAACAACGTTAAACATAAGAGAAATAATAAAACTTTACAAAATATAATTATACATATGGAGAGAGAGAAAGAGACAAGGATTTTTGATGTATATATTGATTCGACTCATCAAATGAAGTCTAAATCTTCTCATAATCTGTGATTTATAGATCACAATGGTAAGGCAAAAAAATACGAAACGTGGTTATTTACAAATCAGAATGTGACATTTATTTTAAAGTCTCCTTCAGTTTGATTATGAAATCGGGCCTTTGAATCTGACGTTGAACTTACACCGTAAGCAGAGCTTTGTTTTTTTTTTGGTACGGTTTATTTTTCTTCCTTCGCCACCCAAATTACGGTCAAACACAATGCCGTCTGGCGCATTAATTTTATTACAAGATGAATTTAACACGTCCGAGCTTTTCTTATAATCTGCATTGTGTTTCTATTCATTAAGAAATGAGAATTTTTATTTTAAAAGCAATTATAAAAGTGTCTAGAGTTTTCACCAACGGGAATAACTGAGAGACATGGTAGTGATTAATGATCAAAACAAATACGTATACAGCGTGTCTCTAAACCTATGTCTTTAATTGAAAACACAAATAGCGGTCAAGAAAAGAAGCAAAATTTGTTATACAACTATTTGTCAGATAGCAATAATAACGCAGATAAAAATTATTTTACTTTTCCTTAGAAATTATTTGAGGGTCGCTGAATGCAGTTTAAATGTTTGAGCGGAGCTTGGTTTTGAACTATTCTCCGACGTTCGAGGTCATAAAAAGTCAAAAAAAAACGCAGACCATGACCTAATGCACAGATATTGTATTTAAGGCAGGTCAAGTATCGTGTGTTTTGTTAATTTTAAAAGCAGATAAATTTCGTAACTAGGTAAGTTCTTAATAGTTTAAAATATTCCGTGCGTGTTGTATTAATTGATGATTAGTTTTGTGCTAATCCGTACTTTAACAGTTAAGTTTAAAAAAATCAATCTAAAGGCGATCGAAAAAGTGGAAATTCTTACATCGTATTAATTTGTAAATTGCCTACTCACAATGTTTGTTACTAAAGTTATTGTATTTGTACAGCAAAAATAAATTTGTTTCTTTATTAAAACTACGAGGAAGAGACGAAATAAACATCTGCACTAGGCGAGAGTTTTTTATGTCTTTATTGGTTTAAGCCGACGCAGAAATTCAGGTTCAATATTATCCTTATAAAAACATGTGTTTTGTGTTTGAATGTAAACAATTAATAAAATAGTTCGATTGAGAGCTATCAAAGTTATTCAATCACTTATTTTGAACCCATAGATCATTGTCTTTCGCCGTTCGCTAACTGCGGCATTTTAATAAGTAGCAGCACTATGTAGATAGTAATCATATTTAGCTTTAACTCGTTCAATCACTTTCCACAAACTAAGCTATTGATCCCAAAGAATACGGAGCAATGAATTTTGTTTAATAATCGTAAAGAATGAAGCAAATTCTGTCGCTCAGCTGTAATGCGATTTATTGCGGCGTTAGAAACAACGCTTTATTGGCCTTCTGACTTCGGCAAAGGTCACTGCTCGATTGCACTCCTGTTTTTTTGTTCCAATCAAATTTCCGTTTCTTGACCTACCTCAAAAACATAGACGTACGATTATTCTTGCCCGATTTGCAACTGCGATTTTCTCGAAATGTTTAAAACTTTTGTTAAGGACATGTAAGCTCAATCGTTCTTATATATGATAATGTATTACAGGTTTAAGTTTCTGCACTTATATTTTAACTAACTGTCGCATATGCCAGAAAAAGTATTTTTGAATGGGGCCTAGAGGGTTCTTTTTACAGAAGAAGCTACCTTCGTGATTGGCTATACAACGAGCCTGCGGGTCAGAGACAGCTTCTTTATAGGGGGTGTTTTTAAGCCTACATAATTTATTGTAGAAATCGAATTTGTAATTCGAGCCAACAACATTAATTTAAGAAATTTAATTGCTTTGTATCAGGTTACCTCTTCTACAGAAACAATTTCCTTGTGCTTATAAACCTAATAAAATCTCTAACCTCTTTGTACAGTCCCGTAACAGTAAGCGAAACCTTGTAGAAAAGGATTTAAATCAAATATTGTTTTAGTTTACCACAACCGCAAATTTCTATGCTTATTTTGGCCACGAGTTGTAACAATATTTCATTGTTCCCAACGAGCCTAACAAGTAAAACTTACCGAAGAGAAATGTACACAGGCGTTTCTACTCATGCATAGAGGTAGATACTGAAAATATACTTCGTGAACAATTTATGTTTTGTTTAACTTTAATTTCAGGAACACCGTGATAATAATACATATTTCGCGCTGGTCAATTGTTTATCTTTGAGCTATGTGCGAACATACATATTTTCACAAGAGGTTGGCCATGTAATTCTGAACTACTTAGTTATTAAGGAGAACCGCCGCCGCCGGCCGCATTCAGAATCGAATTTTGCTAGTTGGCAAACAGTTTTTTGTGCGTAAGCGAATAATTTATTTACGTCGAAATTCCAAGCTCTGCTCTTTTCCGGACGCACACGATTTAATTGCCGGAACTTTTGCGAGGAATGGAATTTTTTGTGAGTGGAAAACTGTGTTCCGAACTAAGCTTTGACGAACGCTGAACGTATCGAATTTAATGTCATTAGAAACACGTCTGAAATTTAAGGTCATGCTTGCTCAATACGACCTTAACAGTTGAGTTTTCTGTTACAACTGCTGAAGATTGTAAAAAAGAAATTTCAACAAACATAAAACATTTTTTAATAATATAAATTAGATATGCATTGAAAATTGTTTTAATGTTCCACTTTAATCAGTATCATGTCGCAATTTATCTTAAAAATGTAGATACATTAATTTCTGACGGAATGAAACTTTTTCTGAAATCAAAATATTTGAAAATTTTATGGACAATCTTCTTCTTTTCGCATACAAACGTTTTAAACACATTTATATTATGTATTTTACTATTCAAAATTTAAAATATTTTCTGCAGCTGGGTGGGAGTATAGCACACCGACCTCCTTAATTACTTTCAGTCTTCGCTATTTTAGTCTTTTTTTTTGTCTGATATAAAGGATGACTCAAAACCTCTGGCTTTAAATGAAACTGTTAGTTCCTCATTACATAAGAGATTAATTCTCCAAATCTGAAATATTTTGCCCAAAAATGAAAAACTGACCTATCATAAGCGAGCCCAGTCCCTTTGTTTTGAAACCTCTGCTTGGTTTACGACTTGTTTCAGCAATTTATTCCGATAAAAGCAATAAACCGCAATAAAACTTTTCGTTTACGTTTAGGAGAACTCGGTCAAGATCTTATTGTATACGAATATGAATCCGACTTGCGGACATCGGCATGTTTATTTGTATTTTCAACATGCGATAAGTAAGAGCGTTTGTTTACGCACCTCCTTATAATAGGCAATAACAATTATGTTAAAAACGAGTACCTAATCTTCGTTAGATTTTTGTTGAAGTAATTAAACATCTTCGTACGCTAATTTTGTAACTGCGTTGAAAATGCGTGAAATTATTTTTTAATTCTCGCACTAATAGCTGCAGAATAAGTATTGCAAGAGCAGAAACTATTCCTATTGTAAAAACGGAAAGCAAGAATTGATGTATGATACGATGAAAAATTAAATAAATTAGATTGCCTCTACACACAACAATCTATGGGTTCAAAATAAGTGATTGAATAACTTCGCTAGCTCTCAATCGAACTATTTTATTAATTGTTTACATTCCAACACAAAACACATGGTTTTATAAGGATAATATTGAACCTGAATTTCTGCGTCGGCTTAAACCAATAAACACATAAAAAACTCTCGGCTAGTACAGACGTTTATTTCGTCTTTTCGTCGTAGTTTTAATAAAGAAACAAATTTATTTTTGCTGTACATATACAATAACATTAGTAATCCACATTGTAAATTGGCAATTTACAAATTAATATGATGTAAGAATTTCCTCTTTTTCGATCGCCTTTAGATTGAATTTTTTAAATTTAACTGTTAAAGTACGGATTAGCACAAAACTAATCATCAATTAATGCAACACGTACAGAATATTTTAAACTATTAAGAACTTACCTAGTTACAAAATTTATCTGCTTTTAAATTAACAAAAAACACAATACTTGACCTGCCTTAAGTACAATATGTGTGCATTAGGTCATGGTCTGCGTTTTTATGACTTTTATGGCCCCGAACGTCGGGGAATAGTTGAAAAACAAGCTCCGCCGGAACATTTAAGCTACATTCAGCGACGTTCAAACAATTTCTATGAAAAAGTAAAATAATTTCTATCTGTGTTATTATTGCTATCCGACAAACAGTTGTACAACAAATTTTGCTTCTTTTCTTGACCACTATTTGTGATTTCAATTAAAGGCATAGGTTTAGAGACACGCTGTAGATTGACATAATGTTACTTTTTTTATAACTCTTATTTGGAAAATTGTTTATTTTATAAATCTATTACCAAAAGTGATTGCATATTAAGGAAGAAAAAATGTTAATCGAAAAGTTCGTTTTATTTTGATGACGGTTCAAGCTTTTGTGGAGGGAGCATTCGTGAGTATATAAAAAAAAATATTTTCCCGAGTAATTTTGCGTAATGCGTTCCGAACGTAACACTTTGTTACTTTGCGGGTCTGTTACGTGAAAAAAGAAGTCGGTAATAAACCGGACGTGATGAATGAGTGTCTCGAAGTATAAAGCCTATGAGAAATCTGGCAAAGTACGGCCGAGTGAAAAATAGTGAGGAATCAATTTAGCAAAGGAAAATCTCTGCTCAGCCACCGAAACTGCTTTGTCGTTAAGAAGAGAATTCTGTACCGTCGAAAAATAAAGAATAAATCCTAATGACTCTTGTATTTTACTTGTTCGATTTTATTACTTACTTATCATAAGTTGCGTTAGGCTTTTTGAAGATGATAAATTCTTCAATTCAAACTTTTTATTTATTTATATTTAAATTTCACGTACCTATCAGAATGAATTATATTTTATGCTATAAAAAGGAGCACATGTATATACATATATGATTGAACGTAAAAATGCTTGAAGTTAAATATGGAAACATTTTTAGTTATGATAAATCCGTTCGCTTCAAAGGAATAATTCAGAATTTCCCGGAGATTTTCCGACGGCACATCAAACGAGCTGGCTGTGCGGTCTTACTTTCCCGTCGTGTGCGGCGGCAAAATCTTATGTTTTTTTGCTCGACACGCTAAAACAAGCAAAATAGAATTTCGATGTTATCGTGGGTATAGAGAGAGAGGGAGGGTCGGGTGATTTTAAAAAACACTAAAACGTTTTAAAAATATATACGCGCGTATCTGTTTCGCAAGTATGAATACGAAATTCAATTTTCGCCAGTGAATTTTTCTTTCGAGGCTTTGGCTTTATTGTTTTATTTGCGTCGATGCTTCGGGCACAATGGCTGACAGAAATTTCCTGAACATTTGTGTCGCTGTCATCGTCGTCTTTCATTTCAGCGGATATCGTTACATTTGAACTCTTAAAAGAGTTCTTTTGTGTAACTTCGTTTTTATTTCATATACCGGGTGTCCCGCGCCATGTGCTCACCTTTCTAGAATCTTTATTTATTAATCGATTAACCTGAATTTTGGAGGCGATAAACTAAACAAAAAATGGAATTTTTAGACATACTGATAGTCGTCATAGGAATTCCGGTTTCGCCGGAAGTGATATCCACTTCCTTATTTTAAATGGAATACCCTATATATTTTTACATATTTAAAATCTACGGATCATTACGAGTTCGAGTACGTATCAATTGTTAATTTTAGTTTCCATGACAATGAAAAAAGAACTTTTTTATTTTTCAATCTAGAAAGCTATGAATCGCATTTTTTCGATCTAATGCGATCAAGTGTTTCGAAAAAATCACTCTTTTGATGGTATTTTGATTTTTAACATTTTTACAATATTTGAAATTTTCATTAGCTCTTAACTCATTTTTTTTCGATAGAACCTCATATGTTTCTTAGCTTAGTTCAACTGAACATTTTTTTTTCTGAGTACGCTGACACCAAATACATCATATTTTCTTTGAAAGTCATTTGAAATAAAAGGAGTGTAAAATTTCAATAAGACATGCTCTATTTTAAATTATTTTCAAAGAAAATATGACGTATTTGGTATGAGCGTATTCAGAAAAAAATATGTTCAGTTGAACTAAGCTAAGAAACATATGAGGTTCTATCAAAAAAATGAGTTAAGAGCTAATGAAATTTCAAATACTTTAAAAATGTTAAAAATCAAAATACCATCAAAAGAGTGATTTTTTCGAAACACTTGATCGCATTAGATCGAAAAAATGCAATTCATAGCTATCTAGATTGAAAAATGAAAAAGTTTCTTTTTCGTTGTCATGGAAACCAAAATTAACAATTGATACGTATTCGGACTCGTAATGATCCGTAGATTTTAAATATGTAAAAATATATAGGGTGTTCCATTTAAAATAAGAAAGTTGATATCACTTCCGCCGAAACCGGAAGTCCTATGACGACTATCAGTATGTCGGAAAATTCCATCTTTTGCTTAGTTTATTGTCTCCAAAATTCAGGTTAATCGATTAATAAATAAAGATTCTAGAAAGGTGAGCACCTGGCACGGGACACCCGGTATAAATAAATAAAAGGACAGTTACATCAATTTTTTCTTTTCATAAACAACCACAAGACTATAATGTTTTTCATTTATCGTAAATTTAAAAATAAACAAACGAATACATGCGAACATTATTTAATAAGACTTTCTTTAATGTGAGTTTAGCTTATAGGTATCTAGGGAGTCGCTTTTACTTACGTGTAAGTAAACGACCTCCGTTCCGCCATATTGGTGCGTACACTGCGTACGTTCTGTCAGATTGACGATTTGTCATTTTATTTTGCGTAATAAAACCAAATTCGAGTTCTTTTTATTGAATTTTAAGACAAAAATATTGCGCTTTGTGCTTTTCGTGATTGCTCTACATAGCAGGAAATCAACAGACAATAAGCAATTGTTTTTAAAGATGTGCGTTGTTTTTTGGAAACATTTAATTTACAATCAGGACAGTTACTCAGTTACTGCCTAAAATTTTACCAGAACTCACAAAAAGAAAATCACCAACATCTCTTCCAGTTGCTTGAAATTTATTCATTTTGGAAAAAAAATCCCATCTGGCAACATTGTTGCTACTATATTTTAGATTAATTCAGGCATGTTTTAGTCGATTTTGAATGGTTCCGAAACGTATCAAACGAATGGAATTTTGCGGTGGTTCATTCGCTCGTTCGATTAATGTGTTAAATCGTTAAGTTGTTAAAATAATTACATTAATTAATTTAAACCGACACTATTACTATGTTATAAGTAATATACTTGTTTAATATTCTAGGTACACTTTATAAATTACTAACAAATTGGACTAAAAGTAGAGGACAATTAAAGCTCTTTATACACTGCAGGCCAAAAGTTTAAGACCATAAGACTTCAAAGGGGGTCGCAGCAAAATAAACTTAAAAAAAATTGAACGAAAATTGCAACTAATTTAATCTGGTCGAAATTAATTATGAAAGGTTGGCATTGAGTTTATATTTTATAATACTAAGGAGATTCGTGTCTTAATTTCTGAATGCCGTAGCGCGATCCATTCTTAGAATGTAGTATAAGCCTTATGGCAAATTTCGAGAGATAAGGATAGCTTTATTGAAAAACCATGAAAGATGGAATGGGACGCATACTTCATACTAAGGTTGGAACGCGCTATAGTCTTTTAAATATTTATTTAGGTTTTGATTGACAGTGACGATAAGCGTGCTGAAATGTAAAAAAAAAAATTTCTGAACATTCTGCATAACGAAAAAATTAATAAAATAATGCTAGCGTGACGTCATTGTATCCGTCTTCTGATCATCAAATATTAGCGCATCTCTAACTCGAATAATTTTGTTTTCGACAAGTTTTTTTTTTGCTGAAATTCGTTTTCAAATCAAATTTTGGATTTTTTGCTTTTGAGTTTTCCGAAAATTAGACTCCGCACTTTGGAGTGATTTGCATTATTAAAAAAATGAGCCGAGCGTTTTCGGAAAATATGCGAAAATTGCAATTTTTATTACATTTTTTATTTCTCGTGTAAAATCTAGCCTGAATTGATGGGTTGCACCATGGGTCTAAGTTGATTGGGTACAGAGTTGCACCATAAAAAGAACAAATGAAAAAAGTCGAAAAGCGCTAGACCCACGATGCAATCCATCGATTCAGACTAGAATTCGCTCAGGATTTCAAAAATGTCGTTGTTAGCTGCGTTAAAAAATTTAACATTGTCGCATTTCTTGGTGACGCGACGTTCATTTGTTTTTTTCTTTCTTTGACACAGCTCAAAAGGGGGTCGCGAAACCTAAAAGTTGGGAAACGCTGACTTACATTTTCCGATTAATCAAAAACAAGGTTGCCTAAAATAAATTTATAAGCTTCTTTTTTTGAGGATTCCATCAATCTTATTATTATGTAAATCCTCAGTTTCCTTAAATAAAAAATATCCTTAGACCATAAGAGAATCATCATCATCATCGGCACCATCATTTTTATTATATTTATTTTTTCGTCAGCTATCTTTATCTTGATCAGGCCTGAGCATAAGTGGTATAATATCTTCCTTCTCTAAAATATTAAGCAATCAATGATACACGAATTTTTTTTATAACCTCTATGAGTTAACATTCGTTTCTTAATCAGTTCGTTGTTAATGACTGTACTTTTGACGCCTATTGGATAAGACTAGGCTTTATTTAGGTTGTCAAACTAATCTTCGCATACTTTCCGAAATTGCCCAATTTGTATGTTTACTAACCCACTGAAATGTCTTTGCTTTATTAGCAGCCCCGATTAATGGTTTCTCGATCGCCGAGATGACCGTTTTCCCGAAGAAGACTCTTGAATTACATGACTACGTAATTACTAATTAACTTAGAACAAAAATCCGGAATTGTCTGCTGCTTGCCTATTTGGCTTTGAAGTTTTTGAAGTATTTTTTTTCTTTTTTGGGACTTAAGGCACATCCTCAGGCGGCCAAGGGTTTGACCTTGTACTGTGCGGAAATTTTGCGTATTTTTTTTTTAATGTAGAATCAAATAAAACACGATTAAATAATACAGAAATGAAAGTATAATAAGACCACTACGATCCTAAATACTTATTATTAAGTTCAGGACAATTATGCATTGAAATATGCATGCAAATATGCACCAAAATCTTTTCTGTATAACTTTTGTAGAATAAGTAGTAGGAGTATTTTTTTTATGTTTAACACATATTTGTTTTTCTGTTAAGAAACACAAACTTCTTTAATTCTAAATTATTCAGTCAAGTTATTATAGAAATAGATTATCATTACATTTAACTTCAAGATGATATATAACGAATCTTCTGATGTTTCTCGTAGCGGAAGTAAGTTACGTGCTGCAAAAATTTAAATTTAAGTTGTTAAAGTCGTTAGATTGAAGACACAAACATCAAAGGTGCCGACATCCAGTGAAGACTGTGCCAATGCCCTGTTAATCCTCTTATTATTTCCAAGTATTCTGATTTTAGAACACTGATTGTTTGCCATAAAGTGTCGGTTGGCAACAGAAAATTATGGCAAATTTGCAATCAAAACGACAAAAAATGTAGCAAATTATGCATTAGTGTCATAATGAGTTAAAAAATATATTTAATTTATAAAAGGTAATTCTGTAACTGGATTACAGTTAAAAAGGTCAAATAATACTCTTTTAAAGTTCAACCGAGATTTCGGAATTTTTTTTAAATATTAATGTAAATTTTTTGTTGTAGAAATCTTGAAAGAGGAAATAAAATTTCCGAAAGCTCGGTTGAACTTTAAAAGAGTATTATTTGACCTTTTTGACTGCAGCCCAGTTACAGAATTATTCCTTAACTGATCAGTCGTGATCATACTTCGCTTTAATTATAAAAATGTTCAAGATACGAATTTGCATATGCAAATATCCTAAGCCTACTTATTGTATTATGAAAACAAAATTACTAAGGGCCGATTTCAAAATCGATCCAAAGGAGACTTTTATTTAAAAGTCACAATCTGATGTTTAAATAACTACGTTTTCGCATCTTTTTGGACATATGACTGTGACTTTTATTTTAAAGTCTCCTTTAGTTCGATTACGAAATCGGATCTAACAACCCAAAAAATAATAATAACCTCTGTAAATTGTTTCAGACGTTTTAAAAATTGAAAGATTTCTAGTTTATTGAGAATCGAGTTAAAAATAAAACAATTCGAGAACAATTTACGCCACGAGTCTTCGTGAGCAGCTGCGAAGCCGTTAGATGGTGTGACGTTCTCAATCTAGCTTTAAATCTGACCACTCCGTCTTCCTGTTGGCAACAGTTTTTGACACTGATATATTTTATATAAACTTTTCAAGGTTTGCAAATGCTTCTGAAATTTTATTAATAAAAAAGCCATCTACGAGGTATCATAAATATTGAAATGCACTGTACTACTAATACCGTGCTTTCAATTGAATTGCTCATAAAAGTGGGCTATGATTTCACTGTTTTTTCACGTTTTCATGTTACAGCTGACTTAAATTTTATCGGGAAATGTTACGTCGGGTATATTTTACACATTGATTTTCATGCTCTATTTATAGTGAAATTTATGTTGGCGTTATTGAATAAAATATTTTGTTACAAATAGGATACATGATTCATATATTTAGCAACAAAAAACACAACATGCGAAATTATGCTATTTCTTGTACAAGATTTGCTTCAATTTCCACAATAAAAATTCAGAACAAGAAACATGTTCTATTTCTTCAGAGGGTTACACTTTAATACAAATTGAAACAAAAATGACATTTAAAAAGCAAACACTAAGACTTCACCTTGTATAAAAAAAAACATTTTTCTCTTGTGGTCATCAAAGACCAAATACATACATAAGACAATAATTATTTACAATTTTTGTACCTGCGTATTAAAAATACGATGGTATAGAATGTTTTTCGAAATTTTTCGAAACTCGTAAAACTATTTGCAAGGATATTAAGTTTACTAATCAACCTCATTTTGATCATCGGCACGCTAGGAAAATCTCAGAGTATCAACGCCACGTGATCATTATTTAGTGCTTAGTAAATACCGTGCCTTCAATTGAATTCCTCATTAAAGTGGGCTATGATTTCACTGTTTTTTTCTCCTAAGATTTGCAGCACTGATAGCCGTTCAATTATTTAATTAAACAAATGTCAAATTGACACTTTGTATTTTCAATTAATTCAAAATGTTAGAATTACAGCAGAAAATATTTATTGTTGAAAGTTATTTTCAAACCGGTAGAATAGAAAATGGACAGTTAGTTTATTCAATTAATCAGTGTGTACAGAAGTTTTGACAGCAGTTTCCTAATTTTACTATTACTTATGAACAGCTAGTTAAACGTATCCATGCTTGTGTTCTTAAATTTCGTGAAACAGGATCACTTGGTCGCAAAACAGGGAGCGGAGCAGCCAAGAAAAGGACTGCAGCCTGCATTGAAGATGTTCGGGATCGAATGGAACACTCTCCCAAGAAATCTATTGCGAAACTTTCACAAGAAATTCAGGTATCAGTGGGAACATGTCACACTATTCTTAAAAAAAGACTTAAAGCTTTATCCATATCAGATTCAAGCAGTCCACGAACTCAGGCCAGTAGATTTTCACAGAAGAACAGAATATTGTCAGTGGTTTCTTGATAACTTAAACAACGACGACATTCTTGACAAGTGTTTCTTTTCCGATGAGGCCTGGTTTCATCTCTCAGGGTATTTAAATAAACAGAATATGAGAATATGGTCAGCAGAAAATCCCCATGAATTTGTGGAAACTCCATTACATTCACTAAAAATTGGTGTTTGGCTAGCAGTGTCAAGAAGGCGTATCATCGGACCTATATTTTTTAACGACTCAGTAACTGCTGAAAGATACCGAAATGAGTTATTAGAACCTTTCATTAATCAACTACATGATGATGAACTTACAGAAGGGCTTTTTCTGCAAGACAATGCTACTGCCCACCCAGCTCATCAAACAATGACTTTCCTGCAGCAGTTTTTCGATAATCGGATTGTGAATTTTCCTGTAAGGTCTCCGGATTTCACAATTATGGATTACTTCATTTATCCGCACATGAAAAACATAGTTTTTAGAACTACGCGTCACACAATCGAAGAACTTCCTGCGGGCATTACAGTTGTGTGTGCTAACATAACCCCCGAACACTTAGCAAACGGGTTTGAAAACAAGAAATGCAGAGTACGCTTATGTATTCAAGCTGAAGGAGAGCACTTTGAGCATCTACTTTAAACTTTAATGTTGTGTTTTTATTTGATGTTATGATCAGTACTGACAGTTAATGACAACTGTTTTCTCTAGAATTGTGTCGCCAACTTCATAAAAAAAATCACAGCTTACTTTAATGAGGAATTCAATTGAAGGCACGGTACTATGAGATCCTTGCCCTTGTAATAGATGTTTTGACATTGATGTTATATTTTAGTTTTATTAATACACTAATGTTGGCATTATATCGCAGTTTATTTTTTTAATTTATTACTTTTGAGTAATGCAGCTGATTAAAACTAATAATAATCATTGCTGTACAATGTTTCATTTCAAATTATATAGGCTTGATATCTAAGCGTTAATAAATTAATTTAATACATTCTCAGATTTCGTGGAAGTTAATTTAATTACCCCTCTCCATTATCATCATTTAATCGTGTTATCCGTATTTAATTTATAATGTGGGCGTTTAAAAGTTGGGTGAACTAAAAATACCGCAATTTTAGCGGCGGTTTTACGTTATTACGGTGAGAAAACGGCTCAATATTGTCTGGCTTTCTCGAGGAGGTTTTTGGGAGGATGGGATGCAAACAAAGGTCGACGTCCGCGTAAAAGCTGGCCCTTGCGTCTTTTCCACGCCAAGGATGTAAAAGCTCTACAGCAAATAACATTCGAGGACAGAGTAGATTTTTCAAGCGAAGCCGCAAATAGGGGATAAACCCTGTCGTCGTGTTTATGCTTTGTCTAAAGCTACATTTTGAAATTTGTCTTCTAGGGGTATATCGTTGGGCTAAATTGATTAGTAAGCCACAAAATCGGAAAATCAATTTACTCACTCTTTCATGTACATTTCCGGAGAGAAAATTCCGGATACCGCTCTCACTGTACTACCGTTAAGAATGAAAAACATTTCTGTAAGTTTAACTTAACTTAAAGATCATACTTCCTTTAACCGTAATTGTGGAAAACATTAAACATTAAAACATTTTCAACCCCGGTATTTTAAAGAGTGAATAAATTTAATGCCATCAAAAACCCACCTCACAATGCATGCTGAATGTATGATCCGAATTTGACAGTTGGTTACATTTTTTTTTGAATAATCCAAGCGAATAAAAATGATTTACACACACACGCAGTCGGGGCATCACAAAACAGAAAATTACGAAGATTGGAAAATGCATTCTCCTAGTAAAATGTCACAGTTTCAATTCCCTCTCTGGGTTAATACGAGTGGGCGATATCGTGACAGCTTAATCGTGAAAGCTTTCGTTTAAAACACAGCGAGCTCCGCCGCTCTGTAGCTCGAAACTAAAATAGCTCGGCTTGTTTTTAGAGCTGGACGTGTTTCCATTCTCTTTCGATATTAAAATTCGTGGTGTAAGTCGATAAGGGAAAGATCATTATTTCTAATTGCATGTTAGGTAAAATCGTGGGAATTTTAAATTACTATTTTTAATGAAAACATAGTTAGGAAGAAGCAGTGGAATACAAAACGGAAACCAAGTGCTAAATTTATACAGGGTGCGGTAGAATAAAAGAAAGTGGTACTTATTTAATTCATAATACAGCGTGTCTTTAAACCTATGTCTTTAATTGAAACCATAAATAGTGGTTAAGAAAAGAAGCAAGATTTGTTATACAACTATTGGTCAGATAGTAATAATAACGCAGATAGAAATTATATTACTTTTTCATAGAAATTGTTTGAGGGTCGCTGAATGAACTTAAATTTAGTGAACGAAATAAAAGAGGGAATGGTAATTTTAGCAATTGAAGGAAAAGAATAAAAAAGATAATAAAACAATAACGCAAAGGCAACCAATAACTTGTAGATAGTTTACAAAATAAATCTTTCATAATTGCAAAAACGTTAAACATAAGAGAAATAATAAAACTTTACAAAATATAATTATATATATGGAGAGAGACAAAGAGACAAGGATTTTTGATGTATATATTGATTCGACTCATCAAATGAAGTCTAAATCTTCTCATAATCTGTGATTTATAGATCACAATGATATGGCAAAAAAATGCGAAACATGGTTATGTACAAATCAGAATGTGACATTTATTTTAAAGTCTCCTTCAGTTTGATTATGAAATCGGGCCTTTGAATCTGACGTTGAACTTACACCGTAAGCAGAGCTTTGTTTTTTTTTTTTGGTACGGTTTATTTTTCCCCCTTCGCCACGCAAATTACGGTCAAACACAATGCCGTCTGGCGCATTAATTTTATTACAAGATGAATTTAACACGTCCGAGCTTTCCTTATAATCTGCATTGTGTTTCTATTCATCAAGAAATGAGAATTTTTATTTTAAAAGCAATTATAAAAGTGTCTAGGGTTTTCACCAACGGGAATAACTGAGTGACATGGTAATGATTAATGATCAAAACAAATACGTATACGGCGTGTTCAAGACAATAAGCAAAATTTTTTATACAACTATTGGTCAGATAGCAATAATAATGCAGATAAAAACTAGTTTACTTTTTCATAGAAATTGTTTGAGGGTCGCTGAATGCAGTTTAAATGTTCGGGCGGAGCTTGGTTTTCCGACGTTCGGGGCCGTAAAAAGTCATAAAAACACAGACCATGACCTAATTAATTATGGTACTTAAGGCAGGTCAAGTATCGTATTTTTCTGTTAATTTTAAAAGCAGATAAATTTCGTAACTAGGTAAGTTCTTAATAGTTTAAAATATTCTGTGCGTGTTGCATTAATTGATGATTAGTTTTGTGCTAATCCGTACTTTAACAGTTAAATTAAAAAAAAATCAATCTAAAGGCGATCGAAAAAGTGGAAATTCTTACATCATATTAATTTGTAAATTGCCAATTTACAATGTTGATTACTAAAGTTATTGTATTTGTACAGCAAAAATAAATTTGTTTTTTTATTAAAACTACGACGGAAAGACGAAATAAACGTCTGCACTAGGCCAGAGTTATTTATGTCTTTATTGGTTTAAGCCGACGCAGAAATTCAGGTTCAATATTATCCTTATAAAAACATGTGTTTTGTGGTGGAATGTAAACAATTAATAAAATAGTTCGATTGAGAGCTATCGAAGTTATTCAATCACTTATTTTGTACCCATAGATTATTATGTGATTATTATGTACTCATACTCCAATTCTTGCCTTCCGTTTTTACAATACGAATAGTTTCTGCTCTTGCAATACTTATTCTGTAGCTATTAGTGCGATAATTAAAAAAATATTTCACGCATTTTCAACGCAGTTATAAAACTAGCGTACGAAGATGTTTAATTACTTCAGCAAAAATCTAACGAAGATTAGGTACTCGTTTTTAACTTAATTGTTATTGTCTATTACAAAGGGTTGCGTAAACAAACATTCTTACTTATCGCACTTTGAAAATATAAATAAACATTCCGATGTCCGCAAGTCGTATTCATATTCGTGTGCAATAAGACCTTGACCGAGTTCTTCTAAACGTAAATAAAAAGTTTTATTGCAGTTTATTGCGTTTATCGGAATAAATTGCTCCAACAAGTCGTAAACCAAGCAGAGGTTTCAAAACAAAGGGACTGCGTTGGTGATAGGTCAGTTTTTAATTTTGCGCAAGAAATTTCAGATTTGGAGAACTAATCTCTTATGTAACGAGCAACTAACAGTTTCGTTTGAAGACAGAGGTTTTGAGTCACCCTGTACATGAATTGCGCTATTAATTCATCCGAAAATTATGAATCTGAGTCATCAAGGTAAGATTAAAGTCAGGATTATTATTAAAGTTAGGAGGACGCCCTTGCAGAATTTTCAAGATATTTTAAATGAGTTGCGAGGCGTAATTGATTGTCACGTCACCTTTTGATTCAAACGTTGGAGAATAATAAATGCGTTGCGTAAAGGTGCCTATGCAGTGGAGACGGCGTGGAAAAGTACTGCATCGCACCGGTAGTTGTTATGGCTAAGGACACCATCCAGTGATGATGCAACACGGAAAGGAGGCAAGGATGAATACGGCCGGAAAAGTCAGGTGCCTTGAAAGGGACAATACCCAAAGACTTGCTTCCAGAGTTTGAATATTATAGGGGCTGTACATAACTGGACATGATTGAAGATCACTAGGAGTAGGCGTAATTGAGCATCGCCCTGTATATAAATAAATGTGCCGGAAACAAAATTTAAAAAAATACGTCGCGTAGCAACATCCTTTATTTGAATACGTAGTGATAATACACCTCTTGGGTCCCTTTGCGCTGTTCATCTTCTTGTTGGATTTTATCAATTTTTCGAAAAGGATTTTGTGACTGGTCAATCTGGGTCATGTGACGTTCCTTCGTCTTGTAATCTGGATATTCCGCCACGACCAAGTTACGGTTGGAGCGGAGTTAGTTTCGCTAATTGCATAATTCGCAGTTCGTTGTTTTGTTAGTTGCGGCCATTTTGTTTGTTCACTCAGGGTGTCTGAAGGGAAGAGATTTACTCTGCGTTCTGGAAAAAGTACTCAACACAAAGCATTCATTTATGCTTTTCAAAGCCCGACAACTTTCATTAATCAGGTATTTATGACCAGCGATTTCTATGTGCAACTAAGTCCTAATAGTAGCCAGGTGTTGCCTTGTTGCATTCTAGACCTCAGGATATGTCTTAAAATATTGACTACCAAAATCCACTCTTGCGAAACTTATTTTTATCCTAATGGGTAAAATAGATTCAGAACTTAATTCATCAGCAGAGCAAAAAATACAGAAATCTTTCATCACAGCTCTATTATGAACTTACCCTAAGACACAAAAGTATTTAAAAGGATTACATAAAACTGGAAAAATTCAACACAAGAAAAAGGAACGAACAAAGTTCCTTACAGGAGAAGAGTTTCATTTAAAGACAGAGGTTTTGAGACACCTTGTGTATCATATTTATTGAAAACATAGTTAGGAAGACTCCGTGGGTTTCAAAACGGAAACCAAGTGATCAATTTATACAGGGTGCGGCAAAATAAAAGAAGATGGTAGTTATTTCGTTGATAATATACAGATTGTACCACATAAATTCGCTTATAGCATCATTGCTCTCTATTACATTCGCTAAACTTCGATGACTGTCCCTTGTTATGTATATATCATAATCAAAAGAAACTGTGTAATACAATTTGTGTATACTTGTGCGTTCTGAGCAAATCTAAGCAAAGTGTTCCATTATTTTCGTGATTGTAAGTTACCAAATTATTTATGAACCACGCTTTAGTCATTTTCTCTTCTCTGAAGGGGGTAATTTAATTCATTACGAACATCCTTGCAACATAACATAAAATAGATCCTATCAAAAGCCACTCCAACCGCAGGTAGTGTTTGCTTCTTATCATCCTTCATTTTACTTTAACCTCGGCTTGTTAGTTTAATTAAATTATGCGATTAGTTTTAATGTAAGTGAGTGCAGTGTTGTTAAGAATGTAGATGCAGGTATCTAGATACAGTATCTAAATACTTTTGAGTATCTAGATACATATCCCAGATACTACTAAAAAAATGTAACTGTATCTGCATCTAGATACAATTACAGTGTATCTATTCATTTGAGATACTAAGATACATTTTAGTTACATTTTGAACTTCCATAAAAGCGGCAGACCTTGGCGGAAATGCAACCTCCTATTTTACAGTCTGTTTCTTTTGATTTTCCGCTGTTGTTAATTATGTTTTCCAGTTTGTCAAATGACTGTTCTATTTAAAATGCAATCTGATAGTTCAGAAACTTGAAAATTATTTTAAAAATTGGGAAAGATAATTGACAAAAGGAGAAAACCAAAAGGAAAAGACTGTATTGTTGATTTTATCAACTTTTCCTGATTATGGGAACGCTCTCTTAGCTACAACAAGGTTGCAACTAAGGATCCTAGATTCATTTGACATTTAACTTGTCTGATACGGAAGTAGAGTCATTTCTGTTGATAACTTTATATTTTACGTTGATTTGACTTCGTTTCCTACAAAACCAGGTAATTACTTATCAGCTTATCGATCAACTTAATTACAAAGATAAATTTTCTATTTAGAAAGACATACTGCTGAAAAAATTGTGAAAATTATCACAGATTTTAGTGTGTACATGATTCACATATTCATACGAAAACTTCGTCAATTTTCACAAAAAAAAGTCGATTTGGATCGCAAATAATACCGTACCTCCACTACTGCATAGGTTATTGAACTTACAAGTGTCTTGATAAACTTCAGATACTTTTTTTGTATCTGTATCTGGATCTAGATATTTTCCGGAAAAAGTATCTGTATCTGCATCTAGATACATATTTGTGAAAGCATCTGCATCTGTATCTAGATACTATTAGACATGTATCTTTAACAACACTGAGTGAGTGATTGTTTTAAGTTCTAGTAGCAAATAAACATATCGCAATTCACCGCTTAAGAGTCATCCATCTCAGAGTATCTCCATCTCTCACTGATACGTGAGGTTAAAATAAGACAAGAATACGATGAGACTCTCTAGGCTAGTGAATCTAAAACTGTATGCATCAAAACTGTTAAATGTATGTACATAGGTATGTTGACACTTATACACTAATTTATTCAGTCTACGGTAATTTACCGTTTAAGTTAGTAAGTAGTACAATTATGATAAGTATAATCAAATGATTTTTTTCTTCTATAAAAGTAAACAACGAGATCGGACGTAGAGTGTACTTCAGTCTAGCGGTGGATACAGAAAAAAAAAAAAAAACTCATACTTAATCGATATGTGATGAAACGTTATCCGGGGGGGTTTTATAAACGAAATCGCCCTTTAAATTAGATAACCGCTTCACTCTGTAAATTGATAATCTCACCCTCCGATATGTTATAACTAAGTCTCTGGTTTCCATCTCCTCTCAAGTCTGACGTTCTCAGGTGGTTGTTCATGTGTATTTCACTGGAGGCGTTGCTGTAGTTGTTGCCCGGATCTCGTCTTGACCTGCATTTCCAGCACATCATCCTCGAGGTGAGCTGGCAACAGCTCTGCAGCGTCTTCTTGAACGCGACCCTGAATTCTCGGTTGAAGTAGGCGTAGATGAGCGGATTTAAGGCCGAGTTGAAGTATCCCACCCAGAACACCAGGGTTACCACCGCCGGGGGGCTGTAGCAGTAGTAACTGCCGCAGAGAGTCGTTATTACATACCTGTGGAGCAGAAGAAAAGAAGGGAATTGGATTTCAGTGCGATATAAGGAAATTTTATTTGCCGGGTTAAGAACGGGGAAAATCATAAGTGGCGCTTAGAAAAATAAAATAAAACTTCGAATTGAAATAATAATGTGGTGTATTGTTTTCTTGGAAAATCAAAAATACCTATTTCACTTTAAGAATTTTCAATCGGAAATGTACAGGATGAATTGGAAGGAACGCAGCAAACACCCGGCGTCACTGTACCTTGAAAAAAAAAACAAACGAACATCTTCGTACACCTTTTGGCTATTTTTTTTCTGTCTTATATTAATGTGTAAAATACGGATTCGATGTTTGATGCATTTCTTCAGAGTCACCCTGTGTATATAAAATTTTAGTAAGGATGCGATAGAAATGAAGATTCCTCATTTTTGAGCAAAAACAAATAAATCTGTGAAACTGGTGTCACAAATTCTATGTGCCATGACCTGTATTACAGAATGTTTTTTCTGTCTCTTATAATTTCATAACAATTTAATTAAACCACACAACAATGTAGAAAAAATAAGAGGAAACAAAAAAAAACGTTACAAATAAAGATAGCAAAATTCAACTATTAAACGAACAAATATGCAATAAGCAAGCTATAAATAGCAGTTTTTAAACTAATGCCCGATTTCTTCACCTCCTGATAAATTTATCTGTCAGGTATTATCCTTGGAAACCTTTGTATCGATAATAGTTGCCCTGGCAGGTAAATTTATCCGTTGGTGAAGAAATCGGGTCTGAGTTTCATAAACCTTTTAAAAATATTGCCACACTTGATAAATTTAAAACATTTCATATCTTTCTTGACGACCACGAACAATTGTTTGAAACAAAGGCTTACAGTGCTCTTGCATGTTACTACAATCAAAACTCCTTTCTTCTACAAACGAGTTTTTAATTTTAAATAAATTATGTATTTTTATTATGGTTCCCTTTGGAACTGTTCTGGTTTTCAAATTCACTTTGTGTTATTATAATAGGCTTCCCATTGCATTTTAATTACAACTTTCCCCGACTTCTTCAGGTTTTCTATGATTTTTCGTCAAAAAACTAACAAACTTTCACATTTCACGCCCTTAAAACAAAATTCCAATTCCAGATTTCAAAAAAAAAAAAAAAAAATTATAGGCGTTCAAAAATTAGTATAATTTAATTTATTTTCAAATTTCTACACGCATTAATGGAACGTTATTGATGCCCCTTTAAAAATCATAAGCACTTATTCTTAATAACGTGCCAGTTTGTCTAAAAATGAAAAAAAAAAACCTTAGGTGTTTTCAACGAAAATCCCTTGGTATAGGCAAATCAACGAACTCGGCGGTTCGTACAGTTGCCTATACCAAAAGCGATAAAAATGATTTTCTGATCGATTTTTTAAGTGTTTCCACGGCTTTTTTTTAATTCATCCTGATTTCAAAAGAGAAATAATAAGCATAACAAAATTACTAATTTATTATAATCTTATTTTAATTTTCACCTGCCTCAATGGAGAGAAAATTATTGAATTACTTTTAAAAATCATAAACAATTAATTTTAATGACAAGCCTACTCGTTAAAAAATAATAAAATAAGGAGCCCTTGTATAGGCAACCCTATGCACAGGGTCGTTTATGTGGTTGCTTATACTCAAAACAATAAGAGCCTATATTCTATTAAATTAAATAATGCGATAACTTGTTCAGGATTTGCCGAAATTAAGAATTTTCCATTTTTTTTAGCTCTCAAAACAATTTTCCGTTTTTTTTTTGTCTATCAAAAAATAGATTTGTACTTTTCGCAGATGTCCAAAACTTAATAATTTTGAGAAAAGTCGGCTGCATACATTAATGCAGATTTCAAAATAGAAATGACAGTAAATAAATAAATAAAAATAATTAGTAATGTAAAAATCCAGATTCTTACCATTTTTTTTGTGCAATTCGGTATACTTTATTTAATTAAGATACTTTACTAAATTAGAAATCACGTTGAAGTATGATTAATTTGAATTGCAAAACACGTCGAAATATGACTTTTTTGGAAATATAAAATTAAAAATATGCAGCGTATATAACGAAAGCATTAGTTAGGTCACATATAATAAAGGGCCTCTTGTTAAAAAAAAGAACAAGCTTGCATTGCACTGCTTTGCAGAACGTGATCAGCGGTGAGTTCCGGAAAAGCTTCATGCGTTGCATGAAATGCAGTTTCCAGTGCGTGGGATTTTTTAAAAAATTCTAAAAATCCAGGGACTAGCACGTCACTTCGAACTCGTAATAAATAGGGCGAAAGAAGAAAGTAAGTTCGGGAGCAGTTTCGCGTATGAAGTCGTCGGTTGTACACGTGTCGCAATTTTTCCTCGTTATAAACTTTTTCTATTTCAAAATTCAAAATTATTTTCCGTCTGTTAATTTTCCTACTTTAATTTAAATAGCGTGTACCTAGAAGTATCTGCGATCAGCGAAGGTGAGTTTGGATAAAGTAAATTCATTTTTGAACTTAAGATTTCAGTTTCTAACAAATTTTGTAGAAGTGCATTGATTTTGTCGAACTTCCTAGCCTAATTGTTAGATTTTAAATAATTAATTAATTTAATTCACATATTGGTTTCTTTTTTGAAATCTCTTGTTAATGTACAAAAATTTCTCTTGAATTTTAATATACCTTCCTGCTTGAAGATTCAGATTTTTCTTTGAATTATTTTAAAGTAAGACTCTTAAGTAAGCTGAGAAAGAGATAAGGAGTGGATTATTTTCGATAATCCCAAAATAAATGGGAATAAAATTCGTTGAAAAAAACGATTTGGAGATCGATTTCTGGCTCGTTTTACCAAACCAGATACGCTTCAAACAAAATTGGGATCCAAATCTGTACGGTTTAAGAATTGGGGACAAAAAGGGTTGCAAAGTGGGTTCTAAGCCCCGTCCGCACGTCTTACAATAATAAATAAAAAATCAAAATTATTAATAATAAATAAAAATAGTTATTAATGGAAATATTAAAACAAAAATATAGCACACAATACAATAATAAATCAAATTATTTTCACTTATTTTTGTATTAAAACAATCCAATTCTTTGAATTTTATATAACTGACATGTGAAAGTGAGTGGGACCCCTAAATAAGACTTCTTACACAGCTGAGTAGCAAGAACAGATTTAATAATAAATTATGAAATATAAACGAAAGAAGAATATATGATTAAAAAATTACAAAAATTAAAGATAGCAGAATATAAAATTGATTTTTTGAAAAAAAAAAATAATAAATTATGATTCGTACAAAAAATTGGCGGTATATTCAAATCAATGCAAGATTCCAGAAATATATTTTTTGTTTCAACTATTTTATAAAAGAAAAATTTGTATTTACTGTTAATACAATATAATTTAGTTCCCAATATTCATTATGTGCACTCAATTTCGAGATAACTAGGACAAGTCGGTGAGATTGCATCAAAGTTCTCGAGACACTTTCCTGCTGAAGTGGCCCCAAATAGGGTAGAAATAGCTGTCCAAGGGATGATAAAAAGAAATCCACTGCAACCAAAACCGACTTGCAAAAAAGCGTTTCGTTAGGAATGTAATAAATAAAGAGATAATTAGGAGAAATGAATAAAAGGCTCTAATTTGGTTTCGCAGAAGGTTTAAACTAGGAGGAGCAGTTGCACTTTTGTTTTGAGCAAGTCCGCACCTGAAATACTCGCTAATGTAATGAATTTCAGAATATACAGGGTGTAAATGAAATGTTATACAAAAAGTGTGCAGTGTTAATCTTTGGGTTACATAAAAAAGGAATTAGTAGTTGGAAACGTTTTTTGGAAACAATTTCAATCCGGCAAAGGTTGTAATTCCCATTTCATACTCGTATTTAATTGATGATGTGCTATTTGTTATTAAAACACTACAAAATTGATAAAGTTTGCTAGACTTGCATCCTGTAATTACTGCTAGATGTGGGTCGAAATTTATTTTTACGATTTGCATTAACTTGCATTTCTAATTGAAACATTAACTATTTAATTAAGCTATTTGATATAAATGCCTTATAAATCAAAGTACACGAGACTGTCTCACTTAGTTTATGTAGGTATAGGTCAAAGTGTTACACGGATATTATGTTCCTAGTCTGCGGCTTTCAGCTTTCATGGACAAACTTCCCGAAGTTCAGTTCGAAACTTTGTTTCTTCTGAAACTATTCGTTCGTTAGTCTTAGCCACGCTAAGTGCATTTGATCATTGATTAATTATAGGTATTTGGAAATACCAAGTTTTCAGTTTGCCGCACAAATCCATTCCATTCCCCTAAATTTATGTGATGGGTACGTTTCGCTTTGCTTACCATAAGAAAAACGGTAACCAACACGCTAAGAACGCCGAAACTATAATGCCTAATGTTCTCGCGGCTTTACGTTCCCTTTTCATTTTGCTGCTTGAGCCCGGATCTGCCTTGGCTTCCGCTAAATCCACCTCAACGTCTACTGATTGCCTGAGGGACGTCAGTCCGGCAGATATTCCATTGATTTGGAGATGCTTGTTCAGAAGCGCCGCCGCCACTTTACTTCTGTAACAACAATAACAAATATTTAATGTGTGTCTTAAAATAAAAAGGAACTTTTTCTAAGAAAATGTGTTCTCTCTGCCAGGTTTATGAAATTCGTTTTATTTTTATATAGGAAAAGGTATTTACAACTGAAACATTTTCGGTTATTACAGATTTAGTTAAATTTGAACATAAATGATATACATAGTAATTAAAGAACACGTTTTCTTTATTTTATTTATTTGTCAATAAAATAATAAGGTAACGATCTTTCAGATAGAACCCACACACACCGAATAGTAGGGATCAAACCCACACCTGAAGATGTCGAACCAAGCGTCAAGTGTCTTGCAGCGCATTCAACCAATTTGGCTATGTAACTAAGTTCCATTCCATTTTGTAAAAAAAATAAATGTCTTTAACGGTTGTATTTTGTGTACACGTCATGAAATTAATACAAAACTTATTTCAGCTTCATTTCATGTCAAATTGTCGGTTTAGGTTTGAGACCAGACAATTTACGAATTTAATTCATGAAGGCTAATAAACTTTACGTTAGCGTAAAGCTGCGAACTACACATAAAAGAATGACACATAACTCTTTGGAATTGTAAATACAAATTTGCTTAGAATGGTAAAGTAATTCGGTGACAACCTTAAAGTTTTATATCGCGATTACATCCCCGTTTGCCGTGTAAAATATTACCCAATAATTCATCCGACTAAGGTATATCTCAGTCACATATTTCAGGCTATAAATACGTCAGTATCATAAAAAGAAGGATGTCGTAACTTTCGTTGCAGTATTTATTTTTTTACTGAGCAATTTAATAAGTAAGGGTCGGATATTCATAGGATATCTCGTAAAAACCAGTATGAAGATAAAAAAAGCAGCGGTGCAGATTTCAACGTCGCCGTTGAACGGTTTTTATGCCCGAAGCACTCTCACACTAGCGCTCATTGCATCAGAAGCAACCGTTTGACGTAAATTACTTGCACAAATTTTTTTAATCTCAAACCGGACAGAAAAATGAAGGGAAACACACTCAACGTTTCGCTATAGATTTATAGCTTCGTCAGGAGTAAAAAAAACACTCCTGACGAAGCTATAAATCTATAGCGAAACGTTGAGTGTGTTTCCCTTCATTTTTCTGTCCGGTTTGAGACTAAAAAAATGTGTACTTACTATTTTCATCGGACAAGAACAAACTTCAATTGTAAATTACTTGTGTAACATAATTGCCTTTATAGCTTCTTTCAAATTAATAATTATGAAAACACTATAATTCTTTAATGTAGCTTTTAAAAAGACTGGCATAATACATTTAATTCATATCAATTATAGCGCCGTCACTGCAAAAAGAATGCGAGTTCATTTCGGAATGAATCGGTTATGTAAACAAGTTTTTATATCCAGTCGACCAGAACTGTAGTAGTTACTGCGTGCCGCATAGACTTCTCGGGCTTCGACTGGTTTATTGTTTTGTTTTTACAAGGCAGACTCGTTAAAGATTAGAACTTTTTGTGACTATGATCGCTTCAGCATATTAATAGTTTCTCGTATATTTAACGAAACCTTCCGCCTAAAATGCGCCTAGGCCTGTTAATAAGTAATTATTTTGAAAGACTGGTGAACTCATGGTGATACATTTTGATATGTCTCCTCGAAGTCAACATTTTCCTTTGATATTTCCTTTGTCATTTGTATGAATATGATTGATTAGATGTTGAGTTTGGTGTAGTCATTAAAAAAAAATGCATTTGAACTTCATTAATTATTTGGATTTAAATTGCTTTCGAATAATTCTGCTGAGTGATTATTTCTAAAGTTTATTCAGTATTGTCACTTGCTACATTATAGGGTTCCCATTTCATTTTAGTTAAAATTTTCCCCGACTTTTTCACGTTTTCCCTGACTTTTCGCCAAAGAACTAACAAACTTTCACATTTCACGCGTTTAAAACAAAATTCCAATTCCAGATTTCCAAATAAAAAAAATAATAGGCGCACAAAAATTAGTAATTTAATTTACTTATAAATTTCCGCGCGTATTAATTTGAAAGTTATTGATACACCTTTAAAATTTATAAACAATTATTTTTAATAACCAGTGCCAGTTTGTCTAAAAATAAAAAAAGAACATTAGATTTTTTTCAACGAAAAACCCTTGGTATAGGCAAAGCAACGAACTCCGCAGTCCGTACAGTTGCCTACGCTAAAGGCGGTAAAAATATTTTTTTGGTAAATTTTTTTAAGTGTTTCCACAGCTTTTTTAATTCATCCTGATTTCAAAAGAAAAATTATAGACATAAAATAATTACTAATTAATTTTAATTTTATTTTACTTTCACCTGCCCCAAGCGAGAAAATTAATGAATTGCTTTTAAAAATTATAAATAATTAATTTTATTGTTCGTTTAAAAATAATAAAATAAGAAGACTTAGTATAGGCAACCTAATGCACAGGGTCGTTTGTGTGGTTGCTTATACTAAAAACGGCAAGAACATTTTCCTTTTAATTAAATAATGTGAAAACTTGTTCAGGATTTGCTGATACTAAGAATTTTTCCATTTTTTTAATACTCAAAACAATTTTTTTTTTTTTTCTATTTTCAAAAAATAGATTTGTGCTTTTCGTAGATGTTCAAAACTAATATATAATTTTAAGATATGTCAGCTACATTAATGCAGATTACTTTCAAAATTGGAAATAATTAAAAATAAATAAAAATTATTATAAATGGAAATATTAAAATAAAAATATAGCACACAACTCTGCAATAAATCAAATTTTTCAATTATTTTTTGTATTTAAAGAATCAAATTCTCTGATTTTTTCCTGGGCGTTATGAAACTTTCCTCAAGGTGAGTGAGACCGCTAAATAAACTTCTTACCCAGCCGAGTAGCAACAGCAGGTTTAATAATAAATTATACAATACAAACAAAATAAGAATATGTGATTAAAAAAAACTACCAAAATAAAAGATAGCAGAACAAAACTTGATTTTTTGAAAAAAAAAATAAATAAAAAATTGTTTCGTAGAAAAAATTGGCAGTATATTCAAATCAATGCAGGATTCTAGAAATACATATATGCTTTTCATATATTTTGATATATTTTCCTCCAAGTAATTTTTTTTTTAAATATCTGTTATATAATAAAGAAAAATGCATTTGAAATTCATTAATTATTTGGCGTAAAATTCCTTTTGAATAATTTTTTCGAGTGATTATTTCTAAATTTTATTCAGTATTGTTTCGCATCTATTTCGTCATCAGCGTGTGGAGCTTGAAATGCGGAAAGAAAGAAAGAAGGCAGAAAGAAAGATAGGCAGAAGTTTATTCCGGAAATACTTCTTAAAAAGTTTCAGTTCACAATCGAGCTTTCATAACGCAGCTGAGTAAGAAAATTAAAGAAAATCGGTTTTAACCTTCAACCGGACTCTATTAAAATTTGGAAGAACACCTAACGTTTCATTACTGCTTGTGATAGCTTCGTCAGGAGTGAAACGTTGAGTGTTTTAAAAGTGTCCGGTTAAAGGTTAAAAATTACATATTTTCTTATAAATTTCATCCCATAAGAGTCGACTTCAATTAATGTAATATAATGCAGTGTAAAATATTGTAATTAGATAATAATATGTATAGTGAAGATGCTTTAGGAAATAAATAGTTAACCTTTCATAACGTGACATACCATACAAGGATATCGTCGTAATTGGTATAATTCTATTGGTTACTGTTTATGTCATCGAGCCATTATAAATTTCAACTTGCGCGAACATTCGACTCGCGTCCGTTTCTGTTCAGTGGCTCTGTTAGATCGTTATATCTATCTGTAATGTATTTTCCAGCCTTTTCCTGGAGTGTATTCAACCGAAGTTCTGTGGCTATACTCACGGCAGTGCCACATTATCGGCGCGGGCGGTCGATTTTGTTTTTTTTTTTTTTTACAAGAGAACGTACATCGCGGACCATCGACCTTACTCTTTTAAAATGTGCAGAAAATTCATTTTTCATCCCCTTTTGTCATCAATTCTTTAAAACAATCCGTACAAAGTTGAATTTCGATTTTCTTTGTGAGTAGCGGTTTGGTAGAACCCATAAATCGATTTTCCAATTTATTCCCCATTGTTGCGATTTTCGAATTTGTTTTCCGCAGTTTCTCGAATGGTGTTTCACCTGTATTTTCAGAATAGATAAAACAGCGACATCTTACGATCGCGTTTTGACCTGACGTTGCAGTATTGTGTTTTCAGAATTGTCAAAAATACTTCGCCCTTTTCTCTCTTTGCGGTTTTTAGTTTCTTTGGACTTAAGACAGAAAACTTACTTACTTACGAGAACGCCTCAAGTAAAAATGCATAAATTTTTAAGTATAACAATATACGTATTGAAAAAAAAAAAAAACGTAAAATGTAGATAAATTTAAATAAAAAATATCTTAGTATAAACAACAATGTGAAATTCAGTTTACAATTTTCGTTCATACGTAAGTGTTCAGGAATCTCCAATTAAGCTTTTAGAGGTAGCGGTTAATTATAAACGCATTTTGAGAAAGATACTTTTTAAAAAAAATCGTTGTTTTTTCATTATTTCCAAATCTCCTTTAAGGCCCGTGTAAGACGATGTTAATTTTTGCGTAAAATCTCATACAAAGTGAGACAGAGAGAGTTTATTGGTTGATGCGATACTTTTCTGTCAATTTTTCGGAAATTTCATACAAAAAATATCATGTAACGCCCAAAAAAATATACTTACAGACTCATTAACAAAAGCATAATATTTTAAGCTGTTGCTTTGTTACATTTGATTTTCGCATTAGCCGTTCCGGTCGGGTAGGCTTCCCTTTGTGCATGCGTGCTGAGCGCATTTCCTGACAAAATTTATACAAGAATTACAAGTGTGTCACGTGGGCCCTATAATCATAATCGAACGAATTTAAACGATGCACGAAATTCACATGTTCAATTAACCGAATAAAATAAACGGAGGAATAAATTTGGTGCTCTGCAATTTGTGTGATAACTTCCACGAAATCTTTCACCATCCGAGAAACCTTGACCTCGCCTCCTCGAAACTTGGAATTTTATGTAGCAGGGGCCCTGCCTCTTCGAATTGGAATTCTTCATTAACGTAATGCGACAAGCGTATCTAGAACTTCTTATAACCAAAAAATTAAACGCCCTTTTTCGTTGCAGACTTGCCCTCGTCTTATTCGCTAAGTGGTTCTGTTTAATGCTGGAAAGAAGAAGTGATATAAAACTGATTTTGAGAGAAGCGTGTTGCTAGAGGGCGAATCAGTTTTAACGGAACTTTCACTTTCAGTGAATTCAACTCACAATCAGCAAGAATTTTTTTTTGTTGTATACCGATCTGATCAGTATAATTGTGACCTCTGACTGCAAGCAGCAAAGCTGTTTCACGTAGGTACCTTAAAAGGAGATAGCTACATAAAAGTTCTTAAAATTATACTTTTGTATATATACTAATTTGTTTTTAATAAAAGAAATAACTCATACTTAGCAAAAATGTCTTCTGTACTTCAGAAATTATAGATTCTTAATGAGTTTTAAACTAAACAGAAAATTGACTTTAATAGGAATGCGAATTAGTCTTCGCTGTATTTATACCTTCTTACTTATCACCATTCCCCTTACACAGTTTGGTGTCGAGGGTGTACTTATACGATCTTTTATTAAATCTCCTTTGCCACCAAGGACGTCTACGCTGGGGTATAATATAAAGGAGCGAAATGTTACACCCACTTCTTAAGCGTAGGCGTTCAAAATGGAATCAATTTGTGTTGGCCGGTGTTTCAGGAGAACTTCCTTCTACCAAATTAATTGTGTAATTAACTTAAATGGAAAGTTATTAATTCGTCGGACGCCCTCGTCCTCTTTTTTATTCCTCACCAAATTCTTTCTCTTTATTTTTAAGTTTGCGTTTTCCGAAATAGCTCCACTGTAAATGTTATTGAAGACGGTATCCAGGGAAGTAATTCCTTCCTTGTTTCGGACTGTGTCTGTGGATTTGTGTCCGTATCTATTCGTTTTCACGGCGAGGCAATAAAATTATATTCTAGAACGGGGAAATAAAGAAGACGCGAGATATTACAATAAAATACGATACTGACTCAATATGTTATCTGTGGACTTGGAAAAAAGTTTCTTTTTACGGCCTTCCATAACACATACATATTCTTTTATTTTTGTTGACGGATTTGTGTCCCTAAAATCTTATAGGTGCACTTAAAGTAAGCAATCTATTGTTAAACAAACTTTTTCATATGGGAATAAGAGGTGTAGCATTGAATTGGGTTGAGTCCTACCTATTTAATCGCCCTCAATATGTTAGTCTTAAATATACCAACAATAACATTCAATCTGAATTCAAATCAACATTTCGAAATGTATCTATAGGTGTACCGCAAGGCTCAATTCTCGGCCCTATCTTATTCTTGTTATATATAAATGATATTGCTACTATTAATAACTCTGTTCACTTCAGTGTATATGCAGATAATACGTCTGTAGTTGTGTTTGGGGAAACGCTCCCACAAACTGCTTTTAAATGCAATAACTTTTTAACTGAACTCAGTAATTGGTTTTCAAACAACAAACTTTTTCTTAATATTAACAAAACTCATCTTATTACCTTCCATAATAGACAACATAAGACATCCGATACCCTTTTAAAATTAGACAACAATCCTGTTAATCCAGTCGTCGAGACACGCTTTTTGGGCTTGATTATAGACGACTTTATCTGCTGGAAAAAACACTGTCATCAATTATTCGCCAAACTTCATTCGTTGATCTTTTTATTTCGTAATCTAAAATTGTTCCTAAACATGGAACAACTTAAATTCCTTTACTATGCACAAGTCGATAGTCGCCTGCGATATGGCATTCGCTTCTGGGGAGCTTCAGTCACTTTCCAAGACGTTTTTAAAACACAAAAGAAATTGATAAGAATCATGGCAAATGTACCATATTCTTCATCTTGTCGTGAAATTTTTAATAAATTTCGGATTATGACAATCACATCAATTTACATTTTTGATCTGTGCCTCTACATATTTCAAAATAAATCAAAATTTATTAAAAGCAGTGATGTTCACCACAGAAGGCATGCGCCACGGGTATCGTTTTAGGTAGCCTTTTATCAGATTTAATGTCGTTAAGAGTTCTCCAAATTATGCGGGACTTGAATTTTACAATTTACTTCCACAGACCATCAAAAACTGTACAACGGAAAATATCTTCAAAAGTAAACTAAAAACTTTCTTGTTAAAGAAACCAATTTACTCTGTATCTGAATTTGTCAATATCTGCAACAACTATTAATGTAATTAACTTACTTTACTTTATCTGTATTAATTTTCTATTAACCCGTTGACAAATATTACGCGTACCAATACATACATACAACCCTACACTGTAAGGAAATGACCTGTTCTACCGCACCACATTGTGCATTTTATTAGAACTAAATAAATTATTATTATTATTAAAAGTTTTGCAATTCTTGTATTTGATTTATGTGATATTATTGAGTATACATACTCGTAAGTGCAAGAAGAGCAGAATGGCACAAGAAAAATTATGAAAATGATTACTAGTTTATGACGTAAAAAGAAAGGAGCGAATCTGTGATTCGTACGGCTTAAAAACATCAAAGAATTTGTTATACGATTACACACACAGTAAAGGATTTAAAAACTGTCCTTTATGGAAGTAACTTGTTTAACAGAATTTTTTTTTTTTTGGATAAAATATATTTCAGAAACACTAATACAAATTTGTTTGTGTGTTTTGGGCGTGCTGCCACTTCAATATCTGCAGTAATAATGGGGAGATCATGAAAGAGTTTTCCTTATCAAAAAGTTCTTAAAAAATCAGTTCCCCGTTATGTTCATTAACTATATATATGTATATACAGGCTGTTTCAAATTCGACCCTCAACGTGGGGATCTCGTCTATTTGAAGAGATAGAGGGTAGGTTTAAATTTGGCAAAGTTGCGAAATTTGATGAGCATTAATAATCCGGAAAGAAAAAATTTCTATCTTAACTCATATTCGAAATAATTATAAAAAAAGAAAAATTGTCATTTTCTTATTTTGCCTTTATCTTCTTTATTTGAAGAGATATCAAAAAAATAAAGATACTTTCTTAAGGCACTTTTCAATTCTCTACACAACGGTAAACACTATTTCTCTATAGCATGTTTCGTCAAATTGGTACCATCAAGTTCATTTTTTCTTATGGTGGCCATATTGAAATTTAGTCGGAAAATATTCTATTCTTCATGCCGATTACGGCAATATAGCACATGTTATTAAAATTCTTTAAAATAAGATCAGAAACAATGTAATTTATCGGAAGATATTGAATTAAAATGTTTATTATGATATAAAAAAAGTTACAACTTACGAAAAATGGCTTTTTATTAAATCAAAGGTGTCTTTGATAAACCCTAGATTACAAAATTTTGCCGGCACAATGTTAACATAAGAAAAATAAAATATGTTACACACGTTTTATTTATACAACAGAAACACAAAAACATCATGTGAACTATACTTCCAAACCAACCCGGAGAACAAACAACAGCTTAGAACAATATTTTCATAATTAGAAGGAAATATCGAAGAGCAGGATGATGCACTGTAATACGTACCCTTTATAGTAACAATACAATTGAAGAAATAATAATAAATAAATAAACAAATAAATAAAGATATTAAAAATATGCTATTTACATTAAATGTTCAAATAAATTTCCATTTTGATTTATACATAACTGTGCTCGTTTGCTTAAACTTAATACAGCTCTTCTAATATTTCTTCTAGGAATAGTTTCGAAGGCATTAGAAATAAAATTTTTAAGTTCGTCCATATTTGCTGGAGTGTCTTTATAAACTTTGTTCTTAATAGTTCCCCATAAATAATAATCTAGGGGATTCAGATCTGGTGACCTAGCGGGCCATTCTACTGCACCACCTTTTCCTATCCGCTTTTGAGAAAATATTTCATTTAAGTAATTTCTAACATTTAAAGATGTATGTGCAGGTGCCCCATCTTGCTGCCACCATAAATTCCGTAAAATATTTAAAGGTATCTCATCTAAAGAATTGGACACATATTCACGAAGAATTTGGAGATACGCAGCCGAATTTAACGTTTTTTCAGACATAAATGGACCAATTAGTTGATCATTACAAATGCCCGCCCAAACATTGATTCCAAAGCGATTTTGGTGCCTTATTCTTCGAACTGCTCTAGGATTTTCTGTGGCCCAAATGTGCTCAGTATTACGGTTATAAATACCGCAGTTTGTAAATTTCGACTCATCGGTCCATATTATTTTTCCTAGAAATTGATCGTCCTCATTGGATCTCTGCACCAGCCAGTTACAAAAATCGCTTCTTCTAATGTTGTCTCCATCATGCAGAGCATGAGCAACATGAATTTTATATGGTTTGTATTTTTTTTTTTTTAAACTTCGCCAAACTCCGACATGAGGAATATCTAATTGTACACCAATCTCACGCGTTGAAACAGACGGGTTCACCCGGACCTTAAAGAAATATTATAAATTACACACATCTTATGGCTTTATTGAAGCATAGAATTGTTACCATTTCCAAAATATCTTTTCTAACTGGTTCTAAAACTCTGTTGCCATAAGGAGTACGTTTTCTAATAAATGATCCATGCTCTCCAATGTTTCTGGTCAATTGTAAACATATTGTTCAGTGCGGTTGTTGTCTCTACGGGTAGGTTTGACAATACAATTCACTTGCTGTTTTCGTATTTCTGTTACACGAATAAAACATACGTAACATATCACGTTTTTCTTCATTGCTGAACATTATGCTTTGTTGCTATTATTGCATGTTAATATTTAGCAACAAGCGGTTATTAATTTGACAGCACTTGCAGTTTCTGATTCGAATCCAAAGCCATCTTCAATTAATTACGAATTTTCTTGTCTCGCAAAAATAAATTTTTATTTTGACCTTATTTTAAAGAATTTTAATAACACATGCTATATTTCCGTAATCGGCATGAATAGTAAAACATTTTCCGACTAAATTTCAATATGGCCACCATAAGAAAAAATGAACTTGATGATGATATCAATCTGATTAAACATGTTATAGAGAAATAGTGTTTACCGTTGTGTAGAGAATTGAAAAGTGCCTTAAGAAAGTATCTTTATTTTTTTGATATCTCTTCAAATAAAGATGATAGAGGCAAAATAAGAAAATCACAATTTTTCTTTTTTTACAATTATTTCGAATATGAGTTTTTCTCTCCGGATTATTAATGCTCATCAAATTTCGCAACTTTTCCGAATGTAAACCTACCCTCTATCTCTTCAAATAAACGAGATCCCCATGGTGAGGGTCGAATTTGAAACAGCCTGTATATTATTTAACATTTCATTGCCCGTAAATTTTTGCCTTACGAGCAAATTTCATGCGATCATAAACCTAAACAAAAATCGTTATAAGTTTCAAGATATTTAATGTACAGCGTGTCTTTAAACCTATGTCTTTAATAGAAACCACAAATAGTGGTCAAGAAAAGAAGCAAAACTTGTTATACAACAATTGGTCAGATAGCAGTATCAACGCAGATAAAAATTATTTTACTTTCTTATAGAAATTGTTTGAGGGTCGCTGACTGCAGCTTAAATGTTCCGGCGGAGCTTGGTTTTCAACTATTCTCCGACGTTTGGGGCCATAAAAAGTCATAAAAACGCAGACCATGACCTAATGCACAGATATTGTACTTAAGGCAGATCAAGTATCGTGTTTTTTATTAATTTTAAAAGCAGATAAATTTTGAAACTATATATGTTCTTAATAGTTTAAAATATTCTGTGCGTGTTGCATTAATTGATGATTAGTTTTGTGCTAATCCGTACTTTAACAGTTAAATTAAAAAAACATCAATCTAAAGGCGATCGGAAAAGAGGAAATTCTTATATCACATTAATTTGTAAATTGCCAATTTACAATGTTGATTACTAAAGTTATTGTATTTGTACAGCAAAAATAAATTTGTTTCTTTATTGAAACTACGACGAAAAGACGAAATAAACGCCTGCACTAGGCGAGAGTTTTTTTAATGTCTTTATTGGTTTCAGCCGACGCAGAAATTCAGGTTCAATATTATCCTTATAAAAACATGTGTTTTGTGTTGGAATGTAAACAACTAATAAAATAGTTCGATTGAGAGCTAGCGAAGTTATTCAATCACTTATTTTGAACCCACAGATTATTGTGTGTACAGGCAATCTAATTTATTAAAATTTTTCATCGTATCTTTTGTATAAAAGGAATAGTTTCTGCTCTTGCAATACTTATTCTGCAGCTATTAGTGCGATAATTAAAAAATAATTTCAGGCATTTCAACACAGTTACAAAACTAGCGTACGAAGATGTTTAATTACTTTAGCAAAAATCTAACGAAGATTAGGTACTCGTTTTTACCATAATTGTTATTGTCTATTACAGAGAGATGCATAAACAAACGTTCTTACTTTTCGCATGTTGAAAGTACAAATAAACATGCCGATGGCCGCAAGGCGGATTCATATTCGTGTACAATAAGACCTTGACCGATTTCTTCTAAACATAAATAAAAATTTTATTGCGGTTTATTGCTTTTATCGGAATAAATTGCTGAAACAAGTCGTAAACCAAGCAGAGGTTTCAAGACAAAAGGACTGCGCTCGCTTGTGATAGGTCAGTTTTTCATTCTTGGGTAAAAAATTTCAGATTTGGAGAATTAATCACTTATGTGACGAGGAACTTACAGTTTCATTTAAAGACAGAGGTTTTGAGACACCGTGTACATGAATTGCGCTATTAATTCATCCGAAAATTATGAATCTGAGTCATCAAGGTAAGACTAAAGTCAGGATTATTATTAAAGTTAGGAGGAGGCCCCTGCATAATTGTCAAGAAATTTTAAATGAGTTGCGAGGCGAAGTTGATTGTCACGTCACCTTTTGATTCAAACGTTGGAGAATAAAAAATACGTTGCGCAAAGGTGCTTACTCAGTGGAGACGGCGTGGAAAAGTAGTGCTTCGCACAGGTAGTTGTTATGACTAAGGAGACCATCCAGTGATGATGCAACACGGAAAGGAGGCAAGGATGCATACGGCCGGAAAAGTCAGGACCCTTGAAAGGGACAATACCCAAGGACATGTTTCCATAGTTTGAATATTAAAGAGGCTGTATATAACTGGACGTGATTGAAGATCACTAGGAGTAAGCGTAATTGAGCATCGCCCTGTATATAAATAAATGTGCCTGAAACAAAATTTAAAAAAATACGTCGCGTAGCAAAATCCTTTATTTGAATACGTAGTGATAATACACTTCCTGGGTCCCTTTGCGCTGTTCATCTTCTCGCTGGATTTTATCAATTTTTCGAGAAGGATTTTGTGACTGGTCAATCTGGGTCATGTGACGTTCCTTCGTTTTGTAATCTGGATATTCCGCCACGACCAAGTTACGGTTGGAGTGGAGTTAGTTTCGCTAATTGCATAATTCGCAGTTCGTTGTTTTGTTAGTTGCGGCCATTTTGTTTGTTCACTCAGGGTGTCTGAAGGGAAGAGATTTACTCTGCGTTCTGGAAAAAGCACTCAACACAAAGCATTCATTTAGGCTTTTCAAAGCCCGACAACTTACATTAATCAGATATTTATGACCAGCGATTTCTGTGTGCAACTAAGTCCTAATAGTAGCCAGGTGCTGCCGTGTTGCATTCTAGACCTCAGGATATATCTCAAAATATTGACTACCAAAATCCACTCTTGCGAAACTTATTTTCATCCTAATGGGTAGAATAGATTCAGGACTTAATTCATCAGCAGAGCAAAAAATGCAGAAATTTATCATCACAGCTCCATTATGATCTTACCTTAAGGCACAAAAGTATTTAAAAGGATTACATAGAACTGGAAAAATTGAACACAAGAACAAGGAATGAACAAAATTCCTTACAGGAGAAGAGTTCGTTACCAGCCCAACAGTTGATTAACATGATAGAAACTTAAGTGGCAACACTGCTCGCGTATAAACCTACCCACAATTTCCTTTGGATGTAAACAACATGGATAACTTTCCTGTCGAGCTAAGTGCTTTGCACATAATGAAAGAATGGTTGGGTACGTCGACGGAAAATGTCTTTTTTTTAAGTTCCAACCAAGCAATTCCGCCGTATAAACCACCATGCGAGCGGCGTAAAAGGTAAACATTTCGCAATCCCGCAAGACGACACAATACTCAGCAAGCTTAAAATCACTGTAAAATTAAACAACAAAATGTAATGTAATGTTGAATTGAATATGCTCTCTTATATGCATATTATATTTTAAGTTTATAAAAAAAATTCTTTACACTTTCATGCTTCTTAAGAGCATTAAGGGCACTTGCAGGAAAGGTAACTTGAACTATAGTATAGATTTCCAAATTAAAGTTCTCTTCATTTCAACTAACTATCGATCTATGTAGGTATCTGTGGAGGTCAGGAAGCAACCATTCAAGGTGAGAAGGCTTATTTGAGATGATTGGATGTCGTTAAACTTGAATCGCGGATACTCGGGTTTCTAATGAAATGTAATCATCTATTTTTACGTCGGGGCAATTTGTGGCAATGGTGACGAAGATGTGTCGGCTGCAAGTTCAGCTGATTAATTTAGGAAGCTCGCGCAAATGCTCGGGGTATGGAATCTCTGCGAAATCATTTTCAAAACGCTGGAAATTTAAAAAATGAGAAGCATAAATTTTGTTGCAAATCTTTTTTAATTGCAGTGAAAACCTCGAGCAGCCTCTGCACAGCTGTTTCAGTCCTATTTGGGGCTTCTTCAGCAGAAATCAAAAAGCGATCGTAGGATGTCGCTTTTTTTATCTATTCACTTAAAAGTAACGTACGTACTTCTTTGTAGCATCTCTAAATTTCGAGATTACCATTTTGCAATTTAACAAAATATTCATTTAACGATTCAGAAGAATTAATTAGATTTGAAAGGGGCTGTCGATGTCGAAATTTTTAAATTCTCGTAAGGGGTCGATGCTTAAAACAGGTTGGGAACCCCTGGTTTGGGTAAAATAGGCGCCACCATCGATGGACGAGTAAAACAAGTAATACTAATAGCGACATCTTTAAAATAAATCATACAAATTCAAATTTCACAACAAAAAATTAACGTTACCCTAACACTTAAAACGCTTGAAGAGAACGAGTCCCGATGAGGTCATATTTTTGCAGGAAATTGAAGTGGGATGGGTTGGGGTAGTTGATTTAATCAAATTCAATAACTGTCATAATTAATAGTAAATTTCAAAAAAAACATTTCCTAAATGACAAACATAATGATCGTTAGTTACGGTCGAAAGCAAAGAATTATAGGCAATTACAGTTTCCTGTAACTTTTCATTCTCCAAAATGGTATTGCTTAAATATGACTTCACGGATTTTATAGAAGGTTTGAAGCTTGTTAAGTGTTTTCAAAATTTTTGGCCGTGATGAAAAACTACAGGAAACTGTAATTGTCTACTATTTTTTTCTTTCAAGTAATGCAGAATTCCAGTTTCTTACAGAAATCTATCTTTTATTTTCTGACGTCATTCTTTTGATGCTCGATATCTTCCGATACTCTTTTCGTTTGCTTCGGTTTCTCCGTTGAGTTTGGGATTGGGTTGGATTTCATTAACTCCCCAATTTTTTACGATTTCTTAATCCTTTTTCTCTTGTATTTTCTTTCGACGGTCTCTGCATTCTTCAAACACCCTTTTCGTCTTCTGGGTTTTTATTGATTTTCTTGGTTTGGACAAGTCCTGTCTTATTTTGAGTTTAAATTTTGATGTTTGCCCAAACCAAAATCCTTTTCCTATTTTGCTCTCTTTCTCCTATTTTTTTTTCAAAATATTTTTCTTATCACAAAATCGCTTGTTTCGGTTTTTCCCTTGAGTTTGAGTTTGGGTTGGATTTCATTAACTCTTCTATTTTTTACGTTTTTTTAAGCCATTTTCTCCTTTGTATTTTTTTCGACGGTCTCTGCATTCTTCAAACACCCTTTTCGTCTTCTGGGTTTTTATTGATTTTCTTGGTTTGGACAAGTCCTGTCTTATTTTGAGTTTAAACTTTGATGTTTGCCCAAACCAAAATCCTTTTCCTATTTTGCTCTCTTTCTCCTATTTTTTTTTCAAAATATTTTTCTTATCACAAAATCGCTTGTTTCGGTTTTTCCCTTGAGTTTGAGTTTGGGTTGGATTTCATTAACTCTTCTATTTTTTACGTTTTTTTAAGCCATTTTCTCCTTTGTATTTTTTTCGACGGTCTCTGCATTCTTCAAACATCCTTTCCGTCTTCTGTTTTTTTTTTGATTCTCTTGATTTGGACAAGTCTCCCTTATTTTGGGTTTAAACTTTGATGTTTACCTAAACGAAAATCCTTTTCCTATTTTGCTCTCTTTCTCCTATTTTTTTTTCAAAATATTTTTCTTATCACAATCACAATCGTTTGCTTCGGTTTCTGCCTTGAGTTTGGGCTTGGGGTGGATTTCATTAACGCCCCAAATTTTCACGATTTCTTAAGCCATTTTCTCTTTTGTAATTTCTTTCGGCAGTCTTTGCATTCTTCGAACATCCTTTTCATCTTTTGGGTTTATCTTGATTTTCTTGGTGTGAACAAGTCCTGTGTTATTTTAGGTTTAAACTTTGATGTTTGCCCAAACCAAAATCCTTTTCTATTTTGCTCTCTTTCTCTTATTTTTTTTTTCAAAATACTTTTCTTACCTATCACAAATTTCCTACTCCGCTCCTAAACAGATTTTTTTGAACCGGTGAAATGTAGATCACCCGGCGATTTTTTCTTTTGTTTCTCTATTTTGTGCTATTCATTTTTTCTCTGTTTTGTTTTATTGATTTAACTGACATTTCCTTTTGAGACATGCACGTTTTTATATTCCCAATTCGTTTATTTTTTTTAACAACAGTGGTCACAGATTTTCGTTACTCTAAAACAGGTCTCCGGGAACATTAGAACAAGCAACACAAGAAACTTTTTTTTAACTTCTTTCATTGATTGTTTTTGTACTATTTGCAGTAAACGGGAAAACCCATTTCTCTTAATTAAGAAAATATAGGTGTGTTTCTTACGCGCTTCTTACGATTATAGAAATTTATTTACTGTCCGCTGAAGGAATGTTTTACTTTCGAGGAGAAAGCTTTTTCTGATGGATGCTTTAAATAGCTTTTAGTTTCATCATTCAAGATTAATCATAAAGGGGAGTTCACACTTGGGTATGCTTGTCTGTGCACGCAACTGCATTGCAGTATCAAAATGCATGTATTTCTTGCATAAAAATGCAAATCGAGTTTGTTCTCTCTACATGCAGCTTAATACCGTAAATCAGCGTTTCCCAAACTGTGGGGCGCGCCCCCCTGAGGGGGCGCATAAATCTTCAAAGGGGAGCGCAGCACAATAAATAGGTATAAACAATTGAACGCGAATTACAACTAATTTATCATCTTATTTTTTACAAGAAATTGCTTATACGGCCCTTCCCAACCCCTTTAACTTTTTTATTTTTGACTTTAGAAAGAAGTCTTTATTATTAAAACTTTGTTTAATTAAAACGTAACTTTTTATCTAAGAGACGATTATGCACATTTTATACCACGGGTTTCGAACGAGATCGGTATCGACCCCTTGGAGGTCGGTGAAGACTTGAAAGGGGTCGATGAACCTTTATTAGGGGTCTGCTAGAGGTCCTTCAGTGCGTCGGAGTTGTTAAGTCTTGTGTAATGAAGGTCTTGTTGAATAGTTTATAAAGAAAAGTAAAAAATTTACGTACAATATTAAATGAATTTGAATTAGCTCGTATAAAGGAGAAAAAAAGACGTTCAATTGTTTATCAAAATCAAAACACTTCTAAAATACGAATAAAATCGAATGAAATAAGAACAAAAGACGATCGTCAAACAAGACAGGACGAAAATAAAAACTGTGTGAAACTCACAAGACAAATTGATATAAACTGACTCTCACCAGAATCAAAAATTTAATTCAATTTAATAATAAAAAAATAAAATTAATTCTCCAAAAATGGCGATCAATCGGCGGAGTTAAAATAAAATGATCTTAAATCGTGTAAAAAAAAAGAAACAAAAGATTTTCAATTGATAATCAAAAAGAATCAAAGTCATGTCAAATAAAATCAAACAGAAGAGAAAATCAAAATACAAGATGATTAGTTGTTAATTTAAAAGTAAAAAACAAAACGAATGGAATCGATTAAAAGAAAAATACAAAGGTCCATCACTTGATTATATTAAAAGTTAAATAAAATAGAGTTAAATGAGGATTGTATAAAAATAAAGGGTGATGATAAAGTTAGGACCAAAATAAAAATTATAAAAAACTAGCATTAAGTCAATTTTTTTAACGAAACTGGGCGATCAGTGAATAATTTAAAAACAAAATAAAGTCAAATCAGATAAAAGAGAAAATAAAATGGCAATCAATCGACGGAATTAATGTATAAAATAAATTCACACTCAATAAACGAAAATCAAAACAAATCAGTGAAAAAATAATGGTAAATAGTAGTTAAAAAATTAAAAAGACGAATAAAATATATTAAAAGAAAGGGGAAGGGGGCGTGAATCATAACACAGCTCAAAAGGGCGTCGCGAAACCTAAAAGTTTGGGAAACACTGCCGTAAGTTCTTGACGATATTTTCATTGCCAAAAGTTATGCTTAAGTTGTCTACTTGAATTGTTGAGCGGTGTTTGCTGGTGTGGTTACAAATTGAATAGGTTTCAGAGTAGGTAACATTACGGAAAATGAGGAATCCTTCTTCTTCTTATCATCGGCACATTTACTCATGTAAATTTTTAACTTTACTCTTACAGTTGATTGACAAAAACCTTGGAAAGATGTGAACGGAAATCAAGTTGCGCATCAAAACTGCAGCAACAAAATGTTGCAGGGAAAATAAATGGGTAAGTGGGAGCCCCCCTTAAGATTGACAAGAAAATTTTGCGCATTTTGTCTCTAACTAAAGTTAAAAACAAAACAAACCTTTTCTGTTAAGAAAATGTAGGTACCTAAGTAAAACGTTTGATTTAAATCTTGGATGAAAAAAAATGTTGACTTGCAATACGAACTCCTCTACAATAACTTAACAAGATTTACTGACTGTTTAAATCTCTACCTTTATTTCATAAAGCAATTTTATTTCTTTGTGAAGCAGTAACTCTATCCGGGCGTCCGTTTATGAAATTTTGTGTGCACTGCGAGCTACAATTTGAGTATCATTTTAAACTGAAACGAGTTTTCGAATCGGAATTGCAACGCGCAAGGAGAAACAACGGAAGTGAATCCTGAAAGTTATCTTAAACTTAAATTGCCCGTTTATCTGTACCTCGGGGATTTGTAATAAAATTTAGCCCCTTAATAAATACGCTGCTGTTTACTGCGTTTAATCAGATTGCGCTTTGATTAACACTTGGCGCTCCGATGGGACGTCCTTCTTTCACACTCTTCGACGGTGTGTTTCACTTTTAAGTACATTACACATGAAACACCCTGTATTTTATTGCAAACCAGAAATTTGTTCGAGCAAACCAACTAATATGGGAAAACGTGATAAATTGAATTTTAGTCACGCTAAATTCCGCATGATTTATTAAACGCTGCACTACTTTTTTTTTCATTTTGTTCATCGCTTTAACGTTTTCATGTAGTTCAAGCAATTTATCGCAATGTAATAGGAGAGCCCCTTAAAAACATTCATTTGATTTAAAATAATTCAATACGAGTGATCTCAAGTGTGATGGTTTTGAATTTAATTAAAATCTGCGAAATTACGATACCGAATGAAGACTACTGTGTAAAGAAGTGAGGAAAATAATCGTGGCTATCTACATGTGCGATTCAGCAAAGAAGAAGATACAATTTCCAAAATAACAACTACTACTATCGTGAACAGCACATTACAAGAAAAATGAAACAAAAAAATAAATAATATAATAGGGGTGAGACAAGGGTTTTACTATCGAGTGAATACAGTGATTAGTTTTCAAGCGGTATTTTAGCTTACGAAACTGAATCGGAAGTTCTTCTCGTAATCCAAAATTAAGGAAACACAATGATTTTATATAAAGCAAAAAAAAAAGAAAACACTTCCGTTCGGAACGGGTTTAAATACACAAATATTCACCACACGGGGAAAGCTTTCGCCTTCCGTTCGCGAATTTCAAACTTGGAGGAAGTTGCTGATTTTAATGAAATAAAATTAAAACTGAAGTTCAATTCAGAATCGCCCGGTACGAGGAAGAGACGCAAGCTTTTCCTGAAGCTGAAAGAAGGTCCGCGGATTAACTCACTTAATTCAGATGGTTACGGTTTTTTTTTTTATTAATTATCTCGCAACTTCCCCCGGCTTATCTGTGACGAGCTTCTACGCTAGATGCTTTCAAAACTAGATGGCGTAACTATATCATTTTGCCTTGTTTTTTCCTAAACTTCCCACGCTCTCAGACCGGAACCTAGGATGCTGATTCGACGGTATGTTCCAGATTAAACAGAAAATGATACTTAAGGATTTAATAAAATATCGTATAGCGCATTGAGTAAGCCGAAAGATAAGAAATCACAGTACTTTTTCCCGTGGAAATGACCGTCGTCCCACAGTTCTTACCATTTACATGATACAGGAATGAAATTAAATATTTTTTTAGATTGTACGTATTGGAGTTTTCGAATTCTTACATTCGAAACCGTTCGCTTCGGTCTTAGGTCAGTTTCCGTACTATAATTTGCTGTCCCTAATGAGTGAGTTCCAATCTTCAATTCGAACGTTCTGTCGAATTACTCGACAAAGCATTTCTGCAAATAATTGTTTATCTGGTAGCCATTTTTGGAACTTCCCTGATCCGCCTTTCACCCTCCACTTCGAGGCTGATATAAAGATTAGCATTAACCCAGCACTTGTCTTGAACAGCTGCGCTCGTCTCCGCTTCAAATGAAGGCCGTTAGGTTACCTTAATTTTCTATGACGCCAGCCTGTTTGAAAATGAAATTACCTTTTTTCGTGTGCGAATACTCAAGTTATTCAAGGTCAGTCGATTCTACCGTTTGTAAACCTTCTTGTTGGTTTATTATGTTGGACTGATTTGGTAAGTTATCTTGTTTCGTTCTTGAAATTTTATTTAGGGTTCCTCGTTCACTTGTAGGCGATTTTTCTCCGCTGCCTTTTTTATTGAATCGTTCTGAGCTACGAACAAGTACCAGTATTAACCTTAAGACACGCTCAAACTATTCGTCCTGTTGAAAATTTGGTGGTCCTTGCTGCTCGCTCGAGAGATCCTCTGGACCTGGCATTTTGTACTGTGGGATCCTCGTAACTTTGACAACTTCATCCTTTCTTTATCGTCTTCACCGTGGATGACTCATATTATTTTCATTCAAGTTTCAAATAATTCAAGTCACGTTTGTGTAATTTTGTTGAATAATTTCGCTTCCTATTTTTGTTTAGTCAATTTAAGACAACTTTTGCTTGTTTTTGAGTTAATTGATAATTTTAGAGATAATTTTTACAAATTTTGAACTGTCTGATTTCTGTGAGACAAGGGAAATTTCCCTAGTACGTTCCAACATGCACTGTCTTTCAAAAAGTGGGCTACAAATAGGAATTCTTTTTATTATCGATTTCTATAAAAATTCATTGATGCAGGACGCTTCTGCATCTCTTAATATCAAAATGGCAAATGTCAGATGGATTTTTTTCTTGAACGGTAAAGAGCGGAGACACTGAGAAATGAAGACGCTTAAGAGTAAAGTGCAAGATAGAGGAACATGTCATAAAAATAAGTTGTTCAAAATGAAAAGTTATAGTTAAATATGAAATTATAGTCTCCTATCTCAAGAATGAAAAAATCACAAATTATTGTGAACCATTCTTTATACACAATACATTCAGAAATACAGGTGGGGTTAAAGACTGCATTAAGGCTATATTTTTATAAAAATCTATAATAAAAAATCCCATTTGTAGCATACTTTTGGAAAAATACTGTGCGTTTTTGAAATATTTTAAGATATTGAATTGTGCCTTCGACACCTCCACCTTTTTTTAACTGAAGCTACTTATAGTTGGATGTAATAGGTGTGTCTACTTCAGTTAGCGCCTACCGGTACGTAATTAAATAAATGGAATTCTCTTTTTTGTGTCCACGACCCTTCTCCGAAATGGTTGAGCTGCCTCCGGTATTACACAATGTCCACCTGTGACGACAACAAATCATTATCGAGGAATTCTGTGTACGCAGGTAAGAGCTGCCCTGTTATACAGTGTCTGTTGTTTAAGATATTGAATTGTGTCTTCAACACCTCCACCGTTTTTTAACTGAAGTTATTTACGGTTGGATGTAATAGATACCATGATTGTGTTTATTTCAGTTTGGCGCTTACCGATACGTAATTAAATAAATGGAATTCTTTTTTTGTGTCCACGACCCTTTTCCGAAATGGTTGAGCTGCCTCCGGTATTACGCAATGTCCACCTGTGGCAACAAAACATCATGATTGAGAAATTCAGTGTATGCAGGTAAGAGCTGCCCAGGTGGGGATTAAAGACTGCATTAAGGCTACATTTTTATAAAAATCGGTAATAAAAAATCCCATTTGTAGCATACTTTTGGAAAAACACTGTATGTTTTTGAAATATTTTAAGATTATTGAATTGTGCCTTCGACACCTCCACCTTTTTCTTAACTGAAGCTATTTATGATTGGATGTAATAGATACCATGAATGTGTTTACTTCAGTTGGCGCTTACCGATACGTAATTAAATAAATGGAATTCTTTTTTTTGTGTCCACGACCCTTCTCCGAAATGGTTGAGCTGCTGCTGGTATTACGCAATGTCCACCTGTGACGACAACAAATCACTATCGAGGAACTCTGTGCATGCAGGTAAGAGCTGCCTTGTTATACAGTGTTTGTTTTTTAAGATATTGAATTGTGTCTTGGACATCTCCACCGTTTTTTAACTGACGTTATTTATGAATGGATGTAATAGATATCATGAGTGTATTTACTTCAGTTTGCGCTTACCGATACGTAATTAAATAAATGGAATTCTCTTTTTTGTGTCCACGACCCTTCTCCGAAATGGTTGAGCTGCTGCTGGTATTACGCAATGTCCACCTGTGACGACAACAAATCATTATCGAGGAATTCTGTATACGCAGGTAAGAGCTGCCCTGTTATACAGTATTATTTACGGTTGGATGTAATAGATACCATGGGTGTGTTTACCTCAGTTAGCGCGCACCGGTCCATAATTAAATAAATTGAATTCTTTTTTTTGTGTCCACGACCCTTCTCCAAAATTTTTGAGCTGCCGCTGGATTACGCAAAGTCCACCTGTGACACCTACAAATCATTATCGAGGAATTCAGTGTATGCAGAGAGAGAGAGAGAAAGCTGCCCTGTTATACAGTGTTTTGAAAAAATGTGCTACAAATGGTGATTTTTTTACTATCGATTTTTATTTAAGTTTTTTTGAGTCAGAACACTTTTGCATCAAATTGGCAAATGTCAGATGAAATTTATCTTGAATGACATACAGGCTGGACCTTAAGAAATGAATACCGTTTAAGAGTAAAGTACCCTGATTTCACAAGATCCAGGAAAGGTCATAAGAATAAGTTATTCAGAGTTAAAAGTTATAGCTTGATATGAAATTATAGCTTTCTATCTTAAAAACAAAACAATTACAAGTTATTGTGGAAATTATTTTTTGTTTTGGCTAAAAGTTTTGGAAGATGAAGGATGCTGTAGAAACTTTTATAATTAGGTTCATGCTTGCACATTTTTTTTTCTTGTAGACTTTTGTACGTAGGAAGTAAACAATGAAGCTTAGGCAAGTGAATGACTGGGAAGTAAGGTAGGTGTACGTCGCAGTGTGTAGGAAACGAAAACAATTGACCCTGCTGGAAATTCGGTCTCGAGCAAGTTCCTAGGACGACGGTGTATTAATTCCTTACACAAGCACCACCTCCTTTGTTGAACGGAGGCATTATCTATGGACCGGGTTCATTGTTTCCCCGAATTTTCGGAGAAATCGTGAATCAATCATTTTCACTCGTTCGGAGTAATCTCATTCCGTGCCCCATTTGCATAATTTATGCCGCTGTAATCACTCAAAATCAACATTGCCTTGGATAGAACTCAGGGGCCCGTTTATGAATTCCATCCGAACGATACTAATTACTGCAATTTGTTAAAACTCGATAAGAAATACCATTTGCGTGGACAGTAAAGTTTGTGTGAAATAAGGGCTCCGATATAAATTTTACATGTGGGATTAGAGGCGGCCACGTAATCTTAACAAAGCACGAGCTAAGCGTTAGTTTGCAGGTTTGCAGCTATGTATTATGTGCGTTGGGTCACCGATAAATTATCTTACGTTATTTTAATAACGAAACCGAAACGCTAACTTCACCACAAATTATATTGCCTGAAGGCAATTGCATCATTAGCGTGGCTTACGTTTTAGTGACCCTAAAAACACACCAATAAATAAATTTAAATATTCGTTTTGTAAATACCATCGGATGTGTAGACTGTACAGGGTGGATTAATTTCGATGTCTCTTATGGGCATCTCCGTAACTATAAGTGATGGAAAAAAACTAGTGGCCGAGTCTCGATTTCTTTTTTGGAGATTAAGTCAAAAGCGTAAACAAAAATTGGCTATCTTCTTTTGTTTTCAAGTTATAGGCAAAAATTGACATTTTCGACTTTTCGTTTTTTTGTCATATCTCGTTTATTTTTAGAGATATTAGAAAACTGTTTGATCATTATTAGGACACTTTTTGGAATATAATTCAGTGATGTAGTTGCCTTTTTAATATTTACTTAAATTTTCAAGTTATAGCATAAAGTTATATTTTTTTAAATAGAAATCATAGTAGGCAATGCCCTCATTAAATAGAATTTTTCTTTCTCTTTTCAAAAGTATATACTTTGTTGGGTTTATTTCTTATAATTAGTAGGAAAAAGTGTCATTTTTATTATTATCCTTGCGTGTATATCCTAGTCTCAGTAGGCTGGGTTCAATACGGAGCGGATTTTTTATTTTATTAAATTTTAACGAGCTTTCAAATATTTTCAAAGTTTTGGCTGCGTAAATAAATTCGCGTTCGCGTTAATTTACAAATTTCCGTTTTATCGTTTTGAGCGACCGTTCTGATAAAGAGTTCCTGTCTAACTTTCTATTGAAAATGATCATTCAATTTATAGAAAAATTGTTTTCAATCTTTAAACAGTCAAAATTGCACGAATACTCAACGTTTCACTATAGGTTTATAGCTTCGTTAGAAAGAACGTTGACCGTTCCTGTAATTTTCACAATATCTTCTTAAAATTGAAAACAATTTTTATACAGTTTCCATCGGACAAGAAACGACTTCAATAAAAAATATAATTGAAGTCGACTCTTGTTCGATGAAATATGTGAGAGAAAATAGTTTTTAACCTTTAAAACGGACACTGTGAAATCGCAAGAACACTCTACGTTTCGCTATCGCTTCATGGTTTCGTCAAGAGTGAAAAAATGTAAATAAACAAGTTGTCAAGAGAAGCGAAAAGATAACATGATTTTACACTAAAATACAAGTTGTTTGGATAAACATAAAGGTAATAATAACTAAATTAGAACTAATTTAAGCTTTCTTTTTTTTGTTTCTCTTGAGTTATATTTTATTAAAAACACCAAAAACAAAAACAAACACACAAATAGTAAAATATAACAAAATCGGACGTGTATCAAACTAAACTTGCGTGCATTCATATTTAATAAAAACCAAAAAAGATTTGCCAGATCGGTCGCGATGGGTGCTACATTTCTCAAACAGAATTTTGTAAAATACAGTGAATATGAAATTCTTTACGCGACCAAAACTGCCTAAAGGTTTGAAAGTTCGTTAATATTTAATAAAGACAAAAAAAAAATGTTGGCACTGCATTGCAGCCTGCCTACTGAGACTAGGATACGCAAGGCTAATCACAAAAATGGCATTTTTCCTATTAATTATAAGAAATAAACCCAACAAAGTATATATTTTTGAAAACAGAAAAAAAAAAATTATTTAATGAGGGCATTGCCTACTATGATTTCTATTTAAAAAAATATAACTTTTTGTTATAACTTGAAAATTTAAGTAAATATTAAAAAAGCAACTACACCGCTGAATTGTATTCCAAAAAGTGTCCTAATAATGATCAAACAGTTTTTTAATATCTCTAAAAATAAACGAGATATGACCGAAAAACGAAAAGTCGAAAATGTCAACTTGAAAACAAAAGAAGATAGCCAATTTTTGTTTACGCTGTGGACTTAATCTCCAAAAAAGAGATCGAGACTCGGCCACTAGTCTTTTTCTATCTCTTATAGTTACGGAGATGCCCATAAGAGACATCGAAATTAATCCACGCTGTACATTGATGACATGTGGTTGGCTTAAATTTGTTTCATCATCTTCCTGTAATGAACCTGAGATCGTACTTTACAAAATTTCCTTAGCCTCAATTTTTTTTTTTATAATATGAAAGCATATTTTCAACAAATAATTTGAAGCAAGTGACCCCTTGTTTGCAATTGTGATTTATTTTTAGGCACGAATTGCAGCAGTCACACGTGTGTTTGAATCCGATGCGATACGAGCGCATCGATTGATTTGGAAATCTTCTGTTTTTTGAGCATTTAAATAAGCGTGAAGAATGATTCATAATATTTATTTGTTTCGAATCCTTTACTTGTATTTTGTCATTTTTGTATTTTATCTATGAAATAGCTTTTTGTATTTTGTTTCTTCATTCTAAAAAAATATTTTCTTTTATATTTTTTTCAATTTATCACTTTAATTGTGTTTATTTGTTTGTTTCCTTTTTGTCATTAACTTGATGAATTTTATTCCGAAAATAATTGCATGTGTTGTTAAAATTTGTTTAATTTTCTTTAATTATTATTGTATACAGCGTGTCTCTAAACCTATATCTTTAGTTGAAACCACAAATAGTGGTCAAGAAAAGAAGCAACATTTGTTATACAACTATTGGTCAGATAGCAATATTTTTATTGCTATCTGACCAGATAAAAATTATTTTACTTTTTCATAGAAATTGTTCGAGGGTCGCTGAATGCAGATTAAATGTTCCGGCGCAGCTTGGTTTTCAACTATTCTCCGACATTCGAGGCCATAAAAAGTCATAAAAACGCAGACCATGACCTAATGCACAAATATTGTACTTAAGGCAGGTCAAGTATCGTGTGTTTTGTTAATTTTAAAAGCAGATAAATTTTGTAACTAGGTAAGTTCTTAATAGTTTAAAATATTCTGTGCGTGTTGCATTAATTGTTAATTAGTTTTGTGCTAATCCGTACTTTAACAGTTAAATTAAAAAAAAAATCAATCTAAAGGCGATCGAAAAAGTGAAAATTCTTACATCATATTAATTTGTAAATTGCCAATTTAGAAAGTTGATTACTAAAGTGATTGTATTTGTACAGCAAAAATAAATTTGCTTCTTTATTAAAACTACGACGAAAAGACGAAATAAATGTCTGCACTAGGCGAGAGCTTTTTATGTCTTTATTGGTTTAAGCCGACTCAGAAACTCAGGTTCGATATTATCCTTATAAAAACATGTGTTTTTTGTTGGTAAGTAAACAATTAATAAAATAGTTCGATTGAGAGCTAGCGAAGTTATTCAATTACTTATTTGGAACCCATAGATTATTGTGTGTTCAGGCAATCTAACTTATTTAAATTTTTCATCGTATCTTACTCCAATTCTTGCTTTCCGTTTTTACAATAGGAATAGTTTCTGCTCTTGCAATACTTATTCTGCAGCTATTAGTGCGATAATTAAAAAATAATTTCACGCATTTTCAACACAGTTACAAAACTACGGTACGAAGATGTTTAATTACTTCAGCAAAAATCTATTGAAGATTAGGTATCTAAGGTAAATCTAAGGAAGATTAGGTACTCGTTTTTAACATAATTGTTATTGTCTGATGACCGTCTCGTTATATTAATAAATTAAAATCTTTTTAAATTTTTTTAAAATTATTTAAATTTATTTTACCAATGTATACATATTTAAATTGGATATCAAAAAAATTAAAATAACATGAAGAAATAAATACCTAGGCTAAGCTTTCAGTGATATATTAGTCGTCCAAATGAATACTCTCAATTATTATTCATCTAGAAATGCAGTACGTTTCTATTAACGCAGCATCGTGTAGATGTGTTTCGGTCATGTTATGGGTATTAAAAAAGCTTTTACAAAAGCTTTTAGCGGTAAATGCGGCGCACGAACTTTTCGATACATATCTGGAACGTTATCGGCTGAATTGTCACTCGTCGCTTATTCTGTTTGTGAAACACACAACGAATTCAATGAAAACTTCGCCGATAATGAATGGGAATGGTACGTGAAATGCATGGTTATTATCGGCGATATTTCAATTTAGCTCGAATTAAAGCGCCCCAAATGATATTAATTAAACTATAGCTTAATTCAATGATTTGTTTGCGTTGTCATTTCGAACGGATATTATTTTTGTTTGCGATGTAAGTTCGAATGAACTTTGCAGATGCCGCATCCCCTCCTCTATTGGGAATATTAAAGCAGCTTTCACTGAAAAGCAAAGCTCTGCAGAGGAGGGCATTAAATATTTTTATTCTTGGCTTTTGACGAGAAGTTATGGAAACAAAAGGCGGTGAAGGTGTGATCTCGTTTACAGTAGATTATTTACTTTTTGTAATTAAAATCGAGCTTAATCGAGGTAAAGTGTTTGTTAAATATATTTTATATTCTAAAATTTCGATATTCAACATTCGTTACATTTGTGATAAAGCCAGTTACAGTTGTTTTTTCTTTCAAGTAAATATTAATGAAATGTCAAAGACTGTAGACGTATAAAATGGATGGATGCCTTTTCTCATTAAAAACGTATGCAAACGTGTGCTTCGCCTTGCCAACATCTGAGTTTGACAAAAAAAATGTGTTCTGTTTCTTTATTAATTTTTTTTTTACAAACAAATTGTCTTTTACTCTCATAAAAATAATGAACCTGAGAATGATTAATTTGCAATGGAGATACTTCGTTATAATTTATCAAAAAAATTTTTCCTCTGGAAAAATATCACTAACGCCTTACATAAATTAACTTCATCTAATTTAATTTAATTCTTCGTTTATTTTTAACATTTGAAAAACTTAGTTCATTCATGAACTAGACAAATCGATAATTAAACATAGAAACATGAGTTGAGAACGATACAAAGGAATTAAACTGTGACTCAAAATTTATACATTTTTGAGGTTCTCAACCTTTCCTAAGTATCGACTACCCGCAAGAAAATAAAAATTTCCATTGACTCTCTCGCAAATTTAATTATTTTTATATTTTTAAAAAAGCAGATGTTAATATCCTGATTGTGTCAAAATTTAAATTTGATTAAATTGTTGTTCCATTTTTCTTTTCTTTAATTACAAACCGATCGTCTTTTTCACTATTTTCATTCGATTTGACTTTATTTTATATTTGATTCTCTTTCGTTCAAACTTTCGTTTAAGATTTCGTCAATGTCCTTGATTTGATGTATGTTAGTTTTATCAATCTTTTATCGTCAACACCAATCGTATTCCTTCTTTCTTCCTTATTTGACTCTATTTAATTTAATCAGAAATCGTCTTTCAAAATTTTTAATTTGATTTTATGTAATTCAATTTTTAGTATAATCAAGTGATCGACCTTTGTTTTTTCTTTCAATCGATTTCATTTGTTAAGTGTTTATTTTTTTGAAACTCAATGCGTCACCTTTTGTTTGATTTTATTTGACATGATTTTATTTTTTAATTATCAGTTGTTGGTCTTTTATATTGTTTATTCATTTACTTGGTCTGACTTTATTTGATACTTAAATTCCGTCCATTTTTGTTTTGTCTTTTATCCGATTTGGTTTCGTTTTGCTTTTTAACTGTTAACTGGTCGTTTTTTTTAATGTTTACAAATTAATTTTTAGGTTATGACAATATGTTTCGTATAATCTTCCTCGACATGATTTTATTTTTTATTTACCAACTGATCGTCTTTTGTTTTGTTTTTTCGTTTACCCGATCTGACTTTCTTTTACACTTAAGTCCCGTCGATTAGTCGCCATTTTTGTTTTGCCTTTTCTTCGACTTGACTACATTTTGATATTTAATTATTAATTGATCGTTTTTTTTCTTTAATGTTTACAGATTAATTATATTTTTATATAATTATATATATAATTATTATATAATATATATATATATAATATTATATAATAAATCAATGTTAATTTTTAGGTTATGATAAAATCAATGTATCATCTTTTGTTTGACCTTATTTGACATGATTCTATTATCAGTTGATCGTCTTTTGTTTTCTTTTCTCGTTTACTCGATCTGACTTTATTTTACACTTAAATCCCGTCGATTAATCGCCCATTTTGTTTTCTCCTTTATCCGATTTGACTTCATTTTGTTTCTTAAGAATTAATTGATTGTCTTTTTTCATTAATGTTTACATATTAATTTTTAGGTTATGATAAAATCAATGTATCATCTTTTGTTTGAACTTATTTGACATGATTTTATTTTTTAATTATCAGTTGATCGTCTTTTGTTTTGTTTTTCTGTTTACGCGATCTGACATGAGTTCACACTTAAATCCCGTCAGTATATCGCCATTTTTCTTTTGTCTCTTTTCAGATTTGACTTTATTTTGTTTTCTTTTTTAATTGTTAATTAATTGTCCTTTTTCTTTAATGTATAGAGATCAATTTTCGGGTTATGAAAAAAATTGACAATTTTTTAAAAGAATTTGACTTGTGACAAAATTCGTTAGTTAATTTTATTATTATTTTAGTCCTAACTTTCTTATAAGCTTTAATTCTTTTAATAAAATGCTTTTTAATCGATTATTTAAATGGATAATTTCTTTAATCGATTTTTTAAATCGATAATTTCTGTAATCGATATAATTTGTTTTGTTTCTATTTTTTAATTATCAATTGATCATCTTGTTTTTTGGTTTGATTTTATATGACGTGATTTTTTATTTTTTAATCGTCTATTGTCTTTTCGTTTTTTTTTCTTTCTTTTGCTTGATTTAGGCTTATTTTATATTACATTTTGATTTCGTCGATTGATCTCCGGTTTTGTTTTTTCTTTTATTCGATTTGATTTTAATTTTACTTTTAATTTTATTAACAGATTTAGAGATTAATTTTTTGGTTGTGATAAAATTCGTCAGTTTTACACCGGTTTGATTTATTCAGTGTTACATAAATTTATTTTCGTCTCATCTTCATCGACGAATTCGACGATCGTCTTTTGTTTTTCTTTTATTCGATTTGATTGTATTTTAGATTTGACTTACTGTTAATTTTATTTTTATTTTGGTCCTAACTTTGTCATCATCTTTTAGAATTCTTTAATTTTTTAAATAGAATTAACTTGTTTTGCTTTTACTTTTTAATTATTAATTGATCATCTTTGTTTTATTTTTTGTTCTTTAATTATCAATTGATTATCCTGTTTTTTTTTTTGGTTTGATTTTATTTGATGTTATTTTATAAATCTTTAACCGTCTTTTATTTTCACATATTTTTTTCTTTTACTCGATTTAAGCTTATTTTATTTTACATTTTAATCTGCTCAACTGATTTCCATTCTTGTCTTTTCTCTTCTTTAATTTGACTTAATTTTATTTTTTAATTATTAACTAACAGTTTTACAAAAATTTATTTTCGTCTTATCTTCATCGACGAATTTGACGATCGTCTTTTGTTTTTGTTTCATTTGATTCGACTGCATTTTTGGAGTATTTTTATTTTGATAATAAATTGATCGTCTTTTCTCTGTTCGACCTGATTAAATTTTTTAACGTCATATGTAAATCCTCTTCTTTTTTTAATAAACTTATTCAGATAGGCCTCCATTAAGTGAGCATTAAAAAGTCCAACCCCTAAAAGACCCCTAGAGGTTCATCGACCGCTTACAAGTTTTCATCAACCCCTAAGGTGTCGATATCGACCTCGTTGAGAATCCCATTCCTACACGATTATGGCTGGTAAAACATATGTCGAATATTCACCCGAAAGTGGTATGGTGGATCAAATAATACTAAGGTTTTTCGTTTTTCTTTTTTGCATAACTTGAATATTTAAATATTTAAATTATTAATATAATAGATAGATAGATTTTTGGGACACATGTTATACTGAAACCTGCATTTATTTAATATGATTGTAATCTTACATTTCTGTTTGTAGACTCCGATTTTATTTATAAATATAATTGAAAAGCTGAGTCTTTCTACATTTTTTTAATTTCGTTTCTTCAATCACGACCGGTTTATTTCGAACACCTGCATAATGTAATTGTAAAGAACAATTAACTGTGCAGTACTGTTTTCATACAAGGAAACACAACAAAAGCAAGTAAACCTTAATAGTTTGCACTGAACTAGTCACTCCGTGATAATTCCGGAAGGACATGCTAACTATCACGGAGCTTTCTGTCGCGGAGTTATACATTATGCATACACAGAGAAACCGGATGTTTAATTCAAAAAGAATACCTCGAATATTTCGTTGTTATCGATCGGTCTCCGATACGTAAAAATGTGTCGCCGAGTTTTGCTCGACTATTATTTGAAAATACACTCCCGGGGGCTTCATTCATCCTCCCGGATTAATTTTATGGGCGCTCGGCGGGGAGAATAATTAATTTCATGATTTAGATGTGAAATATGGCGAGACTGCACGAATAAAACTGTAGAGCGGAAACCTTCGTGCGGCAGCCGCGAAACCACGAGCAATTATTTTAAACGATTCAGTCGTACCAAGATAACGCTACATCATTTTTGCATGAAAATCAAATTATAATGGACAGATTTCACACGGATATTAAAAATGAATTAGAGGCACGAAAAATTTACAAAACTCACATTATATGAACTGGCAATCCAAAATATTACAGAAACCAGAAGAAACGTCAAAAGAGTAGATCTTACAATGCCTGTACTGAAAAAGGAGAACCCATGGGAATATAACAGCAAGAGAATGTCGCGAGATGTAACAAAAAGAGCGAAGATACAGAGCCAGAAAACTGTATCTTTGTTCGTCCTCGAAAAGTACAATTCCCCAGGACCCACTTCTTCGTTGGTATACCTCCAAATATCGAGCGTTTAGGAAAACAGTGAGTCAGGGGAACCCAATAGGGGAAAAACACCTCCTCGAGGGTATGTGTCCCAAATAATGTCGTTATTCAACAAATAAACTCTGTTCCGGCCAAAAACAATCATTTATTGAGGCATTCGCCGCCATACAATTGGGTACGAACCCCCAAATGGGATGGTCGGTACTAATTTTATTTAAAAAATTCTTAATAATAGAGTCCAAAACGAGGGCAAAAAGCGTTTCATGGTGAGTACTCTCGTGTTGGCTTACAAAAATGAACAAGAAAATTTATATTACAGCAATTCAAAACAACCGTTGAGCGTGAAGCGCATCAACCAAAATCTGAACAATATTGCGTTTATGCTCTCAATAGGGGGAAAAGAATAACTGCACCTTTCTTTGGAAACCCCTTCCCAAGGGTAGGTGTCCTAAACAGTGTCGTTATTCAACAAATAAACTCTATTTCGGCCCAAAAACAATCATTTATTGAGGCATTCGCCGCCATACAATTCGATAACAGTACAAACCCCATATGAGATGGTCGTTCCTAATTTTATTTGAAAAATTCGTAACAGCAGAGTCCAAAACGAGGGCAAAAAGCGTTTCAGGGTGAGTACTCTCGTGTTGGTTTACAAAAATCAACACGAAAATTTATATTATAGTAATTCAAAACAACCGTTGAGCGTGAAGCGCATCAACCAAAATCAGAGCAATATTGCGTTTATGGTCTGAAGGAACCAACAATCAAAAAATTTAACACTATGTATAAATAAAACTGCAAAAAGCTAAAACATGAAACGAATAGACAAAAATCGAGTGAATAATAAAGCTCTATAAGATTTAACGTAATAACCTAAGAGACAACCCCCTCCCCCCTCATGTTATCCAACTAAATGGCGCGTTCTTCTCCACTGAACTCGCTGACGGGCACCCCTGTGGGCCAGTTTGACGCGATGTCACTGGCGAGACCTACGTCAAACTCTGCCCTCCTGGTGGTTCAAAGAAAAAAATTAAGAAGTTTCTTGTTTGGAAATCCTCCGGGTAAGGAAGAAAATGGGGGTTGCGATGAAAACAAATCGGGGCGGCGAACCTTACTCTCCTTTCTTTCTCTTAATGGCGACAACTCGAAAAGAGAAAAGCTTTCACAACTTATACGTGTCTTATCAGGATAAATCGGGGCAAACAGCCGACGCCAAATTGCCGGTGGTAATACTGCCCCTTACCACTTGCTAAAATAAGAAAGGAATACGAAAATGGATTAACGATTTTGAACGCTAAACGCACGTGGCACGCAGACGCTCATGAAATGGAGGACAAAATAATAGCTTACCTTGCTCTTCAAAAGCAATCCCCACGTTTACTCCAGATCCGAATTACAACGAACCCTCTAGAGCAGGGCAAACTCCTAACGAAGCGAAAATATCCGCAGAAAAGCGAAAAGGTAACCAAAATCACCAAAAATTTAGTACCAACGTTCAATTCGTAACGTCAAGTGAACAATGGCCTTTCGGACAACGCTCTACGCGCTGGCCGCCGAAATCGCAAAATTGAATCCGACCGTCTCGTAACCTAGCGACGGCTAACTGCGTTCTCTTGGCCGAGTACACAGCGAGAAAATTTCGTAACAAGAGATACCAAAATGTATAAGATTTTGACGACATTAGCAAATCTACGGCTGAAATAATTTGCAGAATGGAAAGGATGACATTCTATGACCACATCCATAAACACCTTAATCCTAGCAAAAGAGAAGTATCATGAATATGACATCAATTTATGATATTACTTCTAAGCTTTGGACATGCGTCCAATGGCATAAGAAGAGATACTCCAGTGAAGGATGCTGAGAAGATGGAGGCAATATGTAAGATTAAGGTTATCATAAAGGAAACACAATAGAAGGAAGGACAGAGAGATTTGAAGTCAGTAAAGCAGTTTGACAAGGAAACACACTATAAACAATGCTATTAACGAGGCACTAGAGAATCAATGAAGGAGGTGCAACAGGAATCATTTGAAATAAATAAATTCATCAAATGGCTTATGCCGACAACATAGTTTAAAGTAACCAGGGACGAACGACAACTAAAAAAAAAATTGTGAAAACATCCAACGAAAAGAAAACAAAATACATGGTCTTTAATAATTGCGATGACACGCGTATGTGCCCGCATCGGCCGCCTTGTGCATTATAGCTTACTGGGCAGTACAGTGTGGTCCATTTTTGATGGTTTTACAGGGTTTCTCAGTTATTTATAGGAATAGAAGAAAACCGTTTTCGTGACCCAGTGCTACTTTTTCAAGAAAAACTCAGTGGAGAAAACAAAAGTTAGCTATCTAAATTCGTTCGGGAAATATCGGAAGAAAACGAATTTTTCCGAAAAATTATTTTTCACAATATCTCAGCTGTTTGACAAGATATTTTGAAAATTCAAAAACTGTTTTATTCAGAAATTAATGTAGATTTCGTTGACGTTATTGTCTTTTGTAAAAACTGCGCCAGTTCTGCGAAACGGACTATAACTTCCTAATTTTAAATGGAAACCGTAGTTGGCTATGACACAAATAAATTGCTTATTTAATGAGGTTTTCAAAAATATAAGGTTTGATATAATTATTTTTATAAATAACAAAAATACTTATTATATTTTATTTTCCGGTAGCTAACAAGCCATCCATGACACCAAAAAAAAAATTTAGTTCAATTGTTTTCCCAAAAATCAATTATTATTAAGTAAAACTGGGAATTTAATTCAATAAATAAATAGCTTCATATATCTATCAGAAACTGACATAAAATCACAAGAACGTAAAAATGGATTAACTCCATTTGAACATTTCTTTAATTATTAATGTGAATAGTTAAGAGATTTTTATAAATTTTAAATTGCATAAGTTAGTGCATTTCTTTAAGAAATAATAATTTCATTATTTTGCAGTACTTATCACCCTATCTATGACAATAAAAACAAAAGAAAATTCAGTTGTTTTCCTCAAAAATCTATTATTAGAATAAACAATACAGGTAATTAAATTTAACAAAATAAATATCTAATGCTATTAGAGAACTCATAAAACTACAAGTAATGTAAATATGGATTAACTGTTAGTGCAGCTTTGAAGAATTATATGTTATATGTTCCTTTGAAATTATTAAATCTTAAATTTTATATTATCAAAAATTCTTAGATATGTTTATTTCACTTCTATCCGCGATTACATTTATTAATATACAAAAGTTCTTGAAAGCATTATTAAACTTAGGAAATATCCGACAATTCAATTATTTCTTAAAGAAATGCACTAACTTATGCAATTTAAAATTTATAAAAATCTCTTAACTATTCACATTAATAATTAAAGAAATGTTCAAATGGAGTTAATCCATTTTTACGTTCTTGTGATTTTATGTCAGTTTCTGGTAGATATATGAAGCTATTTATTTATTGAATTAAATTAAACGTTTTACTTAATAATAATTGATTTTTGGGAAAACAATTGAACTATATTTTTTGTTTTTGGTGTCATGGATGGCTTGTTAGCTACCGGAAAATAAAAAATAATAAGTATCTTTATTATTTCAAAAAATAATTATATCAAACTTTATATTTTTGAAAACCTCATTAAATAAGCAATTTATTTGTGTCATAGCCAACTACGGTTTCCATTTAAAATTAGAAAGTTATAGTCCGTTTCGCAGAACTGGCGCAGTTTTTACAAAAGACAATAACGTCAACGAAATCTACATTAATTTCTGAATAAAACAGTTTTTGAATTTTCAAAATATCTTGTCAAACAGCTGAGATATTGTGAAAAATAATTTTTCGGAAAAATTCGTTTTCTGCCGATATTTCCCGAACGAATGGAGATAGCTAGCTTTTGTTTTCTCCACTGAGTTTTTCTTGAAAAAGTAGCACTGGGTCACGAAAACGGTTTTCTTCTATTCCTATAAATAACTGAGAAACCCTGTAAAACCATCAAAAATGGACCACACTGTACAGTTGCCATTTGCTATAAATTTCCGCACGGTATAAGGTCAAACCCCTGGGCACCTGAGGGTGCGCCTTAAGCTGCGGACTGTAATAAAATTCGAGAGATTAGAAGTAAATGCGAACCAATAATGATAAGTTGAAGGTTGAAGAAATCGAAAATTTGAAGTACATGGGAATCCACAAGCAGAATACAAGCAGGGAACAAAATCTTTTACAGTTAAACTACAATACAAAGCCGCTATAAGACAAATAGTAACCTAGTTATGCAACAGAAACGATGGTGACTCTTACCAACAGAGATGAAAAAATTAAGGATTGTTTGAAAGGAAAATAATCAAGACCTGACGATACACGGATCAAAAAAAATTAAGAGAGGAATATCGCAGACCAACAAACTGCAAAATATTTTATTGTAGTAACCGATGAAGGAAGAAGATATAGTGAGGCACACGCTAACAAAAAAAGAAGGCAGAAAAAAAACTGTTCTTCACTAATCTTGCGCGGTCTACTGGAAGATTAAAACTCCGTTGAAGGTAAAGCTTTTCTGAAATCTCTTATGTTGTTTACCTCTTTCTTAGTGCCTTCCAATTCACGCTCCCCACCAATGTCCAGGAGGTTTCCACCTGACACAGGTCTAGGTAGTTAGATGGCTTAGTTGAAGTAAGCACCAATGCGATTTTGTCAATCGTGTTAACTGGAGTGACATAAGTTTCATGTGACACCATACAAGGAAGTCGTTTGGTTTGAAGTTAGGCTACCAAATGGATCAGCAATTGTCAGTTACCCAATCCAACCCAACCCATTATTCATCCAACAGTTTAGTGTGAGTGATAACGAGTTGGTGTCCTATTGTGAAGTTACGTTGAACTCAGTCTAAGTAACTCAAGCAATAGCATCAAATTCATTCATCATAGCTTAGACATTTTGGACGTAAACTGCGTTTTTTTTAGATCTTTCAAAATTTTTTTGTCGACAAGAATTTGAGCTTTGTTTTGATGATCGAGCAATAGCGCGGTTGTACATTTCAAAAATCTAAAACCTGCAAGGTGCTAAACCATATTTGTCAAAGTTCGTACGTTGGAAAATTGTCTTTGGTGGAAATGTTCTGGAGCTACTGCACTATTCCCGTGTATTTCTAAATTATAGAAACAACTTTTTTTCGTATACTGTTGCAACTAGGCTCTGGGTGTCTAGGCACTTTGTGACACCGGCCTTTTTGGCAAGGGTCGCCCAGGGAATCTCGCGATTGATACCGCCGCAGGTATGTTCGGAAAAGCTGCGGAACATTTGAGCACGACCTCGAAGATTCTTGGACATTTTCACGCGTATCTGGAGCCTTGCCCATTAACTATAAAAGCGAACATCGAGCACTGCCTGGACAGTTTTTATTTGCCAAGTGACAGTGAAAGTACTTCACGGACGATAAACGGCGACATACATTTTTGTTAAAATAAGTGTACAATAATATTAACGTATTATGTTGTATAAGCGACTGTAGTGTTCGAAATAAGTCGACGAGTATTATTTGTGAACCCCGAAGTCGTAATAATATAATACAATAGAAATCGCTTTCGTTTCAAACACAAATTCACACGCAGAAAATTACGAAACTCCCTCGGAAAATATGACTATAAATGAAATGGACAAAGTCCTTAAGCCAAGTGAAGCAAGAAGCAAGAAGAAGCCTGCAGGAAATTTTCTCTTAGAGCTTCGCCACCTTCGAGATAGAATGTGTCCGGTTTTCAATTTGAAATATGAGTTTAATATTTCTTAGAAACACGGAGGATTATTAAGAATTTGTAAGATAAGATACCCTTTTATTACGAATGAAAACATTCCAACCACCACAGGAATTAAAGAGAATGGAGTCATCACGTGGAAGTATGTTTCGAATTTATTTCTTATTACTCCTTGTTTTATTACAAGCAATTATGTGAATAAACGACCTTTGCTTCCACTGTATGTATCCATAACAACGTTGTTCTTTTTACCACGTTCTTTTTAAGGCCACAGGAGATCTTATTGCGTTGAATTTCTTTTGTGAAATCTATCTTCAGTCTTGTTCTCTAACATAGATAACCATTGCTTAACCCTGTTATTCCATGAGTAAGTTGGCAGATCTTTTCTAATATTACCAGAAAGAACCATAAAGATTTTTTTTTTGGGAAAAGATTGTTGACTTCATTGAAGTGCCCATTAATGAATCGCGCACGTAAAACATTTTGCTTATTTTTTCGTTCAGTTTAGCAAACAAGAAAATTTTTATCTGTATAGCTTCACTCTTCGACCTTTTAAGTCTCGCAATCCTCCCAATAGGCCAGATTAAGGTGGAGCACCTTACGACCCCTTCAATGTATGTCTGATCGACTTTAAATTATGAGTCGTTAACAAACGGTTCTTCTGTATGCAATTTCTTTGTACGTAGTAATTTATTGTGACCGACTGCGACCCCTCGCATACCTGATCCCGAATCCTGTGAGGGTCGCGACCCCCCCGGTTGAGAAACGATGTACTAGATGCTAGAGGATAGTGATCCAGGGTATCATTACACGAACAACAAACACAAAGTTTACGAACTTAACCCTTTGACTACGGGCAACTTGTTGTATGGTATTTTTATATCGCCGATAAAACACCCCTGTGTCTAATCTGCATTGAAAACAGAGAAAATATAAGAAATTTAGAATGTAGAGTAAAATATATATTATTAATTTTTAGGTTATGATAAAATCAATGTGTCATCTTTTGTTTGATCTTATTTGACATGATTTTATTATCAGTTTATCGTCTTTTGTTTTCTTTTCTCGTTTTCTCGATCTGACTTTATTTTACACTTAAATCCCGTCGATTAATCGCCCATTTTGTTTTCTCCTTTATCCGATTTGACTTCATGTTGTTTTTTAATAATTAATTGATTGTCTTTTTTCTTTAATGTTTACATATTAATTTTTTGGGTTATGACCAAATCAATGTATCATTTTTTGTTTGAACTTATTTGACATGATTTTATTATTTAATTATCAGTTGATCGTCTTTTGTTTTGTTTTCTGTTTATGCGATCTGACATGAGTTCACACTTAAATCCCGTCAGTAAATCGCCATTTTCCTTTTGTCTCTTTTCCGATTTGACTTTATTTTTTTTTTAATTGTTAATTAATTGTCCTTCTTCTTTAATGATGAACATATAAAATAGCGACATCTTACTATCGCCTTTTGACCTAACGTTGCAGTAGGATAGACAAATTGAAGCGGGATTTGCTCCTAATGAGTCCCCCATGCAAGGCGGCCATGCTTGCTGTCAAAGCATAATGAAAGATTTTAGAAAAATTTTGTGCAAATCGTTTTTGATTGCAGTGAGAACCTCGAGCAGCCTCTGGACAGCTGTTTCAGCCCTGCTTGGGGCTTCTTCAGCAGAAACGTAGCTCGACATTCCCACTGCAGACCAAAAACGATTTGCACAAAATTTTTCTAAAATCTTTCATTATGCTTTGACAGCAAGCATGGCCGCCTTGCATGGGGGACTCATTAGGAGCAAATCCCGCTTCAATTTGTCTATCCTACTGCAACGTTAGGTCAAAAAGCGATAGTAAGATGTCGCTATTTTATATGTTCATCATTCTTACATCGCATTTGCGAATAAATTGGGCAAGTCGTTTTTGGTCTGCAGTGGGAATGTCGAGCTATGTTTCTGCTGAAGAAGCCCCAAGCAGGGCTGAAACAGCTGTCCAGAGGCTGCTCGAGGTTCTCACTGCAATCAAAAACGATTTGCACAAAATTTTTCTAAAATTCTTCTTCTTTAATGTTTAGAGATCAATTTTTGGGTTATGAAAAAAAATGTCAATTTTTTAAAAAGAATTTGACTTGTGACAAAACTCGTTAGTTTATTTTACTTTTATTTTGGTCCTAACTTTCTTATGAGCCTTTATTCTTTTAATAAAATGCTTTTTAATCGATTATTTAAATGGATAATTTCTTTAATCGATTTTTTAAATCGATAATTTCTTTAATCGATTTTTTAAATCGATAATTTCTGTAATCGATATAATTTGTTTTATTTCTATTTTTTAATTATCAGTTGATCATCTTGTTTTTCCTTTGGTTTGATTTTATTTGACGTGATTTTTTATTTTTTAATCGTCTATTGTTTTTTCGTTTTTTTTTCTTTCTTTTGTCGATTTAGGCTTATTCTATTTTACATTTCGATCTCGTCGATTGATCTCCAGATTTGTTTTCTCTTTCATTCGATTTGACTTTAATTTTATTTTTAAATTTATTAACTGATTTAGAGATTAATTTTTTGGTTGTGATAAAATTCGTCAGTTTTATACCGGTTTGATTTATTCAGTGTTACATAAATTTATTTTCGTCTTATCTTCATCGACGAATTCGATGATCGTCTTTTGTTTTTGTTTTATTCGATTTGACTGTCTTTTAGATTTCACTTACTGGGACTCCTAGCATACCTGATCCCGAATCCTGTGAGGGTCGCGACCCCCCGGTTGAGAAACGATGTGCTAGATGCTAGAGGATGGTGATATGGGGTATCATTACATGAACAACAAACACAAAGTTTACGAACCTAAACCTTTGACTACGGGCAACTTGTTGTGTGGTATTTTTATATCGCCGATAAAACACCCCTGTGTCTTAATCTGCATTGAAAAGGGAGAAAATATAAAGAAATTTAGAGTGCAGAGTGAAATATATTATACTCCTTAAAAGCGTATATTTGATTAATTAATATTTTACTAATCTATTTTGAATTTGTTTTTTTATTTGAATATTCGTTTTACTGAAAATATTATTATTATTATTTATTAGTTACAAACGTAGACTCTTATTGGTTTAGTTATCGATTGGTTTCTTTTTAACCTCAGTCCGTGTATTGAGTAAATACTCGTTTAATGGCTTTGTTTACTTAATTAATCCATTGCCTCTTCCACCAGCTGTGCCATTGTCGAGGATCTGCTATTTATATACTGATTCTACTGATTCTCCTTCCAGTTACGCATCTTCTCCAGGTCTTTCTGTCACTTAATTGCAATGCCGCCTCGTTCCAGTCCATCTTCATCTCCCTCAAATACTTTCCCACTTCGTCATTCCACTTTCTGGGCGGCCTACCTCTTCTCTTTTTCTTCGATCTTCTCATCTTCCAGATTTTCTGGGTTCATCCTCTTTAAGTGTCCATGCCAACGCAATACATTTTCTTTTATTCTTTGGGTCATCGATTTTACTCTTAGTTTTTATTTTATTCTTTGAGTCATCGATTTTACTGTTAGACTTTCTCTTATTTCTTCATTTCTTACTTCGTCGAGCAGTCTTATGCGCGCAATTCTTATTTATTTTGCCTGTACTTGTAACGTTCACTTCATCACCGATCGTTACATTACATTCTTTGATTTTTTTTGCGAAATTCTTATTTCTGGTGACTTTTGTTTTAGTTTCATTTTAATGCGGACTACTGACATTTATTACGCTATTCTTAACGACGAACCTTCTTCAATTTTACAGGGTGTTCTTTTACTGTGTGCAAATAAAAAAAACCTCAGTATAAGTACGCGAAATGCTACCTTCTGCTAGTATTTTTTGGTGGCTACTGTATCATAGGCAAAAAGTTTGGAATGGACCACTTGTTTGGAACTGTTGAAATTTGCGAGAAAAATAGGAAGGTCAACTTCGCCTTCCTCTCGGCATGAAAACGCCCACCGATACCGCACTCGATGTTCAACGCAGAGTTCCTTAATAGCAATCACTGATCTCGTTTATTAATTATTTTATTTAAAATTTTAATTCACTGACCGAATTAATATGTTTTACGATATCAACTATCGACGAATAAATCCGAAAATTTATGCGCCAATTAGGCAAGGGCGTTAAAAATGTTTTTCCTTCACCCTTTTACGTAAATCAATTTTTGCTGGAATCTCGGTGCTAGCTATAAAAGTATTACTACTTACGGTCCTTGGAAACAAAGTAATGTAAAATTTTTATAAGTCTTTTGAAAATAATATGGAATGAGAAATTACAATTTGTTTGTACTTCGTTTTTAATTTGTTCGGCAAATACGAACCGCAGCTTCTTGAATTGCATTAGATTTTAATTTAATACTTATACTTGTAATTACTTGCAGTGAAGTTACTTTAAATTGTAAACGTATCGACGGACGGAGCTGATCGGAGCGGCGCTGAGTTACGTCGTTCCTACTTGAGATCCAGGAAGGCACTGACCCTGGCCTACTTCGGCTGCGGGTCGTAATTGAAGGCGCCCACGTTCCACTTTTAGCTATGCCAGCAGTTCTCAAACGGTTTAGTGAAAATCTGCCACTACATTTTTCTCGAAAACTATTACATTTACGTTAAGAACATATGAGTTCAATCGTTACTGTTCATGGTGAAATATTCCAGGTTTAAAATATTTGCATACAGTAAAATAACACTCTGTACTGCTCTAATTTTCGGAAATTAATCTTTAGATGTCGCCAGTGGTCACAAAATCAATATATTTATCCATGCTTTTTAATTGACGTAAGCGGAAAATTCGTAGTTTCTTCGTGACGTATTTCTTTCCTTATCGAGAAAACTTGTTTTAAATAAAATTTGCGTACTTTAACATTTAAATGTCGGTATGATTTCATTTTACTTTTACTTTTTTAAAGAGAATGATTGGCCCCCCATAACTTTCGTATGTTATGTTATCCTTTATTTCACGCATTACGCAACGTTTGTTTAAAAAAATAGAACTTTCCTTTCGGCTTCACCTCAACCTCCGACTATACTGAGCTATGAAGTCTGTCTATGAAGCACATGTTTAATTCTTCTCCCACATCTGTTGTTCTTTCTGCTCTTCAATCAATTGTTCTTCACTTGCCCTTTTCAGCTTTACAGTCAGAATACGTTCATACGTTTTACTTGCTGTACTTAATATTGAGATACCTTTAAAGTTATTGCACATCTTAGCATCACCCTTTTTGTGAATCGGTAGAATCACTGTAAGTTCCCAGTCCTTTGGGATCTCATTATCTCTTGTTATTTTTTCCCCCCAGAAATTGCAGAAATATCCGCTTTATTTATTTAAAAGGTTTGGTAACTCTATTGATTTAGCAAAATCATTCATTTGGTTCTGCAGGAATTTACTTGAAAATTGTAAATTTGCGGAAAGAGAGGAAATTATTCAGTAATCGATTCGGAATGTAGGCAACGTATAACTTTAAGTGGGTCATTTTGTGAGAATGTCACTGTGGATGCAGAACTAATGAGAATGACAAGGGATTTTGCAGGAAATAGCATATCAACGATATGAGGTGGTCAGCTCCTCCCTGCCACTGACAAGATATTATTTCAGATAGTAGAACCCCCAGTCGCTGACCAACCGAGGATTTGGTCCTCGGCCCCAGGGAATAAATTAATTCTAAATTACGTACACTACACTAAAATTTCTATGACGGGAATTAATGTTTTGAAATCGTTTTATGTTGAATTTAATTCGTGCGCGCATTTACATTGTAAATTTTCAAGCTCACTTTAACTTTGCGAATATAATTCGAAATTGAATGTAGCAGCCAAAAAGGAACAAAAATCGAAAGCAATTACTCTGTCTGCGCATTTGAATTCGAAAACTTTTCAGGAGGTGTCGACCTTTAAACAAATTAGTCCAGATATGTTACCGTTTTAAATTGAACGTAAATAAATACCGATTTTTCCTTTCTCACAAGGTATATAAAGTCAGATTAAAAAGTCACTTAATTAAAAAAACGTGAGCTTCAAATCCCTGAATTCAAGTTTGTTTATTTTCTTTCGACGTAATTATTTTCTCTTGCTTTTTCCTGCAGTATTGGGGAAATCAGCGCATTTTAATTAAAGCCCTGAAAATGTGTAAACTTGTTTTGAAAGAAATTGCCGGCTCGGAGTGTTAATTTTTAATTACGCGCGTAACCCGGAACGATGCAGATCTCAGACCTTGTTATTCTAAAGTAGTTTGCAAATTTTAATTGCACACGAAGACGTGACAACGGGATGGCAAGAAAATGCTCGTAAATTTAGTACTTATACATAAATTATGCATGTACTGTTTGCGTTATGCAAATATTTTGCATCGCGTTAAACAGACTATAAGTGCTGTCATAAAGAATGAAATATACAGAAAATAAATAAACTGAACAAAACGATGGATCGACTAAGACGGAGTTGTTATAAATTATTCGTTAGTAGTACGTATGTTACAGGCCCTGCTGCATGACACTGATCGCGCTATGTCACCTAAACCCGTCCATTTCTTTGATTTTTGGAAACCTATCGCTCTTTGATTACTTAGGTTGGCTTCCAACTTATTTGCTGCTTCTACTGAACGAGTTACACTCTCCATTCTACCCGCGTCATCGAGTTTTCGACCAAAACGTCTCTGTAAATTTTTTTGTTTAACGCCTGTCCATGTTTCATCTTCAGTTTTGCCAGCAATTTTCTTAGGGTACCTAATAAATTGCTTTCTGGTGATAGTTATTATAGTCAAAGAAAAATTCAGTAATCACTTCAGAAAAAATCGAGAATTTGAAATTATGTCGAGTTGTTGATTTAAGAAAATATAAATTCGAACGTTACATCAGTATTACCTGTAATTGTCAACGTTAAACGTTATATTGCTTTTCTGTTTATAAACAAGGATGGCCATGAAACTCAAACATTTATCTTATCATTTTCTGAATAAAAAAAAATAAAAAAATAGTAAGAAACCATTGGAAGTGTCAAAAATCTGACGGTCATTAGGTTTTTCTGATATTGCCATAAAATTGGGCAGGAATGATTGTTAATGATTAAGTTAGTTTTATGTTTTGCATATGGAATAATTTTCTTTTATAATTATTACATTCATGTATTTTATAAGTTTGAGGATAGATTAATTAATAGCATTTTACAGGACTCATTTGTTTCGTAAACAGCGTATTCTTGGTAGGCAGGCGCTGCCTCGTCATTCGTAATCATGTTCCCAAATTCGTTGAACCTTTTATTTTAGTCACCTGCAAGAAGTTTTACTTAGTAAAGGCCACACTTAGAATCGTGACCGAGCCCGTCTAACCCTCTGTTCCTCGATAGGATTTTTTAAATCATTTACTGTGAATTTTGGTCTTATAATTTGTATAGTCAAGCCTTCTAATAATTCTACAGCCAATAGTGTTCTTTCTCCCCCTTATTTGTATAACTTGAAATATGTCTTTAAAAACCAGATGTTTTTACAATTTTAGCAGAGTAAAAAGAATTACTTGAACCTCTCGGCATTGGAGGCGCACTCCAATCAAGTCATAATTTGCATTAAGTTTCAAACTATCGCGAGTAGTTTAACTTCAATATTTCGCAATCGTGTTGTTTTCTTGTCATAACTGTGTACATACATTTGTAAATAAAGGTTATAAGTTAATCGAACAAGTGTTTCGTTTTCGGGAGCTATTGTAAAACAATTAGTGCTCTTTTGGGTTCACTTCAACGGACCACGAGATCCTGGGTACCCAAAGGTGCCGCTATTCATTGGTCCTTCGAGCCGGATTTCAAGATTTTCGCAAAAATAGTTCTTGAGGTGGAAATACTTCTGTTCGAGAAGCAGCAACAACGGAGACCAGGAACAGCAGGAAGCTTCGGTGAGTCTCCAATTAATTTTCCTTGTCGCAATCAAACCTTCCATTTTTGTCTGCATTGTCCTTTTACACAAATTTCATAAAAATGACGGATACACTAAAATGCCTCAAACACAAGCGCGGTCAAATAAAGGGTTCGTTAACCAGATTTTCGTCGTATCTTAGTTCATTGAGCGGAGAATTAAACGTAACAGAGCTTAGAAAATGGAAAGAAGCAGTAGAGCAGTCGTTGTCAGAATTTAATAATGTGCAAATAGAAATAGAACTATTGGAAAACGTTGAATGTGAAGAATTAGAACGTGAAAATTTCGAATCAAATTATTTTAAGATAATTAGCCACGCGGAGCAGCTTTTAATAAGTCACAATTCAACCGTACATTTAAGTTCAAACAAAGACAACGACGGCAGCAACAATCGTGAAGATCAACAGCTCACTACGCAAATTCGGTTACCCAAAATTGATTTGCCAGTTTTTTACGGAGCGTACGAAGAGTGGTATCCCTTTCATGATACTTTCTATTCATTAATTCATTCGAATGCCAGTATATCAAATATTCAAAAATTCCATTATTTAAAATCCTCGGTAAAAGGAGAAGCGGCCGCATGTTTACAATCGCTAGAAATAACTTCAGATAATTACAACGACGCTTGGAACATTTTAAGGGAACGTTATGACAATAAGCGGTTAATAGTGCAAAAACATATCAAGGCAATTCTTGATTTGCCAGTTCTTCTAAAGGAAAATTTTAAAGAACTTCGACAAGTTTTAGACGGTGTGTTGAAGCACACGCGCGCGCTCAAGTCGCTAAAACGTCCAGTCGACGATTGGGACGATTTAATTGTTTTCATAGTATCATCAAAATTAGACTCAATGTCAGCTAAAGATTGGGAAGAAACCTTATCTACAGCCGAAATGCCAACTTTTAAGCAACTAACCGAGTTTCTAAGCAAGAAATGTCAAACCCTTGAAGCATTAATTAAAAAACCAAAGTCAGAAGAAACAATGAAATCAACTTTTGTTCAGAAAAATTCGTCGCGCTTCAAAACATCAACACACATCGTCACTAATCACAAATCAGGGTGCGTATTTTGTAAAGAAAATCACCCCATTTATCGTTGTCAATCATTTATCTCGAAGCCGGTAAATGAACGTATACACGAGATAAAGACCAGGGCGTTGTGTATTAATTGCATGAAACCAAATCATTTCGCAGCACAATGCACGTCAGGTTCATGCAAAGTGTGCCATAAAAAACACAACACTTTATTGCATAAATCTGTTGAAAGGCAACCTTCAGCGAAATATTCCGAACCAGAAGCACATACTTCGACTTCAATTTCGAATCACAGTGCAACACTTCACGTCTCATCGCAAGTTTTATTGTCAACAGCAATCATCAATATTTTAGACGTCAATGGACAAATTCAACCCTGTCGAGCTTTATTAGATTCAGGGTCGCAATCGAATTTAATTACAAAAGATTTGGTAAAGCGTCTTGGATTGCCACAAAAAGAAACGCATATTTCATTATCAGGCATTAATCAAGGAAACACATTAGTCACGCGCACGGTAGAAGCAAAAATAAAATCAAAACATAGCAATTTTCAAGCTGTATTAAATTGTCTCGTATTAGAACGCATATCAGAAAAATTGCCAATTACTCCATTATTGCGAGCTGACATAAAAATCCCGGCAAACATACGCCTCGCGGATCCAAACTTTGATCAGCCGAGCGATATCGAATTATTAATAGGAGCAGAATATTTCTTTAAACTATTATGCGTAGGACAAATAAAACTAGGTAAAACTCAGCCATGCCTACAAAAAACCCTGCTGGGTTGGGTCATATCAGGACAACTAGCCGTGAAACACGAAAAGCATCCTATTACGGTATGTAATCTATCAAGAAGCACTAATTTAGATAACATGTTAATGAAATTTTGGGAATTAGAGAACTGCTCACAAACAACAAGTCTCACACCGGACGAGAAATTATGCGAAGAACACTTCATAGAAAATACATTTAGAAACAGTGACGGTCGATTTGTTGTCTCTCTACCTTTTAAGATAGATTCGTGTAAGTTAGGTGAATCACGAGATCAAGCGTTAAAAAGGTTTTACTCCCTGGAAAAGAAGCTAAACAAGGATATCAATTTAAAAACCGAATACACATCTTTCATTAATGAATATCTTGGATTAGGACACATGAGGAAATTATCGTACGTAGATGACAGCATACCTCATTTTTACATGCCGCATCATGCCGTTATTAAAGAAAAAAGTTTGACTACAAAATTACGAGTAGTTTTCGACGGCTCGGCAAGAACATCAACAGGCGCGTCACTTAACAGCGTTTTATTATCAGGTCCGAAAATACAGCAAGATTTATTCGATATTTTAGCTCGTTTCCGAACATTCAAATACGTCATGACGGCCGATGTAGCCAAAATGTACCGCCAAATAGTTATGAATCAAGATTGTACACAATTTCAGCGAATACTGTGGCGTGACAGCGAAGAAGAAGCCGTAGAAACGTATGAATTAACGACCGTAACTTACGGAACTTCTCCAGCATCATTTTTAGCCGTCAGATCGCTGCAACAATTGGCAATAGAAGAAAATCATAATTATCCAACAGGTTCGGAAGTGGTTTTACGAGACTTTTACGTAGATGACTTTCTGACAGGTGCTAAAAGTTTGACTGAAGCCAGGCTACTCAGAGACGAAGTGATGGCGATTTTAGCAAAGGGCGGTTTTGAACTCAGAAAATGGAGTTCGAACTCAAGCACCCTATTAGAAGACATTCCAGCTGCATCAGAAGAAAACACGGTCTTGGATATGGACAAGAGAGAAGAAGTCCATACGTTAGGTTTGCAATGGAATTCAAACATGGATATAATGCAATATTCCGTTCAATTGCAAAAATATTCAAGTAAGATTACGAAACGCTACATACTGTCGACAATTGCAAAAATATTCGACCCATTAGGATTAATTAGCCCGTTCATAATAACTGCAAAAATTCTAATTCAGAGGTTGTGGGAATTAAAATTAGACTGGGACGAAAGCATTCCCATGGATTTACAACTTAAATGGTTATCATACGCACAGAAAATTCAATTTATTAGTGATATTATAATACCTCGCAATGTGATTAATGTCGAAAATCCAGTAAAATTCGAATTACATGGTTTTTGCGATGCTAGTCAGCAAGCATATGGAGCCTGCATCTATTTGAAGGTCATTAGCGAAAGTAAAGAAATTGCATCTAATTTAGTCTGTTCGAAATCTAGAGTAGCACCTCTTAAAATCATTTCGTTGCCTAGATTAGAACTTTGCGGAGCGTTAGTTCTGGCCGAGCTGATGAAGAAAACAAATGAAGCATTAAACATTACAATTAGTCATATCTATTATTGGACTGACTCAGAAATCGTACTGGGTTGGATAAAATCATCATCGAGGACGTGGAAAACTTTCGTGGCGAACAGGATAAGCGAAATTCACGAAATTACGAATAGAAAAGATTGGCATCACGTAAGCACTAAGGACAACCCTGCTGATATCATTTCCAGAGGTTCAACACCACAAGAACCTTGTGAATCCCAGCTTTGGTGGAAGGGTCCTTCATGGTTACGAAAGAATATAACTTCGTTATCAGATTTTAAAAATGAAATCATTATCAAGGAATTGCCAGAGAAACGTCAAGTATCACATAACATTATAAACGAAGAATTTGATTGGTTTTCTAAATATTCTTCATTAAGTAAACTTACTCGAATAACAGCTTATTGCCTACGTTTTAAAAATAACATCATAGCCCGCAAGTCAGGATCTGACCAATTTCAGGGTGGTCCACTTCAAACGTCTGAACTCAATGCAGCCATGATTTCGTTATTAAAAATTGCTCAAGGACAAACTTTCGCAAAAGCTGTCAAACAATTAGGAAAGGAAGAGCAATTGGATTCAACAAGCAATCTACTGTGTCTGACTCCCTTTCTTGATGAAGATGGACTTCTCAGAGTTGGGGGTCGCTTAAAAAACGCAAATCTACCATATCGACAAAAACATCAGATTTTACTTCCTGAGAAACACCCGCTGACGAAGTTAATAATATGGAACGAACACATCAAATTTTTACATGCTGGCGTGCAGTCAACACTGGCGGCAGTACGAGACAAATACTGGCCTATTTCAGGAAAAAACGCGGTAAAAAATGTTATCGGCAAGTGTATCGTCTGTTTCAAGGCTAAACCTAAAGAAGTAGAGTATCTGATGGGAAATCTTCCTCCAGATCGCGTCAATCCAGGCAGGCCATTCGCAAATGTTGGAATCGACTATTTCGGGCCCATTTATGTCCGCGAAGGAAGACGACGAAATAGCAAGAAGGTGAAAAGCTACGGAGCAGTATTCATCTGCTTAGCTACAAGAGCGATTCATCTCGAGCTAATCGGAGACATGACTACAGAATCTTTTCTGGCAGCATTAAGAAGATTCATGTCTCGTCGAGGAAAACCAGCGAAAATTTATTCAGATAATGGTAAACAATTTGTAGGTGCGAATCGAGAACTTAAAGAACTACATGAATTTTTTAAAGCCGAACAAAACAAACGTAAACTCAACAAAGAATTAGTAAACAACAATATAGAGTGGAATTTTATTCCACCTAGATCTCCGCACTTTGGAGGCATTTGGGAAGCGGCAGTTAAATCCGTAAAGCATCATTTAAGTAGAGTGGCAGGAAAAACAAGCTTAAACTATGAGGAACTAAACACCCTTTTGATTCAAATAGAGGCAATATTAAACTCCCGTCCTCTCACCCACCTGTCTAATGACCCTAACGACCTCAATTACCTAACTCCTTCACATTTTTTAATTGGAGGCTCGTTAATGTCAAATGTTGAACCAGATCTAACACATCTCAAGGTTAATCAGCTGTCTAGGTGGCAATACATACAACAGCTTCGCCACCATTTCTGGCGTCGTTGGTCCAGAGAATATTTGAATAACCTCCAGGTTCGTACCAAGTGGAAACGCAACGGAGTCCAGCAGATAACACCTGGAATCCTGGTGCTCATCCGCGACGAAAATACTCCTCCTATGAACTGGATCACTGGTCGTATCCTAGAAGTGTTCCCCGGTAACGATGGAATCACCCGCGTAGCGAACGTGAAGACCTCCAATGGTGTCTTCAAACGAGCCGTTACCAGACTTTGTGTACTCCCAATTGACTAACACGTTTTAATTAGTTGAAAGCAGAGTCTTTCAAGGCGGGGAGTGTGTTAATGATTAAGTTAGTTTTATGTTTTGCATATGGAATAATTTTCTTTTATAATTATTACATTCATGTATTTTATAAGTTTGAGGATAGATTAATTAATAGCATTTTACAGGACTCATTTGTTTCGTAAACAGCGTATTCTTGGTAGGCAGGCGCTGCCTCGTCATTCGTAATCATGTTCCCAAATTCGTTGAACCTTTTATTTTAGTCACCTGCAAGAAGTTTTACTTAGTAAAGGCCACACTTAGAATCGTGACCGAGCCCGTCTAACCCTCTGTTCCTCGATAGGATTTTTTAAATCATTTACTGTGAATTTTGGTCTTATAATTTGTATAGTCAAGCCTTCTAATAATTCTACAGCCAATAGTGTTCTTTCTCCCCCTTATTTGTATAACTTGAAATATGTCTTTAAAAACCAGATGTTTTTACAATTTTAGCAGAGTAAAAAGAATTACTTGAACCTCTCGGCATTGGAGGCGCACTCCAATCAAGTCATAATTTGCATTAAGTTTCAAACTATCGCGAGTAGTTTAACTTCAATATTTCGCAATCGTGTTGTTTTCTTGTCATAACTGTGTACATACATTTGTAAATAAAGGTTATAAGTTAATCGAACAAGTGTTTCGTTTTCGGGAGCTATTGTAAAACAATTAGTGCTCTTTTGGGTTCACTTCAACGGACCACGAGATCCTGGGTACCCAAAGGTGCCGCTATTCAATGATCTTGAAACTTTGCCAGCATAGGTTACACCGATGAGAAGTTAGCAATAAAATTCCAGCAATAAAATTATGAAATTCCAAACGCTGCCACCGCTAAAATAACGATCACAGATCAATAATATTTAATCTATTACAAAGAGTATAATGTGTAGATTCCCCTCATATGAAGAAACTGAAAAAATATTTGATATTAAGTTAACTATGACTATTTAAACCAGCATAAGTCATTATTCATATATCGCACCAAAACAATTGCTTTCACTGAAAATTTTCACACAGTCATAAAGTAAACATACATATCTATTTAATAATGCCTTTAGAAAGTTTTAGCCGGTTGATTTGATGTAATTAGAAATTAATTAAAAGTGACGCTCGAACCAATGAAAGAGTACCAATTTCAAATGTTCATAACTTTTCTCATAACACTTGCATAAAAGTTCTGTTTGCAGATAATGAAAGCATGGATCGAAATCTATCGTTTAAACCACCCCCTGAGTTTTAGCCGGTTGGTTTGAAGTAATTAGAAATTAATTAAAAGTGACGCCCGGACCAATGAAAGAGTACCAATTATTACAAAGTAATAAGTTGTGACATTGGCAAGAGTAAAACAATATTAACTTTACATTGTCCGTTCTGAATTATTTTGTACTTAAAAAATCGAGATTTGTACAAACAGTAAATATTTCATGGCTATTACGAAAAGTATTGATTTTATAAGTACGAATTTAAACGGGTCCAAACCAAAAAGTAGAAGTAATTCTTGCAATTTTCGATCTGCTTATTCTAAATTAGGGTTATGAGAAATGTATTATGAAGAAATCAAAAACAATAACACGATGTCTTAAGTAAAAAAAGGTCTGGCACAGAAACGTGAAAAATCGTTTCAAATTTTCTTGTATATGCAACAGGTAAGAACACAAGAGCAAATTTTATTCTATTGAATATTTTTTATAAACATAAACGAATAAGCTAACCATTCGGATGAGTTAACTGACAAATATCCATTAGCTGCTTCAGATCTTTAGCAAAACTGAGAAAACCGGAAATCTTCTTTTTTTCTGAAGTATTAGAAGAATTTTCATAAGATGCATTTTCTGGCCCAGAACATGCATCTTATGAAAATTCCTTTTATTAAAAGATTTTTACAACACTCAGACAAAAACACCTTTTATAATAAAAAAATAAACCAAAATTAATGTTTTCAAATACATACACGGTTTTCAAATGTTTTGTTCTTGAAACACAGCCATCTTAATGAATTTGTAAAAAATCAAAATATCTTCTTTATTTATTAATTTCCGATACAATGATAAAGAATAATTTTAATTCAGAATTTTATTCTCCATCGATTGGTCAAATAATATACAGGGTGCTCTATTTAAAAAAAAGTGTTCTTTTCCCTTTATTTCATAAACGCGTTGTTCATTTTTTTGTTTGTATGCATCGTTGCAATCAGCGCAAAAAAATACTACTAGTTTGCTAATTTAACCGGATCTGTAACTTTAATAATAAAAAAGTTAGTAATAGTGCCGAGTTATTTTTGAACAGTCTGTATACAGTGACAGCTAAAACGTTCGCACCATATGGGAATTTTTTTTATTATTGATTTGTTGTGTGGCTAAATATAGCACTTATTTAGGATACGACAATTACAAAAAAAAAATTGTAATTTGGAATTGTTGTGCAAACTAGACAAGATTTTAGTAGGATTCGATAAGTATTTACAAAATGTGTTTCTTGGTTAACAAAGATTATTCTCTTCGGCCCAATACTTCAGAAAAAAAAGAAGATTTCCGGTTTTCTCAGTTTTGCTAAAGATCTGAAGCAGCTAATGGATATTTGTCAGTTAACTCATCCGCACGGTTAGCTTATTCATTTATGTTTATAAAAAATGTTCAATAGAATAAAATTTGCTCTTGTGTTCTTACCTGTTGCAAGCACAAGAAAATTTGAAACGATTTTTCACGTTTCTGTGCCAGACCTTTTTTACTTAAGATATCGTGTTATTGTTTTTGATTTCTTCATAATACATTTCTCATAACCCTAATTTAGAATAAGCAGATCGAAAATTGCAAGAATTACTTCTACTTTTTGGTTTGGACCCGTTTAAATTCGTACTTATAAAATCAATACTTTTCGTAATAGCCATGAAATATTTACTGTTTGTACAAATCTCGATTTTTTAAGTACACAATAATTCAGAACGGACAATGTAAAGTTAATATTGTTTTACTCTTGCCAATGTCACAACTTATTACTTTGTAATAATTGGTACTCTTTCATTGGTCCGGGCGTCACTTTTAATTAATTTCTAATTACTTCAAACCAACCGGCTAAAACTCAGAGGGTGGTTTAAACGATAGATTTCGATCCATGCTTTCATTATCTGCAAACAGAATTTTTATGCAAGTGTTGTGAGAAAAGTTATGAACATTTGAAATTGGTACTGTTTCATTGGTCCGAGCGTCACATTTAATTAATTTCTAATTACTTCAAACCAACCGGCTAAAACTTTCTAAAAGCATTATTAAATAGATATGTATGTTTACTTTATGACTGTGTGAAAATTTTCAGTGAAAGCAATTATTTTGGTGCGATATATGAATAATGACTTAGGCTGGTTTAAATAGTCATAGTTAATTTAATGTCAAATATTTTTTCAGTTTCTTCATATGAGGGGAATCTACACATTATACTCTTTGTAATAGATTAAATATTATTGATCTGTGATCGTTATTTTAGCGGTGGTAGCGTTTTGAAATTTCATAAGTTTATTGCTGGAATTTTATTGCTAAGCTCTCATCGGTATAGGTTACATACAATTAGTAAAAATTCAAATAAATATATTAGCTATTTTTGCGGCTTCCCGTGAACACCCTGTACATTTTTATTGTTGTGGACGCGGCTTAAGATAAAACTTATTTGCTTCTCGATTTAATCAACGAATGTTAATTTAGAAGAGAGGTAGGTATTTTGATTTCACGACGTTCTAATTTCCTCGCTCTTTGCAGGAAATCATTTAAGAAAAGATTCTCTCGTCGATATAATATTATCTCCTGGCGATATTGAAATCGATTATTCACGGAAAAAACTGCACTAAGAAGTAGGCTCCGCTTAAGGCGTTTTTCTTCGGAGTTATGCACATGCGCTTCTCAGTACACGGTCAATTCAGTAAACGAATAGAAGTGATTGTACTCCCTAATAAATTTCAGTTAATTTAATTCTGTTTGTCTGTAATAAACTCACTTAATTGTAAATTAAAAAAAGTGTGAGTGATTATAACTGCATTAGTGTCGTGTAGAGGTAAGTGAATTTTGAAATCCGTGAGATGTTTCTTACGTTTGTCCCCTGTTTTTTTTTTATTTTTGAAATTTTTCGTCATCTACGTTCTCGGCTGGTCATATGATAGAGATTCACGTTGAAAATCCGCGTACATACCGACGCGAACTTGGTTAGATAACACAGTTCGCGAACAGTGTTTACTAACATTGTTAGTGACAAATTGTATTTCAGTAACATTTCCGCTGCAATGTGCGAGCTAATAACAGATCTCGATGTTCCATCCCAAGGTAGTAAATTTAGGAAATTTAGGATGTTATTGCCAAGGCACAGATTCATATATTTTTTTATTAAAGAAGCGAAGCGTCGCTTATTTCTGCTCCCAATGCTCTTGCATTCGAATAAATTGCGACCGCTTCATCAGACAAAAAAACTAAAACAATAGTCGACCACATATTCCCTCTCTTCGTTGTGATAAGCGCAGCGTTAAATACTTCGTCGGCTCGCTTACTTATTTCGAGGACAAACTTAACGATCTTTTTTTATGAACGTGCGCGCTAATTTTATTTGATAAAAAATGCAATTTATGTAGCAAGTTTCTACTTGTTTTCTACTAGGCGAGCCGCATATGGAAAATAGGCAAAGCGTGGCGTTTAAAGGTGCGTTTAGATTTGAGCACGAACGAGCTGAGCATACGCGCACGGCATTCGTTCGCGCTCACCAGCATTTATTTTCTGGCGCATGGGCTGATCCAGTTGTTCGCGCACACAACGGACGACAAAATAGCGGCGGTATAATTGTGATTCATATTTTAATAAAAAAAAGAAATTCGAACGAGACATCCGACTTTCGTGGCAAACGCCTAATTTTTATGAGACAAAATAAATTACTCTACTTATTATTTAGTGTCAGAGAGTTGTCATAAGTAATTCAAAAATTTTACTACAATGACTAAAATCGCCCCAAGAAACATTTTATCTTTTTTTTGTGCTTCCGCACTGTCTAAATTTTCAATATTTAATTTGTTCACAAGCTCCTGGTAGGTCATTTTTTAAAAATAATATTTTGCGTGTTTCACATTCCATAAAATAGGCAGTTTTTCATAATCTTGCAAAGCAACGAAGCCGTTTCATTGGTCCATTCCATGGCTAACTGAAAATTCAGAAACCTTTTCTGCGAGGACTGTGTCGCGTGGCTTTCAATATGAGACTTTTTTCTCTTTCAAACTACGCATTCATGCGTGAAGCAATTAATTCCTTTGAGCACGTACCCGAGACCGACACCAAGCGGCTCGCTCTGCCAGCCATTCGCGCATGATGTGCGTGCGCGCATAGCCGTTTACACTTGAGCGTTCGCAGAGGATCAGTGCGTACGTGCTCAAGTCTAAACGCACCTTAAGAGGAATCCCACCGAATAAAGCCGTATACGAAAACCATTAAAACGCGCGAAGTCGTAGAGGCTTTAGTTCTTAATCAATTTATTTAATTTTTTGACACCACATATTTAAGGACTAGAACTACAAAGTGACCAATGGACATTTCGCTACGTTTAGTTGTTAATTAGAAAAAAAAATAATTAAAATTTAAAAATTGTAGTTGAACTTTACAGTCAAATTAAATATACTTCCAGTTCATATATTCGAAAACGCGTTGGTCACTTTGTAGATTGAAGTTTTATTAACAAAACCAAAACCGCGAAAACAGCTTTCAAAAATATGTATGTAATGTAGTTATGAATTCGCGCATTTTGCATGTTTTTCATTAATTATTTTCATGAGGCGTGGACGGATTTCTCCCACTATCAATTGTGGGGGAGGTAACGAAAGAGCAAGCAAACATATCTTCTCTTTCTGTTCCGCTAAAAATTGTTTAAGAGAATATCGCGGCTGGAAACAAAACTTAGCTTGTGACACGGTGGTGACAGTTGGATTCGAGCCGGGAGTGACCGAATATTGTCGATGTTTGAAAAATACTTTGAAAGAATTTTGAATCATTTATTTACGTGAATTGTAATTTTAACATAGATATAGGCAAAAGAAACGAAAAATTGAAATTACACTTGTACAGACTATAAAATTGTAATGTTTGTCGAAAGTATGAATGTTAGAAATGTTTGCAACAATGACAATAACGAGAATATAATAATAGAAGAAAATATTTTTAAATAAATTAGAAAATATTTAAATGTTTGTCAATAAATTTCGAACTCCGTTACTAAATCTTTTCTAAGTGGAATTTTATTAATGTGTTAATAAAATTTAATTTTGTAAAAGTTTGTTATGAATGAATATGTCTTCATGTAAATAAACTGTAACACTAATTATGTAAAAATATGCGTTGTTAATGAGGACAATAAATCAGACTAGCAATTGAATATATTTTCGGAAAAAAAATTTAAGTTCAATATTGTTTATTACTTCTATAAAGATATTTTTTGCGTTGAAATCGAGATTCCAAAATTAACAATGAATAGAATCAGTAGAATAGTCAAGTACTAATTAACATAGTTCTTCTAGAAGAAATCAGAGACATGTGGTTCTAACCGGAAGCCAAGAATTCAACCGTAGTTCTTTATAATAAAGCAGTTGATTGCATGTACAGGGTGATTAAGCGAGAACTCCTACCCCCTTTAACTCCTTTATTTTGATTTCTAGAAAAAATGTTTAATACAAAACTTATAGGAACTAATTCAAAGTTTCACTGTGTGCTCACAGAAAAACAATTTGTGGTCGGATAAACGAGATATGAACTAAAGTTTTTTTTAATGGAACACCCTATAATTACGATTACTGGGACTACGTATATAATAAAACTAATAATGTAGAAGGTGTCTATAAAATAATTCTTATTTAAAGTATTTTATTTTTGGATTTTAGAAATAGAAAACTCCCATTTATACCAGAGATGTGATTCAAAATATGTTAAAAACTTTTACATTTTGCGTAAAAAAATTGAGAACGCTTTAAATATGTTTTACGTTAAATTTTCAGTTATTTTTTAAAGTTCAATTTTTCTGAATAATTTTTTGTTTCTAGCTTAAACGTTAATTTTTAGAATTAAATCTAAATCGATTTAATATGTTAATGGTAAAATTTTATTCAATGTTATTTTATTTAAAATCAAAACTTCGTTTATTTCTTTGGGTGTCCGACACTCAATTGTTTTTTGTTAATGTCTATAGCAGTACTGAAGAAATTGTACGACTTTTTTTATCTTTTTTCTTTCTAAAATTTAGATATTTTCTAAAAATTAACGTTTAAGGTAGAAACAAAATATAGTTCGGAAAAATAACTGAAAATTTAACGTAAAACATATTTAAAGCGTTCTCAATTTTTTTTACGCAAAATGTAAAAGCTTTTAAGATATTTTGAATCATATCTCTCTTAATTAGTAATTGACTATTCTATTGACTCTAATTATTGTTATTCGAGTTTGATCGAATTACGTAACTGTCAGATTGCGGTGTCAATCCCAGATCACGATTTTTTCCTTAATTTTTTTAAAGCTTGAATTTATTTGTAAAAATGTCTCAGAATAAGTTTTTTCTTTCTTTTTATCACATATTTTATTTAATTCGAAAAATATCACGTTATCACTTATTATTGTTAATTTTGGAATCTGGATTTCAACGCAAAAAATATCTTTATAGAAGTAATGTCAAATTACTAACAATATTGAACTTGAATTTTTTTTCCAAAAATATATTCAATTGCTAGTATTATTTATTGTCCTCACTAACAACGCATATTTTTAATTTAATATTTAATTCTAAGTTTTAATTAGTAATTTTTGTAGAAACATAATTAGTGTTACAGCTTAATTACATGAGGAGATATTCATTCATAACAAAACTTATACAAAATTAAATTTTATTAACACATTTAATAAAACTCCAGTTAGAAAAGATTTAGTAACGGAGTTCGAAATTTATTGACAAACATTTAAATATTTTCTAATTTATTTAAAAATATTTCCTTCTAATATTATATTGTCGTTATTGTCATTGTTGCAAACATTTTTAACATTCATACTTCCGACAAACATTTCAATTTTATAGTCTGTACAAGTGTAATTTCAATTTTTCGTTTCTTTTGCCTATATCTATGTTAAACTTATAATTCACGTAAATAAATGATTCAAAATGCTTTCAAAGTATTTTTCAAACATCGACAATATTCGGTCACTCCCGGCTCGAATCCAACTGTCACCAGCGTGTCACAAGCTAAGTTTTGTTTCCAGCCGCGATATTCTCTTAAACAATTTTTAGAGGAACGGAAAGAGAAGATATGTTTGCTTCCTCTTTCGTTACCTCCCCCGCAATTGATAGTGGGAGAAATCCGTCCACGCCTCATGAAAATAATTAATGAAAAACATGCAAAATGCGCGAATTCATAACTACCTTACATAAACATATTTTTGAAAGCTGTTTTCGCCGTTTTGTTAATAAAACTTCAATCTACAAAGTGACCAACGCGTTTTCGAAAATACAAACTTGAAGTATATTTCATTTTACTGTAAAGTTCAACTACAATTTTTAAATGTTAATTATTTTTTTTCTAATTAACAACTAATCGTAACGAAATTTCCATTGGCCACTTTGTAGTTTCAGTCCTTAAATATGTGGTGTCAAAAAATGAAATAAAGTGAATGAGAACTAAAGCCTCTACGACTTCGCGCGTTTTAATGGTTTTCGTATTATTCGGTGGGATTCCTCTTAAGACGAAGCGCAAACCAAAGCGGAAGGGCATGCGGTGGCGGATTTTTATGTTCTTCTTACGGCCGTACCGGCACTGCGCCCGCCTCCGCCCTGTTTCCAGTCAAGTTTGCACAGCGCTTAAATAAAATCGTCCGGGATTTGGTCATTACGATGTGCGGCAGTGTAAAATAACAGAAATAATTCGATATTTTAAAAACTACGTATCAGAATAAAATTTGCAGTATGTATTTTCTTATAATTGATATAATGTCGTACGTGGACATTAGAAAAACAAATAAAATTAAATCAGTGCATTAATTAAGGTACGCAATGCCAAAAAAAAGTTTTTAAAAATATTTAAAATTATCATTGCTCTAATTTAATTTCTATACAAAAATATCGTCACTCTCTCTTTTTGTCTATCCCAAAAGTGATTTGTTTTTTGGCATTTCATTGGTGGGTACTCTCTAAAAGTGAAGTTATTTTGTGGGTTGGGTTGGTTTGGGTTGTCCCGCCTTGCCGAAATTAATATCTACGGTCACCTTAGATTAATATGGCTTAAAATGACTTTCATACGTAATTTCTATCCGCATTTTTCTAAACATTATTTTAATTTTAATTTTTCCAGTGACTAGTGCGGTGTTGTGGCTGACGTCACGTCTCTTCCAGGCTAACAACAAGTAGATAGAACGGCACGCATCGATAAAAGGTAGGGTAAGTATTACGAATAAATTTTTTATTTGGCAATTTCGTTTATTTTTTGTTTAATTTCAGTTCCACGTCGAGTTCCTGATAGGGTTGCAGCGCGGTGAGTACGTTTTAAATTTGCTTTTGTTTTTATTGTTTGCTAATAATCAAGGATGAGAAATCGTCCCGCTTGTTTCGCGAGCAGTACGAAAATTTAGTGTTCGGACTATGTTAGTCAATAGCAATTTAAATGCATCGGAAGGAATAAATAGTAAATTCGGTGTGAAAAGTGTCCAATACTAGGTGGACCGAATTCTTTTCCCTACTGATAATATTTCCTAATGTGAAGTGACGAAGCTATCAATCGATAGTGAAACGTTGAGTGCTTTTCCAATTTAACTCTGTCCGGTTAGAGTTTTAAAAACCGTTTACTTAATAATTATTATTCAAGTCCAGCCAGTAAAGGCAATCAGCAATATTGTATAAAGAAATACAAATAGGTAAAGCGTGATTAAATTGCTTTACCTATTCCTATTTCTTTATACAATATTGGCTTCACTGGATGGACTTGTATTGTTGCATTATCGCGCTGAGTAAAATGTCCTTCCGTGTCTAAGTGGAAGCGGATATTTTTTTCAGGCTAAAATAGCCCGTGAGTATCGGTATCCCAGACAATGGATAGAAAAGAGGGTTTCTATTAAGTGATCACCTCCTTGAACTTGAATCCCTTAGATTTCTTTTTTGTTGGATCACTCAAAGAATGCCATTAACGAACAACAAGAGTCAAATTCAGGACTTAAGCGAATTAAAGATCAGAATATTACGGAAGTAAGACGATTAGGCTGTAACCCATCAAAATGTTTTACGATAGGATGACTTTTTGATGTTCTTTTCCATTTTTTATAACTAAAATTTCAATGTGTATTTTTGCAAATCACAAAAGAAAGAAACAGCCTATGGTAACTAAGCGTGGAAATGTGGAAAATGTAATAATGTGTGAGCCGCAGACTTTTTTTCAGAGTTGGCTGTGAGAAAAATCACGTGTATCGTAGTTAAACTGAAACTTCAAATTTTAAGTCTGTTTCATTTGAACTCTCTTTTAATGGCATTTCTTACATCATGAATCCATTCGCTGTTAATTTTTCTTTCATTTCTTAGATAAATTTAAATCAAGTATCGTTTTTGAAGCGCATGAAACACAAAAGTCATTATTTATTCATAAATATGCAAAAATAAAGAAAGAAAATAATAAAAGTTAAAAAAAATTGTAAATAAATCAAATCTGGGATATCTGCGCTGAAGTTAGTATAAAATTGAACAATATTAGAAATTCTTTTTTATTTTTTCGGCCACAATTTGCGTAAACAATGTTTGATTCTGCTGAAACTAATTACTTTTCAGTTGTGTAATTTACAGTAAGCAATTAAAAAGAATTGTATCATTTTAATTAGCTTTTTCAATTAGAGCTGAAACAATTTACCGCCACACAGTTTATTTGGTTGACAGTAAACTTATCCAAAACACAAGAGTAAATTACTTATTCGGGTAATATTTTATTTTATTATTATTTTTTAACTCTGTTACGGTCGAAGTCGCTTGTATTTGTGGTTAGACAAATGGCAGCTCTGACTCTCTCGACTCCGCGCGTCCATTTCGCCTTCGTTTCAGCGTAAAACTTTCTCTGCTAAGGGGCACACGTCCATTCAAGTTTGCTCGTTTAGAAGCTAACAGGGGTTTAACACCTATTTTGATTGACGTAACCTTCTTTCCCCAAGGACAAACTGTTTCCTTTGCATGAGAAACACTTCTTTGGTGTCAAGGTCAGTCGTTTGTTATTGATTTGTTTGGATTTTCCTTAGGCTGACTTGGTGAGTTCATTCTCTTTTTTTTTTTGGAAATTTTACTTAAAATTAGACAAGTCGTATGCTGCTTCCAATTACGTCAGTACTATTACACTTCCTGATCTGATAAATCACAGGGTAACAGACGGTCGTCCCAACAAGGAAGTTTATTTACTCGAAGCTGAATCTCGAACACCGTTCACGCCTCGTGTTTTCTCCGAAAGGCTGGTGTCGTATTCCGAAGAGGACTCTCCAAGGAGCTTCGGGATTTAACCGTCGACTACCACCGTAAGTTCTGTCGTATAAGGTGACCGATTACTTCTTTCTTTTCGTCACTTCGGTTGATCGTCGCAACACACATCCGGATTCGTTGTCTCGCAGGATACCTTTAGCCCTTTCAACTTACGTCTGTGCAGCTTTGGTTGCCTAGTTTATGTCTCACCCTTGCATCAGACAATTTAATTCAGTCAATTCAATTTTTTGTTAATTAAAGTCACTAAATTCATTTGCTTGATAACAATTGTTAATGGTAACTTTACTTCTTTTGTTAACGTTTGAGTCAATTCAATTACTAGATTTTTCCTATTACATTGGTTATTGTGAGACAAAAGGAGATTTCCTAACGTACACACCATTTTGTATTTTGAAATATTTAAGATCAATTGTTGAAATACTTAGAGTCAAACTTTAACGTTTCAAACAATACTTCATCTTTAATACTCTCGGTCTGCAGAATAACAGACCTCTTAAAAATTGTAAATCTACTTTAGCTCCCAACTTATTCCTTGCATTGCAAAGTATGTGATCAAGTGATGAAAAATTAAAAAGTGTAAAGGTTGAATTCTTAGAAGACAAGGAAGACGAAGCACCTTCTCGGCGGTAAATAATAAAAAAGCACGTGTGCACCTCACGTGATGGAGCTTCGCCGTACTGCACGAAGCTACAATAGAGCCTCGCTTCTTAACTTTTTAAAGGCTTAAACTTTTTGGGAACAATACGTTTTGAAGCGAACGGTCCCGTTGCGCAAAATGTATTTCAATACAACAAAAGGCGTCGATGCAAGAAATGCGAACGCTTTAAAACGTTGCATAATGTCGAAAGGACTTAAAGTTCGCGACAACAAAAGGAATTTGCAAGATTCCGCCAAGTCGCTGAATTAAGCTGTTAGAATAGGAATTATTTGCAATTAAACTTAATTGAAACCGACACTGGGAATTCTGGGAAACAGTAGAGCTACCGGTGACAAGTAAGTTTCAAACAATTCCAGCAACATCAGTAAACTATACCGATGAAGGATACATACATACAACATTTATTCAGAGGATCTTCTTTGACTCCTCAAGCTTAAGCTGAGCCAAGTCATGTGAGTTTGAAATTTATTTCAGCGACGTACTTTATTTATTTATTTTTTCAATTTACAAACGATATAAATATTGTATTTGACGTTTATTTGAGCGAAATATATCCTTAGACGCGCGGCGTTATTTCCTCTTTCTGAAAATAAATAGAATAAACAAAAGCTCGTCGTCAAAAACGTGTTTACATGAAGGATTGACTCCGCCATCAACAAACCATAACAAAGTCACTTAGGGCTACGGGTAGATAGAGAGCAAGTTTATTATATTTCCAGTAAATTTATTATGAGGAGGGGCGCTCTAAACCAATTTTATTCCATTTAGTTGCGCCTCAAATTTGATAACGTACAAACTTAATACACTGGTCTGCTCCGGCACGGGGTCCTCAAGTACTTTGTGAAAGCATCTTGAACGTCGAAGTAAGCATTTTCATTATATTAAATAAATGCAGACGTGGACTTACGGTTCGATCATTTTCTTGGGAAATCTTGATGATACACACGAAAACAAAACGATATGCACATATACCGTGCCTTCAATTGAATTCCTCATTAAAGTGGGCTATGATTTCACTGTTTTTTTCTCCTAAGATTTGCAGCACTGATAGCTGTTCAATTATTTAATTAAACAAATGTCAAATTGACACTTTGTATTTTCAATTAATTCAGAATGTTAGAATTACAGCAGAAAATATTTATTGTTGAAAGTTATTTTCAAACCGGTAGAATAGAAAATGGACAGTTAGTTTATTCAATTAATCAGTGTGTACAGAAGTTTCGACAGCAGTTTCCTAATTTTGCTCTCACTTATGAACAGCTAGTTAAACATATCCATGCTTGTGTTCTTAAATTTCGTGAAACAGGATCACTTGGTCGCAAAACAGGGAGCGGAGCAGCTAAGAAAAGGAGTGCAGCCTGCATTGAAGATGTTCGGGATCGAATGGAACACTCTCCCAAGAAATCTATTGCGAAACTATCACAAGAAGTTCAGCTATCAGTGGGAACATGTCACACTATTCTTAAAAAAGACTTAAAGCTTGATCCATATAAGATTCAAGCAGTCCACGAACTCAGGCCACTAGATTTTCACAGAAGAACAGAATATTGTCAGTGGTTTCTTGATAACTTAAACAACGACGACATTCTTGACAAATGTTTCTTTTCCGATGAGGCCTGGTTTCATCTGTCATGGTGTTTAAATAAACATAATATGAGAATATGGTCAGCAGAAAATCCCCATGAATTTGTGGAAACTCCATTACATCCATTAAAAATTGGTGTTTGGCTAGCAGTGTCAAGAAGGCGTATCATCGGACCAATATTTTTCAACGGTTCAGTAACTGCTGAAAGATACCGAAATGAGTTATTAGAACCTTTCATTAATCAAGTCCATGATGATGAACTTACAGAAGGTTTTTTTTTCAACAAGACAATGCTACTGCCCACACAGCTCATTAAACAATGACTTTCCTGCAGCAGTTTTTCGATAATCGGATTGTGAATTTTCCTGCAAGGTCTCCGGATCTCACAATTATGGATTACTTCATTTATCCGCACATGAAAAACGCAGTTTTTAGAACTACGCGCACACAATCGAAGATATTCGTGCGGGCATTACATATGTGTGTGCTAACATAACCCCCGAACACTTAGCAAACGGGTTTGAAAACATGAAACGCAGAGTACGCTTATGTATTCAAGCTGAAGGAGAGCACTTTGAGCATCTACTTTAAACTTTAATGTTGTGTTTTTATTTGATGTTATGATCAGTACTGACAGTTATTGACAACTGTTTTCTCTAGAATTGTGTCGCCAACTTCATAAGAAAATCACAGCTTACTTTAATGAGGAATTCAATTGAAGGCACGCTACATATTCTGTACTGCATTCAAAACTACGTGTTTCAATTAATTTTTGATGAAAGGTGTTATTAAAAAAAAAATGCGAAATGTATATATACAGGGGAACGTGTGAGACAGACAGACATTTTTTCCCCCCGCTAATAGGTTTAGGGGATTTAACATCCACCAGTGCGACCTGTTTGAATTTCATTTAGTTGAAATTTAGTAGCACCCACCCACGCTTGTGCAGAACAGGGGTAGGCGAAATTCTGTTTGCCGAGAAACCGGCGCAGTTACTGAACGAACCGGTTAAATAATAATCAATGAAACCCACGCTGAATGTTAAATATTAAACGTGTATTATTTGATTTCAAAAGGAATTTACCAGCTTAAACGCCTCAAAGTTCTTAATGCGGAATTTATTTAGTATTTTTTTTTTTGAATTTTCTTTTCTTGAAAGCACTCAGGACATTGGACTGTTGACTATAGTAACAATTTCTCGCCTTGTTTTGCAAACGGAAGAACATTGAGATTAATTTTTGTTTAAAAAATACACTGCATTTCATATATAAGTATAATCACCACAGAGTCTACATTTTATGCTTGAGCGTAAGCTTAGCGCAGTGGAATTCATAAGAAAACGGGCCCTCTAACCGCGTCAGTAAACTGCATACAACTGTAGACTATCTAGTAATAACTTAACACTTAAGCGTCCCTTTCTAATTTTCTAATTAATCTAATGAATATTGTAGTCATCACTCTTCACTTTTCACTGAAAAATAACTTCTCCTCTCAGTGAAATCATATACTGGGGTTCAGCATTGAATATTGAGTCGTAACCATAGCAGCGTAATGTCAAGAACGCTTATGGACAATTTTATGATTTTCTAATCTCGCAATTTTTGTCCATGTGCACCGTCTCAGTATTTCCACCGTAATTATCACGTTTGATAAAATCATTTCCTAAATTTGTTTTACTTTAGACTTTTACACAAAATTCAACTCGCATATTTTGTTTTTTAATTGCTGTTTCGCAAGTGCGTTTGTTGACATGGGTTCGTCGCACCGACGTGACGCGTTTCAAATTACCGAGGCCAAGGAACGTCCGCGCACGAACGCGTGATAATCAAATTCCCAGAGGAGAATTCGAAGTTATCAAACCGTGCATCAACAAATTTTATGTTTGTTAGAAAATAATTAATGCGCTTGGTTTTTTTCTTGTGGATTTCCTCTTTCACTCCACGCCCTCTCCGGCTATAAAAAGCTGTCGTTGGTATCACGCTGTGTCCCTCGGTGACCTCAACTACTGGGAATCCCGTGTACGCAGGTAAGAACTACCCTGCCTCGCTCTGTGTACACATGTTAAGGTTGTTTATTTAGTGGATGTAACAATTTGGAACCCAACGGGTAACAAGTAGCAGCAGGTATTAAAATTTTCCACCTTCCTCAGATTATGAAATTAATACATTTCCATCACCCGTCGATTCACTTATCTATTTACTATTTAAGGTTTGGGTGTCCCGTGCTTTCTTGCTGTTCGCTTCGCCATGAATCATTTGAAAACTTGACTGTTCAAAACTGACGCGATTTCGATATGTAGCGTCTCAGTATTTCCACTGTAATTGTCAGGTTTGACAAAATCATTTCCTAAATTCGTTTTACTTTCGGCTTCTACACGAAATTTAACTCGCGAATTTTATTGTTGAATTGCAGTTTCACAGGTGCGTTTGTTGACGTGGGTTCGGCGCACCGACGCGACGCGGCTCAAATTACCGAGGCCAAGGAACGTTCGCGGATGAACGCGTGATAATCAAATTTCTAGAGGAGAATCCGAAGTTATTAGACCGTACTTGCGCTGCATCAACGAGTTTTATGTTTATTAGAAAATAATTAACGCCTTCGCTTTTAACGTTGTTTTCGCGAAATGCCGGGTATTTTAACCTGTAGACCGAGAAACGCGCTTTGCGGCATCCGGCGCGAGAAATAGAAGGGAGGAACTTTGCAAAGCAAGAAGCAGTTAAGGGGTTAATTAGTAAAGCAATTAGCAATTAGCAAGTTAGGAGAATTCAGTATTATAAATTAGTGGCGGTCAATGATAAGTGGACAAGGTGTTCGCCTCGTGTGAGGTAAAGTAGACTTTGATTGACTTTAATAGATTACATTACGGTTGTGGTAAGTGAACGGTCAAATCGGTTTTTTCGACCGCTGATTGGTCAGGTGATTTGACCTGACGATTTTGTATAGTTTGACCATTGACTTAACTCAATAATAACTTACGTTTGGGTTGATCGACGATTTTGACCATTGACTTAACTCAACAATAACTTATGTTTGGGTTGATCGACGATTTTGACCATTGACTTAACTCAATAATAACTTATGTTTGGGTTGATCGACGATTTAGACCATTGACTTAACTCAATAATAACTTATGTTTGGGTTGATCGACGATTCTGTGAAAAATTATATTATTTCCTTCCTCATTCTTTGATTTGAATTTTCCTTTTTTCTTTCTTCTTTCCTTCTCTGCTTCCCTCCGTATATTTATTTCTTTTTTTCTCTTCTCTGACTGCCCACTTATTTTTCATGTTTGCTACTCATTTGTTTCATCCCTTAATATTAGGAATTTAAGGTCAAGTTGAGCAGCCAGCGTTTGTGACGCTGAGCTGGACTTCGCCTCATCATTTTTGTTTTTTATTGTGCATATATCCGAGTTGACAATAAAGCCTAATTATTATTATTATTATTATTATTATTATGTTTAATGGTGCCGCAGTTCTGCCAATCCTGTGGATTGTCAGCTGTCATCAGGCAGAACTTGGTCACGTGGGAAACAATCAATTATGAAGACCGTGTTTGTTTAATCAAATCAAATCAACACTATTTCGAATGAATTTTTTTTTTATAATATTTTTACAGTTGGCGTAAATTTCCAAAAATTACTTAATAACTTCGAAATAAATAATAAATTTCTGATGTCAGGACTATTTAAAGTATTTTTTATGCACCTATTGCAAAATTTCGAAAGTCTATCTATTTTTTTAACTGTTCATTGAACATTCTTAGTTCGTTTCGAATAATTGGTGGAGGACACTCACTGATTTTCGCAAATTATTATTTCAATACCTTACATAAATAAAATTCCATATTTTTTTTAGTTGCTTGCATAACCAGAAGGTGTGCGATGGTGAAACATTTTTTAAACTCATTTCTATTTTATTTTACAGATACAGAGGCATTCAGAATAAGCGTCCTAAACCTTAGGAGTGGTTAACGGGTCGGACTAGACTAGAACTAGAACGAAAAACTGCTTTACGTAAAACGAAGTAATCAGTTAATGACTGAAAAACAAATACTTTAATAAATAAAATAAAAATAAGAGGAAATAAGAGGAAATTGTCCGCGAAGAAGGAAATGTCGAGTAAAATCGTAACAATCAATAACAAGTAGCAGCCAGTATTCAAAACGCGTTTATCGCCAGTAATAGCGTGATATCAATTTGCTAATAAGTGATTAATTGAAATAGGGAAAGCGAGATGGATTAATGCACTTCCAGTTTGCCTCAATACATATTCACAGTACTGAATACGTTTCAACGATAATCTCCAATAAAGCAATTGCTTACAGAGATTGCTTTGCTCACAAATATTTACGTACAATTTCCCTTCTAATTTTAAGGGTACTAAGAGGCCCGATCCTTTCAGGCTCCTGTTCAGGTGTTTTTGCAAGTGAAAAACTTATTATTATTATATTGTTAGACATATTTGTGTTAGATAAATTTTATCATATTAACAGAAGTGTATTTAGTACAAGTACTAATTCTTTTAGTTGATAAAAAAGAATGAATGAATAAATAATAAAGATCGGTCTTGCGGCTAAATATATTTTGCAATGAATATTTAACAGAACAGAAGTTCAAGGTGGTGTTATTTTATAAACGGGTTGAATAAAACTGACCCGATTTATTGATTAATATGTACATCGTCTGAATGACAATGAGCTTGTTTGTCGGTTAATACGGATTTGCTTCCGTGAACTTACCACCAAGTTTCACATGAAGCAGTGTTTGCTGTTCGGTTTAATGCACACTGCACTAGAATGACGAGCTGGCAGAGCAAAGTTTGAACAATTATTATGTTTCGCATGTGTACATGTTGGTCTTGTTCCAGTAAAATTACAACAAATTTGGATACCTCCATTTTTTTGCATTTATCTAACTATATTATCATCTGAACTGCATGGTTACCTAATTATTATTATTATTATCTTTTGGATTCAAAGGAGATTGATTTTTTGGATGTCTCTGATAAATTCATTTCTTGCAAATTCATACTTGAATGACCTTAGTAAATACGCTCCGAACTTATTCTGAATCACCCTGTATTTAACATGTTAATATGATTTGCTATCAATTTCAGCAGCTTGTATCATTCTCAAACCCAAAATTTATTTCTTTCCTTGACATACAGTCTCGAAAGTTACAAATTTATAAAGTAAATAAAAATTTAAAAAAAATTTCTAATCAAGTTTCATCACTATCAACATCAGAAACATTTTAATATCTTTAAAAGATTGGACAGTCCTTTTTATCCTATCGAAGCCATCGGCCGATAGTAAAACTTTGTGCATTCTTTCCAGTTTTAACACTGTCGGTTTAAACTATAAAAATAATTTTCTTTCTTTTTTTATCATTAAATTGATCAGTATTTTTGTTAATCTTCTGCACACCTAGTCTATGGTTAGTTGTATTTTTATTTGAAACGTTTTTACATGTCTTCTGAGGTCGAAATGTGAGTTTCTGTGGGGGTGTAAGGTTTTTTACTTTGCCCTTGTTTTGTCCGTTTAATAATTAACATCCCGGTTCCGGTGTTGTCATAAACTAATTCCGGAGACAAGTTATTAAATTTCGAGCCCACATTTTCCGGATTTGCGTTTGCAACAATCCAGCAGCTCCTTCGTTTCGGTTGAAATTAAATTGTATTAATTTGGAAGCGCGCAGCAGTTTGGGAAACTTTGATTTGTTTCTTCAATTTTATTATTCCCGCTCTTATAACAGTGATAAGATAAAGGAAGAAATGAAATTATTCTGCAGATAAATTTTTGATTTCCACAGCGAATCCGACGACATATTTTATTTGTTTGTCATCTGTGATTGGTAATTGAGTGTAAATGATTTTCATGAAAATATCATTTCGATTTATTTTTATTTGAAGGTTCGAACTTTGTTTTTATGGGTTAGGCTACTTTTAACCTTTAGAGTACAACGGTAAAAACAAAGAAAATCACTTTGTTTGACTTCGCGTCATTTTTTTCTCGTCATGAAACTATCAAAATTCAATATTTTCCTAATTTAATTTAAATAGAATGTACCTAAGAAGCATCCACGACCGGCGTGGGTGAGTCTAAATAAAATAGGAACGTTGTTGTTTAGAATTTAGCATCTAAACAAAGTCCATAAAAGCGTACTGATATTTCATATTTCATCTTGCCTTCTCTCTTTCATATTCTGTTATTCTCTCTTTTATAATATAGTTTCAATTGTTTTGGTAATTGATAAAATTGTTATAATTTTTAATTTTAAAAGTGTTCGTTGTATGAAATTTACCTTTATTATTATTATTATTTTTTTCATCTGTGGTGTTTGCCCAATGGAGGTCCTAAGTCATAGACTTGTCAGGACCTCAGGAACGGGAGTGTATTTTTGTGTGTGTAAAGTGTTCCATGGTTTTGTTACTTCCAAACCTCCTCGCCGTTGAAGGGGAAGCGGTATCGAATTGTATTCCCAACACTGAAGGGTACCTGAAGTGAGTAACGAACACGATTCGTAAAAAATAATTATTCAGCTGTTCTTATTTTATTTGCTTCTATGTCATAACACTTGTGTACTTTAATATTGTGAGATTCGCGAAAAGAAATAGGACGCCAGTCAAAATTAAACATAACAAGACCATAGAGCGTCTCAAGAGTCTTCTCTCTGAAGTTGGAAGTATCACAGAAGCTCCCTCGAGTACGTACGTATACAGCGGTCCAACAATTTTGTCACTCTGTTCCATAATTTTCTCTTTGTTATTCATTTGAACTCTCTCGGATATTCCTGAGGGGATTTAGGGCGAGAGAGCCCACGCGAAAGAAAACACCCCGAAACGTATGAAATTCACCTATGTTATTGAAAAAGCTGGGAGTTTATCTCAAATCTGTGCTGAAATGAATTAGCTCCTCTGAAATTTATTACTTGCTGCTCACGGGACTAATTTAATTTAATTCATTTTTAGTAGGTATAGCAAATTGTTACGATGAAAAAGTGTGTCATCTCTCATTGTTTAATATTCATTGGCTCGTGTTTTTTTTTGTTTTTCTTTTCAAGCATTCACACAAAACCTGTCGTTCTACATGATTTTATTAAAATGTGAAACGAAAGCTGCACTTCATATTAATACAAATTAGATTTAAATTTGGAATGCATTCACGCACGCAGGTCGTATGGATTCAGTTTCGAGGCATTTTCACCGCCGCTCCGTAAATTAATTTGTCTGACAAAGCGAATTAAAATCGTGTGCAATTTTTGTTGGTTTGCAGTGAACAAACCGACGGATATCGAAATCGGAAATACAAACGAACCTCGGAAGTGCGCTTGTTAAGGAAAACAGTCTCAGATCCCTTCAGAAATTTTCTTTGTTTGCATTTCGTATTGAATTTGAATTTGAAAAAATACAGGGTGATTGAAAATAAGAGTCCGATACAACTATTACGCAGGTAGCAAAAGTCTGTTTGCACAGGTGGTTAATACACACAGCTTTTAAGATAAAATAAATTGAAGATTCAACTATAATCAAGTTTATAAACACGTTACGTACCGCATTCCATTAGTTATCAGTGGTTTTCAGACAGTTTCAACTTGAAATTCACATGAGGTTGGCTTTTGAAATGTCTTTACTTGCATTCTTTTCCGTTCCATACATCTCTAGCTCATCGTACACATATTTTAAATCGCCTTGTATACTGTGTAACCGACGTAAAACGAAAACTAGTTTACAAAATACAAACAAAATAAAACTTAAAGCTTATATCGATCACCTCTTATAATTAACTAAGTTTCAGTGTGTTAGACTAATTTAAATACCGTGATTAAAGTAAGTCTTGAGAGAATTCCAGCTTTAGTAAAAAAAAGGTCATAAAAAAGTAGGTGTTATTCATAGGCGAACTTCCACCTGCAAACTGGTAAGTGAAAACTATTAAATTAAAACTTTCGAGTAGTATAATTTGAGGTGGTCCTTGAAGCCTCGGGGGCGATGAAGACAGCGGGTCACGAAAAACCAATATCGGAGGAAGACATTTGTCGCAGTTTCAGGTGTCCCATCGGAAATACAAAACTTATCAAAGTGCCATGCGACAAAATGGTCGGAAATAATTCAGGTCGTAAACTAATTATAACTTTTGTTTTGTGAAAAAAAAGAAAAGAACGTGTACAATCGCGGAAAATAAATTCCGGGCACGTCATTTTTTAATTATAGTAAATTCCTTATTTTGTTAAGTATCAAATGTTTATTAAACTTTACATTTCGAATTCATTTTAGGTTTCGCCAGCGATATTATCATTTCATAAAAATCAGTTTAAAGCCGATATCCCAGTGTCCAATATTTTGATCAAAATTTTCATTTTCAAACATTTTAAAAATATGGTTTTAGTTTCTGGCAGTGGAAACATTCATGTGTTTATCAAATTCTTACAAAAACGTATTGATATTATAGTGTGATATAATTTACTTAGATATTTGTATGTGTCTTATTTTGTGATGGTAATTTTGATCAAAATATTGACAGTGGGATATCGGCTTTACCAAATTTGTCCGCAATATGCATTCTTGCCCGTATTTTATTGTCCGTCATTGTACATGAATCTGAAAAGAATTCCTATTCCTACATTAAGGCCTGGTTTTTCCAGCACAGTATAACTTTAAGCATCGTTTTATTCCCGTGGTAACAATTATGAGGACAATTGTTTCTATAGGAATTAAACGGAGATTAAAATTAAACCATGATTGAAAAACTGGCCCTAAATGTATTTTAAACGATTATTGGAAGGAAACAAATCGTGTCCGTCTACAAATTTTTAAACCATTATTAATTTCCAAAGTCCATTTGAAAATTATGAACTTTTTGAAACATATTTAATAGAAAATGGCTTAGTTGTCAAGCATAACAATCAGAAATAGCAGGAAAATCAAAATCTAACTTTAACTTAAAAAAAATTCAATAATCCGTATCTACAAACGTTTTAAATGCTACTTAATAAATTGGTTTTCAGTTATTAATTTTTATTATTGCTGCATGACGATAAAATATATTCCACGTTTCAAGTATTTAATCAGGCTCTACATTTCAAAAGTATAGTGCATCATCATCATCATCACGAAATTTCATATCTTAACTTATTAACATATTTATGGCAGTACTGATTTCAATCAGGTCAGATTAATTAATTATAATCAATTAATAAACAAATAAAACTAAAATTTAGAATATTTAATGCGTGTGGACGAAATACGTCAGTTAATTTTCGGAAGTATTATAAATTATAATTTTTTTAATGCTTTTAGACACGGTGAACGATATATTAGATGACGCCACAGGAGCGCTCGGCCGTGTGTCGATATGTACTTGAAAGCTGCGAGAACGAGAGCTGAAAGAGGGGCTCGCGAGCGAGAACGGTGTTTAATCCTTCAACATGAGATAACGTTAAAATATTTCTCGCAGTTGTGTGCACGTTCCAGGGTTGGAAAAAAAACTGTTTTTTTTTTAAAAAAGAACAAAACTTCTGCTTTTTTTGTTTTAAACAGTTTTTTTTTGTTTAAAACATGTTTAAAATTGACCCTAAATTAAACATGTTTTAAACAAGAAAAACCACTGTTTAAAACAACTTTTAAATGTTTAAATTGCCCTTACAGCTTACATAAAAAGATATATATTATTATTATTATTTGATATTTGTGCAAAAAGAAGAATTTATTAAAATTCGATCTCTAATTAAAAGAAAAATGAAAAGTTTGTAATGTTAGATTGTGTACCCTTTTAAAAATAATGTATGTACTTTGATAATAATTTAAATCATTTAAGGCAGAGCTTGTTTTATTTAGGGTCTACGGTCGCAGTGTTTTAAATGATTTTCAAAGAAAGTATTTGGTATCAACATACTGAGAAAAACATTCCCAATAAAAACTAAAATCAAATACAATCCAAAGAAATATTTTTTTTTCAAATTACTTGATCGCGTGAGAACTAAAATACATGACTCGTGGCTTTCAATACTGGAAAACAAAAATGTCAAATGTGTAAAAACATGTAGGATGTTCCATTTAAAATAACAAAGTTGATATTACTTCCGGCGAAACCAAAAGTCCAGTAGGTATATCTCTGAAATTTCAAATTAAATTTTTGTTTAGTTCATCGTTTACAAATTTTAAACAAACCTTAAAATTCTAGAAGGGCGAATATACGGCCTTGGGACACACGGTAGAAATTCAATGAAGACAACTGAAACGATAACGTTATAAATAGTTTAAACAGCGACATCCTACGATCACTTTTTGACCTAACATTGCATTAACATTGACAAATTCAAGCCAGTTTGCTACATAATAACTCATCCCGTAGCCCATAGTATGAACAGGGAAGCGCAGGACCCAGTATGTTTCAAAACTTAATGTAATAATAAAAGGTTAAATATTGAAAAGGTATTTTAAAATCTTACAATATAAGTATTATTCTAGTGACCAGTAATAATTAATGAATTGATTATAATCAATCTAATGCAATTTAAATTTAGTTCAAATCAGAACTACAGTGTAGTCATCAGGTCATCAGCTCAGCCGCGCATTGTCTACAATTATTAAAACAATTGATATGAGAATAAACTAAAGTTAATCTGTCACTGAAATACAGACCCTAAACAATGAACTTCTGGTTACACAGTATTACGTTGCAAAAATAAAACACATCTATCAAAAGTGATCTTTTTTAGTTTAAAACTAAAAAAAGAATTTAAAACATTAACAAAAACAACATGTTTAAAACTTGAAAATAAAGCACTTATATCAAAAGAGTTTTTTATTAGCTTAAAATTACAAAAAATGAATTTAAAACATTATCAAAAAAAAAGAAATGTTTAAAACAGTTTAATTCGGTGTTTTAAACATGTTTTAAACACTATGTTTTAAACAGTTTGTTTTAAACTTTCCAACCCTGGCACGTTCCGAACGCCCGGGCTGCTACCTATTTATTCTTTACTGTGCTTTTAGATTACGAGAGCATAGAATGTAAAATTGTTGACATTTATTACGGGTTATTAGTCGCAATCCATGTATAACCATAACAACATATTACGACTTTCAATTACATTGAAACACACTCTACCGACAAAAGAAAAATTAAAGCCAGACACCTTTCATTTTGCTTAATGAATAAACAGTATTCTTGAATGGCTTTTGGGTATTTGGGTTGTGACAGGAGGACAGTTTTTTTTTTTTTTTAAGTTTGAAATAGATACGTGTTCTGCAAGCAATTTCATTTATCTTCCTTCGTTAATAATGCCGGATGTAATGTGATTTTTGGCGCGCACATGCACTTTATTCGATAAAACTTAATTTAGTTTTATAGAAGACGAAATAATGGTATTGGCGTCGCTCGTACCTAAACGCTAAGAGAGGAAGTCGGAAATAATTGAACGTGCATTCCGATTGGTTACGTACCATTAAATTTTAATCACCTACACCATTCCCATTAAAAATGGTTAATAACTATATACCGCGGGGGCAATAAAAATCCGAGTCAGAAATTGTATCTTCGATTAATTTTTTAATGTTAAAGATGTATGCAGTTATGAGACTGTTAAGACTTCTGCTTCTTCTTATCTTTGTTTTACTCATGTTTTTTAATAGATGTAGGCCGTATACAGTATTGGGCAAATATCTGAATCCTTATATCTGGAAGACCGATGAGAAGTTAGCAATAAAATTCCAGCAATAAAATTATGAAATTTCAAAACGCTGCCACCGCTAAAATAACGATGACAGATCAATAATATTTAATCTATTACAAAGAGTATAATGTGTAGATTCCCCTCATATGAAGAAACTGAAAAAATATTTGATATTAAGTTAACTATGACTATTTAAACCAGCATAAGTCATTATTCATATATCGCACCAAAACAATTGCTTTCACTGAAAATTTTCACGTAGTCATAAAGTAAACATACATATCTATTTAATAATGCCTTCAGAAAGTTTTAGCCGGTTGATTTGAAGTAATTAGAAATTAATTAAAAGTGACGCTCGGACCAATGAAACAGTACCAATTTCAAATGTTCATAACATTTCTCACAACACTTGCATAAAAATGCTGTTTGCAGATAATGAAAGCATGGATCGAAATCTATCGTTTATACCACCCTCTAAGTTTTAGCCGGTTGGTTTGAAGTAATTAGAAATTAATTAAAAGTGACGCCCGGACCAATGAAAGAGTACCAATTATTACAAAGTAATAAGTTGTGACATTGGCAAGAGTAAAACAGTATTAATTTTACATTGTCCGTTCTGAATTATTTTGTACTTAAAAAATCGAGATTTGTACAAACAGTAAATATTTCATGGCTATTACGATAAGTATTGATTTTATAAGTACGAATTTAAACGGGTCCAAACCAAAAAGTAGAAGTAATTCTTGCAATTTTCGATCTGCTTATTCTAAATTAGGGTTATGAGAAATGTATTATGAAGAAATCAAAAACAATAACACGATATCTTAAGTAAAACAGGTCTGACACAGAAACGTGAAAAATCGTTTCAAATTTTCTTGTGCATGCAACAGGTAAGAACACAAGAGCAAATTTTATTCTATTGAATATTTTTTATAAACATAAATGAATAAGCTAACCATTCGGATGAGTTAACTGACAAATATCCATTAGCTGCTTCAGATCTTTAGCAAAACTGAGAAAACCGGAAGTCTTCCTTTTTTCTGAAGTATTAGGCCGAAGAGAATAATCTTTGGTAACCAAGAAACATATTTTGTAAATACTTATCGAATCCTACTAAAATCTTGTCTAGTTTGCCCAACAATTCCAAATTACAATTTTTTTTGTAATTTTCGTACCCTAAATAAGTGCTATATTTAGCCACACAACAAATCAATAATAAAAAAAATTCCCATATGGTGCGAACGTTTTAGCTGTCACTGTATACAGACTGTTAAAAAATAACTCGGCACTATTATTAACTTTTTTTATGATTAAAGTTACAGATCCGGTTAAATTAGCAAACTAGTAGTATTTTTTGGGGTTAATTGCAACGATGCATACAAACAAAAAAATGAACAACGTGTTTATGAAATAAAGGGAAAAGAACACTTTTTTTAATAGAGCACCCTGTATATTATTTATTATTTATTTATTATTATTTAGAAATTAATTAAAAGTGACGCTTTTAATTAGGGTGAGGGTGGTTTAGACGATAGACTTCGATCCATGCTTTCATTATCTGCAAACAGAACTTTTATGCAAGTGTTGTGAGAAAAGTTATGAACATTTGAAATTGGTACTGTTTCATTGGTCCGAGCGTCACTTTTAATTAATTTCTAATTACTTCAAACCAACCGGCTAAAACTTTTTGAAGGCATTATTAAATAGATATGTATGTTTACTTTATGACTACGTGAAAATTTTCAGTGAAAGCAATTGTTTTGGTGCGATATATGAATAATGAATTATGCTGATTTAAATAGTCATAGTTAACTTAATATCAAATATTTTTTCAGTTTCTTCATATGAGGGGAATCTACACATTATACTCTTTGTAATAGATTGAATATTATTGATCTGTCATCGTTATTTTAGCGGTGGCAGCGTTTTGAAATTTCATAATTTTATTGCTGGAATTTTATTGCTAACTTCTCATCGGTATCTGGAAGCGTTTTGTGGATTGGAATGAAACGTGAAATAAAAATGGAAGATAAACCATAAAACTCTTCTTGCGGTATTTCTATGGATGTTTCTATGGATGCAAGCTTTTGCACAACACTGTATACAGCTTTAAGTATTAAAATCATTATTGTTTATCATAGAATAAAGTGAATATACTTTGAAAATAGGTTTATTGGTAACCTTTTCATCGATGTACACATTTTCATATGCCTTTCTTTTAGAAGGTTTTTCTTTGCTCTCTGATCTGATAATATATATACCACATACTGAATATACAGTAAACTTACACATAAAAGTCTCTGTAGCTAATATTTTGCGTCACCTGATACAATGAAATCTTCATACAATACAACTTTTAGTGAAATATACAACCAGATGTGTGCGTATTTACGTGAAATGGAATTCTTTTTCCGATATACTTACGATTTCAAAATAGTTTACTTACGAGTAATAAAATTGGCAAGAATTTTAATAACCTCCATACTAGTTCTTTTTTAAATTCGCTAAAGAAATCATGCCTCCAAATTTATCATATTAATAAAACCGCAATGTGAAGATGAATTCTAGCGGGTTACAAGCGGCAGACAAGATTGCCGAGTAACTTAATCTCACCCTTTCGGTTGTTGGCATCGTTCACATGAGGGAGTCTCAAAGCTCTTAATTAGTATGTATTAACATGGGCAAAGAAGTTCTCGCTGTAACCAAGAAAGTGGATGATAGGAGTCCGCGAGTGCTTGAAACCTAGGCAATATAAAGTTTAAAATGATTTTCATATAATGGAAATGCTTAAACTGAAAGTTTCAGGTAAACGTACTGTATTCTCTTTAATGCCTTACATCTTACAATATTAACGCAAACTTTGTATAAGTCGTATAATCGTTTAAGGATAAATTAATTGACGTACCTACTTATAGGTTAGATAAAATAAATTAAATTTTGCCTAAACGCGTGATATGAAGGTTAGAAGATTGATTAAATCTGTCGCGCTCAAAACAAATGTCGTTATTTATTTGTGAGTAACATTTGTGGAATAGTTTGAACCTGAAACTTTTACTTTACTTGCACTTTCAAGCTTGCATTGCCTTGCTTTGCAGAACACGAATTAGTGGTGACTCATAGGAAAGCTTCACGAGTTGTATTAATGCAGCTTCCGGTGCAAGCTAATTCTTCGAAATCCAGGGGCCAGCTTTAGCTCCTCGCGTCACGAGATCATAATAAATACGACCAGAAAAGAAAGCATGAGAAGAGTTCCGAGCATGTCTTAGTCCAGCGTTTCCCAAACTTTTAGGTTTTGCGACCCCGCTGTATTATGATTCACGCCCCCCTACCCGTCGAATCTCGAACTTGAACACTGATGCTAAACGATTACAAATAAAATGCTTTCATAGTATTCATTAAATATTTGAGACTCGTCCTTGCGTTTCAAAACTGACAATAGCAGTACATTTGCTTTATTGAAGCTTGTTTGCATATCCTGAAACGTTTTCTTTTTCAAAAAAAAAAAAAAAAACACCCACCCGATACAAGAAAATAAAAATTTCCGTCGACCCCATTCAGGTTTAAATAAAATTTTAAAAAGAAACAGCAAATGTAGATATACTAATAATGTTTTATGCAGACATAAAATTTTGTTAAATCGTGATAATTTATTATTCTATTTGTCTTTATTTTATTTTATTTTTTAATCGTCTTATTCTTTTCTTGATCCAATTTCAGCTTGATTTTCTTTTAATCAAACTCAATTAAAAATTCGCCAATGTCTTCATTCGATTTGATTTTATATTAATTTTATAGAATTTTTTTTAGTCTTATCTTCATCAACGATCATCTTTTTTTAAATGCCTTATTCGACTTTATTTCATTTAATTTTCAATATGATCAATTGATCGTGTTTTGTTTTTCCTTTTAATATATTTTATTCGTTTTGTTTTTATTTTTTAAATTCTATTTACCATTATTTTTTCGCTTTTTTTGTTTTGGTTTTCGCTTATTGAGTGTGAATTTATTTTACACTTTAATCCCGTCGATTGATCGCCATTTTATTTTCTCTCTTATTCGATTTGCCTTTATTTTGTTTTTAAATTAATCACTGATAGTCCTGTTTTGTTAAAATTTACGACGAAGTTTGTCAATTTTCAAATCAATTCGACTTACTGCTAGTTTTATATAATTTTTATTTTGGTACTAACTTTATCAACTTTATTTTTATACAATCCTCATTTGACTCTATTTTGTTTAACTTTTAATATAATCATCAATTGATGGAACTTTGTTTTTTTACACGCTTGAAGATTATTTTATTTTACATTTTAATTCCGCCGATTGATCGCCATTTTTAGCGAATTTATTTTATTTTTTAATCGCTAAATTGAATTAAATTTTCGGTCCTAAGGAAAGTCAGTTTATGTCGATTTTATTCAATGAGTTTCACACAATTTTTATTATCGTCCTGTCTTGTTTGACGATCGTCTTTTGTTTTTATTTCATTCGATTTTATTCGTATTTTAGGAGTGTCTTGATTTTGATAATCAATTGAACGTCTTTTCTCTCTCTTTTATTCGAGCTAAATCAAATTCATTTAATATTATATGTATTTTTTTACTTTTTTTCATAAATTATTCAGCAAGACCTTCATTACACAAGACTTAAAAACTCCGACACCCTGAAAGACTCCTAATAAAGTTTCATTGATCCCGCCGTCTTAGGCAAAATATTAGGTTTTAATTAAACAAAGTTACTAAAAAATAAAATTTGTTTATGAAAAAGAAAAGCGATTGTCATTGCAGATTTCAAATAAGTATAAAGATACCAAGTGTTTCGTTTAAAAAATTAAAATTTCAGTTTATATCTCAGTTAAGTGATGTTCATTAGTTTTTCTGTAACCATCAGCAAAACTTTGAATCAGTGTATGTAAGTTTTATAATGAAGACTTCTTTCTAAAGTCAAAAATAAAGAAGTTAAAGGGGGTAGGAATTCGTGCATAGTCACCCTGTATAAGCAATTTCTTGTAAAAAATAAGATGATAAATTAGTTGCAATTTGCGTTCAATTTTTTTATATTTATTCTGCTGCGTCCCCCTTTGAAGACTTATGCGCTCCCCTCAGGGGGGCGCGCCCCACAGTTTGGGAAACGCTGTCTTAGTCTGTGTAACATATGTCTTCAAAATTCCTCGTTGTAAAATTTTCAAAATTCAAAATTTATTCCATTATTCAATTTTCGTGATTTAATTTAAAAGAGTGTTTTAAGTAGCATCCACGACTGGCTAGGGTGAATTTGAATTAAGTATCGTGCATTGTTAGAAAAAGTTTCTAGAAGTAAACTGATTTATGTAGTTCTTTCCCGCGCTCTTTCATATTCCAGTTTCAACTTTATGCTAATTGTTAAAATTAATTGAATTATATTCGTAATTCCTTGTTGGTATTCTCTATGTTATTGTAAGAAAATTTCTCTTATAGTTATAGAATATATTTTGTTAATTAAAGATTCGGTTTTTTATTTGAACAGTTTTAACTCCAGGCCATAATAATATCGAACGTTCATGGGACTGATTTGGAAAACATTTTTTACAATGTGTAATAATTATGATCAAAATTTTCAAAGAAATTCCTAAAGAGAACAAGTACGAGACAATTATGAATTGATATTTTAAGTAAATAAATAAATAATATTATCCATATTTAACCAGCCTAAAGCTTTTGGTATGTGATCAAAATGAAACGAATTAACCCACTTCGAACATTTTGAATTCTTTTTCTGCCAACCTTATCCAGACAAGGCCCATACAAATAATCACAATAATTGAATGACGACATTCCTTGAACTGGAATATGTCTCTTGGAAAATAACATTTTGAGTGTTGTATAGCGCGTTTCCGATTATTTGGGGGACGCTTTCGAGGACTCGGGGCGAGCTTTACCGTTCCTGGGATGATGTCGGTGAAAGTTCTCCGTGGTGCACTCGGTTATATGCGTCATCATCTAAAGTTGGCGATGAATCACATATGGGAATCTCTTCATATATCACGGACGCCTGATACATTTTAAAAAACCTTAATAAAAATAAAACAATCGATGTTAATTAATACCAAATTAGTTAATTTATGAAGAAAACCTCAAGTCTAAAGTTTTACGAGAAAAAAAATTAGGAATTTTATTATGTATAAAAAAAATAACAGTTGCTTACAGATTTTCAAAGGCTTTTCCTTATTTTGCTGACAAAGTAAGTAATAAAAGTAACATTTAAAGTAAATGTGAAGTCACGATGTGATAAAATCGCTTAATAAAATTATTCTCGCGCCTAATTGGGCGTTTCTAAGCGTTCTATGCGAATGTTCTTCTTATGCCGGGACGCCCAATTACACATTAGACGTTAGCCACCCGAAAAAGATAAAAATAACGTTTTCGTCGTCCCTTCACGCCGAAAACTGTAATAGTCCTCGCTTTCCTAATATCGTTTGTATTCCGTTTTCACCTCATCAACGACGGCGCGTCATTTCACCGGATTATACGGTCTACTCAGTATTTTTCTTAAATTGAATTTCCCGTTAAAATGAAAATTTGAATGGGGGTTCGTTACCGGGGGGGGCCCGTGCGCGCAAATTTGTGTATTCAAGGTGGTTATGAATTTTTTAAACGTAGTTAACGTCGCTGTTATTTTTTATTTTCCGTAATTGGATTCCGACTCGGCTCAAAACGGAACAAGAAAATGGGATGAAGCAATAGAAGATGCAAATAATAAATGAGACTAAATTTAGACGTCTGAAGAATTTTTAGAAAGAAATTTATTCTCAACCAAGAATAACACAAAGCAACAAATGAATATAAATGCAGTTATTCTTACAAAACATAAAATATTAGAACACGAGTATACAGGGTGTGGATAAAGTATGGAACAAAATTCATATTTCTGTTATCTTGGGTTTGATGAAAAAATTCTGAAATAGGTCGATTTTAGTTTTCTCCCATGCACTTTATGACATAGTGAATTTTATTCTGTGGCCATCTGATTGCACCCAGGTGTGACGTCATCAGTTTTTTCAAATGGTAACATCAGGCTTTTATTATCCCTTGTCGTTAAGTATTCCATTGTGCATACAACGGTATAAAAAGTTTGGTATTTTACTTAACAATTTTTTGGAGAAAAACACTTTCGAATTTAAAAAAATTACAATTTTATTCCTATGATAAACTAATAAAAAAATATCAACAAATTAGATACGTCTGAGGTGTACCTCGGATTGTTTTCAATCGAGACATCGACCAGTCGACATAAGGGAAACAAAGAAACCCTATGCAGGCCTTACCGTTTGTTCCTAGAACCGAATGATTTTTTAAATTTCCGGTTGATGATGTTTTTTACAATTGAAAAACGCAAGTAACTATGGCGTAGACGAAAGTAATGTCAAAGTACTGTCAATTAGCTTATAACCGTATATCAAGTACTGCACCTGAGTATTCGTTTTGACTAGAACGGAAATTTGGTAGTGTTGAAAGTGAATCACGAAAATGGCTTATTTGAGCGAACAAGACAGAATTCAAATTCTTATTATGGTTGGCTTTGGTGATAAAATACGTAGCCATGAAGAAGCATGTCAATTGTTCAATGCAGAAAATGCAAACCGACCACCGATTTCGTGATCAACGGTGAGCAAAATTGTGGCAAAATTCGCAGAAACTGGCAGTGTGAAAGACAGACCCAAACAAGGTCGTGCAAGAACTGAAGAAGGTACTAGGCTGAACATTCTCTTGGAAGTTCAAAACAACCCCCACACTTCAACAAGAAACATTGCCGACGAAGCAACTTTTAAAATAAACGGTCAGGTGAATCGCCATAATTGTAGATATTGGTCGGGCGAAAATCTTCGATGGGTTCGGGAGGGTCACACCCAAACTCAACAAAAAGTTAATGTGTGGGCGGGAATAATAGGAGATCGCATTGTGAGACCTGTCTTTCTCGAGGGAAATTTAAACGCTGAAAGATATTTAGATTTTCTAAGATTTGACCTCGTGCCAGCATTGGTAATACTGTTTCCGGACGAAGCCAAACCTGATGCGCCTCATCCCAGAATCTGGTTTCAACAAGATGGAGCACCTCCACATTTTGGCCAGCATGTTCGCAGGTATCTCGACGAAATTTTCCCAGGGAGATGGATAGGACGAAGGGGAACAATTGACTGGCCTGCCCGCTCACCAGATCTCACCCCACTTGATTTTTTTCTATGGGGTCATGTGAAATCAAAGGTGTACACAAATAAGCCACATGACTTGGATGACCTGAAAACTCGCATTTACGAGGAAATTCATAATATTGACCCAGAGACAATACGACGTTCCGTAGAAAGTGTGTACGTCCATCTTGGGCAATGTCAAATGGCCAACGGTGGATAGTTTAAACACCTCCGTTGGTATTTTATGTAATTTGTTGATAATTTTTGATTAGTTTATCATTTTTTGATTAGTTTATCATAGGAATAAAATTTTAATTTTTTTAAATTCGAAAGTGTTTTTCTCCAAAAAATTGTTATGTAAGATACCAAACTGTTTATACCGTTGTATGCACAATGGAATACTTAACGACAAGGGATAATAAAAGTCGGATGTTACTATTTGAAAAAACTGATGACGTCACACCTGGATGCAATCAGATGGCTACAGAATAAAATTCACTATGTCATAAAGTGCATGGTACAAAACTAAAATCGACCTGTTTCAGTATTTTTTCAACATACCCAAGATAACAGAAATATGAATTTTGTTCCATACTTTATCCACACCCTGTATACTACATAACAAATTTATTATTCCCAGAACAATATTAAATAAACTACTAAGAATCATGTTTTATATAAAATAAAAAGTGTCGGGGAAAAAATTAAAAACACATAACAAAGGCTTTGGATCGGATGGGTCAATCAAGAAATAGATTTATGAATAGAAAACAGATCAAAAAATATTGAATACGAACACTAAACAATTTACTTAAAAATAAATTTGTATACAGAATTCGATATTATTACATAATGGTCTAACGAGTGTGTGGTACATATTGTCAGTGCCATCTATATACTAAAGCATTAATTACAATAAATGTATACTGAAGTGATAAAATCAAAATCAAAACAAATACTGCGTAAATAAATATTATATGTGTCCTAGACTCAGTAATGTAGTAGGTAACACAAATTTACGTGTCATCATAAGAAGCGTGTTTATTTTCAGCCGGCATTGACCGACTTATTGATTCTAATATAATTATTATTTTTCATGATCGCCGCCGTTAGTTACACCAGAAATTCTTCCGACACATTTACTTTCCATATGAATAGTTTAACCGTCGATGTTATTCTAATGACAGTTTATTTTCAGGATACCTTCCGTTCAATTTTTTTTGTTCGACGGGAGAACATAAAAGCGCCGCGATACTAAAAGTTGCAGTTGTAAATGACTTCTTTTTAACCGGAACGTATACGTGGAATAGAATGAGCGCGGGTTAATGGAGCTGGTAAAATCAAATTTCCTTCAGAAATACACAAGTATAAATCAGACATCGGAAAAATGTAGACTTTGATGTTAGTATACATTGCTTGCTTAGGCTGTTGAAGGGACTAATTAATCTGAATTCTTTTTTGGCACTTAATTACGTAAGTACGTTATAAGGTAAATAGAAAAGGAATTTTTTTTCTATGACGGAACAAAATGTTTAAAATGTTAATAGAAAATTGTTTTTATAAAAATAATCGTGTACAGGCAGTTTGAAATTTTAGAGAAATAGGAACAAGGTAGCACATTTCAACTTACACAGATACCGTGCCTTCAATTGAATTCCTCATTAAAGTAAGCTGTGATTTTTTTATGAAGCTGGCGACACAATTCTAGAGAAAACAGTTGTCATTAACTGTCAGTACTGATCATAACATCAAATAAAAACACAACATTAAAGTTTAAAGTAGATGCTCAAAGTGCTCTCCTTCAGCTTGAATACATAAGCGTACTCTGCGTTTCATGTTTTCAAACCCGTTTGCTAGGTGTTCGAGGGTTATGCTCGCACACACATCTGTAATGCCCGCACGAAGTTCTTCGATTGTGTGACGCGTAGTTCTAAAAACTGTGTTTTTCATGTGCGGATAAATGAAGTAATTCATAATTGTGACATCCGGAGACCTTGCAGGAAAATTCACAATCCGATTATCGAAAAACTGCTGCAGGAAAGTCTTTGTTTGATGAGCTCTGTGGGCAGTAGCATTGTCTTGCTGAAAAAACCCTTCTGTAAGTTCATCATCATGTAGTTGATTAATGAAAGGTTCTAATGACTCATTTCGGTATCTTTCAGCAGTTACTGAGTCGTTAAAAAATATTGGTCCGATGATACGCCTTCTTGACACCGCTAGCAAAACATCAATTTTTAATGGATGTAATGGAGTTTCCACAAATTCATGGGGATTTTCTGCTGACCATATATTCATATTCTGTTTATTTAAATACCCTGAGAGATGAAACCAGGCCTCATCGGAAAAGAAACACTTGTCAAGAATGTCGTCGTTGTTTAAGTTATCAAGAAACCACTGACAATATTCTGTTCTTCTGTGAAAATCTACTGGTCTGAGTTCGTGGACTGCTTGAATCTCACATGGATAAAGCTTTAAGTCTTTTTTAAGAATAGTGTGACATGTTCCCACTGATAGCTGAACTTCTTGTGAAAGTTTCGCAATAGATTTCTTGGGAGAGTGTTCCATTCGATCCCGAACATCTTCAATGAAGGCTGCAGTCCTTTTTTTAGCTGCTCCGCTCCCTGTTTTGCGACCAAGTGATCCTGTTTCACGAAATTTAAGAACACAAGCATGGAAATGTTTAACTAGCCTTTCATAAGTAATAGCAAAATTAGGAAACTGCTGTCGAAACTTCTGAACACACTGATTAATTGAATAAACTAACCGTCCATTTTCTATTCTACCGGTTTGAAAATAACTTTCAACAATAAATATTTACTGCTGTAATTCTAACATTTTGAATTAATTGAAAATACAAAGTGTCAATTTGACATTTGTTTAATTAAATAATTGAACAGCTATCAGTGCTGCAAATCTTAGGAGAAAAAAACAGTGAAATCATAGCCCACTTTAATGAGGAATTCAATTGAAGGCACGGTATATGTAAGCAATTAAATAACGTAATTAAATTAGAAATCAGTGGATTTTCTTTATCATGCACTTCAAACTTGCAAGCAATTACTTTTTTTTTTAAACAAGAGAGTTACACATGAGTTAATTTTTGAACACCCTGTGCGAAAAATCTAGGTGAATATGAAGTTTATCAAACGGTTTAATTTTAAGTTTTCGTTTCACAACGCAAACATTACAGAAAGATTATCCTTAATAATAAAATGACTGCCAACGCACAATTTATAAGTAAATCAAAAAACAAACAGCTGGCCTCTTGGAAAGTAATAAGAAATAATAACCCCCATAAAAAATCTTCTCAGTCAAACTCCTTAAATGCTGACGACTTTAATGAATTTTTTACCAAAGTTGCAAGTAATATTACTTCCACCATACTATCGCCTACTTCAGAAATCTTAAGTAAAACTCATCCTTTGAAAGATAATGCATCACCACCGTTTAATTTCAAAAAGATAAGCTTTAACCAGATGCGAGGTATTATTACCAATATGAAGAATAGCACGAGTTTAGACGCGTTTTCATTAAATTCTAAGACAGTCAAAATAATAAAAAATTTAATAATTATACCACTCTGCAAGATAATAAATGAGTGCATTTCTAAGAACACTTTTCCTGATTGTCTTAAAATTGGGAGGGTCGTCCCGGTATTTAAAAAAGGTAGTAGTGAAGACATTACAAACTATAGACCAATTTCAATCATCCCAGTCTTTGGTAAGATATTTGATATAGTGCTTAAGATTCAAATATCGGCTTACCTTGAGCAAGAAAATTTAATTGATCAATCCCAGTTTGGGTTCAGAAAAAACATATCTACCTCAGCTGCTGTCTGCAGTTTAGTCGACTACATTCAAGAATCCTTCGAAGAAAAATGTTACGCGCAAGCTTCATTCCATGATCTCACCAAGGCGTTTGACTGTGTGTCCCACGATCTACTCTTGCGCAAACTGCAATTTTTAAATTTTGGCAAGGAGAGCCTAAATCTAATCAATTCTTATCTTGTAGGATGCTCACAGTATGTTACGTATAACAGCAAGTCATCAACTAGACTGCCTATTAAACACGGAGTTCCACAAGGATCTGTTCTTGGCCCAATTTTATTTTTAACTTTTATAAATGACTTATCATCGAAAATAACAGACAACGCCAAGATAATTTTGTTTGCAGATGATACCTGTACTCTCTGTAAGAGCAATTCTCTTGAAAATTTAGATAACCAAGTAAGGGACACACATGTCAACGTCCTGGACTGGTTTTGTTCTAATTTGCTAAGCACTAACACAGCTAAAACTCAAAAATTGATCTTCACTCTTCGCCCACTCGACTCCCAGCCTGCACCCGTAAAATATTTAGGTATTCATTTGGACTCGAAATTAACGTGGGTGGAACATATCTCACAATTGTCAAAAAAACTTAATATTGGTATCTTTATGCTACGTAATCTAAAAAATGTTGTACCTTTTGAAACGCTAGTAAAAGCATATTACGCAAATTTCTACTCTCACATGTCATATGCAGTTTTGTGTTGGGGTGGCTCCACTCACGCTTCTCAAGTTTTTCGCATCCAGAGACGATGTATCAGAGTGATCGCAGGACTGGGACCTGTACACTGTTGCAAAAGAAAATTTATTGAATTTAAACTGTTAACGTTTCCTTCGTTATATATATTTACCTGTCTACTACATACAAAAACAAATTTCTCATTGTATAAAAGAAATGAAGACTTTCATAGTTACAATACCCGAAACAAGAATGATCTGTTAACTAATCACAGTCGAATACAGAGGTCGAGAGATGGTGTTAATTATTTTGGTATTAAATTTCTTAACGTTTTACCACGCAATATTCAAAATCTTACAACCCCGCAATTTAAAACCACCATAAAAAAATATCTCTTGCAAAAAGCATTTTACAATATTCAAGAATTTTTGAATAATGATTTCATTGATTTAATTCCGTCAACTTGTACTTCCCAGCAGGCTGGTCACTAGTTACCAACTACCCCTCAAATTTTCTTTATTGTGTAAGTTGCGGCCGCTAGTATGCATTAAGTTTGACTTTACTATGCCTTGTACGCCTTTGTAATATTGTCTTCCTTATTGTTTTGTATACTTTTCTTTGACGTGTGAAAATTCCTTTGGAATTTTTATCATCAATAAATATTATTATTATTATTATTATTATTATTATGCATTATCACGTGGTTATTTTATTATTACGTATTCTAAGCATCAACCAGTATAATAATTTTTAATTTAATATATTTAATGTTTTCATTGATAATTCCGATATTTTTGCTACGTATTAGCAGACAAGTTATTTTGTATTCATTGCCAAATGTAGACGAGTTTCTTTAATGAGATAAAAGACGTTTCACGATCCAATTAAACACGATTACGAGACCTTTCGTCGAGAATACTCGTATAAATCAGATTTCATGAAAACCTTTTGAAGAGAGAGATCGTTTATCTCAGACAAGATCCTCCAGATGAAAACACAATTCGTTTTCTGCCGAGTAAATAATTGCTTTATACGAAAGCCAAACAAATAAATAAATAAATCGGTTGAGCATTAGAAAAGAAATATAAAGGCATGAATACACAGAAAATAATAACTGTAAGATTTTGATACACGTGGCGGTTATTGATTTGATTTGGGAGACGAGAGACATCGCAGAAATGATATTGATGTTTGATTAAAATTAAAATGAAAGTTTTAATATTTGGTTAATTAATCCTTCTGAGTACACAGAAAATAATAATTGTAAGAATCTGATTAGTGATGGTTATTGATTTGATTTGTTTGATTAAAATTAAAATGAAAGTTTTAATATTTGTTTAATCCTTTTGCGCTCGACGAAAAAAAAATTGGACGTCTCTGGCGTATCATTTATAATAAAAACTGTGGGCTAACTCCGAATGTATGTAAAACAGATCGTTTTATTCATACGTATATCGAAAACCGACCGTATTAATCATGCAAAAGAGTCGACAGATGACTTGCAAGCTCGTTTCATCTTTTTCTTGCGAAATGTCACGTTCTAGGATTCCCTTATGTATGCCATGACTCTAACTGCCCCTTGAGAGGGAGGAGGAGAACACGTTTATATTTCCCCCTACGATTCTGTGCCAAACAAAGAATACAGACGTACCCCGAAAATACAAATTAAACAATTTTGGATTTCAAAAATTGTAATTCTGCATGTATGAAATACAGAGTCTTCATTATTGATTGTATCCCGCGTGTCTAAGCTGTCTGGTAATCACACAGCTTCGGCATTCAGATGATTGGCATCAGTAAATGCAGTTACTTTTTCATAGTAGCTTCGATCTAAAGCTTTTTAAATTTTATCCAACTGTTTATGCAACTGTCCTGACACGTTAGAGGTCACGTGAACATTAAATGACCCAATATAATTTATAAAATTCAAAACGTAGGCGTTTCATGTGGAAATATACGATATTAAAAACTGCTAAATCATTCTATGGGATAATTATGTTTAATTCTCACTCGTGAGGAACCACTATTTATCATTTACTGGTCAGACTGGCTGGATTTGATGAAACATCGTATAATAATTCGGGAACTTATGATTGCAGCCGCTGAGAATGGCGATCATTAATCTTAAAGGCGTTCGTTCCTTGATCTCAGAGATTTCGCAGACAGTTTGAAAGGATTAGTTGCAAAAAAAAAAATGTGAAACGAAGCAATACCTGAGTGAGTGTTAGCTTGCAAAATAACAACGTCTCGCAAGGTGCTCCCTCCTTGAATGAATATGGGCAGAACAGAATAGAACGACCTTTGTTCGCGCTGTTGTTTCATAATTTATTTTCTATGCGTATAATTAAGAGGGTTCTCGGTTCACCGGACTGGAGTATCTCGGGGGGGTATCTCCAAATCTTGTAATTATGTGAGGTTAAAATAAGATGAGAGTACTTTGTTGCCAATAGAGCAGTGAATCGAAAACGTTATTTATAACAGATAAAATAGCGACATCTTACGATCGCTTTTTGACCTGACATTGCAGTAGGATAGACGAATTGAAGCGGGATTTGCTCCTAATAAGTCCCTCATGCAAGGCGGTCATGCTTGCTGTCAAGCATAATGAAAGTTTTTAGAAAAATTTTGTGCAAATCGTTCTTGATTGCAGTGAAAACCTCGAGCAGCCTCTGTACAGCTGTTTCAGCCCTGCTTGGAGCTTCTTCAGCAGAGATGTAGCTCGACATTTCCACTGCAAACAAAAACGACTTGTCCAATTTATTCGCATGGCCGCCTTGCAGGGGGGGACTAATTAGGAGCAAATCCCGCTTCAATCCGTCTATCCTACTGCAATGTCAGGTCAAAAAGCGATCGTAAGATATCGCTATTTTATCTGTTCATCACTCTTACATCGCAATTGCGAATAAATTGGACAAGTCGTTTTTGTTTCCAGTGGGAATGTCGAACTACGTCTCTGCTGAAGAAGCCCCAAGCAAGGCTGAAACAGCTGTACAGAGGCTGCTCGAGGTTTTCACTGCAATCCAGAACGATTTGCACAAAATTTTTCCAAGTTATTTATAACTTTAAGTAGAAAAATTTTTGATTAAAGAAATATGACTCTATTTTTGGCAAATGTATTAAGAAAAAAGAAAACATACATGCAAATCGACAACCAATACCGAACTAGTAACATAGAATCAGAAATTCGGGTAAAGAAAGCACATGTTCATTGTCCTCTTAAAATATACAAGAGCAAGGATAAAATCATACTTGTTTACATAATAAATTAATACTTTCTTAATTGGTCACTTTATTACATTCGTATCACATCTTTTTCCTATAAATGACCTTATTGGGGCAAAACTTTCAAGGTATGTACACGATGATAGTTTCTATTCGACGATAGTTGCTTTCATGACAGCAACTATCGTCGTCAAAAAGAGGCTTAAGTACTTTTTAATCTGTGGTGGTTACCCAGTGACTACCTAAAGAGCAAGAGTGTATTTTTTTATGTATAAAATGTTGCATGGCTTTGTTACTTCAAAACTTCCTGAAGTGAAGACCGATGTCCCCCGACAAGTACGTCGAGCGCGGTTCGAACCCACGATCTTGCGATTGCAAGGTCGGTCCCCTTATCATTTGGACCATTCAGACGTTCATTGTTATAATTTACTGGCACCTTAAAATTTCCACCAATGTGAATTCCAAGAAAAAAAATGTGTAAGTGTAAATACGAATTCTGCTTACTGTACGTTTTCAGACTACACAACTTTTTATCAAACGAATGATCTCTGTCTGAGACAGGGTTATTTCTACCCCAAGTGAATAAATGTACTTATTTTATTTTCTGCTTCTTTATTTGTATTTTTACTTAAATTACGTGCTGCATTTAAAAGAAATGTTTTACAATTTCTGACAATGAGATGTCAAAAATGTTTAGAATGTGTGAACTTTCGCAATTTTTTCTTAAGCCGCTCCAGAGTTGCGTAACAATGCCCACTCAGTGCAGACGGTGCGGGAAAACTCTAAAGATGTTAGAGAAAAGGGCGCCACCCACCAGTGGCGACGCAACCCAATAGTATCGAAGATACACAGCCGGGAAAGTGCATTCTTAGCCGTCCTCGAAAAGTACCACTCCCCAGGTCTCGCTTCTTCGTTGGTACCCCAAAATCTTGAACGATAAGGTCTACGTGGAGAAAAGCAGACGCGATTGGGAAATCCTCAAGGGTATCTGTCCAAAACAAATAAACTCTAGTGGTGGTTGGTGGTAATTTTATTAGAAAATTTAAAGGTCACAAAGCCCAAACCGAGGGCAAAAAGTGATTCAACATGGGTACTCCCTTGTCGGCTCACATAATCCGACATCAAACAAAGAAAATATGAGAATCAACTTCAAAACAAACGTTGCGCGTGGGGCGCAACAATAGGAAACAACAGAAGTAGCACAAAATTTCGTTTACGTTCTGAAGGAGCCAATAATTATAACAACTAAGTATAAATCGAATTGTAAAAGCAAAAACCAAAAAATTGGTAGACACAATCGGGTAAATATGACTAAAAATGTTGATGACACAAGGAAGAAAAGGAGTGGGGGACAAGAACTCCTTTAACTTCGTACTACAATCAAATCGTGCGTCCCTCTTCGCAACCCAGCTCGATGCGACGCCACTGACAAGGCGAATACATATCTCCGCACAGCAAATTAAAGAAAGGAAAGATTTTGAACGTTCTTACGTGGAATTCCTTCGCGTAAGCCTTAAATTGTCATATTATTAAGCGGAGACAAGAGAGGGAGAACGTGACTGAACGGGTTAATTCGGGGTCACCAAATGACGCCAAATAGTTGTGACAATTCTGCCCGTTTTCAGTTGCTTGCACCTTACTAGGTGTTTACCCCGTACTAGGTGTTTACTTCTTACTATGGTTGCCCCTTTCTAGGCGTTTAAGTGGGGAAAGACGAAATAAAATTAGTTATCATGAAAAGTAAAAGCACGTGGCGCACAATAAGTAGAACACAAACACGTGACTTACCTTGCTGCTCACGGCAAGCTCTGAAAGGAAGAAAATTTTCCACGTCGCCCAAAATCCGTATAAATACGGATTCCCAAACAGCAGCCGAAACTGAACCTAACTAGGTGAGAATATTTGTTGAACGGTGGATCAACCAAACCAAACGGCAACACTTTCAACCACCCTTTCGCATCGATAACCCGTGGAAAAATGCCCGCCCGTAAATTGCTTTATGTCGGCCGATTCCAAATCAGAAAACGGCGACCACCTTCCCCTCTACCAACGGTCAGCCATACTCGAACCAACAACGCACGTAGGTAGTGTTTACCCCTTTCTATGGTTACCTCTTACTAGGTGTTTAAGTGGGGAAAAACGAAACAAAATTAGTTATGATGAAAAATAAAAGCACGTGGCGCACAATAAGTAGAACACAAACACGTGACTTACCTTGCTGCTCACGGCAAGCTCTGAAAGGAAGAAAATTTTCCACGTCGCCCAAAATCCGTATAAATACGGATTCCCAAACAGCAGCCGAAACTGAACCTAACTAGATGAGAATATTTGTTGAACGGTGGGTCAACTAAACCAAACGGCAACACTATCAATCACGCTTTCGCATCGATAACGCGTGAAAAAATTCCCGCCCGTAAATTGCTTTACGCTAGCCGATTCAAATTCAGAAAACGGCGACCGCCTTGCGCCCTAGCAACGGTCAGCCACACTCGAACCAACAACGCACGTAGGTAGTGTTTACCCCTTTCTATGATTGCCTCTTACTAGGTGTTTAAGTGGAGAAAAATGAAATAAAATTAGTGATCATGAAAAGTAAAAGCACGTGGCGCACAATAAGTAGAACACAAACACGTGACTTACCATGCTGCCCACGGCAAGCTCTGAAAGGAAGAAAATTCTCCACGTTACCCAAAATCCGTATAAACATGAATTCCCAAACAGCAGGCGAAACTGAACCTAATTAGGTGAGAATATTTGTTGAATCAACCAAACCAAACGGCAACACTTTCAGCCACCCTTTCGCATCGATAACGCTTGGAAAAATGCCCGCCCGTAAATTGCTTTACGCCGGCCGATTCAAAATTAGAAAACGGCGACCGCCTCGCCCCCTAGCAACGGTCAGCCACACTTGAACCGAAAACGCACGTAGGGAAGTTTGTTCCAAGTTGTGAACAACGACGAAGGAGAAAAAAAACATAACATTTGAATAAACTATTGAAGAGTAGTCGAAACATTTTCGAACTTTCTTTACACCAAGATCATAAAATGATTTAGGCACTGAAGAAGATATTTGTAGTACACATACATGCGTTATTTATGAAGTTCGAATTTAGGTGATTTTTTTAGGCCATAAATCGTACTTTTAGTTGGGCGTACGCGTTGTGGGGTGATGACTCATGAATGTCTCCAAAAAAACACCAACTTTTCTGCTTTGGTTATTCGAATAAGAACACTGAACAATCGTAAAATATACGCAGATTTGGAGCCGGCTTTAGGATCATTAATTTTTAATGACCTTGAATTGAATTTGTCAAGAAAAAAAGACTGTAAAAGTAGAGTCTCAGTTAAAGAAAGTTGAGTATCATTTACCCTCAAAGCACTATTTCAAAAACTTATCAATGTCACTATCCTAAATCCTTTTTGAAATGCTATAATTTTTGTTAGAGCACTCCGTGTATGTTTTTTTTTGTATAATAGCTGTGATAAGCTTGAAACATTTTCGGAAATATCGAAGTCGTTCTCAAAATGATAGAACGCCACTGGCAGATCTGTTGAGTGAAAACTCATGCATCTTACAGCTGCATCTGTTAAAGTTTTATTATTCTATTCTATTCTCGATTCATTCGGGAAATAAATTTTATGAAACCGACTTTATACTATAAGCACATTTGCTTACGGCACCGATAAAGTGTCTATTTAATGAGGTTTCCAAAAAATTAGAGCATCATCATCAATTACAGTGTTGAAGTCATTGCAGATGTAATTTATCAGTCAGATTAAGACGAATATTTGTTGGGGAATACTCATAATAAGCGTAAATCTTTCCGTAATGAAATGCTGCCGGATGTAGCACAGCGCACTCCTTATCTTTACATTAGAAAATTGTAGCTTAAACGATTCAACAACTCTACCCTAACTACTTAATTTACAGTGGAAGAGCGCGCTCGTTACTGAAACTGTAATTCGCTGTCGCGTTTCTTTCAGTTCGTGCTTTCAGCAGCAACGCTTCAAGCGAAGGAAATTAGGTTTAACTTTCCAAATAAACAAAAAAGAAGATCGCTGCGTGTTGTTTTTTTTTTGTTTTAAACGGAAAATGTCATCGGAATAAACCGGGAGGAATAGAGTCACGTACAATTCTACGCCAGCACTAGTTTGGACTTTAATAAATTTCGCAATACGAACTGAATGTAAAATATGAAATATTGCACACGTATGTAAACGTATGATCAATAAATTTCAGATCTCTGGCGTTCGTGGAAAAAGAACTCACCTTGAAGCTTAGAACAGATGCCATTTATTTCATTAGACAAAACTTTAAAACTTTAACCCTAGAAATAAAAAATCACTCTTGCATGCAAAACAATTAAATTATTTAAAGTAATGACGATCAATGATTAATTGATTAGTAGTAAAACATCTAAATGAATTTGGATTTCAAATTAAATATCAAAGTGATGGTAAAATTTTTAAGTATTCGTTAAAACAAGACATTCGATTCCACGGCTTTTTCAATAAAAAGCAGGCCTGCGTCTTTGCGTAGGAATATCAAATCTTAGAGTATTATCTAGTTTCTACGACGCAAGCGTTTCGCTTTTGAACCGTGAAGATCTATTCGCTCCGTTTACTAATAAGAACGGAAGGATAAATTAAAATGGTTATACCGTAAATCAAATGAATCAATTTTTAAGCCGGAGTGTCCTCCCACCTAATGAATCAGGCCTACATGAAGTGGGCGTTGCTTCTCCAAAACTGCAACTTTAGAATCATACAGTATGTTCCCATTCACCGTATAATATCTAGGAATCACTAAGGTGGAAACGCAGCGTCCTGTTGTTAATAACTTGCCTTGCAATTTTCTAAAAATAATGCAGCGAATAAGTCGCGTGACATTTCTAGTGCTTCCTTAAGTAATCTCCTCAATAAGTAGTTTTCATAATACACTTTACGAACTCGTAATACATCTTTAAAAAGCCTATTATTGTTCACGTTCCACGGTTTTAATTCCGCAAGAACACAAATTCAATTTCATTTGTTGACTTTATAAGTTCCCATTTCTTCTGCAAAATTGCTAACGTACTTATGTATTAAAATTAATTAAATACAAATTTGTGAAGTTTAATAACATCGAAGTTATTTTTAAAGTATTAAAATCATAAGCTTCGTGAAGTTAAGGGAGTTGTAAATTTTGTAATAATTTATTCACATGGCAACATCGCAGGGAAGAGGAGCACCTGTGCAAACTGAAAGTTAAATCTTATTTAATTTTTTTTTTTGGATGGCACAGTTAAGAAACAAATCATGATTTAAAGTTCCACGTTTGATTTCGATTTTTTTTTTCTGTACGTAACGCATAATTGTTCTCTGAATCCTCCTTCCAGGATATGGTTTCAAAAACACTCAAATTAACAAATTGTATGTTTTTAATTTGGGGCGATTTTAATATCAATTTTTTTTTTAATTTTAGATCTGCTAACTCTCTTAGGTCCAGTTTTACAAATGGGGCTCAACTTTGAGCTGAGGTTTAAACCCTTAGCAACGATTATTTCAACAATTGTTGTGAAGGCATTAAGCTTCGGCTCAAAGTTAAACCGTCATTGTAAAACTGGGCCTTAGTGTTACGGTCATGATGCGCTCTTACTATTTGCAATGATCACACAATTTAGTGTTTGAAAAATTGAAACAATACACTTAAGTTGACACCATATAAAAAAAAAAAAACTATTTTCTTATTAATTTTACAATCGAATTTCATACTGACTGTTTCGATCGGGTATGGGGGTAGGCTATTCTCTGTACATGCCTGTCGAGTGCATTGTGGTTGCTTCGTTTGTAACGCCCCACCTGATGTCAGGTTGAATTGCGGGCTTGTGTTGCATCGCTCTCTTTTGGCCGTTAACGAGCGAGCTGTTAAGTGGTGGACACTTCTCTGAACGCTTTGTGAGTTTGGTTTTATATGAATCGTTTTATCGATGGATCAATCAATCAAAACCTACCGTTATGAATTATAGATTATAGCCACCCACATCGCCGCAGTTATCACAGCAGGTTTTGAGACCGTTTGATCGGTTTTGAGGACCGTGACGCTCTATTTCTGGGCTTGCTGTTCACGGCAAGGTAAGCGCCATGTTGATTTCCACGTGCGTTTACCGTTCGCAGTTGTCACGAGTTCAGGTTTTTCCTTTGACGACTAAACAATTTAAATGTATTTAATCGTCAAAGGGTTTTTCGCCCATCCCAGAGAGAGATAATAGAAGTAAATGTTTCTTTAAAAATATAAAAAAGCCGATGTGATAGTCGTTTCAAATCACCACAGAATTTAAAAATTTAATTTCAAGCAATAAGCCAATAATCGTATTGTCCTCGATGCAACCAGTTGAGATAATTCCCTTCCAAATACTGCGGGCGGAGCGCTAGTACAGTCCGAGTATTAAATTTTCGTACTGGTCGCGGAACATGTGGGCTCATTTCTTTTCCCTGTTTATGATAAACTATGGTAGACATTAATATCTACTTATTTCCGATTCAAAAGAGAATCGTACGTTTTATATTAACCGCAAATTTCCATGCGTTCTGAGAATATCTAAAAGCCTTCTGTTTTAAGAGATTTCGATTTTTTTATTCATGAATGTTCTATACATATACATCTGTAAAAAAATGATTTTTCCTAATTATAATAAAGACCAAAATTTGTGATAATTTGATTTTTCTCGTCTGTATAAAAGTTTTACGTAATTATACAAGTAAAATAACTGTTTGTATTTATTAGTCTTTTCCTATTGTTTTAAATTATTCCATCGTTCGCAATGTTTTTATATTCCACTTATGTCGATCCATCATATCATGCTCATATCGCTGAAGAAGTACTTCAGTACTGACTCTGAAAAACGAAATCGATTTAAGATGAGAATCCGCAATAACATTTTTTTATTGAATTGAATTTTTTATTGAAGGCTTCTCGTGCTTAAATTGCTACTTTAGTTGCAGATAGCAAAACCGTGACTATATCATAATTTTAATCTTCAATTGATCAAGTATTTTAGGTAAAAACTTTCAATTACAGTGCCAAAAATGGAATTATCTAAACTGAGATTTTTCTAAAAAAAAAAAAAAAATGTTGCAAATCGTTTTTGATTGCAGTGAAACCCGAGCAGCCTCTGTACGGCTGTTTCGATCCTATTTGGGTCTTCTTCAGCAGAAGCGTAGCTCAGGGGTTCAACTGCAAACCAAAGTTAATCTCAAATGCGATTTAATAATAATGAACAGTTTAAACAGCGACATCCTACGATCGCTTTTTGACCTAACATTGCAGCAGGATAGACAAATTAAAGCCAGTTTGCTACATAATAAGTCATCCTGCTGGAATCTTAGGTCAAAAAGCGATCGTAGGATGTCGCTGTTTAAATTGATATTTTATTTTATTTTTTGTAAATCAAGGGCATGATTTAAATGATTTATTCACGTATTTCTTTTGCTAATTGTTAATTAAACAACCAAATAACTAAGAAGAATTAAGCAAAGTACCGCTTATACTATACACAGAAAGCGGTTATTTGTGTGTTAAAAATAAATTTGAGTTCGTTTTACAACTGAAACAATTTCGCTATCTTTAATTTGAAAAAAAAAAAGATCAAACGATCACATGGTCGAAATAAATTGCGGTTGCGTCAGTGCAGGAATACATTGGGCCAGGAATTAATCCCGAAAGAGCTTTAAATCACGTTAACCTGTAAACAGAGCGAACACCCTTTTGGAAAAGGCGATTGGATTAAGCCAGCTCAAGTTAATTTCAAGAAGTTATATGCGCTGTTTTTTTGTGAGAAATAGAAAATTGATGTCACGCAAATATGTATTTATAACTTGAGTTTAAATATTTAATATTTTAATATTACTTTGACCTACTTTACTGTCATCATAAATAATAGACTGTGACAAATAAGCAGGTGTCGCTAAAAGACACATTTAACCGCAGATTCCTGCGATCAAAATAAGACGGCTTAATAATACTTATCTATTGTCAAAAGCGTTTTGTTTAGCTTCAGCCAGTATTTTGGTTCAATACTCCTGAAAAATGAATTTTGTTTTTAACGAGATAACAACCAAATCTATTGGAATGATATCTGGTATAAGAAATCACATACTCATCTCAGGAGGCTGGGATTGATTGTCCTGATCCACGAGCTTGATATCACATCCACCGGATGAAGGTTAGAATTAAAATCGTAAATTGCAAATAAATTCTAAGAATTTACATCGAAACAAAGGAAGGAAGATGAAAAAAATAAATAAATAAAGTTATTAATTTAATGTTAAAAAAATTATGATTAAGAAAGTGACAGCAATCTATTAAAATAAATTTTTAGTTTAAGTACCTGATAGGTTAAAAGAAAAGGATACCTATCATAGAAAAAGTTGAGTATTATAGAAAAAAAAATGATTAAAAGTTTAAGAATTTACTTAGATTCATTAGACTTGAGTGACACTGTAAAAGAAAGAAAATTTCCGATACAAATACTGCTGGAACTGAGCAATATATCTACTGGAAAAGAAACTTATTCAATGCTTAACATAAGAAGGGGATTTTAACTAAAAATAGCTCTACTCTCTACACAATTAAAACTCCGTTTTGCAAATAAAAATAAAAAAAGGTTTTACACCTCAAATCCTGGTCACATTTCGACAGCCACGTATTGTACGTGCTTGGTTTAGTAAGGTGGCAATATTGCGTCTCGGAAGTGACGTTCTCGTGCCGTTTGAAATCAAGGCTTTTCATTGGTTTTGGGCAACCACGCTTATTGCGGCCTGTGGTCGGCTTGGTTCGCCATTCTGGCGATTTCTAGCTTCGGCAGACATTAAAGTTTGGCACGTTAAGGTGAACACATGATTTGTTGCTTGCGCGAATTTGTGCCAAATTGGGTTTCAAAATCCCGTAGAGCAGGGTATCTAGAATTACATAAGCCTTACGTGTCCGTTGGGTTGCTTTTGAGCAAACTTTCCGACCGGATTAATCAGATCTGCGCTAAAATCTGAGGTAGGATACGATGTTTAAGTGTGGGCCACGATTTCTTTGTTTTGACATAGGAATCCGTTTCTATTTTTGCTTCTACTTTTTCTTCTTTTCCCTTCCTGGAGATGTACGGCTGTATATGCTGTGGATATAACCCATTTCCTCCTCGAGGTCGCCACTACGACGCACCTGCCCTAAGCTCTTTGATGTACGATAGTTTGTACGATAGCATTGGCCGAAGTTTGACGCGTTCACGACGAAGGGCATCTCACCGTTGACATTTAACTGCGACCGTCACGCTGCAACACTGATCAGCTTTAAAATAAATCGATAGATAATAAAAAAAATAACGTAACGTACACATCTGTTTCATAATTGACGTAATTTAATTGTTTTACGTAAATATTTTAGACACGCGTTTGTGTACTAGTTTAACGTCTTCTAGTTGATTTTAAGTCAAGTTTAATTAATTTAAGAAGATTGAATTACCGTTTCATGATTCTGTGAAGTACTCAGTACTCAGTACCGTAACAGTTTGAATTTGTTCATTGTTTGAATTGATTGTCGTATCGAATCATTGAACCGTTATTCGGTTTTCAAGTATTTAGGTTATTCTAAGCCTTCAAGGCTAGTGTATTATTGTTCTAATTGTAAGTTAGTGTGTGTTTTTATTAAGAAAATTTTGATCTTTTGCTGCATTCCAAACACTAACTTGGACAAGCGAGTGATAAAAGTTCTCTTAATTATCGCTTCGGTTAGCACCGTACGCTGCGGATCCTTGGGAGTCGGTTCCATAGCGCCACATCAGCTGGGGTTACTCCCTGGCGCTCTAATCGATTTGTTAACCCACACCCAACTCCTGTAGAGATTATGGTTTCGGTTATCAGCGCACGCTGCGGATCCTTGGGAGTCGGCTCCACAGTGCCACATCAGCTGGCGCTCCAATCGTTTTCTTAATCCACACCCATCTCCTGCAGAGATTATGGTTTCGGTTATCACCGCAGGCTGCGGATCCTTGGGAATCGGCTCCATAGTGCCACATCAGCTGGGGTTACCCCCTGGCGCTCTAATCGTTTTGTTAACCCAGACCCATCTCCTTCAGAAACTTGCTTCGGAACAGCTGAATGACTTCTCAGCGCGACTTTCTACCAAGTATCAATACGTGACCAGGAATTAAGTAATTGTAATAAAGTGGTAGCAAAGCTCTGGCATTTTTTTTTATATCTTCTTGGTATCGTCGATTGGAACAATGCCTTCTGTGGTAAGTCTAAGTGTGTGAGTGTTTTTATATCTAGACTGTTATAAAAAGTTATAAATCGATAGATAATAAAAAAATAAATTGAAAATACGTGTTCAGTTTGACCTAATAACTTTCATATGATAGCGACGCGTCTCCGAAATTGAAACGGATAGAGATAAAAAAACAAATTTCGCGTGTAGTCTGCATTATTGAAATTCGAAACTTTCCGTACACCGTTTGTGTGTGAGTGTGTGTGTGTGGGATGCCGTTCCCTTTCTCATTCTCACTGCAAATACTTCAAAACAAAACGTAGAAAAGCGGAATTTCTTAAAAATTTCCATACGTGCGTTCGTTACCCACCTTGGAAGTTATTAATCCATCAACGTAACGATGCGCCATTACGTAAATCGTTTGCTTACGTGAAGTACGGTTCGAGTTTGGTGACAGATGTAGGAAATTATATGATCAATTTAAATCTACTTTAGCTACCTTCCCAACAGATGCACCTTCTACAATGCCGGAAACCTTCGTCGCGCACTTCTCATTGTTATTGTAAATTATAAAGGGCGCAAATCGATTTTTACTAAAATTACACTTCGTCGGTGTTACATGTATTACGTGCTTTACGACCCACGTCCGGATCAAACACACGTTAATCTTAAATATGTACGTATGTACTTTGCCATTTTTGCTGTTAATGTCGACTTTTTAGTTCGTGTTAAAAAGTCAAAGGTATTTATAACAAAAAAAAAAATAAAATTCGCATACCTACATACTTTTCTAATTATTTTAAGCCAACAAATTTCAGAGTGTCAAGTTTTTGTGCGTTGGCTGAAATAATATAATGTATCCGTTTGAATAACAATGTTCTTAAATGAACATCTTAGAAATTGCTGAAATACCACTAAAAGAATGTTAAACTGTTACATTTGACTAAAGGACATAAATGTTTTACCTAAATTTACAAGTATTTAATTTATTAAGTCAAAAAGATGAAATTTATGGTGTGGGTTCAAATAGATGTGCGCACTATGGAACCGACTCCCAAGGATCCACAACGTATGCTGATAATCGAAAACTTCCAGGAAATATGTGAAAACTCGATCATTCAAGATAGCTTTTGCGACGCAGCAAAACACCGAAACATACTAATAATAAATATATTTAGGCACATGCTAATTTAGTACAATAAGAACGCTAGCCTCGAGGGCTTAAAATACTCTAAATAATTCCAACTCGAATAACGGTTCAATAATCTAATGCGCTAAATAATGAATAAATTCAAATTGGTACGGCACTGACCTTTACAGAAACGTCCAAGCAATAATTCAATCTTCTTAAATCAAACTTGGCTTAGAAAACACGAGAAATCGTTAATTAGTACACAAACATGTGCCGAAAATATTTACGTAACCAATTAAATTATGCCAATTATAAAACAAAAATGTACGATACAGTTTTGTCGTTCCGGCCGGTGGGTGTGGGAGTGTGACGGTCGCAGTTAAAAGTCGCCCTCTCTTGGGAATGTGCTAAACTTCGGTCAAGGCGATCGTTCCAACACCGTACGTACCTCTATGACCGCGAGCAGCGTCCTAATGGCGACCTCGAAGAAAGTGGAACTTTCACAGCATACAATCGTATACCAGACGTACACCTCCCAGTAGGAGAAAAACAGTAGAAAACGTACGAGGGGGGCGATCTACTCGGGCCATGGAAAAGAAAACAAAATTTTTACTGTGACATAATTGTCAAAGTCTTTGCAGTTGTGCCTGCAGTTTTCATTTATTAACTTCTGTGTTATACAACAGAATATAACAGAATAATCGAAAATGGAAGAAATAGAAAACCGCGCTGTAATAAAATTTCTCGCAAAAAGAGGCGTTCACTTCAAGGAAATTGCGGAACGTTTAAAAAATGTTTACGGACAGTCTGCATTTTCAGAATCTACAAAGTCTAGTTAGACGTTAGTCAATAGAATTTAAGCACGGAAGAAAAAGCTTGGAAGACGATGCAAGAAATGGATGCCCTGCAATAGCATAAAATGGGGAAATGGTAGCAAAAGTGGAAAAATTAGTCACGAAGGACAGAAGAATTACGGTGGATGAGATAGCCAGTAGCACAAAGATTAGTGATTGGTCAGTAAGAACTGTTTTACACGATCAGTTGCAGTTAAATAAGGTATCTGCCAGGTGGATGCGACGCATGCTGACACTAATTCAAAAGCAAGATCAAGTCGACATTTGTCATCAACTTTTAAATTATTCTGAAATTAATTCTGATTATTTTTTTTTTTTTTGATAAAATCGTTACAATGGACGAAAGCTGGGTTCATCACTTTGATCCTCAGACAAAACAATCTAGCGTGGAGTGGCGGCACAGTACTTCGCCGCATCCCAAGAAAATTTCGAGTCAAGCCATCTGCTGCGAACTTGATGTTTTCAGTTTTTTGGGATTCAAGTGGTGTGAGACCAATAGATTTTTCTGAAAAAAGGACACGCGATTGCTGGAGAGTATTATGCGACTCTGTGAACTAAATTGAGGGAAAATATTAAACTTAAAACGCAGGGGAATCTTCAGCCACGATATCCTACTGCAGCATGACAATGCCTCGTCTGACACTTGCGTTGCAACAACTTCAAAAGCGTCCGAATAGGGTCTCCAAATATTCCCAGATCCACCATATTCTCCTGATGGAACGCATTTTAAAGATAATGAAAAGTGTCAACTTTGCAATTATCCAGTGGCTAGTGGAGTAGAATGCAGACTTTTATAAAGACGCGATTTTAAAGTTGAAGCATCGATGGCAGAAATGTATGGATTTGCAAGGAGACTACACAGAAAAGGTTAAAATCGTACAAAATGTTTCAAGGTAGAAATCAAATCAAATCTTTGTAAAAGGCAACATTTTTCCTGGACCTCTCGTAGAAGCGAAAATAGAAAGCGGATTCCTGTATCAAAACAAATAAATTTGTTACAAACGTGGCCCACGCAAACATCGCAACTTAATTACTTCAGATTTTATTGCAGATCCGGTTAATCCGCTCGGAAGAATTGGTTAAAAAGCAAATCGGATGACTTTAACGTGCCAAACAGTAATATCCGGCGAAGTGAGAGATCGAACGGCCCTCTACCAGCCAAAATGGTGAGCTAATCCGTACACAGGGTGCGATGAACGTGATTGCCTAAAACCAATGATTGATTTCAAACGACGTCACTTCCGGGACGCAATCTTACCACCTTAGCACACACAGCACGTGGTTGCCGAAATGTAACTAAGAAATAACCGGTAAAATCGTTCTTTAGTTAATAAGTTTTCTCTTCTAAGAGGTGTCCTTATCTCCTATAGTTACAAAAGGTTAAATAAAAGATGAGAACGTTTTAAGGATGCTCCAGAGCAGTGCTAATATATTAATAGTAACAAAATTTTGTTGCAAATCGTTTTTGAGTGCAATGAGTCCCTCAAGCAGCCTCTGTACCGGCTGTTTCAGTCCTATTTGAGGCTTCATCCTAATACAATGTTAGGTATCAAAACAGCGATCGTAGGATGTCGCTGAATTAGCTACTTATTAATGGTAACGTCAGCAATACGTTAAAATTAAAAATTGAACAAAGTTAAATTGACAAAACATGGTTCAAGTTGACGTACTTTACAGGATCGAGATTCTGAAAAGTATTTAGCTTTTAGCCGCTCTCGTCATTTGTTCGATTATCGCCCAACCTGGTAATATAACGAAAAAAAAAAAAAAAACTGACATTAATGCTGTTGTTATGAAGCGCAACTTTATTATATTACGATTGGATGCACGGCCGGTGGAAAATCGATGTTAATTCACTATTTATGTTTGCACACCAACTGGTCAATATTGATTTTCCGACAGTTAAAAATTTATTTTTATAACTCTCACTTGCACATTGTGAGCGTTCGGCGATAAACTATGAACGACCGGAAATTTATTTTATCTCAGGCTGACGGACACATTGATATTATTTATCGTGTGGGTCATGTACCATGCGTTCAAAAAATAATTACATAAGACCTTGAGAAGTCATCAAAAGTCATCACTGCTGTTGTTGTTAAAAGTTTATTTTGAAAATATTACAATCGTTTTTACAATAGAACATCACCACAGCTTGCTTCCAGACGTTTTATCGTCTAGGACTGTGTGGATAGAGACATATATTTTATCAAGCGGAGTTTATAATGCAATTTAGATGAGAAGCTGCGTCTTGATAAATATGCAAACGGGGAAATATAACATTGTTACCGCGTGATACTCAATATAAAGGAGAAAATATACCTTGTATTTGATACACATGACCTTTCAGACACTGAAACTTTCTCAGCTAGCAGAAAACCATTACTTATTGATTCACAAACAACAATAACGAAAAAACAGACCAAAGATCGCACGTTAAATGTTTAGGCAACAGTAAGTGATAATGATAAATAATCCAAATAGGCAAAAGAACCTGTAACAAGATGAGAATCTTTTAAATATCGAGAATTTCAATAAAATAACTATTATCAACACGAAAACTCAAAAGTATTTGTGATATTTTAATTCGTTTATTCAAAACACTTTATTTCCTTTTCAGAATAATTTAATTCAATTATTCAGACTCTGAATAGATTGAAAAATCCATTTGTACGAAACGCATCCATTTGTACAACACGGTGCAAGAGCTAAACGAGATGAGACACTAAAACTTCTGTTTCAGAAATATTGTAGCATCTGTTTTAGATATTTACTTCGTTTTTTGTTTGATTATATTCTTATGAAACAGTTTTATACTACTATCGTTATATAAGAAATTATTTATTCAATCTGATCATACAAATACGACAAAGCATTTACGTAATGCGAGCAAAGAATAAAAGTCTGGATTGGAAAAAAGATCACATGAAGAACATCGTGTTTGCGTCTTGAAATAAACTTAGCATATATTGACATATCGATTACTTCGGTCAAACAACTTCATGTTCAACACAAGAGGGAAGTGCATATTTATCGCTGTGCTTGCATTAAGTATACAAATTTGATTCTCCAGAAACCTCAGATTTGTTAACCTAATCAGTACCTACTCATGGTCTTGAAGCCATAAATTACCATAGCACAAGTATTAATTAATTTTAATTATGACTGTATATCATACGTGGGCTGCTGTAAAAGTTTCTGGAAACGGTATGAAAAAAAGCATATGAAATTTGGTAAACGGTATCATTATTTTTCGAAGTATTTGCCTTTGACGTCAATACACTTTTGCATACGCTCGAACCAATTTCTAAAGCACGTTTTCCACTCTAAAGATGATACCTCAGAAACCAGTGTCCGGAATGTTTCAACCGCTGCTTCAGCCGACGAAAATCGCTCACCACGCATTTTATTTTTTGATATTTGGGAACAAAAAGAAATCATTAGGTGATAAATCAGGTGAATATGGACAATGAGTCATTAATTCAACATTTTTGTTGGACAAAAAATCAACTGTTTGACGAACTGAGTGAGAGCTGGCGTTGACATGATGAAGAATAATTCGTCGATTTCGATTGTTTCTTCTTATTTGATCGATGACTTCCGGCAAACAAATTGTAGTATACCAATCAGCATTCACGGTTTTTCGATCCTCTAAAGCCACGGTTGCTACATGTCCAGTTAAACCAAAGAAACAAGCAATCATTTGCTTCGCAGCACTGCGTGAACGGACAACTTTTGTTGGTTTTGGTTCATTTTGAAATACCCAAACGGTAGATTGTTGTTTACTTTCTGGCTCGTACGAATAGATCCACGTTTCGTCACCAGTAACGATGTTATAAACTAAATTTGAACGACCTCCATCGAATTTCTTGATCATTTCTTCTAGACACGACCCTGCTTTTACGCTTCTGTTAAATTGTGTGGGATCCAACGACTGCAAAGCTTTCGTACGTTCAAATGATCATGCAAAATCTGGTGTATTGCTTTCATGTCAATGCGTAAGGATGCTTGAATCTCACGGTATGTTACATGTCGATCTCGTTCAAGCATTTGAAGTACAGCATCTACATTAGTGGATGTTGATGGATGACCTTCACGAAATTCGTCACTGAGAGAGGTACGTCCACGCTGGAATTCGGCAAACCAATTATAAACACTGCTCTTTGATGGTGCTTCATCTCCAAAAGCCAAATGAAGCCGATCGAGGCATTGTTTCGGCGTTAGACCACATTTGAAATCGTAAAAAATCATGGCACGAAAATTTTCACGCGAGATTTCCATGTTTACACAAAATTACTTTTTCTCAAATGCTGTACAAACAAAACTAGTTCACTTGGATAGGAACTGTCAATAGAATTATAGGCGAAAAAACGTCAAATTTTTCAAGTATGACATTTGATAAACGCTAACAATTCTAGACCTATAGATTCTAGAAAATTTTCCAGCAGCCCACGTATACGCATGTTCCATTATGCATTGCATGCTAAATATTTTGAATTAAACCTTGCACTAGCACGTACTGAATCAAGAAAGCAAGCAATAATTCTAGTGTTAAATATTTTTCGTTTTAAATAATTAATTAGTAGTTAGTGCTAGATTTAATATTAAACCATAAAATATTTACGGTGCAGTTTATGATACATTAACGAGAGTTGAAATTTACTCACGCAGCGTGAATAATGTTGATGGCGGCGAGAAAATAAAAAGGTTTATTGTAATAACTATCCCGTTAACTTACACTTTTGATTGCCAATTAATTCTTTATCAAAATGTCACAAGGAACTTTAACGTGCCGAGCTGTATGTATTCTGGGAATATTTTATCTGCCTTTAATATCTCTAAAGGCATATAAACCGTCATATATTACATAACTTTTACGTGTTTTTTTTTTTACTTTGTGTGAAAAACTATGTTTACAAATTAATAACAGTCACTTCCATTTGTATTTATTACATAAGTTCTATATTGGTCATTGTTTTAAAGAGAGTATTTACAGAATCTAACAGAAAGAAAGTGGCGTGGGCATGTAGAAGCGATCGAAGATGCCTTTGTACTCTCTAGATCCGCTTGAAGGCATGCCCAAGATCTTTAACACTTAATTTCAATCTGCATTTATCTGCATTATTGAATTCTTATGAACTTAGTTTGCTTCAACAGCCGGTATTCAATAGCAATGATGAAATCAGTACCTATCTACCATTTGAAAGTTACTCACATCAGTAAGTTTCTGTCTTTCTTTTTATTTAGGAGAAGTAATTTAAAATTCCTGGACTTCCTTTTAATATTTAGTCTCTTGCAAACATTTCAGCACAACAAAATACAGCCTGTAATCAAATAAGTTTCACATATTAAAACTAACTGTAAGTTCTTTATCACTTAAGAAAGTGATTTCTGCTAATATGAATTTTATTGGTGAAAAATTAAAGAAATTAAAACCCCCCCAGAGCCCGGAAACTTTTTGTTTGAAAACCTCTGACTGGCCGTATATCAGTTTCTACAAGCGCATCATAAAACGTCGCAAAACAATAAAGCGTCATCGAACTGAAGGGCACTAGGTTAAAATCATCGCTTATGTAATTTCATAACGGAATAGAATTATAAATATCCATCGCGTTGCGTATTAAATTAATCAATTTTCTCAATTTTCACGTAAATGTTAATAGTTTTCTGCTCACAAAACTGTAAAAATAAATAAAAATTAGACACTCCATTTTCTAAAATTATTTTACTAATTCATACGTATTCATCGTGCACTTTATTTGCTGGTCGTCAATAAACTGCATTATTATTTCTTTATTACGCAAAATGTTTAAGAATGTCTTTTCTTTCTGCATTTCGGAAAATCATTATTGAATGCAGTCATCGCTTTTATTATTTTGTGGAACCAAAACAGTAAAGCGTCATCGTACTCGAAATACGAAGAAACGTATTCGTTAGTGGAAATAATTAACAAAGCGACAATCAATCAGAGCGACTACTAATTTTTTTAAATTACTTTAATACGCGAAATTAGCACTGTAAATCATGTGTACCATTGGTTTACAAAGACCAGGATGTCAATATCTAATTATTGTCGATTATCTAATGAAACAGATTTAATTCTGATCAATGCAAGCAGATTTAAATTGTTCTCCTTTAATTATAATGCACACACGGGGCACGACCGAGAGGTTGTCAATTTGAACTGTCGTCTTTAATGGGTCGGTGATTCTATTTTATTGTGTTCCCATAAAGCTTTTAAAATGCGATCAAGCAATTGACCTTGAATTTTGCTGGAATTTTGTTTTATAACGTTGTTTTTCTGCACGGCCGACCAAAAGTTCTCAAACAAAAGAGTCAATACTCCTCCACTAGGTCAATTTTTTATTTTTGAGCTAGACTTTTGGTAGTTGCAGCAATAATTCTCTTACATGATCAGGAACTTACGGTATTAATATGTGAAACTAATTTGATTACACCCTGTATATAAAAAGAAAGCTGCTTGTAACATATGATTTTATAATTTTATATAATCAAATAATGATTTGGTATTTATTTAAAATTCCCTTCTCGCTGAAAGTTGTATTTTGTTTTATTAAAAAATAAAAGTGTTTAAGACATAAAACGAATATTTATACACCCATATACGATATTACCGAGAACTAAATTATTACCCCTAAATTATCTATTAAATAAATTTTATTAACGCACGAGCATAAATCTTTTATGCGTTCTATAAACTGAATACAATCATAATATGGATTTAAATCTAGTATTTTTAGAACCACGAATTTATAGTTTCGTTCCATAAAGTAAAATTAAATTTTGAATGCGGTATAATATTTCACGATAAAAGAATTCGTATTAATAAGTTTACTCTTCTTTTCCTTCCTAAGCTTGTCCTAATGCCCGAAACGTTTGTTTAATAAAAGAATGGCGTCAGTTGTAGGATGAGATAAATTAAGTGTCGCGGACTGTATATACAGGCTGTCTCAAAACCTCTGCCTTTAAATGAAACTGTAAGTTTCTCGTTACATAAGAGATTAATTCTCCAAATCAGAAATTTTTTTCTCAAAAATGAAAAATTGACCTATCACAAGCGAGCACAGTCCCTTTGTTTTGAAACCTCTGCTTGGTTTACGACTTGTTTCAGCAATTTATTGCGATAAAAGCAATAAACCGCAATGAAACTTTTTATTTACGTTTAGAAGAACTTGGTCAAGGTCTTATTGTATACGAATCTGAATTCGATTTGAGGACATCGGCATGACTATTTGTATTTTCAACGTGCGATAAGTAAAACGTTTGTTTCTTTGTAATAGACAATAACAATTATGTTTTAAAACGAGTACCTATTCCTCGTTAGATTTTTGCTGAAGTAATTAAACATCTTCTTACGCTAGTTTTGTAACTGCGTTGAAAATGCGTGAAATTATTTTTTAATTATCGTACTAATAGCTGCAGAATAAGTATTGCAAGAGCAGAAACTATTTCTATTGTAAAAACGGAAAGCAAGAATTGGAGTATGAGTACGATGAGAAATTTAAATAAATTAGATTGCTTGTACACACAATAATCTGTGGGTTCAAAATAAGTGATTGAATAACTTCGCTAGCTCTCAGTCAAACTATTTTATTAATTGTTTACATTAACACAAACACAAAACACATGTTTTTATAAGGATAATATTGAACCTGAATTTCTGCGTCGGCTTAAACCAATAAAGACAAAAAGAAACTCTCGCCTAGTGCAGACGTTTATTTCGTCTTTTTGTCATAGTTTTAATAAAGGATTAAATTAATTTTTGTTGTACAAATACAATAACTTTAGTAATCAACATTGTAAATTGGCAATTTACAAATTAATATGATGTAAGAATTTCCTCTTTTTCGATCGCCTTTAGGTTGTTTAAGTACGGATTAGCACAAAACTAATCATGAATTAATGCAACACGTACAGAGCATTTGAAATTATTAAGAACTTACCTAGTTACAAAATTTATCTGCTTTTAAAATTAACAAAAAAGGCGACACTTGACCTGTCTTAAGTACAATATCTGTGCATTAGGTCATGCTCTGCGTTTTTATGGCTTTTGATGGCCTCGAACGTCGGAGAATAGTTGAAAACCAACCTCCGCCGGAACATTTAAGCTGCATTCAACGACAACAATTTCTATGAAAAAGTAAAATAACTTTTATCTGCGTTATTATTGCTATCTGGCCAATAGTTGTATAACAAATTTTGCTCCTTTTCTTGAATTTTTTTGTAGTTGGTTGTTAATTTTAATATTATTTGCTATGGCCCAAGGATATATGTATGAACCGTTGAGAATCAAAGTGAACGTAGGGAATTCAATGAGAAAGAATAACGTAGTTCATTGGACATTGAAATTTATGGAGTGCGAATGGGATAGCATTATGTAGATTCTAAGCAGGAAAAGTCACACACCCCCACGCCTTCGAAGGGTATTATACTCTGCCTAAGATAGTCTGCCCAGGACTTAATGCGTTGGAGTTAATCAGTAATTTTATAGTGACTCGGAATCGGTCTATTCTACAGGTTAATTTTATCAACCTCAGTTTTTAATCATTCGTTAAAAATACATCACACTATATTTGAAACATATTCCAAAATTCTATTACATTTCAACTAGGCATATTTAACCCTATTGGTATTCTGGGTTTTAATAATTTACTTTGGCTTCGATGTTGTTGATATACGAGATGAAATAATTGATATTAAATTTTGGAAATGCAAAGTAAACAGTTATTGCCGGTGGTGTAACGAAATGTTTAATAAGCTTCCGTGCGTTAAATTAATAATGTCAATAGAATAAATCAAACTAAACATTTTGATGTTGGTGAGGTAATTTTAAAAACTATGGAATCGTGCATGTATACGCATACAGGGTGATTGGAGAAATGTAGACGTGATGAATGTGTAAAAAATAAAAAGTTAGGGATAAAATACTAAAAATTACCTCCTCGAAACCATGCTTTAAAAAGAAGACATATATGTTTCCAATGCGCTGTTTAGTTTAAAATATTATAAGCGTAATAGTTTTTAATTTTAAACCGGACGGATTTATAAATTATAAATTCTCATCGACCAAGAGTCAATTTCATTTAAAAAATAATAGTTTGATAACTTATTAAAGATATTGTCAAGAAATCGTATTCTTCATTGCTCTTTCAGGCCTTATAATTCCCTTATTATTCACTTTTCGATAAAATTACATTATTTTTTGACGTTCTATCCACACTGCAAATATTAGGAGACATTTCTGAATCACGGTGCATTTTCTTCCACACTTTTCGGACACGGTGTATACGTTACAATCAAGGCAGACAGATATTTACCTTTACAGTTTGAAGCGGCCGTAAATATTTTAGGACTTTGTGTATAGATGCGCAGCAGATCGATAAATTTTCCTACAATTGGGATCCAAAGATATCTCTGGAGAATAAATCCTTGCGGTTGAGAGCAGTCGATTGGAACACGTGTTTTAGACAGAGAACTTGCTTAATGTCTTTGAATAGCAATCAATAGGAAGCCCTCAGGACGAGAAAACAGATCAGTAACACTTGGTAGAACAAGTCAAACATCAGGCAGGCATAACACCCAAATTACATTCGACTGAAGGTGAGGGTAACTGAGTTGGCGGCAAATCACGTCAAACGCGTATCACGTCTAATCTATTCCAGCAATAATAAATGGGATTATCGCGACGTGACATTAATTAAATGATAAGAAGACGTTCCTCGTTCATCGATCAGAAAAGGTAGATTTTCTTAAATAACCCCGAAACAAATGCTTTTAGAAGTATAAATACGTGAGAAAAATGCTGTGTATGTTTAGCTAAATGAATTAGGGGAACGTCATGCAGTGAATTTGTTGTGTAAGCGTACCCTTTGAGTTATGAAATAAGAGGAGAAACACAAGCCTAATTAGTTTCGTGCTGCGTAGATCGCATGAGATTTTCGTTTAGGAATAAAATCTGCTTTGCTCGACTACGCGCCACGAATAAACATGTTTCTGTATATTACGCTGTTCCTGAAAATCAGCATGCAATGAAATATACACAAATATTTGTAGGGTAAGGAGCTTAGAGAACATGTGTTGCAGGTCGCCCGAAAACGGAATTTTCATTATTCTTGTCTAAACCGGTGTTTCATTAACTCATTCCGGAATCCGGAATGAATAGAAACGGAATTTCTTTGTATGGAAAATTTCTGCTGCTTGGTGTATCATTAGCGTTATATTACTGCACGCGGTATTATAATCGTCCTAATTTAGTTCATCGGAGTTTCGTCTGTTAAAGCCATTTGACACGATGATAATTTTTGTAAAAGAATTGCAAAAATTGTTGCAGGGACAGATTATCATAGTGAATGTTTATTGGTTAATTCGACACTTCTCCGTCAGTTTCTCGGAAATTTGGTTGCAAAAAGTATCACCGTTGTAACGTACGTACGTAAAAAACATACTTCCAGATTCATTAACAAAAGCACAATAGCTGTTACTTTGTTACATTTGATTTTCGTATTAGCCGTTTCGGTCGGGTAGGCTTCCCTTTGTGCATGCGTGTTAAGCGCATTTCAGCTTTCGTCAGGGGCGGCTCTCCCGATCTCAGATGGTACTGCGGTGTGGACATTCCTTTTATTTGCTTAGACGCGAGCAAACAGTCTGTTAGGTGCTCTGCACATTTTTAAATGCATGTGGATCGCTGTTAATGAATCTGTGAACCTGCCGATGTGTTCGGATTCTAGCCACTACGTTGTTGTGTCGCATCAGTCGTGGAAATCGCTTTCTGCTTTGAGGGACGTGCGATTATATTTCTGGCTTGCGGTCCTCCATTTTGCTATCAGATTGTTTCCATGTGCGTTTATCGTTCGCGGCTGTAATTTTCACACGTTTTCTTCCTCATAGCAAGCAGTCCCGGGCAGAATTTTTACCGGCCGATTCGGTGCAGGGGGACTGCCACGCCGCTAACCTGTGAGCCTTGATTGAGTTTCGAAATACGTCACGTTTTCCTCGTGCATTGTTGCTATGGAGGAAAAAAGAAGAGTTTGTGCCGTACTTGTTTCCGGGCGGACACGGCCATCTTTCTCGACGATCAGCCGGAGGGATTTATTTGAGCAAGATACTTCCAACTTTTTCTTTATTCAGGTTCGGAATCGTGTTGTGTGTTGCCGTTCCACGGGCGTGCTTCCAGCCAGTGGCAGGGTCCGGTGGGGTTCCTTTACTATTCACCGATGAATTCGGCGGGAGGATTTGTTAGCTTGTTTGTCTGCATACTCAGGGGAATTTATACACTTTTTTTTTTACGAGTATACTCTTTTTTGTTGAGGTTTACTTGTTCTGTTAAATGTTTTGATACGTTTTAGTTCTGTTTTGAGAGCAAGTTCGTGTAAATGCACGCTATTTATTTGATGTTATTCGTTCTGTTGTCACGAGACTGTCAGCAACGAGAGTACTCACTTCGACGCGCCCCCTTTTTGTGGGTAGTATAAAATTGATTTTATTCGCTATTTTTGAGGTTATTAACCCTAAGAACTTAATACTCCTTTTTTGTGGTACGGGTACTTTTGGGAGGGGTTCCTTTTCTTGGGGTGTAACAACGGAGAAGCGGGTCCTGGGGAGTTGTACCGTCAGGCGACAGGGAGGGATACATGTTCCCGTCCGCGTATCACCTTTCACTTGTGGGTTGCGTAACTTTTCCTGGGTGGCGCCCTTTACCGTAACATCTTCTGAATCCCACACGCCATCTTATGGGTGGGGACGATTGCGCAGCTCTTCTTCACACATTGGTCTCCAAGGGAACGACCGACCTTGCTTCAAGAGGCACGGTAAGTTATGGTTGGCGCAGTCACACAAATCGTCTATCAAAATGCGCCAATCGCTCCTACTATCACGTAGCAACGAAATAGATAATCTTAGTCGGACAAAGACTCTCTTTTTTCAATAAAATTTAATATTCAGATCGCGGAAAATTATAGAATGTTACGTTCTTGTTGCTTAACTGTGCTCTGCTGAAGTCCAAACGTTCGTTTGGCCATTCTAGACGCATTTTGGTCATTTTGACGCTTTTGTTGATGCTTGGAAGATTCGTTTGCCTTTTGTATTGGGCCACTGACTTTGATCTCGGTGCCTTCGTCTCTCATCTTATTATATCGTGTTTATGCTTATTACGTGTTTATGTTCAGTACTCCTCTCTTGTCGGGTTCTTGTTCAGGTTCAGGTCAAAACGTAAATCGAGCAGACCTGAGCTCGATTTACGTTTTGTGATTTCTCTTTCGCCCTCTGGCTACCCCTTACCCAAAATCCTTCGTTAAACTCCACCTGAAACAGATCCTTTGTAGGTTGTTTAGTTTTAGAGGTTACCACCATGATATTCACATGACATAGGCGTACATTGGCTGCAGAGTTACCAACTCCATATTTACTAGTTTCCACCTGAATGTTGTTACTCAATTTTCCGTTTTATTCAACCCCCTTGAGAACTTCGATTTTGTTGAATCTATTTTGGAAATGTTTATCTCCCCTTTGGCTTTTCATTTTTCTTCTTAACCTTTTTCATTTCAAATTCAAGTTCAATCGCTCGGGGCGTTAAGACTCTCACAGTATATTCGGACTAGCCTTCCTTCCTCCGCGAACTGTGTTCTTGTTGGTTAAAATTTTTCTTTGTTTTTGCGTGGAGGCTTTATTAAGCTGCATGGGACAAATTTCGGCGGTATTTTGTCCGCTCGAACCATTTATTTCTGAGGTGCAAGCACGTTTGTGTGAAATCTCGCAATTTTGTGGTGTTTTGGAAATCACGTTTGGTGTTTTCGAATTATGCTTTCCTTTGTTGGAATTTGGTTTTCACAACGTACCTCTTGGGAATTTTCCTGCCGTTTTACTACGGACTTATTTGATTTTACTTCGCCTCGTGGTTGATCGACCCCGCCATCTTGTTGAACGCCACGGTTTCCTATGTTCTGGAATTCGGGAAGATTTTGGCTTACGCTTTGGGACCGTGGGTATGTTACAGCTTTTTTTTCTGTTGTTACGAATTGTAAGTTTTTCTTTTAACGATTATATAGCAACTCCTCCCCGCCGGACAAAATCAAGAAACAAGCCTTTGCCTGTTGGTAATTATTTTTTTTTAATTTTAAATATTTCAATTGGATATTATAATTGCCTTCCTTGCGTTGCTTGATTTTTGATTTACTTATCCGTTATTTTTTGTATTTAAATTTATTTCATTGGTATTGTATTTTTATTTTTGCTGTACGGCGAACGCGTGGATCCATCGCGAGAGCAGAAACCGGTTAGATATTGATTGTGTTGCAATATATATCCGTGTGTAAGGTGTTGCGTAGTAGTTTTAAGCTGTTTTACATTAGTTACATCATTCTATCTTATCAGACAAACGGACTGTGTTAGAGTCAACTAGAGACCCCTCTAGAGTCAACGAAATCAACACACCATCTTATAGCTGTACCAAAGCGCAGTTTATGCAACGGATTCTTGACGTATTTTATTCCTCAAAACATAAGGAAGCCTGACGCAGATTGTAGATTGTAAATTACTGCTTCAATTTCACTTATTCATCAGGAAGGATAATAAAATCCCCATGCGCCTCCGTTGCCTTCTTCTCTCGTGTAGTCTTGCCAATTCTTTGTTTGAAGATCACAACATTATTAATGAAATAATTAACGTATTACTTTGAACTATGTGCGTGCAAAATGGATTCGCATTAGCTCAGAAAAAAGTAACATTCAAAGAGTCCAGATTATAACATCAAGACAGAACAGAAATGACTTAGAAGGAAGATTACGAGAACTGTTTGAATGGTATTCCAATTCTATTGGAACCAAATTATGTGCGTTGCCTTCCGGACGACAAAAACTTACTACTTTTTAATAACCCAAAAAAATGAACCGTTATACCGAGTCATACGGGCCTAAAAACGAGGATAATTTTTTGTAATATAGTACAAGTTCAAATACCTGAAATTTGTAAAAAAAATTAAAATGTTTTAAAGCGCCAATTAATTTGTTTTAACTAAATACCTACATATTCTTTTTTAATATGATTTTGCAGTTATTAATACATCGAAACCATTTAGTTTGTTAATTTTTTTAGGTTATGTTGATACGTGGGTTCACGCTATTGCATGTCAAAGTATTCTCTAAATCTTTGCAAAATTAAAGGAACTTCTGAAGTGTTTTGATATTGATTATTAGCAGCCAGAGAAACTTCGCTGACCTCTTCGATCAATACTTACCTAAATTTTTAATATTTCTTGTGAATGTACGAAGCGAGGGAGGCTTTGTGCTGCTTTTCACGGCGGCGTTAAAAAGGAACAAGTATTTTTGAACTATGCGAAATTTTGAGGGCTTAAAAACCTCAATTAAAAGAAAGGGCATTTCTTTCAAAACAGCTCGCGCATTTAAAATTTGATCAATAAAATTCAAAATGTGTTAATATGGATGTAACATGCGTTCAAAAACCTTCACGTTTGGAGTTGGCCAATTAGTAAAAGTTTTTATATTTGTTTATTGTTAATTGCATCAACTAGCGTGAGTTGAAAATTAAATTTCGATCACAAAGGGCTCTCGCATGACCACATCCCTACTTGGAAAGGGGACAACGTTTGTTTACAAAGTGTTATGAACTCCGTAAACCTATCAAGTTTCACCGAAGTAAGTAAGTTACTGTTGTTTAAGTTACGTGTTTAAGATAATTTGAAAACGAGAAGATTATTAAGACTATTAATAGTACCCTTTTTGAAACACGAACCGCATTTATTGAACCCATTAGCGTTGTGTATAACAAGTTTAAAACGAAGCAATTTAGAACGAGGAAGGAATTCCCACCATTACCCAAATTCATCTCTTCATATTCATTCCCACTTCGTTCATCGTTCAACGATACTTCTGCTTTAATTAATGCAATGGCGGCGCGACGAGGAAAAACTTATTACATTGTTTCTTCAGCAAAACCGAGTCCAAATTACCTACTCGTAAGCACTCCTTTAAGCGTACGAACAATTCAGCTCTCGAAACAGATCCGTCTCGCATAATCTTATTACAATGCGAGAGTTATTTGTTTGTTAAAATTGCTCAAATTCTCAATCTTATTAAGTAAACAGCAGATATTAAAATTCTCAGGAAAGTTATTTGCAGCTTACGCGAGCAGGGGCGGCGTGAATCGAATTTAAATTCGAGCCGGGTAAATTATGTACTTCCAGCTTCTGCGGGATGGCAAGGTACTAATACATTGAAGATGAAGTGCATTAGTGCCTGAATTATTTACGAGTATTGACAATGTGTATATGATAAATAATTTTCAAGAGCAAGTGTTCAAAATATTTCATATTTTAGAAAATATTTGAAAATAGCATTACGAGTTTCAGAATTAATGTTTCCTCTTTTATTTGTAAAATGTTCGCTGCGAGTTAAGAAAATTAATTGGTTATACAGCGTGTCTCTGTACCTGTCTTTAATTGAAACCACGAATAGTGGTCAAGAAAAGAAGCAAAACTTGTTATAAAACAATTGGTCAGATAGCAGTAACAACGCAGATAAAAATTATTTTACTTTTTTATAGAAATTGTTTGGGGGTCGCTGAATGCAGCTTAAATGTTCCGGCGGAGCTTGGTTTTCAACTATTCTCCGACGTTTGGGGCCGTAAAAAGTCATAAAAACGCAGACCATGACCTGATGCACAGATATTGTACTTAAGGCAGGTCAAGTATCGTGTGTCTTGTTAATTTTAAAAGCAAATAAATTTTGTAACTAGGTAAGTTCTTAATAGTTTAAAATATTCTGTGCGTGTTGCATTAATTGATGATTAGTTTTGTGCTAATCCGTACTTTAATAGTTAAATTAAAAAAAAAATCAATGTAAAGGCGATCGAAAAAGAGGAAATTCTTACATAATGTGAATTTGTAAATTGCCAATTTACAATGTTGATTACTAAAGTTATTGTATTTGTACAGCAAAAATAAATGTGCTTCTTTATTAAAACTACGACGAAAAGTCGAAATAAATGTCTGCACTAGGCGAGAGCTTTTTATGTCTTTATTGGTTTAAGCCGACCCAGAAATTCAGGTTCAATATTATCCATATAAAAACATGTGTTTTGTGTGCGAATGTAAATAATTAATAAAACAGTTCGATTGAGAGCTAGGGAATTATTCAATCACATATTTTGAACCCATAGATTATTGTGTGTACAGGCAATCTAATTTATTTAAATGTTTCATCGTATCATACTCCAATTCTTGCTTTCCGTTTTTACAACAGGAATAGTTTCTGTTCTTGCAACACTTATTCTGCAGCTGTTTGTGCGACAATTAAAAAATAATTTCACGCATTTTCAACGCAGTTACAAAACTAGCGTACGAAGATGTTTAATTACTTCAGCAAAAATGTAACGAAGATTAGGTACTCGTTTTTAACATAATTGTTATTATCTATTACAAAGAGTTGCGTAAACAATCATTCTTACTTATCGCATGTAGAAAATACAAATAAACATGCCGATGTACGCAAGTCGAATTCATATTCGTATACAATAAGACCTTGACCGAGTGCTTCTAAACGTAAATAAAAAGTTTTATTGCGGTTTATTGCTTTCATCGGAATAAATTGCTGAGACAAGTCGTAAACCAAGCAGAGGTTTCAAAACAAAGTGACTGCGCTCGCTTCTGATAGGTCAGTTTTTCATTTTTGAGCAAAAAAAATCAGATTTGGAGAATTAATCTCTTATGTAATGAGGAACTTACAGTTTCATTTAAAGATAAAGATTTTGACACGCCCTGTATAACCGAACGTACACCTTCAGATGGCATTGTATTATAATGGGCCATAAACAAGTACTGCAGAAAAACATACCAAGTAAAAAAATTAAAATAATCATAAATATACTAAGGTGATGGTAATAACAAAGGAAACACAGCGAACAAATAAACAGATGAACGGAGAGAGGATAGAAAAAAAAATCTTTCTTTTCCTTTTTAGTAAAAGTATTTTTTTCTCCTTCTTTGGACGTACTGTATAATGAAATAAATTGTTCATTGAACTAAACTGTTTCCAATTTTATGTAATTAACTATTTTAAAATTACCAATCAAAACAACAGTACAAAAAATTCAGGGATTAAGGATTTAAAAAACCAATTCGATCATAATTTAGTTACTTTCGGTAAAGATTAGTTTTTACGAATGTAAAGAGCACAAACCGTTTCCTTACCAGTATTATTTATGTACGTATTTGTAAAATCAATACTATTTTTTTAAATTTAATTAGAAGGCATTCTTCGAAATTTTAAATTAATTCCTCCATTCGCAATATTCGTCCGACTTAAAATTGTGAACAAGAAGTAATTTGACCTCAATAAAGGAAATGCAAATCAGCTATTAAATATTTAATAATAAAAGCCGTCTGAATGGAGATTTTAATTAAGTTAAGAATGATTAGTTATAGTTAATAGAATGGACGCAATCAGTTATGACCACACAGTGTTACGCAGATTTTAATACAGGCACGCTCTGAATACCGAAATAACGAGATTATTATTGGAAAACAAAAATTTTACACCCATTGAATATTAATAAAAATTATTAACTGAAAATTAATATAAAGTTCATTGTGCATTTAACTCTGGAAATGTCGGGCATGTGCCTAAATGGATGTACAACCGGATATCAATAGTGAAAAAATCTTAGCGAGGAAAGTTTTATTTAAAGCCAGAGGTTTTGAGACACTCTGTACAAACGAAAAACTAAAAGAAAAACAAGTGGTTATTAAGTTAAGCTAAAGAAAGTCCTGCTTTTATATTTTTAGAACAAAACTGAATTACGCAGTACATTCTTTGCATCTCATAATTTTATTTCGCTTTAATTTAATTTTTATTATATGCAAATATATTACTTCTTCTCAAGTTTTACATCGGGTAAAAAGCTCAAAGAAATTTCCATGTTCGAGAATGGGCGGAAATTAAATACCAAGGAGGCGAAGAAATAGAACGAGAGAGGAGAGTGAGAGAGAAAAAAGGAGGCGGCGGGCCTGCATAAATATAAAACTGTTTTGTTCGTTTGTAAAAGTTAATTTCGACGAAGACGCGAAAAATATACTTCTCGAAACGCTTCCTGTAACGAGGACGTTTCGTCACTCTGTATCACCCTCTCGTAAGCTATCGGGCTTCTCTCTGTTTGCCGTCGAACACAATGCCGTCGTCGAGCGAACGACGCGAATTGTGTATCTACTTTTTCCTTCTTTAAACATTGCATATCGTACTATTTGTCACTGAATTCTGAAATCTGAATTTCGTGATATACGCGCTGAATTGCTTTGCAAACATTTGCCTTTGTTCGAATCAGGCACGGGAATTTTATTTTTCCGCATGGCGTTTGTAAATTGTTCCTAAAAAGAGAAATTAATTGCGGCCATTTATAAAATGAAACATTTTTTGTAGTTGCCACTTAATTACGTAACACGGTACGACAGTAGAAAACTTTACTTTATTTTTGATTAATAATTAAAAAATATTACATAGCTTACATGGTTTCAAACGTGTTTTGAAACATTAGTAAGTATTACAACGGCCGTTGAAAATATAGGGTTTTTATAGCCCATTTTTTTAACCCTTTAACGTTCTCTAGTCGACACAGTACCTCTGATTATTTATTTAACTGATACGATCCTTATAATTGAAACAGCTTTTGAGATGCATTTATGTACATATTTCTACCATGTTTTAAACTATCTGTTTGTTATTTGAAGGAAAACGAACAAGCTCCAGCATTTCATCAACGAAATTTACTTCAATACAAAGCTATAAAATTGTTCACGAATTGTTGTTTATCCTATAAACATCGAGACTAGTTGTAAATCTCGACGTTGCGATAGTTTTTGTGTCATCTCGTCATTTTTTGTCCACTTGTAATTTCAAATTAACATTTGACGCCATTGGTTCTTACTGACATCATCTTATACGTGGTTGGCTTATGTTTATGTCATGTCGGTTTCGATTCGTCCAAATTCTCCTCTTCGTAGTTCTGGGCGAAGCCAAATTTGGCTTTATTAACTTGTTGCGAGCATGTAGCTTGCTGAAGCCGCCGTTATGCTATCCCCAGGGTACGGTGGTCTGTTTCTTGTTAAGGCTGCATCCCTATGGCTGGCTACATTCCGCGGGATTAAGGCATGCGTGATTAGGTACGCATACACGAAAGGAATTTTTAAAGGACCTGGCCCGAAGCCGCCGTTGTGCTTTCCCCAGGGACGGTGGGCTGTTTCTAGTTGAGGCTGCATCCCTAGGGCTGGCTACATTCCGCGGGATTAAGGCATACCTGATTAGATAGATATACATGAAAGGAATTTTTAAAGGACCTGGCCCTTTTCGGAGCAAGTCCGCGAAAATATTCTACCGTGTGTCCTGGGGCCAGCCCGGAGGATCAGGTCCGTTGGAACGACCGACAGACCAGATCCGACAGATTGCATTCACGGTTACAAAATTACGGACGGATCAAAACTGATGGATCAAAGCCGCCGACGGATCTCGACCCTCTATGTTTGGTCAACTCGGTTCAATTTGCTCATGTGTTACTCTTTGTTTAAGTTATTAGTTTATACTGTGGTTTACACATTACGCTTTTCAAATTTGTAAAAAAAAAACAGTATGGAGTCGACAGAATCATTTCTTGAATTGAATTTATTCCAATTACATTAACCTTAACCATGTTTGTGAAAGCAAAATTCACAAGAACATGCAAATAAAAACTTAAAGAACGCGTAAGTTACAGTTTCAAATTTTGCAGATTTTTGGAAGGATCCTCGGATCTAACATCACGGACCGATTCCTTCAAGAAGCGACGGATTTCTATGCCGCACACGGGGAGATTTGTTTCATCATTGGACCTAATCTGGAAATGCTATAATAAATTTCTCAATTATACGTTAGTTGGCAAAGGAAGGATTAAGTCCGATGGACCATGCCCTTCACGGATCAAGAGATCTGATCCAACGGATCCAGTCTTCGAAAAATTCTGCTCGTGTACGCCTACCCATTTGGTACTGGATGGACCTCGGAGAGGTTTCCTGCAGCAATTGAACGACTTATGCCCGATTTTTTCACCTCCTGATAAATTTATCTGCCTAGGTATTATCCTTGGAAACCATTGTATCGATAATAGTTTCCGAGGATATTACCTGGCAGATAAATTTATCCGTAGGTGGAAAAAATCGGGTCCTAGGTCGGTTGTAATCTGGTGCCCTGGTGGATCGAAAACTCGTCAGAGTTTGTCCCAACCTGTCCCCTTTATTACGGACGGATATGTTTGAGATTGTTGCTCTTTTCGCGTAAATTATTATTGTCGTGCTTCTCTTCCCTTACAAGGCTTAGCGTAAGGGCGTAGTTAAGTACAACTTCTTCATTTTGGCTTACTTTAAGTAGAAGTTTTCGTATTGGCTTTTTTAAGTACAGATTTTGACTACTAGTTTGCATGATGACCTTCTTTGATGATCGTTTTGGGGGAGCATACATTTCGTATCTGTTTTCTTGAAGAAACCCTTTCGTGCCGGCTTTCTTCAGAACAGCCCTTCGGACCGGTTTTGGTTTGACGTCTCCAGACGTCAACAGTTGCGGTGATGGACCGTCAGGACGTGGAACTTTCGACGTAGATATTCAGGTGGTAGGTTCCCGTTTATTGCGGCTACTGCTTCTGGTAGAATTTGCTGTTGTTTAATAAACAATTGCGCTTTGGGCGATTAACGCCGATGAACAGAATTAAACTCAGTAAATTTATAATTCAACTTCCGAATGTATAAAGCCAGTGACGAATCCGCTGTTCGTTATTTTGATTTGAAGTTGCAAACTTGTCGATATTGTTACAGTAATTTTAGAACGGGGACATAGTCAGAGTCAAATATAACAAGAAATAAATTTGTTTTAAATAGTGGATTAACTTGATTTCGGCCCTTACACAAGGGGAGGTTTTTATTAAGAAATGTTATCACTACTAACTCAGCTCACGTTTGAGTGTATCAGTATTTAAAGACATTATGACGTGTAACTGTTTAGTGTGAGTATAAACTTCTTGTGTTTTGATTGGCAGGGCCAAAGTTACATTTTGCACACGTTACTGTACTATTACTTGCGCTTGCATCATGCAAGATTTTCCGCTTGTCTACTTTTTTCACTTGCTACAATATTTTGGTCTTGAATTTAATAACAGTTCATCAACTAATACAGGTGCATTTACGTTCAATTTTTAAACTGCGCACACGCTCTTCTGACGTCTCGTTTTCTGTTCACGTAGATTTTGTGATTATTTGATGCTGGTTTATACCGACATTAAATTCTTACATAAATTGGATCACTTCCTTTCACCGTCTCCTCATCTCCGGACGGCGCTCATTTATTTTCGCGTTTAAGTAAACCCTCACGCCCGTCACGACTGGGCTGCTGGCAGTGCTGCAAGTTAATTTCTTCACCGCGATCTTGCTCATCTACTCAGGTGGGTAGCAACAGTCAACCCAATCAGTATTACTTCACTTATAGCAAAGGAGGAAGGAACGTGGATCTTGTAAAAGTTTCGGGAACATTCTTGTCAAGTTTTGCGTCATTTATGCCATCGATAAATAGGTTTCATTATACCGTGAAACAGATCTGTTTAAAGTTTCGAACGGTTTGACATACTTAAATAAATGATCGAAATTTAAATTCTTTGATGATATTTCAACAATTTTATGGCAATTAAGATTTGGTGTTATACAGGGTCCGGCAAAAGATATGACGCATGGTGGCCACCTTAATAATTGAAATAGGTACACAGACATACTTATTTTTATACGTAATGTAGTTTGGGTAATTATAACTGACAAATGCGATTTATTTTGGCATTAGAAACGATTGATTACTCTATTTTCCTTGGTTAAGGGTGTTGTTATTTTAGATATCTCCACAAGGAAAAGTCTTAACTGGACAAATCCGATGACCTTGCCAGCCAATTACCCAACATTACCATTTCGCGACACGAGTCAACCAGGAAACATTCGTCTTAACATTGTCATGCAATTTGGAGCTTATGACTTGTTGCTCCATCCAGCGTATTCACGTCGAACATTCCTGTAGAATTTGGTGTTGGATCTTCAACACAGCGCTCATAAATGAGGGGCTCAGGGTTGAAATGGACCAAATCCATCCAAACTAAATGTATCAGCACCTTTTGCCAGACCATGTACTTCCACTGGGAGTTGGACATAGCATCATCACCATCATCATCTATAGCATCATCGCCATCCATCCAGCGCTCATAAATAAGGGGGTCAGAGCTGAAATGGACCAAGTCCATCCAAACTAAATGTATCAACACCTTTTGCCGGACCATGTACTTCCACTGGAAGTTGGACATAGCATGATGTATTGTAACAATTTATAAAGAAATGAGTGTAATACTAGTGGCAAGTAATGCGTAGACATAATTTCTAAAGAAATACAAACTTACCTGTACAACATTCTTTCTTGCCTGTCGGCCTCGACGTAGATCCTATAATACATTAATATCATGACCATCCCTGGAACCCAGAAGCTAACACTGGACGAAATGACGGAATAAGTCCTATTAACGGTAAAAGTACAGATATGCGGATTCTTTCTTCGATAGAGGAGATGCTCTTCTGTGGTGTACCATTCCATGAAGATCGGGAGAAACGAAACCAACGCAGGGCTGCACCACACGACACCCAACATTATAGCCAGACGTACGTTCGTCATGATCAAAGGATAATCAAGCGGTTGCACTATTGCGTAATACCGATCGACACTTATACAGCACAAATGCAGGATGGATGCTGTCGAGAAGTATACATCTAAAGAGTTCCACACGTCGCACATAAAATAACCGAATAACCAGATGCCGCCGGTAATTTCGACGCTGAAATTAAAACACATTGCCCAAATTGCCACCAACATGTCCGCTAGAGCTAAGCTTACGACGAAATAGTTCGTTATCACACGCAGTTTTCTGTGCCGCATGACCGACACGATTACGAGCAAATTGCCGAAAAGGGCGGCCATTATAATTAGCACCATCACTGTTGTTTTTAGGGCGACTAGAAAACATACCAGCCAACCTTTCGAGGCCAGATTGTTATCGATCTCGATACTCGTCGTGTACGTGTAAAAGGAATTATTAGGGTACATGAAGGTTTCAGTACGATTGCTCATATTGTTTACATCTCCAACGAAGTTTTCTTCGATGTTAGTCACTAAGTCGGGTATTATCACTACTTTATTCATGTCTGATTGTGATTTATAAAAATAATCGAGTTTTCACGTGCATTTTATGAAGGAATTCACAAATTTTTATATCTACATCTTCAAGGATTTATTGGTTTGTGAAATTCATAACAGTTTAATTAATTAATTAAGGGCATCGTAAAATTAAGTTAATAGCGTAATTATCTCATCAGAAGGTATTGTAGACGAAGACTAATTACCGAAAACGTAATTTCTGAAGTTAGTACTGCCGGAACGTTGGAAGTTTTATTGAACAAGTAATTTGTGAGCTGTGATTGTAATCTTGCTTTTAATGTCCATTTTGCTTAATGAAGCTTTGCAATTTTAGGTCACGCACGTGATCGATTAATTTACTTGGCTGAAAAGTGGTTTGTAAATTACGGGACTATCAATCCAAAATGGAAAACTTCATTCTTCGTTGGTTGCTTTAAATGTGTTACAAAATTAATGCATTCAATTATGGAGAAAAGTCTTGCCCACCGATTCACAAAAATTATTTAATCACTGATTAAGTTAACAGCGTGATTAAAACTTGTGATTGGTTGGGTGAAACAATATAATCGGTTGTTTCAACTGTATTGTTAACTTCGTCCAATCACGTTCCTTAATCAGAGAATTAAATTACTCGATGATTAACGAACCTTTTGTGAAACCCACTTTTAGGCCCGGTTTCTGGAAGCGATTTGTGGGTCGATTAGTTTAACTAATGATTAGAATGTGACACACTAAGCAGTATAACATAACGTATGTCACATTCTAATCCTTAGTTAAACTAATCGGCCCATAAATTGCTTCCAGAAACCGGGCCTTAACTTGTTAAATTGAAAAACGGTTAGAGAGTGAAATATTTTCCAAGGAATACAAATAACATTTAGACTTTATTTATTTTCTTCTCAACCGTTCGCGTATTATACGTAAAGACAAAGGATTAAATACGTTGCAAACTCTATTACTGTCAAAGAAGTTGTTTCTTGTGCGATGAAAAATGTAAGTAAATTTTTTTTTCTTTTTCTTAAACCGGACAGAATTATTATTGAAAGTACACTCAACGTTTCGCTATAGATTTATAGCTTTGCCAGAAGTGAATAAAGTAAATAAACAAGTAATGGAAGTTTTTTTTGTTAATGTTTTAATACCTTACAAATGCATTAAGATTCGTTAATGCAGAGTGGATACCTAAGAACTAAATTGATCACAGAAGCGTAAATATTTTGTTCAGGATGCGAAAGATTAAAAATTTCTTGGAAATGGGTTAAGTTGTATACATACCGAAATTGCTTTCAGAGCAAGTTAATGCAGTCTTTAATACTGATGCTTGATTTGTTTAACTTTCGCAACAATTAAATGGATAAAGCGCGATTGTGAGTATTATTATTTTTGAAATAGATAGAATACTATTAGGTCGAACAGAAAATCCATGCGAAACCCATTTTATGTAACCGTGAGACCAGGTTTTGAACCAATTTTTTCCAATTTATTGCAGAATATGCCAACGCGCTTTGGTTACCGTTTGATTACCGTTTTCTTGGAACATCCTGTACACGATTGTGGCTAATGGCATTCGGAATCAGATTAATGAACTTGCATGATACGATGGACAAGCTCTTTACATCATTACAAGCAATGCCTTTCAGCAGTAAAATGAATTTGTTTGTAAATTATTTCTTTCTCCGTTAAAATATATTTACATCGCTCATACTCAACCACGGTGAACGATATATTAGATGACGCCACAAGAGCGCACTCGGTCGTGTGTCGATAGCTGAAAAAGAGGTTCAGATATCAATGCGCGAGAGAGAATGGAATCCTTCAGGTAGTTGCGTGCACGTTCCAGGCGCCCGGGCTACTACCTATTGATTCTTTACTGTGCACTCAACTATTAAAAATTGATTCTGAACCTCTTATACAATACATATACGATCTGAACAGTTACTTCATTAGTTAATTCACGAGCGTTTTAAACTTTTTCAAATAAATGAAAATAAAAGGCTAGAATCGTGAGTATTGGGTGAAAAAACATGTTCCAATCATTTCACGTAAAAATTCATGTAAACATGTGTGTATATATTCATGAATTGCAATTTGCAATACACGTTTCAATTATATTAATAAAAAGATGTTCTGCTAAATAGTAATTTAGAATGTTAATGTTGGTGAAAATGGTAACTCATGAATGCTTCTAACTTCAAGTTATTTTCTTTGGGCAGCTGAGAATGTTGGATTATATTATCAAGGGTATCATCCAAACGGAGAGCACATGACCATCACTGATTAAACTGTCTTGAAGCTAAAATTATTTATAAACATATGCCCACATAAATTAGCTGAAGTCGTTCTTCATTCATCTGAGTCAACAGTCAACAGCAACAATCAAAGTCACTGGAATTTACTAAAAGTTCACGTCAAAAACCTTGAGAAATAGAACTTGCTTTTTGTTTTCAATTTTGCATGTATAAGCATTTAAGCATTTATTTATTTACCCATCATGTGACGGTACAGTATACATAATAATAAGTATAAAAGTGTCCTTAAAATTAAAACTAAAATTAAAAAAATTATTAAAACAAGATTAGAAAGTACACATTAAAGTATAGGTCTAATAAAACAATATTCTTAACATGTTCTGTCACGGAAGTCGTTGGAATGGAACTCCTCAATAGAGTAAAACGCACAACTCAAGAGAAAAGGTTTGACTTTTTGCCTAAAAGCTTTTAAGTTATTTACATCCCTTAGGTGGTTAGGTAGTTTATTGAATAAAACTCTACCAAGGTAGTATGGAGAGTTTTTACATAAAGATGAATTAGGTAGCGGCAGTGTCAAGTCGTTGCCTGCTCGTTTTTAATGATTATGAACTTTTTCACGTTTAGGAATGAAACTTAAGTGTTTAAAAATCATTGAAAGGACTTCTAAAATAAAAAGGGAAAATAGAGTTAGTATCTGTTTTTCAATGAATAGAGGTCTGCAGTGAGCTCTAAAATCTGATCCAGTGATTATGCGAATCGCTTTCTTTTGAATTTTAAATAAAGTGTTTAAGTTTTCCTTCGAAGAGAAGTCCCAGTGACAAATACCATATCTTAGTCGCGACTCAAACAGAGAATGATATACAGCCCTTGCCTCAACAAATCCGACCTCGGCCGTCACAACTCTCCGGGCATAACATGTTTTTGATAACTGATATGGTGCGAAATATGGTGTTTCCATTTTAAAGAAATATCAACCAGAATACCTAAAAATTTTATGCTCTTTTCTTGTTCAATTTTAGTGTCATTAATATGTATGTCCAACTGACTATGGCTATTGTATAAAATAACTTTAGTTTTGTTTAAGTTAAGAGATAATCTGCTGCAATCAAACCAAGATTTAATTAGAGATAAATCATTAATCATTGTAGTCTGTAAAGATTCAATACTCGGAACGTGCCAGGTGAAGGACGTGTCGTCCGCAAACAAAGTTTTCCTAGCACTTATGTCTAGTTTCGCCAAATCATTAATATAAAGAAGAAATAAAACAGGTCCCAAAATGGACCCTTGGGGAACTCCGTGGCTTAAGTGTAATTCATTAGAACTGTAAGATGTGTTGTCTTTACGTATCCTTACCATCTGGGTGCGGTCATTGAGATAAGATGAAAACCATTTAAGAGTTGTATCACGGAAGCCAATTGAAGATAGTTTTTGTAGAAGAATAGAATGAGTTATACAGTCAAAAGCTTTGGCTAAGTCGCAGAAGACAGAAGCTACATAATTTCCTGCATTCAAATGTTCATAAGTATAGGAGAGAAGATCGTAACAGGCATCTTGTGTACTTTTATTTAATTGGAAACCAAATTGTGAAGGAGCAATTAGATTGAATGTATTTAGATAACTTAATATTTTTTCTTTAACGATTGTCTCAATAATTTTTGAGAAAACAGACAACAGAGATATTGGTCTAAAATTGGAACAACTAAGATCAGAGCCCCCTTTGTGGATTGGAATGAATACCGCGACTTTCAGACAGGAAGGAAATATTCCTTCTAGGAAGGATGCATTTATTAATTCAGCAAGAATATTGAGTGCCTGGTTGGGAAGCCGACAAATAATTTTTAAAGGTATTCCATCGATTCCTGTAGAATTTTTGTTTTTTAGTTTCAATGAGACGGAACATATTTCATGCACATTCGTAGGAGTAAAAAAGAAGCTATTGCAAAGAGAATTATGGGAAAAAGGGGTTGGATTAGTGGGGGATTTAATATTAGAAGTAATTTCAGAAGCAATAGAGCAGAAGAATTTATTTAAGTAATCCGCTACTTTAGAGGGTTCATTTATGTTTAGGTTATTGACACTAATTTCAATGCTTTTCCCAGTGGAAACTTTAGCTGTTCCCGATATTTCGTTAACAGTTTTCCATAATTCTTTAGAGTTGTTTAAAGATTGGATGATGCGCATGGAATTTGTGAGTTGTTTTGAGAGTTTTATAATTTTTTTCAGGCAATTTTTATATTTTTTAAAATAGGCAAGAAACCACCGGTCAATGACCCACTTCTTAAGATACGATAATGCCCGTTTATTTTTAATTGAAATATAAATTCGTGTAATTCTTTTTGCTCGCTATACATGGTGAAAAATAGGTTTTGCCATAAATTACATGTAAATTTCGTACAATTTATGATCGTCTATTGCGGGCTTTAGAAGTATGTCGCGGATTTGACAAAATTGTAGTGAATTCAAAAGCGACTGAAACTTAAGAAAGAAATGATTCATGATATGGTTTATACAGTGCTTTCTGATTTAATAATTTAATCATTACTCATCATTAAACAAAAATTGTTTGAGATGCACTTCTTAAGAAATTCGATTTTGTGTTTGTTTCAAATTGTTTCAGGAAAATAATTATGTGGAGAAAAACCAATTGCATTTCTTAAGTTGTCTGATTTCTTTTCCGGTAGGATTCGTTCGTAAAATTAGAGGAAACTTGTTTTATGATCACAGTAAACACTATCTATAAATAAATAAAAGAGACGAACCTAAAACTACTTTGTATTGTATTACATATTTTGCAGACGTTTACAAATAAGTTAATCAAATATTTTATTTCATATTTAAGCATTAAGAATGTAATCCAATAATTGAGCAACTTACATTGCAATGTATGATCGGATTGGTATCTAAATGGTATTTCTATTTTTTTAATGTACAAAGTGTACGTTGCTTGAAGCAATGTTTCAAAATCCACCCCGGAAAAAAAAATTCAACTGTTAACAATTTGTTGGGTTCCTACGACGACACAACCGATAAAAAAGAGCTATCATACTTTTCCATTATGGAAAGCTGTTACTGATGTTACATTTGGAGTGCTCTCAAACCAATCGCGAACAGCCCTTATCATCCCTCAGAGACGATAAAAAATGTCTTAACAAATTTATAGGCGCCTTCAATAATAAAGCTAAAAAGCTTGTCGCAAAGGTCAGAAAGAAATTGTCCACTGTATTTTAGTGGCGGCGAAACGAGCTTGACACCCCAATTTTTCCTCCAAGCACGAAATAATTCGCTTTATTTAATGATAAACCCGCGCAATATTTATACACATACTGTAGTTATCGGAGATATTTATGAAGGAGGAAATTTTATTAGCCATATACTTGATCAGAACGAAAGAGAAAAGATGAGTAAGTAAGATTGCTATAATTAAAAACGGTATAAGCACCCGTCGAGTTAGCAGAATTTCTAACGTAAGATGGAAATAAATGTTGCCGTTTGATGAAAGAAGAAATTGAGATGAGTTTCTTTTTAAGTCTGTCCCGGACGTAATTGAAAATTGTGTTATAAAATGCCTGCCGGAATAAGGTCGTTATTATTAGAGGGAATGAGCGGCAAAAGAAAATTCTAATTAATTTACGTGATGTTTTCCAAATTCTTCGAATGTGCTAATTAAAAAAAAAAAGTAGTATTGTTTAATGTCGGCCCTTTTAAGAGCGTCTCACAAATTAATACATATAAAAAATTATTGAAATTAGAAATTAGTTTCTTTGCGGAAATACGAAATCGAGTATTACTGCACAGGAGTTTAACATTTGTTGGGATTCAGTTTTATACCGGGTGTTCCAAATTTGGCGACCAAATTGCGAGGAGCGCATAAAATTGAGAAAAACATTCAATAAGCAAACTTCAAACATTCATAGCACGTGTGAAAAATCTGTTTTGTAATGTTATATATTAGTAAACTTGTATCTGTTTACCCTTGCTACACTATGAAAATATCGAAAACAATCAACTGTACAATGAAAAGATTAAGTATAATGAGTTAAATGGAATTAGAAGTGGTTTATTATGAAAGTTTCTTGGGAAAGTCTGGCATTCAAAGTCTCCGAAGGCAAAACGTGTCTGTTCGTGATAAATTGAAAGCAAAGAACAAATCGTAGCGAGACGTTATCATTTGGCGGCACTTATTCATCCCAAGACAATCCTTAAGATGTCAAAGACATTTCAGTTTCGGAATAGATAAATAACTGGGGAAACAAGAAAATCTGCGATAACAACTTTAATACGGAAAAATTTACAAGTTTTCGCAGAGATTTTGAATAAACCAGTTCAGAAAGAAACATAGTGTAAAAATTGAGGCACGTACACATATTTATAAATCTGGTTTCGAAGAAATTAGTTTTAGCTGTCGATTGATTGCTTACTTCGCGTAGCAACAATTAATATACCGTGCGTTCACGGATTTTCTGTAAAAATCAGGGGACACGTGATTTCATAGTTTTTTTTAAGCGTTTGCTTAAAATTAAAATAACTAATTACGTATTTCTTAATGCAATAATTCTTAGTGAAATTTGAACTTGAATGGTTCTTTTTTAAGTGAATCTAAATGCATAAACAACGAATAATTCCATAATTTCGTAGGTGTTAGTGTAAGCAATAACTTTCATAAACTATATTTTTCTCCTTGAAACGTAAAATAAAACAGGTTTTCTCTCTTTTCCAAAGTAAATTTCGTGAACACGGTGTGGATACAAATAATTATACTGTGCCTTCAATTGAATTCCTCATTAAAGTGGGCTATGATTTCACTGTTTTTTTCTCCTAAGATTTGCAGCACTGATAGCTGTTCAATTATTTAATTAAACAAATGTCAAATTAACACTCTGTATTTTCAATTAATCCAAAATGTTATTGAATTACAGCAGAAAATATTTATTGTTGAAAGTTATTTTCAAACCGGTAGAATAGAAAATGGACAGTTAGTTTATTCAATTAATCAGTGTGTACAGAAGTTTCGACAGCAGTTTCCTAATTTTGCTATTACTTATGAACAGCTAGTTAAACATATCCATGCTTGTGTTCTTGAATTTCGTGAAACAGGATCACTTGGTCGCAAAACAGGGAACGCAGCAGCTAAGAAAAGGACTGCAGCCTGCATTGAAGATGTTCGGGATCGAATGGAACACTCTCCCAAGAAATTTATTGCGGAACTTTCACAAGAAGTTCAGCTATCAGTGGGAACATGTCACACTATTCTTAAAAAAGACTTAAAGCTTTATCCATATAAGATTCAAGCAGTCCACGAACTCAGGCCAGTAGATTTTCACAGAAGAACAGAATATTGTCAGTGGTTTCTTGATAATTTAAACAACGACGACATTCTTGACAAGTGTTTCTTTTCCGATGAGGCCTGGTTTCATCTCTCAGGGTATTTAAATAAACAGAATATGAGAATATGGTCAGCAGAAAATCCCCATGAATTTGTGGAAACTCCATTACATCCATTAAAAATTGGTGTTTGGCTAGCAGCGCCAAGAAGGCGTATCATCGGACCAATATTTTTTAACGACTCAGTAACTGCTGAAAGATACCGAAATGAGTTATTAGAACCTTTCATTAATCAACTACATGATGATGAACTTACAGAAGGTTTTTTTTTTCAGCAAGACAATGCTACTGCCCACACAGCTCATCAAACAATGACTATCCTGCAGCAGTTTTTCGATAATCGGATTGTGAATTTTCCTGCAAGGTCTCCGGATCTCACAATTATGGATTACTTCATTTATCCGCACATGAGAAACACAGTTTTTAGAACTGCGCGTCACACAATCGAAGAACTTCGTGCGGGCATTACAGATGTGTGTGCTAACATAACCCTCGAACACTTAGCAAACGGGTTTGAAAACATGAAACGAAGAGTACGCTTATGTATTCAAGCTGAAGGAAAGCACTCTGAGCATCTACTTTAAACTTCAATGTTGTGTTTTTATTCGATATTATGATCAGTACTGGCAGTTAATGACAACTGTTTTCTCTAGAATTGTGTCGCCAACTTCATAAAAAAATCACAGCTTACTTTAATGAGGAATTCAACTGAAGGCACAGTATCAATATACCTAGTAGTTGAAATTAATTTACATAGACAATTAAAAGATATTTTTGCAATTTGATGAAAAGAATAAAGTAGAGTTAAACATGAATTTTGTTCTTGATAGTCGGTTTGCTGGGGGATGTTCACACGCTCGAAGAGAATTGCACGAAATTCATCTAAGTCCCTGCGGAGCAAAAGTTTCCATAAAATGAGAGATTATGCTAAAACCCTTGTTTCTGCCTAAATAAATAGCCGTAAACGCAGTCGACGGGTTGCTAAAATTCGTAATTATTAAGTTTGCTACTTGAGCCATTTGCTTCCGCACTCATTCAACTGCGAAATAACTTATGTACTCGGAAGCAACAAGAACCTCTCTAAATGCTTACTGCCCTTGTATTTCTCTCTCAATCATCGAATATCAATGTTGCTCGAAAAATAATTTAGAATTAGTGTTTAAAGATATGCATTTATTTCGATAGCAAATAAAATACTCTTAATGTTTTATTCAATTACAGAGCTTACTTCAAAACAACCTCTTTAGATTCCTCTTTACTTTTGATTGTTGTTGTAATACTTATTTAATTAATGCAGTTGAAATGTATAGTCGATTGCAGAAAGAACGAATATCTCCACCAAAAATATCAAGAGTACGGAACTCTACAATTGAATGATGTAAACCTGCCTTTTTCCAATTCTGAAATCTTATTTTTTAAATAGGTTTCATTTCGCAATAAAATTATGTCACGTTGATATCATAAGTCAAAAATATCTGTCTCCTTAATATCAAAACTTATACACGAATTAATTAAACCAGAAAGAATTAAATGTACCCGATTTTTTTTTTAATTAACTGTACATGTTATTTTGATTAATTAATAATTTTTCGATATACAAGATTAATTTGAATTGTAATTGACTGTAATCTACAGCCGATATACGGGATGTTTATGGTCATGTATCTATTTTTCCTCCTTTTGGGGGGTGATGGTACACCTCAGAAGAAGTCGATAAATCTTTAGACGCATACATAAACATGCGCTGCAGGAAAACCTTAACATAACATCAAATAATAAAATGAAAATAAGCAAATAAAACTAAGGTAATGGTAACAGAAAGACGGAAAGAGAACAAAAAAAAACAGTTACAGTTACAAAAAAACAGAGACATAAAGGAGAAGGTAGAGACAACAAGTAAGTTACACTACACAATGAACAAGATATTTATAGATAAAAAGAAGTAATGCAGGAAACCAAAATATGCATGGGATTTTAGGTAAAATGCATTTTTTCAATTTTTTAGGTTTTAAAGATCTCTTAGCATATCTTTTCGCTTCATTAGAAATAGAGTCATTTAGTCAAACTATATTTCACCTAAATTAGATTTTTTCAATTTTTTTTTCATCTACTGCGAGTTTTCTACCTAATTGCATTTACAAGGAGCTACAAGGTACATTTATTATCTTATTAATTGTATGGAGAAAAGGATGGTGAATTAATGGAATAGTGTAAAATCTTTTCGATTTGATTTCATTTCTTTTTTCAATTTTAAGAACACAAAAAAAATCGTTTCTTTGAATAAATTAAAAAGATAGGTATACCGGGTGTCCCGCGCCATATGTTCACCCTTCTAGAATCTCTATTTATTAATCGATTAACCTGAATTTTGGATAAACTAAACAAAAAATAGAATCTTCTGACATACTAATAGTCGTCATAGGACTTCCGGTTTCGCCGAAAGTGATATCAACTTTCTTATTTTAAATAGAACGCCCTATATATTTTAACATATTTAAAATCTACGGATAATTACGAGTCCGAATACGTGTCAATTGTTAATTTTGGTTTCCATTGCAACGAGAAAGAAACTTTCTCATTTTTCAATCTAGATAGCTATGCTATGAATTGCATTTTTTCGATCTAATGCGATCAAGTGTTTAGAAAAAATCACTCCTTTGATGGTATCTTGATTTTTAACATTTTTAAAGTATTTGAAATTTCATTAGCTCTTAACTCATTTTTTTCGATAGAACCACATATGTTTCTTAGCTTAGTTCAACAGAACATTTTTTTCTGAGTACGTTGATACCAAATACGTCATATTTTCTTTGAAAGTCATTTGAAACAAAGGGAGTGTAAAATTTCGATAAGACATGCTCTATTTTAAATTATTTTCAAAGAAAATATGACGTATTTGGTATCAGCGTATTCAGAAAAAAATGTGTTCAGTTGAACTAAGCTAAGAAACATATGAGGTTCTATCGAAAAAAATGAGTTAAGAGCTAATGAAAATTTCAAATACTGTAAAAATGTTAAAAAACAAGATACCATCAAAGGAGTGATTTTTTCGAAACACTTGATTTCATTAGATCGAAAAAATGCGATTCATAGCTTTCTAGATTGAAAAATAAAAAAGTTTTTTCCTTTGTTGTCATGGAAACCAAAATTAACAATTGATACGTATTCGGACTCGTAATGATCCGTAGATTTTAAATATGTAAAAATATATAGGATGTTCCATTTAAAATAAGAAAGTTGATATCACTTCCGGCGAAACCGAAAGTCCTATGACGACTATCAGTATGTCGGAAAATTCCATTTTTTCTTTAGTTTATTGTCTCCAAAATTTGGGTTAATCAATTAATAAATAAAGATTCTAGAAGGATGAGCACATGGCGCGGGACACCCGGTATATTTTTTTGTAAAATTAAAAATATTTTTTTTCTATAGCGAACGTTAAAGTGTGCTTTATCCAACTCAAAGCAGTCGATAAAAAAGAGTTTTAACAGCAAGGATAGATAAAGTAACACTTTAACAACAAGGAAAACAAAGTATTTTATTTTTTTTAATTTTATTTATTAACCACAACGACAACACACACTAGTAACTGGGATCATGATCATAGAACGCGATTTAGAGACGTGATTGCTTTCTTTATTTTTCTGTAAAATTATTTAAATTTTGCCTTTAACGTTCGCTGTACTCGTAGAAAAAACAAAACGTTACACACGATGGTAAAATTTAATTATCCACTCGTGAAACGTTTTCACTCCTCGATAAAAAATAATTTTACTGTTGTACAACAAATAACTGTTTTTCCCCTCTTCTTAATCTCAATCCGGGGACACACTGTATATTGAAATAAACTGTTTATTGAACTAAACTGTTTCCAAATTCACGTAATTAAATATTTAAATTCGCTAATCAAAACAACTGCTTAAAAACAATCATAGTTGGAGGTTTTAAAAAAATCGGTTACTCTCGTTAAAGGTTGGTTTGGAATGTCTTCTCTTGTCAGAGCACAAGCTGTTTCCTTACCGGAATTATGTACGTGTTTGTAAAATCAATACTTTTATATTTTTATTTTTAATTAAGAGCATTCCTCGAAATATTAATTTAATTCCTCCATTCGCGCAATATTCGTCCGACTTAAAATTGTGAACAAGAAGTAATTTGACCTCAATAAAGGAAATGCAAATCAGCTATTAAATATTTAATAATAAAAGCCGTCTGAATGGAGATTTTAATTAAGTTAAGAATGATTAGTTATAGTTAATAGAATGGACGCAATCAGTTATGACCAAACAGTGTTACGCAGATTTTAATACAGGCACGCTCTGAATACCGAAATAACGAGATTATTATTGGAAAACAAAAATTTTACACCCATTGAATATTAATAAAAATTATTAACTGAAAATTAATATAAAGTTCGTTGTGCATTTAACTCCGGAAATGTCGGGCGTGTACCTAAATGGATGTACAACCGGATATCAATAGTGAATAAATCTTTTATGAAGCAGTTCTATTTCAGTCGAAGCGTTTCATGTGCTGTTATTTCGATCAATTCGTCGTAGAGATAACACCGATATTGTTTCAGATACGGAAAATAAAACGTCGAGAATTTTACTTCAGTTTCGATAAAGAAATAGAAAGAGACTTTTAAGCTTGATGCTTTCTTTATTTATTTAACGGGGAAGGGGTCTGTCACTTTTTATCAGATGCTTTCCCATTTGTGACGAATTTGGCGTGAGCATTCAGAATTCAATGTTGGTAAAAACAAATTACAAAGGAGACTAACTTCAAGCAACTTTGTAATGTATTTTGATTATGTATTCTAGGTGGTTACAGAATTGAGCTGGCCAACGGATTTAACAGTCGCTGAAAGGGTACGATTCCAAATGAATAATCATTCTTTTTTTACTTGCAAAGCAAAAATCGCAAAACATAATAACCAATTAAAGTAAATATCGAGGAGGAAAAAAGATTTTTCTAAGGAGGTATAAATAACAACTAATTATCGAACGCTTTCTACACAAACTTATAAAAACTTGGAGCTGGTATGTACAGTGTTTAATTACAAAGAAACGGAAAGAGATCTTGACGTTTTGTTAGATGAGATAGGTGCAGTTCATTTCATTCTACCGTCGTCTAAATTAAACTGTCATATACTATCTTAAATGGCAAACCGTTACGTGGGAAGAGGAAACAAAGAAAAACGAATCTCAAAGAATATATGAGCTATTGTTCGCGTTCTTTACGTTCTCTTAATTTGTTAACGAATCAACTGTTCTTTCTGTTTTGGTCTGAGACGTTTGGGTTTCACAAAGTATATAGCTCGTCAAAGTACTGAAAATTTTATTTTGTTAGTTTGGTGGCACACAACAATCTGTAATTTTAAGTATAACCTTTAAACTGACACTTGCTTGAAATTATTTTAAACGTCAATCAAAGTTACCAATCGCCACATCAAAGAATTTTGATTTAATGCCGCCCAAATCAATTATAAAAGTGTCTAGCTTCTGTACTGCCCTGTTAAGCATAGAAGTTGTATCTACATGTCGCATATTTGCGGCGTCTGAATATCTTATGGCTTATGGCTTATCACGTATACGTAACCACATGCTCTGGCTTATTAGATCCTGCTTTGCAACCTTTTAGCAAAAGTTAAATTCAATTTTTAATAAAATATACATTCACATTTGGTGGCATAATAAATTTTACTAAATGAAGAACTTCTCAAAGCAATGATTTTGTCATTTACGACTTCTATGCTTAACAGGGCAGTCTAATTTGAAATTAAAAACTGTACCTGCTATAATATGTTGTTCTTTGTAACTTGAAATTGCATGCACTTGTTTAAAATTTTCTTTAATACTGAAAAATCATCCAGATAGCTACTAAAGTCTACGGTTTTCAACGTGTACCTAAGTTACACGTGTACACGGACTCCGTGTAATAATATTCGCGAATTAAATTCACGTGTAATTAAATGCACGTGTAATTGTGCTTTACACGTGTATTTAAATTACACGTGTATTTTTACGGATTAGTTCGGTACATTCAAGTCAATGTACGTTACCTAGCAAAACTTTTAAACAATGACAGTCAAAAACAACAGCAATAAATGACAATAGTTTTCGCTGTTGGAACCGAAGTTTTTCCAGTTGTATATTCCATGCTATTAATTAATCAATTAATTACGTGTAATATAAATACACGGGTACCCGTGTATTTAATATTTACACGTACTAAAATTTGAATCCGTGTATTACACGTGTACATACACGTGTACTGACACATACGTGAAAGAGGGACCTCTAATAGCTACGTATTAAGATATTTAGGAACCTAAGTCCATCAATTTTCGTTTCGAATTTACTGAATAAATAAATTCTCAAAATAGAATCTCTTACCGGATGTCAATAGTAGGATAAATTTCTTATGAATACATTCTGTTTCAATCCTTGAGTAAAATGTGAGTGAAGTAAGCGAAGGAATGAAAATTGAGGATAGACTTCAAATCACGCATATGACATCGTAAAAAAAAAGATAAAATCTGACTTGAATAAATGAATCCAAAACCAATCCCACAATGGATATTTGAAAGCGAACCAAGGTCAACGGAAGTAAAAACACTACGAGATTCCGCTCTCGCTTTTTTTAATTATTTAATTTAATTAATTGAAATAATTATAGTTAAAATGTATAACAGTATGTTAAATTTAAAGGACTGTTTAAACTATTCATTACCATTACATCGCAATCGCGACTAACCTTGGTCGAATCGTTTTGGTTTGCGGTGGAACTCTCGAGCTACGCTTCTGCTGATGAAGCCACAAATAGGGCTGCAACAGCTGTACATACTGCAATCAAAAACGATTTGCAACAAAGTACTCGATACAGAATAGCCCCTGTAGTTTAATAATAATAATAATAATTATTTTCTTACAAACAATTTTCATCGGAAAAGAGTCGACTCAACAATTACGTAATTCATTATTTTCCTTCAATTTATTTTCTTCTCGATGTTATAGAAAATCTAGAGATTTCAAGCAGAACACGATTTAGTAGCTCATTATTTTCTTTTATGAGATGAGTATCTTCTTAGGAATTTTCAACGTAGCTCTACAAACCTTTATAATCGAACTATTTTAATGATAAATAACTGAAATTCTGTTTTAACAGTTATATAATTATTACCTATTTAATTTGTGTTTCGTATAGAAAATCAATTTTATACGTACGTATCAGAGAGTATTTAGTTTTGAATAACAGTTCTCGTAACAGCTCATAACTAAAGAACGGATGTTATGCAAATTGCATATTGTATGAAATAAAGATATCAACGAATTGAAACTTTCTCAGTTAATTAGCGATAATTAATTAATACATACACTATATATTTAAGCATCTGCATATTGTAACAATTATTTGCATATCACGGCATAATTTCGTATTTTTCCGCCAATATTACACATCATTTCCAAATGTCAAAAATAATAATTCTTCGCGGTTTTCTTTTCAGATATTCACTTAATGAGCTAATAATCCTTGACACCTGTAATTTCAGGCATTCCCTGATCTTGGGTTTTACCAAGGCGTGCAGTTATTCCCCCTGTTGCACATGTCGCTTAATTTTTCCGTCAGCCAATTAGCATCTTGTTTCATTTAATCTATCAATATATATAAATATATCAATCGCTTTCTTCGCCGCCTCCATTGATTCAAATTGCAATTGAAAATTGTAAAAATATATTTAAATCTCCAAAATTTATATCTTCGTTTCGAAATCACTGACGCAGTTAGAAACGCTGGGAATGATACTTGATGAATCTTTTAAAATTAATTAAAAATTTTGAGATGTACAAACGTAAAGCATATTGTGTAAGAATTATTAAAATAAAGCATCTGTATTTTAAATTTTAGATTTATTTAAATAAAAAATTCTTGATCATTTATTATTTTTGTTGTTCGGCCCCCAACGTGCTGCACTGAGTGGCTGGCGTACGCAGATGATTATGATTATTCGACTATTATCGGAAACGGTATAAATTGTGCTTATAATAAATGAGATGGCATATGTATAACATATATTTACAATTTTCTGCATATATCACGCTATTTAAACATATACGTATATTTCTGTACTGATATGCCGCATATACATATTCCGTTCTCTAGTCACAATACAAATTATAAAAAAAAATCTTAACATATACAACTGTAATATCAATGAAAGTATTTAAATATATCTCTTAGCGAATAACGATAGTTTTCAAACATCGATAATATCGATCCCATCAATTATATCGATAATGATTAATCGATATGTAAAGTTGAAAATTTCTAGTTAAAAACATTCCAATTGCTGTCAAGAATTTCAATTCTTCCAAAATGTTACGGAATAGGTCTGATTTATATTAACATTAATTTCATATAGTTCGTTATATCGCTAAATCGATGTATATCGTTGTATCAAAATATCCCGATATACATCGATATATCCATTACATCGATTATATCGATATATTGAATACAACGATATATCGATGTATTAATCGATATTAATCGAATCGAATACATCGAATACAACGATGTATCCATAATTTTTATTTTTCTTATCGGCACTCATTTGTATTTGTATATCGATATCATCGATATAGTGATATTTTTGCACAGCCCTACTGGCAAGAAGTCTGTCATTTAAAAAAAATAAGCGATTTTGTCTAAAAGGGTACACTACTGTCGAAAAGTTTTAAGACGAGAAGCAGTAAATCTGTGGGAATTTGAGCCTTATTGAAATAGCCCGTCTGAATTTAGAACCTTCTGCATTCGAGCTTCCACGTTTCTCTCTCCCTCTCTTTCCGAGGGAATGAGCAGGGTCATAAAATTCATTCACGAGAGCAGGTAATCTGTTAAGCATTGAATAATGAGAACTGCGTAATTTGTAATGTATTATGACAGTAATTATTAATAAAATTAATTCAGGTACATAGTTGTATTTTGTGGTCATGTTCAGTTTATTAATTGTTTTTAGTTTAATGTTAATAAAAATAATACCTACCCGGGTTTTGTTATATTCTGTTTTTTTTATGATTCTATTTAGATTTTCATATTTAAATTGAAAGATATTAGATCAAAATGTTTTAAACTGCCATAAGTTCGGAATATATTTAAATTTAAATTTAAGTTTGAATGCGTTATTGTTGTTGAATAATAAATAAACGAAGTGATCAGAAAAGGAAAATACTTTTTATGTTTCATGTGTTGCAATAAAAAATTTCCAACGCTAATTTAGGTCAAACTATTATACAGAGTCAAACAAAACAAGTTAAATAAACGAAAATTATTTTTTTATCCTATATTTTCTGTATAAATCGAAAGAGTAACAAAGTATTTTTAATGACACATTAATTTTTAACTGGACTTATGGCCGTCTTCGTAATCAGACTTTAAGGAAGCGTTAAGTCAATTTAAGAATGGGGAAACAAATGTATTTTTTTTTAGGTTAAAATAACTTTAAAATTAAAATCCTATTATGAAATCAGACCTTACTGTTATATTAATTAATTCATGAAAACGTGTGATAAAGAATATTCTTAAAAGTGATGCCAATTTCTGTTCATGAAACCGGGAATTTAAATACAAATTGAAGAATTTAAGCATCTAATAAGAAAATGAAAATTAATACTAAGTAGAATATTGTCCCTAATATTTAATCCTGTTTAAGTATCTTACGCAGGAATGATTTTATACCTCTATATCCTATTACATTTGTAAAATGTTGGTATTCTGGAAAATTTCCGGTAATACCGTGTATTATCCCAATTTAGTGTGTAGGTACACAGAGAAAAATCATTAGTAAAATGTAACACAAATTGTAGTTAGAATGAAGACGGAAACAAATTGTAGCAAATATTCGCACAATTGTCGGACTATTTACTACAATTGTGCTAATATTTACTACAATTGTATTAATATTTGCTGCAATTTGTTTCTGTCTTTATTCTGACTACAATTTGTGTTACATTTTACTATTGATTTTTCTCTGTGTATAAGAAGCTGCGAACTAATTATCTTTTAGTATTGAACAACTTCTTGTGTCGGAAAGTTTTGTTTAATTTCGTTGTGAAATGGAACGCAGAACACATACTACCGAAAGAGAAAATTATTCCATTGTATGTATATTGTCATAGGACCAACGATACCTGTTATTATTACTGGAAACCGTAACCAATATTTATTTATTAGGCTTGCCGCCGGCCGTACCATAAAAGCAGGTCAGCCGGCTAAATGTTGTTAAGGTTCATATTCGCAAAGCACGGATATTCGTACGGCCAGGGGTATTTCATTTCGTCTTAAAACTTTTCGACACCACCGTACTCCATGCCACTGTCTATACATAGGAGAAACAGTGCCCTGTCACTAGCACAACATTATGGCACGGAATTTTATGCTGTCATCACATGCAAGTGGTTAACACTACTTACGCCTTTCCTATTATACTAAATTAAGTTTCATTAGAGTTTTCTTTTATTTTGCTGTAAAATATTGTAAAACGTGTATGTTTTTTCATAAGCCAACGTGTCATCTTAATCAAAAAATAATATATTTCCTCTTTAGCATCTTTATTGTTAACTCAAATGAGTATCATGAAAATGAAACTTACACCATTTAGTACGTGATCCCTTGAATTATTGTTTGGTTTTATATTAAATAATTATGTGATTACAGTCGATCACGCGTTTGAATAATCACTACAGTTTGTTGTAATACGATACATGACAATAATAGTGTGTGTTTTTTTTTTAATGCCATGGAAAATATAATTCATGCCTTAGCGCCATTCATGTATATTTCAACAACGTTTAAATTTCTAGGTCAGATTTTTTAGATGTCAGAAATGATGCACTGGTAGCTCCTTGAACGTGTATGAATCAAGCAACGACATGAATCTTGTTTTCCACAACCACCCCTTATGGCACTTTAAAAAAAACACACATGCTATGAAACCTCTGTAATAGAAACTATAGTCAATGCAACACATGCAAAAACTTCAAATTTTCACGTTGTGTCTACTTATTATTCTCTTATGGCCGTTTGCACCATGTCTAGTTAAAAATTAAACCAGGTTTAACAGTAAACCCAGTTTGCACCGCGGCTTAAACCGTAGTTAAAAACTCGCTAAACCAACTCAACGTTAAACCATCACGGGCGGCGGATTAAATTGAGTTGGTTTAGCGAGTTTTTAACTACGGTTTAAGCCGCGGTGCAAACTGGGTTTACTGTTAAACCTGGTTTAATTTTTAACTAGACATGATGCAAACGGCTATTAAATTAATAAATAAAATCAAATCTATTCAAATATAAATAATATAGTTTCTTATGGCCTCTCATTCATTCTGATGTCGTTATTCATAAAATGTCACTTGGCGTTTAAGGTGTATGCGTCCCCTTGTCACTGTTTGCTCTTTATATGTATCGAAAAAATGTAGTTTTAATTTAAACAACAATCACGGAGTGAATATCGCAAACAAATAATTATATTTCTTAATTTGTTGGCTTGAAATTTATGGTGGAAACGGGAACTTTTCGCCATTGAAAACTAACTGTAAGATTGGCAACACTAAATTATACTGATAATATGTTTCAATATTCACCATTTTATGTTTTACGAGTTTGTATTTGTATTCACTTGTTACGATTTGGCAACTACTAATGACGTCACACGCTCAGAATGTGCGTTTTGGCGGGAATTTAAACAATTCAAATTTCTTTTACGTTTCACGACTTTAATATTCATTTCTCGAAAAAGGAATTTATCTAAATTTATCTTATTTTCATCTATTTTCAAATAATTTAAAAAAATATATATTCATGCTGCCTACTGTAAAGAACTTCCGCTCAGCTAGGTTTTTGAGTACTTTAGTGTTAAGACATGGCCTTATGTTCGCCACTATACATACTATTTTATCGTCGTCATTCTTATTTTGTTTTGTTGATCTATCACTGAGTTTTTATATTTTCTTGATACCTTCAAAATGAGCTCTTCCCTAATTGGTTATGAAGATTTTAATTTTTCTCGTAAGTACAGCCCCGAGCAATAAATATTGGTCTTCGTTGTTTGTCAACGATTGGTGCCCGACTTGTATTTTACCAAAAGCGAAGTGGTTGAATACTGCGAATAATTTTTTGAAAATTTAAGTTATTTTCACCACTTTTTCGGTAGAAAATGGTATTTTAATAAATAGATAAAACAATAATATCATACGATCGCTTTTTGACCTGACATTGCAGTAGGATAGACAAATTGAAGCGGATTTGCGACCCAATAATTTCCCCATGCAACTCGATCATGCTTGCTGTCAAATCGTAATGAAAGTTTTAAAAATTTTGTTGCATATCGTTTTTGATCTAAAAAAAAATAATTGCTGGTATTGAAACTGACGTTTTAATTAACACTGACTGAAAAGTGTCAGTTTTCATAGTACTATTTCCTTATTTTGTTTTTTTAGACAAGCCCAAAATATTCAATAGTAAACTAAAAACTGTTAATTAACATTCAGTAAAAGCCAAAAGTTAATAAAATTTCAAATGAACCAAACTGTTTGATATTAAACGTTAATATTATTTTATTTTACAAAATCGTTCTGTCTGAAGTCGGTTTACTTGCTTGATTTTCAAGTATGTGAGTTAAAACTAAATCATAACAGCTGTTTGATCAAACAGGAGATTTGATTGATTGCAATTTCTTGTATTTACACCACTGATACGGCAGGTATGACTAAAATTTATAACGTTTAAATAAAAATTTGCAAGGAGTTATTCTTTTGAAAATCATATAATAAACATTCATGAACGAGCAAGGAAAGACGAACACTTCCAGAAAGCTCCTTTAATTTTCCTTCAAACTTTGCACATTAACGTTTAGAAAGAGAAAAGATTTTTTTTTGGTGCGAAAAGGGCGGGACTTGGCAAAAAATTCAATTTATCTTCAGCACTGAAAATATCATGAAGATTTGAGTGCATGCAAAAAAAAAAAACAATCTTAATAAACTTGCAGCGGAATATTAAAAAGTTCTCAGGCTCACAAGAAATAAAACTTCCATTTCGTCGCGTTAAAAAACGAAAGGTTTCTTGGTTTAATATTAAGAAACGCATTTGCAATTTCATACCTATGTATATAAGATATGAAAAGTTAATTTAAGTTTACGTTCTAGTTTGTAGGTTTAAAAAGAAAATTACAAACATATTATGAATTTCACAAAACTATTTACCAAATAAACTTACTTTTCTCTGTGACGAATGCTAAAAATTGCCCATTCCTTCGACGTTTATTATTCAAAAATGGATATTCTATTTTATTTTTTTAATTTAAGAACGCAATATCTTTTTTTTCTTTTATTTTAAACCGACGGTAACCAATAAGGGCACATAAATTAAAACACTTATGTGTTAAGGACGTGAAGAAGAGTGGCAAAGACTTGTGATGAATTACGACGTTTGGATTTTTGTAAATTAACAAATTCTAATTTGTTTGTTTTAATGCGGTTGCGAGTCGCGACGCCATGCAGTCTGACTTCACTTCCCGCCACGAGGGTACGATGTATACTGCGACGCTTACCTCGGCGTCTGCGACCGCAACGCTCCATTCTCCTTTGCCCTCAAGAGAGAGAAAAACGCCTTCTGTATTGAGTGCTACCTGTTACTCAGCAATAACAATAATAATAAATTTCATAAGCATGTGATTATGTTGGCAATTTATTTTCATTTTGCAAAATAGTTTGCTGATGAATGAAATTGTAAAATATTGTTAACCCTCTTAGCCTACCAGCGTGGTATTTCATGGTCTCGTTTGCTGTTATTTCCTTTTTGTGTGGGTTTATTATGAATCCATTATCTCGAACCCTTAACATAGCATCATGACTGTAAACTTACGCCTCAAAATGTGCAAAATCTGTTATATTTAGTTATAATCATTCGTCAAAGGTGTTTGAAACGTTTCATGCCGCGCCTGTGTCGTCGGCTTTTATTGCGTTAAAGATACATTTTTCTTCCGGCACCGCCCTGTCGAAATGTTTAATTGGTTTATTTTAATTCGAGTGATAGAATATTTGAGTTAAAGGACATGGGTGCATACCATATATATTCATTCATATTTTGTATTTATTTACATATTTTATTAAGATGTAAAAAAAGAGAACATGTAAACAATAGTATACACACATTAAAATTTAATATAATAGACGTGGATGATATCATGCTGGTATTTTATATTCTTCAGCAGTATTTTCCTTCTTGACACCACTTTCGACTTTTTTTTAATTTCAAGCTTTTGTTGAACTGTAAGACTTTTAAGTTGACGGAAAGACAATACGATCAAATTAATTAAAACACTAAACTGATGAGCGTAGCATTATTGTCTCAGATCCGAAGAAAGAGATTCCCAGAAGCAGCGTCGCTGGAAACATGAGAAAGTGTGGATTTCTCGTAAAAGTTCGAGTTATAGAGCTTTGTGAGTCCTTTCTTCGTCAAATTTATTTCGAGATAAAGAAATTTTCGAGGTATAGAAATTTTAGAGATATAACGCAAATGGTCTTACATTCTACTTTATGATAGTAACAGCAACTAAGTCAAATTTCTTGCATCCGTTTCAAAATAGAACATTGCAAAATTGCAGCTTTAAATACATATCGTCCGGATATTTTTATAATAAAATAAAATGAAAATGAAAAACTAAAATCACTACATAACTTCTAAACAAAAGCAATTCGGACCTAAGTTTGTGTAAGATGTTTGTTTTTTTTTCATAAAATTACGTCTACTTTAATTTGGCAAAGTTTGTAAAGAGGCTAACAAATCACCCTGTATTAAAACGACCAGACGGTGGTCGTCTCCTCTTTTTACATGACTAGAGCTCGAGAATTACATTTTTTACGGGTTACTATTTCAACGGAGAGATTATATTGCGTTCACACTCGACCTTTAACGCTATTGGGCTTTTTTACGTCATGTGATACTCGGTTGGTTCCTGCTAATGACACGATGTTTCCAATACGTGCAAACCCTTCAGAGAAAAAAAAATAATTGTAATAAAATGGGAAAACAGATACAAAAAATAGCAAATGTTTGTACAATTGTAGGGCAAGGCGCTATTTTATCGCAAGATTTCTACAATTGTTCGAATATTTGCTACTTTTTTGTAACTGATTCCTATTTTACTACAGTTGTATTACTTTTTACTACACATTATTGAATATCATCTCAGTCAGTCGTTTAGCGATACCCCAGCGCCTGGTGGCGTTGCTTTGCAGTGTGGCGGCATACAATTTTGGTTGCCCCCCTCGAGGGATGTTTCCTAGTAGTATGACGTTTCGTCCGTTTTGATTTGGCGCTGGTGAAACAAAACTCTGTCTCGACCTTGAGGTAGGTATGTTTGCAACTTATTGCTTCTCTTCGGGGCACTTTCCTTCCTTCACAGGTTTTTTTTGTTTTGGGCGCATACTTCTTGTTTTGGTATACGTTTTGGTGATATGCCTATTTTGTACGACGCTTTTTCGACGTACCGCGTACATCTGTGACGATTCCCTTGGGGCTACAGGCTGAATATTTCGAATTGGCTTCGTGGTAGCAGCCTCGAGTCGAAATTTTTGGTGTTGCCATCTCCACACGTCAATGGGCACGAAGAGTTGACCGAGGGTCTGGAAACGTCCGTGTTTTGCTAAGGATATTAATTTGCAGCACGGCCAGCAGTTTCAATCGTGACTGGCATGGGGGTTAATTAAACGTGACAATAAACAAGCGCCCTCTAGGCCGCTTAGCCTTAATTCGAAACGAGGAGAGGACAGTCACGGTGTATGTGCACCCTTAACATCACCCTAATGTGTGCACGCCTTAAACTTTAAACGTTATTGAAACTGTGTGTATAAGTAAAAGCAAAAATGTTCGCAAATGTAGCATTATCAAATGAATTCAACAAATGGTCTTCACCATTTGCTTTGCAGAAAGAATGGACACATAATAATTTCTACAGCTCGGAAAAATTTAAAAATGTATTTCAGCTGGCGTGAAGCGCCCAAGGACAACATTAACTGTCGAACACTAATACAGTCAAAGTCGGCATAAGACCGCAGCGCTAAAAATTGCAACCTCCCACCTGCTTGTCATCGTACAGTCGGTCCTCTTCTATACCACCATTGGCGTATGAAGACGCCAAACGCAAATGATTCCGGTTCAAAGTCTGCTTCGTCGAAAGCCGGGTCCACATCAACGCTGCGCTACTCCCCCCCATAAGGATCATCCTGAAGTCCAAGGGCGAGACTTGAGACAAGCCCTGACGAGCTTCCCATCCACCAGTGCCAAGTCAAAGCCGAGGAAACCACCCTCGAGAGTTCTCAACATCAACTGTTCGTCGATGAGTAACAAATAAGTGATTCGAGGAATGGCCGAGACAAGCCAATTTCGGCGATTCCGGTGCGAGAGGTAGAAGTCGAGGGCTGGCCGAAAAAACGAAAAGACGCCTCTAACATTAACACGGGCTAGATCGGAGTTAAAACTAAGAACATATTAATTGTAATTTAGCGAGTAATATGAGTTTTAATCTAATAAACTTCTTTTATTGTTCCAACAACATCAACAAAACATCATTCTTAAATTTTTCAAAAAAGTGATTAACAAAAGCATCGTGTCCGGTGACACGCAGAACTGAGTTACCATCGTTCGACCCTGTTCATCAACCGAAGTTGTGGGCCGCCGTGTAGGCGCTCACACCGCGAAAATGGCTCCGGGCACGTAATTCTTTAATAAAACAAAATCAGCCTTGCTCCCTAACGTTCGAAGGAAGGGTTTGTACGAATCGAAAACAACGTGACATCAACAGGAACCAATCGCGTATGTGATGACATAAAGAAGGCCCAATAGCGTTAAAGGTCGAGAGTGAACGCAATTTAATCTCTCCGTCGCAATAATAACTTGCAAAAAATGGTAATTCACACGAACTAGTCACCTAGACAGGTAGACGACGGCGGCATTTTATGACTGTCTTGCCGTTTTAATATAAATTTGCACGGAAAACTCGAAGTACACCTGCGGATGTTTGCAAAAGATGATGCAATTGTGTCTAAAAATAGAAACTTCGGATGATATTGTATATTTACGGCAGTAAAAGATTTGGCGATCGGCGATAATCAAGCGCATGTAAAAAATAATTTGAGTTGCATTGCGATATAAAAATATATAGTATTTTTTTTTACTCTAGAAATGTTTACCTATTCGTAAGCAACTTACTTAATAATGTTCCAGACAATATTAAACACGCGATTTATTTACCTGACTATTGGCGATCTCTCCGTTTCCCTAATTATCCAGGATTAATTTCATTAATTTCAATTTGGAAACTCTCGATTATATTCTACTAAATATTATCCGGACGTAATAAATTACACCATATTAATTAAACAAATGATTAAACCGTTCGTCGTGACGTTGGCTTTCATAGATTAACATTAAGCATTTAAAGTGAGCAGCATTGTAATTAATATTGCCCACACGAGCTTAATTTTAGATAATGCATTAGTTTGTACGCGTCGAGCGAAATTTTAATATTCCTAATCGAATTTTAACTGAACTCTCGACATCAGCAAACATGTCAATATCTTATTTTGCATGGCATCCTGATGTTGTACCTAACTAACTAACTAACTTTGTGGCAGCTTCGATTTAAATCACATTACTTACATATTTCAACCCACATCGAATCTAATTAAAGTGTCATCATAATTTAAAGTACTCGTGTGTACCATAAGAAAACATGGTTTAGTTGGGTGATGGATACTCGGAACTTCCGGAATAGAAAATTTGGAATTTGTTTTCCTGACAACGTGATTTTCCCAATAAACAATTGCTTACAATTAATCCTCCACCCTTCCCAAAATACAATATTTATTACTGTCAAGTGTGTGTGTGTCTGCAAGTTTGAAACCGTTCTTTCCCTCTTTGCAAATTTATAGGGTGCAAGAAGATATTGCCGTAGTAATTTATGGCCGGCTCGATTAGCCAAAATAAGACGACACACGACTCTACCGTAGATAACTCAAGACTACGTAGAGTTAATGGGATTGCAGGGAAGTTTGAAACGTGTAGGTAGCAGATGTTAAATAAAGTTATCAATTTTGCGGTTTCGTGTTACCTATCCGGCCCTAATTAAAACTGCGCAAAATTGGGTGAATACAAAAACGTGGAAAATCCAAGTGTGGTGCTCCGCAGCTTCAATAAAGTTTAATTAAAACTGTTAAACTTGCCGAGTTTAAAATACTCTGATTACACTTTAGATTTTCGTTTATTCAAAGAATTTTCCTTAGTATATTTTTGTTGGTATCTTGGAGGAGTCATTTTCTTGTTCGATGAAAACAATCATTTTACAACCCAAATTAAATTAACACCCTAATTCATAAGTAAAACATGAATGATTAATCGAAATAACACAGCACTTTCGTTTGTTTGCTACCAAAGAATGAAAGGGCTTCAAAATTGTCATGGAAAGTTATGGAGAAATGGAAAAAGTACATTTTTTAACTGAATTTATAAGAGACAGTTCAGAACTCATTTTCTACTACGCTCCTTATTCGTATTTTTATTTTTATATTCTTAGTTCTTAAATTGTTTTTATGCCGAATAATTTCTGTATACTTCGCTGTATTTTATCAGGTCGATCTTAGTTTTACAATTTCGCGCTTCCACAGGAAAGCGGTTACCGACACAAAAATTTACAACCACTTTATAATCTACGCTGCGTGGTTCCTTCTGCCAGAAGGATCGTCACAGGCAACTCAAAACCAACGCTTGTCCAACAAAATGAAGGACCAAGACCACAACCGACAATAGTAATGAGTCGTACCCCACAATAAGGAGTTCGTCAATAATAACTTGCACGAAGGGAGAAACCAACATATCTGCCCTAAAAGTCAAGGACGAGGCTGAGACAAAACTCTGACGAGCTTTTCATTCCACCGGGGCACCAAGTTATCTCCGACCGAAGTTCGTAGACCCCACACGGAAAACGCGCCAATCTGTCCTGGGTATATCTCAAGACGACTCTGACGACGGTGTACTCCAAGCACGTCGCACATTAATAAAGCCAAAACTGGCCGTATCTCCTTCCGAAATGGATCCAGCCTACTGAGACTAGATTATCTATGTAATGATGGCATTGCCTCCTACGATTTCCATTTAAAAATAGGTTTATGTGTCACGCTGTACTTTGAGTCTTGGGCGTCAATTAATGCGCCGCATTCATGCAAGGGCAGGGGGAAACGAAAGCAAATTCCCCAGGGCCAAGTTATACTTAAAATCCGCAACAATTGATACGCACCTGGAGAGTTGAACGACCGCATCGACGAATCCCGAGACGAGGTGCCAGACCCTGGCTAACACAATCGGTCGAGAACGGGTCGGTTGTCAAAAAAATTGAGCTGAATACGATTTACAAACTTCTGGAATTGAGTTGCTACGGGACCGGAGTGGATTGAACGATTTGAATTCGATCGAATTGAGTTTAAATTTGAAACCAGTTGAATTGAATAGAAGGTGCATTTAAGTCGAATCTTGAGTCCAACTCACTATCAAGTGACCAGAGTGAAGTCAGTCGAAGCAATTTGAACTCTAAGATTGAATTGTATTATAAAAACTTGAACTTGAATTTAATTGAATCGCCGAGCCGGTTGAATTTGGTTGAACTTAGTCCGGAAACTAATTGAGTTCATGAACGAAATTGACTGGAATTTAAAATGAATTAAATTAAGCAAATTTAAAATGAATTAAATTAACAAATTTCCGAATAATTGAGTTGCTACGGGACCGAGGTGGATTGAACGATTTGAATTCGATCGAATTGAGTTAAATTTAAAACAGTTGAACTGAATTGAATGTGTTTTTGAGTCGAATATTGAATCCAATTCAGTATCAAGCAACCAGAGTGAAGTCAGTCGAAGCAATTTGAACTCTAAGATTGAATTGTGTTATAAAAACTTGCTGAATTGAATTCGGCATTCTGAATTTAATTGAATCGCCGAGCCGTTTGAACTTGGTTGAACGTTGAAACTCATTAACTTCATGAACGAAATTGACTGGAAATTAAAATAAATTAAATTAAGTTCAATACAATTCACAAATTTCTGAATAATTGAGTTGCTACGGGACCGAGGTGGATTGAACGATTCGAATTCGATCGAATTGAGTTTAATTTTGAAACCGGCAGAATTGAATTGAATGTGTTTTTGAGTCGAATATTGAATCCAATTCAGTATCAAGCAACCAGAGTGAAGTCAGTCGAAGCAATTTTAACTCTAAGATTGAATTGTGTTATAAAAACTTGCTGAATTGAATTCGGCATTCTGAATTTAATTGAATCGCCGAGCCCTTTGAACTTGGTTGAACGTTGAAACTCATTCACTTCATGAACGAAATTGACTGGAAATTAAAATAAATTAAATTAAGTTCAATACAATTCACAAATTTCTGAATAATTGAGTTGCTACGGGACAGAAGTGGATTGAACGATTCGAATTCGATCGAATTGAGTTTAAATTTGAAACCGGCAGAATTGAATTGAATGTGTTTTTGAGTCGAATATTGAATCCAATTCAGTATCAAGCAACCAGAGTGAAGTCAGTCGAAGCAATTTTAACTCTAAGATTGAATTGTGTTATAAAACTCGCTGAATTGTCTTCGGCATTCTGAATTTAATTTAATCGCCGAGCCTTTGGTTGAACGTAGTTCCGAAACTCATTGACTTCATGAACGAAATTGACTGGAAATTAAAATAAATTATATTAAGCTCTACACAATTCACAAAATAGCGCCACCCTGTGTTAAATTCTGGCACCCTATCTGTCCAGGATATATCGTGTGGTGCACCAAAATAAAGTCAACAATAGAGTAGCGCCAAATAAATTACACTTTTATTTCTCGTCCCAGGGAATTTCATTGGGGTTTCTCTGGTAGCTGAAGGCTCAGATACCGTTGAGGGTGAAATATGAAACAGGTTCGTCATAGAGACTCACACCAACAATCAAATAACCAAGTGTATCTCGGCCGATTAATTCGCGGGCAATATCGGACACGCTCGCGAAAGGAGAAACAAAAAAAATAATATAGCGCCGTGCAGGGCACACCAACAATCAAATGAGCAACTGTACCTCGGCCGATTAATGCGCGGGCAAAATCGGACACGCTCGCAAAAGGAGAAACAAAAGAAAATCATATAACGCCGCAAAACATTCGTCTGGCCATCGTATTATTGTGCAGGGGCACACCAACAATCAAATAGGCAACTGTACCTCGGTCGATTAATGCGCGGGCAAAATCGGACACGCTCGCAAAAGGAGAAACAAAAAAAATCAAATAGCGCCGCAAAACATTCGTCTGGCCATCGAATTATCGTGCAGGGCAAAAGCTGCACACTGCCGGCTGAATCTACAAATTCGCGACGACGGTGAAAACCGGCTTCGGTTAACGTAAACTAAGTTACTACTATGACATGAACTTTTCTTCGGCGATAAATTATACAACTCCCATATAAATGTACATATGAATTTTTCTTCAGCAATAAATACACTTGAAATAAATGGACTTGGCCACTAGCTTTTTTTTCTATCCCTTACAGTTACGGAGATGCCCATAAGACCCATCGAAATTGATCCGCCCTGTACACAAACCGATAAGCAGACGCGGCATCGTTTGAAGTGTCAGGGCGTGTTCATATAAGAGGAAGAAAAGAGCATCTGGACTATTGTAAACAAAACCGGGGTAATTTACATTTACAACGCGACGGTAACCTTTGATCTTGCAAATGCGTAGAATCAAGCGTGGATTTTAAAAGGAAGCCACTCCCTTTTCGGCCATTTACGTAATAGTCGCTACAACAACAAAATGCGCTTTTACAATATTTATATAATATAATAAAATATATAATTCGTAAATATATTTTTTGGTAAGTTGAATAAGTATTCAGGAGACCTAACATACCTAAGATTTATGTCCGAATTTAGAATATATCAAATTGGTAACTACTGGTTGTAAATTTAAATTTCTCTGAAACATGCGCACCGTAAATATGATTTCCAGTCGTCAATATTCCACCGCATTCGGAATTTATAATGGCGAAAACTTCCTTCGGAATTGAAATAATACTTTTCTTAATAACTCAGTTTAAGTTTCCCAACTGGAAACTTAATAACTTCTTGGAAGTACTCATAATCTGAAATTATCGATTGTGCAAGACCGTTATGACAATTGGAAGATATACTTTCTATATACCTCGTATCTTCATATTAAAATTCAATTACAGTTGCCGTAGCAAAAACGAAATATTTTCAGGGGGTATCTTTTTAGGACAGTTTTATTTTGTTATTGTTTTTTTTTCTTGTTAAAATTAAATCAAATTGCATTCCTCCTAGGGCAGCGTATTATTTTTCAGAATGTTTTGAATGGTTTGAAAACTTTTAACAGGTCACTCAACTGTAATATCGACAAGTCAAGCTTGGTGTACCTTTACTTAAGCGTCCTGTATAACGAACTGCACAGATAAATCTACCAGCGAACGCATTTTATGATTTCATAAAATATAATTTTTTAAAGTATTTGAGGTAATAACGGAAAGTTAGAGAAAAGAAATGGCTGGAATTTGCACCAGAGAAATAGTTTTTCAATTTACAGGGTGATTCAAAATAAGTGAGCGAGCCGTTAACCACAGATGGTATTCGAAAAAAAACAAATCAAAATAACTATAGACATAGGTGGTCTAATATGTATAGTTTGCAAGTCAAATGCTTTAAATTGGTGAGCTCCAATGCGTCACAGTAGTAAAGTCTCTTGAGAAAAACAAAAACAAAACAAAACACGATCTTGAACTTTGAACTGAAACTATAACATAGATAAAACAGCGAAATCGTACCATCGTTTTTTGCTTGCAGTGGCATTTCAAGCTACGTTTCTGCTGAAGAAGCCCCAAATAGGGCTGAAACAGCTGTACAGAGGCTGCTCGAAGTTTTCACTGCAATCAAAAACGATTTGCAACAAAATTTTTGAAACTGTAACGTTTCAGTTTACAGCTTTCTGACGAAAAATTGGATAACTTGGATAACTATAACTGCGACTGACTGCCAAAAGTGGGCGAATTAATTTTGATTTCTTATTATTATTAATTAAGTTTGGCATTTAACGGATTTTTTTTACAAAAATTGCTGCAAATCGTTTTTGATTGCAGCGAAAACCTCGAGCAGCCTGTACAGCTGTTTCAGCCCTGCTTGGGGCTTCGTCAGCAGAGACAGCAAGCATGGCCGCCTTGCATGGGGACTTATTAGGAGCAAATCCGCTTCAATTTTCAATTTCAATTTTTTTAATCTTAATTTATGCTTGGGTTGAATAGAACTAAGTTGGGTTATGTTGATGTTGATATTGATTGAGCTCTATTTTAATTGATTTCAATTTTTAAAAATTTTTATACTTTTAATTTTTCCTACAATTTTTAATTTTTATTTGTGTTAAACGGAATTAGGTCGAGATCAGTTGAGTTAGATAGACCTTGACATTAATCGAAATTAATTTTAATGCTTTAGTTACTTGCGTCAGATGAAGTTAGGTTCATGTCAGTTAGGTTGGATTGACTTTGACATTTATTGAACTAATTTCACCTTAATCCATGTATAATTTATTTAAACATCTTTTTATTTTTAATTTTTTAAGTATTAAAAAAAAATTACCTGTGTGGAGGGCAACATGATATAAGTTGGGCGAGTTCACTTGGCCTTGAGATTTGTTGATGTTTATTTTAATCCATTTATAAATTTTAATATTTTCTTACTTTTAATTTTTTTAATAATTGCTTTAAATTTTTTACTTGTGTAGAGTTAGGTCGGGTTGACATCGAATTTCTTTTTCATTTTTTTCGAGTTCAGTTCAGTTACAGAGTTACAGCTACTTGCATCAGATTAAGTTAGGTTGGACTGACTTTGACATTTGTTGAGCCTACTTAACATTAGGCCATGTATAATTTTTTTAAGCATCTTTTTACTATTAATTTTTTAAGTATTTAAAAAAAATGCTTGTTTGGAATAATTTTTTTAAACATCTTTTTACTTCTAATTTTTTAAGTATTTAAAAAAAATGCTTGTGTGAAATAGTGCAATATGATATAAGTTGGGCCAGTTCACTTGACCTTGAGATGTTCATTTTAATCCATTCATAAATTTTAATAATTTTTAGTTTTAATTTTTTTAATAATTGCTTTAAATATTTTACTTGTGTAGAGCGCAGTTAGGCTGGGTTGACATCGAATTTCTTTTTAATTTTTAATTTTCTTTTTCGAGTTCAGTTATTGGGACGAGTTTGGTTGCACCTTCACCTTAATAGTTTTTCTTAATTTTTTACATTTTTTACTCTTTTTTGTATTTTAAATGTTTTGCTTCGATTGAATACAGTTAGGTTAAGTTAAGTTGAGTAGGATTAACGTTAGAGAAAGTTATTGAGCTTTATTTTCACATCTTTATTTTGTTTTTTAAATACGCATTTCTTTTTCTTAATTTTTTACTTGCGTTGGAACTTGGAACTTTACTTTTTTTAATTTTTGTTTCTTACTTTTAATCTTTCGAATAGATAAAACAGCGACATCCTACGATCGCTTTTCGAGCTCGTTTCCGCTGAAGAAGCCCCAAATAGGGCTGAAACAGCTGTACAGAGGCTGCTCGAGGTTTTCACTGCAATCAAAAACGATTTGCAATAATTTTTTTTTTAACTTTAACTTTTTTGCTTGGGTTAAATAGAGTTGAATCGAGTTTGGTGGACTTCGAGATTATTCGAGCTGCGCTGTAATCGTATCTTAATTAACATATTTTACTTTTTGTTTTCTTTTTAATAACTTATTGCTTCGATTGAATACAGCTGAGTTTAGTTGAGTTCGGATGACCTTGAGATTGAAGCTACATTTTAACTAATTTTTGGTTTTAATCGAAAACATTTTTTATACTTTTAATTTTTCATAATTATTATAGATTCAGAAGCTTCGCTGTACGTCGACTTTTGAATCGATGTGTACGTGTTTTGTTTTGTTTCTTGCGAAGGAAAAATAATTTTGATTTGGACGATTTTTCCTGTGGAAAGTTGGCGAGAATTGGATTGGATAGAGTTGGCAATTTTATACCGTTTTGACACCCTTCTCGCATCGGGGGTCTCATGCCTTGCTTACTTTCCTTACCACCTTCCACCGGCCCTGGTTTCTGAAACAAAAACAGTTAATCAACCCGATTTTAAAAATAAATTACAGCGTCTCATTCCAATCGGTCATCAGTGCTAGTCAAGGTGTTTCCGTTTGGGATTCAAAAGTGGTTTATCTTTTGCAATTTGGTTCCTCCACGCACCTAATGGGTCGAATACTTATTATGAAGCACCCTGTAACACAAAGAGCCGCTTCAAAATTATCCTAATTCTAATGTTTAAATTAATTTCGTGTGTTTATTGCAAGAGGGCTGCTATAGTCATGTATATGTTTCTTCTTCTTCTTCCTCCTTGCAGAAATAAATGGGTTTACGAAACAGTTTCTAAGTATAATTAATTATTGATTAATAAATTTATTCCAGGATGTGGATGGCTGTAATGCCCGTTTCGCTTGTTGTGCGCTAATGATGTCATGATAAGGGTCCATCGCCTGCATTGTTTTAGAAAGGGATGCCCATTATCTAATTCTACAAAACACAGCACTCATTACCGCTTTTTCCTGAATGAGAAAAGGGGAATGTTGCTGGTATGTGTGATTAATTACAGTATATCCTCAGATCCTTCAACTGTATCTATTTAATTACCCAAATCTAAAGTTTTGTTGGAGATTTTAGAAAATACAATAGGACACTGTATGGTTACGAATTTACGGTTCGACCAGTTTTTATTTTAATGAAATTAATGGAAGATTGTTAATAACTTAATTTAGCAGCAGTTGTCTATGTCTCCCCTTTTCTCTTGGGCTCTTGGGGGTCGCTTCTACATCCTGGTATTCCTTCAGAATTTTTTCTATGACTAGTTTTCTTCCGGTTGTTAGAATGTTACTGTTACTTTAATCTTTTTAAGAATGTTAGTTTTGATAATTGCTAATAAAAACAACTTCATTTTTCCGTAATATTGTTAAAACGAGAGGTATCGAAATCGATGACCGGCGCCTCCACCAAAAATGTTTCGGTACATTTAAGGTAATTTTATACAAATTTATGTATGTTAGGCATAAATAATTACTTTACCATTAAGGACAAGGCAAATATATCACCTGCCTTCCCTATTGGAAGCTGAAATAGTATAAAATGAAATCTTTTCTCGGCTACGCACCCCTACGCACATATTTTTTTGCTACTTACACTCTCATGTGGTGGTAATTTCATTTATTATTGATAAGGGTTGAAGAAACCTTCGCTATATTTCACGATAGCCATCAAATCTATGTCAGAGTAGTCACATTCTTTCTGGATAAGACGCCGCAAGGTATTTGCAATATATTCGGAAGAGCTGAAGGCAAAGAGATGATTGACGTCAACCCGAAGTGTACCTGTTTCGCGTACGTAAACCAAATTGCCGGGGATGTCTTAAAAATGTGTTTTTTTTCGTCATCTTTATTCCACGGACGTACTTGCATATGCATCGCTATTTGGCAAGATACCTTCAATAAGAATTTTTTGGGGGCCTCGCGATTACCAGTATTTATTGTCAGATGAATTTAAGACAAACGCAGCCCCGTTTTTGACATTTAACAAAATATTATAGTATAAAGGATCGAATTTTCTGTCCGTAGTGATGCAAGGTTTTGCGATTAAATAATATCAAATTAATCAATCATAACGTGTGCATACAAGGTCATAGTCAAAAGCGGTAGCATCATTTCTTCGAATTTTGTACGCGGCACGCAGTGAGCTACCGAGAAATTAAGTTCGAGCTTACGGTAGCTGCAATATTGCCCGTAGTTTATGCCCTCAATTAAGGACAATTTTACATAGCAAATGCAACATCCGATTGCCCCCGCTTGTAACGAATCCAAACGGAAAGAAATGCATGAAAAACTCCAGCAGGAGAAGAAAAGTGATCATCATGGTGCAGCGTCTCTTGACCTAACAAATACGCACCGTGTTCCTCGTTGAAATTATTTTTTCTCTCTTCTACTTGCTTCAGATGAAGTTAGATTCATGTCCGTTAGGTTGAATTGATTCTGACATCTGTTGAGCCTTACACTTAACATTAGTCCACGTTTAATTTTTTTATACATCTTTTTACTTTTATTATTTTTTTAGTATTAAAAAAAAATTGCTTGTGTGGAATGGAGTGCGATATGATATAAGATGGATCAGTTCACCTGGCCTTCAGATTTGTTGATGTTCATTTTATTCTATTTATAAATTTCAATATTTTTTAGTTTTAATTTTTTTGATAATTGCTTCAAATTTTTCACTTGTGTAGAGCGCAGTTAGGTTGAGTTAACATCGAATTTCTTGTTCATTTTTAATTTTTTTTCGATTTCAGTTATTCGGTCGAGTTTGGTTGCAACTTCGCCTTAATAGTTTTTTAAATTTTTTAAATTTTCTACTCCTTTTTTTGTATTTTAAATGTTTTTGCTTCGATTGATATATACAGTTAGGTTAAATTAAGTTGAGTAGGATTGAAGTTGGAGAAATTCATTGAGCTTTATTTTCGCATCTTTGTTTTGTTTTTTAAATACATATTTCTTTTCTTAATTTTTTACTTGGGTTGAATTGAATTTTAATTTTTTTATTGCTTTCTTACTTTTAATTTTTTGCATTGCTATTTGAGTACGTAGAGATGCAAGGTTTTGCGATTAAATAATATCATATTTATGAATCATAACGTGTACGTACAAGGTCAGACCCAGAAGCGGCAGCATTATTTCTTCGAATTTTGTACGCGGCACGTAGCGAGTGACCGACAAATTAAGCTCGAGCTTACGGTAGCTGCAATTTTGTCCGTAATTTATGCACTCACTTAAGGACAATTTTGCGGAAAGAAGTGCATGAAAAATGCATTCTAGCAGGAGAAGAAAAGTGATCATCATTGTGCAGCGTCTCTTAACCTAACAAATACGCGTCGTGTTGCTCGTTGAAAATTTCTTTTAAAAATTTTGTTGCAAATTGTTTTTGATTGCAGTGAAAACCTCGAGCAGCCTCTGTACAGCTGTCAGTGTCAATGTCAGGTCAAAAAGCGGTCGTAGGATGTCGCTTTTTAATCTGTTTATGAAATTCTTTTTGTTTTCATTTTTTTTTCCAAAGCCAGTTTCCTCAGTTTGAAAGAAATTTCACGAATGAAGATACCAATTCTTCACAGTGTGCTTTTGTAATCAATTTAATCGTAACCGATTTTTTTTCTCTGTTTTTATTGATTTCATTCAAATTATGTGTTTCAAGAAAGTCAACGTTGGTGAGTTGACACGAAAAATTTATTTTTGCGTATAAAAAACGCTGTTTTCTAACAAAAGCTTTTTCTATTATGTACTGAATATTCGCCTTTCTCTCCAAATCATTTTCTTCTATTTAACGCCATAATTTGGTTGGCATTTAATTATTTTGTTATCTTGAATTGTTTTCTCTTAATTGTAAATTTTTTAATTAATATTTGAAAATTTCATTCGATCTTAAAAAGGATTGTTCATATTAAAATTATTTTTTTAAATGTAATTGTATTGGAACTAAATTTCATGTTTTATTAATACATTTATGTATTAATTTTTTTCTAAATTGTAAATTGAATTTCACGTCCTTGTTTAATACATTGTTCGCATTTAAATTTTTCTAAATTGTATTGTAAACTAAATTTTGCGTTTTTTTAGTATATTGTTATATTTAAAAAAAAAATTGGACATTTTATTTGAGATATTCTCGCAAGTAAACAAACATTTCATTCTATTTGAAATCCAAGGAGAGTAAAAACCAAAAAGAGAAAGAAAAGGGCGAAGTATTTTCGACAATTCTGAAAATACAGGCAAACGCCTTTCGAGCAACCGGAGAAAACAAATTGGAAAATCGATTCTTCCCAAACCAGAATGCCACACACAAAGAAATTCGAGATCCAAGTTTGTACGGTTTGTTTTAATAAAGAATTGGGGACACAAGGGAGTGAAAAGCCCGCCCGTGTGTTTTTACATTGGCAAAAAATATTTTTCGTTATTTTTTTCTCTGATTTATTTCTTATATTGATAGTAACCAACTCTCGGATGAATATATTTTAACGCCACGCTCCGCCTACTTTCCAAATAGTATCTCGAGAAACGCGCAGTCAAGAAGGAGATTGTTGAATTCGTCCTCGAAACAAGTGAGTTGCGCTTATCAACGATCAAGAAAGGGACTAGTGTTTTAGTTTGCTGCACAGTCAACTGAAGCTGTCCCAATTTATCCGAGTGCGTGAGTGTTAGGATTAGGAAACGCTTCTTTAGTAAAAAAAAAAACTATATGAAACCGGGTCCTGATAATAATGTTTTATTTTATTTCGCCTAATTTATAAAATATTTTACAATACAAGAGAATAAAAGGTAGGAAAACAAATCGGAGATTAGGTAACATCATTATGGATGCTTTCTGCTCTTAACTTGACTATATCATCCATTATGTATTTATTTTAAACAAGAAAAATGTTCTAAATTAGGAAAAAAGAAAGAATCAAGATAGACACCATCAGTATCATGCCCGAGTAGCTCTAAGGGTTAAAAAGAAAGGCAAACAAGGCAAAGAAAATTGATTCAGAGTCTTAAAACTGTTTTAATTTAACACATTTGCGAAGAGTACATTTTGAATATAAGGAAATATATATATGTTATATATATTAATGATCTAGGAAAAAAATTGTTATATAACTTTTTTCTCTTCCTCTAAAAATTTTGCTGTTAAATGTGAAACAGCCTGTTCACTAACAGTGTTGTTTATACTGGCGTGAGCAAACAATGTTGCTTTGCGTTATCAGCAGGTTGATTCTGTAATAATTATTCTAGAAAATTACAGTTGAAGGCAACCCTTGTCTGAGAAAATAGTTTCTAAAACTGTTGGTAGGAACACTCAGGATTTTGCTACATAAAGTAACAGAAATGGAATTAATTATTTTCCCAAATATTTTAATATTTGGACGAACATTTTTACAGCACCGTAGATTTCTATCTGCGTAAGCAGTAAACAATTTGCTAAAGTGAAATATTGATTTTAAATTCAGCAGCATTAGCTTCAGTAATACGCACGTAGATGGCTGAAGTGTAAAGTACTTAAAGTTTGTGAAGTTCTGTAATGTGTAACACCAAGCCAAGAAGAAATCTTTTCTCACTGATTTAGCTTTCCTTCCAAAATCAAATTTCCTGCATATACAGATTTGGTCCAAGTAAAACTGAACATTCTGAACAACGCATGCGACAGAGAACTCATTTTAGATATAGAACGCTAAGTGTCCACTTGTGTTGCAATTAGTATTAACCGTGAACCGAGGAGAGATGGACATATTTAAGAATCAATAGATGAAGGATGGGAATAGGAATATATCTTCGACAGATCACGAACGCTTACAGAATCCTTCTGTGTTTAATAAGCAAAGTGTTTTACCTGTATATCGAATGGTGTCGAGACATTTGCGCTCTTCGAATTAAATTTACAGGGAATTAATACAAAAGAAAAATAATTGTCAGATAATTATTTCTTCTGTTACAATCAAAATATACCATGATTTTTATATATTTAATTGTAGTTAATTTTAGAAGTACAGTGTGGTCCATTTTTGATGGTTTTACAGGGTTTCTCAGTTATTTATAGAAATAGAAGGACACTGTTTTCGGGACCCAATACTACTTTTTCGAGTTTTTTTGAAAATTCAAAAACTATTTTATTCAGAAATTGACAGCAAGCATGGCCGCCTTGCATGGGGGACTCATTAGGAGCAAATCCCGCTTCAATTTGTCTATCCTACTGCAATGTTAGGTCAAAAAGCGATAGTAAGATGTCGCTATTTTATATGTTCATCAGAAATTAACGTTAATTTTACTGACATTATTATTTTTTGTAGAAATTGCACTAATTCTGCAAAACAGACTGTAACTTTCTAATTTTAAATGGAAACCGTAGTTGGCTATAACTCAAATAAATTGCTTGTTTAATGAGGTTGTCAAAAATATAAAGTTTGATATAATTATTTTTACAAATAATAAAATACTAATTGTTTTTGGTTTTCCGGTAGCTAACAAGCCATCCATGACACGAAAAACAAAAGAAAAACAATTCAATTGTTTTCCCCAAAAATCAATTATTATTAAGTAAAACAGCTAATTTAATTCAATACATAAATACCTTCATATATCTATCAGAGACAGACATAAAACCACAAGTATGTAAAAATGGATTAACTCCATTAGAACATTTCTTTATTAATACTTAAAGAAATGAATAGTATTATTGAAAATTTTATATATTTTAAATTGTATAAGTTAGTGCGTTTCTTTAAGAAATTATTGAAATGTCGGATATTTCCTAAGTTTAATAATACTTTCAAGAACTTTTGTATATTAATAAATGTAATCACAGATAGAAGTGAAATAAACATATCTAAGAATTTTGTTTATTTAAAATTTAAGATTTAATAATTTCAAAGGAACATATAACATATAATTCTTCAAAACTGAATTAATAATTAATCCATATTTAATTACTTGTAGTTTTATGAGTTCTCTAATAGCATTATGTATTTCTAGTTATTTATTTTTTTAATTTAATTATCAGTATTATTTATACTAATAATGGATTTTTCAGGAAAACAACCGAATTTTCTTTTGTTTCTATCGTCATAGATATCTTGATAGGTACTGCAAAATAAGGAAAGTTAGTATCTTTGTTATTTATAAAAATAATTATATCAAATTTTATATTTTTGAAAACCTCATTAAACAAGCAATTTATTTGTGTCATAGCCAACTGCGGTTCCCATTTAAAATTAGTAAGTTATAGTCTGTTTCGCAGAACTGGCGCAGTTTGTACAAAAGACAATAACGTCCATGAAATCTCTGTTAATTTCTGAATAAAATAGTTTTTGAATTTTCAAAATATCTTGACAAACAATTGAGATATTGTGAAAAATAATTTTTCGGAAAAATTCGTTTTCGGCCGATGTTTCCCGAACGAATCGAGATACCTAACTTTTGTTTTCTCCACTGAATTTTTCTCGAAAAAGTAGTATTGGGTCGCGAAAACAGTTTCCTTCTATTCCTATAAATAACTGAGAAACCCTGTAAAACCATCAAAAATGGACCACACTGTACATCAGTAATAAATTTTGGTTGTCAGTGTCAATCAAAACGTCCAGTGTTTTCATTCTAAAAATTAAAATTCTTTTTCACCAATAAATGTCGAAAATTGATTAAATTTTTAAGTTGTTATTCCCAGTATTCAAAATTAATACATTAATCTCGTCATTTTTAAATAAAATGCGTCAATTACAAGTCTTTGACAATCAGCGACGACCAAAATTTATTGCCTGCGACTGTACACATATAACATGGATGACTCCTACAATACTTATTATAGTAAGCAACATTCCTTAGAATGCCTGTTTGATTCTTAAATAATAATTAGTAATTTTGTGCAGCAAACTTTGTATGTGCAAATAATAGATATCTCTAACAGTTTACTTGTGAAGCAGAAGTGTAGACATATTTCGTGTATACTGAGCGTTAGATGGCTTAAATGAAATACAGGAGAGAAAAGCAGTCCACCGAAAATCAATACTTCTACTAAAGTGAACTATCCTCCGTGGATTGGCGCAGCCCGCATCTCATATACCATGTTATTGTTATATTAAATTGAATTAATGAGAAAAAGAAACCTGTAAATATAAATAACATGCAGACAGATTCTATAACTAACCGTAAAGATGCAAAGTTTTAAAGAAAAATTGTAGGAGTATGCATATTACTTTAAAAACTCATTTCTCTGTTAGTAAAGAGACATCTGACGGTACACAATAGTACAAATGAGCCAAATGAGTTTCGAAATAGATCTATGTCATAACAATCGTGCACTTTTCACATTTGAACGCTCAAGTGACATCTATCGAGTATTTACAAATTTTTTTTAGCACGTCCACTCGACTATCCAAGAGATGAATGGCAGAAATTAAAAAAAAAATTACAGAATGTTGAAAGAATGTATTATTAGGAAATCAACTTTACTAACATTCGGCTACTGCCCATGGTGAAACGTATTCAAAAATGTTAATGAAATTTGTGAGCTATTGAGAGACTCAGACTTTAGCTATCCTTCCATGTGACCTATTTCACAAATTGGAAATGGTTTTTGCGTACCTATTTATGGTTAAACGACCGACGCCGACGTTAATGTCATCGAACGTTTGGATTTCTTTCGTAAACATCAACTTGTGCACTCACCCGACGATAATTATAATTGCTTTCGAATCACTTCCTTGTGACAACGTAAACAAACTCTGTACGTAAACAAAAAATAGTTTGGTTTATTCTTAGGTACAAGTTTAATTAACTTTGATCTTAGGAAGAAGAAGATACGTCGAGTACAGTTGAGCAGTAAACATGAATTAATTCACAATCAAACCATCTTAACAGAAAGAGATAAGGAGTGGACAGTTTTCAACAATTCCAAAAAATATAAGTAGACACCATTCGAGCTATGTATACAGAGTGCTGCATTTTGAAACGCAACATCCCACGTTAATTTAAAGGTACTCGGTTTCCTTAATTATTTCACAGCAAAATTCCATTTAGGTTTCTTAACGTACTCTTCAAGATGAATCTGTCTGCGAAGTTTGAGAATTTTTCATACGCTGAGTTTCAAGATATTTGAAAAAGATTCTGCAGCTAAATTCAATTTATACCAAAGTGTCAGCTCGGTATTGATCAATAATAGTGAAGACTGAACAGATAATTAATAAATCTAGATCGTTTTTGAAAAAGATTGATGGAAAAAGTTTTTCCAGTAATTTATTTTAATATTTATTGAGAGTTTGGTATAAATTGAATTTTGTTACCGATCTTTTGTAAATATCTTGAAACTCAGCGTATGAAAAATTCTCAAACTTCCCAGACAGATTCATCTTGAAGAGTACTTTAAAAAACCTACATGGAATTTTGCTGTAAAATAATTAGGGAAGCCAATATTCGAGCACGTTTAAATTTACATGGGGTTTCCTATGTTGCGTTTCAAAACGCAGCGCTCTGTATATACTTGACATAATCTGTATACATATATTGGTATATTTTTTTGACCATAGAATTTCTATTTATTTAAAGCATACTCGATATATCATCTATTTATTTTTATGTAACGGTACAACTACAAAAATAAATAAAAAAAAAGAAAAACAATAATAAATAAACGACAACTGATTTAACAAACAATATATTTAATAATATCTTTAGATACATTTCACATGTAACACATATGATATATGCATATTGAAGAACATACAACATACGTTACATTTACAGTGTTTATTTTTACAAAATAGGCCTACGCGATTGTCTTTTTATGTATATAATTTTGGAAACGTATCTTATTTACAGTATGTAACGCAACGCGTGTCAGTATACATAGAAGATTCTGCTGTACATTTTTCTTAACCGTTAAAAAAAAAGGAGAAAACCAAAGACAATCCTATAATTTGGATACTCGAAAGAAACGTTGTTTCCACCGCGATCGCATTTCACACAAATTAATTGCGTTTTAAATTCTGATTCTCGTGTCGGAGTTTAACCTCATTTAGGATGGGGCATCGCCGCATTCTGGAAAACGCAAGGCTAATGTTTTAAAGTTTCTCTCTGCAGTACAAAAGATAAATTTAAGAAAGGAACTTTTTTTGTGAGCCGATTTTAAAAGCTTTCTCTGTACGTCTCTTAAATCTGAGATGTGTTTCTACTGCGATTTAAAAACTTCTCTGCTTTTATTTCTTACCATACTTATTTTTGAATATACGACAAACTTCTTTAATTAAACAACATGTTGTTAGTTTTAAAGTTTTATTGAATGCATTATCGTACCAGTTTCAAAACCAAACCAGATTGGAATACGGAAAACTTTCTAATTTCATTTAAGCCAAGCTGAATTTTGTAATAAATTGTTAATTAATACGTTACAATTTTTATATCTATAGGGTGTCTCAAAACCTCTGTCTTTTAAATGAAACTGTAAGTTCCTCGTTACATAAGAGATTAATTCTCCAAATCTGATTTTTTCTTGCCCAAAAATGAAAAACTGACCTATCACAAGCGAGCGCAGTACCTTTGTTTTGAAACCTCTGCTTGGTTTACGACTTGTTTCAGCAATTTAATCCGATAAAAGCAATAAACCGCAATTAAAGTTTTTATTTACGTTTAGGAGAACTCGGTCAAGGTCTTATTGTATACGAACATGAATCCGACTTGCGGACATCGGCGTGTTTATTTGTATTTTCAACATGCGATAAGTAAGATCGTTTGTTTACGCACCTCTTTGTAATAGACAATAACAATTATGTTAGAAACGAGTACCTAATCTTCGTTAGAATTTTGCTGAAGTAATTAAACATCTTCGGACGCTAGTTTTGTAACTGCGTTGAAAATGCCTGAAATTATTTTTTAATTATCGCACTAATAGCTGCAGAATAAGTATTGCAAGAGCAGAAACTATTCCTATTGTAAGTACGGAAAGCAAGAATTGGAGTACGATACGATGAAAAATTTAAATAAATTAGATTGCCGGCACACATAATAATCTATGGGTTCAAAATAAGTGATTGAATAACTTCGCTAGCTCTCAATCGAACTATTTTATTAATTGTTTACATTCCAACACAAAACACATGTTTTTATAAGGATAATATTGAAACTGAATTTCTGCGTCGGCTTAAACCAATAAAGACATTAAAAAACTCTCGCCTAGTGCAGACGTTTATTTCGTCTTTTCGTCGTAGTTTTAATAAAGAAACAAATTTATTTTTGCTGTACAAATACAACAACTTTAGTAATCAACATTGTAAATTGGCAATTTACAAATTGATATGATGTCAGAATTTCCTCTTTTTCGATCGATTTTAGATTGATTTTTTTTTTAATTTAACTGTTAAAGTACGGATTAGCACAAAACTAATCATCAATTAATGCAACACGCACAGAATATTTTAAACTAGTAAGAACTTACCTAGTTACAAAATTTATCTGCTTTTAAAATTAACAAAAAACACAATACTTGGCCTGCCTTAAGTATAGTATATGTGCATTAGGTCATGGTCTGCGTTTTTATGACTTTTTATGGCCCCGAACGTTGGAGAATAGTTGAAAACCAAGCTCCGCCGGAACATTTAAGCTGCATTCAGCGACCCTCAAACAATTTCTATGAAAAAGTAAAATAATTTCTATCGGCGTTATTATTGCTATCTGAACAATAGTTGTATAACAAATTTTGCTTTTTTTCTTGACAACTATTTGTGGTTTCAATTAAAGACATAGGTTTGGAGACTTGCTGTATAGCACAAAGACTATATAAAATGGATATAAATAATCATAATACAATAACATCAGAAATGATTTGAAAACTCATGACCAATCTGTTTTCTTAGAAATAGCAACACTGGGAAAAGTGAGGTTATTATTTCGTATTTGTCAATGAGGTTCATACAACTGACATCATTCCTGATGTCACTGTATTATTTGATGAAAATACTAGGACAGATTGACAGAAATTCACTTTCAATAAACCGATTCTAAAAATATAGCACGAGCTATTAAAATTAATGATGGTTCCTTTATAAAACGTGAATCAGAATTAATAGTTCTGCCTTCTTCACAACATCATTCAACAATATCAGTACACACTTTCAATTCGCTGAAACGTTAAATATAATTAATAGACTTTACGCTTGGATACTTCATTATCTCCTAGACATTCTATTGTGGGGTGGAGGGGATTTGCTACGCTAGAAACAAATGACGATCGGAAAATATCTAAAGTGCTTTTTTACTCGACGCTGCATTAAAAAAAATATGGGTTTAAAATTTTTAGCTTTCGTTCATTTTTGAAACCACCGCAAACGATTTTTTTCCGAAATTCAAAAACCAAGGGGTGGGGGGTGTTCGCAATGTCGGAAACAACTGACGATCGGCGCACATTTCAGTGCGTCACAATCAACCAATCACCGTGTATGCTTGTAATTTCTTATAATTTTTTTTTTAATACAAAAACGACGTATCCGGAATTTCAAAATGGCGAGAGGAAGAGGGAGATAGTTGGAAACAAATGACAAACGAGAAACGCCACTTTACAAACTGTAATTGAACAAGAAGAAACTTAGAGTGCAGATTTAAAACATCGGAATTTAATGTTTCATTTGTTTTTATTTTTTTCGTCAAAAGTTCTATCCACAACCGACTTTAAAAATGTTTTTTAAAGCAAAAAAAAAACTTCTACCCATAACCTCCTACTCTTTGACATTCGGGATAAATTTGAGGGAAACAAACGACGATCGAAACATTTTAAAGCGCACTGCACGAATAGTTTTTTTTTTTAAATAGTCTATTTCATTTTGAATAAAAAAGAATCGACTGCTGAAACAGTGGCGTCTCCAGAACGCGGGCGGGTGGGGGGAGAACTTTACACCAAAACTGAAGACAGAAACAAATGACAATCATCAAAACCAATCACCGTACTGCTATCCGACCAATAGTTGTATAATAAATTTCGCTTCTTTTCTTGACCACTATTTGTGGTTTCAATTAAAGACATAAGTTTAGAGACACGCTGTATAGTATGTTTTTAAAATGTATTATAATTTTTATATCTATAGTAAATCTGTGAAAAACGTCCGAAATATGTGCACCTTTTACAGATGTGAAAAAGAAAAGATTTTTGATTTACAAATTAGCAATATTAATTTGTGTAAAATATGGTCAGCGTATGTATACATGTACAATGTATACTTACTTGAGCACGTACAACACTAAAATAAGGAAGGAAGACATATAAACTATTATTTCCTCCTGTTTGCAATACCTCTTTCTAAATAATTTCTTTGCTCTGCAGCAGTTACAATTACAATTCCTTTTTACAATAAGAACACAATACAATTCAGATCATTATGCTTCTTCCTCTTTTGTAGGCTATGTTTTATATAAAAAAAAAAATAATAGTTAAACTACACACAGACATTAACAACAATCGCTTATTTACATACACTAGGTTCACACCCTTAATATCACACGTAGTTCACGTAAATAAGAACATAACCCGTCGGATAATTTCACATATAGTACGTGTGATTGTGAGGCGAAATCCGCTGACATGTGACGAACGAAAAAGAAACGAAAAATTCAGAATTGAACTGCAACGAAGGCAGCTTCTGCAATATCTGCATTGCAAATTCGTACGTGAAAAATCGCATTACGTTGATTGAGTCATACTTACATCTTGAATGAAACTCACACACGAATATGAAATTATACTTCTTGCACTTTTTTTTTTTTTGACAGAAACGTCGCGTCGCTTCGACGTGATTTTTGCTGTTCGTTTTCTTTAAATAAACTAATCTGACAATAAACGAACCGTACTACATCGACATACATACTATATATGAAATTTGTTCAAATAAACAACTTCTCTTAGATATATCACAGAAATACAGGTGGTTATTAAAATGTAAAATTTTCTATAAAAAAAAGGGAAAATCGAAAACACTTCGTAAAATCGCATATAGCCTCAAATAAACTTCAGCGTTTCTTCTTAACCTGTCTTATAATTAGTCTTACATTATTGCTATTTGTGACAATGCCAGTAGCGCAGATTAGACGTCTAAATCAATAAATTAAATTAAATCATTTTCATTATTATTAAACGAATATTTCAGTATTTTTTCTAAACTGAAAAGACAATAGTCAATTAGTCATTTCCAACTTCTGCAATTTTGAAGTACAGGGTGAGCCAATTATTCGTAATATTCGGTAGATTAGAGTTTCTACACGTATAGTTAGTATAGGTTCATCATTTAAAATTGTACAAAACGAAAGATGTGTTTATTTTGATTCACCCTTAAGAGTATATACATTTAATATAAGGGGATTATGTACATAAACATAATGATTTTTTAGATATTGACATTGTAAATGTCAATTTAAAAGAAATATTTATTTTTTGATGCTTTGTAAATTAGACTAGTATCAAAATTGCACAAAAGTATTAGATAACCTCTCTCAGAAAAAAATATTCACATTGAACACATTCGTGTTATTTTACACAGTGTGTTTCATACCACGGATGTTTATTTTATTAGATTGATGAATTTTACCCCTAGAATGGTAACGTTATTTGTTTCTAACGTACGTGGTAACATGTGTCATATGTGGCATCATTTATTTTTTTTAATGATTAAGAAATTTAAAATAAAATACACATAATTAAGTGGATGGAGCAATGTGTAATTTAGTATTTACTAAAACATGCGCTCGCTAGCAAGTAAAATATTTGTTTAAAGTTTTAAATAAATTAAAAAAAAATTAAAATGAGGGAAACATGTACTTGTCAGGTATCAGAGAAACATAAACCAAGCTCCAATAATTTGCAAATTGCCTAATATGTATAATAAAACATCAATTGAGTACGGGCTCGGGACAGCTGAATTGCCTTTCTCAGCGCTAACTTGCCGTTAATTATTCAAGAGCTAAAGTAAATTCATTCAGGTGGTAGCATACCTTATAAATCATTATCTTTAGGCACATAATACACTTATAATAAATTTATCTTCTCTTAAGAGCGAATCCAAACAAACTATAATATACCTTCCATTAAAAAAAAACACACACACACAAATTTAGTTTGGCATAGCCACACGGAATACTGTAATTCTAACTAATGTTAAATCACTAATTTTCAAGCATGCGCTAATACCATGCGTAAGTAGGAAACACGTTTTAAAAATCTGCCTTAGTAAAGACGCTCTCTTCCGAATACGCACTATTGGCTCACCCCGTATGCAGAAACATATATATATATTTTAATTTAACCGAATTAATCAATTATCTGTTTTAAAAGTAAATTGTATTTCTCATTGTATGCATATTATAAATAAGATACATGTGGAATAATACTTGATAAAATTTTTTTTTCATTATATGATCTGTTGATGGCAAATACTAGAGCATTATAATTTCCTAAAATGAAAAATGCATTTTTTTCCAAATTCATTTACTATTCACGTATATTATTTAATGTATGTGTACCTACATTATCTTTCATCCAGTTTTAGAATCAGTACGTACAGGGTGACCGTGACGCGAGAATTCCCACCCTCTTTAATGTTTTTTTATTTTTGAACTTAGAAAGAAATATTTGGTACAAAACTTGTACACACGAATTCAAAGTTTTTACTGACGTTTATTGAATAACAAATGCATGTCAGATAACCGAGATATAGATTGACATTTTGCTTTCTCAGTATATTTGTACACTCAGTATATTTGTATATATTTAGATCCCAAATCCTGACAACAATTTTTCTAAATGATTTTTGATATTTGTATAAAAGGGGTTCCCAAACTTTTTCAACCATCGACCCCTTAGAAGAAAATAAAAATTTTTATCGACCACCATTCTGATTTAATTAACATTCAAAAAAACAGCAGGTGTAGATATATTATACTGCGTTTCAACCTCAGTATGAAGTATGGCTATATACATCCCTTTCTATCTTTCATGGTTTTTCAAATAAAGTTTTCTTTATCTCTCTGAATTCTTCCTAAGACCTGTACTGCATTCTAAGAGTGGTACGCGATATAATAGTGTTTCATGCAGATATAATTTTTTTTTTAATTGTGACAAAATATTTTTTTTTATTTTATTTTTGTAATTATAAGTCAATGGTCATTTTTCTTTTCTTGTTTCGATTTGACTTTATTTTATGTTTGAGTTTATTTATTTATTTTATGTTTTGAATTTGAATCTGAATTTTGAATTTGAATGATCAATTTGATTCGTTTTTATTCAAACTTTCAGTTAAAAATTTGCCAATAATCTTGATTTGACCAGACTTTATGTTAGCTTTATAGAATTTTTACTTTAGTGTTATCTTCGATCGACGATCATCTTTTGTTTTTTTTTTAAATTCCTTATTCGATTTTATTTTATTTAATTTTTAATATAATCAATTGATCAAGCTTTGTTTTTTTTTTAAATAGATTTCATTTGTAACTACCATTTACCATCATTTGTTTGATTTCATTTGACTTGGTTTTATTTTCAATTATTATCAATTGAGCAGTGTCTGTTTTTGATTTCGTTTACTCGATGAATGTTTAATATACACTTTAATCCCGCCATGTTGTGTCCTTTTTTATTCACTTTGACTTTATTTTGTTTTTTAATTATTAATTATTAATTGATCGCCGTGTTTCCTTAACATTTACAGTTTATTCTTTGGATCGTCATAAAATTTGTCAATTTTTAAATCAATTTGATTTATCGTTAGCTTTATATAATTTTTATTTTGTTCCTTTAACATCAATCTTTATTTTCTTTTCCTCATTTGATTTTGACTCTATTTAATTTTTAATACATGTAATCAATTGGCGGAACTTTGTCTTTTTTTTTTGATTTTTTTAAATCGATTTCATTTGTTTTGTTTCTACTTTTAAATTATCAACTAATCGTTTGTTTTTTTGTTTTTTCTTCGGGTTAATTTTATTGGACATGACTTCTTGTTTTTTAAAATTATCAATTGATCGTTTCTTGTTTTTTTCTTTTGTACGATTTGAGATTATTTTACTTTACATTTCAAATCCTGCCGATTTATTACCATTTTTGACATTTACTCTTTTATTTATTATATTACATAATTATTAATTCAAATTAAATTCTTGGTTGTGGTGAAAGTCAGATTTTATGTCGATTTGACCTCTTGAGTTTTACGTAATACTTATTTTCGTCCTGACTTATTCGACGATCGTCTTTTGTTTTCGTTTTATTCAAGTTTACAGCATTTCTGGTGTATTTTGATTTTGATAATAATCAATTGAACGTCTTTTTTTTGGTCTCTTTCATTCGAGCTGATTCAAATTTATTTAATATTATTTGTAACTCTTTAATTTTCTTTTTGAATAACTATTCAGCTAAGCCTGTGTTAAGAAAGACTTAACAACTCCGACACCCTGAAAGGCTCCTAGAGATTCATCGACCCCCAACCGACCCTTAAAAGTTCATCGACATCTTTCAACTCTTCATTGATAAAATCCTAAAGTCGTCTCTTAGACAAAATGTTTAAGGTTTTAATTAAACAAAGTTTTAAACAAATAACATTTGTTTAAAAAAAAACGAAGGACGATTATTATTTAAGATTTCAAATACGTATAAAAATACCAAGTGTTCCATTAAAAAAAAATAAATAAATTTCAGTTTATATCTCAGTTATGCGATGTCCATTTGTTTTTCTGCAAGCATCAACAAAAGTTTCGATTAATCTTTATAGGTAAGATTTGTTTTCTAAGTTAAAAAATAAAGAAGTCAAAGGGGTGGGAATTCTCGCTTAGTCAACCTGTACGTATGTACGAGGTTTATCCAAAAAGCAAGCGAACGTTCTAAATAGAGGCGGCAAATATTAAACAGAAGGTTGCTTTAGTGGTGAGAAAATGATGTTCTGAGTTTTGAACCCTCTAAATGACAGCACCTAAAACATGGTTGAAAGAAATTCTATTTGAAATCACCAAAAATTGCTGAACTTTACAGGAAGTTACACATTTACACGTTCGCAGTTCAAGCAATGTTGGGCCATTTAATATAAATCAGCAGTCAGGGAGTTAACACAAAATACACCAACGATGGTGGTAAATATAGTTAATTTTATTATAAAACTTCTTAAAAAACCCTTTTCTTTTTGGATAGGCCTAGTTCATGTCGGTGAGTTTAAGGATGGAGATGTTCATTAGAAAAAAAAATAAGTACGCGCCACTGGAAGGTTTACTTTAAATATTTCAACAGTCGGCATTTATCTGCTAGGTTTAACAATTGTATTTTTTTTTTTAATGAGATGCACTGAAAACTAATGCTACTGGTAATCAACCGCTGCAAACCTCAATTATTTGAGGCACAGAAGCAAGAAAAATATAGATTTTAATTTTGAATTGGTTTGCAATTAAATAATAGTTAGAGGTGGGTTAACGTTAATAATAGTAACCGCTTACCGAGCTTGTCAATAGCCCACTATTAATTTACCTGCGACATTTTGCAATTAAAACTTTACGTTTAGCTCCAATATTAATTTCAAATTTTAATATGTAGATATAATATAAGTACGCCCACAAATCTGCTACCTCCCCACCCCCTAAGTTAACGATCAGTGAACATTTCGAACTCTTGAAATATTAATGTTCAAGTAAAAGTGGCATGTTTGATGATTGGTGGTGTGGTGGTTAGTGTGTTAGCACATGTTCGGAATAAGCGAATCGAGTTCGAAGTTTGCCCGAGGATGAAGAAATAATTAGTTTAAGTTACTAATTAATATAAAACCGAATTACGTTATCTCCGCAGCCTTCTGTTTTTGTTTGATCAGTGGTTTTATTATTATGGAGGGCTAACTTGAATGGCTTCAGGAACCGGCTGACGGGCGCAGATTTGTCTGTAATAAAATATCGATTGGGAAAGCTAAAATTGCTCCTCCTCGCTTTGTAAAAAGATCTCCCGGTTTAAATATCAGATGGTGGATGGGCTTATTGCTGCGTTTTAGGAATACGTGAGATGCATGGAAGAGTTTTTTGTTTTTGGGCAAACAACAAACAGCATGTAAATTAAACCTATTATGTAACTGTCTACGTTTCAACGCAGCTTTGTTTTCTATTTTATGGTGGTCGTGATTTATTTTTCAAGTTTAAACTAGAATACCGTGTTACAGAAATGTATACATAAATGTTTCGTTCAACGTTAGGATATTTCATCATGGGCTATCCAAACATTACCGTCAAATGGGGTGAAGCGAATCACATGGGGTGAAGTGGATCAACGGTAAGATTTTTGAAACATTTACGTCTCGCGTAGAGCGGATTCCTCGGAAACCAACTTGACCAGTAGAATTACTAATAAAAACGTATAGTGTAGTATTGTGTGTTGTAAACGACGTTATAAATTAGGTAAGTTTTTTTATAAAAATTATAGAATGTTAAGTATAAAGTACCGGTATTTCACAAAGTCTTAAAACAAACTATGGTACACAAAAATTAGATAAGTTAATTTGGTGAGGTTACCTACACACATATCCAACAGTCTTTCATTAACATGCCTGCATTGGATTTTTGTGAAAGGTGGTTTTAGTTGCCCTGGAACAATGTTTTTATAAAAAAAGTCTATTTCGGGGGTGAAACGGACCGCGGATTTAACTCTTTTCATATTAATTGTTTTCAGGTAAAATGCCAAGAAAATATGTAAAGAAGCTTTGGTACAGGGCAAATAAAACCTACGATCCTGTGTACTTAGAAAGAGCTGTGGCAGAAGTTCGGGATGGGCGCATGAGTATGCGAACCGCGGCTGAAAATTTTGCAGTGCCTTATACCACGTTAAATAGAAAATTCCACGGAAGGCAAACAAGAAATTACGGTGGACAGCCAGCTTTGACTGACGAAGAGGAGAATAAATTAGTTGATGTATTATTATTGTGTGCTGAGTGAGGATTTCCCCTTAAGAGTTAGATTCATGATTCAACAATTCCTAAACAAATCTGGTAAACGAGAAAAACCGTTCAAAGACAATTTACCGGGCATTGATTGGTTTAAGTGTTTTCTGCTGAGACACCGCAACTTAACTATTAAATTTGCTGAAAACACAAAGCGACATATGAAGTGGTAGAGAGATATTTTTCTCACCTCCAAGAATGTGTTGCTGGGGTACCAGCCTCAAACATAATCAATTATGACGAGACCAATTTCTCAGACGATCCAGGGGCAGCCAAAGTTGTTGTTAGGCGAGGTGCGAAACACGCTCACCGAATAATTGATACATCAAAATCTAGTACCAGTGTCATGTTTGCAATTGCAGGTAATGGCACTTTACTGCCGCCGTACGTGGTACACAAATCTAAACATATGTATCCTGGTTGGACAGAAGGAGGAGTTACAGTGTGCAGATACAACCGCACGACAAATGGTTGGTTTGACATTGAAACTTTTGAAGATTGGTTTTTATCTGTTGCTTTGCCATACTTACGCGCTTTGGATGGGCCCAAAGTTATGATTGGAGATAATTTAAGCAGCCATTTAACTGTAAGTGTCGTTCAACAATGTGAAAGTAATAATATAAAATTTGTTTTACTTCCACCAAATACGACACACATGTTGCAGCCACTAGATGTGGCCTATTTCAGGCCATTGAAAATCGCGTGGTGTAACGTATTAGAAAAATGGAAACTGAAAAATCGGGGTGTTCTGCCTAAGACAATGTTTCCACGTATGTTGAAAGAAAGCTTAGATACAGTTGGTGCAAAGTCCGAAGCAAACACACTAGCAGGTTTCAAAGTTTGTGGCATCTCGCCATTTGAACCAGATGTTGTTTTAAAAAAAAAATCGCACATCTTAGAACACCTCTACAACAAGAAGAAGCTGGACAGCAACTTGAGACAACTTGGCGCAACACTATTATCGAACATCTGAATCAATTGAGAACTGGTGGTGCAGAAGCCCCAAAACGTGGAAAAAAGTTAAATGTACCAGCAGGAAGAAGCGTTTCAGTGACTGATCTCGTACCAACAAATATGGATGATGAATTACAAGTTACCATAGACCAAGAAGATGATTTGGAAAAAGATGAAATGTCAGAAGAAGACGCTGTTGAAGGAATAGTGGCAGAAGAATCAAATGCGAGTCCTGCTTGGCATAATCAGTCTGCATCAGCTGACTTCGAGGTTGGGGATTTTATTATTGTAAAGTTTTATACCAATAAGAGAGACAGGCTTTTCATTGCCAAAATCGATTCTAAAAATGAGAAGGATATGGAATACACAGTTAATGTTATGAGGAAGAAAACCAGCACAAAAGAACTGTTTCTCGTATATTCACAAGTTCCAGACGTTTCCGTAGTCAAAAAAGAGCAAATTGTCCGAAAAGTTGTGACAAAATTATTTAGAGGAGGAAAATATGTATTTCAAAATATTTCTGATTATGTCCTGGAATAAATAACATTTTATTTTTACTGTGAAATTTTGATTTCTTGTATAAAATATCAAAAAGTATATTATTTACAAATATAAATATATGATTTACACTACTTATATGCGTTTTATACCGGCCTACAATAGGAAAAAAAATTCTTTGATCCTCTTCACCTCATTGGTCGTGTGGAGTGAATACTGTGCCAAAATAAATGGTGATCCGCATCACCCCCACCAACGGGGTCAAGCGGATCAAGCGTTAATAAAAAAAATCTAACAAAGATAATGAGCTAATTTTTTCGTATAGTGCCTATAGTATTGTTTAATAATGAGGTTACAACTTATATTTTTTGCAGATTTTTGGTTCATGAGAAACACTATGATATTCATGAAAAACTCAAACTTTTGATCCGCTTCACCCCGTTTGACGGTACTTTTAATTAAAACTTATCGTTTGTTTCGTATAATTGAAAATAACATAAAGGTAGGAGATTTGTCATCCAAAATTATACAAAATACCACAACAGTTTTATTACTGTTATTGTTATTTGAACGCTTCAACGATCCAAGTGGTAAGAGATCGGCTTTGCAACCGCAAGGTCGTGGGTTCGAACCGCACTCAGGATGTTTTCTGGGGATGGTCGGTATCCGCTTCAAGTACCTTCAGTGTTGCTAAAGATACATTTCTAATAGCATCTAGATACAGATGCAGATACTTTGACAAATTTGTATCTAGATGCTGATACGGATAGTTTTTCCGGAAAATATCTAGATACAGATACAGATACAAAAAAAGTATCTGCAGTTTATCAAGATACTTGCAAGTGTAAAATTCAATAACCTATGCAGTAGTGGAGGTACGGTATTATTTGCGATCCAAATCGACTTTTTTTGTGAAAATTAACGAAGTTTTCGTATGAATATGTGAATCATGTACACACTAAAATCTGTGATAATTTTCACAATTTTTTTCAGCAGTATGTCTTTTTAAATAGAAAATTTATCTTTGTAATTAAGTCGATCAATAAGCTGATAAGTAATTACTTGGTTTTGTATGAAACCAAGTTAAGTCAACGTAAAATATAAAGTTATCAACAGAAATGACTCTACTTCCGCATCAGACAAGTTAAATGTCAAATGAATCTAGGATCCTTAGTTGCAACTTTGTTGTAGCTAAGAGAGCGTTCCCATAATCAAGAAAAGTTGATAAAATCAACAATGCAGTCTTTTCCTTTTGATTTTCTCCTTTTGTCGATTATCTTTCCTAATTTTTAAAATAATTTTCAAGTTTCTGAACTATCAAATCGCATTCTAAATAGAACAGTCATTTGACAAACTGGAAACATAATTAGCAAGAGGGGAAAATCAAAAGAAAGAGACTGTAAAATCGGAGGTTGCATTTCCGCCAAGGTCTGCTGTTTTTATGGAAGTTCAAAATGTATCAAAAATACATATATCTTAGTATCTCAAATGAATAGATACACTGTAATTGTATCTAGATGCAGATACAGTTACATTTTTTTAGTAGTATCTGAGATATGTATCTAGATACTCAAAAAGTATTTAAATACTGTATCTAGATACATGCATCTAGATACTTAACAACACTGAGTACCTTTCAGTGCGGAGCATAAAATTGAACTTCAATGGCGAGCTGGTTTGGAAGTAACAAAGCCATGGAACACTTCACACATAGACAACACACTCCAGGTCTTGACGAATCAATATCTTAAGACCTCGTTGGACAGCCACCACAGGTTAAAAAAAAAATTAACCTGAATTGCCTCATTGAGCTCATAGCATTTAAACCAATGGTAGAAGAAAGAATAAATTATAAAAAAAAAAAAATACTAGAATTGTAGTAGTTAATAATTACTTTAAAAAAGATGGTTTATTGGGCTAAAAGGGTAGTTAATTTAGACAAGCACGTAAGAAAAGAAAATCATTTATCTCAATAAAAAAAAATCAATCGCTGTTTTCCATTCGTTCAGTTTGAAACGTTTGCAATGTTTTTCGGAGCGGATGCTCTGTGCCTCATCGATAAACTCGTTTTTTTCTTTTTGCTTGGAATGACGAAACGCTTGAAAATTTTCCATCTTAAGGATGACAAGGGGGATTAAGTTTGAACAACGGTTTTCAGTGATTACTGTCGTCTGAAAAGTTTTCAGTGCATCTTTCTCAGCCCTCGATATCAAACCGTGGCTTTTATAAATACATAACTCACATTGTTTTCTTTTACTGAAATAATCTTAGGAATGTCGTTGCAATGGAATTTGGTCTTTATGTGAAGTTAAACGCGCGCCCTGTTTCAAGGCTTCGAATGGTGTTGGTTGAGGTACTTTTATTTTATTTAATTTTTTTAAAAAGAAATTCGGGTTACTTCGCTGTTTTATTTTATGAGAAGATTCTGGTTAGGTACGTATTTAGTTGCATACATGACTAGAACAAGTAGTTTTATTTTTATTGTTGTCTGCAAACAAGAATTCCTCGTATTTTAGAAGTACGAGGTGGCTACTGCGTCCTGAAGTTTTAAATAAGTGGTTACGACATTTTTTTCATTAATTCAGTTAAGTTTGCTACAGTTTTCGGAATATTATTTATATTGGAATGCATTTATAGAATTTTTATTTTACGTACATAATCGCAGATAGAATCTGGAAAATCTGCACGTTCCAGTAGACCAGCGATACATGTTTTTTTTTTTATTATAAATTAAGGCATTCCTATAGAAAAGATTAATAAATTAGGTACATTCAACTTATTGATCTAAGTACCCTAACATCTAAATTTGTTTAGAAAAGAAACGTTAAGTACTTTCAGGATGAGATAACACAGCATTTTTTGTTTTCATAGCTCTAACAAACTATCTCACTTTATATAAAAAAAAGTAAGTTACTCAAAGTTTCATGTTACTCGTTATTATCAGTGAAGTTACGTATTTTTGAATTGTCATAATTAGACAGCACGTTCATAAAGAAGTGGAGAATTAAGCGCGCGCTCGGAGAATATTTTCTTAGTTTCTTCTCTTCTCTTTCATTTCTCTCTGCGTCTCTTGACTGACGCCTTGATTGAATAACTTTCCCCTTAAGAAGTTCAATCATTATTCTCCGCTGACTTTTTTTTTAATATAATTTATACGCTTTAGATATTAGTTTACGAAAGCAGGAACTTTAAATTAGTTACTTCAAGCAGAAGTCGTTTCAGTACTTGATGTAATAAGAAAGTCTACGAAGGAATTGCTTTCTTACTTGTCGTCGCAAGTAAAAAAAAAAAAAAAAACTACTTAATTAAAACGCAAATTACTAGCAGGCTAATATTTACAAGACCGTATCAACATATAATACAGGAATGTTTTTTTCTTAAAAAAATCAGTCTAAAGCTTTTCATCCCGCAGATTGGGAGACGATTCTTTCTGCTAGAGAAATCTTGCCGGATTCTTCCAGCAGCTGAAACAGCACGGCAGTGCGCACAGGAGAGTGTCTTTGAACGCTTCCCTGAAGTCCCGGTTGAAGTATGCGTAGATTAGAGGATTCAGGGCTGAATTGAAATAACCGACCCAGAATAACATTGCAATTACTATATCTGGTGTTTCACAAATTTCTTCGCCACATAGTGTCGATATAACGTACCTGAAACGAAGAAATATATTAACAAAAATAATGCTCCTAGGTTTTTTTAAAAATGCAGGGTGTCTCAAAACCTCTGTCTTTAAATGAAAGTGTAAGTTCCTCATTACATAAGAGATTAATTCTCCAAATCTGATTTTTCTTGCCCAATAATGAAAAACTGACATATCACAAGCGAGCACAGTCCCTTTGTTTTGAAACCTCTGCTTGGTTTACGATTTGTTTCAGCAATTTATCCGATAAAAGCAATAAACCGCAATAAAACTTTTTATTTACGTTTAGAAGAACTCGGTCAAGGTCTTATTGTATACGAATATGAATCCGACTTGCGGACATCGGCATGTTTATTTGTATTTTCAACATGCAATAAGTAAGAACGTTTGTTTCTGTGTAATAGACAATAACAATTATGTTAAAAACGAGTACCTAATCTTCGATAGATTTTTGCTGAAGTAATTAATCATCTTCGTACGCTAGTTTTGTAACTGCGTTGAAAATACGTGAAATTATTTTTTAATTATCGCACTAATAGCTGCAGAATAAGTACTGCAAGAGCAGAAACTATTTCTATTGTAAAAACGGAAAGCAAGAATTGAAGTATGATACGATGAAAAATTTAAATAAATTAGATTGCCTCTACACACAATAATCTATGGGTTCAAAATAAGTGATTGAATAACTTCGATAGCTCTCAATTGAACTATTTTATTAATTGTTTACATTCCAACACAAAACACATGTTTTTATAAGGATAATATTGAACCTGAATTTCTGCGTCGGCTTAAACCAATAAAGACAAAAGAAACTCTCGCCTAGTGCAGACGTTTATTACGTCTTTTCGTCGTAGTTTTAATAAAGAAACAAATTTATTTTTGCTGTACAAATACAAGAACTTTAGTAATCAACGTTGTAAATTGGTAATTTACAAATTAATATGATGTAAGAATTTCCACTTTTTCGATCGCCCTCAGATTGAATTTTTTAAATTTAACTGTTAAAGTACCGATTAGCACAAAACTAATCATCAATTAATGCGACACGCACAGAATATTTTAAACTATTAAGAACTTACCTAGTTACAAAATTTATCTGTTTTTAAAATTACCAAAGCACACGATACTTGACCTGCCTTAAGTACAATATCTGTCCATTAGGTCATGGTCTGCGTTTTTATGACTTTTTATGGCCCCAAACGTCGGAGAATAGTTGAAAACCAAGCTCCGCCGGAACATTTAAGCTGCATTCAGCGACCCTCAAACAATTTCTATGAAAAAGTATTTAGTTATTATTGCTATCTGACCAATAGTTCTATAACAAATTTTGCTTCTTTTCTTGACCACTATTTGTGGTTTTAATTAAAGACATAGGTTTAGAGACATGCTGTATAGAACGAATACTATGAAAAATGGATATAAATAATCATAATACAATAACATCAGAAATGATTTGAAAACTCATGACCAATTTGTTTTCTTAGAAATAGCAACACTGAGAAAAGTGAGGTTATTATTTCGTACTTGTCAATGAGCTTCATTCAGCTGACATCATTCCTGATCTCTCTGTATTATTTGATGAAAATACTAGGACAGATTGACAGAAATTCACTTTCAACAAACCGATTCTAAAAATATAGCGCGAGTTATTAAAATTAATGATGGTTCTTTTATAAAACGTGAATCAGAATTAATAGTTCTGCCTTCTTCACAACATCATTCAACAATATCAGTACACACTTTCAATTCGCTGAAACGTTAAATATAATTAATAGACTTTCCGCTTGGATACTTCATTATCTCCTAGACATTCCATTGCGTGGAGGAGGGGATTTGCTGCGCTAGAAACAAATGGCGATCGGAAAGTTTCATAGGTGCTTTTTTACACGACGCTGTATTAAAAAATAAAATTTTTAGCTTTCGTTAATTTTTAAAATCAGCGCAAACGATTTTTTTCCGAAATAAAAAACCAAGGGGAGGGGGGTGTTAACAATGTCGGAAACAAATGAGGATCGGCGCACATTTCAGAGCGTCACAACCAATCACCGTAATGCTTGTAGTTTCTTATAATTTTTTTTAATACATAAACGACGTATCCGGAATTTCAAAATGGCGAGAGGAAGAGGAGGATGGGGGTGAAGTCTGCATAGTTGGAAACAAATGACAAACGAGAAACTCCACGTTACAAACTGTAATTGAACAAGAAAAAACTTAGAGTGCAGATTTAAAACATCGGAATTTAATGTTTCATTTATTTTTATTTTTTTCGTCAAAAGTTCTATCCACAACCGACTTTAAAAATGTTTCGAAAGCAAAAATAGAAAAAACTTCTACCCATAACCTCCTACTTTCTGACATTCGGGATAAATTTGAGGGAAACAAACGACGATCGAAACATTTTAAAGCGCACTGCACGAATAGTTTTTTTTTTAAATAGTCTATTTCATTTTGAATAAAAAAGAATCGACTGCTGAAACAGTGGCGTTTCCAGAACGCGGGCGGGTGGGGGGAGAACTTTACACCAAAACTGAAGACAGAGACAAATGACAATCATCAAAACCAATCACCGTACAAAAAGTTCTTGGCGATTTTTTTTTCCAATACAAAAATACCGTATCTGAAATTTAAGAACGCCGGGATAGGGGGTGACGGGTGTGAGAGGGTGGGGGAGAACTTTCCAAACTGACGAAAGATAAACAATGACGACTATCGGAAACTTTTAAGGACGCCCGGCTCCAAACAAGATATTTTATGATTTTTTTTAAACAAAAAAAGACATCGAAATTTAAGAACGCCGGGAGGGGGGAAGTGAATCTACACCAAAATTGGAAGCGAACGATAAGCAAAAAGAACTACACTTTACAAAATGCAATTAAGCAAAAAAAAAAACAGTTTGTCTTAAACCTTTTCATTTTGAATTAAAAAAAAAGAACGACTGTTGGTACAGTGGCGTTTCCAGAATGGGTGATGGGAGGGGAGGGGGAACTTTGTAAAGCGGAAGAAAGAAACAAATGACGACGATCGGAAATTTTTAAGGGCGTCCCAATCAAAATTTGTTAGGATTATTTTTTAAATAAGAAACAGAGATCGAATTTTAAGAACGCCAGGAGGGAGGGCGGGGGGTTGAATCTACAAGAAAGTTGGAAACAAATGGCAAACGAAAAACTTCACTTTGCCAAGCGCAACTAAGCAAAAAAAAAACTAGTCCCTCTTAATAATTCTTTTGCATTTTGCATTTTAAAAATAATCGACTGGTGGTACAGTGGCGTTTCCAGTACGTGGGACGAGGGAAGGGGCATGAGAGTTTCTTAAAGTGGAAGAAGGAAACAAATGACGATGATCGGAAATTTTTAAGGGCGCCCCAAACAATTTTTTTACGATTTTCTTTTACACAAAAAAGATACCGAATCTAATTCAGTGGCGTGTCCAGAATTTGAAGAAAACGGCGGGGGCAGGGGAAAGGATGTGCAACGCCGGAAACAAACGACGTCGATCGGAAACCATTAAGCGGACATTACGAAACATTTCAAGAAAGAGAAACTTAACATTTGAAACAATTTTGCACTTTAAATAACTATCTGTCAAGAGGTATCTAATTAAATGTTTCGAAAGTTTTTCTTTTGCTGGCACTTTCATAATGTTTGAATATTGCGTGAATGAAATTCCAAAAATTCCAAAAATGAAATTTTTAAAGTTCTAATAGTTTCTTTAATTTCTAAAGAACTTAGACAGCTTCGGCAATTAAATAATTACGCAATCATTTTTAAATAATAAAAGAGGTTACTAAGTATAACAGTAACAGCTTTACCGTTCACACCTGGAGGTCACGTTGTATTTTTAACTAGGTAGGTAATAAAAAAAAATGAATAGTACAAAACGACATGACATGATTTCTTGTATTATCGAAATCCCCTTTTAACCATAGGGTATAGGGTGTAATATCTTGTTTGAAAAAATCATTTTCTAAATTGGCTTTTACACAAAATTCAATTCGCGCAGTTTATTGTTTAATTGCAGTTCGCAGGTGCGTTTATTGACATGTGTTCGTCGCACCGACGCGACGCGGCTCAAATTACTTAAGGCCAAGGAACGTCTGCGGACGAACGCCGCGTGATAAGCAAATTCCCAGTGGAGAATCCGAAGTTATCAAACCGTACTTGCGCTGCATCAACGAGTCTTATGTTTATTAGAAAATGATTAATGCGCTCGTTTTCACTGTGTTTTCGCGAGACGCTTACTTTTGCACTTCGTGGCATCCTGACAGGAGTGGCATAAAAAAGGGAAGTTGGTAAACGCAAGTCAGGCAGTCATTCATTAATCAGAGCCAGTCATTAATCGAGTCAGTCATTTTTATTTAAACGTATGTAAGGTAGTTGAGTTAGTTGAGAAAAACCTCAGGTTTTATTGAAAGCGAGTATATGCATTGAAAAAAATCGGAGCCAATTCCATTATGAATAAAATTCAGTTAGACGTCAAGTTGTTTGAACACTCTGAAGTTTATGTTTAATTCTGATATCAAATAAAGAAAAAGAAAATTTCTCGGTGTTATTAGCACGATCTAAAAATTGAGATGAAATCCTTAATCTTTTGTGCTTTGGGAGGCGGTGTGGGCAGCGTTTAAAAGTAAAAAAAAATGTCCACAAACTTTAGAATATCACCATCGGCGATGCTGAAGACAAGAATATTATATTTCAATAAGGTTTCTTTGAAGGCCACTGAATTACATTTTCGAAACCATCAGCAAAAAATCCCGATCTCTATCTTAGGATTGTTTAAGTTATGTGGGTGTTTAGCATCCAGCTGAGACTCATAATTGTTGATAGTAATAATTATTGTCCTGTCATCAAACCTAATTTAAAAATGGAATACTATAAAAACAAATAACCTACATACAATTATTCACAGTATTGGCACTTGTATGTAAATTTAAAAATATTTAATTGTAAGAAATTGCAGGATTTTTTTTTACTGTCAAGCAGTAGATGGGGAGTTGGGAAGCCCGTTTTTAGTACAGCTTCTTTGATATTATTAACATAGAATAGAAAACGGCACATTCAATTTCAAATTCTTCCTCGATGAATACGGAAAGCTGTTCGAGGAATCATTAAAGCCTTATAAGTTAAATTTCATTTCTCGCATCTCCTCGCATTGAACCGTACATTTCCCAGTAGTAACATTTTTGTGTGCATAAAACTTGTTAAAAAGTGTATTTCTGCTGAAGGAATTTTATTTTGTAGTATAATACACAGATCTAAAGTATTTTAGTTTATTTAAAAACTTCGAGAAAAATAAGGTAAATTTAACAAACAGATTTTATGGCGTAAAAAAAATTATTTCTGTTTCAACATTAAATTAAAGGATATTGTTATTACGTGGGCTGCTGGAAAATTTTCTGGAAACGGTATGAAAAAACGCATATGAAATTTGATAAACGGTATCATTGTTTTTCGAAGTATTCACCTTTGACGTCAATACACTTTTGCAGATGCTCGAATCAATTTCTAAAGCATGTTTTCCACTCTGAAGATGGTACCTCAGAAACCAGTGTCCGGAATGTTCCAACCGCTGCTTCAGCCGATGAAAATCGCTCACCACGCATTTTATTTTTGATATTTGGGAACAAAAAGAAATCATTAGGTGATAAATCAGGTGAATATGGACAATGAGTCATTAATTTAACATTTTTGTTGGACAAAAAATCAACTGTTTGACGGGCTGAGTGAGAGCTGGCGTTGTCATGATGGAGAATAATTCGTCGATTTCGATTGTTTCTTCTTATTTGATCGATGACTTCCGGCAAACAAATTGTAGTATACCAATCAGCATTCACGGTTTTTCGATCCTCTAAAGCCACGGTTGCTACATGTCCAGTTAAACCAAAGAAACAAGCAATCATTTGTTTCGCAACACTGCGTGAACGGACAACTTTTGTTGGTTTTGGTTCATTTTGAAATACCCAAACGGTAGATTGTTGTTTACTTTCTGGCTCGTACGAATAGATCTACGTTTCGTCACCAGTAACGATGTTATAAATTAAATTTGAACGACCTCCATTGAATTTCTTGAGCACTTCCTCGTACCATTTGACACGACCCTGCTTTTGTGCTTCTGTTAAATCGTGTGGGATCCAACGACTGCAAAGCTTTCGTACGTTTAAATGATCACGCAAAATCTGGTGTATTGCTTTCATGTCAATGCGTAAGGATGCTTGAATCTCACGGTATGTATGTCGCATGTCGATCTCGCTCAAGTATTTCACGCACAGCATCTACATTAGTGGCAACAACAGATGTTGATGGACGACCTTCACGAAATTCGTCACTGAGAGAGGTACGTCCACGCTGGAATTCGGCAAACCAATTATAAACACTGCTCTTTGATGGTACTTCATCTCCAAAAGCCAAATGAAGCCGATCGAGGCATTGTTTCGGCGTTAGACCACATTTGAAATCGTAAAAAATCATGGCACGAAAATTTTCACGCGAGGTTTCCATGTTTACACAAAATTACTTTTTCTCAAATGCTGTACAAACAAAACTAGTTCACTTGGATAGGAACTGTCAATAGAATTATGGGCGAAAAACGTCAAATTTTTCAAATTTGACAGTTGATAAACGCTAACAATTCTAGAGCTACTAGATTCCAGAAAATTTTCCAGCAGTCCACGTGTTTCTGTTTATTAACGAATATCATAGTTCATTGGTATAGCTATTCAGTTAATTTTGTTTAGATATAATGTGCTGTAATTTTCTGTTTAATCCGATGTACTTTTCGCTGCAGTGTGATTTCTTTTCTAAATCCGCGGCCAGATTGAACGATTCCGACCGAAAATCCAAAAGAAAGAATTCCATTAAAGACGATAGTCCTCGACGTCACAGATTAAACTAAGCACGACCCAATATTTTTAATTAAATTTCAAGTGGATCCCAAATAAACATCTGAAAGAAGTCAGGAAAACACAAAGCCCCCCGAAAAGGCCGACTTAAATGATTCGTTGCGTAGTTACACTGGACCTATGTAAAGCTCTCAAAAGATCCCTGAAAACTAGCGGGGATTTCCAAGTGGTTCAAGATGCACGCGCAGCAAAGCTGGTTATTTTTAGGGATGGACAGTCTCCTCGAAACTACGGCGTTTAAAATAGTGTCGTCGTGAAATATTTTCGACCCTTACTTTATGAGAATTGTTCTTGGCAAAATAAAAATTTAAACGATGTATCAAAAATCTAAAAAGTGTAAGTTTAAAAAAATACGTTTCATAAAATTATCGGAAATATTTCCTGTTATCTTCAAATTTTATTTAATTAATTTTTCCAATATAATAATAATAATTTTATAAAGCACAAATACAATGAAAAGTAATGTAACATTAATGAGGTAATTGTGGAAAGTTAAATAAATACCTCTTCACATTATATTCTCTAGAACAATGTGTCATTAATTAAAATTTGCATACACCGTGCTACTTTAGCTACAGGAATCGTTGTAAATTACTATACCGCGCACTAGTTAAAATGAACAGAATTTAATTAATCCGGCAGCCATTTTTACGAGCGCTCATTTCATTCTTCGACATCCCCCAGGAGATCCAGAATTAATCAAGGCGGAGAAGCCTCGACATGTATGGAATTATTGTGGAGTCGTCTTGTATATTAATGTCAGATGTTATTGTCAAATTTTATGTGACAAATCTCGACTGTCGCGGATTGATACGTGTCGTGTTATTGTATTTCGTGATAACGTGGAAGCCAATTTGGTTCTTTGTCACGTGCCTCGAATAACTCGCACACAGTCAAGATTGATGCCGAAATGATCCTTTCAGTAAAATCAAAATTGCAATTGATATCCTATATTCTTACATATTCTAAATGTTTTCGCTTATTTCAAAAAATATTATTACTATTACAGAGATACACATAAATAAACACAGATTACACAATACTTCATAAGAAACAAACTAATTCACATTCTAATGAACGAAATAAGAGGACTAATGATTATATTGTTCTCATTCATATAGTAAGCATTGTTTGGGTCTGTGGGGGTAGTTGTGTGACTAAATGATCCTCATTAACTCAGTTATAGACCATGGGATTGCCTTTATAATAGCCATTTGAACCCAACCGGCAAATCTTTTGTGAAATATTTACTAAAATTTGCTTCACTAAATATGTTTAAAAGTGAGAAACTCAGTCCTTATTACATGAGTTATATTTTTATGCGGATAATACCTTTATCCATTTCCAGATAATATCACTGCAGATATCATTAACTTTGTTAATCTTCAGTTAAAGCATTCCATTAAAAATACAGCGTGAATCTTAACCTATGTCTTTAATTGAAACCACAAATACTGGTCAAGAAAATAAGCAAAATTTGTTATACAACTGTTGGTGAAGATAGCAATAATAATACAGATAGAAATTATTTTACTTTTTCATAGAAATTGTTTGAGGGTCGCTGAATGCAGCTTAAATGTTCCGGCGGAGCTTGGTTTTCAACTATTCTCCGACGTTCGAGGCCATAAAAAGTCATAAAAACGCAGACCATGACCTAATGCACAGATGTTGTACTTAAGGCATGTCAGGTATCGTGTTTTTTGTTAATTTTAAAAGCAGATAAATTTTGTAACTAGGTAAGTTCTTAATAGTTTAAAATATTCTGTGCGTGTCGCATTAATTGATGATTAGTTTTGTGCTAAACCATACTTTAACAGTTAAATTTAAAAAAATCAATCTAAAGGCGATCGAAAAAGTGGAAATTCTTACATCATATTAATTTGTAAATTTCCAATTTACAATGTTGATTACTAAAGTTATTGTATTTGTACAACAAAAATAAATTTGTTTCTTTATTAAAACTACGACGAAAAGACGAAATAAACGTCTGCACTAGGCGAGAGTTTCTTTTGTCTTTATTGGTTTAAGCCGACGCAGAAATTCAGGTTCAATATTATCCTTATAAAAACATGTGTTTTGTGTTGGAATGTAAACAATTAATAAAATAGTTCGATAGAGAGAAAGCGAAGTTATTCAATCACTTATTTTGAACCCATAGATTATTGTGTGTACAGGCATTATAATTTATTTAAATTTTTCATCGTACTCATACTCCAATTCTTGCTTTCCGTTTTTACAATAGGAATAGTTTCTGCTCTTGCAATACTTATTCTGCAGCTATTAGTGCGATAATCAAAAAATAATTTCACGCATTTTCAACGCAGTTACAAAACTAGCGTACGAAGATGTTTAATTATTTCAGCAAAAATCTAACGAACATTAGGTACTCGTTTTTAACATAATTGTTATTGTCTATTACAAAGAGATGCATAAACAAACGTTCTTACTTATCGCATGTTGAAAATGCAAATAAACATGCCGATGTCCGCAAGTCGGATTCATATTCGTATACAATAAGACCTTGACCGAGTTCTTCTAAACGTAAATAAAAAGTTTAATTGCGGTTTGTCGCTTTTATCGGAATGAATTGCTGAAACAAGTCGTAAACCAAGCAGAGGTTTCAAAACAAAGGGGCTGCGCTCGCTTGCGATAGGTCAGTTTTTCAGTCTTGGTCAAAAAATTTCAGATTTGGAGAATTAATCTCTTACGTAATGAGGAACTTACAGTTTCATTTAAAGACAGAGGTTTTGAGACACCTGTATATGTTAGGGTCGTCATGCTTTAAGTAACATCTGGACATTGATGTCTAAATAATTTTAGATTGTGCATCTAACCTATACACAGATTTATAAAATATTCAGTATTTACGCTGTAATCTTCTGCCTAAGCACTCTTGGCCCACCCTGTATAATAGCAACAGGTGGTGGTATTTTCATTTATGAACAAGTTTTAACTGTCTTTTGGATTAGAAATGATCATAGATATTAATAATATTGTAAGTGAAAATGATTGTTAAAATCAAAATTAAATTTACTTCATAACAAAAATGCTATTAATCTTATCGTCTATCCGAAGTAAAGATAGCTTTATCAAAATCCTCAAACGTAAAACGCCTGAATTTGAAATGAAATAAAGGGAACACAGTGCTGATTCAAACGTCGATAAGTAAGTTTTACAAATTGGCATCAGTCCAGATCGATCGCTCTATGCCATTAATTATTTTGTTGATGGTAGAATGCATCAAACAAAGGGAATTCAATCGATGGATCCTGCGATTGTTTTTTTTTTTGTTTTGTTTGGGATAAAGTAAGTTTGATGAATCGTTTAAAACGCGCCGTCAATTATAACTGCAAAAATAAATCGGTGATTTATTTACAACCGGCGCGATGTGATTTATGATATTATTGCACACGTAATAGATAGATTTCTTTACTTTTGATAGAAAGAAATTATGATATTTAAATCGCTGAAAATTGATTGCTCGACGAAATAAAATGAAAAACTGGCGGTAAAACAATTTTTATTTTTTTAATTGCATTTCAATTTCCAGGCGAACTTTTTATTTGTTTTGCTATTTTCGGTCGAGAAGACGACGACGAGAACAATAGAGCAATCAAAACGAGCCTGACGTTTTATTGACATTATTGATTGTGCAGTAAATATTTACGAGAGCTCGTTCATTCAGATGGAATAAGTGGGCTTTTATCGGGGGGGCTATTATACACTTTTAGCGCAGAAAATTTAATATTCTAAAGCAATATTTAAAGAGAAGAGAGAACGGTAGTTTAACCACGTTTTTAATGCAATGCAGAAAGAATTTTCCGTTTGCTTTATTTCATGCTGCCCGAAATATTTTCATAGCGAAAGGCTCCCGCTTTTAAATTCGATTTTCTTTATTTCTTAAGTATTCTATTTACTTCTTTTGAGTTCATTAAAAGTTTGTTGAAATAGCTTAGGATTTCTTTTTTCAAGTTTTGTTGGACAGTTCCGTTCCATAAATTCGTATCGTATGAGAAATATTTTTAATATCTACTGATATTTGAGAAAGGATTTTACTAGGGTCAGTGCATCATAAAAACGAAAAAAAAAATAACGCAACCAAGTCTAGTTATTTATACCGTGCCTTCAATTGAATTCCTCATTAAAGTGGGCTATGATTTCACTGTTTTTTTCTCCTAAGATTTGCAGCACTGATAGCTGTTCAATTATTTAATTAAACAAATGTCAAATTGACACTTTGTATTTTAAATTAATTCAAAATGTTAGAATTACAGCAGAAAATATTTATTGTTGAAAGTTATTTTCAAACCGGTAGAATAGAAAATGGACAATTAGTTTATTCAATTAATCAGTGTGTACAGAAGTTTCGACAGCAGTTTCCTAATTTTCCTATTACTTATGAACAGCTCGTTAAACATAGCCATGCTTCTGTTCTTAAATTTCGTGAAACAGGATCACTTGGTCGCAAAACAGGGATCGGAGCAGCTAAGAAAAGGACTGCAGCCTGCATTGAAGATGTTCGGGATCGAATGGAACACTCTCCCAAGAAATCTTTTGCGAAACTTTCACAAGAAGTTCAACTATCAGTGGGAACATGTCCCACTATTCTTAGAAAAGACTTAAAGCTTTATCCATATAAGATTCAAGCAGTCCACGAACTCAGGCCAGTAGATTTTCACAGAAGAACAGAATATTGTCAGTGGTTTCTTGATAACTTAAACAACGACGACATTCTTGACAAGTGTTTCTTTTCCGATGAGGCCTGGTTTCATCTCTCAGGGTATTTAAATAAACAGAATATGAGAATATGGTCAGCAGCAAATCCCCATGAATTTGTGGAAACTCCATTACATCCATTTAAAATTGGTGTTTGGTTAGCAGTGTCAAGAAGGCGTATCATCGGACCAATATTTTTTGACGACTCAGTAACTGCTAAAAGATACCGAAATGAGTTATTAGAACCTTTCATTAATCAACTAGATGATGATGAACTTACAGAAGGGCTTTTTCAGCAAGACAATGCTACTGCCCACACAGCTCATCAAATGACTTTCCTGCAGCAGTTTTTCGATAATCGGATTGTGAATTTTCCTGCAAGGTCGCCGGATCTTACAATTATGGATTACTTCATTTATCCGCACATGAAAAACACAGTTTTTAGAACTACGCGTCACACAATCGAAGAACTTCGTGCGGGCATTACAGATGTGTGTGCTAACATAACCCCCGAACACTTAGCAAACGGGTTTGAAAACATGAAACGCAGAGTACGCTTATGTATCCAAGCTGAAGGAGAGCACTTTGAGCATCTACTTTAAACTTTAATGTTGTGTTTTTATTTGATGTTATGATCAGTACTGACAGTTAATGACAACTGTTTTCTCTAGAATTGTGTCGCCAACTTCATAAAAAAATCACAGTTTACTTTAATGAGAAATTCAATTGAGGGCACGGTACTATATGTTTTTTACATGATTGAAAATAGAATTAAATGGCATGGCGAAAGACGTGTGGCATTCCCTTAAAAAAAGAGTCTTGTTTATTTTGAATCCCTTAAATCTCGTTGCACTGACGATTCGATTAAAGTTAGTTTCGAATTAATGCGAAGAAAATCCTATTTTTAATTAAGGATTACACAAGCAAAATGTAGTTTATGAGAACCCCTTTTACGTGGTTGAGGAATTTCACAACTGAATTTAACAAAGGAGGTCATATCGGAGATATACTATAAACAGGATAAGGTACGTTACATAACTCATAGCATTTACTTTTTGTTGACACTGTGACACAGATTCTAAAATATAAATGGTTAGTCATACCTAAATTTTAAAAACATGTTCCATATTAATATCCAATAGTAATTAGTGTTTACCAAACAGTTTCAATTTGGGATTTGCAAGAGGTTGTTTTTTGAAAAAACTCTGTTAAATTTATTTCTTTCAATTTTGTTCTTGCCTGAAGTAACGCCACATTAAATGAACACTCTGTATGCACAAAACTAATTTTAAAATATGCTGCACATCTTGTAATGATTTTTTTCTTTAATATGTTGCTACACCTTTTCACGCGAAAAAAGTAGAAAATCTTTTAAATGACTTTGTCTTAGTACATTATCTATTTCTGTTATCGAAAACCCAATTTTGCCGCTCTCTGTTTATCATATTAACTTGTGCTTTAATTTGCAGCAAAGTTTAGTCGTTTTGGGTGGAATTTTTAAACCTTTAAATAGCAAAAGCCACGAGATTGATTTTTTAACATTTCTTTCCAAAATGTTTGATGTCAGTTCTCTTATTGGTTTGGTAAAGTTAACTTTAAGCAAAAACCAATAATGTTACTCAAGAATTTTAAAAAATACTCCATAGATTTATACTTTTTCTCTTGTAACCTTAAGTTTACCAGCACGTACAAAAATGACACTTCCTTTAATAAAATAATTTTTAGAAATACTAAATTATTTATCAAATAAATGACGTCGTTAAATTCTCGATGACAAACTCTTTCCGTCAGCCGTTAATCACATTACCACCGGGAGAAGAAGTTTATGGTCTTATCGTAATGGCACTCTTAGTAAATTACACCGACGGAATTGCCTCTTTGATATTAAATTTTTAATCATGTACACATAACGCAAGCATATAATCTAAAAGCCATTTTCATCATTTCATATAAAAGCTCCGAATATATGCCAGCAGCTGCTGCTGCTGCTCGAAAAAAAAAAATCAAATTTTCGTTCGCCACCTGCGTGAATTCGTGCACATCAAAGATATTCCCACACATTAAATCGCTCACTCGATCAAATTTTCAAAAGTGCGAACCCCGTTAAAGTAAATATTTAAATTTAAGCACCTCTCGAAATGCGTAAACGTTTTCCGAATCTTTAAATGTGCCAATGTTCGCGGAAAAGTTTTTTTTGTCGTCTCGTCCTTAATTCGGCGTCTCTGGCAGCGGTGGAAAAATATAAATTGAGTATTTTCTTCACATCGAAATTAAATTTGTGAAGGGAGCATTTCGCTCTTAGGTTTTAGATGAAATATTTAAAGTGTAATAAATTATTTCTTTTGAGGGATCTTTAATATATGGGGTTGAGTCAGAAGAAGAAAGTATTTAAAAGGACAATATTATGGACCATTGCAAAGATGGATGTTATACCGCATACTTTAGGAAATGGAATAATTTGAAGGTGCTGAATGTGCTCTTGTCCCTCCTCTAGAATTGTTCAAAAAGTAATCGTTGGGTCTTTCGGAGAATAGATTTTATAAAGGCACACTAGAAGAAGTAGGACCAACAAGGTATCATACTTGTAAACATTTAATTTTTAAACCAAATTTAAAATCTCTTTACATACATTCAGTCAAATGAGGCAGTAAGAGGTATAATTTCGCTCTGTGGATTGTCTTCTCGTCTATCCCAAAAATATCTTCCAGAAGTCCTGGCAATCCTCCTTGCAACATTCTAACAACTATATTTCCGAAACCACTGAAAACACTTATTCTGTTTTTTTTTTAAATTGAACCATCACCATCAGATCTTCTGTTTTCCTCCTGACTCTTCTGTAGACCTACATTGATCTATATTATTAAGTTTTTAGTTCGTAATTTTCAATAACAATATTTTAGATAATTAACGAATATTTTCCTGAATCCCAGATTAAAAAAAAAAAAAGAAATTTTAGTTACAAGTAACAAAAAACATTTTAACGCTAAAACAATCGCGAGTTTTCCTTTGTCGTTCTATTTTGAGATACTAAATTTAAGTTTCCATGAAATTCTCGTGATAATTACTATTAAAATTATTTAGATCTTAATTTAAACACGACCAAAACAAATTATTTGCATCGCACTTTGAACACAATTGAAATCGTGAAATACCTTGCGACGAAATTCATATTTTAAGATCGACAAAAGCGCTGCGATAAGTTCTCTCACAAAAAAAAAGCCCCTGGCCTTTAAATATCATCTGCAGTACGTGAAATGTATTTGTCGAAAAATGTGATCAAATTTATTGCCGGTCCTGTTCACTGCACATAAAAAAATCGTCTAACTTTGGCCTTTCATAAAAAACGCCAAATAACGAGCTTTACCTCTCTCAGATTACTGAATTTTAAAGCTCTTTTTTTGCTTTATAAGAGATTAGATATTTTTTCAAGTCAAGTTGAACGTACCTTTTTTCTTAAGTCAGCTTTTGCCATTAATTTAATTAAGGGTGTGAAGAAAATGTCTCTCGCTAAAGGATTAAGGTTTTATGAACTTGAAACCTAAATTTCCGAATTTTCGCACGTACATATTTTTGTTGTAATGTTCTCTACTTATAACCATAGTCCGGAAAATTCCAGACATTCCAAAAAAGTGACTTTTTGCAGAGATACAGCAATTGAGTGCCCACGTTAAATCGAACTAAATACATGTTTCCGGTCGAATGAATACTAGTATGGTCATTCAATAAAAAGAGTAAGTCTACGTCATCTAATTAAAGAAAATTTACGAGATTTATTAGCGAGCCATGAAAATATAAAAATAAAATCGACTTCAAAAACAGATTTGATGAGCTGTAAGAATCCAGATTATTTTTTATAATTCACGACACTTATTTAAAACTCGTATTATGACACGGACATGAAAAATACAAAACACGTGCAGCATTATGCAAGGAAAGCACTCGTCAAGCTTGCAATGTACGTACCGAGAAATTAGATCAAGGGCATCAATATTGCTGGAATATCGGCGATAAAAGAAATAATTATGTAATTAATAATTAATAATAATAATTGCTACAAGAAAAAATAGAATAGAATGAGTTATCAAGGTTTTTTCTCCTTTGCTTAATGCAAAGCTGACGTGGACTAAGTAGGTCATCTAATCCAAATAAATAGGTAGCTCGTCTGATCAGAAGGGAGTTCGTCAAGACAGTTGCCCGAGGCACGAACTCCTGTCATCTATAAAAGTGCTTCTTCGATTCCGAATGTAATTTAATTTGTGCGTCACTCGTCATGATTTTTTTTTCAATATTCTAAATTCTTGTTTTTCAATCAGACAATTTTTCCTAATCTAATTTATTTTGATTTAAATAAAGTAAGTGTAACTAAAAAGCATCCGCGATCGGCGAGGGTGAGTTTGAATCGAGTAGAATTTTGTTGCTTAAAATTTAGCATCTAACAGTAAAAGTTAATCTTTCCTTCTCTCTTTAGCATTCTAGTTTTAATTTTATGTCAACTGTTAAAATCCTAATTAGTTAATTAATTTAATTGAATTCGCATATTATTTTGTTTGTAATCTTTTGCATTGTACTAAAATTTCTTTTTTTGTTTGAATATATTTTGTAATTTAGAGCTTTGGATATTTTTATTTAATCAAAAATAAAGGACTATTAAGTGAACGTAGGAAGAGATAAGGGGTGGACCGTTTTCGATAATTCCAAAAACAAATAAGTAGACGCCATTCGAGCTATTCGTGGAAAACAATTTGGAAACCGATTTTTGGCTTTCCACGCTGAAACCAGGGTGCTACTAACAAAGAAATCGAAATTCAGCATCGTACGACTTGTTAAAATAATTAGGGGCAAAAGGGGATGTAAATTTGTAAATTCCGTCCAGATATGCTCTACTGAGCTTCGCATGGGAATATTTTACGATGAATTCATCAGCGTTAATTGCACGTATACTAATTAAAAAAATTGGGAAGCAAATATAAATATTTGTACACCTTAAACACACTGGCGTATAGTCTCATGTGTTTTACTAAGACACTGTTTCACAAATATGAGAAGATATATAGCAACATTTTTACAAAGAAAAGCGCCTTCTTTTAATTTATATAAATCTTCAAATCCACGTGGACTAATTTATATTCCGTCGCATGTAATGCAAAGAGATTGAAATGGGAGATCCTTTAACATTGTCAGCCAATCACGTAAAAAAAATATTCAAATGAAATTAATACTTTTTTCTACGATGTATAACAATTACTAATAATAATATTAGAGAACTGTTTACCAAATTAAATTTTAAATAAATATAATAATAACATTAACTAAATACTAACTGAAAAAAATCGCTGCAGAGATTCGAACTCGAGTCCTTTGGTTGCACGCCAAGACCCTTCTTTAGCAATTAAGTTATTACAACCCGAATATATAAATATAAATTAGAATCATTTTAATGTAAATTCTATTGCAGCCATAAATTTATTTATAACAACACGATAATCGCGATGGAAGAGCTGCATACACGTCTTTCCGCAAACCTTCGCATGTGGAATGCCCTTTCAGAGCAGACTGCTTATACAGGGTGCTTCAAAATAAGTTAAACCTAGTTAACCACAGGTCAACAAGGCGGAAAATGTTTATGCATGAGGGGTCTAATATGCACAGCTTTTAAAATAGAATGCCAGATATAAATTAGTTGGGGGGCACCGGAATACCTACACTGAGTGACAAAAGTAATGAAGTCTCGAATGAAATACGAGCGCTTCCCTTTAATAAGGAAACTGTAAAACGCTTTTGCTTGTAACCTTCTACAGAATACCGCGTAATTCATTTATTATAGACTTCGAACTTGTGTTTTTTTTTTGAATCACACAGCACTTTTACGTTTAACAGGAATACAATCATAATTTTGTCATTGCAAGTATATGTACGGGCTTGAAACGTTCGCTTGTGTATCAATAAATAATTCATGAAAGAGTATTTGGAATTTACTCGTAACACTATGCCAGCTTTGCTTGATGTGCAGGATTTCTTAACAATTCGATATGGAAATCGGTGGTTCAGCTTCGCTGATGTGAATCCCTTAAATCCTGTTGCACGACTTCGATTAAAGTTAGTTTCGAATTAATACGAAGAAAATCCTATTTTTAATTAAGGATTACACAAGAAAAATGTAGTACATGAGAACCGCTTTTACGTGGTTAAGAAACTTCTTGAGACACCCGGTATAATTTTCAGTTATAGGTACAGCTTACGAAGTACATGCAGTTTCTATTGGTAATGAGTTCAAATAAAATTTGGCGTAAAATACAAGAAAAGGAAAAACTAACAAAGCGCGACGAGAACACTTTTGGAAAGTTACGTTTCCGAAACGAAATAAGTTGTCCGATCCTTTATTAGATTGTATTTTTCAGGAGAAACTTTCCCCCGAGGAGAAAGGCAAAGCCCCATATTTAATCGCGTAATGTATTTATAGATTGATCAAGCAATAAAACACGAAGACACAAAGGAAAACTCCGAAAGTCTTCGAGAATCCGAAGAGAATAAGCGGGCTGTACTTGGCCGAAGTATCATTCTACTGGAGCTCCTGCTACTTCAACAACGGGTTAAATACACCAGTGGATTGCATGAGAATATTTACAGAGCAAACTCTACCCTCTGTTGACACTGTCATTACTTAGGTACATTCTGCTATGTAGCATTAAAAAAAAATCATATGAACTGAAAAGGCTGAGACGTAATATTTATTTTGGTGCTTGTTATCCGACTTCGTCTTCTAAAAAAATATGATTAGTGTTAATAACCCACCGTACCGTGACGTACCGGAAAAAATTGCACTATTCTTGGTTATATACTTTGTTCTCAAGAAGAAATAACGTTAGTTTTTGATGTTTATGTCTTACTTTAATATTCTTGTTAAAGACGTTTTCGAGCAGAGTTTGAGTTGACTGCAAGATGCTATGTGGACTGTTTAATATCAGAAACTTCTGTTCTGGATGCTGCTACTTACATTCGAATGCAATATACAGGGTGCTGCGTTTTGAAACGCAACATAGGAAATGCCATGATAATATAAAAGTGCTCCAATATCGGCTTCCCTAATTATTTTACAGCAAAATTTTATTTAGATTTCATAAAGTACTTTTCAAGATGAATCTGTCTGTGAAGTTTGAAAAATTTCCATTCGCTCTGTTTCGAGATATTTAAAAAAAATCAGTGACGAAATTCAATTCATACAAAAGCCTATCAGCACGGCCTTGATCAGTAAATGTTAAAATAAACTATTACTTCAATCGTTTTCAAAAACGACTGGATTTATTAATTATCTGCCCAGTTTTACTATGATTGATCAAGGCTGTGCTGATAGTTTGGTATAAATCGAGTATAGTTAGAGAATCTTTTTTAAATATCTTAAAACTCAGCGTATGAAAATTTCTCAAACTTCAGAGACAGATTCATCTTGAAGAGTACTTTAAAAAATCTAAATGGAATTTTGCTGTAAAATAATTAGGGAGGCCAATACTGGAGCACTTTTAATTGACTATGTTGCTTTTCAAAATGCAGCATTACAATGATGATGATCTTGAATCAAAAGTAAAAGTCGCATTCTTTTACATAAGCTGAGTCTCTTATGTCGGTAGCATCCTGTATTTCGATTAAATTTCTAAAATTGTGTTCAGAATTGCCACACGCAAACATGAAACATAAATTTAACGCCCGCGCAATTTAACTTTTTTTATGAATACATAATAAAAAAGACGATGTAACATGTATGAGTGTGAAATGGCATCAATTCCCTCGGTGGAACATGCACATTTTACGAGTTAGACAAGTTCGTCTTTCAAGAAAGTTGTAGAAAGCTTCCTTTCAAATTCGAATAAAAGGGCGGTGGATTCCCGTTCTTACCACAGAAAAAATGGCAGCCAACATAACATGAAAGCCCCCATAATTATTCCTAAAGTTCTTGCAGCTTTGTGCTCCGCTCTCCAACTTTTCGACTGTTGTCTTATCGTCGTACCTGAAACGAACAAAAATAAAATATGAGTTCAGAAGTTCTATCATTCTCGCCGCTATTTTAAATTTGAAATCGTGTTAGGTTATTGTTTGCTAGAGAAAGATGCGGATTAAAGGAGGCTTTAATTATTATTATTATTAGACGCGTGTTGGAAAGTGTTGCATTCTGAAATAATAATAGGTCTTAATAGGTTTTCCCCAAACAGGATTGTTCCAAACACAATCTAATTTTGATTCAGCTCCGAATAATGGATGCAATATTGACTTACATAACGAAGTGAACGTGGCTGCCGTTGCACAGCTGAAATTTAAGCTTAATTAATTGATCGAACCGTTTCCAGGGCTAAAGTTTGCATTATCGTGCTTGTTTTAGGATTGTAAACGGACATGGCCACTTTTTCTGATGAATTTAAAAATAAATGTTACCTCATAAAACGTTATTCGAAACCTTCCATTAATTTTTTATGTGTTTTGCAGTATCAGGATAAAAACATCTGCGCTCTACAAAAAAAAATGTTCAAATCAGGCAGGTCTTTCGATTTTTTTCGATTTTGTTAAACATCGATGCATTGACTCCCAAAAAATTTATTGTAATTTATTTATTTTTTTTTCTCTCCGTGGTGGTTGTCCATCGGTGTCTTAAGTATAGGACTTGTCTAGACCTCAAGAGCGCAAATGTAGTTTGTGTGCGTAAAGTGTTCCATGGCTTTGTTACTTCCAAACCTCCTCGCTATCGAAGGGGAAGCAGTGTCGAACTTTTTCCCCAACACTGAAAGGTACCAGAAGTGGATACCGATCACCCACGAGGAAAATCCAGAACGCGGTTCGAACTCACGACCATGCGATTGCAAGTCTCTAAGACTTAAGTAAGTGTGCAACTGCATTTTCTGATCTTATCAGTTATCACTCGTTTGTCATAAAGAACTTTCTTATCTTGTTGGTTAAAATTAAATAAGTGTTCCAGTCTGCCCGGCACGTAACTTAAGCCACGATGAATTGTTAGAACCACTTCCTTAATTGAAAATGGTAGAAGTTAAAGGTGTGACGAGGATGACAAATATCCAATAATTCCACCCGCCTGCGCTTGCCCAAATACTCATCTTAAATGGGTTTCTTGGCATTTAGAGTGAATAAAAGAACAGTGGTGTAGAGAAAGGGGTAAAAAAAGAACTTCTAGTTTTTGTACAATGTAAACAAAAGGTGTTAATGCGTTAATGTATTTCGAAAAAGTTAATGTAACTGAACTTAGTAGAAGGCAAATCACTGCAATGTGGAACTTCATGAGCTAAGTGTGTACCACTAGATACCACTAGAAAAGAATTTTTGGACGGAATGAGCAGAGCAAAGTACATTTATTATAAATAATTAACTTACATGATTTAAGCACTTACACTAGGGGAGGTTTTATTTTAAGGTTTTTATCACCACCTGCTGATATTCTGCAAGGTGTGCTCAAGTATTTAAAGACACTGTGACGTGTAACTGTTTAGTGGGAGTATAAACTTCTTGTAATTTGATTGGCACGCCCGAGGTTACTTTTGCACACGTGACTATACGCCTGGTTGAACAGCAGCCTCTAATTAGTTTGAAACCGTCAGAAGCATGCATTCTTCTGAATTATTACGCTCGATTACACTGTTAAAATCAATTATTATTTCGATGGGCAACTGGTTCTGACGGTTGTAAATCAGTCAGAAATGCTGTACGAATAACAGACCTTATATTATGTTGTACTTTCAGCGATGCTGCGTTATGCAAGTTTCCGTTTGTTCAGAGCCGTATTACATAGTATTTTATTTACAAGTAATTCTGAGATTATAATTTCTACTTGCTACTTCATATGTAAAATATTTAACTCCCGAATAGGTAATATACATATTTCTTTCCATTGGACTGTAGGTATAACTTTTCTGCTCTAAGATATAAATAAAAATAAGGATTTGTATGTACAAAAAGAAATTATACTGTCTGTATATTTGACAATTGGACATTGGGATGAAGACTTAACATAGGGAAACACAAATTTGCCTGAGTAAATTAATTAAATCTAAACAAATTAATTATTTTTTGACGTGTTTTTCTTTATAATTAAACAAGTTATTATTCTTTATTTTTAAAAATTAATTTAAATCTAAAAAGTTAAATGGAAAAAGTCGTTGTCTGGGTTTGAACTGATAACCTTACAGTTGCCTAATACAATTTAATACCACAGTAATGACTTATTTTGCTATAGTACGTGGGCTGCTGGAAAATTTTCTGGAATCTAGTAGGTCTAGAATTGTTAGCGTTTATCAACTATCATATTTGAAAAATTTGACGCTTTTCGCCTATAATTCTATTGACAGTTCCTTTCCAGGTGAACTAGTTTTGTTTGTACAGCATTTGAGGAAAAGTAATTTTGTGTAAACGTGGAAATCTCGTGTGAAAATTTTCGTGCCATGATTTTTTACGATTTCAAATGTGGTCTAACGCCGAAACAATGCCTCGATCGGCTTCATTTGGCTTTTGGAGATGAAGCACCATCAAAGAGCAGTGTTTATAATTGATTTGCCAAATTCCAGCGTGGACGTACCTCTCTCAGTGACGAATTTCGTGAAGGTCGTCCATCAATATCTGTTGTTGCCACTAATGTAGATGCTATGTGTGAAATGCTTGAGCGAGATCGACATGTGACATACCGTGAGATTCAAGCATCCTTACGCATTGACATGAAAGCAACACCAGATTTTGCATGATCATTTGAACGTACGAAAGCTTTGCAGTCGTTGGATCCCACACAATTTAACAGAAGGGCAAAAGCAGGGTCGTGTCAAATGGTGCGAAGAAATGTTCAAGAAAGTCAATGGAGGTCGTTCAAATTTAGTTTATAACATCGTTACTGGTGACGAAACGTGGATCTATTCGTACGAGCCAGAAAGTAAACAACAATCTACCGTTTGGGTATTTCAAAATGAACCAAAACCAACAAAAGTTGTCCGTTCACGCAGTGCTGCGAAGAAAATGATTGCTTGTTTCTTTGATTTCACAGGACATGTAGCAACCGTGGCTTTAGAGGATCGAAAAACCGTGAATGCTGATTGGTATACTACAATTTGTTTCCCGGAAGTCATCGATCAAATAAGAAGAAACAATCGAAGTCGACGAATTATTCTCCATCATGACAACGCCAGCTCTCACTCAGCCCGTCAAACAGTTGATTTCTTGTCCAACAGAAATGTTGAATTAATGACTCATTGTCCATATTCACCTAATTTATCACCTAATGATTTCTTTTTGTTCCCAAATATCAAAAATAAAACGCGTGGTGAGCGATTTTCGTCGGTTGAAGCAGCGGTTGAAACATTCCGGACACTGGTTTCTGAGGTACCATCTTTAGAGTGGAAAACGTGCTTTAGAAATTGGTTCGAGCGTATGCAAAAGTGTATTGACGTCAAAGGCGAATACTTCGAAAAACAATGATACCGTTTACCAAATTTCATATGCGTTTTCTCATACCGTTTCCAGAAACTTTTCCAGCAGCCCACGTATTAAGTCCAAATGGAAAGATTTAACAACTTTTTCCTTAATTTATCAAAATTAACAGCTAAAATTCAGCGATTTCAGCATGTCCCTACATTAAATCCCTACGTCCTGTAGATTTCTGTATAAACGGCGTGTTTATTATACTAGTTTAGAAGAGACTCCTCCTCCGGTAATTTAGTTTACGCACGTATAAATTCTTAAATGGTTCAATCGAATTCTGGAAGTTGTCTCTCTCAAGTTACGAAATTATCCCTCGAGTCCTCCGTGAGGTAACAGAATATCAGCATAGATTACTAATGCATATGACTTAACGATAACTGTATTATACGTGGAATGTACAATGTATATCTCAAACACAAGAAGGCTTTGAATTACAATGTCCCTTAGTAACCAGGCCTGTTTATTAATTATTATTAATACAGCCGCCCTGAAACCCAAAATCTGAAAATACGAAGAAAAATTTATCACTGGTAAGTAAACAAGAATTAATTTCTTTTTACGACGTATGCTGCACAATTACGAGTACCTAATATTTGTGTTAATTAATTTCTGTTAAGAAAAGGAACCACTAACAAGAGGTCACATCCGTTTATAGAACCCGGGTCTACTTGGCAAATCTCATTTGTTTACCAACTGTTCTTAATTTAAAAACCTTAGAACTTCGAAGTCACGCTAGCTCAGCTGGAAAGAGCGGTCGTCATGTAAACTGTATGTCCCGGGTTCCTCCTCCTGTTAATGCTTCCCTTCCTTAATGAATTTATTTTCGCTAACAATATCCTTTCCTTTCATTTGTGAATTTATTTTTAATCTTTAGTTTGTACCCTCTCTTTAACTATGTGAGTATTCATGTAATATCTATCATTTCTTTTGCCCAGATAATATTACAGCAAGTCCAACCAATTAACTGTTTGATTTGATTAGTGTATGAAAGGATGGTTAAAATCTCATGCTCAAAATCATTGAAATAAATCTATTGTAAAATCAATGACAGTGATTAAGACCTCTCTCCTTTATTTTCACAAAATTATGCACAGGATTTATTTCACGTCATTTGATTAATTAGTTTGCACAGGCTGCTTCACTGGGTGCCTAACATATTTGTCTTAAAATTTATTACAAAATACAACAAGGTTTCATTTGAATAAAGTAAATCTTCCGGCAATTAAATTGCTATAAGGGTAAAAGTTCGTAATAAATAATAAGCGATGAGACACTACTTGATACAAGAGTTCAATAATTTTCTTCAGTTTCTTTTGTTCGCATTCAGTGGGATTGATTTCATTATATTAATTCAGGTTGTCTGCATTACCGTCTTGGTTTGTTTCTTTTGTATAAGTATAATATATTTATTACACCCGGTGTAACGCTAGTAAGGATTTCATTTTTCTATTAATAATTATTTATATCATACTTTACAAAAAAACATATACAAAGTGTTTTCGAACATTCTGGACTCTAACCCCCTTATTCTATATCTTTTAACGACATCGTTAGACAACGAAAATCGTTAAGTGACATTTTTTGACCAATCAATGCATAGAAATGCTTTGTATCTAAGACCTGGTTGGTCAAAACATGTCACTTAACGATTTTCGTTATCTAACGATGTCGTTAGGAGTTATAGAATAAGGAGGTAAGAGCCGTATGATACGATGTTAATTTTTGTGAAAAACCTTGTAAAGATTGTTTAACCTTCACCACTCATGTACTGCGTCAGTGTTCATTTGTAGATGAATAGAGTCCTCTACTGAATTTATAGTACGGTAGATTTTTAGATCATCAGCAAACATTAAATACGATGTATCAATCATCTATCTGAGATATCATTGATAAAAATACTAAAAAGTAGAGGGCCCAAAATAGTTCCTTGAGGCACCCCAGTTTCTTGTTTAAAAAGATTGGATTTGCATCCATTGAGTTTTACGAACAGGTAACGATCTTTCAAGTAGGATATTATTAATTTAATCGCATTATCAGAAAGAAAAAACAAAATAATCAAGCTTACGTAATAAGAGCTCATGGTCGATCTTGTCAAAGGCTTTAAGAAGTCTGCGTAGATAACATCTACCAGGCCTTGATCATCTAGGGCTTCATAAGACATTAACATATAAGGCAACAAAGAAACTAAAGAATGTCTTAATAATAATTATAAACCAAAGGCGCGAAGGATTCTTTTTAGCCAAACTTTATTACTTCCAAGGTCCAGAAAGTCAGTTTCTCCAGTTGCAAACAATGTACACAATGGTGTGTTCTGGAGATAGTAGCTACAAAAAATAATTAATTTTGTTCATCGATAATAATTTTCTGAAGTACTATATACAATACGAAAACTGAAACATGAAAATATATATAAATTTAATTCATTAACAAGCAAGTCTGATCTCATAGAAGTTACAAGAAAGCTACGTGTGTCATTGGCTGTTGTGATTAGCGCGCAACTAATATTACGAAGAGAGGGGATGTACCCTGTCATGTTACCTTATCTGCCCGCACCTGTTATTACGATTCAGTTGCGACTAGCTTCAAGGAGTTTTCCGAATTGTGTTCGCAAAATTTTATATTTTTAAATGTGATATTGCCTTGACCACAATTTATTATTCGTATCAGGGAATTGTAACCATATTAATTTTGATTTAGGATGTGAGGACGATCCAACTGAACGAGAACGGTTTAAATAAGAGCTTACTTCAGCATAACGCTATAAAATTTTCCAGTGCGAACCAACTATTCCATTAAAAGCACGTTAATGAAATCCCTGTTTCTAATTCATTAGTTTAAATCGTACCTAGTCTATCTTCTGTTGAAAGTTCAGTTGAATTTCTTGCTTCCATAACATAACTAACTTCAGCTTACCAAAGCAAGCTACAGAAAACTTAGTTGCAGGCACACGTAGGAGTTTATTTGCAGATCAGCGTAACTTTGCAGCAGAGAACTTGCGTCTGGTAAAGTTTCCCCCTGCACTTGATGCTTGACTTTTCATGTACTTCTATATCATTACAAATTCGTTCATTCACGTATTCATCGTATTATAGTTGTTAGAAACGTATACATGCTTTAAAGCAAAATTTGAATTGAAATAAATCCTTCTTGTGCAAAAGCTTAGTGTGACTTTTGTTTCTGGACATCAGTTTTGAAATAAAATAAATTGCATCCGGCAACGATGGAATGTACTCACCGCTTTTATAATTTATACAAAAATAAATTAGGTAAAACGCAAATTCTAATTAAAATTTTAAGCGGAAAACAGCTACTCAGAGTGGTACTGTTTCACATAAGCGTTTAAGTAACTTGCAGACACATTCAAAATTAAACCAAATCGTAATGCGTTTAATATACATAAACCCGAGTCGCCTGATTTAGTGGCCGGAATATATTTGGGTAGTTGTATTTTGCAAATAAGCCCGTTCAGCAAGCAGCAAGAAGCACATTCCGGAGAGACCTACATTTAATTTGTTTCAGTGGCAATTTCAGGATACGACAACCTGTCAGAGGAAAGCTTGTTTCCATTTCCTGTTTCATTTTCAGCCTGTGTATTTGTTGGTGATGTACTGAAATACGTCGTGTACTACTATATTACAAAATATTTTTAGTTGTTGATGTAATTAATTCTGTTTATAAAAGCATGTTATTGGTAAGCATGAGAAATGAATTGAAAATGATAAAGCAGTATTGATAAAGTTAGTACGTAAATATTTATATTTTTATTACCAAACGTGGGTATATAGATCCGAAAAGAGCGAACTCGTAGTATCCCTACTATTCGACGCCGATGATGGTAAGAAAGAATCCATTAACAAACAAGTATGATGTCATAAAAGTAGAATTAAATCTAATGTATTTAAATCAATGACAGGGATTAAGACCTCTCTCCTTTATTTTCACAAAATTATGCACAGGATTTATTTCACGGCATTTGATTAATTAGTTTGCACAGGCTGCTTCACTGGGTGCCTAACATTTCTGTCTTAAAATTTATTACAAAATACAACAGGGTTTCATTTGAATAAAGTAAATCTTCCGGCAATTAAATTGCTATAAGGGTAAAAGTTCGTAATATCAAGGTAACAGTAAAAAATAATAAGCGATGAGACACTACTTGATACGAGAGTTCAATAATTTTCTTCAGTTTCTTTTGTTCGCATTCAGTGGGATTGATTTAATCACATTAATTCAGGTTGTCTGCATTACCGTCTTGCTTTGTTTCTTTTGTATAAGTATAATATATTTATTATACCGGGTGTAACGCTAGTAAGGATTTCATTTTTCTATTAATAATTATTTATATCATACTTTACAGAGAAACATATACAAAGTGTTTTCGAACATTCTGGATTCCAACCCCCTTATTCTATAACTCCTAACGATATCGTTAGACGACGAAAATCGTTAAGTGACATTTTTTGACCAATCAATGCATAGAAATGCTTTGTACCTAAGACCTGATTGGTCAAAACATGTCACTTAACGATTTTCGTTATCTGACGATGTCGTTAGGAGTTATAGAATAAGGGGGTAAGAGCCGTATGACACGATGTTAATTTTTGTGAAAAACCTTGTAAAGATTGTTAAACCTTCACCACTCATGTACTGCGTCAGGGTTCCTTTGCTGATGATTCGAGTCCTCTACTGAATTTATAGTACGGTAGATTTTTGGATCATCAGCAAACATTAAAAACGATGTATCAATCGTCTGTCTGAGATATCATTGATAAAAATACTAAAAAGTAGAGAACCCAAAATAGATCCTTGAGGTACACCACTTTCTTGTTTAAAAAGATTGGATTTGCATCCATTGAGTTTTACGAACAGGTAACGATCTTTCAAGTAGGATATTATTAATTTAATCGCATTATCAGAAAAAAAAACAAAATAGTCAAGTTTACGTAATAAGAGCTCATGGTCGATCTTGTCAAAGGCCTTCGATAAGTCTATGTAGATAACATCTACCTGTCCTTGATCAACTAGGGCTTCATAAGAAATTAACATATAAGGCAATAAAGAAACTAAAGAATGTTTTAGTAATAATTATATACCAAGGGTTCGAAGGATTTTTTTTAGCCTCACTTTATTCCCTTCAAGGTCTAGAAAGTTAAGTTCTCCAGTTGAAAACAATGTACATACATAATGGTGCGTTTTAGAGCTAGTAGCAAAAAAAAATAATTAATTGTGTTTATCGTCAATAATTTTCTGGTATACCATCTACAATACGAATCCTAAAACATGAAAATATATGTAAATTTAATTAGATCGGGAAAAAAAGGCGATCCAGTGTTTCCTAATAAGGTTTCGTGCAATTTAAACAGAACCGAGCAACGGAAAATATGCCCGGAATAATTGGATTTCTTAAGTACACAATAATAAGGACGCTGCGTGATTTCTTTCTCATTTTCATTTAATCGAATGTCCCTTTCGGAATTTCTGTTCGAACACTTTGCTTGTTTTAATCAAGATTTCTGATTACAGGAGATAAAGCGGGAATTAGAGGTGATGGAAGATATTTCTAAATCAGATCAGTCCCGGAGGGTGAATCAGATAAGTTGTGTTGCCTAAACGAACTTAACTTTTATTAGGTAGGCCCTTTTATTCGGGTGAAAGCAACTGTGTGATTCAAGTTTCAGTTTATCCAGAACAACCGCTGACAGTTGTACGTACAATGAAGAAGAAGAGGAGCGAAAAGTTTTCATAATTTCATTTCACGAACACACAAAAGAAACTTTTAAAACTGATACTCCTTTTACGCGTTTTAATACAATGTCAATTTTTATTAATATTATCTTATTAGTATAAATAAGTAATAAATTTCATTTGTTTGTTGTTTTTGGGAAATTAATGTTAAGACTTAATTCGTTTGAGTTGAGAACTTAATGCCAGGGCATGGTTTAACATCCACACATACAGATTATCTAGAAAATATTTTTAAATACTTTTCAGAATCGATCTCGAAACTGTTTTATTGACAAAACCTAAGTTAAAATTTTGAGTATAAGTATTCTGAAACTTTCTCTCGAAACTTTTAATATTATCTTTCTCATAAATCAGCTTTTAAATTAAACCAGTAACGACTTGAAATTCTTCGGAGAAATTTTGATCGGTTTGCGTTAACTAACATATTTTAAAACTATTTGAATAAACGCGAAGTACAGAGAGCGTTAATGGTATTAAATGCGGTCTTTTGCGAACTCCCTTTTACGTAACTGGCGGATATCTTTAACTATGTTTAACTTAGACATTACTTCGTTTCGTTAGCAATGCAAATCATGATTTTTCGCCCGCTCGAACAGGCACTCAAAACTGTAATTAAAAACGAAATGTATTCACGAAATTTGTTTAGGTACTTCATCCAGAAATTTGTAATTTGTTTCATTTAAAATATTGAAGCGAAAGTCATAATTAGATTTAACGAAATTTAACAAAATTATAAAAAGATCAAAAGAGTTTAAAGAGACTTTAAAATTAAAGTCACAGTCACATGTCCAAAAAGATGCGAAAACATAGTTATATGTACATCAGATTGTGACTTTTGTTGTAAAGTCTCCTTTAGTTCGATTATGAAATCGGCTCTAAGATAAATAAATTCTGCAAATTTTTAGAAAGAAAAATAGTTCAGTTTCTAGCAAAATTAAAAATAATTTAGGCAAATTTCTCTTTTCTCCCGAATGTCTGTATACACATACAGGGTGATTCAAAATAAGTGTGCGACCCGTTAGGAGCGTATTCACTTAGGTCATGCAAGTGCAAAATTGCAAGAAATAAATCTATCAGAGACATTTCAAATCCATTTGAATCCAAAATAAAAATCATGATCATATTTACATACATAATTTCGAAATTTTGAAATTCGAGTGAATGAATTGCATCTTACAATTTTTTTTTCTGCAAAAAGACATAAATAAAAACGTTTTACAGTTTCATTTTCATTTCAAGGTAAATGTTAGTATTTCATTTTATTCCACGCGAGTTATTTGCTCTTGTGACGCAGTACAGCTGTACTAGTGGTCGTCAACCAATTTATATCGAAATATTCAAAGCATTTTATCTCAAAAACTATGGATATTAAATCCCCTATGCATATAGACTTTTTTTTATTGAAATGTATTGGAGACTGTGGTTTGCAGTACAATAAAATTGAAAAAAAAAAAATATAAGGAGGTTCAATTCATTTTCATTATATAGAATTTTTGTTTTATTTTTCTGTGTACTACCTGCGGTTGACCGGTCGGATACTTATTTTGAATCACCCAGTATATGAAGAGATCGTAGTTTTATACTGAGATTTACAAAACATAAGATTTGATTAGTATCCATGCAATAATATCAAATGTTTCTTCTTATCATTAACTGAAGTTTGTTCTTGTCCGATGAAAATTGTAAGTACAAAGTTTTTTTAATCTCAAACCGGACAGAAAAATGAAGGGAAACACACTCAACGTTTCGCCATAGATTTATAGCTTCGAAAAAAGAAGAAAAAACTTTTTTTCACTCCTGACGAAGCTATAAATCTATAGCGAAACGTTGAGTGTGTTTCCCTTCATTTTTCTGTCCGGTTTAAGATTAAAAAAACTTTGTACTTATCATTAACATAGCAAAGACTAAGTAAAAAATATTTTTTTTCTTCTCTATTACTCCATTGATATTAATATTTGCACGTATCCTAAAATGCCCTGAAATCAACCACATGAACGTGTAAATTATTTCAAACTCTAATGTATTCAGGGAGAAAATAAGTCTTCGACTTCTTATGGTGGGCGAAATTAGTTTTGTATCCAAAATCCGAATTTAATTGAGCTTCAGCATGCTAAGTTCGTGTAGAGCTTTGAACTTTACGCGAGTCTGAAAGAATTTTTTTCTGAATCACGTACGTAAGCTTAAAGTGAATTTTTTTTTTTGGTTGATTTAGATTTAGAGCTCGGTTAAGGGTTTTATAAAAAACTGTAAGTCTATCCTCCGAAATCGAATTTGTAGTTTCTTTAATACGCCTTCAAACAAATTTCTGATGAGAACAGGTGTTGAATGAGATAAAAAGTAATTAAAAAAGTTTAAAACTCGAGCAGAATTTTATTTTACATTGACATGTTCTGCGTTTTGAGAAGGTTTAAAGCTGGGTGTAGGTTTATAAATTTTTGGTAGATCGTAATACTTACCTGCATTATTATTCATGTCATCAGATATTCGACTTTGCCTTTTTTGGATCAGAAATCAAGGGAATACATTTTCTCTAATAAGTTGTGGTCAGTGTCGTTGACAAGATTGCAATTAATTATTTCTTTATTATAGTGAAGTGACATTTTCTTATCAGATTGGACTACTATCCTTTCAAGAAAATTCTTTGAGATTATTTATAAGCTGAAGCTTTTTTTTGTCAAATCAATAGACTTTGCTTAACTGCAATTGTTAAACTTGCTATCACAGTTTTTAATTAATTTAATTGGAAGACGTTGAAAATAAAATATTTAAAAAGTTATAGCATTGTTGGATTACAGTGCCTAAAAATTTAGTAACAGAAAGACAAAGTTGTTATTAATTGATCAAATTTTGTCATTCATTTAATTAAAGCAAAAGTTATGAAAGGAGACACGTCTGCGAGAATGGCTTTCTAAAAAAAAAAAAAAAAGTGTCGACGGCGGGCACGTTTCCTGTACACTTTTCGTACTCCGTAAATGACGCGGTAGCAGTCAGCTTTAGCCCGGCGGGAAAATCAATAGGATTCCACTTTACCCTGTGCGCGGTCTAAAACAACCACCGGTTTTACTAATCTAATGCCCTAGCCTGCTAGGCTGGTTGGCGATGCTCTCCGAAAGTTTATGCTGATTTCCTGCCGCCGCCACCGCCGCCGACGCCACCAAACTTTTTATTTGTGTAGATTTTGTTTGAATAGATAACGGTGAATTCGGGCTTGATACTTTTATAAACCTGAACGTAATCATCAAGCGTTATCGTTTTATCTACCTTTCTTGCAAATCAGATGCTGAATTACAAAAAGGAATTTTTGGGTGGAATTTTTAAACCTTTAAATAGCAAAAGCCACGAGATTGATTTTTTAACATTTCTTTCCAAAATGTTTGATGTCAGTTCTCTTATTGGTTTGGTAGAGTTAACTTTAAGCAAAAACCAATAATGTTACGCAAAAATTTTAAGCAGCAGCATTGTCAGCAAGACAATGCTACTGCCCACACAGCTCATCAAATGACTTTCCTGCAGCAGTTTTTCGATAATCGGATTGTGAATTTTCCTGCAAGGTCGCCGGATCTTACAATTATGGATTACTTCATTTATCCGCACATGAAAAACACAGTTTTTAGAACTACGCGTCACACAATCGAAGAACTTCGTGCAGGCATTACAGATGTGTGTGCTAATATAACCCCCGAACACTTAGCAAACGGGTTTGAAAACATGAAACGCAGAGTACGCTTATGTATTCAAGCTGCAGGAGAGCACTTTGAGCATCTACTTTAAACTTTAATGTTGTGTTTTTATTTGATGTTATAATAATAATAATAATAATAATGTTTATTTGCAATTGGATTCATACAGAATATTGCTTCGTCAAAATGGAAAAGAAGCCGATGTGGGCGTACAAAAACACATAAGTCAACGATACATTTAAACAACACAATTACCAGAAACTACAACTAAACATCCTCATAGCCGATATTAGTACTAACCGGACAACTTTAGCGGTGATGTACCTAGAGGATTCTAGCCATTTAGGAATTCTTCAAGAGAGTAGTAAGGAGTACTGAGAAATAGATGTCTAATATTTCGCTTGAATGAATTTCTATTTAAATTAGATTGGATTTCTGGCGGTAATTTGTTAAAAATTTGAATTCCCATATAGCCAGTGCCCCTTGCCAAAAAGGATGTTCGATGAACAGGTACGCACAAATTGTCACTGTTTCGAGTGCTGTAAGATACATTTATTTCCTTATTCGCCGGAAATCTTTCTAAGTTGTCATAGATAAATAATGATAAGTTGTATAAATAAAGCGAGAAGATTGTCATTACATTGAATTGTAAGAAAAGAGGTCTACAATGTTCTCTCCAAGTTGCATTAGCAATTAATCTTATTATTTTTTTCTGTAATAGGAATAGTTTATTTATATGACTGGAGTTACCCCATATGATTATGCCATACTCCAGATGAGAGCGGACATGCGCGTTATAGTACAATAAAAGAACATTAACAGACACTACTTTTCTCAGGTTAAGGAGGGCAAAACATGAACTGCTCAATTTACTCGCTACACTGTCAATATGGGACTCCCAGTTTAAGTTACAATCAACCCAAATACCCAAAAATTTGATGGATTGTTGCACAGGTATGGATTTATGGCCGCATTTTACTAGCATACTTTCGTGCAAGGAAACAGAATTTTTAATTGAAAACTGGACCATTGCCGACTTGTTAGGGTTAAGCAGTAAATTATTAGTTGCACACCAGTTATTCATTATTTTAGCCATTTCATTACACTTTTTTGTTAAATCCGATTGATTTTTCGTGCTAATAATCGTCGTTGTATCATCCGCGTATTGACAGAATTTTATCAGTCCTTCACCGTATAATTGGTGTTGTTTTAACAAATCATTACTGTATAACAGAAACAGAAGTGGCGAGAGGATTCCACCCTGTGGCACACCAGAATTGGTAGTAATAAAGTTCGATCTGTAGACCGCATCCTTTACTCTTTCTGTATCCTGTTTCACTTCGACAAATTGCCTGTGATCATGAAGGTAGGAGATGACCATTTATTCCATGTTGACTTAGTTTCCATTGTAGCAGCTTGTGATCCAACACATCGAAGGCTCTCGTGAGATCGTAAAATATGCCTACCGTAGGGCATTTATTGTCCAGACTATTAATAATATGATCTAAGACTGTAAAAAGAGCACTGGTGGTGTTTCTTCCTTCCCGGAAGCCATGGTGACTATCCGCTAGTAGATTATGTTCTTCTAGAAAGCCTTTTATTCGAATGTACATAAGCTTATCGATAACCTTAACAAAAACCGATAAATTAGCGACGGCTCTATAATTTTCAATGTTCGATGCATCCCCCTTCTTGTACATAGGTATTATCTTAGCAGTTTTCAGTTCATCGGGATACGTACCTGTTTTGAAAGAACAATTAATTATATCGACTAAGGGAGTGGCAAGCAGCTCTGCAACAGGACCTACCAGAAAACAGGGTATTCCATCTGGACCTTTCGAGTTTTTGACAGAAATTTGTTGTAATACAAATACCACTTCCTCTGTAGTAACCGGAGATAAAAACATAGAAAAGTTTACCAATAAGGGAAGTACACTTGCATCCTTTGAACTAATATTGGTAATCCCGACGCTCCTTGCGAAGTAGTCATTAAACTTATTTGCAATTATCAGAGGATCATTTGGCTTATCTACATTATTATTTAGGTTAGGGGATTTGACCCGGTTAATTCTGAGATTTGCATTAATGACCTTCCAGCAAGCTTTACCGAAATTTCTAGATTTTATTAACTCCTCAGAAGTTGCCTTCTTTTTGGCGTCTTGCAATTCTTTGTTATATATTTTTTTAAGATCTTTATATTTGGTTAATAACATTTCATCATTAGTTTTTTTTTTTATATAGCCAATTAAGATCTTTTAGCTGATTAGAAAGTTGAGTCAGTTCACTGACAGTTAATGACAACTGTTTGCTCTAGAATTGTGTCGTCAACTTCATAAAAAAATCACAGCTTACTTTAATGAGAAATTCAATTGAAGGCACGGTATAAGAGAAGATAGTTTTAAAACATAGCAAAGCTTGATAAAACGGCAGTGTCCGCATCGTCTTCCAAATCGCGCATGATTCGTCTTGATTCGTTAAAGAGGTTAAAATGCAATTGTGTAGGTGATTAATATAAATGTAAGCACTAATCACTCAATTATTGAATGTAAATATATTAAATAAACTGTCCAATGATACTGCAATTTAAATTCTTTGCTTTGCGCAGCAATCTGCACATTCATTGTCTTATGGCCTATACCATTCCATACAATTTGCTTTGTTTTAACAAGCTGTGTCATAATCCGGACAACACAAATATCCATTGCCCTGGTGGGATTCGAACCCACGCCGACAAGTGGCTCAACTTTATAAGTCGGCCAGGCTATCTGCTACGTCACTCGCCTGCCCTAAATGAAACTTAAATACTCGTAAGGTTAGATAAATTCCAAATATCTGATATTTTCTCAGTCATACCGATCGATTACACAAGATTGCTACCAAATTTTCTAAATTGAATAATGTTGAACAGTAAAGCCAAAGCCAATTTAAAGCAAACGTGTTACGTGCAGATTTAGAGTCTGGGGTTACACCTGTTTAGGCCACCCTTTTCGTTGTGCGTTGTGTGTATTTCAGTCGGCTTGAAAAGCTGGATGCTGAATTTGCACGACAACGGAAACCTTTGGCTTGGCTCGCTTTTCCTCCCAGAGAACTCTGGACCAGAGCTTGAAGCATCAACATCGCAGAGTTACAATAAATGCCATGGTGTTTTTTTTTTGTTTGGTAGTTTGTACGGTGGTAATTTTGTAATTTTGTTGTCCAAACCGACTTAGCTTGGGATTGAGATTCACTTACGCATTGAATTTCCCGTTTAAGGGACCGTTTACGGATCTTTTATTTGTAAACTTTATAAAGAAATACATTGAAGCCTGTTTTACAAAACTAAAATGTCGCAAAAATTACCCCTAGGGAACACTTGTTTTTATTTGCCCCTCCCCCGCCCCCCGTCTTCACTAGAGATTAACCAATTTAAACAAAATAAATTTGATGCACGTACAATTCCTCTCCACAAACACTATATGTACTTATACTAGCAATTAACTCTTGCTTTCCGGGCGCCTAAATTAAAAAAGGTAAATTTGTGCTTTAGCCAAAGATACATATGCAAGACAATAACAATTAAAATAACCAACCAGCGACCTCTTCGTCCTAAAATGAGTCTCAGCCAACTAGAAAACGCCATTAATTAGTTTAGTTGATATCTTAAAAAGATGTCGCAAAGTCTGCGTCAAAGAAGGTAGATCATTTTTCGGCCATTAAGGGTGCTAAGGGCATTAAAATAAAACACAACGAATTGCAAAAATTCTTTCTGAGGAAAGCTTTTGAGAAATAATTGCAAAAAAAGAAGAGACAGTAAAGAATGAAGCACGAGAAATTTTGAAAAAAAAGACAGCAAAGAAAAGAAAACAGAAGAATAGTCGATTAAAAAACAATTAAAATGTGAAGTTTAAATTGAAAACGAACGAAAATAGAAAAAGAGAAAAACTTCAGAATCACCGATCAAAAATAAAAAAAAATGAAATGAGCAACAACGATTTCTCAATGAGTAAAATGAACGAAAACAAAAGAAATAAATAATTGAGCGAAACTGCAATCAGAAAACTGCAGAAAATAATTTGGACGAAATAAAAGACAAGTGAGAAATCGATAATTGGATGGAGGAGGAAATCTTTTGAAAATCACCAGTCAAAAGAAAACTAAAGAGTGAGGCATGATGATTAATTCGTTAGAAAAGACTAAAAACGAAATGAGAAATAAACTTAAATAAAAAGTAATTAAATACGAATGAAACAATGACTAGCGAACAATAAACAAAAAAAAAACAACGAAATAATGAAAAAGAAAACAACAGTAATGTATAAATAAATGATTGGATAAATTTTAAAAATCGCCAATAAGACAAGAAAAACTGTAAAATGTCGCACTCTTAGAGTTTTCTCTTTTTTTTATGTGCCTCGCGTTTTATTGCGAGCGGCGCGCGTGCGTTATCGAACGTTATTGTTTTGTTTTTATATATTCTATTTGTGCGTAAGCCTAAGCGTGAGTACTCTCGCAAACGCACCAGCGCTCTTTTTCTGGGTTCTAATCTAGCTTATATTTATCAACCTGGTCACAGGTTTGCCTTTGTGACATGTTTCGTATTCTCGTCTCCGGAAAATAAATAAGGTGACTGATTATAAAGTATGAGTTTTCAAACCTTGGACTAAGTAACTTCTTGTTCAAAACTTGATTCACTTTATGTAATAACCAGGGAAAAGAGTTCAGACCACTTAGCGTTGTAGGTTTCTTACGCTGAGCTGACCATTTATTTCTGCCACCTTTCCGCGACCTCCGTTGCGATTGATCGAAATGTTATTGAGTGGGAGGGGCAGATGTCCAATTGTACAATGCCAGCGTTCGCACGTTATGGGCGAGGCTGATACAGTCTTAGTACTGTATGTTCGTACCGTTCGCGGAACAAGTGGCTCGAATAGTTTTCCTTGATAATAACGCTTAAAAGAGGAGACTGTAGTTATGATTTGGAGATAAAGTACCAGTTATATGTATTTATGATACCAATGAACTTCTTCTGTAAGTAAAGAAAGCGTCTGACCTCAGCCGCACATCGGTGATATATCTCGCAGGTGCACCGTTAAGTATAGTAGAACCCTTTGTGTAATTATAGCTGCACATCTTCCGTGTTAGTATAAATTCTGTAATTATTACTTTTCCAGTATATTTGGGTCGAATTTTTAATAATATTTATGTATGTACGTATTGCTTGTTCGATATTACGATATAATTAAAAAAAAGTTACTTTATTCAATTATTGTTGCGTTTGGCAGATGAAGTTGTTTTTAAAAACGAAACGCTCGGATTTTAAATATTTATAACTCGCGCTCTATTTTTACAAATCGATTTTGATTCAACTAGTTGAAGCTCTCATTTAAACATAAAATTATTTACTACGTCTCGATGATGTCACAAATGTAAGTAAAATAAATACTCTCTCTTAAATAAGCATCACTGAATGAAATAAAAAAAAAATAATTCAGAAATTCCACGAGCAAAGAGGAGAAGAAAGTCATTAGACTCTTTTGTTGATATTGATTCTGCAGCAAATAGTCAATCAGCGAACTTGTCAATTACAAAGAAAAAAAATCAAAACGAAGGGTTGATTGATGGACGTATTTAAAAGTCGATAATAGCTTCTGCGTGTTAGAGCCCTTCTATTTACGATTTTAATTATCGGAATATGTCATCGTTGTTTCGTTTCGCATTTTAACAAAAGTATGAAAAAGCGTTTTTTTTCTCTCTGTTTAAATTATCGCAATGTTAGTGGAAACAAATTAAAAATGAACGATTCTATTTTTCTTCCCTTGTTGTATTCAGCACAGCAATTATACAGGCTGACTGATATACATAGTTGTGCAAAGCTTGATGTCTGTGATATCTCAGTGTAAATAGTAATGTTTATGTCCTTAAAATAAATCCAGAAAATATTAATAATTAAGAAGCTGACAGTGAGGAAAATTAAAATTTAAAAGCTGAAATAACTACCAATACAGCGTGTCTCTAAACCTATGTCTTTAATTGAAACCACAAACAGTGATCAAGAAAAGAAGCAAAATTTGTTATACAACTGTTGGTCAGATAGCAATAGTAACACAGATAGAAATTATTTTACTTTTTCATAGAAATTTTTTGAGGGTCGCTGAATGTAGCTTAAATGTTCCGACGGAGCTTGGTTTTCAACTATTCTCCGACGTTCGGGGCCATAGAAAGTCATAAACGCAGACCATGACGTAATGCACAGATGTCGTACTTAAGGCAGGTCAAGTATCGTTCTTTTTTGTTAATTTTAAAAGCAGATAAATTTTGTAACTAGGTAAGTTCTTAATAGTTTAAAATATTCTGTACGTGTTGCATTAATTGATGATTATTTTTGTGCTAAACCGTACTTTAACAGTTAAATTTAAAAAATTCAATCCAAAGGCGATCGAGAAAGTGGAAATTCTTACATCATATTAATTTGTAAATTACCAATTTACAATGTTGATTACTAAAGTTGTTGTATTTGTACAGCAAAAATAAATTTGTTTCTTTATTAAAACTACGACGAAGAGACGAAATAAACGTCTGCACTAGGCGAGAGCTTTTATGTCTTTATTGGTTTAAGCCGACGCAGAAATTCAGGTTCAATATTATCCTTATAAAAACATGTGTTTTGTGTTGGAATGTAAACAATTAATAAAATAGTTCGATTGAGAGCTAGCGAAGTTATTCAATCACTTATTTTGAACCCATAGATTATTGTGTGTACAGGCAATCTAATTTATTTAAATTTTTCATCGTATCATACTCCAATTCTTGCTTTCTGTTTTTACAATAGGAATAGTTTCTGCTCTTGCAATACTTATTCTGCATTTATTAGTGCGATAATTAAAAAGTAATTTCACGCAATTTCAACGCAGTTACAAAACTAGCGTACGAAGTTGTTTAATTACTTCAGCAAAAATCTAACGAAGATTAGGTACTCGTTTTTAATATAATTGTTATTGTCTAATACAAAGAGGTGCGTAAACAAACGTTCTTACTTATGGCATGTTGAAAATACAAATAAACATGCCGATGACTGCAAGTCGGATTCATATTCGTATACAATGAAACCTTGACCGAGTTCTTTTAAACGTAAATAAAAAGTTTTATTGCGGTTTATTGCTTTTACCGGAATAAATTGCTGAAATAAGTCGTAAACCAAGCAGAGGTTTCAAAACAAAGGGACTGCGCTCGCTTATGATAGGTCAGTTTTTCATTTTTAGGCAAAAAATTTCAGATTTGGAGAATCAATCTCTTATGTGACGAGGAACTTCCAGTTTCATTTAAAGACAGACGTTTTGAGACGCCCTGTATACTGGTTCTAACATTTTGATATGTGTACATCAGCATTCATATCTTATCAAATAATCAGGATACGGTGACACTTGATATAAATTCAAAGTATAAATCTCGTAAACAACATACGTCACGTATGTGTGTAATAAAAACTGATAAATATTTAAGTATTTTTCAGGGGCAGATATGCATGTGGGTAGTATCTAACGCTTTTGTTGAAACTGAACAAATAAAAACAGGACAAAACACTATCTAACTTCCCTTCCAGCGTAGGTGTTTAAGTTACGGCCTGGTGACACCCTCTTTCTTTTTCATTGCGGGCACATTGATAGTTACCAGATATTGGAAGGACGATGCCCTATCCCTTGCAGTGGCACGTGTTTTTTTTTTTGGGAATTCGTCATCATTAGCGAGTCGCAAGAACAAAAGAGGCGATCATAAATTTGAAGACTCAAGTGCCGGCTGGCTGTTTTTGCTATGGACAACAAAAAACTTAACAAGGGATGAAACTGAAACACTCAGGACTTTTAGATTAATCGTCGGACGGATTATGAATTTATAAATACGTCATGCAAACGTATTGAAATGAATATTTATTTAAAGCGATTTCACCGTAGAAATGTTTTATGTAATCTGATAAGTCAGTTAAATCTGAAAACGTTTGGTATTTTATTAAAAAAAAAAAAAATCTCTGTACATGCATATTTTACTCACCCTTCTGAAATTTTTCGAATTGGTCTCATTTTAAGTACTTAAATCAAATTTGTTTATTGTTTAAAATGATTTCGAATCCGTACAATAAATGAGTATAAGGGATTTATATAATAGGAGTATCTATGTACAGGATGTCCTGAACTTCTGAACAAGTGCGAAAATGCCTCTTTAAATTCATTTCATCAAGAAGATGTCTTAACAAAAGTTGTGTAGAAAAAGAAAACGTAAATCAGTTAATACGCAAAACTATCTTTTCATTCTGCTATTCTAAGAAATTACTTTAAATGAAAGAATTGTTAAATTACCCGTTGTACAGGTTTATGAATTTTTTATCTCATGTTTCAGCGAAGAACAATGCGTCATTTTCTGTTCGTAAAAGCAAATCCTTTCGTGTGATACTTCGCCGTTTTGGTTCAGAATATCACTATTCTTTAATATAAAAGCTTGGGAGCTTTATGCGCGTGTACAAGACGCAAGAAACAGTAGTTGCGCTGGAGCTTGCATTTTCTTAATTACAATTCCAGATGCATCTCTCTTTCCGAAGCGAAAGAGTTAATTTCTTAAAAGTAGATAAGATAATTACGCCATAAAAGCTTGCAAGTGTAAACACTCAACCCGTTGCTACTTACTTTGTATTAAAAGCGGGGAGGACTTCATTAAAATACAGAAATACACCCTCCCCCCCATAATAAAATTCATGTGTACCTAGTTACTTGTGTAGCTTCATGAATGGTACTAATGGTATTAATGGTATGTCAGAGAAAGCTCAGGGGATTTACTTGTTTCAAAAAAAGAAAAGCCTCGATTAGGAACACAAAAATTTTCGCATTTCTAATAATGCCACGTTTGAAAAATTATATTCTAAATTCGTTTTTTACATTTTGTTTTACACAAAATCTACCAATACGAGTTTGACGGTTTAAACTGATAAAATTGTTTAGTTAGCATTTCGCAAGTACGCTCGGCGATTTCGGTTTAATTGCTGTGGAAAATGTCTACATGAATTACCGACGGTTGCTTTGCTTGCAGATCAAAGTTCTTTTGCGATCTTTGAAACGTAAGCAAAATTAACGTTTTAAATGAGGGGATTCCATGCTGACAAATGAAATCCAAGTCGCTTGAACTTACTGGCAATGCTGCACCAGCAGGTCGTATTTTATTCAAAACAAATAATGCGCTCACTCATTAATTATGATTCAATGACGCTTTGATACGTCGACATTTGGACCCGAATTTTAGAAAATGCACTTTGTCACATCCTGTACAGATAATTTAAAAAGTTAACTTAGTATATAAATTAATTAAGTCATGATTAAATAGTGATTATTCATTTTATTCATTCGGGTAGTTAGCTAGTGATTAGTCGAAACGAGCATATCGCTGTGAGTTAGTAAATCGGTGATTGTTGGCCTCGGATGAAGAGCCATAGAATGTTTATGATAAACTAAACTTTGATTGATTATATTTATGTTCGGTTCGATTATTTTATGCGAAACGAGTCTTCTACGACGTAATTTAAAACCGAGTTCTATGAAAATGTCATTAAATGATCTGAATTTATTACTTGGTCGTTAATATTTACGAAAATGTTTCTTTTTCTGTTAGCAATACCTCCATTTGCATTTATAATTTCCCAAAACGTTTTTATTAATGAATAGTTTAAACAGCGCCGTCCTACGATCGCTTTTTGACCCAACATTGCATTAGGATAGACAAATAGAAGCCAGTTTGCTACATAATAAGTCATCCCACCAAGGCGGCCATGTTTGCTTTCAAAGCGTAATGAAAGTTTAAAAAAAATTTGTTGCAAAAGTTTTTGATACTACAGAAGCTGCTCGTTGGATTTACTGCAATCAAAAACGATTTACAACGAAAGTTTTTATTAATTTATTATTTGTTGCGGTTCCTTTGTCTTCATCCTATCATCTCATTACGTCACTGTAATTTTCGTTTTGTATATTTTCATTGACTTCAGCAATTTATAACAAGAGAATATTGTCATGAAAGCCAACAATCTTAACAAATTAATTAAGTTACAATTTTATGTTTTACGACCACTGTACGACTTAAGGTTGCCACACACTTAACCGTTACGTTAAGCACACCATCAAAATATGTACGTCAGGGTTAAACACAGGCAAACGAGCGAGTGGCTACCCCTTCATGTCTGCAAAGTTCAGAATTCTCATAAAGACAGCTAGATAGGATCGTCTTTGTAAGTTTCATTATTTTATTTCTTCTGTTTTTGGTTTTGTAAATTTTGTAAATTAATTAAATTACTCTAGCATAAATTTACTAACTGCATCAGTTCTACTTCTAAAAATTTGGCACACGTCGCCTGTCAGGATTAAAACGATGCTTCGCAAATATTAGAGATTATAGTAAAAACTATCTACCGAATGATAAAACACGTTTAATATTACATTACAATGTTCTATGTGATGGTATTACAGCAACAGTTATTTCCTAACTGGGTGAGTCTGTCCCATTTCAAAGATGTAGGTGAACATATCTGTTTTTACATTATTGGAACTTTCAGATTTTAGAACGCAATGGTTTTCCAATACGATATCTAGGTGGATATTGCATCTGCTTTGTGCTTGGATAAGATCGCAATTTTAAAGTTTCTTGTGCTGTGCAGTATATACTCGAGGTACTGTAATGTTACCTACTACATAATGTATTCTTTGCCCTTTATCTATTCCTTAACAGAAATTCTTTTCTTTCCTAATCTTTTAATGTGGAATTAATTCGGTTCAGATATCGTAGGAGCTAGAAAGTTACTTAACATTGTACGGTTAAAAATAACTTACCTCTAACACGTCCGGTTTTGAAAACTTTAAGAGTGAATAAAAGAAATTATCAATAACGAATAATATTGTTACAACTTGAACATATTTTTCGGTGCTAAACGATTCTCGTGTTCAACTGGCGCTGGGCGAAGCATGTTCTTTTAGCGAGGGGCATTTTCGTGTCTTGTAGACCATTGTTTAACAACATAATGAGAATGTCTTGCTCGGCCATTTCCCTAATGAAACGGCAGTGTTTCGTGTATCCAGGGTGTACGTAAACCAACCAACCAGAATTGCCACAACTTTTGTTCGAATGAGCACTGATGTATCATTTATCGTTTCCGTTTCCGTTTTGTTAAAACGACAAGTGGCAATGCAAACAGCGTTTCCAATAGGATCCGAAGTCCAGAAGCACAGGTGTTAAGGCTCAGTTTTGAAGAATTGATGAATTCTTCTACATTGTTTTCACAATGCAGCTGCTGCAGCAGGGAAGATCTTCTCCTCTTCAGAAAAATAATTCCTTCTGGCGGTTGTGATGTTAATTTGCTGCTGATATCGCTGCTTTAGTTTCTGATCAATTTAAGTATCAAATCAGATCACTTTGTTCCAGCAGAAAGAAATCTTTCTTCTTTAGATTGTAAGGCTTTTCATTGGTGTTTGTCAATGCTGTCAGTGTTTCTATTTCCGTATCACCTTGTTCTTCTGTTAAATCAACAGTTTCATTTTACAGGAAGACACCTAAATAATTTGTTTATTAATAACACAATTAGTATGAAACTTTTACCAGAGGTAGAGGCCATTGGAATTAATCCTTTCTTAGGAACGAATTTTTTTGGAGTCTAAATCTGCATAGCAGCGATAAAGATGGAGCAAAATGTAGTTAGAAAACTGATTGTTGTTCGCTAAAGAATTCCAAATATGAAGTTTCGCAGCAAAATTTTCTTTTGTTTTTATAATTTTTTGATTTCTTTGTTCAGCCATCACCAAAGGCCGGGCCTTTAGGTCGTAGAAAAGTCCGAAAAAGGCGTGTACCTGATTTGAGTGACAGTTATGATATCAATAGTATTTAGTTTCTCATGGTAGATTCTTAAAAACGTCCAATATAGTTAAACAAAACATTAAATTAAAAGTCATTTATTCAAAATTTTGTGCAAAATTCAAATTTTCAATCATTTGTAGGAAATTGTAATGACTTTAATTTTAATGAAAAAAGGTACAGTCATTACAATTTCGCGTGTGCGAATATCCTCGGACAGGGCGTTTCGGTTTACAGTGGAACTCTCGAGCTACGCTTCTGTTGATGAGGCCCCAAATAGTGCTGAATCAGCTGAACAGAGGATGCTCGAGGGATCCACTGCAATCAAAAACTATTTACAACTATTTTTTTTTATTTTAATGTTAATAAACTTTATTGGACCTTTTTAAGAACCTACCACGAGAAAATAAATACCTGGTATCATAATTAAGTCAAGCACACGAGTTTTTCGCCTTTTTTTACGGCGTAAGCGTCACTAATCAAACAAAAAAAACATGCTATTTAAGTCAATTGTTAATTTGATAGCTCAGGTTCTTTAATTTAATGATTTTTTAATTTTATCAGCGAAACTTCGTATTTGAAGTTTTCTAGTGATTAGAATCAACTTTTTCAACTACATTTTTTCCTCTATCTTTACTTGACTTTACTTGAAACACTTGTTTTTATTTAAATCATAGTTGGCCAGATTTAGACTCTAAACAAAAATTCATTCCTGCAAAAAGTTGAATTTTTATGACCTCTATCACTTTTAAAAGGTTTACACTAAGGCCCGGTTATTTCCTCTCTGCTTAACTTTAACCGTTGATTAATTTTTATAGAAACAATCGTCTCTGTAATTGTAAGTATGGGAATAAGTCAACGATTAAAGTTAATGAGAGATGAAAAACCGGCCCTAAGTGTGTTAGTAACAAACAAATTATTTAAGTGAGACTTCATGTAAAGTGTAACACAGTAACACACTGTACGTATTTTAAAATCATTTAAATGCAAGCGCTCGACATCCAAGAGACTAATAAACTACGAATAAAAAACACAAACAGCAAGGGTCTCAAGTTACAGCCCTGAGACTGTAAATATTTTTTTGCAGATGCAACTGCTCGACATCCAAGAGATTAATAAAGTATGAATAAATAATACAAACAGCAAGGGTCCCACGTTACAGCTCTGAGACTGTAAATCATTGTTTGAAAATGCAAGCGATCGATATCCAAGAGATTAATAAAGTATGAATAAATAATATAAACAGCAAGGGTCTCAAGTTACAGCCCTGAGACTGTAAATATTTTTTTGCAAATGCAAGCGCTCGACATCCGAGAGATTAATAAAGTATGAATAAATAATACAAACAGCAAGGGTCCCACGTTACAGCCCTGAGACTGTAAATCATTGTTTGGAAAGGCAAGCGTTCGATATCTAAGAGATTAATAAAGTATGAATAAATAATACAAATAGCAAGGGTCTCAAGTTGCAGCCCTGAGACTGTAAATAAATTTTTGCAAATGCAAGCGCTCGACATCCAAGAGATTAATAAATTATGAATAAATGACACAAACAGCAAGGGTCCCACGTTACAGCCCTGAGACTGTAAATCATTGTTTGGAAATGCAAGCGTTCGATATCCAAGAGATTAGTAAAGTATGAATAAATAATACAAACAGCAAGGGTCTCAAGTTACAGCCCTGAGACTGTAAATATTTTTTTGGTAAATGCAAGCGCTCGACATCCAAGAGACCTTAACAAATTACGAATAAATAATACAAAGAGCAGGGGTCTCAGATTACAGCCCTGAGGAACTACAGTTTCTTCAGAAGGATACCATGGAGTATTGCATCAAAAATGCTTGATAGATCGATATATACAGAGTCTTTTCAATTGTTTAGAAATAAATTGCGTTACAGCAAGTAATTGCGAGTAAGCTCGATGTCGTTGACCTATCAAAAATAAAATCAACGTGAAACACGTTCCAATATAACTTTGAAAGACGTTCGTGAAACACGTTCCAATATAAGTTTCTTTAAAAATAATCCTGTAAATAAGTTGTTCAAAATTCAAAGCTTCTGTTCGTATACCGGGCGAGTCGTTTGGATTGCGGTGGGCTTTCACGAGTTGCTCTACTGAAGCCCAAATTAGGATCGAAATGGCTATTCAGAAGATGCTTGGGAAGCCTAAATCCTGCAATCTTAGCTGACTTGCTCCATGCTTTAAAATTTCGTAACTAAACCAACAAAACTGTCTTCGTTCATTTAATATTTTAATTGCTACGCGCAAGTCTTCACTAGATAACTAGTGAATGATACTTTAGGACTTAGGATCCATAATAATTGTAATAGAGTCGCAGAGAGCAGAATTCTTAATAATCGAAAATCAGTCCTCGTGAACTGTTTCGTTATCGTTGGAGGCGAGGAAATAAAACTTCAACTTGTAAACGAAGTGTACCAAATTTGCTTCTTCTGTTAACGAACGATAATTAATTAACTAAATTAAATCAACGCTTAATTCGTGCGCGAAATTTGATAATTCCTATTATTAAATTATTCGGACGTGCTCGTCGTGTTTGTCGATTTTTTTTTACAACAATTTTGTTCTTTGCAGTTACATCACATGACGTTTACTTTTTGTTGACACAGTAATACAGTTAGTGAAACCGATTTTAAAAATACATTAAGCATCGCATTTCAATAGTCATCGATGCTACTCGAACAGTTTCCATTTGGGGCACAAAACACGTTGATTTTTGAAAAGTCTCAGATAAATGTTTTTCTTGCAATTTAGGTACATAAATACGGACACTTATTATGAATCACCCTGTATAGCCTTATTGATAATTAAACTTTCACGAGAAAAAGTAGAATTAAATGAGTATCCCGCTTTAGATGTGACATTACAATTTCTGTTTGACTAGTTTTCTGTTTTAATTATTATTATGTTATGGTAATTAGACAGTTATTTAAATTATTCACCTTTAAAGTGCAAAACAAATGGGCACAAATATGTGACTATCCATTCCGACTTACAAATATTTTTTTCTATTTTCATTTTAAAGATGTACATACATACATACACAAGAGAAACGGAGAAATCGATGCCAAAGGGGCATCAGATGTGCCACATCCATTACATTCGCTTACAATTAGTGCCGCCTATGTTTCGGATGTTGATTCGTTTTTCCCTTTTTCCCGGGCATTTCAGGAGTAGATTTTAAGCATTACTCCTCCAAATAATGCGATCCAAGGAATCAATACACATTAGCTGCTTAAATAGAATTAAAATAAATCAACAACGATGTTTATTAAATCACGAATATTTAATTGCAGAATGTGTTTGAGAAAATTGTGCACGGTGGAAATCTTTGTTGGATAATTAAAAAAAAAATGAATAGCTATTTATTATACAAGTGTCTTATAAGGCAAATAAGTCACGAAAGGAATGCAAATTTTTCTTAAGGGGACGATCCATTTCAAAATGGCAGGAATTCCTTCCCATGTAAATAATAGGAGGAAAGAACTTCGATATTTTTTCAAAATTTAGGCACGAGTTTGACTTGAAAATGGATGTAATACGTTCCACAAAGCATAAGCTACGACGTGATCTATTTTTAAACTGTAGTGTAAATTACATTAAAATAAATAAATAAATCAGTCGATGTCATACACACCAACAGAAAATATTATTTTAAGAAATAATCACAGCAAATCAGAAGAAATAAAATAGATCACGTCGTAGGCAAACATATAAACTATAAGTAGTATCAATTATTTCAGTCTACGTTCAGTGGTTTTCAAGAAAATATCCATTTTCTGAAAAATTTGTAGAAAATATAGCTTAAATTAAAACCAACTGCAATGTTTTACTGATAAGGCAGATTTTGCGAAAAGAATACATGAAATTCATAGGTTTAGAATCCCAACCCAGGAGGGGAATACAATTTGAAGTTCTGTAGTCTGTACGTGGTCTGTACCAACAATGATACCAAATCATTATAACTGCTGCGCGAGTTTAGCGTTCGTACCTTGACGTATTAGCTTATTTAAAATTAAATATATCATGAAATAACAATTACAACAAATGTTTTGTACTGTATGTCGCCGCCAAAAACTCTCTTACACCTTCAAAATTAAGTAGCCGAGTTTTTAATTTTTGTTTGCTTTGTAAATGGATATTTTGAGAATTTTGTCATGTTTCCAAACGTACAGGTTAGAAACTGAGATTAAAATGATTACTATTTTACCTGGTATGAGTCAGACAGTATCATTTGTTCAGTAAATATTACGCCATTACGCCAATAGTGCATATTCGATAGATAGCGCCTACATTAATGCAGATTTTTAAAATCTGTTTTCTATTACTTACCTATGGTTTAGATGCACGATTTAAAATTAGTTACAATTATACAGAGTGTTCCGTATAGTTGTGCCAGACCAAAGTTATGTTTTTTTTAATGGAACATACTGTATATTATGGTTTATTTCGATTAATCTTTAAGAGTATATAAATTTATTATAAGGATATTACGTATCTAAACCTAATAGTTTCCGAGATATTGACGTTTCAATGTAAAAAAATGGTATTATTTGATGTTTTACAGATTAGATGTTTATTAAAATTTGGCATTTAAATTTTACAGTAACATTACATAACCTCTATGCAACAGAAAACAATTTCCATCTCGAACATATTCCTATAATTTTACACAGGGTGATTCATAACTCCAATGTTTATTTTACTCGATTACTTTAAATGGAACACCCTATTTGCAAATTTTTCTTCTCACATATTATTTGTGCATCATAGTAATTTTATTTAAGCTATAATCATTCATACTACTGAGAATCGCTATTCGTCTTCTAGCTTACTCGTTTTCTGCACGGACCAACTATAATAATAAGCTATAATCATTCACTACTGCTGTCAATCACTATTCGTTTTCTAAGTTACTCGTTTTCTGTTAGTATGAATTTCAATTATTTGACACTGATAATTTGTCAGTGTTAAATAATTGAAATAATAACCTAAGTAATCTCAAGACCAACTTAATAAAACGAAAAACAGGTGTACACGATTTTTCTTGCAAGCCACAGTACTATTGCAGCCTATATTTAATCATTTTGAATGGCAGATTCCAAATCTTAAAATTGAAATGTTTAAAATACCAAATCACATGCTTTCTGAAGTAGAAAAATGGTATTGCTTATGTTTATTTTACTTTTCTGTTAAATTCTATTACTTCGGTCCTAATAGTTATCTTACTTTTCTGCTGTAGTTAAAATATAACCAACAATCTGAGAACCGACACGTTTCCGTGTTATGTCATTAGTGTCAAATTTAAAGAGAAACCCTGGTTATGGATATTATTAATGATTAAAATGTCGCAATTCACGAACGCCGAGAGAAGAGCATTTCAGAGGAGTGCATTCATAATGCCGTCAATATTTGCGCTATTCCTGACATGCACACGAACACAAGAATCACTTTTTCGCCGAGCTCTTTGTGTGTCGCTAATGATGGACGCCACTTTAGACAATATGACCATTCTTTTAAATTTTTACTTGAAAGTAGATAAAAGTACCATAATTTAGATAAATTAGTTTTTTTAAATTTTGAAATTTTTGAATTGATTAAATTCCCGCCAAAACACACATTCTGACCGTGTGACGTCAATGTTCATAAGTTGTCAAGTCGTAATAAGTGAGTACAAACAGGAACACATAAAACTTATTAAAATGAATAGTAAAACATCAATATTGTGCTGTACCATATTGTAAAAATACCTGTGCAAGAACTCCGAATAAATGATTTATAAGCGTTTCACAAAATTTAGTGTTACCAACCTTACTTCTCAATGGCGAAAAGTTCCCGTTTCCACCACAAATTTCCCACCAACAAAGTAAAAAACGTAATAATTTCTTTAAGATATTTACTTCGTGATTGTTTAAATGAAAACTACATTTGTCGGCACAAATAGTCAAAATCTCGAATCAAGAGTAATACGTCATTAATGACGCAAACAAACGCGTAAAATGCTGCAAGCGAATGAGAAATAAGTTGGCAATAGATCGTCATGTTGTCAAGTATAAACATAAACACTCGCACGTAACCTCAGTAATTTGTTAACCATGTTTCTTTTGTCTGACAGTTGGACGTCAATGTAATTATTCTAACTGTAAACTGAGTCATACTATAAGTTTAATTACTTCCAAATTTCATTCTAGCAATTAAAAATTTTGCACTTATTTTGCAAACATCCTCTATAACAGTTGCAACCAAAATTTAATTACATTACGGATATTTATGTCACTGTTATAATTGTCAACATAATTAAATAATAAAATAATATGCCCTCATTTTCTATCTATATTTTTCGTTTCCCCAATGACTATTCTATCGGAATCAGAAATCAATTTAGTACTAATCAAGTATTGTTTCATGAAAATAATATAGTTACTTATTAATAAATTTATTTTATTTATGTAGTAAATTGATAGGATTCCGTTTGCTTTAAACTGCTCAAATCACTTTATTCTACCGATTTTGTGAATTGCGGGTATTTTCTTTGTTCCCCACAGCTCTTGTGCCATTAAATTCTGTTATGCTCCCCCCTACTTTGTAATTTAAGTGGAATACTAGTCTTACAGTATGGCCATCTACCCGGTAAAACTGTAAAGTCAATATTCTTCGTATGCAAAAGATGTCGCCACTTCCTAAACGATATTTACTTATGCAATCTGGCAAGCAGAGAATCCAATCCCCACCAAATGCAACGCGCCCTTAAGTGACTTATTTACTAATAAGTCACTCAATAAAAACTAGCAGAAGGCACGAGTGCAATACATAGTTTGATCCAACACCTGTTTATTATGAAGTCATAATAATACGGATTTTGAATAACCGTTTAATTATGGGTTCATAATTCCACTAGTGTTTTATAGACCTCATAATATATTCAAAATCGGCATTATTATGACTTCATAATAAACAGGATGTTTATTACTGATAAATATTTAAAGTCCACTCATGCAATGAAAACTAAATCTACACATTTAAATATGATCGCCCGGCATTAACATAATTTTTGATATCGGATGAAAATTCTAGCGTTCCGTGAGTTACATAATTGGTACACCCGACACGTACAACGAAAGTTTAGAATCTGCAAAGTCAATTAACGTCGGTTCATTGTTGGAAACGGAAAACCCGAGAGGAATTAAAAAGAGAATTTAGTTTTAAAATTATTTTCTACGTACAGTGTCTTTCAAAAAAAGCGTGTGCTACAAATGGAATTTCTTTTAATTATTCAATTTTTATGAAAATTCTTTATACCTATGTAACCGTTTCTAAAACCTTCTTCTATAAAGCTATTAAACTAATGTCCTATTGGTTGAAAAGATTGCCATCGTTAGGTTATAGAATTCTAAGAAAAGCGTTTTACAAAGTGCCCCTCCTAAAATATTTTCTCGCCGGGAAAGAATTTTAAAGTAATAACTCCAGCGATGGAACATTTTTCTGTGATTCGACCATTAGTCATCAAGTGAAATGGACCAAGAGAATTTCGGAGACTAATATTTTTCAAGTTTTTCCAACGTCTAATAAGAACAGAACAAATGCTCGTCGTCGCCTTTGTTTAGAAACCAACTACCCAGCAACAAAAAGAACAACAAACTCGAAGTGTAAGTAACGCGAAAAGTTTAGGGAGGGAATATGACTTTGTTGAGTTTGAAGACGGAGGAAAATGTATAATAAGCCCCCCCTTATATTGAAAGACTGGGTTATAATGAAATTACTTTGGAGGCGTCAGACTTGGTGGTGCACTGTCATCAATATAAACGAAATCAGAAAACGAGATGCAAATCTATTTTGCCTTTGTGGAATATGGGCACGTCGAGAACGAAGGATTCTTATTTAATAACAGGGCCTCCTAGAAAACAAAAGCTGAGAAATAATAATTCCGAAGTCGCGACAGATGCGCCAGAATAAATTTGAGAATGGGGGAACGGAATTTACAAGACATGAAGAAATTGAAAATTTACGCAGGGGATTTTTGCAATTTCGCTTCGATTTAAGGCTGGGGTTTAGCTGGAATATCTTTTCAACTGTATCATACACATACATATACTCATTTTGATTTGTGTGAATACTGATTTTTAAATCAAATTTGGCAACTTATTTTTCATGTTTCGATAATGTGCAAAAAATTACTATAAATTAAAAATTATTCATTGCCAATTCTGGTCCCGGACAATGTTTAATTAGGCACAAGTCTAAATTGAACTTAATGTTGAATGTGGTTATGCTAGAAATTTTAGTAATCAGCTTTAGTTTACAATATATACAGTCCCTTTCTTTTAACTGTGGCCATAGGAATTTACGTGCTAAAAATTTTGCCTCGTGATGACTTATGCTCTGCTCAAAAATTTCGTTTCTAATAATAATCAGTTATATAATTTAATACAAAATAAACATTTCCAAGAATAAGAGGCGCTACATCAATTTAATTATTTAAATATGTAAAGTTGAAATTATTAACGACCAAATATGAATCGAGTAGATCAAAATCAAAAATTAATTCGTCAGGCAGACATTTAGACGGCAACAACTAATTTCACTTTAACATTGACCTACTCGATTCATTAGAAACTTCCACTTTTAATACTAAAATAATTAATTTAAAGATGCATCTGTTATTCTGGCTATGTGTAATTTGTAATAAATTGTGTAATTGATTTTCAGAAACTAAAAGTAGCTTAAAATTTTGAGCAGAACATAAATTACCAGGAGGCAAAATTTTTAGCACGTCGGCCACAGTTTTTTTATAATAAATTTAGGTCTTGAAATTCCTGTTGCAAATTATTACAGGGTTTCAGTGATATATTTTCACTTGTAATTACTTTTAATGTGCGAATACTGTCGAGGTACATATACATCAGATAGACTAATAGAAGCAACGGTTCGATGAACATCGTCGGTCCTTGCACTTGAACAAGCTAAACATTTGACCGAATTAGCACACTTCCTCGATCTTATCACAACAGCGAAGCTATTTCCGATTTTCCCAAGTTATTTCCGGGCGAATCATTAACTAATAAATCGCTCTCATTACCGGCAATTTTTCCCAATGTTTACTTTATCGGCCTTTACCAGCTTCTGAAATTTAATTTAACATTTAAGAACATAAACCTGAATGTTTCCTAAAGGACGAAACTAAAGCATTTCTGTACGTAAAAACCATAGGTACGGGTATTAGTAGCTCAATTTTAGATTTTGAAGAAAAATAAATACATCCAATTCTTAAAAACAATTACACAAAAAATTCTATGTATAAAATAAATTTATCTATTAACTCTCAAGTTTTATACTTAGGGATTAACTTTTTTGAAATCTTTTATTACCTTTAACTTTTCTTAGATCTTTCATTTCTGTTAATGTTAGCATTGCTTCATCTAGAGGGCAACGTATCCGATGTTTATATATGTATAAACTTAGCTACAAAGATTTGAATTTTTAAATGCCCTTAATAAAAATGAAGAAGCTTGAGATTTGTATATATTACGATTTAGTTCTTAGGGATGATGTATGATTTAAGAAGGGCAGTGTATGTGTTAAGGAAAAGGAATCTTTTGAATGTAAATCGACGACACAGACGTCAAGGTTGAAATTTCTCCTAACAAGAGGGTGTCAAAAGCGATTCAGTATTGGTGCTTACAGGCAATAGCTTCGGCGTAATTGCAAAATAATATCTGTCAAGGGTGGATCCATTATGCGTTAATGCATTACCGGTTGCTTGCGGAGGAGTCTCGTAATTATGCCAACGTGTGATGGACAGAGAGTAGGTATTACAATGTATTTACGCAAAGGTCTCCCTTCCCTTAAAGTGTGTACATGGTTATATGTATGTACAGTCTGTTTACTAGCGCTCTTTAAATATGACCTATCGCATGTTTTAAAATATTTGTTACTAAATCCGTAATGCAAATAGAAAGAAGAATATATTCACGTTGGACACGATGGGAGTTTTTCTTAAAAAAAATAATAAAAAAGGAATTATTCAAACACGGGCTTTTGAAATCGAGGACAATTTCAACAGTGTCGGATTATGATAACAATAAGCGAGGTAACCCGCTATATCACGGTTGATATGCAACTGGGGCAAGCTATTACATCAAGTGATACAAAGAACACAGGGTGTATTACGAATAACGCAATGAGCGAATAAACAAAAAGTGCGAGTTAAAATTTGGACGGCAGTTGAGCCAGGATCGACTCCTCCGGAGGGCATTAGTGCCAACTGTAAGAAGGGGAGCCCCGCACAGTCGAGCGCAGCTTGACTCCGTGGGGCACTGATGCCAACTCTTAAGAGGGGAGCCGACAGGAACCATCCCAGCCACCAAGGACGCTGTTCCAGCGATCACCATCATCCTGTGGCCGATTGTACGACATTTATCTGCCACCCCCGTCAATCCACAAGCAGAAGCTGCCAACTTCAACCTCGGTCAACCACAACCACTTTGGGAATACAATAACAATTAAAGTAAACTGTGATGAATGAGCCAGGCTTTGATTAATTTAATTCGAATTATCCAATAATTTGATGACTTACATTAAAATTTCAGTTGCCTTTTGCTACCTACCTGTCGTAGAAACAAGATTTATGCAGAGGAAGTTAAGTTTTGGAACGAACATAGTCAGCAGCATCAGTTGTGACGGGTGTGACTGTTACATAAACAAAAAAGTAACTGAGCGCCACCGAATCTTAACTCGAGACGATGAGAGGATGGAAGGAAATGACTCAATTTATACAGCAATATTTAACATCATGTACATACATCCAGCAGTTCAGTGTCGTAATAAATGTTAGCAAAATATAAGCGAAAGATACGTGAAATCTGTGCTGGTCTTAATGCGCACCTTAAAATATTCTCAAACAAACTGTACACAAATTTATATATAACCATCATTAAAAGAAATTCAAATTGTACGCAAATATGACTTGTAGGCGAAATTAACTAACTATCGTTAAAGTAAAACCAAATTAATCGTTGAAGGAGCCATCAAATAAATCAACACGAGAAATCAAATGTGACTGGCGTGAAGCGGCCAAAACAATGAAAGCAATAACATTTAGCAAAATGCGGTTTAGGTCTAAGATCTAAGCCTGTAAGGGAAGGAAAATCCGACAATAATAACCTGCACTAAAGAGAGAGCAAAAGTCACAAACCTGTCCTGTACTTCAAGGACGAGGCTAACACAAGCCCCGACGAGCTTTTAGTCCTCCCAGGTCTCGCAAAAACCGACGAAACGTTGTAATAAAGATTTTTTGACCACGCTAATGTCATTTATGTGATGGTTTAAGCAATAAACTGGTTAATTGATTGATAATCTGAGGCAACCTCTCCCCAATTAGATTTCTTCAACTCAACCAAAAGTGTGAAACGACTTTCAGGATGGCCACGGCGCGAAATACGAGGCCATGCCTTTATCATCATTAACCAGCCCCTGGGGATATCGCTTAACTTGCTCCAAGTACGTTGCAAGTTAATAAAGCTAAAGCTGGACATACCCATTTTCGAAGCAAAGAGAGCTCGCACAAATCGAAAACATCGTGACGGCAACAAAATTCAATCGAGTAGAACCTAACGTAAAGAGGACCCAATGGCGTTAAAGGTCGAGAGTGAACGCTTTTTAAACCATCCGTGGGAATAGCAACTCGCAAAAATTGCAATCCTCATGCTCCGATAAAAAAATGAGGCGGCGGCGACTGTCTCGCCATTTTAATATAAACAAACGCTCTTTTCCCACGGAAAACTCGAAGTATACCTGCAGACGCTTGCAAAAGATGAGGCAACGCTGTCTGAAAATAGAAACTCCTTTCGTTTATTTAAGTAATCAAATATATGCTAGCACCAAGAGAATTTTGCGATGTTTTAAGGACGGAGTATTTTAAAACGAAAACAAAACAAAATAATTGTCTGACTTACAAAACAAAACGTGAGACCATTTACGTTTTATGAATTTAATTAATTCTGCGACGTCGAAGATGAAAATAAGAAAACTATTTTTATCGCAATAAAATCCGACGAAATAGGCGCGGCAAGAAGCATTTTAAACATACAAAGAGTTTCTTAATACTGCGCAACGAGGATAAACGCGATTTAAGACTCGATTTACAAGGTGTTTTCTACAAGGCTGTTTTCCAAACCCTAATACTTTTCAACACTGCCGACAGGCTTTGTAAAATCATGGCTTACTCTAATTAAAAAAATTAAAATAAAATGAAAATTACTCGTTGTATTACATTAAAAGAACTACTAAGCAGTGGTATTAATGCATTCAAAAAAGTTGTTTGGATTCTAAAGTTTTTGGATTACTTTAATTGTAGAGTTTTGAAATCAGTCCAGCACCAAGGCTTGGATTTTGAAGTTTTCGGAATATTGCAATTGCAAAGTAGTTAAGTCAGCACAAATCATATCATCGAAGGTCTATTTGTTTGCGATTATATTATGTCTAACATACTTTATAAACTCTTCATAAAATAATCAAATTAGGTTCCCTTTAATGTCCATCAAGATTTAGCAGTTCTGGTATAGCGTTTATATTTGGAAAGTCCATTTCAATTAATTAAATTAAACATAAAAAAGACATGCCCGAATTCTCTCTCGCCTTATCATTAAAATCCTCTGCAGCTAGTTATGATCAAAATAAACGAGAAACGATATGGTTTTATGTCTGTTTCATAAATAAGAGATTCCCGAATGAACGTTGCCGTGAGAAATAGACTTGTCACTCTCTTACACGTTAAATTGACATAAAGCTGTCTCGTTTCTTGTTTATTTTAAATTTAAATTTTTTTAAAGACGACTTTAGAGACTTCATTTTATGAGTCACTTATTAATAAAATGTGATTGTCGGAAATTCCCTTAACGAAAGTTTTAAAAACGAGCCGGAGTTTCCAAAAAAATATTTGTCTTAACAGTTCAACCAAAAACTCTTCGACCGAAATCTTTACACTTTTATTTTTAATTGAAAATTTTCCCGGGCTCTGTTTGCACACTTGCTGTGCAGAAGTTCCACGTTTTAATTGCACCTTTCTGTGTTTCCCTTCGAACGCCGCCTCAGGAATTATTCATGGGGAGTAGAATCTTTTTCAAGTCGAACGCGCACGTAGCGAAATCTGAACTAAGCCACCCTGTCTTTACACTTTATTTGCGATAGAGAGAATTGACGACCGTTTTCATTTGGAGAGAAGCTTTGCAATTAAAGCAACTGAAAAGTTTCACTAACGGCTTTCATATTTGACTAATTGATTCGAGTTTGGCTTATTGAATTTTAAATGGTGTAAATTCGCTAGTTCTGGTCAGCTTCTGTCTGAAATAACAGAAAATGAGGCTTTTGGTTGGAATAGTAATGCAGAAATTGTATGGCGCAGGTACACATACAGGGTGTCTGAAAACCTCTGTCTTTAAATGAAACTGTAATTTCCTCGTTACATAAGAGATAAATTCTCCAAGTCTGAATTTTTTTGCCCAAAAATGAAAAACTGACCTATCACAAGCGAGCGCAGGTCCTTTGTCTTGAAACCTCTGCTTGGTTTACGACTTGTTTCAGCAATTTATTCCGATAAAAGCAATAAACCGCAATAAAACTTTTTATTTACGTTTAGAAGAACTCGGTCAAGGTCTTATTGTATACGAAAATGAATCCGACTTGCGGACATCGGCATGTTTATTTGTATTTTCAACACGCGATAAGTAAGAACGTTTGTTTACGCAGCTCTTTGTAATAGCCAAAAATAAATATGTTAAAAATGAGTACCTAATATTCGTTAGATTTTTGCTAAAGTAGTTAAACATCTTCGTACGCTAGTTTTGTAACTGCGTAGAAAATGCGTGAAATTATTTTTTAATTATCGCGCTAATAGCTGCAGAATAAGTATTGCAAGAGCAGAAACTATTCCTATTGTAAAAACGGTAAGCAAGCATAGGAGTATGAGTACGATGAAAAATTTAAATTAATTAGATTGCTTGTACACACAATAATCTATGGGTTCAAAATAAGTGATTGAATTACTTCGCGAGCTCTTAATCGAACTATTTTATTAATTATTTACATTGCATCACAAAACACACGTTTTTATAAGGATAATATTGAACCCGAATTTCTGCGTCTGCTTAAACCAATAAAGACATAAAAAACTCTCGCCTAGTGCAGACATTTATTTCGTTTTTTCGTCGTAGTTTTAATAAAGAAACAAATTTATTTTTGCTGTACAAATACAATAACTTTAGTAATCAACATTGTAAATTGGCAATTTACAAATTAATATGATGTAAGAATTTCCACTTTTTCGATCGCCTTTAGATTGAATTTTTTAAATTTAACTGTTAAAGTACGAATTAACACAAACTTAATAATCAATTAAAGCAAGACACACAGAATATTTTAAACTATTAAGAACTTACCTAGTTACAAAATGTATCTGCTTTTAAAATTGACAAGTTACACGATACTTGACCTGCCTTAAGTACAATATCTGTGCATTAGGTCATGGTCTGCGTTTTTATGACTTTTTATGGCCTCGAACGCCGGAGAATAGTTGAAAACCGAGCTCCGCCGGAACATTTAAGCTGTATTCAGCGACCCTCAAACAATTTCTATGAAAAAGTAAAATAATTTTTATCTGCGTTATTATTGCTATCTGACCAATAGTTGTATAACAAATTTTGCTTCTTTTCTTGACCAATATTTGTGGTTTCAATTAAAGAAATAGGTTTAGAGACACGCTGTATTTATTAGTGTGACAGGAACTCCTGAAGATTTCTTTCTAAAATTGGAAGTGGAATAAATTTTTATGCAACAGTAATGTATTTCTTAGTCCTGCAAGTATTTTTTATTATCCTGGTTTCACAAAGAAAAAGCTTTATTTATTAAATTCATTGACTTTGTTTTCCTTGTAAAAGTTCATTCAAATATTAGACACAATTAACCATTAATTAAAATTGTCATGCATTGACTAATTATAATGAAGCATGAACAATTTGTTTCCATAGCTTGCTTTTAGCTATTTGAAATTAATTAAAGCATTCCGAAAATGACAATGAAAAAAAGTCATCGACCATTTGTCATTAAATCTAAAGCTGGAATATTGAAATATAAAAGTGCGCGGCGCTGCCGCCGGGTTAAAAATTTCGAACATAACGCAATAGAAAAATTCCACGCGAACAATAAAAGAGCAGAATTCATAAAGCCGTTTAATGAAAACTTTCCGGAAGACTATTGTTTTAAAACACAGACCTGACCACCCATATAATTCTCATTTACGATCTAAATATCATCAGTATTTTTAATTATGTAATAGTATATTTTCCAGAGACAGTCGGAGGGTTTCAAAAGAAGAATTTCAGCAATCTCCCAAGGTATGAAATGATAAAGTATACATTCGAGCGATAAACCATGTAAATCACTTTCATCGTTCTAAATTAGTTCCCCTCTTCAAAGGTAGCATCTGGGACTATTCAAAGCTTCCCTGTAACTGTAGCCTAACTCAGGACAACGCTATTAGTTGTCATCCATGTTACATTGTGCTAAATTGTTGCTAGTAGATTTGTTGGAGTTGGCTGAACACCGTACAATTACAGGCAACGACGTACGTCTTGTATGTTCAAAGGGATAATTGAATCGTAAAGTAAATGAATTCCGAAGAAAATTCCGTACAGACAAACACAGTAAATCTCACGTTTACATATCCCTATGTGTGTTACATTCTGAGCCAGTTACTTGTTACCAACCAATCTAATAGTTTTCTAAAATAAATAAGTTTATCTTAATTAGAATTTATAGCTTTAACTTCGACAAAATATAGAATAAGTACAGATCATAAGTGTCGAATTATTTATTTTTTTAATTTTCCTGGCCATTTACGAGCTTTATGATATATTTTTTTTTAATTATAAAAGAAATAAATACCTACATTTTCATATTAGCAAATTCTACGTTTCGCTTTATTAATTAATAACTTCTCCATAAAGAAATGAATTGTGCACTCCAATTTAAAAGTTCCTTAAAATAATAAACAATACACCAAAGAAAGTAGGGATAATAAAATTTGGCATTTGAAGTAGGCCATGTTAGGGTAACATTTCTATTGTTATCATTCTACTAACGAATAACTACAACTACGATATTTTCCACTGAATCACTCAGTGTTCTGGCATTTAGCGAGTTCTTATTGGTAGGTCATTATGTCACATTTTCGTCGGATTGGCTGATTATTTCCGATCCTTTTCTCTTCTCGCTTGTTTCTCTTGCCCCCCCCCCCCCCCATAATCGATACAGCGACAATTCATTCTCTTAAGAGTTCGAGTAAACCACTTGTTATTTTGTGCGTACTATTTTAGTGTGCGCGTAATATTTCCCCAGGGGGTGAAATATACTCCACGGCCGGTGGCCGGCTCCGACGGTTTACTCCGAATTAATCCGCGAATTATTCCCGAGCTTTTGTTACCTGGTGCTTAACCACCCCCCAAGTGAGTTTTATTTGTCGTCGGCCAACTTGATCCGTGTTTCACGTTACTCTTTTTTTCTTTGATTTATTATAAATAAAGGATTGTTGTTTAATTTGGACGAGTGCGCGAGTTTTTCCCACCTTTCCCCAAAAAAAATCCCGGACAAAATTACGTAAGTACCAACACATTTCACCAAGCACACATTTTTCCAATTTTATCTTGTCGGCCAGTGTAATTAATAAATTTAAAACGAAAATCTTAAAAATGCGAGTAAACCACTTGTTATTTTGTGCGTACTATTTTGGTGTTTGTGTAATATTTTCCCAGGGGGTGAAATATACTCCACGGCCGTTGGCCGGCTTCGACGGTTTACTACGAATTAATCCGCGAATTATTCCCGCGCTTTTGTCAGCCTGGTGCTTAACCACCCCCCAAGTGAGTTTTATTTGTCGTCGGCCAACTTGATCCGCGTTTTACGTTTCTCTTTGTTTCTTTGATTTATTATATATAAAGGATTGTTGTATAATTTGGACGTGTGCGCATTTTTCCCACCGTTCCCCAAAAAAATTCACAGACAAAATTACGTAATTACCAACACATTTCACCAGCATACATTTTTCCAATTTTATCTTGTCGGCCAGTATAATTAATAAATTTAAAACGAAAATCTTAAGAATGCGAGTAAACCACTTGTTATTTTGTGCGTACTATTTTGGTGTTCGTGTAATATTTTCCCAGGGGGTGAAATATACTCCACGGCCGTTGGCCGGCTTCGACGGTTTACTACGAATTAATCCGCGAATTATTCCCGAGCTTTTGTTAGCCTGGTGCGTAACTATCCCCAAGTGAGTTTTATTTGTCGTCGGCCAACTTGATCCGTGTTTCACGTTTCTCTCTGTTTCTTTGATTTATTATAAAAAAGGATTGTCATATAATTTGGACGTGTGTGCGTTTTACCCACCTTTCCCCAAAAAAAGTCCCAGACAAAATTACGTAAGTATCAACACATTTCACCAGCATACATTTTTCCAATTTTATCTTGTCGGCCAGTATAATTAATCAATTTAAAACGAAAATCTTAAGAATGCGAGTAAACCACTTGTTATTTTGTGCGTACTATTTTAATGTTCGTTTAGTATTTTCCCAGGGGGTGAAATATACTCCAAGGCCGTTGGCCGGCTTCGACGGTTTACTACGAATTAATCCGCGAATTATTCCCGAGCTTTTGTTAGCCTGGTGCTTAACCACCCCCCAAGTGAGTTTTATTTGTCGTCGGCCAACTTGATCCGCGTTTTACGTTTCTCTTTATTTCTTCGATTTATTATAAATAAAGGATTGTCGTATAATTTGGACGTGCGGGCGTTTTTCCCACCGTTCCCCAAAAAAATTCACAGACAAAATTACGTAAGTACCAACACATTTCACCGAGCATACATTTTTCCAATTTTATCTTGTCGGCCAGTGTAATTAATCAATTTAAAACGAAAACCTTAAGAATGCCAGTAAACCACTTGTTATTTTGTGCTTACTATTTTGGTGTGCGTGTAATATTTTCCCAGGGGGTGAAATATACTCCACGGCTGGAGGCCCGCTCCGATGGTTTACCCCGAATTAATCCGCGAATCATTCCCGCGTTTTTGTCAGCCTGGTGCTTAATCACCCCCCAAGTGAGTTTTATTTGTCGTCGGCCAACTTGATCTGTGTTTTACGTTTCTCTTTGTTTCTTTGATTTATTATAAATAAAAGATTGTTGTGCAATTTGGATGTGCGCGCGTTTTTCTTCTTTTCAATTTATAACGAAAATCTTAAATAATAATTTTTGTTCATATTTATTGAATTAATTAGAATAACCAGAATATAGGTTCATATTTTATGAAACTTTTTTTATATGACATATTTTACATAAAAAATTAAAACAAACTGCTTAATTTTCTCAGTTGCAATTTTGTATAGTTTCGGTGTTGCGTTCGGAAAGTCAAGCAGCTTATGTAGATTATTTCATACTTGAAGAATTTAAACATTCATAATACACTCGCAGATGTTCTGGAACACCTGTTGCCAACTGCTTTATGAATTTTATTGCACACACACACACTCTTCCCAGGTAAATTAAAATGTAAACTGTATTTCATTTGTAACGGATTGTCCACGATGTTAGTGATTATTCAGAAATTGAAAGTTCGGATTCTGATTTATCACTAAAGTGCAATTGACAACATCGATTAAATTGGTTCTTTGTACAAGACGACTAGTTTCGGATAATAAATAATAAACATTTTCAGGGTTAAGTGAAATAAATCGAATCTTAAAATAAAACAAAACGAAACGAGAGGAAAATAATTAACCTCAAAGTGAATACGCCGGCACCGGAGCAACCATCTTTAACTTTGAGGTTAAATTAGTTACCGTTCAGAATCTGTGAATAGAGAAGGGAAAATCCCAAATCTAACAATAAATATCTAAAACGAGTGAAAGGGTAAAAAATATGACAGAAAAATTAATTTGAAATTACATTTTTTATCACCCTGTATATATACCGGATGTTTGTAAAATAAGTGCAGAAATTTAAACCTGTAATAAAGGGTTTTCCAATAAGGTCGGGTCGATCTTGGCAGGCTGCGGCGGCAATGTTGTTTTAGCGACGTCTGTCAAATCTGTTGTTTATTATTCTGTCACTGATGCCAAATCACCATGGCAAGTTACACGACTGAGCAACACGTCCAAATGATAAAACTTTATTATCAAAACGAGTGTTCGTTTGCGCAAACGTTGCGCGCGTTGCGCCCATTTTACGGCAGACGGGGTGGCCCTTCAAAGTCGACCCTCCAACGCTTGGTGGCCAAATTCGAGAAGACCGGCTCGGTAAATAATCAGCGAACACCCGTACGTCAAAAGAACGCCAGATCGGCCGAGAATATCGCCGCTGTCCGTGAAAGTGTGCAGGAGAACCCGAGGCAGTCAATTCCTCGCCGTGCACAAGAACTTGGCCTTTCGCAGACTTCAGCTTGGAGAATTCTGCGTCGGGACTTGGGCCTGCACCCGTACAAGATCCAACTGACCCAGGAGCTCAAAGTCAATGACCATACACAACGCCGTTTGTTCGCTGAATGGGCTTCGGAGCGTTTGGAAGAGGACCCCAGTTTTGGCCAGAAAATCATCTTTAGCGACGAGGCGCACTTTTGGATGAACGGCTATGTTAATAAGCAAAATTGCCGTATATGGGACGACACCAACCCACACGAGGTTCAGCAGGTGGCAATGCATCCACAAAAGGTTACCGTTTGGTGCGGATTTTGGGCCGGCGGTGTCATTGGTCCGTACTTCTTTGAAAACGACGTTGGTGAGGCCATTACTGTCAACGGCGAGCGCTACAGATCGATGATAACCGATTTCTTTTGGCCCGAATTGAACGATATGGACGTGGACGACATGTGGTTCCAGCAGGATGGCGCTACGTGCCACACAGCGAGCGCCACGATGGACATTTTGCATGAACGATTTGAGGGTATGGTTATTTCTCGCGGAGGTGACGTGAATTGGCCACCAAGATCGTGCGATTTGACCCCACTAGACTTTTTCTTGTGGGGTTTTCTGAAGTCGCAGGTCTACGCCAATAGCCCGCAATCGACCGATGCCCTCAAACTCAACATAACTCAGGCCATTGCTCAAATTCAGCGGGATCTATGCGCCAGAGTCATTGAAAATTGGGTCTCACGGATCCGTGCCACCCTGCGAAGCCGCGGCGGACATTTGAACGATATCATCTTCCGTTCATAATGGCACATATGGGCCTTTCAAATAAAAAAAGTATTTCGTTAATTTCTCACACACAGCTTGTTTTATTCTATTTCAACATCGACCCGACCCTATTGGAAAACCCTTTACATCACCATAAATGGGAACGATTGAAGTTACACGTCCTTAACAAAAGTTTTACACATTTCGAGAAAATCACAGTTGAAAATCGGGCAAGACATAATCGCACGCCTATGTCTTTGAGGTGGGTCAAGAAATGGAAAAAACAGAAGTGCAATCGAGCAATGACCTTTGCCGAAGTCGAGAGGCCAATACAAGCGTTGTTGTTAACGTCGCAATAAGTCGTATTACAGCTGAGCGAAAGAACTTGCTTCATTTTTTATGATTATGGCACACAATTTATTGCTGCGTATTCTTTGGGACCAACAGTTTAGTTTATGAAATGTGGTTGAATGATTTAAAGCTAAATACGTTTATTATCTGCATGGTATTATTACTTATTAAAATGCCGCTATTCACGAAAGGCGAGAGCACAGCGCTTCAGAGGAGTGTATTCGTAATGTCGTCGGCAGTATTTGCGCTAATCCTGACAGACACATGAACACAAGAATCACTTTTTCGCCGAGCTCGTTTGTGGGTCGCTAATGATTGACGCCACGACGAACAATTGTTATAAACATTTCTAAATGTCTAATAGTGAACGTTTGTTTGAATGTGATCCTCCACGCGCAAATGATATTCGGTGTCTTGCGTATTAGTTATTCCCGCGATGTTTACTGTCTACGATCAGAGAAGCAAGTTCCGTAAGTTTGTTTTTTGTTATTTCAGGAGCGCCGAATAAGGGACGGATAAAGGAATTTTCTTTTTGTCATACAATTATTTTCGTGTTGTTTGTATTGTCGGCATACTGTGGTTAAAAAATTTGCTCTTATTTTGCAAACAGTGTAATGTAGTGTAGGTTCCATATCAAAAGATAAAAGAAAGTATTATACAAAAATAAATAATTAAATAATTTGCTTGATACCGAGATTAGCGCTGAATAAATTTCAAACATAATTGAAAAATGAATTTAATTAATTTACCTCAGTGTACGAGATGGTTTTTAAATTGATAAAAGTGCAACTTTAATTAGGAAAATGAGGTTGTTTTTGATGAAATACTTTTATACATTTTCCGAAAGTGGGAAAATCATTGTTATAAAAGACCACTCTCGTACAAAATATCAAAGCTAGAGCTTCAGCAAGACGAAAACTGTGACTGCAACGCCGCTCCTGGCGAAACATAATAGCAGAGCAAGCCAGTACACGGAGAGAAATGCGGAAACCTATCGTTCTATTTTACATATAAATACCGCGTGTACACATTTGAATAGCTCGGGAGTACAAGTTTAAAATATCCTTTCCAGGGAAAATTTCACGGAAACCTCTAGGAATACAGTGTTACTATACATAAATTCTGCACGGGTGAATAAATTAAAATGAAGCAAGTCTCTTCTGACTGCCACCCGGTTTATTATCGCGCTTCCTGAGTTTTCTTAAGTTCGTGCAAATAATATTTTCAAAGCTTGTACCTTGAGGTATTTCCGTCAACATAAAGTTTACTTTTTTCATTCTTAGGATGTACGTTTATGAATTCATTGACGGAAAAAAAAGTTTTCAAACATGTAATCAGATTTTCATTTTTAATATTTGCGTAACAAAAGAATGACTTTTTTAAAGCAATTGCGTTATACATAGTTACTTATACACGTATCATCAGAAAGGTAGCCAGAGGACAAGATCATAATTTTAGTTTACGATGGAAAACATGGTGTTACTGAGAGGGTCTAGGACAATTCGCCATCGCCGATTTGTCGTCGCCAATTCACCGTCGCCGATTCGTCGTAGGTACAATTCACCGCCGGAAAACTCGCCGTCGGTAAATTCGCCGTCAGCGATTAAAGTTTTAAGTCCAGGTACATATCCAAATCATAATATACCGATAATTATATGTAAATAAAATAAAGAAGTTAACATAATTAATGGAAAATAAAATAATTTGTTATTAATTAAATGTGATACGTAGATAAAGAAACAGATAAAAAAAAATTGGTCTTCCAGGAAGTATTTCTTATTCTTCAGGGTGTTCGTAAGATCCCTCCAATTCATCTTTTTTTATATTTTCAGATTCTGCTCAAAATCATATTGATTTTCATATCAATCAAAATCACTACACATGAAAAGTCGACTGCTTTCAAAATATTGATTCATGAAAGCTCGTCATTTAAAATTATAAATTGAAAAAGGGGTTCCATTAAAAAAAAAAAAATAGAATTATGATTATGTGTACGTACAGCACCAATTTGTTAGTAATTTTGTGTCTTACGGCGGTAGCACTGTAATTAGGAATTTATTTTAACTTGAAATTGAAAAACAATAGTAAAGTATATTTTAATTTATTTGAAACGTACTGAAATTATAGTTATTTTCTTCAATTCGTAGGTATAACATGGATATTATCTAAAATGGTCAGAAAGTGTTTTAAAGCTTATGAAGCTAAATAAAGCGGTAACATGGGACGGCGAATCGGGCGGACGGTAAATTGGATCGACGACGAATTGGTTCTACGACGAATTGGCGACGGTGAATCGGAGACGGCGAGTTGGCGACGGCGAATCGTCCCATCCCCTTACTGAGATGTTTAAGTTTAAAGTTATTGGGTGAGTTGCCCAAAACCGTAGACGTAGGTATTCGGGGAGTGGCTGTTACGTATAAAAAGGCGACCTCCGTTTCGCCATATTGGTGCTTACACTTGTGTACTTTCTGTCAAATTGACACTGTAATTTATCATGTTCTTTACTGCAGTAAAACCAAATTCAGGTAGAGAATGAAAGTTAAAAAATTATTGTCAGGTACAACATTTCGTGTCGAATATTTTGAAGTATTTTCATTGCTTATTATACGTCGTGCCATATCCATGTAGAGGTGAATACCCACCAAAATAAAATCGATAAGAGAAGCAATGTCATAGATTACGGAAAAGAAGGTTTAAAAAATTCAAATTTATGCTTAAAATCTAGAAAACTCAAACCAAGAAGTTGATCACATGGTTTAGTCTCAGCGTAGAATCGGTGGTTTTGTGCTAGTTGACTGTACCCTGCACGCCGCCTTTATATTCGCAAATTTGATTTATTTAGCGCCATCTAATACCAAAATGATGAACTAATTCTAAATATCTTGTCGGTATTGCATGGAAGCGTTCAGAAAAAAAAGGGCTCCCTTTTGAATAATCAATTGACCTCTTTCGTATACAGGATGTTTTTGAGTGTAGCCTTTTCACAGAATTTTAGAAAATTTAATCAATCAGACATAATTTCCGCGCGGAAAACTTACCAGCAATGGAAACTGATTTACCCGATAATTTATATAGTTACGAAGCTGTTTAAATATTCTTTTTTTACTGTTTTTTTTTTGTACAAATTAATTTAATTAATTAATTTATGGTATCTATTGTTTTCTGATTTATTTCCAAACCAAATCACTCTCTGGAAAAGATAGATTAATGATTCGAGAGTAACGAGAAGCTTTTATAGGCGGATGAAGCAGTTTTCTTAATTAATTCACAGGTTGCCCGCGAAATAAAACCAGAACAGCAGAATTTAAATTGTCAATGAGTTCATTCTTATTTGGTGAATGAACGAAGATATGTTCATTTTCTGTACAAAGTAGCTTACTTCAATATTTTATAGATATTAGCCCTATTATAAAACCGGCGGTAACGAGCAAATAATACGATGAATAAAGTGATTTTTTCTGCTGACTTTACTTTGTGCATGAAATTTGTAGTATTTTTGTTTACTTCTTTTGTATTACACATTAAGGCTGAGTTGCACCAACATTGTTGTTAACTAATCTTAGATTAAATATACTTTTCTCGCTTTGATTCAAGATTAACTTTAATCGATGTCGGTGCAACTGGATGTAAATTGTAACAAGCATTCAATTTTCTTTTTGTACGTGGGCTGCTGGAAAAGTTTCTGGAAACGGTATGAAAAAACGCATATGAAATTTGGTAAACGGTATCATTGTTTTTCGAAGTATTCGCCTTTGACGTCAATACACTTTCGCATACGCTCGAACCAATTTCTAAAGCACGTTTTCCACTCTGAAGATGGTACCTCAGAAACCAGTGTCCGGAATGTTTCAACCGCTGCTTCAGCCGACGAAAATCGCTCACCACGCATTTTATTTTTGATATTTGGGAACAAAAAGAAATCATTAAGTGATAAATCAGGTGAATATGGACAAGGAGTCATTAATTCAATATTTTTGTTGGACGAAAAATCAACTGTTTGACGGGCTGGCTGAGAGCTGGCGTTGTCATGATGGAGAATATTTCGTCGATTTCGATTGTTTCTTCTTATTTGATCGATGACTTCCAGCAAACAAATTGTAGTATACCAATCAGCATTCACGGTTTTTCGATCCTCTAAAGCCACGGTTGATACATGTCCAGTTAAACCAAAGAAACAAGCAATCATTTGCTTCGCAGCACTGCGTGAACGGACAACTTTTGTTGGTTTTGGTTCATTTTGAAATACCCAAACGGTAGATCGTTGTTTACTATCTGGCTCGTACGAATAGATCCACGTTTCGTCACCAGTAACGATGTTATAAACTAAATTTGAACTACCCCCATTGAATTTCTTGAGCATTTCTTCGCACCATTTGACACAACCCTGCTTTTGCGCTTCTGTTAAATTGTGTGGGATCCAACGACTGCAAAGCTTTCGTACGTTCACATGATCATGCAAAATCTGGTGTATTGCTTTCATATCAATGCGTAGGGATGCTTTAATCTCACGGTATGTCACATGTCGATCTCGCTCAAGCATTTCACGCACAGCATACATACATTAGTGGCAACAACAGATGTTGATGGACGACCTTCACGAAATTCGTCACTGAGAGAGGTACGTCCACGCTGGAATTCGGCAAACCAATTATAAACCCTGCTCTTTGATGGTGCTTCATCTCCAAAAACCAAATGAAGCCGATCGAGGCATTGTTTCGGCGTTAGGCCACATTTGAAATCGTAAAAAATCATGGCACGAAAATTTTCACGCGAGATTTCCATGTTTACACAAAATTACTTTTTCTCAAATGTTGTACAAACAAAACTAGTTCACTTGGATAGGAACTGTCAATAGAATTATAGGCGAGAAACGTCAAATTTTTCAAATATGACAGTTGATAAACGCTGACAATTCTAGACCTATTAGATTCCAGAAAATTTTCCAGCAGCCCACGTATATTTTGTCTATTCGAAAACTCCTTTTAAAAATGCATTCCGAATACGGTATAATTTATTCGAAATACAGTACGTACAGCGAAGGGAATAAGTACTCAGTATGTAATTATTAGGATGACAATATCGCAATTACATATTCAGTCCTCACTTGCCTCTAAAATTATGCTGAGTACCACAAAGCAATTTCATACATGAAGGTGCGAATATACATTTGCCTCGGGCAGTTTAGCATTACACACAATGAACGTTGAGAACATAAGCAATAATCAGCAAACCGTCTACAGCCGACGGAGTTTTGCACATAATTTGTTTGTGATTGTCTTCGGTGAACGTTCAAGTAAAATCAGATTAATGGAATTTGTTTTGGAAAACGCTTTGCAGATATCTGTTTTGAGCGATTTCGTAATGCGGGGTCAATTCGATCCGGCACAGTGAGTACGGGTCTGAATCCGCCCGAAAGTTTAATTGAGAGCAGATATATTCGGGCAATTCGTTACGAAGAAGTTACAACAAGTTAAAATAAAATTATGCATTGGAAATCAGCGAATTTTTATTCACCATACTCGAGTGTACAGAATAGAAACGATTTGTACATTAACGAGAAATTAATAAGAGATTTAAAGCGACCTAATACCCTACGATCAAATACTTTTACCTTTTAGGAGTCTGTGTGTCACTGCTAACATATTGGAAGAAATAACTACACAGACTTCTAGTGGGTAAAAGTATTCTATCATATTGCTTTTCTTACACTTAACCTTGTTTGAAGGAGAGAAAAACATAACAGAAATTACAAAAAAAAAGTAGTACGATATGCATAATACATATATCGGGTGTCTCACTATGGGTGGCGACCGGCGATATACAACGTGTCTCTGAACCTATGTCTTTAATTGAAACCACAAATAATGGTCAAGAAAAGAAGAAAAATTTGTTATACAACTGTTGGTCAGATAGCAATAATAACCTAGATTGAAATTATTTTACTTTTTCATAGAAAATGTTTGAGGGTCGCTGAATGCAGCTTAAATGATCCGGCGGAGCTTGGTTCTCAAATATTCTCCGACATTCGAGACCATAAAAAGTCATAAAAGCACAGACCATGACGTCATGCACAGATATTGTACTTAAGGCAGGTCAAGTATCGTGTTTTTTTGTTAATTTTAAAAGCGGATAAATTTTATATCTAGGTAAGTTCTTAATAGTTTAAAATATTCTGTGCGTATTGCATTAACTGATGATTAGTTTTGTGCTAATCCGTACTTTAACAGTTAAATTAAAAAAATTCAATCTAAAGGCGATCGAAAAAGAGGAAATTCTTACATCATATTAATTTGTAAATTGCCAATTTACAATGTTGATTGCTAAAGTTATTGTATTTGTACAGCAAAAATAAATTTGTTTCTTTATTAAAACTACGACGAAAAGACGAAATAAACGTCTGCACTAGGCGAGAGTTTTTTTAATGTCTTTATTGGTTTAAGCCGACGCAGAAATTCAGGTTCAATATTATCCTTATAAAAACATGTGTTTTGTGTTGGAATGTGAACAATTAATAAAATAGTTCGATTGAGAGCTAGCGAAGTTATTCAATCACTGATTTTGAACCCATAGATTATTGTGTGTACAGGCAATCTAATTTATTTAAATTTTTCATCGTACTCATACTTCAATTCTTGCTTTCCGTTTTTACAATAGGAATAGTTTCTGCTCTTACAATACTTATTCTGCAGCTATTAGTGCGATAATCAATAAATAATTCCACGCATTTTCAACGCAGTTACAAAACTAGCGTACGAAGATGTTTAATTACTTCGGCAAAAATCTAACGAAGATTAGGTACTCGTTTTTAACATAATTGTTATCGTCTATTAAAAACCTTTGAAAAAATGCTGACAATCGAAAGTAAATTTACAAATTTACTAATTGTTGCTTGTTTGCCATAACTTTTGATGTTTAATAAAACACGTACCTCCAGGTTCTTAATTTGACGAAATGATATTTAAATAACTTAAGAAAATATTGACGCGTTTCGCTGCAAAAACCAATCGTTTAAAATTCATGGAAGGTCAGGTTGTATTTATCCCACATAACCCCCCCTCTTAATTTGCTTTGTTTCACTTCATTTACTCGGGCGTTAGCGCAATTTAATTGAATATACGCTGCTGTTTAAATATTCAAAATGATTTGAACGCTGGCCTTTGGAAATGAATATATTATTAGGTTTGCTTTTTCTGCTTTATTACAAATTACAAATCACGCCTGCTGGCTTAAAGAAAATATATTAGTCGAGTTTGTAATATGTGTAAGTTATACGTATAGATTTATGTAACCCTAAATTAAAAATTACGGGACATAATAATAGTAATAAATGGCTTTATTCCGTCCATTTGTATCTAGTTAATGGCTAAGTTTATGTTGCATTTCTACATTTTTATTTAAAGCTTAATCTCATTTTCGTTTAATATGATCAATACGGAGGGTGCAGTCGCGATCATTCCAACTGAGACCACTGCAACTTAACTGCGTCCTTGTTCACGCTGACAGTAAGGGTTACAAAACTATAATAGAACTATAACTGACTCTACTTAATATTTCTTTCGTTTCCACGACATTTTCAACATTCTATTATGTATTTCATCTATCAATACATATGTATTCTGAAATAAATAAATTACTTACTCACTTACATTTTCGTATGTTCACCTTTACTTTTTTGACCTATTGGATCCTGTCAAAGCGTTGCTGAAATTTAGCAGAAAATTTTGCGAACATCCTGTACAAATGAATATCGGAAAGCAAAAAACAAACACGTAGAAACGAATTTTCATTCTTTTAAATTTTACTGTCAACCATAACTTACTGTGAGTTATTTAAATAATAGTTTCAGACTGTTTTGAACCCGTCAGAAGCATGCACTCTCATCAAAGCTGTACGCTTGATGACGCTGCTGTTAAAATTATTCTATCATTACGTCGTTCGGCAACTGGTTCTGACGGTTGTAAACTAGTGAGGAATGCTTTACGAACAAACATAATGTTTGCAGTAACGAGACTGAATAATGTATGTACTTGCACAATCAAATACTTTGGGCAACTACTACTATTGAAACTTTCCTCCATTTCACTAAAGTTGTGGATTGTAGTGACATAAGTATAAGAAATTTTAGATATTTATTTAAGAAAAGGCAAAATGAGGAATTGTTTCAATGAGATTTGCGTCCTTTGTAGAGTCGGGCCCAACTCCCACGTTCTTTTCTTATTCCCCGAAATTTAAGCTTATCGCTTTTAAGCTTGAGCTTGCAAGGCCATCGTGAAATTCTCTGTTAGTCAGTCTTTGTTATTAAAATTCTGATTGTGTGGTTTTATTTTCTAAAAAAATATAGTATCATAATTTCTGCGGACGTTTAAAATACTCTCGTCTTAAAAGCACATTCTCTTTTATTTCTGACATTCAATGATAATAATTGTTGATTTTATACAGCGTGTCTCTAAACCAATGACTTTAATTGAAACGACAAATAGTGGTCAAGAAAAGAAGCGAAATTTATTATACAACTATTGGTCAGATAGCAATAATAACACAGATAGAAATTATTTTACTTTTTCATAGAAATTGTTTGACGGTCGCTGAATGCAGCTTAAATGTTCCGGTGGAGCTTGGTTTTCAACTATTCTCCGACGTTCGGGGTCATAAAAACGCAGACCGTGACCTAATGCACAGATACTGTACTTAAGGCAGGTCAAGTATCGTGCCTTTTGTTAATTTTAAAAGCAGATAAATTTTGTAACTAGGTGAGTACTTAATAGTTTAAAATATTCTGTGCGTGTTGCATTAATTGATGATTGGTTTTGTGCTAAGGCGTACTTTAACAGTTAAGTTTAAAAAAAATTCAATCTAAAGCCGATCGAAAAAGTGGAAATTCTTACATCATATTAATTTGTAAATTGCCAATTTACAATGTTGATTACTAAAGTTATTGTATTTGTACAACAAAAATAAATTTGTTTCTTTATTAAAACTACGACGAAAAGACGTAATAAACGTCTGCACTAGGCGAGAGTTTCTTTTGTCTTTATTGGTTTAAGCCGACGCAGAAATTCAGGTTCAATATTATCCTTATAAAAACATGTGTTTTGTGTTGGAATGTAAACAATTAATAAAATAGTTCGATTGAGAGCCAGCGAAGTTATTCAATCACTTATTTTGAACCCATAGATTATTGCGTATACAGGCAATCTAATATATTTAAATTTTTCATCGTACTCATACTCCAATTGTTGCTTTCCGTTTTTACAATAGGAATAGTTTCTGCTCTTGCAATACTTATTCTACAGCTATTAGTGCGATAATTAAAAAATAATTTCACGAATTTTCAACGCAGTTACTAAACTAGAGTACGAAGATGTTTAATTGCTTCAGCAAAAATCTAACGAAGATTAGGTACTCGTTTTTAATATAATTGTTATTGTCTATTACAAAGAGGTGCGTAAACAAACGTTCTTACTTATCACATGTAGAAAATACAAATAAACATGCCGATGTCCGCAAGTCGGATTCATATTCGTATACAATAAGACCTTGACCGAGTTCTTGTAAACGTAAATAAAAAGTTTTATTGCGGTTTATTGCTTTCATCGGAGTAAATTGCTGAAACAAGTCGTAAAACAAGCAGAGGTTTCAAAACAAAGGAACTGTGCTCGCTTGTGATAGATCAGTTTTTCATTTTTGGGCAAAAAATTTCAGATATGAAGAATTAATCTCTTATGTATCGAGGAACTTACAGTTTCATTTAAAGACAGAAGTTTGAGACACCCTCTATAATCATCATAATAACCCTTACACTTTACATCTAATAATTGTTGAAATGTGAGTTATTGTTCCTCGACGAAAAAAAAATCTATGCAAAATAATATAAAGGAACAATGATGCCATTTTATATGACTTCGCCTAATCAAATCAAACAGGTTGAGGTGTTTTTCATCTCATAACCAGTATTTATGTTAATGTCTCGATGAACTACAATTTCTGAGACGACCCGTTTCTTATAAATATCTTTTTAATAACAAACACCTCACTGCAATTATTTTTTAAATGTACAAGTAAGGCATTCAGTACATTAAATTTAAAAGGCAATATCTACATCATGAAAGCTCGTTTGATAACTTGTGCTCATATTTTTAAATTATAGGAGAACGTACGAAAGCTTTTTATGCCTTTTTAGAGCAGAGTTGCTCGTTTTTACGAGTAATTTCGTTGTGTCCATTGAAACGCGATAGGTATTTAAATGCACACACAAAAGGTCGTGTACATAGTGAAAATATTATGTTCCGGAAAGCCCCAAATCCGGTATAATTGTGCAAACACTAGCAACGATGTGCTTTTTTTTTGTACGGCGTTTGTGGTTTTATTTTGATTCGACGGCGAAAAAACAAATTTCATTTGCACGCTTATTTTAACGTTCGACTTTTTATGGGCATTTTCAGTATTTGTTTAGGCTTTGTTCACGTTGTTAGTTGAAAATTATTAATCGTACTGAATGGCGCGGGCGTTTTATGAAACATAATTTGTTGCGAATATGTTTTCCGAGTTTATATTTTTCACGTATGCGTCGATTCACCGCCTAAGGGTTGTAAAGCCGAGAGGGTTTGTTTTTATTCGACTAGGTGATGTTTTTGTCTTTTGGAAAACCATAGATTGGCAGACAGATGTTAATCTTTTTTATTTGACAACTGCTTATGTACTGCAAAATCAGGTTCCTGTATACTTTACTGCGTTTACTGTATTCTTTTTTTATGTGGGCGGCGTGTGTACATAGAGTAAATAAAGCGATCGATCAGCACTCATCATCATATTTCTGAACATGAACGCTGGATCAGACTGCGAAGTGTAAATGATTTTGCGCTAGCCAAACTCAAACCGAAACCGATCATCTAACTTAATTCCTGAGAAAAATTCTTGCTTTGTAACCCCTGTATCTACGCCACTGGAAGATTCATACATTGAATATAATCTGAACACTGAAAGTGTTTACACAGTATTATAGCACCATAAAATAAATTATTTTAAATTATTTAAACTGTATCAGTGCTCGCTCATTCCAACAAATTAATTTTCTCCCCTAATTAAACAACGGTTAAATGGTTAAATTTAATAGCGTGTAACAACAATACACGCACGTTCAAAAATTAATTATCACGTTTACGAATCTACCTAAACCAACAGGAGCACGAAGATGATCCAGAACGCGTATTTCAAGTGATACTATTTGACGAGCAAACGTGTTATGCAAATATTATATGTATAATCAGGAGATATTCAGAGTAGATCAAATTTGTTTGCCGCAGTTTCAATGTAGGCCCTCCCACATAGAAATGTGAATTTGCTGTCGTAATATTTCTGATGATAAACAGATTTTATACTAGGAGAAGTAATGGAATTTAATTCTGAAGCTTGTACACAGAATAATCTTGATTTTACGTAAGCCTTGCATATTCAAACATTTGTGAAATGAAAATGTATTGGAATTTAATAGCAATGTGCAAATATTTTCCGAAGTTAAAGTATGTACAGAGGATACTGCGTTTTGAAAGGCAATATATGATACCACATGTTAATTTAAAGGTGCTCCAATATTGGCTTCCGTAATTATTTTGCAGCAAAATTCCATTTAGGTTTCTTGAAGCGCCCTTCAAGATGAATCTGTCTGTGAAGTTTGAAAATTTTTCATACGCTGAGTTCTAAGATATTTAAAAAAGATTTTGTAACTATACTCGATTTATACCAAATTATCAGCACGGTCTTGATCAGTAAATGGTAAAATAAATTACCGGAAACGCTTTCTCTATCAATCTTTCGAAAACGAACTGGATTTATAAGTTATCTGTTCAGTTGATCAAGGCTGTGCTGATAGTTTGGTATAAATCGAGTATAGTTACAGAATCTTTTTTAAATATCTTAGAACTCAGCGTATGAAAAATTTTCAAACTTCACAGACAGATTCATCTTGAAGAGTACTTTAAAAAACCTAAATGGAATTTTGCTGTAATATAATTCGGGAAGCCAATACTAGAGCATTTTTAAATTGGCATGAGGTTTCCTATGTTGCGTTTCAAAATGCAGCACCTTGTATACAAAAAGGATGCAAAATATTCCAACTTACCCTATACAAATAATTTATTTTTCGATAGAACAGTAGTTTTGTTTTGTTATTCGAATTAATTTTTAACTTTACTTAAAAACACCGAATAAGTACTTAATTAAGGAAAATAATACTGGATTTTTTTTTATAATTTCCCATTCCTCGGAAAAACCGCCGAAAGGCAAGACATAAAATAACTTGATAAAATACTTCCTTTCCCAATTTCCTGATAAATCTTTTAAACGAATCTACCCATCTTTAATTCTCAAAGCGAAGTAATTGTCTTTGTAGTACCGAGATAATGTAAATAGCAGGTTGAAACAAATTAACTATTACCGTAACCTTTCGGCAAAGTGTTCAATACTTTGTGTTAAAGACTTCCAGAGCCCGTTTTCATTACATCTTCTGTCACGCTAAACCCCTATTTCCCTGATTTAATAGAGGATCCCTCGATCACTCTCAGGAGATTGTGTGGTGATGTACGTCAATTACACTTGACTATTGTTATATCACAATCAAGTACAATCACGTACATTAGCCAATTTCTCGCCGAAAGTATTTTAATTGCTTCCAAAGAATCCTTAATGAAGTAGCTCTTTAATAAAATCAGTAAGCGTTTTAGTAACGTCTTTGCTACATTTTGTTTGTTGATTTGGAAATCTTTTTAGTTTCCAACGTTTTAATAAAGTGTTAAGTGTACCGTCAAGCAATGCATATTTTCTTTTGAAAACCCTACAGTATACAATGTTCTAAATGCCCTGAAAATTAGGCAGGAAGGAATGTGCATTTTTGTTTAGAACGTCTGCATATATTCTCTTACTTTATGAATTAAATTTGAAGAAGGTTCATCAACACGAGTTAAAGAAATGATGAAATGTGATTTTACAGCGTGTCTCAAAACCTCTGTCTTAATATAAAAATTGTAAGTTCCTCGTTACATAAGAGATTAATTTTCCAAATCTGAATTTTTTGCCCAAAAATGAAAAACTGACCTGTCTCAAGCGAACGCAGTCCCTTTGTTTTGAAGCCTCTGCTTGGTTTACGACTTGTTTCAGCAATTTATTCCGATAAAAGCAATAAACCGCAATAAAACTTTTTATTTCTGTTTAGAAGAACTCGGTCAAGGTCTTATTGTACACGAATATGAATCCGACTTGCGGACATCGGTATATTTATTTGTATTTTCAACGTGCGATAAGTAAGAACGATGATTCACGCGCCTCTTTGTATTAGACAATAACAATTATGTTAAAAACGAGTACCTAATCTTCGTTAGATTTTTGCTAAAGTAATTAAACATCTTCGTACGCTAGTTTTGTAACTGCGTAGAAAATGCGTGAAATTATTTTTTGATTATCGCAATAATAGCTGCAGAATAAGTATTGCAAGAGCAGAAACTATTCCTATTGTAAAAACGGAAAGCAAGAATTGGAGTATGATACGATGAAAAATTTAAATAAAATAGATTGCCTGTACACACAATAATCTATGGGTTCAAAATAAGCGATTGAATATCTTCGCTAGCTCTCAATCGAACTATTTTATTAGTTGTTTATATTTCAACTTAAAACACATGTTTTTATAAGGATTGAACCTGAACCTGAATTTCTGCGTCGGCTTAAACCAATAAAGACATAAAAAAAACTCTCGCCTAGAGCAGACGTTTATTTCGTCTTTTCGTCGTGGTTTTAATAAAGAAACAAATTTATTTTTGCTGTACCAATACAATAACTTTAGTAATCAAAATTGTAAATTGGCAATTTACAAATTAATATGATGTAAGAATTTCCTCTTTTTCGATCGCCCTTAGATTTAATTTAACTGTTAAAGTGCGGATTAGCATAAAACTAATCTTTACTTTACTTTACTTTATTATTATTAGCCCTCTAACATACAAAGTATATAGGACAAGTCGAGTTATACATGTAAGTGGTAAAAGATAAAATACATCATAATACAGTTATACATATATATATATTTAACAGTTAAAAATTTTTAACGAGGATAAACGGCTGATTGTTGTGCGTTGTTTTTTTTAAGAAGAACTCCTTTTAACTTCTGTCAATATTTCGCAATGTATTTATTGCTTCATCAGGACAAAACTGTAAATGATATAACATGAACAACGTGTTAAAAGTTAGGTTAAGTACTTACTTATAGAGTAATTAAAGCTAACCATTAAAGGTAAATTATGAAGCGATGTACAAACATTAACAACCAGAAGAAATATTTTAGTATAACAACGAATACATAATAAAACACATTAAAAATCCGATTAAAACAGATTAAAATATAAAAATGTTTGACTTAAGGCATTGTAACGGAAAAGTAAGATGGCCGACAGTACGATAGGTAACATAAGGGAAAGAAGTAGTAATTGCCAACCAAGCGGAAAGGAACCAAATCAAAATTTAAAATTTAGAAGATTTTGATAAATATTGTTCAATTGGTTAGTATCAGTTTTAAAATTGACAGTAGTATTATTGTTGCTTTGAATATGAGACATTTCAAGAAAAGTTCTAAATTTATAATTAGTTTCTTGTTCTAGGATTTTAATATCTGTGAAATTGAAGTTATGGTCGTTATCGTTACTGTGGATAGCCAAAGCGCAGGATCTCTTTCCTATTCTGCAATCACTTTTGTGTTGTATTACTCTATTTTTTAAATGTTGGCTAGTTTGGCCTATGTAAATGAGGTTACAATCGTTGCAAGAAATTTGATAAACAACACCAGAGGTGAGCAGAGTAGGAATAGCATCCTTGCATTTCGTGAAAAGTTTACTGATATTTAAAGGGTTGTAACGTGCAATTTTTACATTATCTTGTTTGAGAATATTTATAACTTTGGGGGTAATGGGTTTGATGAAAGTAAGTTTTTTTTTTATAAATTAAGGGAATAGCTGTTTGAGTGGGTAATTCAGCAGTGACACCAGGATTAGGATGGGAGAAAATTAGTTTTTTTAAAAGTGGTAATGGATAGCCGTTGTTAATGGAGATATCAACCAATTTATTTAAATTCTTTTTGAGAAAAGATTCGTGACTGATTAAAGTGACACGATTTTTCATGGCTAACACGGTATTAATTTTTTGTTTTAAGGGGTGACTGTCATGGAAATTGATAAATCTCCCAGAAAAAGTTGGTTTATTATACCAATCTAAAATGACACTATTATCAGAAGTTCTTATGAGTTTAGTATCTAAAAAAGGAACGCTATTATCAGTTTCACTTTTTAAAGTGAATTGAATGCGGTTATTAAAAATAGTTAAAATGTCATCATGTTTATTATAGGGTATGGCAGTGATTATATCGTCGACATATTTATAGAAAAAAGGTATTGGAAAAGGTAAACGTGAGATGGAGACATCAAGCAAATGATCCATTACTATTTGGGCAATGATGGGGCTAATGGATGACCCCATGGGTGTACCTTGAATCTGTTTGTAGAAAATATTATTAAAGGTAAAATAGCAATTATTAAATAAAAATTCTAAAATATTAAGGAATTCATTTTTCGGAATATTCGTATGAGCTTCGACCTTAGGCCAATTGTTAGCAATAATATCGATTGCTAAGTTGGTAGGGATGTTCGTGAACAAAGAGACTACATCTAACGATATCAGTCTGTATTCAGGTGGTAACATCATGTTCTGCATCTTCTTAGTAAATGTAAATGAATCCTTAACATTATATGAATTATCAACAGGAAAACTGATTGAAAGTATTTTAGTAATGAAATTTGCCAAATGATAAGTGGCAAAATACTATGGGTCTGAGGGGTGTATTTTGTTTGTGTATTTTTGGTAGGCCATAATAGCGAGGGATGTTGGAACTGTTGTTGACAAGTTGATGCATAGTGTTTTTGTCTATGTAATCATGGTTGTAGAGACGTTTTATAAGTTGATTTGTCTTTAATTGTAACATGAAAAGTGGATCTTTATCAATTTCCAAATAAATATTGTTGTCTTGGAGTAATTCTAATGATTTATTGATGTAGTCTGATCTCTTCATTAGAACGGAAACAGATCCTTTGTCTGCTTTCGTCAATATAATGTCTTTATGATTATTAAGAAATTGCTTAGAGATATTAAAAAGTTGTGAAAACAAAGGAGTATTATGTTGACGAGCAGTTTTGAAATTGTTGAGGAAATTGGTAATAATGTTAGTGATTCTTAATCTGTCTGAGTTGGCAATGTGGGTTGGTTTATCTGTTAAAATCGGTTTTGAGGATATGAGGGAACAGCCATGTAAAAGTGATTCCTTAACAAGATAGCACAGAGGTTCAATCAGATACATTCTAAACTCTTTTATTAGTTTACAGGGCAATTGGTCAGGTCCACATGAGTTTTTGTTCTTAATCCTATCAAATATATCTAGCACGTCATTTGGAGTAACAGGCAGAAGTAAAATCGAGCTGCTGATTGATTTTATATGGGCGGACGTGATGTTCTGGACTGGGATTTTGTTTATAATTGTTTTTGGTTTCTCAACAAAGTATGAGTTGAACAGGTTCGCCAATTCCACAGACGATTCAATACCTTTTCCTTTATCTTCAATAAATAAGTTTCGGTTCGGTTTCGTATTACCACATAATTGGTTAATGACTTGCCACGTCGCCTTGTTTTTATTGGAGGAATACGTGATCTTGTCCTAATAATATTGTCTTTTTATTTCACGCACCAATTTTCCTTGATTTTTCTTGGCACTAATAAATGGATCTTTTAGACTGGGATGAAACTTTCGCAGAACATATAAATCTTGTAGTTTTTCCCTTGAGCGTTGGATTTCGTCCGTGGTCCGTGAATTTGTATCTTCTTTGATCTTACACTTACTCTTTCAGGAAAGCATTCTTCGAAATGATGTTGCAATATTGCTATAAAATTTTCCATTTTTTTCTCAAATGTCATTTCAGAATATATATCATCCCATGTTTCCCTCTGCAGTCTGCTGGCGAAAAGTGCTTTGTTTCTTGTGGAAAATATTCTACAACTCTTCTGTTTTATCTTGCACTTATCGTTCTTTGAGTTTAAGGAGCCGCTCAACAGAACCATCCCAAGGTCAGATAAAAAGGTATCTTTTACCACAGATTGGTATTCCGAATCAGACTTGACAAAGATATTGTCTGTCCTGGTACTAGTAGATTATACGAGTTGCTTGAAACACAGTTTCTCGCAGACCAAAGGAGCAAAGTAGGTCCATTAACACATCCTTTTCTTTATTGTCTGAGTTAAAATTAATATTAAAGTCTCCTGTTAAGAATATATGATTGATAATCATCAGTTAATGCAACACAATGCAATATTTAATTAAATACTTACCTAGCTACAAAATTTATCTGCTTTTAAAATGAACAAAAAAAAACACGATACTTGACCTGCCTTAAGTACAATACCTGTGCATTAGGTCAGGGTCTGCGTTTTTATGACTTTTTATGGCCTCGAACGGCGGAGAATAGTTGAAAACCAAGCTCCGCCGGAACATTTAAGCTGCATTCAGCGACCCTCAAACAATTTCTATTGAAAAGTAAAATAATTTTTATCTGCGTTATTATTGCTACCTGACTAATAGTTGTCTAACAAATTTTGCTTCTTTTCTTGACCACTATTTATGGTTTCAATTAAAGACATAGGTTTAGAGACACGCTGCATTAAAATCTCCTGAGATTATCGCTAGCACGTTCCCTCTGCCCTGCATATTACCTGTTTTATTCTTTTATTGCGTCTAAAATTAGATGATAAATATCTGGGAACACGCGTAAAATTGACGTGATTTCGAATAAATAAAATGTGTGATAAACTGTGTCTGTTTAAGACCAGCACGTACTTTGGATTAATTAAATTTAGATTTGATTTGAATAGATACGCTACCAGGTAATTACCGGAGACTAAAACAACATGGATCGAATGTGTGCACATTGGAGCTCCGAATTAAACTGTGGGTGAAATTTAATCAATAGTTCTAAATTTGCCTCTCGCGCGAATAATTTTAGAACTAGTTCATGACGTCTTTTAATAAACAAATATTTTTCTTGTTTATTAAAACACACAGAAGTGATTTGTATAAAAACCTGTTATTATAACAATGAAAATCCAATTTTTTACGTGCTTATTATGAAACACAGTATTCAATATGTCCATTCGATTACGTGTGAATTCAAATGATATACTTATTTATATGTTCCAGCTTATCATTTTAAAGTCGACTTTAATTTGAAGTTCCCCTGAAGCACCACCTTACACCCTATTCCATCATCGAAAAAGACAAATAAAAGAATTTTATAAGCCCTCATCCACAATCCACCAAGTTTAACAAATATTAAACAGAAAGTCGTTTAATCCTGTTTTAAATTTCTTCGGAGAACCCTATACATATGTATGCTCACGATATTTGCCTGTGCAAATATTCCACCCCCTGACGAATCCGAAAGATTAAACAAATCGCCGGGTTCTTGTCTTCGCCGGCGGCGGAGATTTCCGCTCCTCGCTCTTTTTCCTCCACTTGTGACGTACGCACCTTTCCACTTGTTTTCCGCTGTTCGCGAATTCAGAACAGTGGATTTGATTTATTATTGCGATAAATCTAGTTCACTGGGCGATCATTTATTTTATTGATTCCACGCGCACGTCGAGGGAAGACTTGTTTTCGAGAAGAAAGGCAAAAAAAAAAGAACGTAAATGTGGAAAACATGTAAAATGCTGCCTCATTGTATTTCGGGAACACGGGGAATAACAAAGCCGAAGCTAACACGATTAGAACTACTTCAATGTAGCAAGCACACTATTTACGAAGTCATGGAGAATGAAACAATGCACACATTTTCTTACGCTTGATGCTATTGTAAAAAGTAAATTAAATTCATTTCGAAATCAGCATTTCAATGTTGTGCGAAATCGGTATCAATTAATGGATCACGCTCGTCTTCCGCATTGCGTAAAAATGTGCAACGCAACGGAATATAAGCGTGTCATGTTTAAATCTTCCAGTTAAGAATGAGGCAATTAGAGTGTTTCTGCATGAAACGAATTTCCCAAGGCTTAATCGAGGTTGACCGTCTTGGAACTTTGAACTTTGGACCGGACCCTCCTGCCGCTAGGGCGTAAACCGATCGTGTCGTTAAAGTTCCAGTTGTGTAAATAAGATGGAAGTAAATTAATAAAGAAGATGGCAATCAATCAACCAGTGAGACTGCAGTATAAATTAACCGGTCAGAACGCGAGCTTCATCCACGTATATTCAATTGGAATTAAGTGACACCGAAACCGATCCAATCCATTTTAAGGCCAATTCAATCTAAATTAACTCAACCTAACTCTACCGAAAAAATTCACAAATTGAAAGTTAAAAAACGTTAAATATTAGAAAATAATAAACTAGTACGCAAAAATATAAGACTAGTAAAAAAATGTTCTTAAATATTCAAACAAAAAGAAATTTAACTCATTAAAATTACGTCCAACTCATTTCAAAGGCAGCTTATTTCAAGATTGAACCAAAGTCAACCAAACTTCCCGATTCAAGTAAAAAATTGAAATTAAAAATTCAATTCAATTGAAATTCCAAGTCCAAACCGTCTGAAGGTCAACCTAAACCAATTAAAATCAACCTGCATCCCCCAACTTAAGTAAGAAAATTAAATTAAGAGAAAATTTAAAACTCAAATCGAAAAACCGAACCCGTTTCAAGTAAGAAATTGAAAATTAAAAATTCAATTCAATTGAAATTCCAAGTCCAAACCGTCTGAAGGTCAACCTAAACCAATTAAAATCAACCTGCATCCCCCAACTTAAGTAAGAAAATTAAATTAAGAGAAAATTTAAAATTCAAATCGAAAAACCGAACCCGTTTCAAGTAAGAAACTGAAAATTAAAAATCTTTAAAAAAAATCCAAACTATCTCAAGGTCAACGTAAACCAATTAAAATCAAACTACTTCTCCCCAAATTAAGTAAAAAATTAAAAACTTAATAAATCGAAAAACCGAAACTCGTTTGTAATTAAGTTCAACACCACAAGCAAAGTCAAGCCAACTCAATCCAGAAAACGGACCAAATAAAAATAAATGAAACGATATTTAAAGTTCAAAATTAAAAAAAAATCAATTCAAATTGCAATTGAAATTAAGACCAGTACGAGAAACCGAACTCACCTCAGCTGAAGTCGATACGATCCAAGAAGACTTCAAACTCAAAAGAAAGTCAAGCCAACTCAATCCAGAAAACGAAGGACCAAATAAAAATAAATGAACCGATATTTAAAGTTCAAAATTTAAAAAAAAATCAATTCAAATTGCAATTGAAATTAAGACCAGTACGAGAAACCGAACTCACCTCAGCTGAAGTCGATAAGATCCAAGAAGACTTCAAACTCAAAAGAAAGTCAAGCCAACTCAATCCAGAAAACGAAGGACCAAATAAAAATAAATGAAACGACATTTAAAGTTCAAAATTAAAAAAAAAAAAATCAATTCAAATTGCAATTGAAATTAAGACCAGTACGAGAAACCGAACTCACCTCAGCTGAAGTCGATACGATCCAAGAAGACTTCAAACTCAAAAGAAAGTCAAGCCAACTCAATCCAGAAAACGAAGGACCAAATAAAAATAAATGAAACGATATTTAAAGTTCAAAATTAAAAAAAAAATCAATTCAAATTGCAATTGAAATTAAGACCAGTACGAGAAACCGAACTCACCTCAGCTGAAGTCGATACGATCCAAGAAGACTTCAAACTCAAAAAGAAATTAAATCAGTTTCAAATTAGTGAAATTTCAGAACTTAAAAAAGACTACATCGGAAATATTGGAAATAAAGACAGCCCGTCGGAAGCTAATCTAATTCAACCTGTCTCGGCTCAACCTAAAAGAAAAAAAATGTGCAAAAAAGAAAACAAGATCCCAAAAAAATTGAATTCAAAAAACGACAAAATAAAAAAAAATCTGCACTCCATTAGAATTAAGTCCGACTCCAAATGAACTGAAGCTAATTGCACTCAACTATGATTTCGGCCAAACTATTACTTTTTGATATCTGGTATCAAAACTGTGATTTCAGAGTAATACTGATATCACGAACTACGACGAATTGAAGACTGAGCATTCTCATCAAGGCAGAACGCGAAAGCAAGTGATCGTCAAGCCCGACGGCTCCCTTCCACCTGACACATGTACGAGAATCCGTTCTCTAGTAATAAGTGATAAAGTGAAGTTGTGTCGCCGGCTGGCGTAAGGGTCACACCATTCATAGTTTAAGTATACATTATAATAGGGTATAGTTTAAGTATAAATTTAAGCAGGGTAATTAAGGGATTTTAATTAATTAATTTAAAGTTTTAGAATAAAAGTAAATTTTAAGATTAAGCATAAAAGACAGTAGTTTAACTTGCAAGTAAAAATCATTTCAAATTCGCACCTGTTTCGGCCTTTATACAATTTTTATTCATCAATATAATCTTTGTATATAGGTCCAGCGTGACCTATAAATCGGCTCTTGAAAGTTCCGACCCCTTAACCATTATTATTATATAGGGTGCTGCATTTTGAAACGCAACGTAGGAAATCCCATATTAATTTAAAGGCGCTCGAATACGGCTTCCCTAATTATTTTACAGCAAAATTCCATTTAGGTTTCTTAAAGTGCTCTCCAAGTTAAAACTGTCTGTAAAGTTTCAGAATTTTTTATCCGCTCAGTTTCACGATATTTAAAAAAAAATCAGCAGCGAAAGTCAATTTATACCAAGCTATCAGCACGGCCTTGATTAGAAAATATTTAAAAGAAGTTACTGGAAAAGCTTTCCTCTTTCAATATTTCTCAAAAACAATTAGATTTATTAATTATTTATAATAATAATATAATCATTTATAGTTTGGTATAAATTGAATTAAGTTACGGAATCTTTTTTAAATATCTTGAAACTTAGCGGGTCAAAAATTATGAAACTTCGCAGACGGATTCATCTTGGAGAGTGCTTCAAGAAACCTAAATGGAATTTTGCTGCAAAATAATTAGGGAAGCCAATATTCGAACACCTTCAAATTAACATGGGATTTCTTATATGGCGTTTGAAAATGCAGCACCCTGTATGCAGAGGGGGTCTAATACGCAGAGTTTTAAAAACATAAAACGCATTATTAAAGATTCAGGTACACGAGAGCAAGGAACCCTCACGTAGCAGATCGAAACACCAGCGCTTGCAAAACGGCTTTCTGCGGAAGAAATGTATAATACGCAATCATTTGAACTTCGAACTGGTCTATGCATGCACAAAAAATGAATCATGTTTTCCGTTTTGGATCCAAATGATGTTGATTTTTGAAATTTATTTCTTGCACGACCTTAGTAGGGTGGACGCTTATTCTGACACGCCCTGTACATGTCAAACAGGTATTTCCATAACATTAATAATTAGATGTTTCTCATACAAAATTCTAAGTGCGCCTTTTACAGTACATTAATGTGTTTTAATGAAGGAAAAAACACACAGAAATACTGATACTCCTGAAGAAAGAGAGGAGAGTGAAAAGGAAGAGACAACATTTATTTTATCATCAGCAGAGAAAACACATTTAAATGCTCGTGAGTACACAAAACGTTTAGGGTGCTTTGTAATCATGGGGACATGCTATTGAACGAAGGGTATTTTACAACATGTAATCTCTTTTAAACATACTGGTAGGGGTAGAATTGGCTGGTACATGTGACTTGACCGAACTTGGAAAGTGAATGGTTATACAGGGTGTGAAATTCAAAACAGATTAGTACACACACATATATAGATATACACAAAATGTAAGTACTCACAATTATATTCTGTCCGGGTAAATGGAAAAACAAAAAGAAATTGCATTAGAAGTGTACAAGTAACGACGTCGAGTATAAAAATCACAGTCAATAAAATCATTTATTTGAAAAAAAGAAATCTCTTTTGTTTGTCAATTAATAGGGATGATCTAAATTTAAAGCGCATTATATCTCAAAATAGAACGTAATAGTTTGAATTCGTTCAACACGCGACAATGTGATAATGAATGCATTTGTAGAGATTTCGTGACATAGAAACCTTGGATTTGCGCAAACTGTTTTCACAAACGAAATCCCCAGGTAATTATTTCGTCTCCGCTCCCGTTTAAATTTTAAAGCGGATTATCTCATACACCAGCGTGCCGTGCACATTTACTCAGCAAACACCATCCTGAAACGTAAACGTTCAGAGTCAATTTCAGTTCGGTAATTAACAAAAAAAAAAAAAAAAAACAAACAAAAAATTCCGTTTTCAGATGTTACAAGAAGCGGGGGACTATCGAAAACGAGGCGCAAATATCGGATATTTTGTTAAGTGGTTTGGCCGAAGCTTGATTGAAGAAGCACAATAACTGAAGAGTAAACGGTTTTGAGTGTATGCGTTTATTATTTAACATAACGGGGGAAATTAATTAAGAGAAAGTCTTCGTGTTTAATTAATTTTGGTATTTTGTTACGGCCGGCGAAACGTAAGTCAATGAACTTATTTTTCTGATTAAATTTTGCCTTTTCCAGTAATATTTCGTACACGCAAACCACAACGAAAATTATAATTAAAGGAAAGGTAAATTTAAATTAATTCCGCCGAACTAATTTCACGGTAGGCGCCCCCCAAACCTTGCAGAATGGAACCTTTAATATTTTGTGATTAAATCGCAGATTTCAATGTTTTTTGTTAAATTTTTTATGACATAATTTAAGAAGACGAAAACATTAACAACCGGCGACAATCAACGCTAAAATTAAACGTATTGATAGAACATGATGAAAAATTTAAGGTATTCCTACGTATTTCATTACAAACGATTAAAGTTTTGTAGTCACAAATTGTAATATTTTTTTTTTGTACCGAATAGGTGCGCGTGTGTATTAGTAAAAGACACACGGATTTTTTTTTAAATTAATTGGAATAGCAATTAAAACTTTTTTAATAAAGTTTCACTCATATAAACCACAATGAAAATTCTAATTAAAAGTAATATAAATCTAAATTAATTTTACGAAATTAATATGATGCGCGGCTATCACTTCATAAACTTTGTTCTCTTACCTTGTAATTATATTTTCGATAATTAAAAACTTTGCTTATTTCGATTCAATCGGTTTCAGCACAGATAAAGGCTTGTACACAATTGTTATGGCGATGGAAGCGCCCCCACGTTGAATATAATTTTCGAGGTATTTTTTTAATGTTCAAGGTCGTGCACAGTCGAAAATCTCCACGTTGCTGAAGGAATTTTTCATAACGCCTTTGGCTTTTACTAATGCCCCAAGTTGGGCGCCAATGTTAGTAAACTGAAAGCAATGAGGTATTGGCAGTACTTATACTCGTCATTAGCGGTGCCAACCGTGCCAATTGGGCTACTTTTGGTAACGTTTGGCTTACTTTTTTTACAATGGCTACTGGCGACAAAATGGCCGAATTAATTTTTAATTGGCTGTGAGTGACAATTCTGAAAAACGAAAAAAAATAATAAGCTTGACATTAACGAATTTTTAGTTTTGTTCTTTCCTTTAATTTTTTTAATTTTTGAATAAAACTAGGTTGGGTTATGTTGACTGGTTGGGCTTCATTTTAATTGATTTTCAATTTTTTACATTTTTTTTGGTCTTAATTTTTCTTGTAATTTTTTATTTTTTTACTTGTGTAAAAGGGAGGTATTTTTAGGTCAGTTGGGTTGAATTGACCTTGACGTTGGTTGAACTTAATTTTAATTTTTAACGTTTTCTCTACTTACTTCTTGATCTTTTTATAATTTTTGATTTTGTAATTTTTTTTACCTGTATTAAACGGTTCTTTTTTGTGGATTTAATGCCTAGTTTTAATTTTTGTAATTGTTTTTTTGATTAATTTTTTTTTCGCTTGGGTTGAATGGAGTTGAGTTCAGTTATTGGATCAGGTTGACCTTGAGATTGATTTTACTTTTTTTTTTACACTAATTTTATTGCATTTACACTTTTTTTGCTTTGAGTTGAATCTTCTATTGACTTAAAGCAAAAAAAAAGTGTAAATGCAATAAAATTAGTGTAAAAGAAAAAGTAAAATCAATCTCAAGGTCAACCTGATCCAATAACTGAACTAATAAGTGAAGTTCAGCTGAGTTGGGTTAACTGTGAGTTACATTAAGCTATATTTTAATTGACTTTTAATTTTTTTACATTTTTTGCTTTTAATTTTGCCTGTAATTTAAAATTTTTTAACTTCCGTAAAAGGGAACTAGGTTTAGGTCAGTTGGATTGAATTGACCTTGACGTTGGTTGAACTTAATTTTACATTTACAGTTTTTTGCTTTCATTCAATAGAATTACGTGAGGTTCAGCTGAGTTTGATTGACCTTTAGTTTGATTAAGCTACATTTTAATTGATTTTTAATTTTTCACATTTTTTTGCCTTTAATTTTTAATTTTTTTACTTGTGTAAAAGGGAGCTGGGTTTAGGTCAGTTAGGTTGAATTGGCCTTGACGTTGGTTGAACTTAATCTTCATTTTTAACATTTTCTTAAGCTACATTTTAATTTATATTTAATTTTTTACATTTTTTGCCTTTAATTCTTCTTGTGAAATTTATTTTTTTTACTTGTGTAAAATGAAGCTAGGTTTAGGTCTGTTGGATTAAATTGATCTTGACGTTGCTTGAACTTAATTTTAATATTTAACATTTTCTTTACTTACTTCTTTTTTAATTTTTTTAATTTTTTACTTGTGTGAAACGGGGCGGGGCTGGGTTTGCTTATTTTATTTTTCACTTGGGTTACCTGAAGTTAGTTTAAGATGGATTACGTTGACACCGGTCTTTTTTTGTGGGTTTAATGCCCCGTTTTGATTTTTGTAATCGCTTTTTGATTTAATTTTTTCTTTTTTGCTTGGGCCGAATGGAGTTGAGTTCGGTTACCGGATTAGGTTGACCTTGAGATTGATTTTATTTGAATTTTATTGCATTTACACTTTCTTGCTTTGATTCAATAGAATTAGGTGAAGTTCAGCTGAGTTGGGTTGACCTTGAGTTTGATTAAGCTATATTTTAATTGATTTTTAATTTTTTACATTTTTTGCCTTTAATTTTTCCTTCATTTTTACTTTTTTTATACTTACCTAAAACGAAGCTAAGTTTAGGTCAGTTAGGTTGATTTGATCTTGACGTTGGTTGAACTTAATTTTAATTTTTAACATTTTCTTTTTATAATTTTTAATTTTTAAATTTTTTACATGTGTTAAACGAGGCGAGGTGTTTGCTTATTTTATTTTTCACTTAAGTTTAATGGAATTAGTTTGAGTGAAGTTGAATTAGATTGGCATTGGTTTTCTTTATTTAATATCTAGTTTTGATTTTCGTAATTGTTTTTTGATTGATTTATTTTTGCCTGGGTTGAAGGGAGTTGAGTTCAGTTATTGGATTAGGATGACCTTGAGATTGATTTTACTTTACTAATTTTATTGCATTTACACTTTTTTTGCTTTGATTCAGTAGAATTAGGTGAAGTTCAGCTGAGTTGGATTGACCTTGTGATTGGTTAAGCTACATTTTAATTGATTTTTAATTTTTTTACATTTTTTGCCTTTAATTTTTCCTATAATTTTATTTTTTTTATACTTGTGTAAAATGGAGTTCGATTGAATTGACCTTGACGTTGGTTGAACTCTATTTTAATTGTTAACATTTTATTTTCTTACTTCTTGATCTTTTCATAATTTTTAATTTTTTAATTTGTATTAAACGGGCCTAGGTTGTTGGCTTAATTTATTGATTGAGATTGATTTCACTTTAACTTTACTTTTTTTGCTTTGATTCAATTCAATTAGTTCAGCTAAGTTGAACTGGCCTTGAGATTGGTTAAGCTAGATTTTAATTGATTTATAATTTTCTACATTTTTTCCTTTTGATTTTTTTAATTTGTAATTTTCAATTTTCTATTTTAGCTAAATGAAGATAGGTTTAAGTGAATCGGGTTTAATTGACCTTCACGTTGGTTGAATTTATTTTGATTTCGCTTTTTTTAACATTTCCTTTACTTACTTCTTGATTTTTTATATTCATATTTTTTAATTTTTTTATGGGATTAAGTGGGATTAGGTTCCTCGTTTGTTTATTTTATTTTCTGCTTAGATTGAATGAAATTATATCGAGTTCAGTTGACATTGATTTTTTTTGTGGATTTAGTTTTTTTATTGATAGGCGATAAATTCGAAGTCTTATTTATTATGTGGGTAGCTTATTAGACATTTATTCGTGTTCTTTTTTCTATTTTATTAAATTAGCAACTAGTTAGTAACAATTAGAGTCAGTTTTGATTTTTTTTGTCGTCTGTTAGTTGCAATAAATTATACCAATTTGTAAAATCCGTTTATCAATAAAAAATGGAGATAGTTTTAAATTTTTGTAATTGTTGTTTCACTTAAATTCTTTTGCTTGGGTTAAATGGCGTGGGTTGTTAAATTGACCTTGACATTGGCTGAGTTTCGCTTTAATCGTTTTTTCTAAAATTTTTAAAATTCCTCGCTTTTAATTTCTTTGCATTTATAATTTTTTGCCTCGGTTCAATAGAATTAGATGAAGTTCAGTTCACTTAATTGACCTTGAGATTGGTTAAGCTAAATTGGTTAATTGATTTTTAATTTTTTACATTTAAAAAAAAAAATTCTAGTACGTATTTTGTTTATTTTTTCGACTCGTGTTAAATGAAGTTAGCTTTAGGTAAGTTGAGTTGAATTGACCTTGACGTTGGTTAAACTTTATTTTAATTGATTTTTGGTGTTTAACTTTTTGATCTGTTTATAATTATTAATTTTTTTACGCCAATGTGAAAGCGAACGCGAACGCGAACGATAACGTGAACGCAATTTCGCTTCTACATTTTTTCCTGCTCATGCCCATACCGGGAGGTGTACGACTATTTCCTCGAGGTCGCCACTACGACGTACTTGTTCGTAAGTCATAGAGGTACGACGTTTGGTGCATTTTCGAAACAGAAATCCATTCACTGAACAATTTATAATGCAATAAAACCTGCTTTCCGTTTCTATTTTCTCCACATTCTAGCTGCCATATAATATTGCAGAATTGTCGTCAATTAAATTTTTATGGACGATTTCTTTCTTTCCCCTTTCAACTTACCTACGACCTGCGTATAAATCAACCTGATTAACATCCTGTGCATACGATTGCAGCGCCTAAGATAAACACACAATTTCTTAGTAACAGTCCGCATGAAATAATTCTACTTCCGTACTTGATAAGACAGAATAGCCTTCGTACAAGCAGCAGTTACAATGAGAAATAGTAGTTTGTCAGCATTTAAGCTCAGGCTTTCGATAAAATTCTAACGATTACGTTCCTGCAGCACGAAACAGATTTATGGGCACAACGACTTCTAATAAAGCCCAAGAAATTGCACAGTTCTGCGATGCAGCAATATTTTATTCTGATTTGAGGTCGGAAGTCATGAACAGGGGTGGATCGTCGGCGATGGCTTCATAGACTCGATGTATAATTTAAGTAAGTATCTTAATTAGGAAATTAATTGAAGCTGAGGAAGCAAGCTCATATCGATCACAAATTAATATTAACGACCTCAATTTATTCCCTACTGCATAATAATCATCATCGAGTAGAAAACTTATAAAAGAATTCAAGAATTTAGAGCTGAAATTTATTCAAGATATTTGCGTTTCAAGTCGAGTCCAAGTGGTTACATAATTTGTTTGCAACATCCGAGAAGTATTACAGGGCCCTAATTAGGAAGTTAATTGAAACTTCGGAAGCTGATAGCGGCGAATATAAATTAATATTAATAACAGCAATCAATATGCTATGAGGAACTAACTGCGAATTTATGAAATACTCACAGAGAAGAAAGACAAGAAACAGCATACGTTCAAATGTTTACAAAACAAAAAGAACTGGAAGAGTAGTTCAAACGATGATTTTTTATTTAAGGAAATGTGAGAAACTGAAAACTCCACAACCAGTTCCACGAGTTAACTGGAGCATACGAATTCCTAAAATTGGTTAAGTGGACAGAAGAAATCCAAATCACTAAAGTTGCTAAGTTAACAGGAGGAATCAATCAAAATCACTGAAGTTATGACGTTAATGGAAGGAATCAAAGTCATCAAAATTGTTAACAGGATGGATCAAAATCACTAAAGTTCTTTTTAACAGGGGATATCAAAATCACTAAAGTTGTTAAGTTAATGGGAGGAATCAAAATCATTAAATTGGTTAAGTTAAAATCACTATGTTTTTAATTAAGTTAATATAAGGAATCAAAATCATTAATGTTGTTAACAGGAGAAATCAAAATCACTAAAGTTGTTAAGCTAACAGGAGAAATCAAAATCACTAAAGTTGTTAAGTTAATGGGAGGAATCAAAATCATTAAATTGGTTAAGTTAAAATCACTCTGTTTTTAATTAAGTTAATATAAGGAATCAAAATAGTTAACGTTGTTAACAGGAGAAATCAAAATCACTAAAGTTGTTAAGCTAACAGGAGAAATCAAAATCACTAAAGTTGTTAAGTTAATGGGAGGAATCAAAATCGTTAATGTTGTTAACAGGAGAAATCAAAATCACTAAAGTTGTTAAGCTAACAGGAGAAATCAAAATCACTAAAGTTGTTAAGTTAATGGGAGGAATCAAAATCATTAAATTGGTTAAGTTAAAATCACTATGTTTTTAATTAAGTTAATATAAGGAATGAAAATCGTTAATGTTGTTAACAGGAGAAATCAAAATCACTAAAGTTGTTAAGCTAACAGGAGAAATCAAAATCACTAAAGTTGTTAAGTTAATGGGAGGAATCAAAATCATTAAATTGGTTAAGTTAAAATCACTCTGTTTTTAATTAAGTTAATATAAGGAATCAAAATAGTTAACGTTGTTAACAGGAGAAATCAAAATCACTAAAGTTGTTAAGCTAACAGGAGAAATCAAAATCACTCAAGCTGTTAAGTTAATGGGAGGAATCAAAATCATTAAATTGGTTAAGTTAAAATCACTCTGTTTTTAATTAAGTTAATATAAGGAATCAAAATAGTTAACGTTGTTAACAGGAGAAATCAAAATCACTAAAGTTGTTAAGCTAACAGGAGAAATCAAAATCACTAAAGTTGTTAAGTTAATGGGAGGAATCAAAATCGTTAATGTTGTTAACAGGAGAAATCAAAATCACTAAAGTTGTTAAGCTAACAGGAGAAATCAAAATCACTAAAGTTGTTAAGTTAATGGGAGGAATCAAAATCATTAAATTGGTTAAGTTAAAATCACTATGTTTTTAATTAAGTTAATATAAAGAATCAAAGTCGTTAACGTTGTTAACAGGAGAAATCAAAATCACTAAAGTTGTTAAGCTAACAGGAGAAATCAAAATCACTAAAGTTGTTAAGTTAATGGGAGGAATCAAAATCATTAAATTGGTTAAGTTAAAATCACTATGTTTTTAATTAAGTTAATATAAGGAATCAAAATCGTTAATGTTGTTAACAGGAGAAATCAAAATCACTAAAGTTGTTAAGCTAACAGGAGAAATCAAAATCACTAAAGTTGTTAAGTTAATGGGAGGAATCAAAATCATTAAATTGGTTAAGTTAAAATCACTGTTTTTAATTAAGTTAATATAAGGAATCAAAGTCGTTAACGTTGTTAACAGGAGAAATCAAAATCACTAAAGTTGTTAAGCTAACAGGAGAAATCAAAATCACCAAAATTGTTAAGTTAACGGGAGGAATCAAAATCATTAAATTGGTTAAGTTAAAATCACTGTTTTTAATTAAGTTAATATAAGGAATCAAAATCGTTAACGTTGTTAACAGGAGAAATCAAAATCACTAAAGTTGTTAAGCTAACAAGAGAAATCAAAATCACCAAAATTGTTAAGTTAACGGGAGGAATCAAAATCACTAAAGTTTTAACTGTAAATTCAAAAATTAAGTTTAATTGAATACGCATAGTTTTAACAGATGAAGAGACGATTCGCCGTTGCCGACTCATCGTCGCCGATTCACCGTCCCCAATTCGCCATAGAACCTGTTCGCCGTCGACCCAATTTACCGTCCGCCCAATTCCCCGTCGCATGTTACTGCTTTTATTTGGCTTGATGAGATTTAAACCACTTTCTGACTATTTTAGATGTCCAAGTTACACCTACGAATTGAATGAAAATAACTATAATTTCAGTACGTTTCAAGTAAATTCAGATGTACTATTATTTTTCTATTTTAAACCAAAATAAATTCCTAATTACATTACGACCACCGTAAGACACAAAATTACGAACAAATTGGTGCTGTTGGTGTACATAATCAAAATTATAATTTTTTTTAATGGAATTTATAATTTTAAATGACGAGCTTTCATGAATGAATATCTCGAATACAGCCGACTTTGTCGATGTGCAGTGTTTTTGATTTATATGAAAAAGAATATAATTCTGAGCAGAATCTGAAAATATAAAAAAAAATTCGTGATATTTTCCGAACACCCTGCAGATTAAGAAAAAGAGCAAACTTTTTCTATCTGTTTCCTTATCTATGTATCATATTTAATTAATGAGAAATTATTTCCATTAAATATGTTAGCTTTTTTATTTTATTTTATTTACGTATAATTATCGTACATTGTTATTTGGATACGTACAGTCACAGCACAATGTAAAGAAAGCCTGGAGGGGTAAACGATCATTTTCAGACAGGCGTTTAGGGGCCGTTTGCCCCTTCAGACTTTCATTATATTGCGCTGTGACTGTAGATGGATTTAAAACTTTAATCGCTGACGGCGAATTTACCGACGGTGAGTTTTCCTACGGCGAATTGTACCTACAGCGAATCGGCGACGGTGAATTGGCGACGGCACTTCGGCGACGGCGAATTGTCCTAGACCCATTTTAACAAGGGATTCCAGACTGAAGAGAACCTGATTAGGAATTAATTAACAATCTCTTGTTAACGCTAAATGCTTTTCTCGAAAAATTGTATGTGCTCGTAGGTATGTATATTATTTTAAGGGCGTCAGCTCATTCTCTTTCAATTATGAAAGTCCTCATTTCTCTGCAATTGCATGTTTCGGTGATTTCTGGCAAAGTTTTGTAAATCGTGATTTAATTCTTATTTAGTTTTATTTTTTATGCTTTTCTTTAACTTCAACCTTCTGTGTTATTAAAAAAAATGGTTCATGTGAATGTGAAACAGGGTTTTCGATTGATTCGGGCTCTAGAGTGCTCTCAGAGTATTTCCACAAACAAATTGTTTTAACGTCGCATAGAAACACGGGATGAAGATGCTCTCAGAGTGCTCTGGGGCAACGAATCGAAAACGCCGTTAATTTTGGTAAAATAGGCTCTTATATAGTATCCCGATTAAATGATACCTAATTTTTAATGTAGCTAAGAGCTAAGTAAAAAAATATTTAACTAAAGAGGAACTAAAAGAAGTTACAAAATACGTCTCCTTGTAAAGGTATTAGTGCGATGTATGTACTTCATGTATTCGCTCGGTATTAAATTCCGTGACAAGTTAAAATTAGTTTGTCATAGTAACGAGCAGGTTCTTAGCCGCCTGTTGCATCTAATATAAAATCGTTATTATACCCGATTCTCCTAACGGAATACACGGTAACTGTCTGCATTCCTGAATGACAAGATGTTGTGTCGCGATAATTACATTCATCCCTGAATTATGATCGCAATTTCCTGCCCTCTCGTACAACCTAATATAATAGAAATCAATTTCGTCCCGAACAAATCATATAAAAATCCAATAGATATAAATCACCCACCGTGGTGGGATTACGCCAGATTTCCCTTTGTCCGGGAGCCTCTGTTGTATCGATTAAAATGGGGAAATGAAAACGCAAAGGTTTCACCTTTTTTTTTTCTTTCTCTCTTCAAATCTTCATTTTCATTAATTTCAAGTGAAATTTTTTTATGAAGCAGATCATAATACCTACAACACGCATTTCTTTGAAACTGTGACGAGTCGTTTTTTGAAATTTCATTGGATTGAAAGTACTCCTACTTAATAAGTAAATATTGGTTTTCTTTTTAAATACTCACCGTTCATATTTAATTCAGTAGCTGCCTTGCTGTTATCGCCAGCGGTAGTTCCATAAGAAACTGCTGACCCGGAGCTCGTACTTCTTCTACCGTTAATTTGGCCTATGGTCATCAGTTCTCCATCGGATGGGTGAAGGTAATGATCTCCATATCTCGTGTTATAAGTTGAAGTCCTGTGTTGATGAATAGAATTTAAAATGATATTACTAGAAGTCCGAGATAAGGCTTTCCGCTGTCGGATGGCTTCTTTGTATATCCTACAGTACATCGTGACCATTACGATCCCCGGTATCCAAAAGCTAATGGAGCTGCTTATGATGGCGTAGTATTTATTTACAACGAAAGTGCAGACGTTTGGATTTTCGGTGCGGAACACTTTATGTGCGTCCGTAGTGTACCAACCCAAAAATATTGGCGTAAAACTGATTAGGGCAGGAAGGATCCAGACGTTGGCCAGCATGAAACAGACGGTCCTTGTTGTCATCGTTATCGGATATTCCAGCGGCCTTACTATGGCGTAGTAACGGTCGACGCTAATGCAACATAAATGTAAGATCGACGCGGTGGAAAAGTAAACGTCCAGGGAATTCCAGACGTCGCACATAAAATACCCAAAGAGCCATTTGCCACCGGTCAGTTCGACACTTGCGTTGAAAGTCATCGCACACAATGCCACCAGCATATCAGCCATGGCCAAACTTACGACATAGTAATTAGTAATAACCCTCAGTTTTCGGTGTCGATGAACACTAATTATAACTAACGCATTGCCAAGCACTGCACTAAGTATAATAGTCCCGAAAATGCAACCCTTCACGATTAACAACAGCAACTCCGTCCAATGACGATGCAAGTTTTCAATGTTTGTTATATTACTTCGGTTATGTAAGCCGGTTGCGTTACTGGCTATGCCGGGTACGTTCGTACTTGCGGTGAACGATGCTGAAAATGAAGCCATAGCATTAACTATCATCTTTCGTGTGTTTGACGTGTTTAACTGCGACGACGATACCTTATTTAAATTGGAAATTTCTGTTTCGCATTCGGATAGCTTGGTATAAAGGAACTGCGAGGATTTAAAGCCCGTATGTTTATGTTTAGATCTGACTTTAGAGCTTGCATGTTTTCAAATCTGCAAGGATGTTTGCTGTAACGCGATGCTATTGAAATCTTCATCGTTCTTTCTTGCATCATCGCTCTTACAGGACGTCTCTAGTACCTGAAACAAAAGAAAAGAAAAAATAAAGTGCTGGCTTAAATTGACATCGATACGTGTATTCATTTCAAACAGTTTCACAGAATAACTGAATCATTTCTTGCGTGGCCTTAGTGTACACGCCCCAGTGGGTCGTCCACTTATTTTGAAGCGCCCTATATATAGAACATTATAAATTTGCCTTTTTTTTTGATGTATTTACTAAATGTATCTTACGATACTTTGGCGAAAAACGAAGAAAGCATTTCTTTGAAATCCTCGTTTATCGTTGTACTAATTATTTAATTTTCATGTTCACTTAATCAAACATTCCGTTAATATCAGATGGTGAAGCATTTCAAAACAGAACAAGGTTCCTTTGATTGGACTGCCGTGAAATTCTCCGCCAAGAAAAATCAATCTCCCTAATGAAAAACGGATGCAATACATTTTACATTTCAAGAGTGTGTATGTATGTGTACATTGCAACGTGTTTTCCTATTTAAAGAGAGCGTTCAAATCAGGAAGCTGTGTAAGAGATGAGAACCTGTAGAAATGCTCGATACACCTACACGGCTACTCCCAGTCATGACTATCAGAATGAAAATTCTAACTGGGAATTAAATAAAATAATTAATTAACACTGAAAAAGAATTTTTATTTAATAATTATCGTGATGAGTAATTAATTACTCATCACTAAAGGCCGGTCGCAAAAAAATCGAAATCGAGTCGAATCGTGTACATGATTTGGGTGACTTAATTATGATAACAGGCATTCATTTTCTTGTGGTAGGTTCTTAAAAAGGTCCAATAAAGTTAAATAAAACATTAAAATCAAACTAATTAACCAGAATTTTGTACAAAGTTAAAATAAAGTCGTTCATAATTTTGTGTGAAATTCTGGATAATGACTTTAATTTTAATGTTTTATTTATTTGATTTTTTTGGACATTTCGAAGAACCTACTATGAGAAAATAAATGCATGATATCATAATTAAGTCACCTAAATCAGATACATGCGTTTTTCAACTTTTTTACGACCTAAACGTCCGGTCTTTACTCATCACAACCGATGTTGAAAAGTGCTGCAAACTTAAATTTTGTGAATCTGAAAGAAAGAAAACCTGTATATTTAAAAAAAGCGTATGGGAAAATAAAGTAATTGTAACAATAGATGATTCTTATTATTTGAAGAAAATATTTCACCGTAAGGGGGCACAATCAATAAACTAAATTAGGGGGTCGACGAAACGTGAAAAGGCTCATTGGATCTGTGGGGGTCGAACGAACGCTAGAAGTCAGTGATTAAAATATTCAGCGATGAAACATGTATTAATATTCCACTAAAATAGTTTTCTTTCTATTTTGATCAATAGATGGCGATCTAAAAGATGATTACGATGATGATGCTGCTGATGCCTGCTTTAAATCTTCTCTAGTTTTCCTTGAAAATGTTTGGTTAAACAACTTTTTTGAAACTTTTAAAATTAGAGATTGAGATGAGAAGCCCAGCGTTGAAATGTTTTTTTTTCAAATTTGATAAAAATAACTATTCCTTGGTCAAGAGATGGCGTTCTAAATGATGATCATGATGTGTCCTTTAGTGTTTCCTGATAATAATTAGTTATCAAAAGACATTTTTTTTTTAAATTGAATTTAGATGAGCTGAGAACCTTAGCGATGAAGTACGTTTTAAGATTCTATTTATATAGTTGGCCAAGAGATGGCGCTCTAAACGATTTCTGACGCACTTTGATACTAGTTACATTTTCGATTTAATTAAAAAAAAGCTGCTTTCGCCCAAAAACCCAAAGGCGAAATCGCGTTCTTGAAGAAGGAAGGTCAGCGTGACGGCAAAATATTTCTTGCTTTCGAACAACACTTTTACGCGTAGATTACATTTTCGATTTAATTGAAAACACTGTTTTACTGAAAACATAATAAAAATTGTTTGTTGCAAATCGTTTTTGATTGCGGTGAATCCCTTGAGCACCCTCTGTACAGCTGTTTCAGCCCTACTAGCAGTTTTTTTTGTTTTTTAATCTTGAACCAGATAGAAGTATGACTGGAAAAACACTCAACGTTTTACTATCGATTCCTGACGACTAATGGCTTCATGACGAAGCTATTAATCGATTGCAAAATGTTGAGTGTTTTTCCAATCATATTTCTGTCCGGTTCAAAATTAAAAAAAAAAAACTTTTTATTATTTTTACAGATATTCGATTAAATTAGTTTTCGTTTTGGGGAAACAGATGGCGCTCACATAAGTTAAGTAATTTCTTGATAACGTTTAAGGCTGTACCGGACGCCAGTTATTTCTCTACTAAATTTAAGGTTGGTCAGCTTGAATTCTCGCCTGAAACTCTTTTATCCTGATCAACAACGAAGACTCACTCAGTTTTATAAAATAAAACCCAACCTGCCCTTTTGACCAACGAGCTACCGCTGAAAAGCGAAGATTGTTAAATTTTCCATTCTCTCTTCTTATGAAAATTTCCTCTTCGGAATAACTTGTTGAACGGAACGGTTGAAATACACAGAAAACACTGTGCGGGAAAACTTTTGCTTCCACTTTTCTTTAAGCTTATTCGACATTTACGAATGGGTAACTCACTGTTAATTCAAATGTTAACGGTTTTTATCAACTACTTCGCCACTTCTCCCCGCGTCCCTAAGACGCGCTTCTACCTCACATGCTTTCAACCGTCAGGTAGCGTGGTTGTTGTTTTTCAAAGCTTCCCACGCGATTTCGGATTGGTGCTTGAGAATTGCATCGCCAGCTTTCTACTCAACCATCAAAAAGTGAAACAAAAAGATCTTACTGAATATCGTATTTCATCCAATGCATGAAACCAAAGAAAACATTATTTTCCTCGCGGAAAAAACTGTCGTTGCATTTCTCACCCAGTAGCTTACCGTCTGGAGATTAAAAGAAATTAAATACATTTCTTATACATATCTATTGGAATTTCGAATTTTTCATTATTATTTTAGAGGTCCTCAATTGGAAAACAAAAGAATACCCACTTTTTCATTTGTAGATATTTCTGAAAGCATGCCATTCCAAAATGGTAAGAGGGTGGATGTTTATAATTTCAGGAAAATCCAACATCAAATACCTGCAAAAGTATATTGCGAGGCATGGAGGTTAAGTAAGTGGAGGAGTAGAAAACGAGGCGATTTTCAGACGCGCACACCCCTTTATGAAGAGCACCAGTCACCAAAGAACACAACATGTGCAAAACAAAGCACGCGATACTCTATAGTTCATTCGATTTGCCATACTAAAGGCCCGCGGCTCGACCGGTTTTCAGTAATATACGTTTTGCGGTATGGCGTCCTCCATATACATAACCTCAATGTTGCAAGGCAATGCCGACTACTTCGATCATGTAATACACACTTTTAATGTCTTATCCTTAGAGGAAACCAGTCATGTTTCAACCAATACACAACTTTACAGAACTTAACAAAGTGTTTGATTTTTTTTAATCCCAATTCGGCAGCAGCGTAGAGCCCTTTACTAAATTTGTAATTTCATTTTTTTTTATACAAATCCAAGAATTTTTTGAATAGTAGAAAAATCTAAATTTAATATTACTCCTCTACATATTGATTTAAAGTTACAGCGTCATAGTAAAACAATTAAGACTATTAGAGGGAAGGGATGGGTAGATGATATTTTTTTTCTTTTTCTAAGGTAGGGATGGGTATTAGGCGGGAAAGTATACCTCCAACATGCTAAATGTTACGAGTTGCGACCGTTGTGCTTATTAAGTAGGAGTATTTAGTTTTCCCGCGCTTCTCTGTAAATGAACTTCCGGTTACAATTGAGAGGGGGGTTAGCTTATTCGAAGCGCCCGAAAGCATCGCTGTTCTAAGGGGGTCGTCGATGCTTAAAAATGGTTGGGGATCCTTGGGATAAGCAATTGTATTATACTAATCAAAGTCTCAGAACAAGGTAGCACCATTTTTGAAAGTAGATTTAATTCCAGACAACTTTGATCTTAGACTTATTATTTTAACGCCATTAATAAAAGTAAAGAGTAGAATTATGTAGTTTTAAAAATAGGAAGACTCTGCAACCATTGTAAAAGAAACATCTTTTCATTTACATTTAAAAAAGGGACACAGAAGTTATGCTGTTTCTAAAACTAAAATTAAAAGAAAGGGGTAGTTATGGAAATAGAAATTAGCATGACATTTATTCGTTTGTCGTAATAATTCCAGTTATAGATGACCTTATTTCTGATATAACCTACATTTCGCGTTCAGCTTCGGTAAAGGTGTTTTTTTAAAAAAAAATGTTATATCAGCGACCTTTTATATTGGTAATCATTTGAGAACGCTTCAGAAGGTAATATGAGACAGACGAAATGTGAACAGTCAGCGATATGAAGAGTTGGATATTATTGCGTGAAATATATCGCCTTGCGTTAGTTTTTTTTTCTTGTTGCACGTTCTTTTTGTGTATCTTGAGATTATATGTTAGAAAAAGAAACGTATAATACAAAACGAGAATACAATAAAAGCCATCAATTTTCCAAAACTAGATTTGCGTAAGATTGTAATATTATTGATTATACTCTTCAGAGCAAAATTTAAAAAAAAAAAGAATATTAATAAGCCCGGAATACACTTTTGCAGAGACAATCATAAATGTGTTTGTTAAATTATTTTGCACAAGGAAGAAAAAAACTGCGCAAAAAGCAAAATTATGTAGCTTTCATTAATTTTTGACATTATGTGATTTGCCATTAAATTTCCAAAAATCCTAATCACGACTGCTGAATGACCTTCATTTACATAAATTAATAATTTTATCCAAGATCTGTTTATTATGAAGTCATAATAATGCCAATTTTGAATATATTATGAGGTCTGTAAAACACTAGTGGAATTATGAATCCATAACTAAACTGTTATTCAAAATCAGTATTATTATGACTTCATAATAAACAGGCGTTGGATAAAACTATGTAGCTATTACACTCTTGCCTTAACAGCAAATAAGTCACTCAAGAAAACTTAACCGTTAAACGTTCTTTTCGTAATTTATTTGCCTTATAAGACAGTTGTATAATAAATAACTATTTCACAACCATTACAATGCGACAATTATTTATACCGTGCCTTCAATTGAATTCCTCATTAAAGTACGCTGTGATTTCTTTTTATGAAGTTGGCGACACAATTCTAGAGAAAACAGTTGTCTTTAACTGTCAGTACTGATCATAACATCAAATAAAAACACAACATTAAAGTTTAAAGTAGATGCTCAAAGTGCTCTCCTTCAGCTTGAATACATAAGCGTACTCTGCGTTTCATGTTTTCAAACCCGTTTGCTAAGTGTTCGGGGGTTAGGTTAGCACACACATCTGTAATGCCCGCACGAAGTTCTTCAATTGTGTGACGCGTAGTTCTAATAACTATGTTTTTCATGTGCGGATAAATGAAGTAATCCATAATTGTGAGATCCGGAGACCTTGCAGGAAAATTCACAATCCGATTATCGAAAAATTGCTGCAGGAAAGTCATTGTTTGATGAGCTGTGTGGGCAATAGCATTGTCTTGCTGAAAAAACCCTTCTGTAAGTTCATCATCATGTAGTTGATTAATGAAAGGTTCTAATAACTCATTTCGGTATCTTTCAGCAGTTACTGAGTCGTTAAAAAATATTGGTCCGATGATACGCTTTCTTGACACTGCTAGCCAAACACCAATTTTTAATGGATGTAATGGAGTTTCCACAAATTCATGGGGATTTTCTGCTGACCATATTCTCATATTCTGTTTATTTAAATACCCTGAGAGATGAAACCAGGCCTCATCGGAAAAGAAACACTTGTCAAGAATGTCGTCGTTGTTTAAGTTATCAAGAAACCACTGACAAAATTCTGTTCTTCTGTTAAAATCTACTGGCCTGAGTTCGTGGACTGCTTGAATTTTATATGGATAAAGCTTTAGGTCTTTTTTAAAAATAATGTGACATGTTCCCACTGATAGCTGAACTTCTTGTGAAAGTTTCGCAATAGATTTCTTGGGAGATCTTCAATGCAGGCTGCAGTCCTTTTCTTAGCTGCTCCGCTCCCTGTTTTGCGACCGAGTGATCCTGTTTCACGAAATTGAAGAACACAAGCATGGATATGTTTAACTAGCTGTTCATAAGTAATAGCAAAATTAGGAAACTGCCGTCGAAACTTCTGTACACACTGATTAATTGAATCAACTAACTGTCCATTTTCTATTCTACCGGTTTGAAAATAACTTTCAACAATAAATATTTTCTGCTGTAATTCTAACATTTTGAATTAACTGAAAATACAAAGTGTCAATTTGACATTTGTTTAATTAAATAATTGAACAGCTATCAGCGCTGCAAAACTTAGGAGAAAAAAAAAACAGTGAAATCATAGCCCACTTTAATGAGGAATTCAATTGAAGGCACGGTATTTATGTATGTATGTAAATGCGCTACAGAATTATAATTTCTTTCCAATGCAGGACTCTTGAAGTCTGATTTTAAAACTTCCTGATCAATTGATGCTAGAATATTTTCAGTATCTATTTATAAAACCGAAAAATGAATTGAATAATACAGAGAACATTTCGTCGTTTTGCAGTAATCAATTTACAGTTGTCAGTGTATCTCGTGAGTATTTCATTTCACTCGCTTATTTTCCACAGCGTCTTCAGACCTTAGAAAAGCTCCCCAGCAATTTATTGGACGCTTCGCACTAATTAATTCCCGGTGAGAAAACGTTGCTAGACGTTTCTACTTGTAACAACCCGAAAAGCAATTATTACCACTTCATCCATAGTATTTAGACGTAAACTTGAGGGAATGAAGAAATCGAAAAAAAATTAGTTCAGACAAAATAAATTACACTATTGGTATATAAGGTAGATTAAACATAGACACATAGTTCACGTTTATGTTTTATAAGTTATGAAGTTTATGATAGGACGAACGAGCGACGCGACGGGAATAACAAGACATTCTTAATCTAGAATTCGAAGAACGTGTCTCTTTTGTGTATTAGAGTTACTTTTTAGATAAAAAAATGTTAAAATTATTAAGTGCACAAATTTAAACCTGTAATACATCACAATAAATGGGAACGATTGAACTTCCATGTCCTTAACAAGAGTTTTACACGTTTCGAGAAAATCGCCGTTGAAAATTGGGCAAGAAATAATCGTACGTCTCTGTCTTTGAGGTGGGTCAAGAAAGGGAAATTTTATTGGAACAGAAAACAGAAGTGCAATCGAGCAATGACCTTTGCCGAAGTCGAGAGGCCAATATAAACGTTGCTTTTAACGTCGCAATAAGTCATATTACATCTGAACGCAAGAATTTGCTTCATTTTTTTATGATCATGACACACAATTAGTTGCTCCCTGTTCTTTGGAATCAACAGTTTAGTTTGTGAAAAGTGATTGAACGAGTTAAAGCTAAATATGATTACTATCTACATAGTATTATTACATATTAAAATGCCGCAATTCACGAACGGCGAGAGAACAGCATTGCAGACGAGTGTATTCGCAATGGCGTCGACAGTATTTGCGCTAATCCTAACCAGCACACAAACACAAGAATCACTTTTTCGTCGAGCTCGTTTGTCTGTCGCTAATGATGGACGCCACGTCGAACAATTGTTTTAAACATTTCTAAATGTCTAATAGTAAACGTTTGTTCGAATGTGATCCTCCACACAAATGATATTCGGTGATTGTGTCTTGCGTATTAGTCATTCCCGCCATGTTTACTGTCTACGATCAGAGAAGCAAGTTCCGTAAGATTTGTTTTCTTATTTCATGAGCGCCGAATAAGGGACGGATAAAGGAATTTTTTTTTGTTATTCGAATTTCTTTTGTAATTTTTCTCGTGTTGTTTGTGTTGTCGGTGTACTGTGGTTAAAAATGTTGCGCCTTATTTTGCTGCCTTCACAGGGTCGTAAAAATTAAAATTTCTATAAGTAATTATTAATTGATTAAAGCAGAAACAGTTTTTAATAAGATATTTGCTTAATTATAATTTTCGGCGGTAATATACCGAAATAAAATAAGAGCGAGTAGATTTTTAATTTGAAGAGAGGAATTTAATTACGAAAATATCGACGAGAAAAATAGAAAGTACACGTGCAAAATAAGCAGGTTATTTAATATGACAAAAGAATTCGTTCGTCCAGTACTTATTAAATCCATGCGAAAATAAATACGGGGGGGTGGATAAAGCAACGTCGTCATAAAAACTACGACGCTGGCACGATTTAAAACATCTGTGTTCACGGCAACATTTCAGATCAGGCGAGCTTTCGTGCTCCTAAATGTTTATTTATTCTTCAACAGCTTTCCTGACTCGAACCCTCGGTTAAAATTTATTGCAAGGCATCTCGGCGTATTTCTGCTCACGAGGGAAACCATATACGAGAGGACTGGCGCTAATTCGGTGGTTTATTTCTTCTTGCGTTTTGAATATTTAAATTCATGTGGGCAAGTCTTTTAACACCAACGGCTTGTTGAAATAATGATGTTAGGTTTAACTGAATTTTCATAGTTTCGGGAACATAATATGTAGCACTAAATTAAATTCATAGCAATGTTTTTTTTTTTTACACAAAAAGAATAAAAAAACCACAAAGCTCAAACAGTACTAAAAAAAGAAATAAAGGTATATAATCTGATACGTGGGGTGCTGGAAAATTTTCTGGAATCTAATAGGTCTAGAATTGTTAGCGTTTTATCAACTGTCATATTTGAAAAATTTGACGTTTTTCGCCTATAATTCTATTGACAGTTCCTATGCAAGTGAACTACTTTTGTTTGTACAGCGTTTGAGAAAAAGTAATTTTGTGTAAACATGGAAATCTCGCATGAAAATTTTCGTGCCATGATTTTTTACGATTTCAAATGTGGTCTAAGGCCGAAATAATGCCTCGATCGTCTTCATTTGGCTTTTTGAGATGAAGCACCATCAAAGAGCAGTGTTTATATTTGGTTTGCCGAATTCCAGCGTGGACGTACCTCTCTCAGTGACGAATTTCGTGAAGGTCGTCCATCAACATCTGTTGTTGTCACTAATGTAGATGCTGTGCGTGAAATGCTTGAGCGAGATCGACATGTGACATACCGTGAGATTCAAGCATCCTTACGCATTGATATGAAAGCAATACACCAGATTTTGCATGATTATTTGAACGTACGAAAGCTTTGCAGTCGTTGGATCCCACACAATTTAACAGAAACGCAAAAGCAGGGTCGTGTCAAATGGTGCGAAGAAATGCTCAATGGAGGTCGTTCAAATTTAGTTTATAACATCGTTACTGGTGACGAAACGTGGATCTATTCGTACGAGCCAGAAAGTAAACAACAATCTGCCGTTTGGGTATTTCAAAATGAACCAAAACCAACAAAAGCTGTCCGTTCACGCAGTGCTGCGAAACAAATGATTGCTTGTTTCTTTGGTTTAACTGGACATGTAGCAACCGTGGCTTTAGAGGATCGAAAAACCGTGAATGTTGATTGGTATACTACAATTTGTTTGCAGGAAGTCATCGATCAAATAAGAAGAAACAATCGAAATCGACGAATTATTCTCCATCATGACAACGCCAGCTCTCACTCAGCCCGTCAAACGGTTGATTTTTTGTCCAACAAAAATGTTGAATTAATGACTCATTGACCATATTCACCTGATTTATCACCTAATGATTTCTTTTTGTTCCCAAATATCAAAAATAAAATGCGTGATGAGCGATTTTCGTCGACTGAGCAGCGGTTGAAACATTCCGGACACTGGTTTCTGAGGTACCATCTTTAGAATGGAAAACGTGCTTTAGAAATTGGTTCGAGCGTATGCAAAAGTGTATTGACGTCAAAGGCGAATACTTCGAAAAACAATGATACCGTTTACCAAATTTCATATGCGTTTTTTCATACCGTTTCCACAAACTTTTCCAGCAACCCACGTATTAGTAAGAAACCATCCATTACTGAATTAAAAGTATATCGTTCCACCAAACAAGAAAATTGAGATACCAATTGTTTGGTACTGGCAGGTACTGTTCGCCCTGTATGAAGCTAAAAATATTTTATTTTTTTCATATTTTCACAAAGCCCAAGGTTTTAAGAATGTTATATGTTATATCCATACTCAGAAAAAAAAGAAACTCGATTACGTCGGTACTTGTTAGATTAGATCGTGGCAGCCGTGAAGATGAAGATATTATTTCAACGAGACCACCAAACTATCATAATCTAAATTTAATAGAAAATTTATGAGAGGAAATATAAAACCGTCAAGGAGTAATTGATTGATATGTTTACTTGCTACATTCCGAAGTCAGCATGGCGGTTATTCCGCCTGTTTTAAAGTGAAAATGAGTTGTGATTGTTTAAAAGCAAAATTCGAATTTCCGCATTATTTTCGTTTCATAATTAATAATAATGACGCTTAATGTGAGAAATTATATTTCAAAAATATTTCCTTTATATTCTGAAAATTATTTTTTTTTTGATCTCTGGTTAAATTGAAATGTGAATCAATTTACAATTTGCTTCGTGCTTGATGGCAAGCGTATGAATACGTTTTATTTGAGGAAAAAATTAATATCAATATCGCGCACGACACTCGGTTTCATACAGTATCCGCCTGTGATTTGAAAGTTACGCTCCAACGATGCGTACCTGAAAAGCAGATCAAATATGCAATGCGACCGGGATTCATACATTGTTAATTGTAGTCTATTATAACTGTCATCACAAATTTGTTTTGAGAAACTTAAGTCTTAAGTAATCACAAATTTGTTTTGAGAAGCTTAAGTCTGTATAACTTCATAAAGTTCTAATTGATTAATTATAAATATTTTATGACTGATAATATTACTGATTCTCAATCACCCTGTACTCCGTTCGTTTGGAATAATTTCAGTTTTTACGAAAGAAACGATTTTTGTGTAATACCCTGAAACATGTCGATTTTTAATTATAAAAGACACTATTTTAGTTGGATTTTTCTATTTCCCATGCATACCCCGTTCGAATAATACGTCACAGTTTGAGAAACAGCTTTTCAGGGTCATACTGTATACACGTAACACGCAAGCTATCCCTGAGAAGTGCAAAAGCCGCTACTCATCTCTTTCATTGCATTCGTTATCTGCTTTTCTTTCTTTTGCTTTCAAAACGCCGCTGTCGGTATATTCTTTGTAATCATTTCATTGCGTGCATTTCATTGCGTGAACATTGCTAAACATCAAAGTGTAGGAAAATATCAAGGTGGCGCAGACGGGTATGATTTATGACGTTCAATTGTAAAGACATGCGCGTGTGGTTCTGCGTATTCGCGAGATGAAGGGATACCGCCAAATTCGTAAATTATAATGTGTCAATTACTACAGCGTTTCCCAAGCTGTGGGGCGCGCTCCCCTAGGGGGGCGAGTAAGTCTTTCAAGGGGGGCGCAGCAGAATAAAACTAAAAACAAATGAACACGCAAACTGCAACTAATATATCATATCATATTAGTTTATATATTTATATGTTTAGTTGGCACCGAACTTGTATTTTTGATTAAAACTAAGGATATTCTAATGTCTAGAAAAAAACTGACGTTTTGTTTGACAGTGACAACCAAAATTTACTGCACACGACTGTATATATACTGTATATCTATGATAGCTATGGAATGGATTGATGAGTCTTAAAATATTTAATAAATAAGCATTAGCAATTATTTAGCATCAGTGCTAAAGTTCAAGTTCGAGTATCGACGGCGAGAGAGAGAGAGAGAGAGAGAGAGAGAGGGGGGGGGGAGCGTGAACCATAACACTGCTCAAAAGGGGATCGCGAAACCTAAAAGTTTGGGAAACGCTGAATTACTATCTCGCTTTTGTTTACATTGCCAACTTTATTGCTACATTCGATTGCATACGACGTGATGGAGAGTTTAACTTGCATTTACATTTGACCTTTCGTACCATTGGTCTTCCTCTACCTTTACTCTTATTTTATTGAGTTAGTAGCTGTCATGATGCTTTCGATTCGTGCATGTCCTTTTTTACCTCGGAAGGAGGGTACGGCAAGATTCGGCTTTATTAACGTGCAATGTGCTTGGAGCAGGCAGGGTCCGTGGTATTCCCAGCACCTTTTGGCCCCGTTTCGTGTGTGTTCGTCCAGGGGACGTTATTTACACAATTTTGGTGCTTGTGAGGAGCCTCGGGAAGGTTTCCTCGGTATACTACATTTCGTTGGTTTTGACATGGTGCTGGACGACTGAAACTCTTCGGAGTTGTCTCAGCCTAGTTCTTGCGGTTCAGGTATGTTTGCGATTGTCGCTTTCTCTTTTTGTGCACATTACTTACTGTTGTCGAACATTCCTTTCCTTATAGACCTTTAGGACAGACTTTTAATAAAGACCTCAGTTTTGGTTACCTCATGGCTCATTTTTTTTGACTTACGTATGGCTTACTTGTTAGAATGACGTGTTCTACTGTTATCTGTGAAAATCCGTTGGGGGAGCAGATGCGAAACTGGCTCTCGACGAGACATCCGTGATTTTGGTGTCGACGCCTTCACACGCCTCGATGTCCAGAATGTAATCGAACTCCACCTCCCCCCTTCCAGGGCGTCCCAGAGTCTCTGTTGCTACGTTCTGTCTGATAAGGTATTGTAATTGTTATCTTATAAATAAGTAATATTTCATGTTCCCCTTTGTTTAAAATTTCTTTGAACTGGCTTTTACTTTTATGTACTTTTTTGTAATCGAATTTATGTTATTTTTTTGTAATTTTGTAATTGTATTTTTTTTTTGTATCAACTAAAAAGTGTGTAAAAGTAAATCCATCGTAGCACATGAGGGATTTTATTTGTTGTACAGTTTCTGAGCTCAAGGACCGCCTTTGAAAGAGTTCGAAAAGGTAATTAATTAGTCAATTTCCCCAAAAAATCATCATAACGGTTGCGAAAGTGCAAAACATCGTTCGAGCGTGATTTTTTAAATAAATTGATCTGTTAATCCTAGGCACTTATATCGTACCTTAGAGGCAGTTACGAAGACTTATTACAGCGATGCCAACAAGATTGTAAAAATTCCCCTAAATGTCCGCGCGACTGTAACTGGAAAAGTGGCAATTGACGTGAGGCGCCAGCGTCAACGCAGCTTAGATTAGAAAGAAGTTTAGGGGCCTTGTTACGGTTCAAAACCTTCGAAGTTGGCAACCTCGTATCAGTTCAACTTTCTCGGAGATACATCGCGGATTAATTTCAAGTGCAAAGGGATCCCGCGATCTCTGCTTTATGCCCATAAAAGGAGAACTTTTTCCTTTATCTTTATTGGCTGACGGCATAAATTTCCGCGGATTCCATCCTTTTGGAGCGTCTCCAAACTCATTTGTTTTTGTTTTGCGACTGTGATCAGTGATTGAGTGGCTTAATTTATCGTAAGTTTGTTTTGCTCAAAAATCTAAAGCCGCGTCCACATCAATAAAAATTTTGTATTTGACACAAATTTGTTCGTTTTCGTCGAAATTTTCGTTGGTGTTGACCGTGCCCACAAATAATTTCGTGACGAACAAGGCACGCTATTCGATTGGCTGTCGGATTTCCAGCAACTTCAGAGAGATTTGCGTCGCAACAGTAGTGTCAATGTGGTCAATTATCTTCCAAACCTAGACACGTGGATTCGGCCGTACAACACGCAAGATAAATATTTACGTCGTAAAATACTTAACCGGATTGATTGTGGCCAGATTTCAAAATACAACGCACAACGCAAATTAATACTGATGTGGACGCGGCTTAATGTTAGTCACACGTCTGGGTCACTTTGCCAACCGAGGTTCGTTCTGCGGACTTCGTTAACGAACTTCCTTAACGAGTTTTGTTAGCGGGCTTCTCTGCACGTGTTGGTTCAAGTAAATTCCCACGTACGAATTTTAGAGCTCGTGACCCGCTTCGTTTCCTGCCGATTTGCAGCATTCTATGGCTGAGTTGCACCAACGTCATTCTTAACCAATCCCAGATTAAACATCTACGCGTCAACTCGAGATTAGGTTTAATCGATGGCCGTGCAACTGGACCTACGACTCGTGAATTTGGGAACTGGATCTCATCTGTATAGAGGGTGTCCGTCCTTGACCTCGACCTAGAGGTAACTCTTAGCACGCCCTCCTATAGTGGTGAATAGAAGTTCAGTGAGTGAGTTCAGCGAATAATTGCTGCTAATTCTGTCGTTTGAGAAACTACTATTAGAACAATTTAAAGATAGTAGGAGTAAAAAATAAAATATATGCATTTAATTATGTTACATACACTTAAAATTAATTGCACTTAGAAACGAATGGAAACGTCTGAAGTCAAGCTCTTCTAAAGGATGTTGAGAATGTCATGTAGGCCATATACAGGATGTGCCTGAATTTGGTGGACATGGCTTAACCACTCAATTTCCTGAGTTCACAATAAGACGATTTAATTAAACTTATCTTTATCCGAAACTGCATCGTTAAGCCGGTATATTCTTTTTCAAAGTTTCTGAAGAGAAATTTAATTTTTTCGCAAGTGAACGCCTGCACCAATTTGGATGATGTTGGGTATGAGGTCCCATAGGAAGATAAGAAGTCACATTTGCAGGTGGTTTTGGTTATTTGCAAGTGTGAAAAACAGGGTTGCCACAACACATATCTTATTTTTTTTTGAGGTTAGAAAGATAACTTAGTTAATAAATTGTTAGAAAGAAACTTAGCTTTTTCGTGTTTTTGCAACTTTTGATATTCCTTACCGTTTACCCACAAAATAAGAAAGTCACAATCGTCCTATTTTGAGCTTAAGAATCTGTCCACGGAATTTGGGACACCTGTATAAGCTAGTGTACTGGGAGCTTGCAAATTTTACAAACAGTAGGAACAAGGAAGGGGATTATCAACAATAAATGCGAACCATTTCATCAAGTTGAAACCGATCTAATGAGCTTCAGCGTCTAAAGAATCTCTAATTAAAATTTACTTAACGTTCTATGTTAATTTCCAATACAGTTTTAAGTAAAGGCGTGTTTCATTTAAGTTCTCGCAGTGGTTTTCTTAAAATTCTGCGCGAACTTTAACAATCTCATACAAGAAAACTTAAGAGTCCTAGGAAACTGTTTTTTTTGGCAGTTTTTCTACCCATTGAGGAAAACTTTTGCGTGAAGTTTTAAAGGCATTTAAGGGGCAGCTTATAGAATGATAATGTTATAGCTTCTACATTTTATATCGAGACACTAAAATCCTTATCCTCCCATAAAGCAATATCATTTCACAGAGGATGAAGTTCGTGAAGGAAGTTCTTAATATCCATTATGCAAACCTTTGTGCTCAGGAGGTATAAAGCTGTCGGCGAGGAACGTCATTGAGTACATCATATCCAAAGATTCGACTCGAGCAATTAGCACTGTTGTGTTGAGCTTAGAATTTACGAATGAAGTAGACAGACAGTATAACGTCTGACGGGCGTAACAAAATTGTCGCCGTTACAATAGAATTTACAAATTCACTGTGGGTGCGTAGGCGAAATGTAATGTCTCGTCAGGACTACCAATTTAATTTTGAACGCGTTGTTATAAGGTAGGGTTCATAAACGCTTTTATATCTACTGGGGCTGTAAAATGTTTGCGCTGTATTGTATTCTGGACGCGGTATTATGTCTGTCATTAATAATTTTCTTCTCCTCCTGAAAATGTGAAACCATTTGTACATCAAAACTCAAAATTTATTTAAATCAGTAATAGTAGGACTAAGACGTAACATAAGTTGTTTTTATTTCAAAACTCTGCTGCAGGTAAGTTATCATAATTTATCTGAAGGGTCCCTCCGTTGATGATACCATTATTATTAAAGAGCGGCCAAGGTCAGGTTTTCCGTACGATATACTTCATTTTGTTTCCGTAGGCGACGGACTCTAAAGATAAGCTTTCATAAGTACGCAATCGTAAGCATCGAAAGAACCGCATTTTGCCTTTGGAGTGTCTTCGGAAATGTGATTACTTGTAAAAAAAACTAAATTTTATTATTACTCGGAATTGCATTAACTAAAATAATTTTCGATTGGATTAGTGTAGTGGCAGCCAAAGAAAAAAACAAAGAGGTAATTTATTTAAAAGTTCATTACGATTTTCAGTTCATTAGATGCGATCACATCAAATTGATAGCGAAGGGCAAAGTCGGAATCCTGTATCAATCCTATCGTTTACGATTAATTAATTGCAACCGGAACGCGTCTCTAACTAATTCATTAATCTCGTGAAATCCGTGCGTGCGTTACTAATTAGATTTATAACGGTTTAAAAAACTTACGGTTTTTGTTGTACTGAGAAATTTGCATTATTTGCTTTTCGAAATGCTAATAAATTCCACATTTATGTCTACAAAATCGAAGAAACAAAAATAATTGCTAAATTTGTGAATGCATGAAATGTTTCAAATTTCTGCTCATTCGAGTAGGAAATAGTCTAAATATTAAAGCCTGTTTTTATGCTAACGATTCCTTGAACTATTTCGTTTATTAATTTTCTATACAGGGTAAATCAGATTAGGGGAGAATGGGATAATAAGAAACAAGTGGGGGGTAATCAGGACCCCGGCCAGAAGCCGCCCGCGTGCCAATCCATATTTTGGCGCCCTCTGACGGATGAGTTGGGGCAAACAAAGACGGTCAATTATCAAAAGTATTAAAAATTAAAAGAAAAGAAATGGAAAAAACAGAAAAAACATTTTCCTTCACATTTTTTAAACATTCTCCTTCACTTTTTATAAATATTTCCCTTCACTTTTTTTAAACATTCTCCTTCGCTTTTTCTAAGCATTCTCCTTCACTTTTATTTAAACATTTTCCTTCATTTTTTTAAGTTCCTAGCTGCCACAGGCCTCCAAAAGGCGAAGCGATACACTTTCTTCTCGTCTGACCGAGAAGACCTCTGTTTACATCCCCCCCCCCCTCTACCAGAATGCAAGTGAGCGAAGCCCGCTAGTTACTAATATTAGAAAAAAATAAACAAAATCACAAAAGCAACAGGAACTTAAATTTATAAAAACTTAAAAAGTGAAATATACTTTGTTTTTTTTGTTAACCAACTGTAACAGCTCACATAATTTTTTTTTACCAAATAAAATTATTAATTTTTTATGAAAAATTTAGCTAACGAAAATTACAAAAATTAGACTTTTCTACTTTAATTGCCGCAATTAACTGTTCTATTTCAGTCGACGTTTTATCGTAAGGTTGACGGCTTCATCAAAACTTGTGGCTAGTTTTTCGAATAATTTATACCAGACAAGAAACTGTTTCCCATTATTTTTCTTTTTTTTTTGGCGAAAGAAATGACAAAATATGTCCAGTGACCAAGAAGCTAATTGCCGCCCCTTGAACATGGCGCCCGTGTGCATTGCACCCTTTGCACACATGGTTACGGGGGCCCTGGGGGTAATAAGAAACAAATGAGGCAATGAGACACATACAAAAAATTCACGGGTTGGCCTTTAATTTTATGAAGCTTTTTTTTTATTAAAGTCATTAGCTAAGTACAAAAAAAAATAATGTACCTGTTACGCCTATGAACTTTACTTTGATACGAGCGTCAAAAATTAAGTTTAAATTGTTGAGGGTTTCTCGTAGTCCAAAATGGGTGATTGCGGTCTTGGTCGTCCATGTGGGCGGTTGCGGTTAGCGTTGGCCTAGCCGGATGGTGACCCATACTTTTCGTCCGAACTGTAGCTGCGATGTCAAGGTCGGGCTTGTTGCGTCGTCTGCGGCGCTATCGACGATCAGTGGTGGATGACTACGGTTGATCTTTTGGTCCTAGACGAAGTGGGGTGTCTGTAATGCGGCAAGCAAGGGTGCGGTAGTGGCTTCAGCTGGACAGGCTGGTTCGGCTCACCGGGATTGTGGTTGATCGAGGTTGTAGTTGGCAGCTTCTGGCTGGGGGTTGACGGGGAGTAGCAGAGAGGCTTCCTACAATCGGCCTCAGGATGATAGTGATCGCGGGAACAGCGTCTTTGGTGGCTGGGATGGTTCCGGGCGGCGTCCCTTCTTACAGTCGGCACTAATACCCACCGAAGTCGCTCCTGGCTCGACTGTCGTCCAAATTTTAACCTGCACTTTTTATACGCAATTTTTTTTTCTTCGCTCACATGCCATGTGTTCTTTGTATCACTTGATGTAATCGCTTGCCCCAGTTGCCGCGATTTTGCCGCTGTTTTATTATGAAATATGAACCGTGTTATATCGGGTTACCTCGCTTATTGTTATTACATTTTCACACTGTTGAAATTGGCCTCGGTTTCACAAGCTCGTACTTTAATAATTTCTTCTTATTATTTTTTTGTCATAGATTGTAAATTGACATTCGTAAACTTTTTTAAACTCTTGGAATACATCATGATCCCAGTTCGTGGAGATTATTAGTAGATGCATCGAAGAGCAGTGTTGTTGCATAATGGAAACTTTTACCCTTCTATTCCTTTTTCTATGAAGGAAACGTATTAAAATCTAAAAACTTTGTAAGAAAAGGTAAAGTATGAAGACTATTCCTGGTATGTTTGTGCTGACTTTAAAGTAATTGCAATTATTTTGGGTTTTCAAGCAGGTTATACCAAATATTTTTTTGTCTTTGGGACAGTCGTGATAGGGAAAACTATTACTTTAAGCAGAAGTGGCCACTGCGAAAAGACTTTATACCAGGTAAGAAGAACAATTGGAAAAAGGAAAGATTATAATGCCACCCCTACACGGGCTAACGCAAAATTTTGTTTAGGCGCTGTATCGCAAAGGTGAAGGTTTTCAATCCCTTCCAGAAAAGTTTCCAAAAATTTCAGAAGGTAAATTCGTAGGACCTCAGATACGGGACACAGTAAAGGATGGAACGTTTGGAACTGTTGGGGCATGTTATGGTTACGATGTCCTTATGTCAAATAAAGTATTAAATGATTTGTACGTTCCTGAAATAAAAAGTACATTTGGTTGGATCTCTCTTTGGGACTAGACCCCAACAGGAATCAAATTAACAGCAGCATGGGTACCCATGGTACAAGTTTTTACCAGTGTCTTCGAAAACAAAAAATCAGAAAATTGTTATAGGTTCCTATTGTTCGTCTGTGAAGGATGCTGCATTTTGAAACGCAACATAGGAAATCCCATGTTAATTTAAAGATAGAATTTCAAAAGCGTATTGTATTTTTTCTTCCAAAATATTTAATTTTCTAAAAACTTTAAAGCCAAGAAACAACATTAAAACAATTAGCGTTTCAGACGTTCTCTTTCGAATTAATTCTGCGACCTTTAAGTCTCCCTTTTAAGTTTGCAACGTTACAACGAGAACTTAGAAGTGGAAGACAATTACAACGCTAATATTGCATTAACGCCGTGCCTTTTACTTTCTACCTTGTCATAATCGAAAGTTCTTCGAACTTCGAAACGTAACTTAAAACGCAATTCAGAGACACAGACAAGAAAACAGCGCAGCGCCCAGAACTTCAAAACATGTATTATAATTGCGGAAAGATCTTTGTGTTTCACATCACACGCAAACATAAAGTGGAAAAATCACTCTTAATTAAAGTATTTAGGAAAGTTCGCGGCGGTGTTAATACCCCTCACTCCAGTAACGACACGAGGAAGAAAACAACTAAATATATTTAAGCTGGAGGGCAGGAAGACAGATGGAACTGGAAAGTTAAGTTAAGCACAGGAATTGAAATTGTGAAAACAATAAATTGCTACAACTGTGACTGACGTTAATAAGCAACGTGGAGTGTAAAACTTCAGGCTCTAGGCCAGGTGTTATACTTTTTATGAAGTTACAAGCGAACTGGATTTGTTAGTGGATTTAAACCACGTATCTTTGTACATGCACTCTAAAAATTAAATTGCATTACGTATGAAAATTTTATATCTAAACAAAATTATTTCTGTCTAATGTGACGCCTAATCTAGTCTAGTCTGCTTTTAGCTTTGCGCAGTCTCCACTCTTTTGCATTTTGGATTAACTATTCGAGGCATTTCAATCCGGAAATAAACAAATATCCATGGCCCTGTTGAGATTCGAACCCACGCCGACGAGTGACGCAATGCCAGGCAATAGAAGAAATCCGAGAGACGTGGTCCAAACCGGAAGCCAGGAATTGAACCATGGACGACGGCCTCGGAACCCAGCCTTCAAGTTAAACCAAAGGCGAAGACGTTCGTAAACAACTTCACCAAGATCTTTGACATCAAAAGAACCCTTTTTCAGCTTGTCTATTTTCTCTAAATTTCGTAAAGCCATCAATATGTCGTCAGTATAAACAACGACCAGCGCTAAATCTCCCCTTTGCCCATAGATCTGATGTCGATGGAATTAAGACCAAGTTGTTGTAGTTCTTATGCCAGTGACGACCAGCCTGTCGAAGCCCATATAACGCCTTCTTGAGCGAACAAGCTTTGTTTCTTTCACGTATTTTCTTAAGCATCTCCTCAGCTTGTCTCCTGATGCTAAAGTCTCTTCCGTCACCTCTGGTATTTCCATGAAAACTTCTTCATTCAAATTCCAGTTAAAATACGCAGTTGTAATATCAAACTGATGAATAGTCATGCCATACGATGATGCAATTGCCGTTGCTAGGCGAACTGAGCTAATACGAGCAACTGGTGCAAAAATTTCTCGAAAATCAATCCCGGGTCGCTGAAAAAAACCACGGGCGACAATTCGCGCCTTCTTATCCAACAGTTTTCCACCTGGACCGTATTTGTTGGTCAAGACTGCCTCCGATGGCCCTTTTTTCTGTGGAAAACGATTTACTATCTTCCTTGTATTATTTTTAATTAAGCATTTTAATTCAGTAGCCATTGTTACGTCTGTTTGTTGGACTATTTCCACCATTCGTTGGATAGATGTAATCCGACGTTTCGGTAGCAACTTGTCGGCTACCGTCTTCAGGGTATTCGCCTTTAGAAAGGCGGGTTTTTGCCAATTTTTCCATTATTAGGGATTTATTGGGCTTTATGTGCACGTCTCTTTTTAAGTCTCCTCGTGGATTTGAACCTAGGTTGCTCTGATTGTTAGTTTATCAGACCTTTCGCTCTACACACTTGGCTACTGAGGCGGCAACTTATTATAGTTCTTAGGTTCTATATAAGCTACCGTTTGTTGCGCCGTATGGGCTGCGCAGAAGTGCATGGGTCTCCGATATCAAGTATCGTTGACTCATACTTCTCTGTTGGGCCAGTTTCTTGAGCGTCAGTTCGTGTTTTTCTTTTAAGGTTCTCCCTTATGATTGGAATCCACAGGTCTTTAATCTCCAGGCTTGCTTGGCTTATGGGGTATGTTGAAGTTCCGATGTACGCTACTTCTTTCAATTTCCTGCGAATGGTTCTTTCTTCTTTTGATATTACCATTGCTTCTTCCCATTTTATCTTATGGTCTTCTTCCCAAACATGTTCCGCAATTTTCGACTTCGTTATTTCTCCATTTTGTGTTAGGGTTTTATGCTCTTTTACCCTGATTTTTAGAGGTCTTTTTGTTTCTCCTATGTATTCCCTACCGCATTCGCAAGGGCAATGCGTACACACAATTCTTCGTTCTTTGGTCCTCGTTGTCAGGTTTTGTCCTAGTTAACATTGACCTTATAGTGTTTGAGGATTTGAATGCGGTTCTGATTTTGTATTTCTTCCCTATTCTTCTGATTTTTTCGGAGACACCTTTTATATACGGAATTACTGTTGTGCATATAACTTCCTCATTGGGGTTTGTTGGGTTGGTTGTGGTAGGAGGGAGGTCATTCGAGTTTTGTCCTAAGTTGTTTGTTTTGTCTTTGGCTTTTTGTAGAATGTTGTTGGGGTAGCCGTTCTTCTTTAGAGTTTCGGTGACATTTTTTAACTCTTTTTCTTTTTCGTTCGGAATTGAACAGATGGTGCGTGCTCTGTTGTATAAGCACAACAGTAATTCCGTATATAAAAGGTGTCTCCGAAAAAATCAGAAGAATAGGGAAGAAATACAAAATCAGAACCGCATTCAAATCCTCAAACACAATAAGGTCAATGTTAACTAGGACAAAACCTGACAACGAGGACCAAAGAACGAAGAATTGTGTGTATGCATTGCCCTGCGAATGCGGTAGGGAATACATAGAAGAAACAAAAAGACCTCTAAGAATCAGGGTAAAAGAGCATGAAACCCTAACACAAAATGGAGAAATAACGAAGTCGAAAATTGCGGAACATGTTTGGGAAGAAGACCATAAGATAAAATGGGAAGAAGCAATGGTAATATCAAAAGAAGAAAGAACCATTCGCAGGAAATTGAAAGAAGCAGCGTACATCGGAACTTCAACATACCCCATAAGCCAAGCAAGCCTGGAGATTAAAGACCTGTGGATTCCAATCATAAGGGAGAACCTTAAAAGAAAAACACGAACTGACGCTCAAGAAACTGGCCCAACAGAGAAGTATGAGTCAACGATACTTGATATCGGAGACCCATGCACTTCTGCGCAGCCCATACGGCGCAACAAACGGTAGCTTATATAGAACCTAAGAACTATAATAAGTTGCCGCCTCAGTAGCCAAGTGTGTAGAGCGAAAGGTCTGATAAACTAACAATCAGAGCAACCTAGGTTCAAATCCACGAGGAGACTTAAAAAAAAAAAAAAGAGACGTGCACATAAAGCCCAATAAATCCCTAATAATGGAAAAACTGGCAAAAACCCGCCTTTCTAAAGGCGAATACCCTGAAGACGGTAGCCGACAAGTTGCTACCGAAACGTCGGATTACATCTATCCAACGAATGGTGGAAATAGTCCAACAGACGTAACAACGTAAACAACCCACCATTAACAACTTTCAGAAAACGTTCAGTAGCCATAGCATCATACCACTCTGTCACATCTGGACTTACAATAGCTTGTTTAAGTGGTACTGGGATTCTGCCAGTAATGTCTCTTCCGGATGTGCAATTAAAGTTTTAACCATGTGGTCGAAAATTTTCCGTGGCCGTCTGCCCGGTCCTCTTTTTAGTTTCACGAGTTTTTCGTCTTGAATTTCGTTCCACATCTTCATTTGTAATTTCTTCAGTAGCTGATTGGATTGGAACATCTACTTCTGAAAATTCTTCTTGCAGGTCAAATTCAGACTCTAAGGGCTGGTTTTTCAATCACAAGTTAACTTTAACCTTCAGTTTATTGCCATGGAAACAATTGTCTTCGTACTTGTTACCATGGAAATAAACCGAGAGTTAGCGTTAACCTGTGATTGAAAAACCGGACGTAAAGGATTCAAATTTGATTGACAAGGAGACGTGTCTTCGATGAATTTGACATGATCTCTACTGATGTCTACTTTTGTGTCTTCTGGTATCCATACATGGTAGACCTTTGATTAATCTGAGTTTGCCAGAAAGACTCCGTTTCTCGATTTGTCTTTCGACGAAGATCTATCGTGGAAATACACTTTACACCCAAACTCTCTTAATATACTCACGTTCTGAATATTCCTAATTGTGTTATTTTAATTTCAGAATTTTACATCTGACCTATTTTTAAATTTACCGCTTCACATGTAGGAAGAAAGAAGTACGTCTAGCGTAATGTTTCTCTCTCATTTCATTAAAAGAATATGAGTGTCGTAATTAAAGGACTTGGTAGAATAAAACGTACAGAGGTAGATGTGCTTTCGACCCGTCACGGCAGGTCGAGAGAAAAATACCGACGAGAATTACCATTTTTAATTAAATTTTCTAGGTTCCGCTTGAGAATCTTACGGATTCTCTTTGAAAGAAAAATTTTATTATTTTCTTTTCCCCGTAAATACGTATGCGAAGTGCTCGATTAAGGGAGCGTTTACGGTGAGATGCGTCGCTAATATTCATTTGGGCGATATTCACACCAGACGTTTTCGGTTTGAATAACATTATTAAAAGTGACAGGCAACGAAGCAAAGCTTTTCGGATACTTTCGGTTTAAGCTTCAGACTTTGAAACCGACACTTAATACAGTTTGTTTTTTAACGTACAACGACCAACACATTTACAAGATTTGTTTATAAGGTAAGTAAAAACAATCTTTAGATTTTTTTTTGACCCTGCTCTAAATACTATATAAAAAATATTAGTACAACTTAGAGGGGGGGTATTATTTATTCAACATATTTACATCGTAGGAAAAACGTATTTACACTATGTACAATATTTACGAATGATGAAGAGATGCAGCTGTTGTCGGGCTCGTCGAACCTAGTGGTGACTCTTGGACTGAAACATAGTGGCACCTCGACGATGGTCTTCAACGGTCTGCGACGAAGTGATTGATGAGAATATTTGCAGATGATGAAGGCGAAGTGAGTTGTCGAACGACGAGAAACGTGGTGCTTGGTTCGTCTCTCTGGTTCGGTCGTAACTCTTCAGAACGTGGTCGAATTCAAGGGGATAGAGTTACCCACTGACTGTTGGATGGTGCGATGTGTTACTGGAAGTTAGTTTTCGCAGGCACTTCGTAGACACGTACTTGACTGGCGGACTGTTTGTGCGAAAACTTATAGAAATGTAGGCGTTCGCCTGACTACAGTAATTGAGCGCGGGACGAATGCATGTACACAATAAGCCTGACTACAGTAATAGAGCGCGTGGCCATTATGCTTGTGCTTGCTAACGTCGGAGAACGCCAGACGCATTGTGTGGTGAGGAGTTGTACATACACCATTATTATGTATATCTACAAATTAAAAAAAACTCATGGTATGTATTTTGAAGTAAGGAAGAAATAAATAAAAATAATTTAGTATATGTATTTACTGCACTCCAACAACTAAGAAGATGTAAATTGTTAGAAACATTAATTTATGAAATTATACGTTTTCAACATATTTGGACCGAGCGCACGACTCTACAATCCCCAAGCATCAAAGAACAAACATCAAAGATGATAAAGCTGCGTAAGTTTAGTTACAATATCACTTTGAATTATTTTACCATTTAGTTTCTGGTTCAGTGGTCACGTCAAAGCTCAAATTTTAATTAATCTTTAAGCGGAATATTATAAACGAATCCGCGCTGAAATAGTAATTGAAATATGACACCTTTCCAAAACTCATTTGCTTCCCCGATGATCCTTTCTTATTTAAATACGCCGTTATTGATTTTCGCAGGAGCATAACGCTATTTCCTGAATTAACCCCCGATGTCAGGCTTTGGTGCCGTGTTATAGCATAAAACTTAATGGGAAAATATCACAACATTCCGATATTGAGCGATATTTCTCTCACGCAAAGGAAATTTCTCAATTTCAATATACAAGATCACTTTAACTTAAAAACCTTGTTTTCGTCGTGCTCAAACTCTTTACGTCAATAACATCGGCTCAAGCAGGCAATTTCAAACTAAGAAATTGCACAGTAAATAATTCCGAAAGTTTACGCACATTACGCTTGCCATAAAGGGGCGATTTATGAGGGCGTTCGTGAAAAAGAAAATCTTTACGGGGTTTAACTTTCACGCGTTTCGGAAACGCTCGTATGGTCGGCAGCCCACTTATCACAATTTTATGAGTTTTATTTAATTAGGTCGTAGGTATACGACACGTACATAAAGTTTCATTTTCACGAAACTAAATCATAAGTTTGTTTTAATGGTATTTTCTAATGGGTTTTATTTATGAGTCTAGTTACGAGGTCAGTATAATTTTGTGGCAACACCAAGATGGGAAAAGAATTTTAATGAGTTGATGTTAATACAAGTTTACTAGTAATATTTAATATCTTAACAGCTATTAAGAAACTTTGTAATAAATTCATCATCCGTTCCCCTTACGAGTTCTTTTCCTTGTTTTACCTTCTTTCCTTCTGCGCAACGTAACTGTGGCAGCACTGAAAAAAACGTCTGGATTTTTACTTTTCATTTTTTTGACCAGTCATACATCTCTCTTTAGTAAATCCTATAATTACATCTACGTAGGACAAACAGGTCGAAACTTGAGAACAAGTATTTCATTCATAAGTATTCATAACAAAAGATTAGAAATACTTTTGCACAAAAATAATAAAAATCTTATCACTTTGTACGACTTACTCGATTTAACAAATAATATTTATGGCTAGTTGTGTAAGAATCCAGATTCTTAGGATTATTATTTTTTATTTAATTTAGTACACTTATTTAATTCGGATATTTCATTAAATTAGAACTCCTGTCATGACTAATGAAAAATACAAAACACGTGCAGCGTTATGCAACGAAAGCTTTCGTCAAACTTGCGATGTATATACCGAAAATTAGGTCAAGGGCATTAATATCGCTGGAACATCGGTCATAAAAGAAATAATTATGTAAGGACTTATGATTCCTGCAAAAGTACCTTGATCGAACCTTGGCACTAAAAAAAATAGGATAAGTCATCAAGGTTATTCCTCAATACCAATGCGTAATGCAAAGCTGATGTTACCTCGCATCGTCTAAAGGAGGTCATTCAATTCAAATAAATAGGTAGCTTTTGTGATCCAAAGAGAGTTCGTCAAGACAGTTGCCCGAGGCACGAACTCCTGCCATCAAGAAAAGTGCTTCTTCGATTCCGAATGTAATTTAATTTGTGCATAACACGTCGTGATTTTTTTTCAAAATTCTGAATTCTTTTGTTTTCAATCAGACAATTTTCCCCAATTTATTTTGATTTAAAAAGTGTACCCGAGAAGCATTCACGATCGGCGGGGGTGAGTTTAAATAAAGTAGAATCTTTGTTGCCTAAAATTAAGCATCTAACAATAGTTTTAGGAGTAAACTGATTTTTGTTAATATTTCCTTCCCTGTTTCATATTCTAGTTTTAATCTCATGGCAATTGTTAAATTTTAATTAGTTAATCAATAATAACGATAATGAGGAAGGATTAATAAGTAAATATAGAAAGAGATAAGGAATGGGCCGTATTCGACAATTACAAAAAAAATATATAAGTAGACGCCATTCGAGCTATTCGGGGAAAACAATTTGCAAATCGATTTCTGGCATTCCATGATAAAACCAGGGCGCTACTAACAAATAAATCGAAATTCAGCATCGTACGAATTGCTAAAAATATTGGGGATGATGAAAAGTGATCTTTCAAACCCCGTCCAGACTTGCTCTACAGTTGCACCAAACACTTAAGCCGAGCTTAAATTTAACTATTGACTATAGTTAAATTTAAGCTCGGCTTAATTATTAAATAAACATAGAAAGAGATAAGGAGTGGACCGTACTCAACAATTAAAAAAAATATATAAGTAGACGCCATTCGAGCTATTCGGGGAAAACAATTTGCAAATCGATTTCTGGCATTCCATGATAAAACCAGGGCGCTACTAACAAATAAATCGAAATTCAGCATCGTACGAATTGCTAAAAATATTGGGGATGATGAAAAGTGATCTTTCAAACCCCGTCCAGACTTGCTCTACAGTTGCACCAAACACTTAAGCCGAGCTTAAATTTAACTATTGACTATAAAGTGACATTTTCGATTACACAACATTGTGTCCATCATATTCTATGAGGTGCTTAAAGTTAAGTTAACCTTAAGTGTTTGGTGGAACAGGCCCTTATTAGGGTTTTTCAATTTAAATAACTTTACCAAGTTACTAATTTGTATTAATACTTTGTCATCAGATCGTTACCAGGACTTTGACATTCACGCCATTTTGTTTCAAGTTAAGTTCACTTAATTACGATTTCAAAATACTATTTTTTTTAATTCCAGTTCTTTATTTAATATATTCCTGCTTATTCTCTTTTCATTGACATTTCACTTAAAAACACAAAAACTTAACATGTATCTTTTACAGTAACATGTCACTACAAAGTTTTTTTTTTTTTTTTTCATTTTAAACAAATACATTTATTCCAGTTTGTCATTATAATCGTATTATAGCGAAATGATGTATTAAGTTTATCGAGCTTGTATTATACATTCATTTCCTTGACACGCAATAAGTGTAATTACATTACCTACAAGGAAAAAGAGACTCCCAGGCACGCTCAAATATTAAACAACGATAACTCAGACATGTCATAACCGTAAGTGTGTGCCAATGGTGTACCATAAATAATAAATCTACGTAATGTATATTGCGTAAAAGTACATCTCTCTGCTTCATTACCTTCATGAAATAAATATAATAATTGAATTAGAATTGAATAAGTTGAATGCTGGTGCATATTTGTAAAGGGAGAAAAACTTTTCTTTCGATTTAGACTCTAATGTTTTTGTAAATAACAATTTATAATAAAATAAAATTAAAAAAAATATACTTTTACATGGTTGAAGGACGACACACTCGAATTTTTGCGGAGGAGACCACATCAAAAATGTGTTACAAACAACCTGCCCGGGGATACTTTAGAAATACGCCATTTCTTTTAATCTGGACGCTTATATTCTATCGTTTTTGGTTGAGTAGGAAGAGAAGCGAAGAAATAATCTTCTGGTCTAGATTGAAAGTATTTAGAACGAAGCAGCCGCTTATAGAACCTCACTTCAAACACTTCGCGAAATTTCCTCTCTATTGTACCCCCCCACCATCCATATTTCATTGCCAACTTTCCGTTTCTAAATGGTATTTTTACAATTAGGAAGTAATCTTCACCGACATCTTCAACAGTTTTAAGATACCTCGTTATCCTCCTTGTCTTCTTCCAATTCAGAAGAATAATGCGTTGCGTTGATTTCTCCCAAGTTTTCGTCTTCTTTTTTCAACTTTCTTCCCTTTTTCTATCTCATATTTTCTTCCCCGCAACCTTCACTTTCTTTGTCTTCTCTTCTTTATTCCCTCCAATTCTTCTCTGTTCGGAGGCAATCATGCCTTTTCCGTGATTTTGGCCACTCTTACACAATTTCCTTGGCTCAATCTTAACACAAAGGCTTATTTCTTCTGGAGACACAAAAGAAACTGCTTTCGTCAATGTGGAAGGAGTTGGCACGAGAGTCAATGTGGAAAGAGTTGGAATTTTGTGGAAGTGCTAAAAACGGGAGGAACAGGAGCAGGAATTGGGAGATCTGTGATCGAAAAACAGAGAAAATCCGTGACCCTGGAAAACATTCCATTCATGGTGAGGTGTCTTGCTTCAGGAACACCAATTTCACGTTTTATGGTGTTGTAGCCCGATTTGGAGCAGAGCTCAGGAAATGAGTTGATTGATGTAATTTAATTTGTATTGGCTAACATCCACGATTCAGCTACCTGAGTTGAAAATTATGATTATTCGTCAGCAATAACAGAGGATGGTCCTTGTCACCTCGCACCTTGTTCTTGGAAAATTTGAGAACCACAATGAAGTTTTCAGTGGTCATCCACCTAGATTTGTGCAGCAGTCCCAATACTGCCGGTGTTACTCCAGCCATCATTTAATTCTGATCGAAAGGAACTCTAAGGAACACGTATACGGGAGGTAAAGTGTTTCCATCCAGACATACGATTCCCACTTGCGTAACCAATTCTTGGCATACACCAGAAGTTACTAAAGTTACTTGCCCAACGTGCTTTTCGCCTTTCTTTCCAATAATATTTCCAGCGGAAGGCGCAGTGATAAATCCTGTTTCATCAATATTTAAAAGGTCGCTGGACTGAAAGTTCTTCACTTTAGGGCATTCTTTAATTTTTCGAAAAATTCGCCAACGGTGGTTTTGTTGAATGCGGTTATACTGGAAAAGATATTACCTCAGTTTTCCGTTTAGACGATGTAGGACTTTTTTTTGGCAATTGAGTAAACGTTTTCCAGTGCATTTTCCAAATCATCAGAGAAAACCTGTCTTGTACGGAAGTTTGGTTTGAAAGATAAGAAAAGAATAAAGAACGTCTAAACCTGTTTCTTTGACCTTCTTTACGGAAAAGGCCAAATGGCACGAAAAAGCTTTTACTTCTCGTAGATTTCCGCAGTTGTTCAATACATCTTCCACAGCCTTTCTTTTCTTCCGTCCGTTTTTTTCTTAATTAACCTCCGCCCACAATAAGTTTTATATCCGTAGATACGTATTTCGGCAGCTAAGCTGCCATCTTCAGTACGCAACCAACTTAAAAGCACTAAGAACGATTTAAAACTACCTAATCACACTGCTAGATGTCGCTACCTAAATCATATATAAAGGGGTGTTCGAGACAGCTAAGCACATTTGCACTGGATATTTCATAAGGAGAGGATCTCCGAGATAAATTTTCCTAAAGTGCTCTTAACCTGTGGTGTGTGGGTGTGATTTGCTCTCATCTGTAGGTTTTTTTTTTTGACGATTTATACATAATATATATATTTTATTTTATTCAAATTCTAATTGTCCAAAGATCCGAAAAAACTTGTTATTCTAACGAATAAATAAGTATATAATTCCCTGTTATTTGATACCTAAAAGCCTAAAAATCCTGGGAAAAAAATATAATAATAATAATAAAATAAAATATATATATATATATATATTATGTATAAATCGTCAAAAAAAAACAACCTTCAGATGAGAGCAAATCACACCCACCCACCACAGGTTAAGAGCACTTTAGGAAAATTTATCTCGGAGATCCTCTCCTTATGAAATATCCAGTGCAAATGCGCTTAGCTGTCTCTAACACCCCTTTATATTTGATTTAGATAGCGACATCTAGCAGTGTGATTAGGTAGTTTTAAATCTTTCTTAGTGCTTTTAAGTTGGTAGCGTACTGAAGATGGCAACTTAGCTGCCGAAATACGTATCTACGGATATAAAACTTATTGTGGGAGGAGGTTAATTTCAATTATCTCTTAAACCACAGTCTCCTTTACTATTTTAATTTTTTTCTTATATTTATTTCCATGGCTTCTATAACAGAGTTCTCGGGGAGGTTTCCTGAGTGTACGACATTCCTTCGGTTCTGATTTGTCGTCTGGAGGACTAAAACTCATCCGAGTTGTCTCAGCCTCGTCCCCGTCGTTACGAACAAGTATGTTTGCGACTGCATGATGCTCACTTTTCCGCGTACTTTACTATTGTCTAACTTTTTCTCCCCTACAGGGCTTCAGTTGCCTGTTTTCATTCAGGCTGTCATTTTTAGGCGATGATCCTTCTATTGGTGCATACGGTTATTGTTGCTTGCTGGTCAAGCTTGAGTTTAGACTCTGAAGATCCGCCAGGGGAGTAGAGTAACGTACATGTGGACTCGGCTTGCTTGGAAGCAGTCTTCAAACCGAAGTCTTTTTAGTTCTGCGTCTTCATACCTCCAGAGGAATGTCTAATATTTCTAAATATTAGACATTAGCAAAAATACTGGGGCTGGAATTGACAGGTTGAACATGTGATGGTTTGCTAGTCCTCATATTCTTACTTTTCAATGTTACATCCGAAGGCTTGAAATGTGAAATCTTTCACTAAACTATAAAAGATACACTTTTTGCTGACATAATGACATAATAAACAGTTAGCCCTATCCAATTCTAAAAACATTTTCCTATCGCTTTCCAAATGGAATTAATGCTTTTCAAAACTGGGATTAACGGCGTATCGATTTATGAAATGCCTCCGATAAATTTATTTCTTACAATTTCGTGCTTGCATGACCGTGTAAATACGCCCTTAAAAGGTCGGATACATATTTTCAATCATCCCGTATACGTAAATATGCAGTTACATAAAATTAGTAGTCACACAGTACAAGAAAGTTTTTAAAAATCTCAGCTAACGATTAAAATAGGCTGGAATTTCTCTATTTGCAAGTTTAATTACGGCAACAGTGGTGTGAATTCTTTTTTGCGCTCTGCTCTCATGAGAATGAAACCTAACACTAATTTCAGCACTCATAGCCCGACTACCACTTAACGCAATTACAATCCACTCTCAAAGGTGTAATAAAGTTATTCGGGATTGAACCAAACCTAACCTGGAATGATGAATATTCGTGCAAATTACTTTTATTAAAATATTCCGATTTGAATTTAACAAAAACGACGTGAATGCTTGTACATACTTTGATACATTTTCCAAAAATTTCCAAGCTTTTCTTTTTTTCTGTTCAACTAATAATAAAAGAGGTATTTATAAAAGGGTAAAACGGAAATAAAAGTGAAACATTTGTAATACGACATTAACAATTTTTAAAAGATAAGTAGTATTTAGATAAAAAGGAAAAGATTGTAATACAGCATTAAGAACATTTTAAAAGACAGGTATTAATTTAGTAAGATTAGTTATGGAAGAGGATGTTAAAAATGTAACCGGTCATTAACTTAAACATGGACTTCATAAAGCACTCCAAATGTAACGCAGTGATCGATGGGATCATAAAATATTCTCACCTTTTACGGATCACGAGGCGTAAAACCGAGTTCGGAGAAAAGCCCATATATTATGGATAAATAAATGGGCAACTGCCAAACTTCAAAATCTTTCCTAAAAGCACAAGCTAAAAACGTTTGCCTAAACTATTCCACAACGATAAGAAGATTTGTGGCATATTTTATCATTTCCATTATTAAAAATGTTTGCGAATAATTTCCACCTTACGGAAATAATTATTATAAAACAAAGTTGAAGTTGGTTTAGTGATTACATATTCTATTATAATAATTTATTTTCTGACTTATAATATAGAGACATGTAGGTTGTACTATAATAATAATTAAAGATATTTCTTTAATTTATACAGAAAGCCTTATCCCCAAATAAGATTGTTCAATAGATTGAGCTTTTCTATTTAGGCCCTGGTTTTCCATCATAGTTTAACTTCAATTGTGAGGACAATAATGTTAAAATTAGTTTTCAAAAATATCGGTAAAACATGTATTTGGTATCCTTTTTTATGTTCACATTATTATTATTTTTTTTTATAGAAATGAGAGGGTTTTAATGAAACGTTCTTTTTATTGTTCTCACAGGAAGCCGTAAAAATTGTGTGACGATCGGAATACACAAATAAAAGTCAATTTGATTTTTCCACAAAAGTTATAAAAAAAAGCAGACGGCGAGATAAGGAACAAATCCCAGTTCCAATGAAATATATAAATATCGAGAAATTTTTCTTTCTTGTGACAACGTCACATCCGTTTCCAGCGTAGCGGTTTTATCGACGTATAAAAATCAAATATTCTTATGTGATATACTTGTTTTCCCCGGGGATGCTGCCGGTTCTCAGCTACTGTAATGGATTTTCGGTTTGATTGCGGACGTTTTATGCACATGCGAAGAAACAACGATATTACCAAAAAATTAAGACGTATTAACAATTTCTTTTTGTTACGCCAAATTTAATTGAATCCAGTTGAATGTAACTTATAGATTATTCGTAAAATACAGGGTGTCTCAAAACCTCTATCATTAAATGAAACTGTAAGTTTCTCGTTACATAAGAGATTAATTCTCCAAATCTGAAATTTTTTGACCAAGACTGAAAAACTGACCTATCGCAAGCGAGCGCAGCCCCTTTGTTTTGTAACCTCTGCTTGGTTTACGACTTGTTTCAGCAATTCATTCCGATAAAAGCGACAAACCGTAATTAAACTTTTTATTTACGTTTAGAAGAACTCGGTCAAGGTCTTATTGTATACGAATATGAATCCGACTTGCGGACATCGGCATGTTTATTTATATTTTCAACATGCGATAAGTGAGAACGTTTGCTTATGCAACTCTTTGCAATAGACAATAACAATTATGTTAAAAACGAGTATCTAATCTTCCTTAGATTTTTGCTGAAGTAATTAAACATCTTCGTAAGCCAGTTTTGTAACTGCGTTGGAAATGCGTGAAATTATTTTTTAATTATCGCACTAATAGCTGCAGAATAAGTATTGCAAGAGCAAAAACTATTCCTACTGTAAAAACGGAAAGCAGGAATTGGAGTATGAGTACGATAAAAAATTTAAATAAATTAGATTGCCTGTACACACAATAATCTATGGGTTCAAAATAAGTGATTGAATAACTTCGCTAGCTCTCAATCGAACTATTTTATTAATTGTTTACATTCCAACACAAAACACATGTTTTTATAAGGATAATATTGAACCTGAATTTCTGCGTCGGCTTAAACCAATAAAGACATAAAAAACTCTCGCCTAGTACAGACGTTTATTTCGTCTTTTCTTCGTAGTTTTAATAAAGAAACAAATTTATTTTTGCTGTACAAATACAATAACTTTAGTAATCAACATTGTAAATTGGCAATTTATGAATTAATATGATGTAAGAATTTCCTCTTTTTCGATCGCCTTTCGATTGAACTTTTTTAATTTAACTGTTAAGGTACGGATTAGCACAAAGCTAATCATCAATTATTGCAACACGCACAGAATATTTTAAACTATTAAGAACTTACCTAGTTACAAAATTTATCTGCTTTTAAAATTAACCAAAAACACGATAGTTGACCTGCCTTAAGTACAATATCTGTGCGTTGGGTCATGGTCTGCGTTTCTATGACTTTTTACGGCCCCGAACGGCGGAGGATAATTGAAAACCAAGTTCCGCCGGAACATTTAAGCTGCATTCAGCAACCCTCAAACAATTTTTATGAAAAAGTAAAATAATTTTAATCTGCGTTATTATTGCTACCTGACCAATAGTTGTATAACAAATTTTGCTTCTTTTCTTGACCTCTATTTGTGGTTTCAATTAAAGACATAGGTTTAGAGACACGCTGTATATTTACGCTTTAACAGTTTTGTAAAACAGATAATGATGCATTTTTGATACATAAAAATTCGCGTAGCGTTGATAAAGATAATGCAACCACCTGAAATAGACGAGTTTCGTGTATGGCGTGCATGTATGCTTTCCTGTATTGAACTGTAGGACTTTTAAATTTATAGTCACTATTCAGCTTTCCTAGATATCGATAGATTTAGGGACTTTATATCTCAAGGTAAAGTGCGGTACGCAGGTAGTTGAGTTACTGTGACATGAAACTCAGTTCATATTTCACTTGGTACATGACATCTTAACAAAGAAGTAACAGGTAATTCATTTATTATAGACTGCGAACTTGCGTATGCAGACTACAGACGTGCGATGAAAAACAAAGAACTTTTGCGTAAATAGGGATACAACCGTAACTTTGTCATTTCAAGTTTGTATAATAATGTGCGCGAAACGGTCGCTTTTATACCAATATTTTACGGAAAATTTATTTGGAATTTATTCGTAATACAGTCAGAATCGCTTCAGGTACAGGATTTCTTGACAGCTCGGCTTGGAAATCTATGTATAAGACACAATATTATTTTTTTTTTATTCGCATAATAGAATATACATTGTATGTATGTGGGCTCCTGGAAAAGTTTCTGGAAACGGTATGAAAAAACGCATATGAAATTTGATAAACGGTGTCATTGTTTTTCGAAGTATTCGACTTTTACGTCAATACACTTTTGCATACGCTCGAACCAATTTCTAAAGCACGTTTTCCACTCCAAAGATGGTACCTCAGAAACCAGTGTCAGGAATGTTTCAACCGCTACTTCAGCCGACGAAAATCGCTCACCACGCATTTTATTTTTCATATTTGGCAACAAAAAGAAATCATTAAGTGATAAATCAGGTGAATTTGGACAATGAGTCAACATTCAACATTTTTCTTGGACAAAAAATCAATTTGACGGGCTGAGTGAGAGCTGGCGTTGTCATGATGGAGAATAATTCGTCGATTTCGATTGTTTCTTCTTATTTGATCGATGACTTCCGGCAAACAAATTGTTGTGTACCAATCAGCATTCACGGTTTTTCGATCCTCTAAAGCCACGGTTGCTACATGTCCAGCTAAACCAAAGAAACGAGCAATCATTTGCTTCGCAGCACTGCGTGAACGTACAACTTTTGTTGGTTTTGGTTCATTTTGAATACCCAAACGGTAGATTGTTGTTTACTTTCTGGCTCGTACGTTTCGTCGCCAGCGACGATGTTATAAACTAAATTTGAACGACCTCCATTGAATTTCTTGACCATTTCTTCGCACCATTTGACACAACCCTGCTTTTGCGCTTCTGTTAAGTTTTGTGGGATCCAACTACTGCAAAGCTTTCATACGTTCAAATGATCATGCAAAATCTGGTGTATTGCTTTCATGTCTATGCGTAAGGATGCTTGAATCTCACAGTATGTCACATGTCGATCTCGCTCGAGCATTTCACGCACAGAATCTACATTAGTGGCAACAACAGATGTTGATGGACGACCTTCACGAAATTCGTCACTGAGAGAGGTCACGCTGGAATTCGGCAAACCAATTATAAACACTGCTCTTTGATGGTGCTTCATCTCTAAAAACCAAATGAAGCCGATCGAGGCATTGTTTCGGCGTTAGACCACATTTGAAATCGTAAAAAATCATGGCACGAAAATTTTCACGCGAGATTTCCATGTTTACACAAAATTACTTTTTCTCAAATGCTGTACAAACAAAACTAGTTCACTTGCATAGGAACTGTCAATAGTATTATAGGCGAAAAACGTCAAATTTTTCAAATACGACTGTTGATAAACGCTAACAATTCTAGATTCCTACTAGATTCCAGAAAATTTTCCAGCAGCCCACGTATATTCATAAAAAAAAGTATTTCCATTTCGGTCATTTTTTTATCAAAAAAATTATATTCTATTTTAGATATAAATTTTGCTCGATTTGGACGAAAATAGATTCTAAATTATATACACATTTTCTGCACGAACGTGTTATTATATCGATCTTAGGTGTCAGCTACGATATCTCAAAGGTAATTTGCGTCCTCTGTAACAACAGCGCTCGAAGGCCTTAATATCCTGTTACCTGCAATGCAACTTCCAAGTTTGATTGATTATTATTCCGGTTATTGTAAACACGCTGTCAGGCAAATATTTCACCAAATTAAACTTCTGCGGGCCGTGCAATTTAACCTCAGCATTGGCGGCTGTGCTCGTATTACCAGGCTTTAGTTAGTATCTGCCTTAGCTGGGGGCGGCGAGTGTATGCAGCTGTGTGTTTGCAGAAGTTGCCCTGGGGAAATATTAAGCTCGTACCTAGGTTGTGTTTGTTTATTAAATACAAGTCCTTAATCACAAATGTCCGGATAGTCTAGAATTCCGGTGCTTAGGAATAGTTGCTCTGCTGCAACAGATTGTTTCCTCAAATTGCTTAGCGGCGAGAATTTTTATTTCATGTACTACCGTTTACTTACACACGTTTGTAAACAGTTTGTTCTAGGAAATTAAATGCGCAATGTATAGTGCCTTATAAACAACACACAATCACGAAAGTTTTATTTAAATTGTCTACGAACACTGTAGTTTTTGAATGAGGAATGATTGTTTTTACTTATTTACATAGAAAACGATCAAGCAGATATTTTAACAACCACTCACAACTGCACCGTATAATTAAACCATTCTTTTTTGTCTTGTGTAGTACAGGGTCTTCATTATTGACTGTGTCCCACGTGACCTGATGGTTAGACATCACGTGAATGGCAGAACTGCGACAGCATTAAATGTAACTATTTTTTCTACAATAACGTTAAGGTCAAGCAAGGGCCTCAGGATTGGTTTGGTATGTTGTACGTCACGTGAAATACATGATTAAATGAACACCCGATATACGTATACAGGGTGCTGCGTTTTGAAACGCAACACAGGAAATCCCACATTAATTTAAAGTTGGCTTCCCTAATTAGTTTAGGTCTCGACTTTAATTTATTATTGATGTGAATATTATATATCATTGAATAAATTATTAGATTAGAATTGCTTGGACATCCTCAACCATGAGAAAGACAAAGTTCTCCTGAAATTTGAGCTGAAATTAGGTATTCTTAGCTTAATAACGCGTTAATTTGGAGTGAAGTGTTAAGACAATATTGACACAATCTGTAATTGAACGAAGAGAAAATGTCGCTTCTCCAAAGATCCGACGTTCTTCACTTAAGCTCACCGTCTCGAAACTCTAATAATTTATTCATTGCGTATTATCGCTCCTTTTACGCGAACGCGGCGGGGAGCTCGCCTCATTACAATAAAGAAAACTAGTTTACAACTTGTGACAAAGAGTATCTCGGGCGCCGTAACGAACAAAAAATCCCTCATCAACGAGCACTGCAGATGCAAAATGACATTGTGTGCATTTCTTATCTTTTTATTTTGTTTGTGGCACCGAGCGCCGTTAGGCCATGACATCTGCAAGGGAAATGCTTTATGTTCTTCTGCATCAAAATTGTTTGCAACTTTGACTCGATAAATTCCTGTCGTTTCAATACCCCTTAGAAAAGCTCTTGTTTTAAAACCTCTGCTGCTCGTCGTACTTGTACCTTTCTTTGTGAGAAGTTAATGAAAACTAAAGGTAAAGAAATATATTCCGTTTTTTTTTTTTAATTCTACAAATTTAAATATATTTCGTATTCAACGTCCACCACATTCAACTTTTCATCATGACGTTCCCAGTAACTCGGACTGGCAGAGAAAACCTCTTTAACTTAATCTAAAACAAATTCATAGATATACTTTTGTAATCGAATTGTATAGGAAGCTCTACCTACGCCCCTACAAACCGAAAGTCTCCTCGTGATGTTGTCAAAGCCATTCGTTACATGCTGGAGCCTCTCGTGACAATACTTTGACACAACTTGAATGTTTTGGTTGCTTACAGGTGGTTTTAAGCCACTTTATTTCTTGTACAGGATTTATTTCGAGAAATCGTTGGCCTTCAGCTACGATTTAGAAAACATAATCTGTTTTTCAAGATAGTTTTCAGTATACAAAGCTATAGCAAAATTTAAATAAATTTAAAACTAAAACGTGTTCTATTTCCAAACCAAACTGTATCTGCAGCTAGAAAGGTTGCTGTGAATATTACTGTAGAAACTGAATCAACTATAGTACAAGAAACGTGCTTTCCGGACACTGAGTGTCACAGAAAAAGAAGTCACATGATTCTAACTAATCTGACTAATCGAAAATCACAACCAATTTTCCTACAAAGGTTATTTTTTAATGAGTGAATGAAGTTGCATGTGCAGATTCTTTATTTATAATATTTTCCCAATAATTTCTGTGGCAATCATTATAAATGGGTCAAAGTTAAATAAAAATTTAGCCCTTATTACCAATGTCGATTCAAGGAACTGCTAAACAGTCGGATGATACTGACAATATCGACTAAGATCACCAGACAGTTTCGTGATTCTCAATTTTATTTGTTTTTCTGATAAAGTACTTAAAATGTTCCGCAGTTTGTTACACTCATTTCTCGCCGCTGCTTTTTCGGTCGAGTAGGCTTCCCTTCGTGCACGTTTGTTTTGAGCATTGTTGATCGCCGCATGGGAGGTCGCGATTTGTCCGGTGTTGTCAAGTCTGTTAACGTAGTGGGTTTTGGGTGTGTTGGAAATGAAGTTATTGTTGGATTCGGTTACCCTACCGCCCTATTCGGATATACCCACTCCGTTACATATTTCACCGACTGTTTGTGGAAACGATTTGTACGCGTTTTGTAAACGTGAATAATACATAATTTTCGGGAGCTTGCTTTCCCCGAGCAATGTAAGCGCCGTCTTGTTTTTCCATTTCGTAACATGTCTGCTTCCCACGTGCGTTTATTGCTCGCGTAATTGACTCTCGGATATCGCCACTTGCAGACCTGTCTGCTAAATATAAACGAGCTGATTTATTTTCAGCTGTTTACTTGTAAGTCGACGTTGAATTAGCAATTAATATAAATTGTTTCTGCCTGTTGTACAGAAGATAATAATTAATAGTGACTCCTACAAGATGTTATTGCGCTTATCGGTGTCGTTAATGGTTAATTCTGATAGTCACAATCTTTTATAAATAAGGCTGTTTTATTTTTAATTCTTTTCATTGATTTTTTCGAAAAATATCGAATAAAGTATAATCACGTGTTTACATTACATAAAATAGACACCAGAGTTGTAAACTTTGTGCTTCCACTTAGCTTTTATTTATGGGCGCTATCTGCTGACGGCACAGTCAACGAAAGCGTCTAAGCAATAGAGTTATTAATAAATATATGTGGCACAATGGAAGAGCGCTTTATCGCAGAATACAGAATAAGGAATGGAAGAAGTATTTCAATGCATAGTTTGAATTCTCGGATCGATCGTCAAGCACAATGAGAAATCCAATCTAGGACGCCAAAAGCGTTCTGAAATCTATGGAACAATCTTGCGTGGAAGAGAATAATATAAACTGAGCTCTAGGAGGGCTCATAATTTTCGTTCGATAAGCGCGATTGGATTACTTGGCAATTAATGAAGCCCTGTCGTTTGATTGATTTGCTTTAATTTTCGTCCTCTACACTACATTAATCGTAAACAGAAAAGTAGAAACGTTGGCTTCACAAGCGCATGATAAATTTACCGTACGGTACAGTTTAAAGCCATTTAATGTACAGCTTGCGTGCCTAAATAAATTTATTCAATTACGTTTTATAATATTTGTTCGGGCTTATTCAGATTTGAATATTTTTGTTATAAATCTTCCTGCAGATCCTAACGTGAGTTTCTTTATTTGTTCTGTTAGGTCTTTAATTCGCTCATCTTTTATTCCAATCAAACTTTCCAAGTGTTCTATCTGCAACATTAAAAAAATTAAAAATACACGTAAAAAATCGAATAAATCGAAATTGCTATAAGCAATGCTATAGTTATGCTGTGAAGATTCAAATTTTCCCGCCGCCATTTAGATTCCAAGCTGAATGTGTGTTGAAGGGTAAAACTTATCGAAACAGTTTCTGAATTTATTTGTTATTATTTTAATATTATTATCATGGGAGTATCAAAAAAGGAAAATCCTTTAGCAAACAAAATCTGAGTATGTTAAGAAAAGTTATTTAATTAATTTATAGGAGTATTATACATTTAAAGAGAAGTACTTAGACAAAGCATGTTACAGAGAAAGAAAATGGAGAAAAAAAATTATTATTATATTGTAGGGATTCGAATTTTTCAGTACTCAATAATAAAATGAATTATTTTACTTTTTGAGTACTGATTAATTCGACTTTTTCTCCGAATTATACCCTAAGGCCCGATTTCGTAATCGAACTTTAGGAGACTTTAAAAAAAGGTCGCATTCTGATGTATGAGTAACTGCGCTCTCGCATCTTCCTGGACATGAGATTGTGACTTTTATTTTAAAGTCTCCTTTAGTTGGATTATGAAACCGGGCCTAAGTTAGCTATATTTTTGATGTTAAAATTTTAAAGTCTTCTTTAGTTCGATTATGAAACCGGCCCAAAACCAAAACATTAATTTCTTAACAAAACTCAATGGGGTGTAAAGTCACCGATCCATTACGTCAGCAGTTTAATTACCGTAAGTTTAAATAATGTTATTATCTAACTTACTCTGCTTTTTAAAGTGGTGATCACTTCATCTTTCTCTTGAATACTTCTTTTCATATCGTCGTATACATTTGAGGGAACAATTTTTTGGTCGATTATTTTAGTTCCGCTTCTCATCTTAACAGGAACAACAGATCCTAAAAGAAATATTATAAAATCATCATCTCTTAGGTTCATGTGATACCTAATTACACTAAGTGACAGAGAAGTATCGATTCCACCAATAAACATTAACTGAGCTAGCCTGACTCTCTCATTTTGTACAATTTTATATCAAATCTTAGCGCATAGTGTCACAAAGGCCTTACTCATGAAATTGGCATAAAGGGATGGTATGTTTTTAATTGTAATCACAACTTTAGTTAAAGACGACTTTAATCATGAAATGTGAATTTGGATCCAGGCAGTTGTTGTATTTTCGTTACATTTAGAAAGTTTTGTTGAAGAATAAAGTGCAGCAAGATTTCTTTCAGTTTACCAGAATTGTTAGAACTTGATTTTAATGATTTGTGTCTGTAAAGGTGTTACGTTAGAACTGTCATTTAAAGCTGGATGGAGTCCCGTATCTGGTGGTCGCGACTGTAGGTACATATTATACCTGTAACTTGGGCTGCTAATCCCTCTACGTAATAAACGTCGCCAATTGCTTTCTCTCTCTCATCTTTTTCATCAAGTATCTTTTTTATTTCGTGTAACAGTTTCTCTATTGCGCCAGGTGTGGATTTGCTTAATTCTTCAATGCGCTGAGATGATAAAGTTATGCCGATTTTCGGCAGTACCTTCTTGTTCAAGGTATCCCAATTTACTGCTTTCTGCGCGACCGAATTTTTCGGGCTGTAATTATGCAGATCGACTAATTTAGGGAAGCGCTGTTTCAGTATTTCGACCAGGGGAACTGAAAAAAAAAACTTTCTCCTGAATATCTTTCCAACAAATTAAGCGGGAAGTAATTACCTGCGTCCGAAAAATCCCTGTTTATGTTACGCTTCTGCCGCGATATCGTGTAAGTGTCTATCCATTTGTAAATTTCTTCGATATCAAAATCCATATATTTTAAAATAAAATCTGACATAAAGGTTATTATAGGCGAAAATGACATTAAATACACTTGTCACGTTTATTATTTATTTCACCTCAAAATTCATGCATACCTTGACCACGAAATTAGCAAATCCATGCAGGGAATTGGTTTATGGTTTATACTATGCTCGTCACGTTTTCGTCGTGCTCGCAAAACAGAATCTATTTCGCGAAAAACGCTGACATATTACGATTTGACTAGGCCAAATAATAAATTATTGGATGCTCAAACGAAGGTAAATTGTTCAAGGAATGACAGGCAAACAGGGCTAGTTTCATGCTCAACAAATGATAGCTTGAGGAACCAAAGTGGTAGAAGGAATAAATCCGAGTAAATCCGAGAAGAGCCGATTTTCAAAAATGTTGAAGTAGCTAAAAAAGCCACAGGAGCTTGCTCAGGCGTCCTTAATATTTATACCACCCAACCCAACATAGAAGCAGCAACTATACTCGATGCCATCAAGGCGAAAATATCTTTAACCGTGCGTATTACCGAGGGAATTCCCCAGCAAGATATGGCCCGAATAAAAGCTGCCTTGCATTCGCGAGAGAAAGCCCGATTGGTTTGGACCAAATTGCTCTGGCTCATAGCTCCAACCAAATTCAAAATGGACATATTGTTGCAAAACGAATTCGAGCTAGGACCTGTTGGTATTGCAGCACGTTCAGGAACTTTATCGTATGAATGAGTACACCAAACGACGCACTTGAAACTAGACCAAACTCTAGCCGTAGGAATAGGAGAAGATCCTTTTAAAGGCACCGACTACATAGACTGATTGGATATGCTTTTGCACAATTCGGAAACTAAAGCGATTATTTTGATTGGTGAATTCGAAGGTACTGATGAGGAGAAATCTGCTGAATACCTACAAGAGGACAATCCAAATATGACGAAGCCTATGGTCGCCCTGATTGTGGGTGCTTCTGCACCACCTGGCCGAAGAATGAGCCATACCGAGGGAGTTCCCCAACAAGATAAGACCCGAATGAAAGCTGCCTTGCGTTCGCAAGAGAAAACCCGAATGGTTAGACCAAATTGCTCATGGTTTCAATCAAATGTAAAATGGGATAACGTCGCCAAGCGAATTTGCGCTGGGATCTGTTGGTATTTCAGCACGTTCAGGAACTTTATCGTATGAAGCATTACACCAAACAACGCACCTGAAACTAGGCCAAACTCTAGCCATAGGAGGAGATCCTTTTAGAGGTACCGACTACATAGACTGGTTGGATATGTTTTTGCACGATTCGGAAACTAAAGCGATTATTTTGATCGGTGAATTCGGAGGTACGGACCAGGAGAAAGCTGTTGAATACCTACAAGAGGACAATCCAGATATGGCGAAGCCGATGGGCGCCATGATTATGGGTGCTTCTGTACCACCTGGACGAAGAGTGAGTCATACCGATGGAATTCCCCAACAGGATAAGACTCGAATAAAAGCTGCCTTGCGTTCTCAAGAGAAAACCCGCATGGTTAGACCAAATTGCTCTAGCTTCATGGTTCCAACCAAATGCCATGGGATAACGTCGCCAAGCGAATTTGGGCTGGGATCTGTTGGTATTGCAGCACGTTCAGGAACTATATGATATGAAGCAGTACATCAAAACCCTTGATCCTAGGCCAAACTCTAGCCGTAAGAATAGGAGGAGATCCTTTTAAAAGCACCTGCTACAGAACTGCTTGGATGTATTTTAGCACGATCCGGAAACTAAAGCGATTATTTTGATTGGTGAAATCGCAGGTACTTCTGCACCACCTGGACGAAGAATGGGTCAAACTGGAGCAATTATTGAAGGCACTAAATGAACTGCTGAAGCGAAAATGAAGGCCATCGAGGCTGTGGGTGTGGTATGTGCTAGAAATTCTTCGACAATGGGCGCGGTCTTAATAATGTTATCAAAAAGAAACAACTAAAATAAAAGGCAAAAGAATTAAATGTAGTTGTAACCAATCAAAAATAAAAAAAAAAACTCATCGAACCATGTTCTGGACGAAAAAGATTGACATAGTAGACCACATCTAATAGCGTCTTCGATTGGGGTGCACTATATACACTGAGTTTAGCTTCATCTCATTTCATTCCATGAGGTTAAAACGAGATGAAGATACACTCAGTGCACATGGTGCACTCCAATTGAAAACGCTAAACTGTGTTGTGTGTGACAGATGTCAAAATTGGATATACGCAAAGATGGAATTTTCGTTTACTGAAGAACACAAACGCCTTAGAGTCGAGATTTATTTTAGAAATGGCAGCAAAATCAATAGAAATTAGATATGTTCAATGCGCGATGCATGTGAGGATGTCAGAGAAGTTTTCCCAGACGCAGGCAGTTAGTTGTTCATTTCGGCCCTTCAACCAGAATTTTAGTTCGTATTCCAATCAACAGAGGGCCAAAAGTAGTTAATACAGAATTCTACTGACTGGAATGCCGGAAAATATGTAATTCTACCGCCAACTATAAATTTTGTTTTTGTATGACTTGGCGTCTGTCACAGATTAGAAGGTAAATTCTATTAAAAGTGTTCTCTGATCCATTGATACGTTGTCTTAGAAGCATTTAGAAGTTTTACTTAACTGAAAACGTTAAATTGAAGTTGTTCAGTCATCCTTAGAAAATGTGGTTGCAAGAAAGACATGATGCGGTATCCAGAAATTGTACTTAACGATAAACGGTACCCATGTGGAGTTTCTGAAGAAGACTAGTCCCGGTTTTGGGTAGAAATCGAGGAAGAGCCAACATAAATTTCACAACTGTCAATGTTTAGTCCATCGCAAAGAATTTTGTTGATATTGCGTGCTGGTATCTGTAGGCGGAAGAATTATTTTTGACTGACGCAATACCGAATGTCAGAAGAAAGAAATCATCAACTTTTAAGTCAGAAAACATTCAGAAGGCAACGATTTCGAAGTATAAAAATTAAAGCAGTTCAGAGTTACTTACTCAATGGAATGTTTGGTGTGTAATGTCTTATAAACAGAAATATGGAGATTAAAGCCCCTGAATATTTTGAAACTGCTTTTTTATGTAAAAGAGAAGCACCTAATATTTGTGAACCTATATATTTTTGTAGTTTTTTTTTACACGGAAACACATTTTATAAATAACCAGGTAAGTCAAAAATGTCATTTTGACTTGCTAAGTTATTCATGGATACCTCAGATTGAAAGCAAATAATATTAAATCAAATGTGCAGTAGGCAACCCGTTCAACAAGGTTAGTTTTTATTTCAATCACAAGAGAGCACAGAAACTTGTCTGAATTTCTCAGCCCTCCCGATTGCAGTCTGTTAGTTTGGTTCACTTTGATCAGTAAAACCATTTATTGATTTACATAGGCAAACTGGCAGTGTAAATCAGGAACAGGGAAGTGGCAGACCCAGAGTACGAACAGAAGAAAACATTGGTATGGTGAGGCAGGTGATAGCGGACAAACCAAGAACATCGATCAATCATCTGAGTCAACAAGTACGTGTCAACGCATTTTGAAAGCCGATTTGCACCTCCATCCATCTCGTTTGCTATCCACACATGAGGTTCTTAGAACAGACGAAGCTCTAAGATTGCAGTTCTGTCAATGGTTTATTAACCATTTCAATAATGATGTTGGCGCAGAAATTTTTTTTCTTACCGATGAAGCTTGGTTTCAACTTTCGGGCTACGTTAATTCTTAGAATGTGAGACTTTGAAGTTCAGAAAATCCCCAGTTTTATGTTGAAACTCCACTACATCCCCAGAAAATTGTGTAAGTGAGTGTAGGCAGCTGTAAGTAGAAAGAGGATTGTTGGATTGTTGTTGTACAGTGAAGTAAATAGTAAAAGTAAAGTAAAAAGAGTCAGTTTTAATCTGTTTCCTAAGGTTTAATCTATTTCACTAAAAACGGAATCAATTCTGTGGTCCTATTGATCAAATAACGCAAAAATCTCGTTAATATGCCGAATGGAATTTATCACGTGACGTGACGTAACGAAATACGCACCCTCTGTCCCCTCCGCTGGTCAAGCAACCTTCTAATACACAGTCCAGCTCTACCAACCTTGCAACCTTGCAACGAACATGCTACCCCATCTGTTACCATAGAAGCGAACTTGTTGCTGAGAGCCATGTTGCCGACCGTGTTGCCCAACATGCTCCCTAGTAACTGGCCTACTTAAGGGATGTTCGATTACTCAATAAAATAAATCAAACTTTGTTCAAATTTGTAACCTTTCAAATTGCACAACGACGCTCACCATAAACGATACCACTTGACAGTTTCGTAGGTACGTTCTTAAGGACGTGGTTCGTATGCAGGAGTATCATTTAAGTTGAGCGTCGTAGTACATACGAGCCATTACGTAACCGGAGTGTATTCCATTATAATTTTAATGGCCACTTCACTAAAATGTCTTTAAAGGTCTCTAATAGGTGTGCGCTGGCCTGTTAATGTACCAGACGTAATTACTATCGGTACTTACATGCTCTTCTGTGCAAATTCCTAGCGAACTCGCAAGTTAAATTTACGGAATTTTTAAAACGTTAATTTAGCCAGTGTTTATGAGGTTTATATTTTTTCTAATTTTATTTAAGCTAATAATTTGTTAAAATTAATAACTACAGTGCGGACCGATATAGTTCTCTGCCGCCCGCTTCTGGATCCAATCGATCCAGCGGAATCTATTTTTCATATTGACACAAGGACATAGTAAAGATGAGCGAATGTGTTACCCTAACTTAACACGTTAATTTTTGGATAGTTCTTGCTCGTAAGAGTTGCAGAGGATATGAAACAAATAAAAGAAATGTTTAAAAACGAGATAAAAGAGTAATTTATTGACTTACTTGACGTTTCGTAAATTTACGTTTTTAGAAAGCTTTTTTATTCGTTTCATATCCTCTAACTTAATATGATTCATAAGAGACAAGACACTTCATTGGTCCGTAATTCAATAAAACATATCAGCAGCATTATTACTAGATACCTTCTTATTATAGTTTTATTGTAGAAATAATATCAAAAAGCCTGAGAATTGAAGATACAAGTTAAATGTGTGTTAGATGTATGAGAGTAGACACTCGGTATAAACGTATATACAGGTTATCTCTGGGCCTTTAAAGCTCGACGCGTTGACACGATGAAGGGTGTAGCTTGTGCGGTTCATTTCTTATCGCTCCTTCGTATTTTCCATCACCAAACGTAACTGACTCGACCTGTAGTAGAAGCCTACTTGGTAGAGACAATCTGTATATTAGGTATTTCGATTATAATTTTAAATTATGGATAATGTTTCTTTTTTATTTCAATAATTACTTATTCAGAAATGTTTAGATATTGGGTAGTAATCCTGTGAATATTACATAAAATATGATGATGATCTTTAACGTATTAAAAAAAAAATATTGATGAAACAAATTGCCCAACAAAATGTAGAAATGCAAGTAATCCATTAATAATTTACTTTTACCAACTGTCCATCCTTGATAGGTCTATTTTTATAAAACAGAAATCCTGGAAGAGCTTAATATTGACCATTAACTCTAGTATTGACCTTGGCTGAATTGATTCTAACCTACGAAGTGTTTAACTGCACGCGATCGTTTCAACGTACGGACGTAATTGCTCTGTTTATATAGTGACCCCGTTTTGAAATAGTGGATGCAAGAATTGCGAAGATTATTTAAATTGTAGTAGGAGTTGGTTGTTTCGGGACTGCGATCAATTTTGCATGTTTTTAACAGGAAAGTTTTTCGATTAAAGCAAAGGTCAAGAGACTTTATTAATTATTTATGAGGAGATATTATTTTCTGTTGTTTCGTGAAGACAAAAAATTTGTAAGTTTATTGTGCAAGAATATTCTCTTAGCAAGAATAAAGATTTACACACGTGATTTAATAGTTTCGCTCCTGAACCATTCTTAACTTTTAGCCATTAATTCAGAAGTTCAGTTGTTTTTGTTTTAATGTGACGATTCGATCGCAAAAGAAGCAAAGAAGCAAGCGTGTAAGAACGTAAATTTCCACGTCTAAAAATCTCGTTCGACTAACACCGGGCTGACAGTCTAACGAAGCGAGAAAATCCGCCGATGACGGTCGGGTCGCCAAATCCAAAAATTAATCGCTTTAAAACGCCCAATCTTACTTCATTAAACAACGTGCAAACAACGTCCATTCTCAAGCGTCGCGTACACAGAAGGCGAAATCCTGGAAAATTCCCTCGCCCAGGAAATTAATTTAATAGAACATAAGAATTCTTATGTTCTGTTAAATTAATTTCCTGGGCGTCGATTTTGCTGTCGAGTAGGTTTTCCACCGCGCTTTTGGGCTCTGCGTGTTGCTGTTCGCGACGATATGGCCTGTGGAATTTTCCAGGATTTCGCCTTCTGTGTACGCGACGCTTGAGAATGGACGTTGTTTGCACGTTGTTTAATGAAGTAAGATTGGGCGTTTTAAAGCGATTAATTTTTGGATTTGGCGACCCGACCGTCATCGGCGGATTTTCTCGCTTCGTTGGATTGTCAGCCCGGTGTTAGTGGAACGAGATTTTTAGACGTGGAAATTCACGTTCTTAGACTTGCTTCTTTTGCGAGTCAAACGCGCTGCCCCTCCGTGACAGTTCTTATAAAGAATCTACATCTTCAACTAAGCAGAAAAGCAAAGATCACTAACGGATTTAATAATTTTGTTTTGTTTCTGTTAATTGCCAAAAGCTCAACGAACAAAATGGTTTATGGTAAAACCAATTTATTTAAATCTATGTTACGAGTAGTAACGTATTTTCTTTTTTTTTAAATTTGATGTCGAAATCTGAAATAAACGCAGACATTCACCGAAACTCGAATTAAAACAAAAAAACAAACGCGTTAGATAGAATTAATTAAACCTACGTTTCCAAACAAATAACAACGGTATTCAGTCATCGCTTCAAGACATAAATGTTCCTTCTGGGCATTACGTAGTAACCTCTGTGCATGTATGTACCTCTGTGAACATGTATGTTTGTTACGATCATGCGATTAGACGACTGAATTTTAGGGCACTCGAGTTAAATAGGAGCAATTACGGTTAAACAGTTGGGAGTCGTTTATTTTTATTGCTTCCACCACTGTATACTTAATAAGTCCGTCTCTGAGCGAAATTACAAAGAATCAGGGCCACTCGGTATACACGATAAATAGGATAAAATTTTAGATTTCAGGAAGCGACTTTATATTATTATAGCCTAATGCATATTGATTTGTTTATTTTATTTCTACAGCCAAAAGTTTTATTAAAAATATAGTTCAAGTTAATTTAAAAATTCAAACCGTGGAGGAAATTACTTTTTCTTTTCATAAATTAAAAGTAACCACCAGTGATAGTAATTTTATTGCTTGATTGTAAGGGCAGAATGCCATGATTCCGTAAAATTCAGTTTCGTAAGAAAAGTCATGAATTTATTCATTTTTCAACATCTATACAGGGTGCGTTATATTTCTGCATTTCTGTAATAAGTTTCTTATTACTAGAAATAGGGCAAAAAACCTTGAATGAAAATGGTCTGACATGTCAAGGACTGTAACTCTGGTGAATTAATTAACATCGACTTGCAATAATTTTCGAATGGCCACGCCCCTTCATTCTTTTTAATGATATGGTATATTTCTAACAATGGATTCTGATAGAAAATACTTTTCTCTTTCTGATGGTCTAAGAGTTTTGATTTATTTCTTTCAATTGCAGGCTCCTAACGGGTCGGACACTTATTCTGAATCACCCTGTACGCATCCTGCTTGGCCAACTTTAGTCGAATTTACAAAACGCAAAGTTTCTTTTTAATTCTCACCGCCTTCTCACAGACCGACGTTGTAATAATTAGAACCAGCGACGCAATTGTTTGCAATACAATATTACAAGGGACAACGAGACGAAATCGTTAAGGATTCAACGGTTACTCTCAGCAGCGTGCGCGTTAAGTTTCTCGCGTAATTTTCAACAGAAGCCGGGGGGGAGCTTTTGTCCTGAATTGACGTCAGGTGAAAGACTGATCAATGACTTCCTTGTTAATATTCATGTCAAAACAAAGCCCGGCCAGAAAAGTGCTAATGTAGCACCGACTTGCGCCTTAATTTGAATTTTGCTAATAAAGCAAAGAAAACGGGCCTGACGTTTAATTATGTGCTAGCGACACCTGAGTGTTTGCCAGACTGCTTTGACGAACGAGACCCTAGTATTTAAAGGTTTTAGCAAATTAAATTTATCGACAGCACAGCAAGAATCAGATAAAAAAAAAACTACAGTATAAAAACAACTTACATAATTACTTATTAATCAGAAACTTAGGAAACTTTTATAAATTAAATTGTTATTGAGGTAACAAACGCAGCTTTTTATAGGTTTTATAATTGCTAAGATAACATAATTTATAATTGAATGTTAAAGTTTCTGAAAAATGTTTACAAATTCATTCATTTTTTACTTTGATGGAAAAATAACAGCAGTATTAAACACGCTGCGCCGAAAAGCTTCCACCAATATCTACGATTCTCCTACTTTTTTTTTAATTTTAAATAAACACGGTGTTAACGTTAGTGGGTGGATCGGGTGGGCAGTTATTTACCTTATAGCGGAGCCCACCGTAGCGTTAATAAATTACGTTTCGACACAGCACGATGCGCTCAACCATTAATTTATATTATTTACCAATAACCGCAAAACCTCCAATACAGCGCGGGATCATTAATTTATATTGTTTAAACTTAAGCCATTGGTCATTATTAATCCGCAAATACAAATACGGTTACAGAAACGCCAGTTGCAGCAATTAATGCAAACAAAAGATTTCTTGAAAACATCAAAAGTATATTTGTTTTTATTTAATTTTTTTTTATAAATGTTTGCTTTAAGGATATTACAACATCCATATTTATTTTGGAACTTTGATGTTGTTACGACTTCGGGGTTCGCAAATAATAATCGTCACTTGATTTCAAAAACTTTAATAAAACACAGTTCAAATTACACAAACAATAATGTATAATACTTATTTTAATAAAGTACAGTTTATTAATTCACCGTATATGTACGCCAAGATGCTCGCACTATCGTTCGCATAAATGTAGACTGTTTTAAATTGCCCGCCTTGCTCCTTTAAATCTTCGTGCGTAATTGTTTTGTATGCAGCTAACCCTCGTAAGGTTAGCCACGAGAGGTGAAAGGCGGGCCATTTTTCACGTTGTTAACGAAGCGAGTTAGGTGTTGAAAAAAAGTTTCTGTTGGATTTGGTTACCCTACCGTTCCTTACGGATATTCTCGCTCCACGCTGTTCGAGGGGTCATCGTTTATCTGATTCTTATGAACGTGGAAATTAATGCCTTTTCGGAGCTAGATAAACCATATTGTTACATGTTTTTTTGCCATGTGCGTTTATCGTTCGCAATTTTAATTCTTATTTTGTTATCTCCGAGGTAGAGTTGCCACCGACAGGTTGGCATCGAGTGTTCATCTCGATTTAAACTCGTGTGCCACGTCTGAGTTCTAGGAGCGTTCCCCCCTCCCTGCCACCCTTGTCACACCGTTACAGAGGAGTCGAAGTTATTTGCCGCCTCCGAACTTTCATTTTGCCCAAAGGAAATATTGAGTAAGAACGTTCTTAATTTTTATTTCTCTCAACTGCCGTGTTTTGCTTGCGTTTACCGTTCCTTAGGGATATTCTCGCTCCGTTGGATATCTCCACGCTGTTGGAGGGATCGTCGTTTATCTGATTCTTATGAACGTGGAAATTAATACCTTTTCGGAGGTCGCTCTTTGGAGCGAGATAAGCCATTTTGTGACCTGTTTGTTTGCCACGTGCGTTTATCGTTCGCGATCGTTAATTTTTATTTTGTTATCTCTGGGGTAGAGTTGCCACCGACCGATCCATTGGATATCTCCACGCTGTAAGAGGGGTCGTCGTTTATTGGATTCTTATGAACGTGGAAATTAATGCCTTTTCGGAGGTCGCTCTTCGGAGCGAGATAAACCATTTTTTTACCTGTTTTTTTGCCATGTGCGTTTATCGTTCGCAATTTTAATTCTTATTTTGTTATCTCCGGGGTAGAGTTGCCACCGACAGGTGGGCACCGAGTTTTCATCCCGATTTAAACTCGTGTGCCACGGCTCAGTTCTAGGAGCGTTCCCCCCTCCCCGCCCCCTTATCCCACCGTTATAGAGGAGTCGAAGTTATTTGCCGCCTCCGAACTTTCATTTTGCCCAAAGGAAATCTTGAGTAAGAACGCTCTTAATTTTTATTGCTCTCAACTCCGGTGTTTTGCGTGCGTTTACCGTTCCTTAGGGATATTCTCGCTCCGTTGGATATCTCCACGCTGTTGGAGGGGTCGTCGTTTATCTGATTCTTATGAACGTGGAAATTAATACCATTTCGGAGGTCGCTCTTTGGAGCGAGATAAGCCGATTTGTGACCTGTTTGTTTGCAACGTGCGTTTATCGTTCGCGATGGTTAATTCTTATTTTGTTATCTCAGGGGTAGAGTTGCCACCGATAGGTTAGCACCGAGTGTTCATCTCGCTTTAAACTCGTGTGCCACGTCTGAGTTCTAGGAGCGTCCCCCACCACCCCGCCACCCCTTGTCCCACCGTTATAGAGGAGTCGAAGTTATTTGCCGCCTCCGAACTTTCATTTTGCCCAAAGGAAATCTTGAGTAAGAATGCTCTTAATTTTTATGGCTCTCAACTCCGGTGTTTTGCGTACGTTTACCGTTCCTTAGGGATATTCTCGCTCCATTGGATATCTCCACGCTGTTGGAGGGGTCGTCGTTTATCTGATTCTTGTGAACGTGGAAATTATTACCTTTTCGGAGGTCGCTCTTTGGAGCGAGATAAGCCATTTTGTGACCTGTTTGTTTGCCACGTGCGTTTATCGTTCGCGATCGTTAATTTTTATTTTGTTATCTCCGGCGTAGAGTTGCCACCGACAGGTTGCCACCGAGTGTTCATCTCGATTTAAACTCGTGTGCACGTCTGAGTTCTAGGAGCGTCCCCCCCTCCCCGCCACCCCTTGTCCCACCGTTATAGAGAAGTCGAAGTTATTTGCCGCCTCCGAACTTTCATTTTGCCCAAAGGAAATCTTGAGTAAGAACGTTCTTAATTTTTATTTCTCTCAACTGCCGTGTTTTGCTTGCGTTTACCGTTCCTTAGGGATATTCTCGCTCCATTGGATATCTCCACGCTGTAGGAGGGGTCGTCGTTTATCTGATTCTTATGAACGTGGAAATTAATACCATTTCGGAGGTCGCTCTTTGGAGCGAGATAAGCCGATTTGTGACCTGTTTGTTTGCCACGTGCGTTTATCGTTCGCGATCGTTAATTCTTATTTTGTTATCTCCGGGGTAGAGTTGCCACCGATAGGTTGGCATCGAGTGTTCATCTCGATTTAAACTCGTGTGCACGTCTGAGTTCTAGGAGCGTCCCCCCCTCCCCGCCACCCCTTGTCACACCGTTATAGAGGAGTCGAAGTTATTTGCCGCCTCCGAACTTTCATTTTGCCCAAAGGAAATCTTGAGTAAGAACGTTCTTAATTTTTATTGCTCTCAACTGCGGTGTTCTGCTTGCGTTTACCGTTCCTTAGGGATATTCTCGCTCCGTTGGATATCTCTACGCTGTTGGAGGGATCGTCGTTTATCTGATTCTTATGAACGTGGAAATTAATACCTTTTCGGAGGTCGCTCTTTGAAGCGAGATAAGCCATTTTGTGACCTGTTTGTTTGCCACGTGCGTTTATCGTTCGCGATCGTTAATTTTTATTTTGTTATCTCTGGGGTAGAGTTGCCACCGACCGATCCATTGGATATCTCCACGCTGTAAGAGGGGTCGTCGTTTATTGGATTCTTATGAACGTGGAAATTAATGCCTTTTCGGAGGTCGCTCTTCGGAGCGAGATAAACCATTTTTTTACCTGTTTTTTTGCCATGTGCGTTTATCGTTCGCAATTTTAATTCTTATTTTGTTATCTCCGGGGTAGAGTTGCCACCGACAGGTGGGCACCGAGTTTTCATCCCGATTTAAACTCGTGTGCCACGGCTCAGTTCTAGGAGCGTTCCCCCCTGCCCGCCCCCCTTGTCCCGCCGTTATAGAGGAGTCGAAGTTATTTGCCGCCTCCGAACTTTCATTTTGCCCAAAGGAAATCTTGAGTAAGAACGCTCTTAATTTTTATTGCTCTCAACTCCGGTGTTTTGCGTGCGTTTACCGTTCCTTAGGGATATTCTCGCTTCGTTGGATATCTAGACGCTGTTGGAGGGGTCGTCGTTTATCTGATTCTTACGAACGTGGAAATTAATACCATTTCGGAGGTCGCTCTTTGGAGCGAGATAAGCCGATTTGTGACCTGTTTGTTTGCCACGTGCGTTTATCGTTCGCGATCGTTAATTCTTATTTTGTTATCTCTGGGGTAGAGTTGCCACCGACAGGTTGGCACCGAGTGTTCATCCAGATTTAAACTCGTGTGCCACGTCTGGGTTCTAGGAGTGTTCCTCCCCTCCCCGCCGCCCCTTGTCACACCGTTATAGAGGAGTCGAAGTTATGTGCCGCCTCCGAACTTTCATTTTGCCCAAAGGAAATCTTGAGTAAGAACGTTCTTAATTTTCATTGCTCTCAACTGCGGTGTTTTGCGTGCGTTTACCGTTCCTTAGGGATATTCTCGCTCCGTTGGATATCTCCACGCTGTTGGAGGGGTCGTCGTTTATCTGATTCTTATGAACGTGGAAATTAATACCATTTCGGAGGTCGCTCTTTGGAGCGAGATAAGCCGATTTGTGACCTGTTTGTTTGCCACGTGCGTTTATCGTTCGCGATCGTTAATTCTTATTTTGTTATCTCTGGGGTAGAGTTGCCACCGACAGGTGGGCACCGAGTTTTCATCCCGATTTAAACTCGTGTGCCACGGCTCAGTTCTAGGAGCGTTCCCCCCTCCCTGCCACCCTTGTCACACCGTTACAGAGGAGTCGAAGTTATTTGCCGCCTCCGAACTTTCATTTTGCCCAAAGGAAATCTTGAGTAAGAACGTTCTTAATTTTTATTTCTCTCAACTGCCGTGTTTTGCTTGCGTTTACCGTTCCTTAGGGATATTCTCGCTCCATTGGATATCTCCACGCTGTAGGAGGGGTCGTCGTTTATCTGATTCTTATGAACGTGGAAATTAATACCATTTCGGAGGTCGCTCTTTGGAGCGAGATAAGCCGATTTGTGACCTGTTTGTTTGCCACGTGCGTTTATCGTTTGCGATCGTTAATTCTTATTTTGTTATCTCCGGCGTAGAGTTGCCACCGACAGGTTGGCACCGAGTGTTCATCCCGATTTAAACTCGGGTGCCACGTCTGGGTTCTAGGAGTGTTCCCCCGATCCCTGCCGCCTCCGAACTTTCATTTTGCCCAAAGGAAATCTTGAGTAAGAATGCTCTTAATTTTTATTGCTCTCAACTCCGGTGTTTTGCGTGCGTTTACCGTTCCTTAGGGATATTCTCGCTCCGTTGGATATCTCCACGCTGTTGGAGGGGTCGTCGTTTATCTGATTCTTGTGAACGTGGAAATTAATACCTTCTCGGAGGTCGCTCTTTGGAGCGAGATAAGCCATTATGTGACCTGTTTGTTTGCCACGTGCGTTTATCGTTCGCGATCGTTAATTCTTATTTTGTTATCTCCGGCGTAGAGTTGCCACCGACAGGTTGGCACCGAGTGTTCATCTCGATTTAAACTCGTGTGCACGTCTGAGTTCTAGGAGCATCCCCCCCTCCCCGCCACCCCTTGTCCCACCGTTATAGAGAAGTCGAAGTTATTTGCCGCCTCCGAACTTTCATTTTGCCCAAAGGAAATCTTGAGTAAGAACGTTCTTAATTTTCATTGCTCTCAACTCCGGTGTTTTGCGTGCGTTTACCGTTCCTTAGGGATATTCTCGCTCCGTTGGATATCTCCACGCTGTTGGAGGGGTCGTCGTTTATCTGATTCCTATGAACGTGGAAATTAATACCTTTTCGGAGGTCGCTCTTTGGAGCGAGATAAGCCATTTTATGACCTGTTTGTTTACCAGGTGCGTTTATCGTTCGCGATAGTTAATTCTTATTTTGTTATCTCCGGGGTAGAGTTGCCACCGATAGGTTAGCACCGAGTGTTCATCTCGCTTTAAACTCGTGTGCCACGTCTGAGTTCTAGGAGCGTCCCCCCCCCACCCCGCCACCCCTTGTCCCACCGTTATAGGGAAGTCGAAGTTATTTGCCGCCTCCGAACTTTCATTTTGCTCAAAGGAAATCTTGAGTAAGAACGCTCTTAATTTTTATTGCTCTCAACTGCGGTGTTTTGCGTGCGTTTACCGTTCCTTAGGGATATTTCCGCTCCGTTGGATATCTCCACGCTGTTGGAGGGGTCGTCGTTTATCTGATTCTTATGAACGTGGAAATTAATACCATTTCGGAGGTCGCTCTTTGGAGCGAGATAAGCCGATTTGTGACCTGTTTGTTTGCCACGTGCGTTTATCGTTCGCGATGGTTAATTCTTATTTTGTTATCTCCGGGGTAGAGTTGCCACCGATAGGTTAGCACCGAGTATTCGTCCCGATTTAAACTCGTGTGCCACGTCTGGGTTCTAGGAGTGCCCCCCCCTCCCTGCCACCCCTTGTCACACCGTTATAGAGGAGTCGAAGTTATTTGCCGCCTCCGAACTTTCATTTTGCTCAAAGGAAATCTTGAGTAAGAGCGTTCTTAATTTTTTTTGCTCTCATCTACGGTGTTTTGCGTGCGTTTCACCAGTGGCGTCGCATGGAGCTGGGCGTGAGGGGTCAGCGGAGAGGAATGCTGGCAACGTGACCAAGGGAGGGCTTCGTCTCTTTTATGGTGATGTCAGATTCGTAGTCATATTTACACAATTTTGTCTATTTATTTCATGTTTTTGTTTCTGCAATTTTATTTTTATTTACTTCTGATTTACTGCCTTCCTGGCTCCTTCCGGACAGATAAAGAAATTTTTGGCAGACTTCGCCTGATGCGCTTCACGCATAATTTTTTTTGTTATTTTTATATGATTATTGATGTTGGTTTTTGTGAGCTGACACATGAGTACTCACGTCGAAGCGCTTTTGCCCCTGATTTGGGCTTTCTAACTTTGAATGACTTAAATAATATTACGGCCGACCACCCCAGTGGGGGGTTTGTACTATTATCGAATTTTATGACGGTGTATACTTTAATAAACGATTTCTTTTTGGGCCGAACTAGGGTTTATTTGTCGATTAACTATTTTGTTTGGGACATATAACTTTGGGGAGTTTTTTTTTTAAAAAGGTGCATTTTCTTTTCTCTGTGAGGTTCTATTCGCTGGGTGGCGCCCTTTTCCGTAACACCTTTAGAGTTTTCCCACGCCTTCTCCACTGAGTGGGAATTGTTGCGCAACTCCTTTCTATAACTTATTCTTTGAGGGAACGATTGGCCTTTATGTAGTTAAATATACCTTTCACATAATTATGTGATGATACATGTGAAATTTTAGTTTCCTAACCTTAAAATGGCCATTTCAAATATTATCTGAAAAAAAAAAATTTCCCACAAACATTTCGGAATCTGGAAGAGCAGAAAACTTTCTTCTGTTAATAAATAATTTCAATGTTTGCCCTAAATTACTTAGCATTTCGTCTTCCTTAGCTTCCTTGAGAAGATTTTTTTTTACATAACGGTATCAGCTATTGTCTGCAGCCAAATAAATTTGAAACAACTAATTTTACTGCTTAGAAAAAAATTAGAGAAAGAAATTTGAAATTTGAACACCGATCTAGCTGCCATTTATATTGAAAAAATGCTTTCTTTTTCTTAATAAAATGAGTTTTTATATATTTCGATCTTTTTGCGCCAAAATAGATATTAAATTGCGTATAGATAAATTAGCAATCACTTTAAAATAAAGGAGTAGAAAATAATGTAGATTTAATGTAACTATAAGTGTGTTCGTTTTACATTCAACTCAGATCAGTAAATATCATAAGTGAGGTGAGATTTGCTGAGTTAAAATGTTCTTAAAAAAAAACAAGTTACTTCCACTGACATCATACTAATGTCAAATTAAATATTCGGCCGTTACATACAGATGCATTCTAATCTAAATCTTTATTTGATTGATGCGGAAGCTCACAAAATCTCAACAGCGAGTGTGTAAAAAAAACAATCAAGCAAAATTTCCAAGGTTACTGAGTGCCGCTGACTTACTTTAAGTTTTGCGGTAAAAAAAAAACACCTTATTACTACTAAGATTACGTGCCTTTATTGTCTCAGTGGAATGTCATCTATAAAGAAATTTTACGCTAGTCGAAGGGAAAACGTAAATAAAGTGAAACTGGTGTTTAATCCAGGATTTCAATACAAGTGAAAGTCGTAAAATGACGACGTCCTGTTATGGTCGCCATTCGGTCACCACTAATAACCTTAATAACGGAATTCCTGTGTCTTGTAAGTCTTTTAGAAATTATCACTTGTATTGATTCCATTATAAACGTTAATGTTCTGTTATTAATGTGTGCGGACGAAATGCTTCAGCAATATGACGAATATTTTCTTAAGCTTTTTTTAAAGATTATTACGAGTTATAGCTCGCAAGCTGTTAATAATCATAATAATATATTTACGACGTTCCAAATTATAGAAACGCATTTTAACAACAACGTTGGTGCAATATAATATTAAATCTACTATGTTAATTAGTAATTTTCAAGAAATAAAAAAAAATATATTGCTGATGTTAGAAACTAAACGTGGTGCAGACAATTTCCTAATTACGGACCAGGCGTATGGTGATTTCCCCATAGGATACAGGTTTGAAGGCGCAGTAAGTACTAATTCGTGTTTAAGTGTCCGTAAACCGATTAGGACGTCCGAGGAGGACAAGCATTTTGTGAATGGAATGATGCCTCTGCGTACACGAAAAGTCTGAGTATCGATGTTTCAAGTATTTTAATCTCGAGTAATGGAGTTTAATTTTAGAAAAGTTTAGTCAGTATTTTTTTAAATAATTTGAGAATTATTTAAATAACTTTGCAACCTGCTAACATGTGCAATGCAATGTCTTGTTCACCAATAGTATATTAAGAAGCAAGTTTCATAAGATGTGATTTTAGCGCACGCGTCTAGGTTCAGAAAACGAGTCGAAGACGAGTTTTCGAAATGGACGAGTGCGCCAAAATGTCCTGTGAAAAGTGTATTTCATAATATTTTTTTTATTTTGGTGCTTAGACATGAAAAAGTGTTAACAATCGGCGTTATTTTGTAATGTCACGTGGGGAATTTTTGTTTTGTTGATGGCGTGTGGTAAAACTGGTTGACGGTTAAAATAATTTCAAACAAGTGTCATTTTAGAGGTTATACCTGTAATTATATATTTTGTAAGCTTGTAAAATGTTCTAGTTATGTCTTTGTAATTTAGGATGCTAGAAAATAGAGGTCATTTCAAACTTGTATAACTTGGAGGTGAATTATTATTTGTAATTTGATATCTGAACAAATTTAGCAGCGTATGTTGCCACCAACCTGACAAAATAAAATTTCGGGTGCTTTAATGTTCTACTTAACGAAACCCAACTGACTCATTTGAGTCTCATGATGTAGCTAATTAATGCACCGAAATAGAAATAGGTTTTTTTTTGTTTTGTTTTTATGGAAACCATATTCGAATAAATTTGAATAAGCACTCTTCATAAAAACTATAAACGCAGAGTAATTGATTCCGAAATTAATTTGAAATATGAATTATGTAAATTGCAGTGCGTATTAAATTTTAATGACTGCCATCTTTTTGTTCCTTCAACAATTCATTAAAATTTTTGGCGGAACACAGTTACTTTTTAACGAGTAGGTAATTCTGTAACTTTTTCCTTGCCTGCTCAGTCAGATTTATACAATTCAATTAAAACTTTTAAGCTCTAATTTTATTTCTTCCGAATAATAATAATTCGTAACGTTTCTAAATTTACATTTCTTGATCTTAAATTATTTACCTGCATAGAATCTGGGACTTGACTTTAATAACTTTTAACCTTTCTCGGAGCCATTTATAAATCGACTGACTTCTTTTTTTTAAATAATATTATAAAATTTAAATTAAGGTAACGTTCAAACTGTACAAAATAGGACATATCGTACGTAGTTGTAAAAGTTTCGGGTCTGTGATCTTGTTTATATATTTAAAAATAGGAATATCAATAAATTATTTAAACAACGAAAAACCTTTCATTTTATCTGTAAATGTACGGACTGAAGATATTATTTAGCATTTCATTGCCCGTAAATTCTTGCGTTACGAGCAAATTTCATGCGATCGTAAACCTAAACAAAAATCGTTATAAACTTCAAGATATTCAGTATACCGCGTGTCTCTAAACCTACGTCTTTAATTGAAACCACAAATAGTGATCAAGAAAAGAAGCAAAATTTGTTATACAAGTATTGGTCAGATAGCAATAATAACGCAGATAAAAATTATTTTAGTTTTTCATAGAAATTGTTTGAGGGTCGCTGAATGCAGTTTAAATGTTCCGGCGGAGCATGGTTTTCAACTATTCTCCGGCGTTCGAGGCTATAAAAAGTCATAAAACCGCAGACCATGACCTAATTCACAGATATTGTACTTAAGGCAGGTCAAGTATCGTATTTTTTGTTAATTTTAAAAGCAGATAAATTTTGAAACTAGGTAAATTCTTAATAGTTTAAAATATTCTGAGCGTGTTGCATTAATTGATGATTAGTTTTGTGCTAATCCGTACTTTAACAGTTAAATTTAAAAAATTCAACGTAAAGGTGATCGAAAATGAGGAAATTCTTACATCATATTAATTTGTAAATTGCCTATTTACAATGTTGATTACTAAAGTTATTGTATTCGTACAGCAAAAATAAACTTATTTCTTTATTAAAACTACGACGAAAAGACGAAATAAACGTCTGCACTAGGCGAGAGTTTTTTTGTGTCTTTATTGGTTTAAGCCGACGCAAAAATTCAGGTTCAATGTTATCCTTATAAAAACATGTGTTTTGTGTTGGAACGTAAACAATTAATAAAATAGTTCGATTGAGAGCTAGCGAAGTTATTCAATCACTTATTTTGAACCCATAGATTATCGTGTGTACAGGCAATCTAAATTATTTAAATTTTTCATCGTATCATACTCCAATTCTTGCTTTCCGTTTTTAGAATAGGAATAGTTTCTGCTCTTGCAATACTTATTCTGCAGCTATTAGTGCGATAATTAAAAAATAATTTCACGCATTTCCAACGCAGTTACAAAACTATCGTACGAAGATGTTTAATTACTTAAGCAAAAATCTAACGAAGATTAGGTACTCGTTTTTAACATAATTGTTATTGTATATTACAAAGAGCTGCGTAAACAAACGTTCTTACTAATCGCATGTTGAAAATACAAATAAACATGCTGATGTCCGCAAGTCGGATTCATATTCGTATACAATAAGACCTTGACCAAGTTCTTCTAAACGTAAATAAAAAGTTTGATTACGGTTTATTGGTTTTATCGGAATAAATTGCTGAAACAAGTTGTAAACCAAGCAGAGGTTTCAAAACAAAGGGACTGCGCTCGCTTGTGATAGGTCAGTTTTTCATTTTTGAACAAAAAAAAATCAAATTCGGAGAATTAATCTCTTATCTAACGAGGAACTTACACTTTCATTTAAAGACAGAGGTTTTGAGACAGCCTGTATTGCAGATTTGTTTAAAGTTCACTTATATTTCAATAACCGGTGAAGTTTCAGTTCGTTTTATTGTGTCTGTTTATGTAGGAGTAATAGACTCGAATTGTGATGTATAATACGTCTGGATTTAGCTTAAGGATAACGATCTGCCTCTCCCAGATTTTCAGCAACACTGTTCCAAAAATAAGGACGAGATGCCGAAAATTTATCGCCGTCTCGAGCAATGTTACGTAATAACATTGACTTGCTAATGAGAATCTGTGTCAAGCGTGACATTAGTAAGTGGCAATAGCAATCCATTCGGAAGGTACTTACCCCTCATCGTTTCACATTGTTATCTACATGAGAAAGTATTTTTCTTATCAAATCGCTTTAAAAGAAGCGAAATTAAAATTATTAAATTGAAGAAATTCATGATTATGTAGGTTCTAATTAACACTGATTTGAACTTGGAGCAATTTACTAAATTTTCAGGATTCGTGTTTCTTTATACTTTAATAAAATCATATAGTTTAGTACAAGTAGAAAATTATCGAAGATAAATACTTTAATTAGAAAAATTTTGTGCAAATCGTTTTTGATTGCAGTGAAAACCTCGAGCAGCCTCTGGACAGCTGTTTCAGCCCTGCTTGGGGCTTCTTCAGCAGAGACGTAGCTCGACATTTCCACTGCAGACCAAAAACGACTTGCACAAAATTTTTCTAAAAACTTTCATTAGGCTTTGACAGCAAGCATGGCCGCCTTGCATAGGGGACTCATTAGGAGCAAATCCCGCTTCAATTTGTCTATCCTACTGCAATGTCAGGTCAAAAAGCGATAGTAAGATGTCGCTATTTTATCTGTTACTTTAATTAGAGTAAATAAATGACAAACCGAAAGCAACAACTTTGCCTACAGATTGAAGTTGTTTCGTGTGGATTTTATTTATAGTGTAAAAAGTTTCGGAACATTTACTCTAGAGTTTTTACTCTGTTTTACTGTGCATAAACTTGCAATGACAAAATTATTATCGTATCTCTATTTACTATGCATATTAGACTCACTTTGCATACAGACTTATTGCAGTAGTTAACGGATGTGACACTTACTCTGAATCACTTTGTATAAGGTGACTAATTGTAACGTATTGTTTCTTTCTGTTTTGGTACGCGTATTTTATTTCAGAGTTATACAAAATACAGGAGAATTAATATCAGAAATATCTCAGCAAAAATATTTAAAAATTAAAGAGCACAACGTACATACATTTTTTTTTAATTTGAAATTAATCAAATTGTCGAAGTAAAACGACAAATTTCACGGCATTTTCGCAAATGGAATAACTCGAGCGGTAAATTAAAAACGCCTCAATTTAATCTGCATATTTAATAAAGCGATGAGACGTCGAAAAGTAATTCACATCCGTATTCTCATTTTCGGTTAAAAAAAAAAAAAAACAAACAAAAAAATAGTAAACCAGGTAAATCCAATTCCGAGCTAATTTCATCAGGAGAGAGAGAGAGAGAGAGAGAACCCCGGCGCAGTCAAAAAGTCGCCCGGGGGAAACACAAATTTAAAAACGCCCGTAATAAAGCGTTCGATGTTAAAATTCGACAAAAAGTTGCAGACCGCTGTTTTTCGAGTTCCGAAGCGGCTTAATGAAACGGCGAAAAACAAAAATACAGTTCAGAATTCGTGCAATTAAAAGTTTTAAATGGCGACAGAATAAGCATGGCGTGTAATTTTTAAAAGCCTTTGTTTACGTATGGTAGGTGTTATGTTTCCTTCACCCAGATAAGCTTTTGTAATCAAATACAATGTTCAGTTATGTAGAATTATTCATTCTAATCAATAAAATATAATTGCGCCCTCTTGGTATATTAGTATTTTCTAATTAATGTTTTTGTTTAACCATTAACACCTTGGTCTTTGGGAAAATTTTGAAGTAATTGGAAAAGGGATGAAAGAAAATTATTTGGAAAACCAAAAACTATTCTACAACACTCTAAAGTAGTTAGGCCAAAAGAGACCGCCCAAACTAAGAAATATAAAAGGTGAGAACGCGATTGTGATATCCGAGGATAAAGAAATAATGTAAAGACGGAAGGAATACTTCAAAGAATTAACGGAATCAAGAAGTAATGAAGACCAAGGGATGGAGCAAACAAGGACAGTTCACGAGGAACCCCAAGACGCCCAAAAAAAAAATCAAGAGAAGAAGTCACCGAAACAATTAACAAACTTAAACTAGGACAAGCACTAGAGGAAGACGGAATCATAGGAGAAATGTTAACACACATGGGGAATGAAGTTACACAGGACTACCAAATGAATGATATCTCTTAAATTAAATGATACCTATTAAATTAATAACCTCAGACTGAAATCTAGGAATAGTACTACCCTATATGTAAGAAAGGTGATCCAAAAGACTGTACAAACTACAGGGGAATCATACTAACAAGTACACCCGGCAGAGGACTTACCGGAATAATAGAGAAGGGATTAAGAAGAAAATTGAAAGGGCAACATGGATTCCGTAGAGGTAGAATTATACAGGATCTAATTTTTATAATAATTAGATAACTAGGAGAAAAAGTGATAAGCAAAAAGAAGGAAATACATATCTTTATAGGCTTTAAAAAGGCTTTCGACAGGGCGCAGAGAAAGGCTATCTGGACAAGCCTGGAAACAGGTGGAATGGAAAAAAATTGGTAGAGGTCACTAAAGCGTTACACAGAGGTAACAGAAATAAAGTAAGGACACACAACGATGAGTCAGATTAATTTGAAACAAAAATTTAAGTTTAAAACAGGGATGTGGTTCTTGGTCCACTTCTGTTTTTTAGTACTCATGGAGACGATATTGTGAAAATTTGTAAACAGAAATGTAGTAGTAAGGAAGTGGGAAAACGGAGACTGAATAAAATTACAACACAGGAACCGCAGTTTGCAGACGATGTGTTGTGAAGAGCAAAATCAGAACAATGTTATTACCAATACGTACTCAGGAAAATAAATATGGAAATACACATAGAAAAGGCAAAAACCATGAATATTTCAGGGAAGAACTTACACCACAACATCAATCTAGAAGGACTAAAACTGGGAGAATTAACAAATTTTGAATATTTGGGTACAACAACAGGAAACAAAGAGAAAAGTAATGGACAGAATAGGAAAGGCGGAAAAATATATAATACACTAAAAAACACGTTCCTCATGGAAAATAAAATCGGAAGGTATAAAAAGAGGTGGTAGGTCTTATTTATTCCATGGCAGCGAATCCTGGACGATCAACAGAAGAAATGAGACTAAAATCATGGCAATGGAGATAAGATTTCGAAGAAAAATTAAAGGAATCACAAAAATGGACAAAGTGAGAAACGAAAGTATAAGGAAACGACTAAAACAAGTGAAACCTATAAAGACAGTGAAAGAAGAGGGACAACTTGGATGAATGGGGCAACTTCTCCGAATGGATGACACAAGGATAGCTAAAAGAGTAAGCGAAGCAATGACTGATGAGGAAGAAAAAGTAGGTAGACCAAGAATGAAATGGAGTAAACAGGTACAGAACGCAGCGGAAATTAGCGATATACAGTAGAAAGAGATAAAGAATCTGACAAGAGGTAAAAAGGCATGGAATGAAATAACCCAGAAAAGTCAAAATTAAGTTTTGTTGCTCGTACGTTTCTTGCATTGTAATTGGTTATAATACAAAACACCTAACGGTAAAGGGGATTGCGGTTTAATTAAATAAATAAATAGAAACAAGAGCGGGCCCAGTATTGATCCTTGAGGCACACAGGAAAATCAACGTTCATTATTCCGATTGGTATCCAATAATTTACTTTCTGAATACGGTTGCTTAGATATGACTTCAGCCAGTTCAAAATATTCCACTAATTCTTAAGGAAGATACTTTAGCCAATAAAATTTTGAAAAAGTGTTTGTTGCAAATCGTTTCTGATTGCAATGTTAGGTCAAAAAGCGATTGTGGTCGAAGACATCACTACAGCATACCCGTTTTTATCTAACAAAACATAGATATGTTCAATAAAGTCAAGGCATCAGGCACAGATGACTGAAACCATATTGAATTTCTGATCACGGATGAAAAGGCTCCGGATAACTAAATGTTCTTTTTTTATGTTAAATTTTTTTCGAAGATTCTTTTAAAATTCACTGATGATCGAGTGGGTTGGTAGTTGATGGTTCATCAAGGTTAAAAGGGCAAACTTTTGCAGTTTTACACCACGAGGGAAGACTACGAGGAAAGGCCAAAATATTATGCACCTCAACCAGACTTATCAAAACTAAGCGAGTGCTAAAACTACGGAGGCATCGAAAAATTCTTGGAAATCTCAGCTATGTTGTTGCATTTGTTGTTTTACAGTCGTCATGAAACAGTAGCCAATGGGGAGCCGAATTAAAACATCGTCCTACCACCTAGGTTGATGATAAGTATTCGGGATGGCTCTAAAAACTGCGACACCACCGATAAGCTTCAAAAAGTTTACCAAATGGCACCAGTTGATTGGGGAATTAAGGTTAAGTGTTGGGTTGTCGAATATGGGAATATGAAAAGTAGGTTTTGAGAGAAAAACAAGTTTTGTCTGAGAGTTTAATTAGAAAAAAAAAAAAATACACATTCATAAATCCAATTTGGGTTTTCAAACATCCAACATTCGCAAGACATCTTTGTTGAAACATACCGCATTACCCCAAATTCTGCGCTTCACGACAATAAAACAGCGACTGAACTAATGTGTGGACGTAAGCTCAGAATAAGTTTGGATCTTTTGATGCCGGCTCAAGAAACCGTCAATACGCGACATTAAGCTGGAACAACAATTTAATGTTAAGCATGATGAAAAGGAAAACGTAGCCGTCATCTTCATTCTTCATTCACTCTTCATTCCCATTCCTAGAAAGACTCTTGTTCTTTAGCAAGCGAAGGAATCAGCTGCTGAAACAACACCCCACGAAAAAAAAAAGGCACCGAATCTATTTCAAAAGAATCAACTGTTCGAAGGTCTAGTGGAAATCGTCAACCTGTTGAAGAATTAATGATAATACCACGCCAAAGGAAATATTTGCTTATTTAAAATCCTCCTTTTGTTGGTAATATCTTTAACGTGATTTCTTAAAAGGAAAGGTGTTGGGTTGTCGAATAGGGGAATACCAAAAAGTATGTTTTGGAAAAAAAAACAAGCTTTGGCAGAGAATTTAATTAGAGTCGAGCTGGAGAATTAAGATTAGAGTTGAGCCAGAGAAAGCAGTTTGCACGTTGAACGCAACCCTTGTTTAATCTTTGGACTAAAAACGCGTTCGAATAAACTTTCCCACGAGCATTTTGGAACGATTCCTGCTCTGAAGACACTCAAGAAGTTTGCATTGGCCGGGAAGATGATCGCGACTATTTTTTGGGATAGTCACGGAATCTTGTCCATTGATGACCTTGCAAAAAGCAAGAAATAACGGAAGTGTGCTACGCGTCCTTAATTGATAATCTGAAGGCGGAAATTAGAAAACACATGCTGTTTTTGAAGTAGAAAAAAGTGCTGATCCAGAAAGAGTCACTCGCACATGTCCAGATTCCAGAATTGGTGTTCGGCGACCGATAGCCCACCAACCATATTCACCAGATTTGGTCCCTGTGATTATTTTCTGCTTCCTAAGCTTAAGGTGTGGCCCGGAGGACTGTTAATGTCATCAAACGAAGAAGTTATCGCATCCGTAGAATCTTATTTTGTAGAGTAAGACACCAAGTACTATTTGGATGGGTTAAACCGGTTGGAGCATCAATGGAAAAAGTCTATCGACGTGAAAGGAATTTTACCCAAAAATTACGTGTTCTCTGAAACCACGCCTATGGTGACTTCCCCATAGGATTCTAGTTTGACGGCGCAGAAAATACTAATTCGTGTTTAGTTGTGTCTCTGTTAGACTTAAGTACATTATTTCAGGATCTCCTCGGGCACGGATAGAATAGTTGTGGGAGCAAAGTGAAAAGTTATAGTCAGAGAGTAGCAAAATAACTTTTTGACATCAGAAGTACATAATTAGACGTAATTACGAGGAGTATTTAGAAGATGTTGAATAGATGTCCTTAAGTAAATATAGAATAAATGTGCGACATTTCGCAGAAATAATTTTGGCCAGTCTTGCGATTTGAACGTAAAACCAAAGGTCACTAAATCACATAAACTACGCTTACTACGGTATGGCAAAACAATGACAAACGTCTAATGAAAATTCGTTCTTCTTCTGTTGGAAGCTCTTGGATCATCAAGCTATAAACTTATTTTTTGTTTTTCAGAGTGTTTTTAGAGCGTTTTTTAATGACACATAAGTTTCACTTTAATTTTTAGTTTATTCAACGTTTCACCTGCCCCATCATTTTGTACTTTGGTATTTTTAATGATACTGACAAACTAGTTTTTTTTTTTTATCTGTCACTGTGAACTGCCGTACCTGTGTTAGCACAGTAAATGTGATTTAGTGGCCTAGGCAAAATAAGGCACATTTGTTGATATGATTATGGTCAACAGAATTATACACTGTTGACAATAAGCAAATAGTAAGTGCCCCTCTTTCCTAAGTAATTAAAAATAAATACTCGAATAACTTTCATTTTCGAAGGGGATGAATGATTTGTTGACCCTTAGGGTTAGATTTGCAAATACGTGGTTCACTTGTTTTCCCTTTACCTGTATTTTGAAATAAGGGCTTTCACGAAAGCTCCCCGTCAATATTTACGCTCAATCAATCGCTTAACCGCTACGACCCCGAAATTGTTTTAATCTCGAGACCTTAAATGCCGAAAGTCGATACAGTCAAAGCCCCCCAATCATACATTATTCACAGTCTCTCCGCTGGTAGTGATATAAATGCAAATTTCAGTGTAATTGAGATTACGCAGTCTCCTGACGAGAACAGGAAGCATTGCTCGGACGTACGTATGTATGCAATTGCAATTTTCTCGGCCGATTGCGTTTTATGTGACGTTTCTGAAGAAAATGAAAATTATGGAAATGCCGCCCCTGATCTTATTGTGTATTTGCGGGAGCGGAAATTCTCGCTGGTCGTTTGTATACAGCGTGGATTGCCAATCATCATAAAAGAGGCAATAGCACGAAGGCGGTAGGAAGAAAAAAAATGCTGTTTGCAAAGAGTTGGTCCTATTCAAGGTGCGAGATAACGTAAAATATTTATGTAACTTGGTTCATTGTTGGAGGCCCAAAAAATCGGGGAAGTTTTCTTAGGCGCTCAACTTGATAAAATACACGTATGAATAAATAAGATTTACTTTTTTTCTAGGAAACTCTCTGCAGAAAGGAAAACAGATAAAGTTCAATTTGACTTTTATGTTATCTTCTAATAAATGCATTAGCATATTATCGTAGAATCAAGAAAGAATTTAGCCTAATTATTACTAGTAACTTACATGGTAATGTAACTACTACTCATTTTCTTATCCAACACCTCATATACTGTAATAGGATGGATAACTATGGTGATTTTAAATAAATAAATTGACGTATAAGTCACTGGTGAGCTAAGAACCAGTCGAAATCAAAGCGTGAACTCCTATCATCGACCAAATTAATTTATCAAAAAAAAAAATGCTACAACTGATACTCAAGACAAGATCAAGACAGCTTTTGAACAGTGGCGCACTGAACAACAGTGATACGTTGATATCAAAAATAATTTTGGTTAGGGGTAGTCATGGATTTTAAAATTATTATCGGAGCTAGGTTGCTGCATTGTATCAACCGTATCTTGATTGTCAAAATTCGTCAAGCAGTTCTAAAAAGTTTACTTGCTGTTACCTCTTTTTGGTTTTACTTGCTGTTAATACAGTCGCCTTCCATTTCATGACCGCCTTGACCAAAATACTTTTTGATGCCTCGATGTATTAACAACCCTGATCTATTAATACCTGCTTTCCTTATAACTTTTTCCAAAAGCAACGCAAACAAAACTGAAGAAAATGGATCCCGCTGTCTTACTCCCTCGTTCACCACAAATTTCTCCCATGTTAACCTGCAGTTTCACCTTAATTTCTATGTTTTTAAAGTTAGTTTTTCGATCATTTTAATGAGTTTGCGCCCAATTCCTAATTCGTCTAACGCTTCTCCCTTTTTACCGTATAAAATCCACGAAAGTCGGTTTTCCACATTCATAACTTTCCGCTTGCATTTCCCTCAGAAGAAATATTTCATTTCTAACACTTTTGGTCCTTCGAAAGTCGCATTGATATTCTTCAGTAATAGAATTCGTTTTTTCCGTTAACATAAAAGTATATCTTATATGCTTCGTCAGTATTTTATAGGCCACGTTTAAAACGATGTATACCCCCATAATTGCCTCAAATAGTCTTACCGCCTCTTTTATGAAGTGGGCATAATACAACCTCATTCCAGACTTTTGGCAATTACTATTTGTTCTATATTTTTTGCAACAAATGTATGTAACTAATCAAGTTTTTCCCTCCTTTTTTTTGTTCTTGACCGAGAAAAGCATTCACATCTTTGCTTTACTATAGAATATAGAGTACAGAGTAGACAGTACGGAGTACAGAATACAGAGTACAGAGTATAGAAAAAAGACTTTCAAAATCCAATTAAGATTTCATTTGATTATTTATTTTTCCGTTGACTTCTTTGTTGTTCTTCTCCTTTTATCGCATTAGTTATTCGTGTTGCAATTGACACTTCATACACTGTCTTTTTAGTTTGTGTCGACAATTTGATTTTTTTACACTTCCGTGTAGAAACGTCGATCTTCTTTTGTGCTTTATTTCTCTTATACTTCGTTCCTTCTTGTTGAATTTCTTCTCTTGCTTTTTATCCACCCAAAACCCCCTTCTGTCGTTTTTCATTTGTCTTTCTTTTCGTATTCGTTCGTCGCTTTTCATTCAGTTTTTTATAAACGATTATTTTTTTTTGTGTTTCAAATGACGATGACGGTTCAAATAATTTTTTCTTTTGTTTTCGTTTTCTCTTCACCTTGTAATTCCAAGGCTGCTTTTTTAATCTTAATCTTAAGATTTTCGAGGAGCCGGCTTACTATCAAAATTGTTATATTCAATGATCCAGTGACAACTGAAAAATAAAATAAAATAAATGAACATTTGCCGCTTATATTCATAACAGTGCCAGCCAATAATAACCTTCTTAAAGTATCCAGTTCCCAACTATATATAACACAAACATCAACTAATTGATTTCTGACACGTCGAAATTGCAGTTGCTACAAGAAAATTAGTTTTCAAAACAACTATGTATGATACATTTTTTTGGAATCAGATAAGCAGTTATTTCAAATCACGAGGCCAGTTTGACTGATATGCTCGCTTTACATTTTTAATCCCTTGGCAGAGATTTCTAATTTCCTTAGGGCCGGTTTCACCAAACTAGTTTAGTACTTTAAAGTCGTTTAGGAGTGCAGTTAATCTAAGTTAATCGTTTGTCGTGTTTCACCATATATTAAATCGCGTTTAATTTTGATTAATCGAGTTTATCGTTAAACGTCCATTTTTGACAAGTTACCTTCTTAATCGCGATTAGTAACGTCAAATTTTCATTGCGAAAATACAAAAAATGGCTCAAGAGGTGTATGATCTGGTCTTTTGATGATGAAGAAGATTATATTCTTAGGCGTCGGCCAAGATGGATTCGTGAAAGAAACAATTATTTTGATGACTACGACGATGTAGATTTTCACTCGTTTCAGGCTTTCCAAACAGTCTGCCCTGGTCATCCTTGAACAATTTGAGGGGCAGTTGGAGTTTCCCTCTAACAGGTGGGCTCTTTTACAAACTCTATGCAATCAGAACTAGTTTGGTCAAGGATCTGATTAATGTCTGCACTGGTCACTGTACGCAGAGCTGAGGAAATTGGTGTTCTTATCATTTGAGGTGTATAATGAGACCAATCCCCGTTTGGAAAGTATCCTAAAGAAAAAAAATATGTATATTTAGCTGACATATAGCTGTTAAAAACGATGAACACGTTACTATTGGAGCTACCTCGCCATTAGAATTTTCCTTGGCATCAATCTCTTCCATTTCAGTATAAGTAGTATCTGTCAAATTCAAAACACATTTTGGTTATCTTTGCGTTAATATAATTACAAAATTCGCGGTATAAGAAATAAATTTCGAGATAAAAATTAAAAGTTTCACATTTCAAAGAAATTTTGTTGTAGCAATAATATTGAAATTAATGAAATATTTATGGTGACAATCACTTATTCATAATTGAGTTGCTATCGAAGACATTCTTCAAACCATCCACAGTGGGCTTTATTAGTTCTCGGACGCTGCCTAGTAGCGGATCGTATTTATCTTTTTTGGCTGGTCCGCCACCGGTACCAGTCCCTGTCTGTATGCGCTCATCGGCAAATACTTTACTTGTATATTTTTTCAAATTATCCCATGCTGCTTTTAAAGTTTCCGGATTTCTGTGGCAACTACTGCTTATGGCGTTGAAGCTGCGGCCAATTTCTTCCCATTCCTCTGCTTTTTGCAGCTGGGTTACAGTATCTGTCCGCTTATTTTCAATTACATTAAAATGGTCTGTAACTAAATCTACTAAAACCGTGCAGAACTCTCCTGCAATCAAATTAGGACTTCTTTTCCTTTTTTCTTTTCCATTTCAACAACAAATGTGCCTTAATTACAAAATTATCTGTAGAAAAATAAAAGGCGCCTTTACCCTGACAATTCTTTGACAATAGGTATACCACAGAGGTACTATACTATACACATTTCGATTGCTTTTCTGCGTTTTCGGCGAGATCGTGAAAGTAAAACTCGCTTAACTAATCTCGATTAATCCAACAACAAATATTATCGGTAAAACATGTACACATTAAACTCGTTTAAAATGTAAGATTAAGATTTAATCGCGTTTTGTTAATCCTGTTTTAGGAGAAATTTAACTGAGTTTGGTGAAACCGGCCCTTAGTCTTATAACTTTCCTCGTCTTCTTCTAAAATTAGCTCGTTTCCTCTTCTTTTTTTTATTTCTTTTGATTTTATTAACTTTTCCTAAGTCTTTTAAGACCAATCAGCTTGATAGTAAAATGAACGACGACTACCCTTTTTCCTGAATTGAAGAGAATTAATGAAAATTATACCGTGCCTTCAATTGAATTCTTCATTAAAGTAAGCTGTGATTTTTTTATGAAGTTGGCGACACAATTCTAGAGAAAACAGTTGTCATTAACTGTCAGTACTGATCATAACATCAAATACAAACACAACATTAAAGTTTAAAGTAGATGCTCAAAGTGCTCTCCTTCAGCTTGAATACATAAGCGTACTCTGGGTTTCATGTTTTCAAACCCGTTTGCTAAGTGTTCGGGGGTTATGTTAGCACACACATCTGTAATGCCCGCACGAAGTTCTTCGATTGTGTGACGCGTAGTTCTAAAAACTGTGTTTTTCATGTCCGGATAAATGAAGTAATCCATAATTGTTAGATCCGAAGACCTTGCAGGAAAATTCACAATCCGATTATCGAAAAACTGCTGCAAGAAAGTCATTGTTTGATGAGGTGTGTGGGCAGTAGCATCGTCTTGCTGAAAAAACCCTTCTGTAAGTTCATTATCATGTAGCTGATTAATGAAAGGTTCGAATAACTCATTTCGGTATCTTTCAGCAGTTACTGAGTCGTTAAAAAATATTGGTCCGATGATACGCCTTCCTGACACTGATAGCCAAACACCAATTTTTGATAGATGTAATGGAGTTTCCACAAATTCATGGGGATTTTCTGCTGACCATATTCTCATATTCTGTTTATTTAAATACCCTGAGAGATGAAACCAGGCCTCATCGGAAAAGAAACATCATCAAGAATGTCGTCGTTGTTTAAGTTATCAAGAAACCACTGACAATATTCTGTTCTTCTGTGAAAATCTACTGGCCTGAGTTCGTGGACTGCTTGAATCTTACATGGATAAAGCTTTAAGTCTTTTTTAAGAATAGTGTGACATGTTCCCACTGATAGCTGAACTTCTTGTGAAAGTTTCGCAATAGATTTCTTGGGAGAGTGTTCCATTCGATCCCCAACATCTTCAATGTAGGCTACAGTCCTTTTCTTAGCTGTTCCGCTCCCTGTTTTGCGACCAAGTGATCTTGTTTCACGAAATTTAAGAACACAAGCATTCATATGTTTAACTAGCTGTTCATAAGTAATAGCAAAATTAGAAAACTGCTGTCGAAACTTCTGTACACACTGATTAATTGAATAAACTAACTGTCCATTTTCTATTCTACCGGTTTGAAAATAACTTTCAACAATAAATATTCTCTGCAGTAATTCTAACATTTTGAATTAATTGAAAATACAAAAGCGTCAATTTGACATTTGTTTAATTAAATAATTGAACAGCTATCAGTGCTGCAAATCTTAGGAGGAAAAAAAAACAGTGTAATCATAGCCCACTTTAATGAGGAATTCAAGTGAAGGCACGGTACTGCAGTATTAAATTGGAATTTTATAAAACTTTTTTGAAATTTTTAATGTATGCGATGGTTTGTTATTGGAACGTAAGAATTTTCTTCTCGCCTAAAGAAAAAAGTACGTTAGTGAATCACATCCAACGCAAATGTCCAATGTTACATAGAAAGTAGCAAAACAGGAATGAGTGTAACCCGTCAATGGATTTACGGGTATTGAAATTTATCGATGCGTTAAACCAGTGGAAATGTCACGACTGTTGGCATTACCTATCTGCTACGGCAGCTATTTTTAAGCACTGCCGAAGTCGCCGGATGAGCTTTTTCAGTTAATGATATGGTATACCTACGTAGCTTCGAGCAAATTGCATATAGGGGATGCACTCTCGATGATGAAATTAATGCAATTTTCCACCCATATTAATTAATGTGAATTTAATACGCAGCATTAAGTTGTATCGCCGCATAAATATCGTATTTCCGAAACTGATTTCCGAATAGGATGATTATTAACATGTTCCGCTGGATATAAATACAAAACTACGTAAACAGAAATTGGACGGGGGCATTGTTACTTGACATCGCAGTGCGAGGAACGTGTCTGAAATTTCTATTTTTATAGTATATTGTGAAACGATGTCCTTTTTCCTTTTCACTGTAACAATACGTGAGATTGTCGGGAAAAAGGATTTATATGACCAGGGTTTAAGTGATTAATTGCATTAAGCGAAGTACATCCGAGTAGATTAATTGATGACATTGTTTGTTTTTCTTTGTAAAATTATTACATTCATTACACGTTGGACATTACTGGAAATTATGATTTATGTTTTATAGACAATGATTAGCAGCAGTACAATTGATAATTCTGATTCTACGAGCCCTAATTTTCATGACAAATGGGACTGGATGTAATTAGATATGATTCAAAATTATATCTGCCTTCATACTAGTCTTTTTTTGCTGTATTCCGATTGTGTTTCTATTTACCGCATTTATTAAAAAAAATATTATATGCGACCCCATAATTTTCTATCTATGCAGAAATACGTGTAAAAATGTGCCCTTGTGATGATTAAAAAAATAGTATTATTTTTATCCCCCACTCTGCGTCATAGTGAATATAAATGAGCCATTTCGAAACACAATTTTTTGGCAAAAACTAAATATTTCAGAAAATATTTAAGATGTTCAGACTTTTCGCGCATCCTGTATATCTCCAAGGCGTAAGTTAATAAACTAACCCATGTCTCTTGGATCATAATTTTTAAGGATAATATTTTTAAAACATTTTTCTTAATTTGCTCTTGCTTTCATAGTATCTTAGAATTAGGGAATCATCTCGCCTAAATTGTTAATACGTATTTGTTTGTTGTTTTAGGACGCCAACTAATTAAAACAACGCAGACGGTGACTAACAAAACCATTCTCGTAACCAGATCGTCGCTAATTTAAACCGGAAGCAAACTCTTAACTCTCTCAGTACAAACTATTAGGATTGTTGTATTGTTTTGCATGTAGTGGTGCACTGTAATTAGTCTGGGATGAATATAATTTGCTAACTTTGTGTGGTGGTTTTGCAATTAAATCCAGAGAGCAGTATTTCAAAAGATTAATAAAAAAATCGGCTTTTTTCATATTATACCGGGTGATTTTTAAGCTCAACTCTTGCTACGGAATTTGGATGGAATATCTCCTCATGACAAGCAAGCAATGGCTTATTTTTCAGGCCATCCAAATTTCATGACAAGAGTTGGCAAAAAAAATTAAATCGCCCAGTATACAGGCTGTTTCAAATTCGACCCTCACCATGTGGATCTCGCTTATTTGAAGAGATCGATTTAATGTTGGCAAAGTTGCTGAATCTGATGAGCATTAATAATCCGGAGAGACAAAATTGCTATGTTAGCTCTTATTGGAAATAATTGCAGAAAAAAAAGAAAATTGTCATTTTCTTCTTTATTTAAAGGATATTAAAGAAATAAAAATACTATCTTAAAGCACTTTTCGATTCTTTACTCAGTGGTAAACACTATTTTTATATAACACGTTTCATCAAATTGATGCCATCATCAAATAAGCGAGATCCCCTCATGGTGAGGTTCGAATTTCAAACAACCTGTATACCGGTCGTTTTAAATTAATATCTAATTTTTTCTGTTCTCTTGAAAGAGAAACATATTTTAGTTTAAAAAGATTTTTAAAAAGTTCGAACGCTATCTGTAACAAAACATTCGAATATTTGTTTAATTTAATTTCTTCGTGTTGCATTTTATTTCTTGCACTGTCAGCTTTAGTAACGTACAATAAATAATTTAATGTATAAGTTTTCGTTATTTATTTAAATAAAAAATTTCAAGATAATGAAATTATAATGATTTTTAATTATTTTGAGTTTTTCTAAATGATTCATAATATTTATTTATTTCAAATCCCTTACTTTCATTCAGTCATTTTTGTATTTTATCTATGAAATAATAGTAATAATAATTATTAACTTTATTGTCAACATGTTTAAAATAATATCCATACATATCATTTTTGTATTATTTGATTACAAGAAATTATTCCTTTTTTTCTTAATTTTTTTTTCTACTAACTGTCTGAAATATTGTTGTGTCAGAAATTGTTCAAATTGTACTTTTCTTTTCTTTTCTAAATCTTTTCCTTTAACAATTTATCAATTTAATAATTGTATTTTTGTTTGTATCCTTTTTCTCAATAATTTGATGAATTTTATTCTAAAAATAATTTCATGTGTTGTTAAAATTTGTTTAATTTCCTTTACTATATCATTTTCTAACAGATTTGTAGTTTTATTTCAATATCTAAATTTTCTGAGAAGGAAGATAACTTCAGGTAAAGAGATTACATTACCGTCAACTCATTCAACCCTAAAATATTGTGCAAGGCAGGCAAGGGCCAAAATTGTCATATCATTAAAAATAAGGGGTGAAAGTATTCCTGGCTATTTATAAGCTCGAACTAGCGGCGCGCAAACTAGCGAATTGCTCTCTGGTTCTTTCATGATTGATCAAAATTTAAGAGAGAAAAAAGTGAGAAGAAAATTGTTAAGTTTTGGACACACTCTTGTAAAGTGGTAAGTCTTTTATCATATAACCAACCGCCCTTACAGTAGATCACGAATCGCGTTACACACGCTCGTCTTCTACATTGCATGAAAATGCAGCGCAGCGGAATATAAGCGTGTCATGTTTACATGTTCCAATTAAGAATGATGCAGTTTAAGGGTCGTATGCACAAAGCGTTTTCTCGCCAGTTTAGCTGATAACTCGTTTATATTGATCCTTGATTGATTCTTTCGTTTCTCGTTTTATCTTTTGGTACTGGATGTAACGCAGGTTGACCTTGTCTGGCTCATTCCTATTTGCTGGTGTGATGCTCTCGAAATAAGGTGAATGTGCAATCGGTCTCCTGGTTTGTACCCATCTGTGTTGTTTTTCTCAAAGTTGTTAACATCTGCGTTTTAGTTATACTGTGCTGATGACGGTTAATAAAACCGAAACATGCTTCCACAGTTACTTTTTTACTTGTCTCTTTAGCCGATAACTCGTTACGTTTGTTTATTTTAGCCCTGCCGTTATTCTTTTGCTCAACATTTTTTGTCAAAATTGTATTCAGGTATACCATTTTTCTTTCCCATTTTTTCTTCTTAATGTATTGTAAAACGCATATTTTTTTAATTATGTTTTTTTTTGTATTGATTTTTTTTTGTATTGAATCTGAATCTGTGTTTGTTTTATTTTAATTTTACGAAGCTGAACTAAGCAAGATCCATCCCATGGTTAGGTTCAAATTTGAAACAACCTGTTTTAAATTAGTATCTAATTGTTTTTGTTCTCTTGAAAGATCATCTGAGTAGGACAAAAAAATAAATATATTTTAGTTTAAGAAGACTTTTAAAAATTTCCGACGTTATCTGTAACGAAGCATACGAAATTTGTTTAATTTAATTTCTTCTTGTTGCATTTTAATTCTTGCACTGTCAGCTTTAGTAATTGTACAGTAAATAATTCAATATTACAAGATAATAATATTACAATGATACAACAAGTGTGTACTGTAAATAATAAAATGAACATCAAAATATTTTTTTATTCACCAAGAATACTTGAAATATTTCTTTCTCGCTTAGGAATAAAATATTTACAGCCTTACATTGTAATGACTTTCGAATGATGTGGATAACATTAATACATACGCTTGTTATTCTTAGAGTATTTGATATCTAGTTCGGTAATGAAAATGTAAATGAGTTGGTATTTCCGTATCGATTAAAGTAATTCTATTTTTACATTGCGTGTACTTTTCAGGGACTTCCTTAATTTTTTTTTTATATATACTTTGCCTTTTTACCTAAATTAATCTTACTCTCACCTGACGTTTAACGAAATGGACTCAACGCTTTGTCGGTCGAACAAAACCAAACGCATCAGATGGTATAGCTACAGCTCTTGTAAACTACACCTTTTTTTTTACTTCGGAAGAGTAAAGCTTGAAATTTTGGCGCTAAAAACGAGCTTAGTCATTGGTTAAACCAATTTTGTCATTGGTCAATTCCGGCCAGTGACGAACCTCGTTTTTAGCGCTAAAATTTCAAAGTGCTCCTCCGAAACAAAAGAAAAAAAAACAGACATAGTTTGTGTTTAGACAAATTACTCACGGGAGTAGAAATCAAAATGGATTGCAAAAATTGTAATTTAAAAGTTAACAACTATTCAAATCTATTTTACATTACAGCCGTTGTGGCATTTTAAACATAAACGCGACAATGAATCTTTACATTTAAAAAGTATGTAAAATGCGCCTGTTTGTCTTAAACAGATGTTTATAGTTTTCGAGTTGGTTCTAAATTAATTAAATTTTTCCGAAATCGGCTTCAGGCGTTTGCAAGCCAAATCTGACGCACACAACTTTTCCTTGGCGATTTTTGAATTCTTGCTGAGCCGGCGATGGTTCCCTCCAAAAAAAAAAAAAAAAAACGCCAGAAATTGACCTTTTTTGTTTTTTTTTTCGATTTTGCGAACCGAACAAGGTTTATAAAACATCAATCTTTCTGGAAAGATTCCTTGGACATTTTTTGGTGGTGGTGGGTGGCGATATTTTATAAAATGCTTACGTTTCATTTTCTGTTTAATCTGGAACGTTCTGTCGATTCAGCATCCCAGGCTCCGCTCTGACCCTTGGGAAGTTTAGAAAATAACAACGCAAAATGACAATGACAAACGACATCGTTACGCCAACTAGTTTTTGAAAGCTCGTCACAGATACGCGGGGGGGGGGATCGCGCGAGATAATTCATAAAAAAAAACTATAACATTTGAATTGGAAGGCAGTTAATTCACGGGAGTACAAATCAAAATAGATTGCAAAAATTGTAATTTAAAAATTAACAACTATTCAAATTTATTACACATTATAGCAACCGTTGAGGCATTTTAAAAATAAACGAGACAATGAATCTTGCTACGTATTCAACTCAAATTTGATAATTGATAATTGATCACAAAGATAATTGATGAAGGTTTGATTTACACATAACAAAATTTAGAATTTATAATGCTTATCAATTCAATGTTAATTCTCAGTGTACCAGTTTTTAAAGGCCGCAACTGTACATTTTAAAAGCATGTAAAGATGTTTATTGTTTTCGAGTTGTTTTTAAATTAATTCAAACTTATCCGAATCCGGCTTCAAGCGTTTGCAAGCCACATCTGACGCAACAACTTTTCCTTGGCGATTTCTGAATTCTTGCTGAGCCGGCGATGGTTCCCTCCAAAAAAAAAACGCCAGAAATTGACCTTTTTTGTTTTTTTTTTTCGATTTTGCGAACCGAACAAGGTTTATAAAAAATCAATCAATCTTTCTGGAAAGATTCCTTGGACATTTTTTGGTGGTGGTGGGTGGCGATATTTTATAAAATGCTTACGTTTCATTTTCTGTTTAATCTGGAACGTTCTGTCGATTCAGCATCCCAGGCTCCGGTCTGACCCTTGGGAAGTTCAGAAAATAACAACGCAAAATGGCAATGACAAATGACATCGTTACGCTAACTAGTTTTTTTAAGCATCTAGTGTAGAAGCTCGTCACAGGTACGCGGGGGGGGGGGGAATCACTAAATGATTCATTAAAAAAACGTTAACATTTGAATTAGCAGGCAGTTAATTCACGAACCTCTTCAGCTTAAAAAAAAAGCTCGCGTCTCTTTCTCGTACCGGGCGATACTAAATTGAACTTGAGTTTTAATTTTGATTTGAATTTTAAGTTTGAAATTCGCCGAACGGAAGGCAAAAGCTTTTCCCGCGTGGTGAATTTTTTCTGTGTACTGAAACCGTTGCACATTTGCTTTGTGTTTCCTTCCTTTGTATTTCCTTACTTTTTTTGGATTACGAGAAGAACTTTTGATTCAATTTGCTAATCAATCCTTGTCGCACTCTCTCTCTCTCTCTCCATTCTTATTATTTTATGTTTGTAAAATTTTGTTTCCTTGTATAATGTTTTTGAAAATATTTGACTTATTTTGTAGACTCGATAGTTGTTATTTTGTTTTTATAGTTTTTCTTTAAATAGATTTGTTAGATCTTTTATTTACTAATTTTGAGTTCACTCTTTACCTCATTCAAGAATTTCGAGGAGGACATCCTCGTAAGGAGAGAAATAACGACAGGAAAGACTTTGACAATCTTCGGGCAACTAAAACGGCACTGTTCGACACTTCGAGGAAGACACCGTTGAAAGTAGATTTTTGGCTTATATCTCAAACTAGCTACCGAACAAGAAAATTGCTTTCCAACAGAGGCGCATTAGTTAAAAGGGGGGGGGGGTCCCCGTGGTGTTCAGGGTAAAAGAGTTTCAGGTGTATTGAGACTGATGATCCTTAATTTTAATAGAAAAATAACTCGTGTCCGTAATAATAAAATAGACGAAATTTCTTTGGCTGACGTTTTTTTTTTACTTATGTGCCGCTTATAAGTTGCTGGTTTCCCTTAAATTAGCTTTTTAGGTTTGGCAATTTGCCGCATTTTCGCAAAAAATCGTATACTGTCTAAGAGTGTCCGGAATGTTCCGCAGTATAATAAGAATACTTTCTGTGGAAATTAAAATGCTTTAATTTTTTCTTTAATTTAGAAGCCACTACAAAAAACGTCTACTGAATTTTCTACTTTTAATATCCAACAAACTTTTTAATCAATTTTAAAATACATTTTGAATTTCACGAACGAATTTTTTTTTTCGAACGACCAAAAAAAAATACGCAAATAGAATCTGAATTATTAAACTTACCCCGAAGAAAGGGCCGCGTAAATGAATTCGTGCAGGCAATATGGAAATAATTTGTCGCGCCCTTCTTTCTCTGAATATTTTGAAAATCCTATTATAATAAAGTACGACTGGAGACGCCGTTGTATTCTAATGCGCACACATTAATTCTATTTCTCCGACAAACAAATAATAAAGAAATTCCTTGTTCCTGCATTAATTTTGAACAACTAACTTTCAAGCATGCGTTGCAGCATCTTGTTGTTCTCAATCGCGCGATTTTTTTTTTTGCGGGGGAGAGGAGTAAAAATTTGGAAGAAATACGTGAGAGAAATTGGGCGAATTGAAAATTAATGCAAATAATAAAAAAAAGAAAAATATAAGCGAGGGGAATTTTAATCCGCTTTTGTTTGCCTTGCCGAATCTGGTTATCTGCACGCGAGAAATTTTTTTGTGCTCTGAACCGAATCCAATACGATTACAAAAACAAAATCGAAGTTGACCCAAATATTGAATGAACGTTCACAGGAACAAATACGGGCGCAGGTGCTTTGAAGGGACACAAAATTTACATATTGTAAGCGGCGAGTGGCGCTTAATTTTTAGCAAGCTCTGAAAAGCTTTTAATAATTAAAATGTTTCCAGGAGCGACAACATCAAGATACCCAGGTTAAATTATTCAAACAAACAAATTTGCGCTAAAACAAACAGAACGCTGAAAACTTTTCCGCTTACCGATAATGTGCGCTCCGTTTTTGTAGGCAAGTTCTACGAGGATGAACGAGTTGGACCATCATATCTTTTTTTCGCAATGCTAGCGCTACATGGTTTCACTCGTAACTAGATAGTTTACAGGTGTTCAGTAAAATTGTTTACACTGTGTCCCATTATGACCCGTGGCGAACACGTTCGACCTTGACGGCCGCAGACAGACTGGTTGGCGTCCTGGCGCACCACATCGCCGTCGAAACGCTTGCGCTACCCCCAACGCTCAAATTTACGCTGCTGAATTTTTGAACAGAATTGCTGTTAAAGCTCCAGAAATATTATGCACGTATTTCAGGTATTAAATTCAAGTCTTGTGACAGATCATTTGTCTTATACTTATTTCCGTAAAAATCAGTTTCATTTTACGACATTCAAAGAAACCCAAAAAATCTAAATTCAAAGTAATAAAGAAGATATACAGGATGACTGGTAAGTCGACGTATTCCTTCGAGCGAGTGTTACTAGGGCTCATTTGCAATTGCCTTGACCATATTATGCATTATACAAAATGCAATAGTTAATGAGATATTTTAATTTTTGTGTTTTCCTTAGAAATACGCTCCCTACTAACATTTATTTAACATTACTCAGAGAGTATAAAAGGTTTTCTTCATATCTATATTTTCCTGGTTAGACTAAATAATAGCACGTACTACGCAACAAACATTAAGTTAAAAACTTTAATAAGTTTGAAATACAATGGCTGAAAAGATACATCTCTAAAAAAAATCTAACCTGCTTGAACATTCATTTTGACTTATTTCCAAAATCTCGTAATACAGTCAACTTGCAAATTATTCTAAAAACTGCTCTGATTTATTGCCTTTCGAATGAGGGATTAAGTTTTAGTAAAAATCCGTATACACCATACTTCCATCAAATAATAATTATTAAGTGCGGTATAGAATATTCATTGTTTTCAATTTAAGAGGATAACAGCTTCTCTTAAGTATTAGTTTTCTATAAACTTCAGTTTAGAAGTCTTTTAAAAAGTCCCGTGGCTTCACAAAATTGGAAATTAACCAAAAGTGTTCCAGTGTAATCTCACAGTTTGAATTTTTCGGTTTTTAACTGACGCCGATTCCTCTGGGCCAAAGAGAATTAATGGAAAGTACTTTTTCCTTCAAAGGATGGCCATATTAAATGATATTTCTATTAAACTTTACTCCAACCAAAACCTGACGTAAATATTTCTCAAATTCAATTATTAAGTAGGACTTGGTCTGTTCAGATATGTATTATTAACGCTAAGATGCATTTAATAATAATTGTCGATGTCAAATACTGCAGTCTTTAATTGTATTTTTCTGAATTCTGTTTAAATAATCTGTGCAACCCCTTTGCTGTCAATAATTTTTGTTGATATTGCCATGTTCTTGTTCTTGGTGTTCAGTTTTTCCTATTGTCCTTCTCTGACAGAGTGAAACGAAAGTACGACAAAGGACAAGATTTTGCATACGAGCCAGAAGGAACCATTTCGAAAATCAAACATAATTAAAAGTGTGGACTATAAATTGATTGAATTTTATTTATTAGTCTATTTGCTGTGTAATAAAGACGAGATTGAAATCCATACGTTCGTCTAGTATTGTTATACTATTAATGGAAGTAAAATACTTTTACTAAAAACTTAGTACCTCACTGGAAAGGCAATAAATCAAAGAAGTTTTCGGAATAATTTGCAAGCTGATTGTATTATAAAACTTTGGAAGTGTGAATCAGAATGAATGTGCAAGAAAATCACCTTCCAGTTAATTCTCTTTGGCCCTGAGGAATCGACTTCAGTTAAAAACCGAAAAATTCAAAGTTTGAGCTTACACTGGAACAATTATGGTTAATTTCCAATTCTGTGAAGTCACGGGACTTTTTAAGGGATTTCTCAACTGAAGTTTATGGAAAACTAATACTTAACAGAAGCGCTATCCTCTTAAATTGAAAACAATTAATATTCTATCCCGCACTTAATAATTATTATTTGATGGAAATATGATATATACGGATTTTTACTAAAACTTAATACCCTCATACGAAAGGCAATAAATCAGAGAAGTTTTTAGAATAATTTGCAACTCGATTGTATTACCAAATTTTGGAAATAAGTCAGAATGAATGTTCAAGTAGGTTGGATTTTTTTTAGAGATGTGTCTTTTCAGCCATTGTATTTCAAACTTATTAAAGTTTTTAATTCAATGTTTATTGCGTAGTATGTACTATTATTTAGCCTAACCAGGAAAATATAAATATTAAGAAAACCTCTTATACTCTCTGAGTAATGTTAAATAAATGTTAGTAGGGAGCATATTTCTAAGGAAAACACAAAAATTAAAATATCTCATTAACTATTGCATTTTGTATAATGCATAATAGATTAAATCAATTGCAAATGAGCTCTACTAACACTTCCTCAAAGGAATACGTCGACTTACCAGTCATCCTGCATAAATAGTTTCCTTGAATTAGGAAACTAGTATTACTACGTTGTTATCGAAGCTTTGGAATTACGAAGCTGCATTCTCAATATTACAGTCGGAGTACATTGCTTAATTAAGTATTTAATCAATTCTTCACATTATATGGCAAAAGTAAATCAAATTCATTTCGAAATTAACTTTTCAAACCTGCGTGGAGTCACGATCCACTAAGCGTTTCAGTAGTGTAAGAACCTGAGATCGTACATTACAAAATTTTAGTAGCCCAAAATTTTTACTTCAAAAGCAAATTTTAAACGAACAAAATAAAACAAGTAGCTACATTTGTTTGCAACGGTGATCTATTTTTATGCAAGAATCACATTGGTCAGGCGTGTGCATACGTTACTAATCGGAGGCAAGCCAGTGCATCGATTTGGGACACTTCAGGTTTCTGATCCTTTAAAAATCCACGGAATTGAAGATAATTAACACGTAAAATATATCGACACCTCGCTAGTCAAATGAAGAATAATTGTTTGAGCATGTGTTTGTGTTCATGCCGGTCCATGTCCTCTGATTTTAGTTCTTTGATATTGGTAAGCTCTAAAAATTATTTTATTTGCTACTTTGTTTTCGCAACTGACAAAAGCTTTTATTATTTTTAATTTTTTTGTTTTATTTATCCTATTTTTTTTTTAATATGACGCGCCATCTCATGCTTCCCTCTCCAAGAAAATTATTTTAATTATTTTGAGTTTTTCTAGATGATTCATAATATTTATTTGTTTCAAATCCCTCACTTTCATTTTAGCATTTTTGCGTTTTTTTTTTTTTATAAAATCATTTTTGTATTATTTGATTACACGAAATTATTCCTATTTTTGTTAATTTTTTTTTCTACTAATTGTCTGAAATATTGTTGCATCAGAAATTGTTCAAATTGTACTTTTCTTTTCTTTTCAAATTTTTTTTTTCTTTATCGATTTTTCAATTTAATAACTGTATTTTTGTCTATTTCCTTTTTCTAAATAATTTGATGAATGTTATTCTAAAAATAATTTCATGTGTTGTTAAAATTTGTTTAATTTCCTTTGTTGTATCATTTTCTAACAGATTTGTGGTTTTATTTGAATATCTAAATTTTCTGAGAAAGAAGATATCTTCAGGTAAAGAGATTACATTGTCGTCAAGTCATTCAACCCTAAAATATTGTGTAAGGCAGGCAAGGGCCAAAATTGTCATATTGTCACGATAAGGATTTAATTTTTAGCCTAAAATTAATAATTATAAAATGTAAAGGAGTCGCGACGAAATATTTCCGCGAGGAATAAAGTAGAACAATTAAGACAGCAATCTTGCGAAATCTAAGCTACAAGCGGTTCACGTTTCATAACAAAACACGCGCTATATGTGGGACAAATTAATACAACAGGTGACGAAAGGAGAACACAGAAACATGTCATAACAGTCGAATAGACAGATTTTCGCCTATATAACGTACGGAAGAAAATGGGAAGGCAGTCGAACCCGACTCCGGTAGGCTTAGTGCCTACTGTAAGAAGGGCAGCCGCCCTCGCAGTCGAACCAGCCGTCGACTCAAGTAGGCCTAGTGCCAACTTCCCCAGGAGGACCTTCCTCACCAACGCCGTGCAACCGCCACCCGCATCAGGACGCTGCCGTTCCCAAGAAGGATCATCATCACCGACGCCTTGTTGCCGCCACCCTCATCAGGACGCTGCCCGTTCCACGGAGGCATCCTCACCGACGCCTTGCCGCCGCCACCCTCATCAGGACGCTGCCCGTTCCACGGAGACATCCTCACCGACGCCGTGCTCATCAGGACATCTCATCGCAATTGCTGCAGCTCTCGAGATTGCCCTGGATCCGGTTAGTCGAATCGTCGGGTCTCTTCAACTCCAGCACGGAGGGATTCCTCATCCTCGCTGTCGCAGCCGACCCGTCGCGATTTCCGATAATCACGAAAACGCACCCCCGCACATTTAAAGATCGTCCGCCGATAGATAAAAATATTCATTTAATAAAGGTATACATTGTTTTGGTAAACTGTGTTTTCAAGCTCTACCACTGAGAACCCGCTACCTACCCCTAACCAAGTGACATGGTGGAGGCTCCTCGCTGTCGCAGCTAACCACGTGACAATATCATTAAAAATAAGGGCTGAAAGTATTCCTGGCTATTTATAAGCTCGAACTAGCGGCGCTCAAACTAGCGAATTGCTCTCTGGTTCTTTCATGCTTGATCAAGATTTTGGAGAAAAAAGTGAGAAGAAAGTTGTTAAGTTTTGGACACCCTTGTAAAGTGGTAATTGCTTTATCATTTAACCACCCGCCCTTACAGTAGGTCACGAAGCGCGTTACGCACGCTCGTCTTCCACATTGCATAAAAATGCAACGCAGCGGAATATAAGCGTGTCATGTTTACATGTTCCAATTAAGAATGATGCAGTTTAAGGGTCGTATTAACAAAGCTTTTTCTCACCAGTTTAGCTGATAACTCGTTTATATTGATCCTGGCGTTATTCTTTCGTTCCTCGTGTTATCTTTTGGTACTGAATGTAACGCAGGTTGACCTTGTCTAGCTCATTCCTATTTGCTGGTGTGATGCTCTCGAAATAAGGTGAATGTGCAATCGGTCTCCTGATTTGTACCCATCTGTGTTGTTTATCTCAAAGTTGTTAATATCTGCGCTTTAGTTATACTGTGCTGATGAAGGTTAATAAAACCGAGACGTACTTCCACAGTTACTTTTTTCCTTGTCTCTTTAGCCGATGACTCGTTACGTTTGTTTATTTTAGCCCTGCCGTTATTCTTTTGCTCAACTTTTATTGTCAAAATTGTATTCACCTATACCATTTTTCTTTCCCATTTTTTCTTCTTAATGTATTGTAAAACGCATATTTTTTTTAATTATGTTTTTTTTTATATTGATTTTTTTTTGTATTGAATTTGAATCTGTAGTTGTTTTATTTTAATTTTAGGATGCTCAAACCTGGAACGTACAAACACGGGAACAGCCATTGGCGACGTTAATTGATTGAATAAAATTTTGGCAAAAAAGAAATGGTGAAAACGATTGTTTAATTCTGTATAATTTTTAAATGAAAAGTTTTTTTTTTTTTAATCTTGAACCGGACAGAAATATGATTGGAAAAACATTCAACGTTTCGCTATCGATTAATAGCTTCGTCAGGAGTCTGTATAATTTTTGTTAAGTAAAGTCCCAATTTTTTTTGAGCGTACAAATCAAATCAAAATTCGAAATATAATTTATACTGTACGAATGTATGAAATCAAGAAGCTGTTTTAGAATTTAGAAAAGGCGAAGTTCAAAATAAAAGGGGGGCGGGGGACGGCGCGAAAAATTCAATAATACGCCTTCAAGTTTTCAAGAAGTTTTTCCAACGCCATCTGTACTGTAACTCGTGATCGTTGCATACTCTCTCCTCCTAACAATAACAATAAGACAAATAGGTACGTACTGTCTGCAAAGTTTGCAACAGGCACATTTATGAAATAGAAAAAAGTTTCTTGCCTAAAAAGTGTCCTCACCTCATACATTTTATAAAAGCTCTTCTTTAATAAGTTAGGTATAACACATATACAGGGCGATTCTCAACCTATACGCGGAAACTTGGTAATGACAAATAATGATAACGATGTAAAAGTTCTAGTCAAAATATTTTATCTAATGAGATAAAATAATTAATTTGAAACAAAAAATTAAAATATATTTTAAAGTGCATTATACACTAATGCTGCTTGAAGAAGTTATTTCCACCATTTTCAATGCACAATTGAGTTCGCTGTATCGCAGCTCTTCTTTACGAACAAAGATTTTCCCAAATCCAGGACATATTATTTTTCATTTTCGTTTTTCAGTTGACTGTGATTTAGGTTAATACTTTTTTTTTAATTTTTTATTTTCAAATTCATCACATCATCTCGGTAAATAAAAAGTTTTTCTAGAATTTTTTTACATCTTTGTTTGTCATAAGCATAAGCTATAGTTTGGACCAAATAACGTTGGACATGACTGATTGTATTCTATTTCATACATGCATGCTAATTTCATTGTGTATTAAAAACAGAAAGCAATCTGTAATAATCTGTATGAAGTTATTGAAGACGTACGGTTTCCAGGGATTAATTCGTACGTTAAAGGGCGATGAGTCATACCTAACCTTACTTGGTCTAAACTATATCATTTCTTAAGTTGATGAGCAACAAATTGATAAAACAGCGACACCCCACGATCGCTTTTTGCATAAGAATTGAGAAATTGAAGCGGGTTTGCTACATAATAAGTCACCCCGGCCATGCTTGCTGTCAAAAACGATTTGCAACAAAAAAATTTAATGAGTAACGTTCTGTATATAAATAACAGAAAATCTGTATTATAGTTAGGTGGCCTAGGTATAGCATATTGTGCCTTTAATTAATATTAATAATTATTATTATTAATTTTAAATTAAATGTCGTCCTATTATAGTCAAATGCCTGTGTCAATTTACAGTCCTTATTTAGTACTCACGATGACAAAATAAAATTAATATATTCAAAATTAATTTTAAGTATGGAATCTGAAGGCCCCGAAAAAGATTAAGAAGATAAATGGTTGAATGCAAAGTCGGGGGCGGCGCGGCGGAGGTAGCGCTACCCTCGCAATATCTTTTCTAAAAATTTTAGACAACAAGGCAAAGCTTTCACAATAAAATCAAATGCCAACGTTACGAGAGGGTTGTAGCCGACATCGTGCGAAACTCCCTGAAGAGTGATCTAATATTATTATTAACTACTGCTCGATATAATTAAATAATATTGTCAGTGAAATTAAATTAATTTTGAAAGTCAGACTTTTTTAAATGAAATAGAAATAACATTTTTCAACACGAAGAAATATTAGAGAAAACTATGTGTGGTTTGCAGTGGTTTAATTAAAGAATTAAATATTTGAATTGCGTATGTTTTATTTTGTATATACCATAAGATTTTTTTTAATTTGTATACATAGCAACTGTTTATACTTTTATTCGAAAAAAAGATTGTTTTATTGTCTGCAATCTGTAGGCAGTCAACTAGACATGCTCAATGCGTTGACATGATTTTTTTTTATAAAAGTATACACAGTTGCTATGTATATAAATTAAAAAAAAAACGCACGGTAGGCACTGCCCATCTTGCCCACCCAAACGAGTCGTCATTGGTGGTGACGCAAGCCTGATTAGAAGTGAACTTTCTTTTCCTTCCGAAGCTGTTACTTAATTATAGTCAAGACCAGTCGATCCGACTGGCGTTTATAATCTTTTTTCGGCTTATTTTTTTTGGATTGACTTGGTAAGTTATTTATCTCTTTTCTGGAATTATACTTAGCGGTTTCTTCGTTCACTTGTAGGCAATTTTTCGCTGCCCTTTTTAACGACAATTTTTGTTGATCTGTTCTGATCGACGCGACTGACAAGTAAGTACCAGGCGTTTAATCACCTCTAAGGCCCTCAAGTTCACCGACCTGCAGAAGACTTGGTTTATCTATCGCTTTATCGCCTTTATCGTAGATGTTCGTTGCGAATTGTATATTGCGCAATGCATTACTTTCATTCAACTTTCAAATTCAAGTCACGTTGCTTACAATTTTTTTTATTAACTCATTTTACGTCAATTTAAAACAATTTAATCACTTTTTTTGTTGGCTTTTGAGATAATTGACGTTTTTAAAGTCAAGTTTCATAAATTTTGAACTGTCAAAGATTTCTGTGAGACAAAGGAAATTTCCCAAGTACGTCTCGATTTATGTTTTTGAAATATTTAAAAATATTTGTGAATATTAAGCATAACCGATATCAAATTCTGAATTTAAGTTTCTTCATATTATTGTTGTGTATTTAATTTTAATTTCTACGCATTGTTGCCTTGGATACGTCATACCTTCATACCTTTTTGAGACGGAAGTTATTTAGACTTAGGTATTTTGTTGTATTTACTTCAGATGGCGCCTATCGGTAATTATTTTAAATATACCTCTGCCGTGGAATTCTTCTTATTTTTTTGTCCACGACCCCCTCTCGGAATTTATGAGCTGACCGCTGGTATTATATAGTGTCCACCTGTGAGGTGGGGAATTAATTAATTAATTAACCCAGATGAGATCTACTTATTACATCAGCGTTTCCCAAACTGTGGGGCGCGCCCGCCTGCGGGGGCGCATAAGTCTTCAAAGGGGAGCGCAGCACAATAAATAGGTATAAACAATTGAACGCAAATTGCAACTAATTTATCATCTTATTTTTTACAAGAAATTGCTTATACAGCCCTTCCCACCCCCTTTAACTTCTTTATTTTTGACTTTAGAAAGAAGTCTTTATTATTAAAACTTTGTTTAATTAAAACGTCACATTTTATCTAAGAGGCGATTATGCACATTAAATACCACGGGTTTCTAACGAGATCGGTATCGACCCCTTGGAGGTCGGTGAAGACTTGAAAGGGGTCGATGAACCTTTATTAGGGGTCTGCTAGGGGTCTTTCAGGGCGTCGGTGTTGTTAAGTCTTGTGTAATGAAGGCCTCGTTGAATAGTTTATAAAGAAAAGTAAAAAATTTAAATATTAAATGAATTTGAATTAGCTCTTGTAGAGGAGAGAAAAAAAAAAACGTTCAATTGCTTATCAAAATCAAAACACTTCTGAAATGCGAATAAAATCGAATGAAATAAAAACAAAAGACGATCGTCAAACAAGACAGGACGAAAATAAAAACTGTGTGAAACTCACAAGACAAATTGATATAAACTGACTTTCACCAGAATCAAAAATTTAATTCAATTTAATAATAACAAAATAAAATATATAAAATAAATTCTCCAAAATCGGCGGAATTAAAATGTAAAATAAAATAATCTTAAATCGCGTAAAAAAAAGAAACAAAAGACGTTCAATTGATAATTGAAAAAAATCAAAGTCATGTCAAATAAAATCAAACTGAAGAGAAAATCAAAAAACAAGATGATTAGTTGTTAATTTAAAAGTAAAAAACAAAACGAATGAAATCGATTAAAAGAAAAATATAAAGGTCCGTCACTTGATTATATTAAAAGTTAAATAAAATAGAGTCAAATGAGGATTGTATAAAAATAAAGGGTGATGATAAAGTTAGGACCAAAATAAAAATTATATAAAACTAGCATTAAGTCAATTTTTTTAACGAAACTGGGCGATCAGTGAATAATTTAAAAACAAAGTAAAGTCAAATCAGATAAAAGAAAAAATAAAATGGCAATCAATCGACGGGATTAATGTGTAACATAAATTCACATTCAATAAACGAAAATCAAAACAAATCAGCGAAAAAATAATGGTGGTAAATAGTCGTTAAAAAATAAAAAAAATAAATTAAAAAAAAGGGAAAGGGGGCGTGAATCATAACACAGTCCAAAAGGGGGTCGCGAAACCCAAAAGTTTGGGAAACGCTGTATTATATGTAAACTATCGTCTACGTGGTTAAACGTAACAATTCGGTGTTTTGCCTTAATATTATCATACATTTTTGGAATTTGAAATAAATAATTGGAGTATATAGAAAAACTGTTTCTTACAAAAATAGGAAATCGTCAAACTTTTATCCGAAGTAATAAAGCAGAAAATTTCCGATTTCCAAACATCCCAACATGACCCATCAAGAAATAATGCCTGAGAAAAAATTTTGGCAGATTTTCTAAATAAAAGACGAATAGTCTAATGATCCTAGATATTATAAGGAAAGGAAAGGAAAGTGACTTAGAAGAAGAACACATTTATCTATCCACCAGTTAATGATTAAAAATTACTGAGGGTGGACAGGCATGCAAAATTCTCTAAAATTCAAAACAGTTTTGACGTGGAAATTTGAATTTCCCATTTTGCTGAAATACAAAGATCTTAGGCTTGATTTTCTAAAATTCAATTCAAAATTTTTTTTCTAACACTCAGTTGGTTAAAAGTTTTGGTACTAAAGCCTTTCATATTCACACATTTTAGAGACAGTTTCTATAAAAAAAAATTCTTCAAAGGTCAGCTGCCTCCAACAGATTCCACAGTCGGCGGTTACCTTTCGAAATTCGATACGTTGTTGACGTAATAATAGTGGAAAATGTTGAGACAAGTAATTACTAAAATCGTTTCCACGAGGGCACACGTCTATCAGTCAAAACTTTAAGTAAGTTGTTCAAACTTTGAACTGTCTCAAGCTATGAAGTACGATGCCTTACCAAACTCTTTCGAGTAGTTGCACGCGAAAGCTGTAATTCTGTCAGTAATTAGACGCGGGTTGACAGGGGGGGAAATATCGATTCCATTTATCCATTACACAGGAAAGGTCTCATTAATACAATCAATTGTATTTTTGACATTTAAAATGTCAACTTTAGTAGAGCTTTTTGATCCTTGATTGTTATTAAAACATTTTTTATATTGTATTTATTTTTATATTTTATAACAATTATTATAAATACACGTTGGTGTCTTTGACATAGCCCGAGGATGTATTAAATTTCTATTTAGTTTACGTGACACGAAATATTAATCTGAAAATGAAACTCTGTTGTGTGTTAATTGTTTGCATGTCATAGAAATTTCCCAGACGAGATTTTCAAGTTCATGCCTTAAACGTATTAATCAGATACTCCTAGGATTTAATTAAGTAAAATGAAAATTAATTTTGTCCTGAAATTTTCATCGTAGCTGACGCTGTTTCCCTAGACAGGATTCCGCTGCACCAACACAGTAATTAAATTTATGTCCGTTGTGTATCAAAACTGTAATTACGGTCGCCATGACTACAAACTCAAGTTTATTGTTCCTTTTTTTTTTTTATTTTTTATTCGGTTCGGAAAGAAAATTAGGCGGCGGTTTATTGATCGTTTATCTACGCGATTTTTTATTTACAAGGGGAAGAATTCGTTTGTGTGTAAATATAAAGAAATCTGTCACTTTTATATAAACAGCTTAATATCGCGCACAAAGTTTTCGATTAACTCTTCTTTAATTATTTTCGTTCGAGTTTACACAATGTATACGTTTTTTACGTAATTAGCGCTAATGTACAAGACTTGACAGTTTAAAACGACTTTGATAAATTGCCCCAAAGATTAAAGTAATATCTAACCATTTTTTTGTTACATTTTTCACCAGACTCTCTCTTTATCTCACGTTCGCCACTGCACAGATAAATTTTATCGCCTAAAATTTTCGTTTTTTATTACTTCCGTATATTATTTTAGCTTTTACAAAATTATACAGGGTCTCTCAAGTTGAGTGGTCTATTAAAAGTTCTAGGCGAAAGGACCATACAAACATTCTGAAAATTAACGCACTGCCCTAGGAGGAAGTGATCTTTTAGAATAAAATACTTTCACTTTTATATCACATCCGGTTATACCGGAAGTCGCGATTAACTTTCTTATTTTAAATAGAATGCTATACTTTTTATTGCAAATTCTGATTCTACACATTATTCTAAGTAAAAATTGTTAAGACTTTTGTATGCTTAAGTGTAACGGTTTTTGAGATATCTTAGAATTTTTGAAAAAAATTATTTCGGTGGTCTTTCATTGAAGAGAATGTATTTTCGACACTTTCAAATTTCAAAATTCAAGCTGCCTGTCGTTTGAAATAATAATGTTCAGCCTTTCAAATCATATCCTAATTATTATTGAAAAATTCACAGGGTGGTCAAGATATGGTTTCGAACCTTGATCTGTTCAACTGCCCAAAACTCAGTTTTCGTAAATGGAACACCCTGTATATTTTTGCATCATGAGATGCAGAATCAAATTCTACATCGATTAGTAGTGACATTTCCTATAATTATTTCCATTAGTTTTCTTGTGATCAATAACTGTTTATTTTATTGTGTTAATTAGTGGCATTAATACAGATAATCGTATCTAGCTTTGAAAAAAGAGATGCAGATATTGAATTCCTATTTTTTTAAGAAATAAATAATTGCTAACCATAACAACATTTCGCCGTACATCTTGGAATAAAGCTGTAGGTAAATACCAATTGTAATACTTACTATTTTCATAAATAAGGGTCTTAAAGAAATGAGTAGACCTATTTTCAAAAACAATTTTCTTTATCAGGCTAACATTTTTGTTTGAAAAAAGCAAAAGCAAAACTTACAATTGGTAAAGTGGTAAAAATAATTAAAGAGTTTCATTGATTATTCTCGGGGCCCTATGATACGGTCGTAAATACCGCATAAAATTTGTAAATAACTCAGACAAGTGTCAAATCAACTAATAAATATTTACAATGGTAACCTATCTCTCTCACTTTGTAGAAATTTGCACAAAAAATACAATCGTGTCTTAGTCCTTGAAGATCAAACATTAAGGTTCCTTTTTATTTGTTTTTTTTTTTTTTAATTTTGTTGGTTTCTTTGTCTTTTATTTGTGCATATCTGTTAAAATAGCTTGTAAGTCAATACATATTTTTGTTTTGTTGATACTCACTTCGAAAAATTACCATAATTTTACCATAATATGCCATTATAAGAAACAATAATTGATAACAAGAAAACCAATGCAAATAGGTATAGCGAACGATACTACTAATCGGTGTTGAATTTGATTCCTCATCTCATGACGCAAAAATGTACAGGGTGTTCCATTTACGAAAACTGAGTTTTGGGCAGTTGAACAGATCAACGTTCGAAACCATATCTTGACCACCCTGTGAATTTTTCAATAATAGTTAGGATATGATTTGAAAGGCTGAACATTATTCTTTCAAACGACAGGCAGCTTGAATCTTGAAATTTGAAAGCGTCGAAAATACATTCTCTTCAATGAAAGGCCACCGAAATAATTTTTTTCAGAAATTCTAAGATATCTCAAAAACCGTTACACTTAAGTATACGAAAGCTTTAACAATTTTTACTTAGAATAATGTGTAGAATCAGAATTTGCAATAAAAAGTATAGCATTCTATTTAAAATAAGAAAGTTAATCGCGACTTCCGGTATAACCGGATGTGTTATAAAAGTGAAAACATTTTATTCTGAAAGATCACTTCCTCCTAGGGTAGCGTGTTCATTTTCAGAATGTTTGTATGTTCCTTTCCCAGAGAACTTTTAATAGGCCACTCAACTTGGGAGACCCTGTATATACGTGTAGGGTGTTGCGTTGATGAATGCAACATGGGATGTCGCTTGTTAATTTAAAAGTGATCAAATATTGACGTCCCTAATTATTTTACAGCATAGTTCCCTTTAGGTTTCTTAAAGTATTCTTCAAGATGAATCTGTCTGTACAGTCTGAACATTTTTCATTAGCTCAGTTTTAAGATATTAAAAAAAGTCAATAATTAAATCCAATTTACACCAACCATACTACCAGCATGGCCTTGATCAATGATTATGAATTCCATTCTGCGCAGTTTGAGAATTTTTCACTTGACCAATTTCAAGATATTTTAAAAGGATTCAGTCATTAAATTGAATTTATACCAAACCATCGCACGGCCTTGATCAATGATTGTGACTGGACAGATGATTAATAAATGCAGTCGCTTTTGAAAACGTTTGATAGAAAAAGCTTTTCCAGTAATTTAATTTAACATTCGATCATCAAGGCCGTGCTGATAGTTTGGTATAAATTGAACTTGGTTTTTTAAATATTTTAAAACCGAGCAAATAAAAAATTCTCACACTGCAAAGACAGATTCATCTTGAAGAGTACTTCAAAAAAAAAAAAAAACTAAATGTAATTTTGCTGTAAAATAATTAAGAAAGCCAATATTTGGATTTTCTATGTGGTTGTTATAGGAGCACTCTGTGTATTAATCTCATCGTATTTATTTAAAGCGGTATAAATGTACTCTGAAATTGGTATTTGTTTTGTTAATTAATTATGGTTTTATTACCGAACAATACAGAGTTTTCATTAAAATAATTACACGTGAAATATTACAACGGATGTCTCTTCTCTGAAATAACGGAAGCATAACCGCACTTTCAGAAATTAAAGCGCTTTACTAAAATCTCAGGTATTATATGATAAAATAGCGCCGTTATTAATGAATCTTTTTCTTCTTAGAGAAATTTTTGAAGGAAATTACTCCTATATTATATTAAAATCGACGAGAGTTCGCTTAGAAATTAATGAGATACACGAATGGACGTACCGATAAAATTTGATCCAAAGTTTCCCCGATTTTAACTCCTTACCTTTCTGCAGTTGACACATTTTTAACGATTTCTGCGTAAGGGGGTAACTTGAGATTAACATTTCTGGTAACGTGAAATATAAATTAAATGTGACGGCCTTGATCTTCGCGATTTCCATTTCCTCGCTGCATGCTCTCTTACGTTTTCTTTCCCCTTTCCTCCCGGTTGATATGATTTATTTTTTTTAATCTCGGCGATTGTAAATTAATTGACGGTACCTTTAAAAGAAAAAAGCTGTTTCTGACAGTGCATTAATTTTACCTTTTCGGCGATTTTCGTATCCACTGAATTAAATTACATAAGGAAATCCATGTCATTAAAACCTTACTTCCGCTCATTGATGCGACGTACAGATAAAACTTACGTTATTTGTACTTATTTTTTTTAATCTCGGCGATTGTAAATTAATTGACGGTAGCTTTAAAAAAAAAAAAGCTGTGTCTGACAGTGCATTAATTTTACCTTTTCAGCGATTTTCGTATCCACTGAATTAAATTACATAGGGAAATCCATGTCATTAAAACCTTACTTCCGCTCATTGATGCGACGTACAGATAAAACTTACATCATTTGTACTTATTTTTTTTAATCTCGGCGATTGTAAATTAATTGACGGTACCTTAAAAAAAAAAGCTGTTTCTGACAGTGCATTAATTTTACCTTTTCGGCGATTTTCGTATCTACTGAATTAAATTCCATAGGGGAATCCATGTTATTAAAAACTTACTTCCGCTCATTGATGCGACGTACAGATAAAACTTACGTTATTTGTACTTATTTTTTTTAATCTCGGCGATTATAAATTAATTGACGGTACCTTTAAAAAAAAAAAGCTGTTTCTGACAGTGCATTAATTTTACCTTTTCGGCGATTTTCGTATCTACTGAATTAAATTCCATAGGGGAATCCATGTCATTAAAACCTTACTTTCGCTCATTGATGCGACGTACAGATAAAACTTACGTTATTTGTACTTATTTTTTTTAATCTCGGTGATTGTAAATTAATTGACGGTACCTTTAAAAAAAAAGCTGTTTCTGACAGTGCATTAATTTTACCTTTTCGGCGATTTTCGTATCTACTGAATTAAATTCCATAGGGGAGTCCATGTCATTAAAACCTTACTTTCGCTCATTGATGCGACGTACAGATAAAAGTTACGTCATTTGTACTTATTTTTTTTAATCTCGGCGATTGTAAATTAATTGACGGTACCTTTAAAAAAAAAAGCTGTTTCTGACAGTGCATTAATTTTACCTTTTCGGCGATTTTCGTATCTACTGAATTAAATTCCATAGGGGAATCCATGTCATTAAAACCTTACTTCCGCTCATTGATGCAACGTACAGATAAAACTTACGTCATTTGTACTTATTTTTTTTAATCTCGGCGATTGTAAATTAATTGACGGTACCTTTAAAAAAAAAAGCTGTTTCTGACAGTGCATCAATTTTACCTTTTCGGCGATTTTCGTATCTACTGAATTAAATTCCATAGGGGAATCCATGTCATTAAAACCTCACTTTCGCTCATTGATGCGACGTACAGATAAAACTTACGTTATTTGTACTTATTTTTTTTTAATCTCGGCGATTGTAAATTAATTGACGGTACCTTTAAAAAAAAAAAGCTGTGTCTGACAGTGCATTAATTTTACCTTTTCGGCGATTTTCGTATCCACTGAATTAAATTACATAGGGGAATCCATGTCATTAAAACCTCACTTTCGCTCATTGATGCGACGTACAGATAAAACTTACGTTATTTGTACTTATTTTTTTTAATCTCGGCGATTGTAAATTAATTGACAATACCTTTAAAAAAAAAAGCTGTGTCTGACAGTGCATTAATTTTACCTTTTCGGCGATTTTCGTACCTACTGAATTAAATTCCATAGGGGAATCCATGTCATTAAAACCTTACTTCCGCTCATTGATGCGACGTACAGATAAAACTTACGCCATTTGTACTTATTTTTTTTAATCTCGGCGATTGTAAATTAATTGACGGTACCTTTAGAAAAAAAGCTGTTTTTGACAGTGCATTAATTTTACCTTTTCGGCGATTTTCGTATCTACTGAATTAAATTCCATAGGGGAATCCATGTCATTAAAACCTTACTTTCGCTCATTGATGCGACGTACAGATAAAAGTTACGTCATTTGTACTTATTTTTTTTAATCTCGGCGATTGTAAATTAATTGACGGTACCTTTAAAAAAAAAAAGCTGTTTCTGACAGTGCATTAATTTTACCTTTTCGGCGATTTTCGTATCTACTGAATTAACTGAATTAAATTCCATAGGGGAATCCATGTCATTAAAACCTTACTTCCGCTCATTGATGCGACGTCCAGACAGAACTTACGTTATTTGTACTTATAGCTTAGAGCTTCTCCGGTATTATCACCGAACGTTTAGCAAGGCAAGTTTAAGTTTACTGTTACTCTTGAACGCGATAGCGAATCGAAATTTTATCTCTTTCCGAAGTTGATCTTGATGTTAGTGTGTAGTTTAATTGTGTAACTTACTAATCCCGCAATAAATCACAAAATTCCAATAGAAACCTTTACGTTGGCTCAGAATTTTAGATGAAAGGATTTGGCCGTACAATGAATTCCAATTAAACTCGGCTTAAGGTCCTGTATTTGTTTCACGTTACCATTGCCACGAAATGAAACTACTAGGTAGGTATGGTTTGGTTCGCCCTGTCATGAACAGAGCTATTACGTGTTAACAGATTTATTGTTATGTTGCATGCGCAGGAATGAATGCTTAATTTTCGAAAGGCCTTCGCGTAAAATGAACAAGAACACCATCGTTATTAACGCATAGGATATGTATCTGAAAGGACCACCCAAAAAATATTATTTTCTACCCTTTATCTTGATTTATTAAAGCAACTTAAAGAATTAATTAGAAAAGACAGTTTTTACCAATTTTCTTTTATCAGTATGTTCAAATTTACTTTAAGAGGGTGGTAGTAAGTTAGATACGCGTCAGTCATAAATTACGTATATGGATTTTCGTTTTGATTAAAATCGAAACGTCCCCCACGAATAATAAACAAACATAGTTTGATAGTCGACGTAATCAAACTAAAAGAGCAATATATACGAAGGATTAACGCAATAAAGAGATGCTCAGAGATTATCTGCGACAGTGAGTGATGTTGGCAACACGAGCGCGTTGCAACACATCCTCATTTATTTAGCTTTAAATGTAAGCAACTGTAATTCCGAGTCTTATAACTCCTGATTTATTTCGCTTTCGTCGTTCTTTTGTTTTCTCCTTTTTTTGATTTATAAAAGTCGCCACAGACAGCGAGACGCTTCCTCTTTCGTTATTTATTATTAAGGTTACGTGTAAAACGGCCCTGACCCTGGCATGCCGATGAATAATAATAATCTCAAAAGTGCTTTAATGCTTTCCATCGCGTCGGCCGATTCATTATACAAATATATTCAAATATTGGTCGAAAATTAGGGGAATAAGAAAATGCGGTTCGTTAAGACAATGGATTTAGGAAATTTAGATTTTCAATCAAAGGAAAATGGAATCCTAATCCAATTCATCCGAGGCACAGAAATAGTTACATAATTTTCATTTTAATTTACAGTAATTAATTATTACATATTTATCAGGTACGACCCGGATTTCTAGCTTACCGAATTGTGAAAAATTGCAATTTTCTAAATCCAACTTATTGAACAGAAACAAGGTTATTCTTTTCCAGAAACGGTTTGAAATAGATTGACTATTTACTTCCATAACCGACAATACACCACAGAAACGTCTGACGGACCGGCCTTGCGATCGTAAGGTCTTGGGTTCGCATCACGCTCGAGATATTTTTCGGGGGTGGTCGTTACTCACTTCAGGTACCCTTCAGTGATCGGGGATACATTTCGACACTGCTTCCCCTTCAACGACGAAGAGGTTTCAAAGTAACAAAGCCATGGAACGCTTTACACACACAAAAATACACTCCCACTCCTGAGGTCCTGACAAGTCTACGACTTAGGACCCCGATGAGCAAACACCACAGATAAAAGAAAACACAAATGACACGCCAAACCCAAAACTTCAAGGACAGTTCATGAGGAGCTGCAGACGACCATCACCTGATAATATTCTCAGAATTGTAGCGTAATTAAATTGTTTTACTTAGGCCCAGTTTTACAATGACGGTTTAACTTTGAGCCGAAGCTTAAATCCTTCACAACAATTGTTGAAATAATCGTTGCTAAGGGTTTAAACCTCAGAGCAAAGTTGAGCTGCAATTGTAAAACTGGACCTTCGTCCTTTGTGGGTATGGAGCAGATTAGAATTGAGTTTGCCTTCTATTTCCACGCCGTCTTCTACTTCTTCATAGTTTCCTTATATCCTTTCCATGTTATCCTTGGCCGGAGTCTTAAGTTCCTCTCTACATATTGCTGTGTTATGTAACAACTGGTTAAATAAAAGACTTACGTACTTACGATCCATGTTAATTTTCCTTTGTAAATATTTGTCTTGGAATGCATGTTATTGAAGTAAAAATTTATTTTCTTGTTGTTTACATTTATTTCCATGGAATCCTTGTTCTAAAAAGGAGGAGTTTGTATAAAGTAGTAAGATTTTTGATGTTTTGTGCAGGATATGCCTAGCCTTATTGGCGATTCGGAGCCTCTGGCCATGAATAGGTCACCTAATTCCTCTTGAATGGAGGAAAAGTTTAGGCAACTGTTCTGGGGTGAACCTGACGTAGATGAGGTGTCAAATGATAAGCCCGAGAAACCACAGCCCAAGATACAAGCGCCCAGCGTAACATCCGATCCGGTTTCTTCCGGTACTTTCACTTCTGTGTCTGCTCCTAAGTTGTTGTCGTCGAAGGAGTTCAAGGAAGCAATAAGGAAGCTCCCCAAGAGCTTCTCCGAGTATAAGAAGGGCGGCAGGAGGCGGTTTATGTTGAAATTAGGGGATGGAGGTCGGATCAAAATGTTGAGGATGGATGCGCCCCGCATGGGCCTGCAAGGAAAAATAGAATTAGTTGGTTTTATAGTATTATTTATAGTTTATAGTTTCAAAATCACTAAAGAACACTGCGTTTAGTGAATGGAAAAAGCCGTTCGTTCTGCTGAGGCCATCACCATTCACCGGAAAGAGTCATTGATGAATGATCGTTCACTTCCCTGGTGAGCTCATTCCCCATTCGACGTTCACCGTTTTGGATGAATCATCATTCACCATTGCGACAGCAGCAGTCTCCTTCGAGTGAGAATGATCCTTTATCATCATGCATGAGGTCAAGCTCTTTTGAGTAAATGATCATTCGCGTTCACCAGAGCTGGTTCTGTCGATTGAATGACCATTCTTTAAATGAGTCATTTGTGTATCGATTTTCGACAAGTGACATTTCAATACATACATACACAAACAAATAACTCATTTTTGTATCGAGGAATGGTCATTCAATCGAGAGAAATCAACCGTAAGAAATCAGTTACAGCTTTAAAGATTATTTTACTAAGCAAAACCCTTAAAACATGGTGCTCGGGATTCACCAGTAATAAAAAAAATCGGTCAAAGTTTTACAATTATGTAAGAAGTTGGAGGAAGCCCTAGATACACGATTATAAGCACGATTAAGCCGATTATACACTTTTAGATCCACGATCTAAACGGTATGGTTTTAGTAAGACCCAATATTTCGAAGCTGCGAAAGATTATTATGAAATATTTTACAAACGTCAAATTCAAATAATGAATAACTAGTTATTAACTAATAATGACCAACAAAGTAGTCGCACCTAAAAGGAATCTTACTGGTGATTTTTTGACAATGCAGTTGCCATCCTTCCTAAGAATGTGGATTACCAAGCAAGTTGTCTTAACGAAATAAACAGCTTTCTGGAGGGACCTTTACCAGACAGAAAAGAAGATGCTTAGTATGGTGGCAAGCCCGCAAAAATGTTTATCCTAAACCTAAGCTTTGGAAAGAATGTGCATTTTTTTGAACATCGGTGCCCAGTGAAAGGATTTTCTCCAAAACTGGTCAAGTAATATCGGAGAGGAGGAACTGTCAATTGCAACAAATTACTAAATTTCTTCATGAAAATTTGTAGATACATGTACTATCTACCGTGCCTTCAATTGAATTCCTCATTAAAGTGGGCTATGATTTCACTGTTTCTTTCTCCTGATTTGCAGCACTGATAACTGTTCAATTATTTAATTAAACAAATGTCAAATTGACACCTTGTATTTTCAATTAATTCAAAATGTTAGAATTACAGCAGAAAATATTTAATGTTGAAAGTTATTTTCAAACCGGTAGAATAGAAAATGGACAGTTAGTTTATTCAATTAATCAGTGTGTACAGAAGTTTCGACAGCAGTTTCCTAATTATGCTATTACTTATGAACAGCTAGTTAAACATATCCGTGCTTGTGTTCTTGAATTTCGTGAAACAGGATCACTTGGTCGCAAAACAGGGAGCGGAGCAGCTAAGAAAAGGAGTGCAGCCTGCATTGAAGATGTTCGGGATCGAATGGAACACTCTCCCAAGAAATCTATTGCGAAACTTTCACAAGAAGTTCAGCTATCAGTGGGAACATGTCACACTATTCTTAAAAAAGACTTAAAGCTTTATCCACATAAGATTCAAGCAGTCCACGAACTCAGGCCAGTAGATTTTCACAGAAGAACAGAATATTGTCAGTGGTTTCTTGATAACTTAAACAACGACGACATTCTTGACATTCTTGACATTCTTGTTTCTTTTCCGATGAGGCCTGGTTTCATTTCTCAGGGTATTAAATAAACAGAATATGAGAATATGGTTAGCAGAAAATACCCATGAATTTGTGGAAACTCCATTACATTCATTAAAAATTGGTGTTTGGCTAGCAGTGTCAAGAAGGCGTATCATCGGACCAATATTTTTTTAACGACTCAGTAACTGCTGAAAGATACCGAAATTATTAGAACCTTTCATTAATCAACTACATGATGATGAACTTACAGAAGGGTTTTTTTCAGCAAGACAATGCTACTGCCCACACAGCTCATCAAACAATGACTTTCCTGCAGCAGTTTTTCGATAATCGGATTGTGAATTTTCCTGCAAGGTCTCCGGATCTCACAATTATGGATTACTTCATTTATCCCCACATGAAAAATACAGTTTTTAGAACTACGCGTCACACAATCGAAGAACTTCGTGCGGGCATTACAGATGTGTGTGCTAACAAATCCCCGAATACTTAGCAAACGGGTTTGAAAGCATGAAACGCAGAGTACGCTTATGTATTCAAGCTGAAGGAGAGCACATTGAGCATCTACTTTAAACTTTAATGTTGTGTTTTTATTTGATGTTATGATCAGTACTGACAGTTAATGACAACTGTTTTCTCTAGAATTGTGTCGCCAACTTCATAAAAAAATCACAGCTTACTTTAATGAGGAATTCAATTGAAGGTACGGTACTTACAAACGGCAAATATTTCTTTGACTCGGTTCTTTTATCGGAACGTAGACGAATGCGAAACGTTGGAAGGAGTATGGCAATGGTCGTTGTAAAAATAGTGTAATTTTTATTTATTTGCTATAATCTTTGCATTCATTTTTATTAAACAATATATCTAAAAACTTATAAAAGTAAGTTAGGTATAAAACATTTATTTATTTAAGAGTGAGTGAATAAAATAGTCAGGCCAGCTTTCACGAATGGCTCAGCACTAAGTCTGTGTCATTAGTTATTGTTGTTAAAATCAACATAAACATTCTATCAGTTTCTTATTCGCTATAGAAACGGAAATAGAACATTTCTCGGTTAAAATTTCGATAAATCATTTTTTATACTGTATTATCAACATAATTTTCCAGCCATTTTCAAATAGAGAACACTCTTTTCAATAAACCCTTAATAAACTAAATTTTTTTTGTAACATAGTCATAATTTAGTTGATTGCAATTTAATTTATTACTTTGTAATGTAACATTAATTTCATGTTTACAATTCTTTTGCAAATCGATTATCGCGAACAAGAGTAAAATCAAACAGTTTTACTGATTAATTGGATTTCAATCTGCGTGTGCGTATTTTCCATAATAATTTATATTCCGCAACGCACCTGCATTCGGTTTTATTTGGAAAGTAATTTGTGAATTAAAACCAAACAACGCACTACACATGATTTACACATTTACATATATATATACACATAGAGTTGAGATATTTCATAATTCTAAAACCGGGAAATACCCAAAAACAACCCCGACCACTCTCGTTAATAAAAGCAGCACTGATTTACATAATTGGGAAACCTGCAAATGCTGCAATAGCACAGAGTGAAATTTCAAATGCAACGGCGTTTCTGTTTTTGGTGGCTTAACGTCAGGGCATTTTGAGTTCGCGCAATAGTCGACGATGACCGGGTAATTCGCACGTGTAGTTGTAATTATAATTCACCCTCCTGATGCCTTGCTTGAAACTTTAACCCGGGCGGGCATTAGCAGAAGCGATAAATCTGCAAGCAAACAGTGCTGGAAACTGATTAGCAATTGCAACGAGAGAAAATTATGTTTACACGACAAGGTTTATAAGCCAATTTAATTACATCGTCACTTTAACTCGGTGGTGCATTAACACTTACATCAAAGAAGTAAATTAATACATATTTTAGCTCGTACTAAAGTATTTTCTATTTTTCACATTCCACCTACTTATCATCATAACACGAGCCAGAGTTTCATTATAAAGCATATCCAACAATTTGGTTTGATTGACAAGTATGTTATTTCTTTTTTTCTGAATGTAATTTGAAGAACTGTTCAGTTTTGAGTTCCGAATAGCAAAGCTTTTAAACACACATATAAACCGAACGAAATAAATATATTCCGATTGAAATATTTGATAAGCGGAAGGAACATTAAATTTTGTACACTGAAAGAGGATTAAAGAAGTAATTCCCATAAGCACCTCGCGTCGTTAATTCTGTCCTGGCTGCAGTTGAACAGGCGGCGCAGGAATAATCCCTGAAGTGCTATTTCATTCAGAAAGAACTCCCTAAAAACTCGTTAAAATTATAACCGTCCATTTTACATAGAGAACACGCATCGAGTAACAGTAAAAATCTTGTTAAAGTCTCTTTAAATCCATGTTAAGATACAAGAAATGCATTTCTTTTAGAATTTCACACAACTAAATACCTAATCGATTTTAATAACGAGGTAAATACAGAGTTTCCTTTCTTCCCTTTATATTAAGTTATAAGTTCTAGTCTAGTTGCACCGACATCGTTTAAAGTTAATCTCGAATTAAAGTGCAGAAAATCCTATGTTTAATTTAGGATTAGTTAACAACGACGCGGTGTTGCCGTTGGTGCAACCTAGCCTTAATGTTCAAAGTGGAAAAGACTCAAAATGGCAATAATAAAATTCGATTCAAAAGATACAGAATAAGTATTTGGGAGAGAAGTCGTTACATTCTGATTATCTTCTACTGTGTGCAAATATTTAAACCTGCAATATATCACCGTGAATGGCAACGATTGAGCTCATATCTTCTTAACATAAATGTAATAGTTTTCGAGAAAAATGCAGTGGCAGATTTTCACTAAACCGTTTAAGAACTGCTGGTATAGTTAAAAGTGGAACATGAGCGCCTCTTCAGTTACGACCCGCACCCGAAGTAGGCAAGGGTCAGTGCCTTATTGGAACTCGAGGAGGAATAATGTAACTCAGCGCCGCTGCGATCACCTAGTCCGTCAAAGCGTTTACAATATAAATTAACTTCACTGCAAGTAATTACAAGTTTAAGTATTAAATAAAAATCTAGTGCAATTCAAGAAGCTGCGGTTCGTAATTGCCGAACAAATTAAAAGCGAGGTACAAACAAATTGTAATTTCTCAATCTATATTATTTTTAAAAGACTTACAAAAATTTTACATTTACTTTGTTTCCAAGGACCGTAAGTAGTAATACTTTCATTGTTAGCAGCGAGATTGCAGCAAAAGTTTATTTACGTAAAAGGGTGAAGGAAGAACATTTTTAACGCGCTTGCCTAATTGGTGCATAAATTTTCGGATTTATTCGTTGATAATTGATATCGTAAAACATATTACTTCGCTCAGTTTTAAATAAAATAATTAACAAACGATATCAATGATTGTTATTACGAAACTCTGCGTTGAAGAAGATCGAGTGCGGTATCGGTGGGCGTGTTCATACCGAGAGGAAAGCGAAGTTGACCTTCCTATATTTCTCGCACATTTCAACAGTTCCAAACAAGTGGTCTGTCCGAAATTTTTTGGCTATGATACTGTAGCTACCAAAAAATACTCGTATTTCGCGTACTTATACTGAGGTTTTCTTATTTGCACACAGTAAAAGAACACTCTGTGTAACTAATCTCAGCAACTAAATGAAAGGGCATCTCACTTTGTTAAGTGTGCACGTAAAATTTTTTAAATCAATTAGTAAAGTTCTTCGTACATATAGCTTGAGTAAAAGCTTATCTCCTTTAAAGAAAAATGACGCGAAACATTTTCTATAATGCTCGCTTTTCCCTCATCTCCGTCGAAAATAATATTGTATGAAAAATGATGCGTCGGACTTTTTCTTAACAACTTTAAGAGACGTATTATTTATTTGATGAATTTTGCACGTAAGTAATCAGAAATTTTCCTTCTGTATGATCGTCGAGGTGACAGCACCTAAATAATGCACACCGATACATAAATGAATCGCTTCGCTTTAGCTTCTTAATCACGAGTGAGATGGGAAACATCAAAAGTGAAGTATTAATAGAGAAAGACGGACAGAAAAAAGTAATTCTTCGAGAAAGTTATTCGGGACTCTGTTTATCTGGCATGCGATATGCTGGATTTCTTTCTGAATTTTCGATTTTTGTATTGTTACACCTCACCGAATGTTACGGTTATCTTCTAGGGGTAGCCGTAATAAGGAAAGCAGTCAAGATAACGAATACAATTATTAAGTTAATACACAAATAATTTGGAACTCTCATGGACTTGTAAAAGTAGACTTACGCAAAGCACTACTGAATTGATATTAATAATTTATTCATTGAGCTAACATAGATTGCAAAACCTGACTGTTTGCTTGCTTTGCTGTCGGTTTGGTTTTATGTACAAACTCCGGACCCTCGCAGAGCTCGGGCGTAGTAGAATATTTTTAGACTGCAAACAACGGAGTTATCCAGAGATTTCAGGATCCGGGGCGTGTTGCTGGCGGTGACTTCGCGAAAGCTCTTTGCGCTGCGCTCAGTTACATGCGTCATCTTCCAAAGCGCTGAATCAGATATGGGAATTTTCATACATCACGAACACTCGTTACTAATTATGCTACAAATGTTTGGATATCACTGAATATTACCTTCTGTAAAGTCGTAGATAGCTAGAAACAAGTATTGCTGTGACAAATTTGGAAAATAATTTTTATAGCAACGCCTATCTTTAGCATTCAGCGGCTCTCAACATTTTACTATTATTATTATTTTTATTATTGTTATTATTACATCATATCAATCTTATCTCTGCAAATGGGGCGGAAAGTCAAAAATAGTTTAGGAATTTATGCGTTAAACTATTATTAAACTAAATATATATATCGTATTTGAATGGTTTAGAAAACAACCAGTATCAGTTTAACGCTCGTATATCGAGATAATCAACGACTAAATAATCACGTATCATATTACAATTAAAAACAATACATTAATTGACGCTGGTTTGGAATCGAATTATTTAGCCAATTATAGGTCGTAACTAATAATTAATTAAATGTGACCACCGTACTAATCGAGCGACACTGATTGATTGCCTCCTAGGGAATATTGATATTTAACTGGGTGTAGGTCAGTCATGGTTAAGATCACTTACACGAAGGTTGCAGTAAGTGTGTCGTGTAGAAGGACAATCAATAGCACGTAAGCTTGGGGTTTGCTGCTGCCATGTTCGAAAGCATTAAAAGCTCTCTGTTCGAGCGCATTCCTTCATGTAATGCACTAGTTTCAAAGAAAGCCGTTATACTTTTTAAGTATGATTTTTAAAGCACATCTCCAACCACAAACTGACGTAAATATTTCTCAAATTCAATTATTAAGTAGGACTTGGTCTGTTCAGATAAGTATTATTAACGCTAAGATACATTTAATAATAATTATCGATGTCAAACAGTGTAGTCGTTAATTGTAATTTTCTGAATTCTGTTTAAATAATCTGTGCAACCCCTTTCCTGTCATTAATTTTGTTGATATTGTCGTATTCTTGTTCTTGTTGTTCAGTTTTTCCTATTGTCCTTCTCTGACAGAGTGAAACGAAAGTACGAAAAAAGACAAGATTTTGCATACGAGCCAGAGGGAACCATTTCGAAAATCAAACATAATTAAAAATGTGGACTATAAATTTATTGAATTTTATTTATTAGTCTATTTGCTGTGTAATAAAGACGAGATTGAAATCCATACGTTCGTCTAGTATTGTTATACTATTAATGGAAGTAAAATACTTTTACTAAAAACTTAGTACCTCACTGGAAAGGCAATAAATCAAAGAAGTTTTCGGAATAATTTGCAAGCTGATTGTATTATAAAACTTTGGAAGTGTGAATCAGAATGAATGTGCAAGAAAATCACCTTCCAGTTAATTCTCTTTGGCCCTGAGGAATCGGCTTCAGTTAAAAACCGAAAAATTCAAGCTTTGAGCTTACACTGGAACAATTTTGGTTAATATCCAATTATGTGAAGTTACGGGACTTTTTAAGGGACTTCTCCACTGAAGTTTATAGAAAACTAATACTCAACAGAAGCTGTTGCCCTCTTAAATTGAAAACAATGAATATTCTATCCCGCACTTAATAATTATTTTTGATGGAAGTATGACGTATACGGATTTTTATTAAAACTTAATACCTTCATTTGAAAGGCAAGAAATCAGAGAAGTTTTTAGAATAATTTGCAAGTTGATTGTATTACCAAATTTTGGAAATAAGTCAGAATGAATGTTCAAGTAGGTTGGATTTCTTTTAGAGATGTGTCTTTTCAGCCATTGTATTTCAAACTTATTAAAGTTTTTAACTTAATGTTTATTGCGTAGTACGTACTATTATTTACTCTAACCAGGAAAATATAGATATGAAGAAAACCTTTTATACTCTCTGAGTAATGTTATATAAATGTTAGTAGGGAGCGTATTTCTAAGGAAAACACTAAAATTAAAATATCTCATTAACTGTTGCATTTTGTACAATGCCTAATATGGTCAAATCAATTGGAAATGAGCTCCACTAACACTCCCTAAAAGGAATACGTCGACTTACCAGTCATCCTGTATAAAAAATTTCGAATAAATTAATTCTGCATATCTTTTGAAAGGAAAATGCACTTTTCTCGCTGCTAGATAAATATTCCGCTTCTACTTTCCATGTGGGTGGTAACTTAATAATAATAACAGACTTGGAATTTCTTGCTTATAATCTCATACGAACTCATTGTCTCCAGTTATATGTATAAGTGTAAATAATTCTTGCAGTTACTTATTAGAGCCCAAATAGTCGAATTGTATCAATTTGCTGTTCAAATCATGACGGTTCACAATTTATAAAAGTTACTAACCATTAACCATCATCACAAAGTAAAAGTATAAAACGATTAAGAGCTGTCCGAATTAGAGCTGACCACTTGAATTTTATTTTTATAAATTGTAACACTATACCCATCGAAGAAAAGCCCGGCACAGAATTAAATTCTGCAAGTGTTCTACGTGGATGTAGAGTGGAGATTTATTGTTCGGGACGCGCGTTCAGCTCTCATTATGCTTGTCGATCGTCTTGCTCGAAAGATAATCTTTGTATTTATAAACGCCCACGGCAATTTAACTCACAGGTATATTAAATTTTATTTAATGCTCAGGGAGTGAGAGCAAACTTAAACTGAAAATGTTTTACACCGTTATTTCCGATTATCTTCTCCTTCGGAAAGTACAGGTAGTTTACTTAAGGAACATTCAATAAATGTGAAAACTTTTAAAGACAATTTATACGACTCGTGTGAAGCCATTTCAATAATGCTTCGTGATAAAAGCAAAAAGAAACAAGAAGTCGACTCCTGTCCGATGAAAATTTTACAAAAATCAAATCTATAAGTATACGTGGGCTGCTGGAAAATTTTCTGGAATCTAGTAGGTCTAGAATTGTTAGCGTTTATCAACTGTCATATTTGAAAAATTTACGTTTTTCGCCTATAATTCTATTGACAGTTCCTATCCAAGTGAACTAGTTTTGTTTGTACAGTAATTGAGAAAAAGTAATTTTGTGTAAAAATGTAAATCTTGCGTGAAAATTTTCGTGCCATGATTTCTTACGATTTCAAATGTGGTCTAACGCCGAAACAATGCCTCGATCGGCTTCATTTGGCTTTTGGAGATGAAGCACCATCAAAGAGCAGTGTTTATAATTGGTTTGCCGAATTCCAGCGTGGACGTACCTCTCTCAGTGACGAATTTCGTGAAGGTCGTCCATCAACATCTGTTGTTGCCACTAATGTAGATGCTGTGCGTGAAATGCTTGAGCGAGATCGACATGTGACATACCGTGAGATTCAAGCATCCTTACGCATTGACATGAAAGCAATACTCCAGATTTTGCATGATCATTTGAACGTACGAAAGCTTTGCAGTCGTTGGATCCCACACAATTTAACAGAAGCGCATAAGCAGGGTCGTGTCAAATGGTGCGAAGAAATGCTCAAGAAATTCAATGGAGGTCGTTCAAATTTAGTTTATAACATCGTTACTGGTGACGAAACGTGGATCTATTCGTACGAGCCAGAAAGTAAACAACAATCTACCGTTTGGGTATTTCAAAATGAACCAAAACTAAGAAAAGTTGTCCGTTGACGCAGTGCTGCGAAGCAAATGATTGCTTGTTTCTTTGGTTTAACTGGACATGTAGCAACTGTGGCTTTAGAGAATCGAAAAACCGTGAATGCTGATTGGTATACCACAATTTGATTGTCGGAAGTCATCGATCAAATAAGAAGAAACAATCGAAATCGACGAATTATTCTCCATCATGACAACGCCAGCTCTCATTCAGCCCGTCAAACAGTTGATTTCTTGTCCAACAAAAATGTTGAATTAATGCATCATTGTCCATATTCACCTGATTTATCATCTAATGATTTCTTTTTGTTCCCAAATATCAAAAATAAAATGCGTGGTGAGCGATTTTCGTCGGCTGAAGCAGCGGTTGAAACATTCCGGACACTGGTTTCTGAGGTACCATCTTTAGAGTGGAAAACGTGCTTTAGGAATTGGTTCGAGCCTATGCAAAAGTGTATTGGCGTCAAAGTCGAATACTTCGAAAAACAATGACACCGTTTACCAAATTTCATATGCGTATTTTTCATACCGTTTCCAGAAACTTTTCCAGCAGCCCACGTATTACACTTTATTCAAAAAATTAAATAAATATTTGTTGCAAAATCTCTTTTTGTATGTACAATAAATTTCTGTAAATTTACAATTTCAGTAATAATGAAATCAAACTATAAATAAAGAATTTTCTTACGACGACTCTGATACATAGCAACAAAAAAAAATGCAATGTAATTTTGAAACAAGACAAATTAAAGGAAAGAGGTGCCAAGTTAGTTAAAAATTTAGCTGCCTTAACTCAATCCCCAGAGATCTAACATAAGTGCACTGTTATTGAATCTTTCCGGTCTGAGGGAATCACGTTAAGTAATTTATGTAGTTGAAATTTCATTAGTTTGAAAAGTGCACATGGAATTTACACAAGGAGCTCCACAAAACAAAATAATCATACGATATAAAACTTCGTACCTAAGGGCAAATGCATTTTAGAAGCCAATACTCCCCCCGGAAAATCTAAGATTCGATGAACACTCTCTCAAATAAATATAAATAAAGTACACTGAAAACACTACGCTCTTCCAGAAGGTCCTCACCAAATGCGACGTCATAAATAATCTTGTCTTGTCCAGAATCGACAAGGCGATGTTATTAGAGTGCAAAGTTCATGGGCAATGTTTTCAACTGCACCGAGTAAATATGTTAGTCTGCAATTTAACTTTGTTGAATCACTCTCTGGAGAAGCAACTTGTAAAGTCTTGGGGGCATGCAATAGATACATATGGTGTAAAAACATACATTTATTTGACTGCTCGATAAATTTATAGTAAAATTAAAATTGACGCATTATTAACTAAAAAGATTGATGTATAAGAATCTTTTTGGTCTAAGTCTATGGTTCGCTATAGAAAATAAATTAAAGTTAATTATTGTAAATTCTAAAAAGAAAATATTGAAAACATATTCAGAATGATTCAGAAGAGGTTATTAATGTTGTCAAAAACTTGGTAACTAAAGACACAAATTCGGAAGTAATGATCACATCATCGAAATAGCGTCAAGGTGCGTGGTCAGTCTCTCAGAAGAATTGACGTGAAGTGTTATGATCGACGTTTAAGGTCATTCCAACGAAATATCTTCAAGTAGAGTTTATGTGATCACCGTTGTAAAGTCTGTGACTTTCTGTGAATCCAGTTCCATGTTCTTGGTGAGCAGAAAAAAATATTTTCTTTGCTAATTTGTTTTCAATGACTAACAAAGACTTTTATTTTATTGCATTTCTTTTCTTTTTTCATTATGGTGCACACTTGAATTTCTTCTGAATAATAATTTGAATTATACTTTTATCTGTATTTTATACTCTATGTAAATTATTTTCTGAAATTTTGTCTTATATATACATCTTATAGTATTGAGCACTGCTAAGATGCAACGAATATTTCCTTCCTTTCATAAATAGATCTGTAACCGCTAAGGATTGGCTTCGAGCTAACAAATGGCGCTATGAAAAGAGAGGATAAGTTACTGGAAGCTTAGAAAGAGCTCGGTGCACTCGAAACTAATAAAATTACCAAAAGTTATTTAAATATTAATAGAACGAGAGCGGTTAAGTTGAGAGGAAACCATTGTCGAAAGAGCTCGGTGCACTTTAAACTAATAAAATTACCAAAAGTTATTTAAATATTAATGGAACGATGTAAAGGATCATATATTCATTGGGTGGAGATGCAAAGTTTTTTTTTTATAAAAATACGTTTACGATTAAATAATAGGAGTATTATATTAATGAATCATAATGTGTAGAAGGTCAGAGCCAGAAGCGGAAACGACTGCTGTAATATTTATCGTCATTTATGCACTCAATTAAGGATATTTTTTTCATAGCAAATGCAACATCCAATATTCCCCCCCCCCCACCACCACTTGCGCAACAAATCTGGAAGGGAATGATGCTTAGGCAGTACAGGAGTGTCCAAGAAGTCGATCTTCCTAGTTCTTCGAGTCGAAACCTCTTGACCTAATTACGCGTCGTATTCATCGTTGAAAGATTGTTTATTTTTTCTTTTTTAATTTTTTTCTATCAGTTTCCTCGGTTTGAAATTAATGTCGCGAATGAAAATATAACACTTCACAGTATGTTTTTTTATAATCCAATTTTTATAATCCGAATTTTTTTCGTAATTAATTTATTCTAAATTCTGTGTTTCAAGAAAGTCAACGTTGATGAGTAGAAAGGAAAATTCATTTTACGCATAGCTATTTTCTAATACAGGCTTTCAGTTTTTTTTTTTTTTTTTAATATAGTCTTCTAAACTGTTTGCCATTATTTAATGATTTTGATATTGAGGAAAAGGCAGAAGACTTTCTTAAAGACCAAAATAATTTAATTTTTTTCCCTGTTATGAATGCAAGAAACAACTGTACAAAAAAAAGAAACAAAAACAGAATGTTTGTGTTAGTCAAGAAATATCCAAGTGTGCATAATTACACATGCTTACGGTGAGTTTCACAAAAAAATTGTTAATCAGTGATTAATTTAATTCTCTGATTTAGGAACGTCATTGGACGAAGTTAATAATGGATTTAAAATAACCAATTATATTATTTGACCCAACCAATCATAGGCTTTAATCACGCCGTTAAATTAATCAGTGATTAAATAATTTTTGTGAAACTGGGGGTTAGTCTTTCTGTTAATCTGAGAAATGCTGCTTTGTGCGCTTTCAAGTGTTCGCATAAATTCGTAGGAAGAATGCGAGCCTTAACGGCAATTTAAAATAAAATTAACTACAGTCCCAGGCGCTCCAACAGAGTGAAACGTCGCTTGAAAATTTCAAAATTAGTTCTTTCGGACTTTTCATCCCTGTAATAAACCTTTAGTACTGCCGCGATAAGGACTTATAATCGAACTATATCCTTAAACGCAGACGCTTATAATTCTATTTCCGATAAAGGAAATTAAATATTACTCACTCCCGGAAGGCCAATTTATATCGTCTTTTCAGTAGGTACTAATGGCTTAGTGTTTATTTTTCTTTCATACCTCGTTTACTCTTCGTTGAGAATGTTATATTTTTATCAGAAATACTATGTCAATTTAATTAATTAAGTCTTTAATCTTCGTTATATATTTGGTAAAGTAATTAAACATCTTGCTACTCTAGTTTTGTAACTGCTTTGAAAATGCGTGAAATTATTTTTAATTATCGCACTAATAGCTGCAGAATAAGTATTGAAAGAGCAGAAACTATTCCTTTTATAAAAACGGAAAGCAAGAATTGAAGTATGAGTACGATGAAAAATTTTAATAAATTAGATTGCCTATACACACAATAATCTATTGGTTCAAAATAAGTGATTGAATAACTTCGCTAGCTCTCAATCGAACTATTTTATTAATTGTTTACATTCAAACACAAAACACTTGGTTTTATAAGGATAATATTGAACCTGAATTTCTGCGTCGGCTTAAACCAATAAAGACATAAAAAACTCTCGTCTAGTGCAAATTATGTTTTTTATAAACACGTTAATGTTTTTTTAAAACATTTATTAAAGTTACAGATGGGCAGAGTAACGGTTACAAGTTCTGCAGATATGACTAAACTAAAGTTCTGACCCTAATATATATGCTATAGTTTGTATATTTAGTAAAGATAACGATAAATGAGTGGACAATAACAATGCGTCACTTGTTTATATTACTAATCAGGGGTCATAGAGCGTTTAACATAACTCCTCCCTTTTTAAATTGGAAAATAATAGTGAAGTATTATTTTCATCCCTCGCTTCCTCTGATTTATCGCTTTTTCTTACTTTTGATTGTTTTTGGGTCTTTCTATATTTGAGTATGATGAACACGAAAACAAAGCATATTATTATTAAAACTAGGTTGCTCAAAAAGAAGGAAATCTTCAGGGGGTGCCATTCTCTGGTTCTAGAAGTTGGCTGCATACTGGATTGTCGTTGTAACTTCGAGATGTCATCCAGGTTCAAGTCCTCTAAGTGCAGGTGTTCTAGATTTGGGAGTTCTTGTATTTCCTCTGTTTTCATTTTAGGTAGAATGAAGGGTTCTCCTTGAATGATTTTTCTTCATTGATGATTTTGAAGCTTCCGTCCATTACTTGACAATGGAAAGGGATTTTGACGAGGCTTGGTTTTTCTATTATGTTGTATCCAGTAGTTTTACATTTTTTCTGTAATTTTATTGGCAATTTGGCAGGTACAATTATTATGTAGTTCTTGTTGATTTGTTCATAAATGGTATTACTCGTAGATATGGGAGTCAATTGACATTTAGTAGTCTTGATATTCTGAATGATGGATGTCACACAGTCTTCCTCTTTTATAAAGGGTCTATTATTACAGATGTAGGTATTTTCAATCGTTGGACATTCTTCATCTTCATATTGATGGCCTTGGTTATTGAGTATCAGGTAAGGACTTTTTGGTACAAGGGTAAAATTATTTTGAGGAACAGGAAATATATGGTAATATTCAAATTGTATAGGACTGAAGACAGGAATATGCATAAGGAAGATTACTTTGTCATTATGAACAGTCACCTTTGAGTTAGCTAAATTGTAATAAGAATGAATGTTTTTGAATTTAAGAATTTTATTTTCTTCGTAAAGTTTAACTAATGTATCTATCATATTGTTCATGTCTTCAAATGATATGACAGAGTTATGTAAGGTATTTAATCTAGCAAAAACCACTGCGTTTTCCAAATTGTCTAGAAATTTCGTCAGTGCCTTCTATAGTATTTATTTCAATACGCGACAAAGCATCTGCATTGGTGTTTTGGTTTCCTTTTTTATATGTGATTGTATAATCATACTCTTCGAGTTTGAGTCTCCATCTTACAAGTCTAGAGTTAGGTTCTTTTAGGCTAAATAACCATTGTAAAGGTTTGTGATCTGTTACGATAACAAACTTACGCCCGAAAAGGTAAGGTCTAAAATATTTGGTGGCCCAGACAATAGCTAGTAACTCTTTTTCTATTGTACTATAATTACATTCAGCCGGATTCAACGTACGTGAAGCGTATGCAAGAGGTAAATCTTTGCCTATGGGGCCTTGGCTGAGCACTGCTCCTATAGCAACATTAGAAGCATCTGTGGTTAAGTTAAAAGGTTTATCAAAATCAGGGTATTGTAGAATTGGGTCATTACATAATAAATTCTTACATAATTCGAAAGTTTTGCAGAATTCTTCTGTGTGTTCTATTTTCTCTCCTTTTTTTAAACATTTTGTGAATGGTTTTGTAATTTTGGCGAAGTTCTTGATAAATCTGCGATAGTACCCGAGAAGTCCTAAGAAACTTTTAATTTCTTTAGAATTTTTCGGTATTGGAAATTTCTGAATTGCAGAGATTTTCTTCGGGTTTGGTTTAATGCCGTCCGGTGTTACAACATGCCCGAGAAATTCTACTTCTTTCCTACAGAATTCTGATTTATCGAGTTGGATTTTTAATTTTGACTCACGTAATTTTTTAAAAATTAATTTTAAATTTGCAATATGTTCTTGAAGAGAGGTAGAAAAGATAATTATGTCATCCATATAGACAAAACAAATTTTACCTTGGAGGTCTTTCAATATGTTGTCCATCACCCTTTGGAACGTAGCAGGTGCATTCTTAAGCCCAAATGGCATTCTGACGAATTCGTAGTGCCCGTTCTCTACATTAAAGGCGGTCTTGGAAACAGATTGCGGCTCCATTTCAATTTGATGGAATCCTGATGCCAAATCTAAAGTACTAAAGTACTGACATTTTCCTAACTTATCTAGTATGTCATTAATGTTCGGAATTGGGTAACGATCATCTATTGTTTTTTCGTTGACTTTTCGGTAGTCTACTACAATTCTCCATTTTTGTTTACCACTACTATCTAATTTTTTTGGAACGATCCAAATAGGAGAACTCCAGGGACTTTGTGATGGTCTAATTATACCATCATCGAGCATTTTGTTAATTTGTCTTTCTACTTCCGGCTTATGAATAAAAGGATATCTATATGATCTTGTATGAACTGGGATTGCGTCGGTAGTTTTTATGGAATGCTTAACTTCGTTTGTGAAAGTCAAATTCTTACTGTTATTATGGAAAATATCTGAAAATTCACGACATAAGGAAATTGTAGCTTTTTTTTCTTCTGGATTTAAATGATCAGTTCTAATTAATTTATCAATATGCTCGGTGTCGTTGTCAGCGTGATTTTCTGTTAAAAATTGTTCTGCATGAAAAATTTGATATTGTTCCTTTTCTTTATCTGGAAAAGGTATAATTTCAAATGGCTTTATGAGGTTTGCTGTAATTCTGGAATCGGTATTATTGGAGATTTCAAGTAATGCAAAACCGTTTTTTACAGTAGTTAAAGTTTCTGGGATGTATAAGTCATTTATAGTTTGTTCAGGAATTATCACATCTCCATTATAATAGTTTACAGGAACTTTAGTTTTTAAAATTTCGTGGGTGTTAACACTAATTGTAAAAGAGTTTTCTTTAGGCAATCTGTAGTAGAAAGGAATGATTGTATTACTGTTACTTAAATTCTTCTCTGCAAGATTAATTGATATTCCTAGGTTTCTGAGGTCTTCTAATCCTAATATGCCATCGTAGAAATCATGAAAATCAAAAAGAATAAAAGTAATTACTTTGTCAGTTGCTAATTCTTTAAATGCTGGAATGTGAGCTTTAAATTTAATTTTCTTTTCTCCTATGGGTGTTTTAATTATTGATGTTTCTTGAGAGATTTTATTTGGGAAGTATTTTTCTGCAATAGAAGGTCTGATAATAGATTTATAACATCCGGTATCAATAAGTAATTTAATAGGTGGATTCTGAATTTTAATATACGGTAGTGAATTATCACAAGTCGTGTTGTTGATTTCGTAAATTACGTCGCGTCTTCTGTTGAGTGAGTCATCCGAAAATTTTGAAAGTTGTTTTATTTGGGATTCGTCATTAATCTCTTCGTTAGTCTCATTATTTACATTGTTAAGTTCATAGTTTTGCTCATTGCAAATATTGTTATCGTAATGATCAGGGATGTTTAAAGAAGGATCAGGGTACGTTTCTGTATGCTCGTGATTACAGTAATTATTTTCCATGAGATTTAATTCCTCTGAAATAAAATTTCTTGATGTTGGTATAGTGTTTTTAAAATAATTATTATAATTATTATGTTGTCTAATTGTTGGGATTCTGGATGTGGTTGACATTGGTTCCGGTTTGTTTGTTGGGATTTGTCCTGTTGGTTTAAAGACATTTTTCGGAGTACCAAAAACTTGAGAGTTAGTAAATTGTTTTTGTTGAACTACTCTTGGTCTCACGTCAATAGGTTGACTAGGGAATTGGTTAGAAGTCCAGGGTCTTGGATTTTGGTTATAGAAATTTCGTGGCCATTGTGTAAGAGGTGTTTGATGAATTTGCATGTTAGATCTTTGAGGATATTGATTAAATGATGTAGGTACGTGTGAATATTGTGGAAATGAGTTGAACGTCTTAGGTAACATTTGAGGTTGCGTTTTGATTTGGTTAGAAGAGCTTTTATTATTATGTAATATATTAGGAAGATTTTGAGTATACATAAAGTTCTCTTCTTCTATTACATAGGCCATTGCATTTTCTAGTGATATAGGGTTTCTTAGTCTTACAATGCTTTGGAAGTTACCCGATAAACCACGAAGGAAGGTTTTTAATGCTAGATTGTCATATTGTTTAGAATATACTAATTTTGTGGCTTGTGGTATTTCCGTTGTACTAATTGAGTTTAATTTTGCAGACAATCTACTACGTAATATTTGTATTCGTTTGCCGAATTCTAATGGTGGTTCATTTTTTGAAGGTGTTAATGTGATTAAGTCTTGTTCGAGACAATCTAAATTTCTCTGATCACCGAAACTAGTTCTTAAAGCATTTTTTATTAAAGGCCAAGTATTTAATTCGTTCCTAGTGCCAATTAAGATTTGTGCGTGATCTTTTAATTTACCAATTACTACTCTAATTAAATATGAAGTTATTTGAGGGTCGTTGTTACTAATTTCATTGAACAAATAGTCGCAGGACGCTATGAAAATTTCTAATGAATTTTGGTCACCATTGTATGATGGAATTGTGTCTACATATAATTTTAATAATTGATAATTTACTTCTGGCATTTTTGCTTGGATTACAGTTGGTTTAGATAGATTAATACTATTATTAAATGTTTCGATTAAAGAATCTAAATCTAAGTTATTTACTGAATTGTTGTTCATATAAGACAAGAAATCAGGTAAATAATGGAAAAAATTAGACGGGATACTCAAAATTTGGTCTCACCAAATCCGGGAATTGCCAGTCGTCTATTTTGTGAAAGGTTGATATCTGCGTTGCCCAGAGCTGTGGATCTCCTCTATGGATTGGAAGACGAATGGTATCTTCAGAGCCTTACACGATGTATTTCTCTTGAAGTTTCTTCGTCCAGGGTTCTTTTGGGTAGTACTGAAGGAACTGGAGTCCCAAATCGCGATTTTAATTTGCACGATGCACCTTTTTTCGCGACCGCACTATCCTACTGACTGCGCCAATTATGTTTTTTATAAACACGTTAATGTTTTTTTAAAACATTTATTAAAGTTACAGATGGGCAGAGTAACGGTTACAAGTTCTGCAGATATGACTAAACTAAAGTTCTGACCCTAATATATATGCTATAGTTTGTATATTTAGTAAAGATAACGATAAATGAGTGGACAATAACAATGCGTCACTTGTTTATATTACTAATCAGGGGTCATAGAGCGTTTAACATAACTTGCAGACGTTCATTTCGTCTTTTCGTCGTAGTTTTAATAAAGAAACAAATTTATTTTTACTGTACAAATACAATAACTTTAGTAATCAACATTGTAAATTGGCAATTTACAAATTAATATGATGTAAGAATTTCCTCTTTTTCGATCGCATTTAGATTGATTTTTTTAAATTTAACCGTAAAAGTACGGAATAGCACAAAACTAATCACCAATTAATGCAACACGCACAGAATATTTTAAACTATTAAGAACTTTCCTTGTTACAAAATTTATCTGTTTTTAAAATTACCAAAACACACGATACTTGACCTGCCTTAAGTACAATATCTGTGAATTAGGTCATGGTCTGCGTTTTTATGACTTTTTATGGCCTCGAACGTCGCAAAATAGTTGAAAACCAAAATCCGCTTGAAAATTTAAGCTGAATTCAGCGACCCTCAAACAATTTCTATGAAAAAGTAAAATAATTTTTAATTAATTAATCTGTATAACAAATTTTGCTTCTTTTCTTGACCACTATTTGTGGTTTCAATTAAAGACCTAAGTTTAGAGAAACGCTGTATTTTATTATTTTTAGTATAAAGAAGAAATTAAATAAATTGCCTGCCTCTCTCTCTTCTTTATGTTATTGCTCTTTCACATTTTATCCAATCCCAATGAATAACAGAGAAACTGACAAGTTCAAATGGCTTAAAATAAATATACCACAACAAACAAGTGAAAGAGGAAAGTGTGTACGAATTTATCCTGGAAGTTATTAGATCCTAAGCTCTGCAATGAATCCTTTGGGGCGCTGCTCTGCTTTCAGACCACTAGTATAAATATAATTTAACTGAATTGCTTCAATAAATTTGCTTTCTAAGCTGAGATAAGGATTTTTAGCGTTGCATGACGCCTGGAGAATGTACGCTCTGTGAAACTGCAGCGAACTTGGAGGAATTTCTTTGTGAAGTAAGACGTGCGGCTAGTTTGTGATGTATCAAGAGCGATGTTTACACAAAACTTTCTGGACTTTCATAGGACACACTAGCAAACTCATTAGTTAGTCAAGTTTGTGTATGAAGTGAAACTTTACCGCCCGGAAACAAATGAATTTGTCTTGAATAGAAACAGCTCATATACATTCTCCCATATGAGGATGTATACATGAACTAAGCACTAAGACCAGCAAATTTTGGTGTTTTAGGAAAAAGTAAATAAAAAATTCTCCTACCACGATAAGTTTACGTCTGTAGCGACGTATTTCGATAGCTAAGCTACCATCTTCAGTTTACTTACAAACACTCACCTATCAAGCACTCACAAGATTTACAAGTAAATTTAGCCGTCTTATAAAATCCACGGAAACAATTGTGTCTTAAGGATATTAATGTATATCACTAATTATAGTTTTACCAATCGACAGTATATTTTATTTATAAAATGGTTTATTTAAAAAAATTTGTATCATCTGTTATATTATTACAATCACAGAAATGTATTTCCTTTTGTGTTTGTTTCACAAAGAGTTCCTTGTAAACGATGTCGGAATTACGCCCTGTTATTTTGCTTGTTAGAGATAAAATATAACACCTAATGTACCTTTGCAAGAAGCAGTCTAGACGAATTCTATTAAAATCGAAGGGGGATCAATGCACTTGGCTTGCAAACATCCTCGATTCATCGAATATTATTTCCGTTTGTCGAGGAGAATCTTTTCTCGCCATCGGATTTCAATGGATGAAGTGGGCATGACCGTCTTCAGCTGAATGCTACACATATAAACTGAATAAATATAAAACAGACGTTTAGCAAACAAATAGAAACGGAGATATTCTTTCGTTTCAATTTTTTTTACTGTACCATTTTGATAATTTTCACATAGAACACAATCAGAATCATCACATTGTTTATTACGATATAAGGTCACCGAAAAATAAAATATCGCCTTTAAAATTTAAAATTTTATGATTTGCACAATAAAGTCATTTATTATTATTATTATTATTAAACAGAAACAGAATAAATGCAAACATAAGAGCAGCAAGAAGTCGTTATTATCATGAACAATTTGATAAATATAAATACGATATGAAAAAAACCTGGAGTAATATTAATGAAGTCCTGGGTAGGCCTAAAGCTACAGGAGATGAGCGCATAATTAAACATATGAAGAACTCGGAAAATAATATTGCCAATAATTTCGCTGAATCCTTTCAGAATCAGGTTCAATCAATTGGACATAGCTGTCATCTCACGTTATTAGATTGGAGGGCCTCAGCTAAGCTAGATACTAATGGCCGGTTTCACAAAGCTTCGTTAAATATTTAAGTTCCGATTAACTCTGTAACGAATGGTTAAATAGGAAAACAACCGCATTTAACGATGATTAACTTAACGATGATTACTAAACGGCTCGCTCTCTAATCGGTCGTCAAATAGTCTTAATGCTCCGTTAAGTGTTTCACAAAGCTCGATTAAGAGATAACGCTTCGTTTACTTCTGTCTAATCAGGCGTTAGATTAATCGATAGAATTCCAGCGATTAAAAAGTAACGAGTGAATTTTCCATAGTTATTATCAAGCTTTTTTGATATAAAATATCCTCACATATATCTAAAAAATAATTATAATTTTATTTAAAAATGTAACGTACCTTAAATATGAAAAATAATGACATTTCTGTACTTTTTACTCACTTGGTTTATTGATTAATTTTTACGACACTATTTCTGAAAATAGTTTCAAGAACAAACAATTCGAAATTATTTCAAAATGTCTGCAACCTCACTTTCTTCTCTGACGATAAATAAATGCCTCCTTAAGGTAGGATTCATTTTATAAGAGACAGAAATAATCCTTTTAGTGATTTGGATGATAATGAATTTAACGTTTCGCTTTTCCAAAGGAGTTATGGAACTCTTTGGTTCCACACTAGAACCTGCAACAAGCAAAAATAAATTTATTTTATGGTACAAATCAGTTGCTGATAAACTTACGTTGTTATCCACTGAAATATTTCAACAGCTGATTCTTGATACTTTCAGAAACCATCGATACTTAGAATAATTCGTCGTCACTCATCTTATTGCAAGGCACAGCAAACAATTAATTAAATTGCCAATAGAAGAAGCTCCGCAAGTTAACATTACACATCATGTCATTGGCACCACAGATTGTACCCCATGTTAAAATTATTTCACCTGATAGTAATCCCGCTGAGCTGTACCACAACAGAAAATGTGTCTTTGCCATATATGTTCAAGTAATTCAACTGCACTAAAGTTTCCTTCCTCCCTTTCTTTTTTCCTTTTTCATTTTTAAAAATCATTAACTGCACTAACGCGAAGAATTTAAGGTGTATTTATTTATTTTGAGTTTCTAACCTCACACTACCTGACTGCAAGCGACGCCATATCGGACAGATTACTTTAAAGCGGTGTCAAAGTGGCAATTTTTCGATGTTGCCAAACGTAAACTCCAATTAGTTAATCAGAGATTAAGATAATAGTTTTTTGTTTTGTGAAACAGCATCAAATTTTTAACACTGATTAAACTTAACGGCTGATTAGTTAATCAACGCTTTAACAAAGCTTTGTGAAACCGGCCATAAGACGAGTATGCAGCCAAATTCATTATACCTGCCAACCATCTCAGCAAGTGACGTTCTTGACATCCTACTTCACATCAATAAAAATAAAGGGGCCGGAGCTGATGATCTAAGACCTATTGATCTCAGGAGATGGCCGGATATTTTCTGCTGCGCGATACAAAATTTGACAAACTTATCCATCGAAACAGGAATAGTACCTGAAAAATTAAAAACCGCAATTGTAAGATCGATTTACAAAAGTGGTTCAAGAAATTCCTATCAAAACTACAGACCAATTTCCATATTGTCTGTAATTGATAAGGTCTTGAAAGATACATATCCACTGTGTTGACTGGATACCTAAAAAGTCGATCAATAAGTACCCGTGTTTGAAGACAGGTGGCGCTGCTGAGGGAAGTTGGCATTACCGTCGTATACTGCCATCTGTCAAACGTTGCCATACTAAATTTCAGACTGATTTATAGGTTAGTTTCCATTTGGCAGCCAGTTTTATCAAACGTGTTTCGTGTTTCTCGATAAAATGGAAAAAGAGCAATATCGATCCGTTATTCGCTTTTTATTTTTGGATGGAAAAACATGCGAAGAAATAAAAGTGAAGCTGGATGCTATCTATGGGGACCCTTCACCATCTATGACAACCGTGAGATATTGGTTTAACGCATTTAAATGTGGTCGTACGTCTGTTTTTGATGAGGAGCGGCCAGGTCGCCCGGCAGACGTGGTTACCGAGGAAATTGTTGAAAAGGTCCATGATATGATTCTTGCTGATCGCCGAACTAAAGTGCGCGAAGTAGCAGAGGCCGTAGGGGTGTCGTACGGAACGGCAATCAATATTTTACATGATAAGCTAACTGTGAAAAAGGTGTCGGCCCGATGGGTGCCGCGATTGCTGACGGTGGACAACAAACGGATACGGCTGTCAATGTCGAAGCAGTGTTTGGACCTCTTTAAGCGAAATTCGCAGGAGTTTTTGCGTCGAGTCGTCACCGTTGATGAAACCTGGATACATTATTATACGCCAGAGACCAAGCGACAATCAAAACAATGGATTTTTCCTGGTGAATCTGCCCCGAAGAAGGCAAAGTCTGCCCCTTCAGCCGGAAAGGTCATGGCCACGATTTTTTGGGATTCGATGGGAGTAATCCTCATGGACTTTCTGGAGAAAGGAAGAACGATCACGGGGCAGTACTACAGTGAATTATTGGACCGATTCGATAACAAATTGAAGGAGACACGGCCCCATTTGGGTAAGAAAAAGGTGCTCTTTCACCATGATAATGCACCAGCACATTCATCCGGAATTGTCGCGGCCAAATTCCACCAACTGCGTTACGAATTGTTGCCGCACCCACCCTACTCGCCCGACCTGGCTCCTTGCGACTTCTTTCTGTTCCCCAACATGAAAACATGGCTCGGGGGGAAAAGGTTCAGCTCAAACGAGGAGGTTATCGCCGAGACAGAAGCGTATTTTGAAGAGTTTGAGAAATCGTATTTTTTGGAGGGGTTAAAGAAATGGCAGAAACGTTGGGAAAAGTGTGTCGAACTAAAAGGAGATTACGTTGAAAAATAAAAAATAAAAATTGTGAAAAACTTGCGTCTTCATTCCTAACACGGGTACTTATTGATCGACCCTCGTATTAGATAAAAACCATACCATGGATACCAGCAGGACAGAAGCACCGTCATGCTTTTGGAGAGGTTCTCGAACACAGTGAATCGAAGTATGAATAATTATCTTCATGTCTTCTGTATCTTCGTCGATTTCTTCAAAGCCTTCGACATAATTTGTCATGATAGGCTGGAAGCTGCACTAAATTGAATAGGAGTCAGAGGAGTGGCCTTGGAATGGTTCAAGAACAACCTTACTGAACGAAAGTTCAGTGTCAAAATTGGCTCATCCTTGAGTGCCGAAAAGGATTCTTCACGAGGTGTACCCCAGGGAAGCATATTGGGTCCAATCCTTTACCTTATTTATGTGAATGATATGGGCCAATGCTTCAACAAATGCAGTTACTTGTCATATGCTGACGACACTTTAATTTATTCTACTCACAAAGATATGGACACCGCAATAACATATTTAAGGAGAGAATTCTACATATTCCAACAATGGTCACATGACAAGGGTCTCGTAATAAACGCATCTAAAACGAAACTCATGCATATCAGATCGCCTCATTTACATTATTCCTTGGACCATACACCACCAGACATCATCTTCCATAGCAACGACTGTCTGCACAGTGGAGATCCGCTCAATATTCTCAGGTGTCCCTGTAAGATAAAATTGCAAACAGTGAAAACATACAGATATTTGGACATTGATATAGATGATGACCTCCTATGGAAATGCCCATATAAATAACTTAAATGGCAGACTGTGTCGTTTGGCTGGTCGCCTCTATTACTTGCAAGGCATGCTCCCAACTCGTATCTTAAAAATGGTGTATCATTCCCTAATCGAATCAATAGTAACCTATGGTATAACTATATGGGGACGTGCCTCACCAATTTATATTGAATCGTTACAGAGAACACTAAATAGAATAGTGCGAAATATAAAACAAGGTGATGATATCAAACAAATTTACTCGGAACTGGAAGTATTAAATGTAAAAAATTTATACTTGTACAGAACAATAATGAGCAATTATTTAAAAAAAAAATACTTATGAAACACTACAACATAACTATGATACGAGACTGAAAGTTTCTGGCCACCTCACTCATCCTATGTCGTCAAACAAGTATGGCTCCAGACTGGATGAGGTGACGTTGCCTTGAAACCTGAAGATAAAGCAGTGGTTAGTTCGGGAGTGTCGGGTTAATGCTACCTACCGTCTGCACAGCTATTGGGAGCTATTGTTGCGCTGTCTGAGGTGAACGTTCTGTGCCTTTGGAGAACTACCGGGATGGGTGATGTTGTGGTGTTTGTAACTCTCCTAATCTTAATCTTTAACCCTTAATCATTTTCTTATGTCATCTGGTTAACTGAATTGCCACTGAGAAGCATTAAGCTTAGTGGCGCTAAATTCAATTTACTTTGTGTTATATGTATGTATTCGATTCGATTGTCTCGATTGTTTCGATTGTATTTCTTTTTTTTTTTTTGTAATAAACTCTTTTAAATTTAAAAAGAAAACCTAGAATATTATAAGGTAACATGAAAGAAAATAATTATTTTATATAATTTATATTTATTATGTATTTTATTTAATCCAGCACTAATATATACTTCTCTTTGATTTGAGAAAATAACTATTGTAATACCAGGCGTTTCAGATTGTCCGGTATAACCCGGATGTTTTATTTAATCCAGCACTAATACCGGGTGATCAATGGAATTCGTAATTACAGGAGGCTGTGATTGGTGCTATTTTATGCTGTGTGGTGGATACAATGAGAAATAAATAATAAGTTGACAGTTGTCATATTTGAGATTATGCTCGTGCTTTATGCAATCTTTATTTTATTGGATGCTGGTTTCAACCCTTTTCTAGAATACTCGGGGGGCTCCACAAGACAAATCCGTTTATTATCAATCATTGAAAACAAATGTTGCAGTTCTGACACTTAAAATTTTTAATTTCAAACTGTAAGCCAGTGTTGCCGACTTTTCATAAAATACGAAAGCGTGCTCTAATTCCGTTGATCGCATGGTACACCGCTGCTTAAAAGTTTTGAAACGAAAAGCAATAAACCTGTTCGAATATGACCCTTATTGAAACAGGTCTAATTTATTTTGAACCTTAAGAACGGAGGGTACTTTCTCCGCACCCCGATAAGAAGGTCGTTAATCCTCTTAAACTGCCTCGGCCGGTAGGTGTTTATGATGCGTTGAATTTCGTTGGAACGCACGTATTTAGTTTCATTTATCATTTATCACAAATGTAACCACAATTTTATTTTACCTAAATTAGAATATTTTATTTTCTTACATAACAGATCTTTATATATCTAAAGAAATACATGAATTTGAAATTAGTTTAAAGGATCGATTATGTAAATTAATGGGAAAAATTATAATTATACGCAATGTCTGATTTGTTCTTGTTTTTATTTCACAAAAGTTTTATTACTTTATAGAAATTTTTATTCAAAAATTTTAATTACGAGAAAAGAGTAAAGAGATTTTTGGTAAATATGAAATATACAAAAATGAGCTGAGCGAGATGTATAGGGTTATTTTTATAAGTTCCAATGTTTTATTTTAGGAGCTGAGAAAAAGCTTATATAAAAAATTCTAGGTTTTTTCACATATTATCTTCTACAGTCACCACAAAAAACCGCACTGCAAAATATATTAAAAAAACCTATACAATTTTATATAAAAAAATATGCGTAATACCAAAATTACTACGGCAAGAAATAAATTAATGTTGATCATTGGAAACAATTAAAATAACTGTATAGAGAATCATTATTGAGGATGAGGATATCAGAGAAACTATTGTTTACCTGAAGCATGCGATTATGATTAGGGCATTCGAAGTAATTTACGAATTCTGAAAATTCATAACATGCTTGCTCTTTATTATTTTAACGTTCTTGGAATTGAAATAAAAACAATTTTCGCAAGTTTGCATTAATTCAGAAGTTAAAAGTAAATTATTCAAACTTATAACCTTTAATTTGTGAAAATATGCGAATGATGGGACATTTATTCTTGATCATTTAATTTAATTCAGAAAAAATATTATACAAAATCAATTAATACTATTTATTTTTTTTCGTATTCTAATAATATAAAATGCGCTTTTCGTATAATGAAGTTCTAGTCAACAAAGCTATTAATTAGTAAGCAAATAATATGTATATCGCATTAAACTATAAAATCTATTTATTTACGAAAATAATAGATTCTATTTCATTTACTTATTTAATAATAATACCAATAAAAAGGTCTTTATTGATAATAATGATATGCATGCATAGTTACATTTCATTTCACTATATTTATCAAAGATTCAGATTTTAATTTCACATTGTTTTCCTTATTTATTTTACCTACACGTTATAATATTTAGGAAACAAATTTTGTTAAATTTACTAATTAAATGATGAATGCGTTTCTACCACTATAAGTAATTAATCAAGTTAGTTGAATACGTTCGTGTCTATTTTAAATCCCTGTGTTTGCGACGGCCGGTTTTATTATCCGGACAGCAGGTACGCTTGTAAAATCTGTAAGGTTCATAATTGCAAAGCACAAAATTTACTACTGCCAGCGATCTGGCTAGTACTCCGAAAACTTTTAAGCACTGGTGTACATCCTTCTCTTTAATTTGAGAAAAGTAATTATTATAATACCTGATGTTTCAGATTGCCCGTTCTCACCCTTTTTCTCGCTGCGGAAAATAATTTAACTACAAACGGCCATAATTCCCTAATTGAGAAAGATGTCGGTCGTTAAATTTTAACTGTCCTTTGTTTTTTTTTTTTCAAATTTTTCATTGTTTGCGTTCGTAGTATTTTGAGACTGAGACCTCAGGAGCGGGGATGTATTATTTTTGTGTGGTGTAAAGTTTTTCACGGCTTTGTTGCTGCCAAATCTCCTCGCCGTTGAAAGGAAAGCAGTTGAAAATTGTATTCCCTGCACTGAAGAGTAATCTGAAGCGAATACCGATCACCCCCGAGAAATATCTCGAGCACAATTCGAACCGTCGCGATTACACTTTAAAATTAAATAATAAAATTATTGGAAAACTGCATTCGCATGAGTCATACGTAAATGAATCTGTTTATGAGATAGACCAATCAAAAGAAAAGAAATTAAAATTTCATGAAAGTGCACAGATATTTTAAAATAAATAAAACAGGAAGAAAAACGACGTTAATAAAGATGAAACGTAGAGGGTGTCCCGCTGCTAATGCGCATTACTTTACCTGCATATTTATTCTTGGATTAAAATGAATTTATGCTTCTCGACATAAGAAGAAAGCAAATATTTAGCTAGCTAGCGATTGCGTATGAAGTATTCTCGTTTTTTTTACTTGCTTTGATGCTGATACTCTATACTCTATTTTTATTTGTTTTACTCCCGAAATTCCAATATTTTTTATGATAATATATTGAATCTTGTAAGTATTTATGTTAGGATGTCTTTTGCTACAGAAATAAAAAAGGCAATTGATACTGTATCGACGTAATATTTAACTAAGTTCGTTAACTAACGTTAGGATGGTGCAAACAAAATTTCATTTTAAAAAGACTATAATCAACATCATCATTTCTCAATTATTATTGCATTTCAACTTCAAAATTCATTGCAAACTGCTTTTATGTTTTAGTAAATCATCCGCCGATTTACGAAGCCATTACACGTGGCGTTGTATACTGTTTTTCTATTACAAAAGTACCAATCTCTATAACACATCTAATGCAATAAACATTTATCGTACCGGACGTTTTTATCTGTTGTGTTTCCAATATTTTTCCTTCTTCGAGCCATAAAATCCCAGAAAAATACTCATAAAAGTGATGGGTGACCTTAACCCAGATGTGAAGAAGACGCCCTTAGGTTTTACGCAGCATAATTCGGCAAATAAACATCCTTCGTGAAGGCCACGGTCTGCATCTCCTTAGAAAACCCTAAGTGGGCCACCGAGAGGAACGAGAGAGAGAGACGCTGAGATACGAAAGGGATGATCGCGACGAGGAACGATATAGTTGCAGGTCTCTGCCCCTACATCCAGTTGTTGACCTAGTGTGGCTGCTGCAACGGTTAAATCAATATGCCAGCTCTGTACCAGGATCCACACTTGGCTCTCTTTAATATAACATGGTGTCTACAATTATCAATTCAAATATTTCAAACATGTTATTATCCTAAAGAAACAAACTATTTTCATAATTTTGAATTTATTTTTCCGGTTTACGTAATACCAATCAGATTCGGATATATTTTGTTTTAAACATAACCCTGGAGTAAAAGTACTTAGCTTGCGAATCAGAATAAAGTGACTGTACCATTAAAGTGATATATATATAAATATTCTGAGGAAACCATCGTGAATACAACCATTTCCAGAGGGATTTTACGGGGATTTTAGATAAATTTCATAACATGCTTACAATTTACACTTTACGAGGTTGGTCAAAAAGTTATATATATTATTACTGCAGTGTTGCAGAATTTAATCTGTTAAAATGATATTATTAAACGCACATAAAACACCAAAGCAATTTTCCAGAGTTAATTAATAGATTTTATCGAACGTGATTTATATATTTGAATTGCTCTGCAAATTTACAGTAAATTAAGTTTTGTGTTTTCTAAATGTTACTGTTATCATGAAACGTGTTGTGCTCTCTCCCAATTCCAGTTGAAGATGTTATCACACATTATTATTATTATTATTTGAATTTAGTGCTGATATTTATTATTTATTTTTTCATTATTAAAGGAAAGTAATTATTTTTTATTTTCATTCAGCGCATGCATGAATGGATATTCCATTCAAAAAATTTGTGTTGTGTTGACATCTAAATAAATAACTTTCAACTAGCATGCTAACTTTACAGATATAAAAATGCTATTCGGTTAAAAACAGGTTGCTAGAAGCCGCAAAATTCGTTTTGCCTTGCGGAAGTGGTGTACATCCCGACATCTCTCGTGTAAACGTAGGTTTGCAGTACTGTATTGATTTTTCCGAGAGACGAAACACTGTTGGCAACTGTTGCTGAAGGTGGCTAATTCTGTTCAAGTTTCGTAGGGGGAGCTAAAAATTAATGCAAAGTTTTTAAAGAAAAATAAATGAGTTGCCTGAAACATTGGAAGTAAATTATTTACCTTTACTCATGTAAAAATGTCATTAAATTACTTGTTATTTGAACACTATATTTATAAAAAAATTTTGTGCAAATCATTTTTGATTGCAGTGAGAACCTCGAGCAGCCTCTGGACAGCTGTTTCAGCCCTGCTTGGGGCTTCTTCAGCAGAGACGTAGCTCAACATTCCCACTGCAGACCAAAAACGACTTGCCCAATTTATTCGCAATTGCCAGGTCAAAAAGCGATAGTAAGATGTCGCTATTTTATTTGTTCACTATATCTATAATAATATAGACACCTCTTAATTGTAATGTTTAGACAGTGATACTGATTATCATACGTAAGCTTACAAGAGTAAGTAAGTAATCGGCTTGAAACATACACAAAACAAATAATATAAACAACATAAACAATATAAACAAGTGCCAAAAAATAATCATAAAATACAATACAATACATTACGATACAGTAACAATCACAGTCACGTCACTGTTATAATTAAGAGATGCTATGAATTTATAGCCATAAACTAATCAATACTACAGAACACAGTACTTAAAAATAGATTTTAATTTTATTTCTAAAAAGTCCTTGAGATTAAATAGCTTGTATCTCAGATAGTAAATTATTAAAAAAAATTACACCGTTGTAAAGAAAACAGTTGTAATACAACCTTCTTGGTTGCTCTACGTCTACGCGAAGATAAGAAGAATATCTAGTATTGTAGTTATGAGAATCAACGTTATAGGCGAAAGTGTTTTTGATTCTGAAGATTGTCAATATTGTTTGACATAAATACAAGTTTATGGTCATTATTGTTATTATATTGTTTGAATTATATAATAAAGATATTATATAATAGGGGGCCCCGGTACGGAACCCTGAGGAACTCCACGGAAGATGGGCGATCTATCAGAGAAATAACTGCCAGTAATTCCTAATTTTCTTGTGTGTTTGACTTGTACAATTTGTTCACGGACGCATAGATAAGATTCTTATAACTTCCAGGATAATCCAGGGCCCCCGCGAGGCCAAAACCCGCCCGCGTGCCACTCTATACTTTGGCGCCCTGTGACAGATGAGTTGGTACATACAATGACAGTCAATTATCAAGATTGTTAAAAAAAAATCAAAAGAAACAAAAAAGGGAAAAAACAAAAATTAAAAAAAATTGAAACATTAGGGAAAATTTTTCAACTTTTTAACTTTTCTAAAAATATTTTCCTTCACTTTTTAAACATTTCCTTCATTTTCTAAACATTTCCTTTCACTTTCCAAACGTTTTCCTTCACTTTCTAAATATTCTCCTGCACTTTCGAAACGTTTTGCTTCACTTTCTAAACATTCTCCTTCATTTTCTAAACATTCTCCTTCACTTTCTTCAAGTTCCTAGCTGCCGCGAGCCCCCAGAGACGAGCAGCCCAAGCAGCGCGAAGCGCTTTCTTCGCATCTGACTAAGGAGGCCCCTGTGCAGACCCCCCCAGTATGCAACGCTTGTTATTAATATTAGAAAAAAAAGAAACTAAATCACAAAAGCAAAAGGAACTTAAATTTCTGAAAACTTAAAAAGTAAAATGTAATTTGTTTTTTTTTTTTTTAACCAAACCGTAAGTAATAGCTTACGTAATATTTCTTTTACCTTGACAAAGACAGTTCAGTCTTGTGGATAATTTTTTACGAATTTTTACCAGACAAGAAACTATTTCCCATTAAATTTTTTTTTGCCGAAAAAATCACAAAACGTGTGTCCAGTGGCTAAGAGGCTAATTGCCGCCCCTTGAACATGGCGCCCGCGTGCGCCGCGCGCTTCGCACACATGGCCACGGGGGCCCTGGGATAATCCACGAACACCATACTGGTCCAGCTTATGGAGTAACAATTTATGATCTGCCAGTGTCAGAGGCTTTTGATACTTCGCAAGAGATTAGTGCTACTATTTGATTGTTGTTCAGATTATCAGACATGACCTTCCATGTATGCTGAAGTGCCGTGGTTGTGAAATGGTTAGGTCTGAAGCCACGTTGATGCTGAGATCCTTAGATGTTTGTGTTTATCAAAATAATCTGCGAGTCTATTAACTATAGCTTTTTCAAAAATGTCTGATACTGAGCATAAAAGTTCGAGATGGATCGATAATGAGTTACAAAATCTAGATCTTCCTTCTTATGAACAGAAGTTCTTTTTTTCAAGTTTAAAAGCAGTAGGGTATTCACCCAATTGAAAAGAGTAGTTAATAATATTTGCTAAGGGCTCAGATTTTTTATCTGAAACTAATTTCAGTGTAAGTGTTGGGATGTCATATACACCAGTAGAATAAGTATTTTTAAGGGATACAATAATGTTTTGCATTTCAGTTGCACAAAACGGGATTAAAAAATAAAAACGAAACGGTGGTGATTTTATTAATTTTGCACAGTATTTCTGCGAAAAAGAAAAACTTTAGTCTTGGAGGGAGAGAACAGTACAAATCAGAAAGTAGTTTAGTTCAGTTTCAAAACGATGCGTTACGTTAGCTACCAATTGCAAGAAAACGTGCTCTACAGTTCGGTAGAAATAAAACACAAAATTTTAAAATTTGAATTAAAAATTAAAAAGAATGAAATTGTACTGCGTGATTCAGGTTAGTATTCGCAGCCCTATAACTTTTTTAATTCCAGGTTTAGGGTAACGATTTTAGTATGCGCTGTAAAAAAAATAAAAAAATATACAAATTTACACAAGAAATAAATAGCAGCTCAGTAACCATTCGTTTATAATGTAATATTGCTTATAATTACGGGACGGAATTATATATTTTGTTCGGTTTCTTTGGAAAGAGGCGGCAACGAGCGTGTGTGCGTTGACGCGTCGCTGCGGCGTTATACGTTTGCCGTCTCGTTTGCATTTAATCGAACAAAATATGTAATTCCGTTCTCTGCTTATAATTGTGTAATTATTTTTAAAATATACTGTAAAATTACATAAAGCTATAGTAACTGATCTTTTTTTTACAAAATGGTTGTGTAATATTTCAAATATGAATTGTAATTATGTGATCACATCACAGTATACCGGGTGTAATCAAATTAGTTTCACATATTAATACTACAAGTTCCTCGTCATGTAAGAGCATTAATGCCGCAATTATCAATGGTCTAACTCAAAAATAAAAAAGATTACCTACTAAAGGAGCGTTGGTACATTTGTTTGAGAACTTCTGATCGATCTGCGAAAAGACATCATAAAATAAAACTCCAGCTAAAGTCAAGGTCAAGTGCTTGATCGCATTTTTAAAAGGTGTGATGTTTTATGTAAACACAATATCAAATTCATAGTATCCCGGTGGTTGCCTACGTTTGCAATTATGATTAAAGAAGACCATTTTAAATCTACTCTGACTGATTATATGGAATTAAATTTGTTTTATTAGATAATCGACAATAATTAGATCTTAGTGTGAATCACATAAACATAAACTTTATTCTTTATTGAATAACTAAAGAGTCTTCAATAACGACAAGACTAAATAAATAAATAAATACCTAAAATGAACAAGCATTCGACAATAATTTAAGTAAAAGATAGGTTCTTTGTCAGATACTCCTCGATGTCAATTATTTATACAGTGTAAGCAAAACAAATTAATCAAATCATAAATGAAGGGACAATGAATACCGACGTAACTTTTACTTATTGTTACACTTTTGTCAGCAGAAAATTAACTTAATTAATCCAGTAAGTAATGAAACAAACGTGATGGATTTTTTCTTTTGGTATGGAATTGCTGAGCGAAGATTTTATTGACCCAGTGCCCTTCATTTCGATGACGCTTTATTGCTTTATGTTTTATTTATAATGTAATGTTTTGCTTAGAAAAATCCACACAGGATCGGTCAGAGGTTCTCAAACAAAAAGACTCCGGGCTCTTGTGGGGCTTTAATTTCTTACATTTTTCACCAAAAAAAAATAAGATATGCAGAATTCGTTTTCTTAAGTGATGAAGAACTTACAGTTTTAATATGTGAAACTTATTTGATGACAGCCTGTATACTATATTTTTGATGTAATATTCCTAGACTCATGCATGTCTGTGCATGTTATAATACTGTAATAAATTCATACTCCTATTTTATTTCCGTTTTATTGGCATTCATGTGTGTAATAATTCGGAATCGGAATTTTATATTTCTGGCCGACTCAAACGCCTCGTTTGGAATTGACCGAGCAAAATATAAAATTCCGGGCTCAAGCAATTATTATACAGCGTTAATTTAGTAACATTTAAGTTTTGTTTGAATATAAAATTATGCGAATGCAAACGAAGGCATCTTTAAATATGTCATAACCAGAGAGCGGGATTCTTACGGGACGTCGAAAGCAAGCGTAGTCGGCCAGTCGACTCGACGAAGCCATGCCGAGTTTCTTTACTTGTCGTTACATAGTCCGCTGTAACGCAAACATTTCTTGATTGTAATTTTGGACAGAAACGGAAAATAATTTTAAGTCAAATGTATATAAACGTACCCATAAAATTTCATAAAGACAAGAGATGCCCTTGAGATACTTGGTATCTGGTTATTCACAATTACTTTTGCAATTATTATTTAAGAATAAAAGTGTGGAATAAATACATAAAAAATGCATTTATAAAACCGAACTGAATACTAAGTAATATTTGAAAAGAGATTTAATTTTCATAGAAATTCTCTAGGGTCCGTTTTGTTCCTTGCGGTGCGTCAAATTAGATTAACAGTACGTGCTTTGAAATTCGACAAATAAGAAAAAATATACATATGTGATTAGCGTGCAGTCATAAAGCGACTGCATTGGATTACTAATCCTCATATTCGTAGGAAACGCCGCGCCGGCAAATCAAAGCTCCGCCAATGTTCCAGATTAGGTCTGATTCTCATCACCGAGTCTGTAATTTGTACTGTAGTGTACTGGTATGGAACAGGAAATGTAACTGCATACATACGTGCATCGTCCAGCTTTCTTGTGAAGGAAAACGTAATCACAAGTCTATTAAGCATGTAACATGTAACATGTTTCAAACGACTAAATAGTAAAATAAAATTAAAAGTTTCTCTTTTCTTTCTATTCTAATTAGTGTATTGCGCTCTGTTTTGTTAAAATCGAAATTATTTTGATTAAATTAGGTTCTTAGAAATTTTGTGCTCACTTCTAATGTAAGTCGTATGCACCTAAGGTATGTACGTACAACTTGATACTCGATGCGTTTCTTCTGTACAGGAGGTGCATTTTAGTTGCGTACATCTCTAACATAAATAAAACAGGTAAATATTTTTTTAAGTACAGACAAAAATAGTGTATATTTATAATCATCCATTCAGACATAAGCTCGAATTCTGTACAAAAGTGTTTTGTTTAGTTAATATGTACTCAAAGCTTGCATTGATCCACTAAGGTCTGATCTCGTATTATTCGAGGCATCGGCCACTATATTTCTATTTTTATGAAATTCATGTTTTGTTAAGGGATATTTTTCATAAAGAGTCAAGCACTTTATAATCAAATTATTGGACCACTCCATATTAGATGTATAAAGACGCATAAAACGTTGAAGGTATGAAAAAAGTGTGAAAACGTTTTTCAAACGTTTGTCAAATAATGTGTACGGTGTTGCTGAATCGCGTTTAAGTATGTACCGTGCCTTCAATTGAATTCTTCATTAAAGTGGGCTATAATTTCACTGTTTTTTTCTCCTAAGATTTGCAGCACTGATAGCTGTTCAATTATTTAATTAAACAAATGTCAAATTGACACTTTGTATTTTCAATTAATTCAAAATGTAAGAATTACAGCGGAAAATATTTATTGTTGAAAGTTATTTTCAAACCGATAGAATAGAAAATGGACAGATAGTTTATACAATTAATCAGTGTGTACAGAAGTTTCGACGGCAGTTTCCTAATTTTGCTATTACTTATAAACAGCTAGTTAAACATATCCATGCTTGTGTTCTTAAATTTCGTGAAACAGGATCATTTGGTCGCAAAACAGGGAGCGGAGCAGCTAAGAAAAGGACTGCAGCCTGCATTGAAGATGTTCGGGATCGAATGGAACACTCTCCCAAGAAATCTATTGCGAAACTTTCACAAGAAGTTCAGATATCAGTAGGAACATGTCACACTATGCTTAAAAAAGACGATTCAAAGCTTTATCCATATAAGATTCAAGCAGTCCACGAACTCAGGCCAGTAGATTTTCACAGAAGAACAGAATATTGTCAGTGGTTTCTTGATAACTTAAACAACGACGACGTTCTTGACAAGTGTTTCTTTTCCGATGAGGCCTGGTTTCATCTCTCAGGGCATTTAAATAAACAGAATATGAGAATATGGTCAGCAGAAAATCCCCAAGAATTTGTGGAAACTCTATTACATCCATTAAAAATTGGTGTTTGGCTAGCAGTGTCAAGAAGGCGTATCATCGGACCAATATTTTTTAACGACTCAGTAACTGCTGAAAGATACCGAAATGAGTTATTAGAACCTTTTATTAATCAACTACATGATGATGAACTTACAGAAGTTTTTTTTTTCAGCAAGACAATGCTACTGCCCACACAGCTCATCAAACAATGACTTTCCTGCAGCAGTTTTTCGATAATCGAATTGTGAATTTTCCTGCAAGGTCTCCGGATCTCACAATTATGGATTACTTCATTTATCCGCACATGAAAAACACAGTTCTTAGAACTACGCGTCACACAATCGAAGAACTTCGTGCGGGCATTACAGATGTGTGTGCTAACATAACCCCCGAACACTTAGCAAACGGGTTTGAAAACATGAAATGCAGAGTACGCTTATGTATTCAAGCTGAAGGAGAGCACTTTGAGCATCTACTTTAAACTTTAATGTTGTGTTTTTATTTGATGTTATGATCAGTACTGACAGTTAATGAAAACTGTTTTCTCTAGAATTGTGTCACCAACTTCATAAAAAAATCACAGCTTTCTTTAATGAGGAATTCAATTGAAGGCACGATACTTACAAGCGCCAAATATTTCTTTGACTCGGTTCTTTTAAGACGTAGACGAATGCAAACGTCGGAAGAAGTATGGCAAATGATCCACCATAGACACTATTCGGCAAACTTCACACATCACAAACGTTTGGCTAGTTTGCCATCTGGTGTGCGGCCGCCTTTATATGAGTATGCTTAGTGATTATTACCGATTATAAATACATGACATTCAAAGCAGTAAAAGAATGCCATAGAACTGGTATGCAAATATTCACATCCTCTCTTTTTTGGGAACGCATTAACGTTAGAAAAAATAGAAATATTTAGAAGTGAATCAATACGTAATGCTGCCGATTGTTATCTGGTTTTGGTTCACTTTTCTTCCGGTCGCCTCGCTACAATTACGTAAGTCAAAATGAACATAGTTTCTCGTTTTAAAATTCGAAAACTACTAATTATTACAGTATATAGTGTGAATAAATTAATTTTTTTTTTTTTAATTTATAAGCAAATAAAATTGAGTTATGAGTTTAATTTTTTGCAGTCTCTTGGGGACTTTAAAATACATAAAGATAATATATTACAAAATGATTAGTCCATAAATTCCCTAGTTTTTAAAGCGAAACATTTTAAAGTATATACTGGGTGTCTCATAACCTACGGAGGAGATTAAAAGGGTAGCTAGGGGAGATTAGAATTAAAGCTTTTTTCTTAATAAATTTGTTAAAAAATCAATAACTAAAAAGTTACAAGAGTTTAAAGTGAAATTAATTAACAAGCAAAAGTTACTGCCTGCAGTAATATTTTACGTTTCAAATTCAAACTTGAGGCATTTATGAGTTAATAGAGCACTACTTGACAATAAACAACTATTTAAAAATATGTAGTCACGTTAAAGTTATGGCTATTTCATTTTTTCTTTTAATGCCCAAAAACTGGTTTTCGTCTCGTTGTGCACCGCATACTAATAAGAAAAAACAAAACTAGAAAACAGATTAACATAGACATTTTATGAGTGGTGGTTTTGATAAATTTAAAGTTTATTTAACAATAAAGTTGCGTTTTGTGAAATAATTTTTATTAATTAAGAAGCTATGAGTGTAAATTAAAGAGGAAATTTAAAAAGTTAAAGTGCTTTAACTTTCTTATTATTGGGTTTTGGTCAAAAGCGAATTAAGAAAAAAGCTCTATTTTGGTCTCCTACAGCTGCCCTTTCAATCTCCTCCGTACGTTGTGAGACACCCAATATATTTTCATTCCGATTTGTTCTAAAAATCGTAAGTATGGTAAGAGAATAAATAAATAAATGCTTTCTCTCTTTCTTATTTGTCCATTTATTAGAAAATTTTATCAAATAATCACATACATTATTTGGGCAATAAAAAAAAATTAACTCAGAAGTTTCTTATAAACTACCATCGTAGAAAGAATAATAAAACAGATGTCGAGATACTACCTGAAAACCTACATAGTATTTTTCTATCGGTATTCTATCAACATTGCCTCACTTATATTTTTCTGTTTCAGTTATGAAAATAATTACTTTATTTTATGAAAACAAATTTCAGCTAATTTTATAAATCCCTGTCGACATGATCAAAACCTATCAGAATGTGTGAGAACCAACTTGGAAAATCTACGTCCCCACTTAGCAAAAGGAATAACAGAATTCCGAATGTCACCTTTTGATCCACTTCGCATTTCATTGATGGAGTTGAAGCATTATAGTTCAAACGTCGCAGAATACAGAGGCAATTTAACACACATCGTTTGGACCGGAGGCAAAAATTTCCGAAATCTAAAAACCTCACTGGATCTTGACAAACTAATTTTGAACTTGAAGCTGGAATTTCCGGAAATGCTTTTTAATTGCAGTTCCGAAGTGGAAGGTGTCATGTTCGGTTTCGAGATTCGTAAGGCCGGAGACGCATCGGTAAATTTTAGTAAATATTAACATCCTGAAAACAACGTCGAATGATTATTAATTAAATTATTGATTTTAGCGAATTTGGTGTTGGATATTACTTTAAAAGGCACGGAATATAATGTTCAAGGAAAAGATTTTATTAATTGGAATCAAGACAACATCGATGCGATGTATGATAATGCTTATTACTTTTATTTGCACGGCTTCCTCGAAGATGCCACATTGACTGAGCTTTTCAGAATTGCTGTGAATTCAGGTATAGGCCTATTGACACCAATTCTGAAGGGAGTAATTACTCAAACTATCGGAGGATTTATTGTTGAAACTGTACAAAATGTTTTCATGTTATTTCCAAAAGACATATTATTTGTAACCACTTAGTAATTATAACATTAATATATTTAATTATACAGCGTGTCTCTAAACCTGTGTCTTTAATTGAAACCAGAAATAGTGGTCAAGAAAAGAAGCAAAATTTGTTATACAAATATTGGTTAGGTAGCAATAATAACGCAGATAAAAATTATTTTACTTTTTCATAGAAATTGTTTGAGGGTCGCTGAATGCAGCTTAAATGTTCCGGCGGAGCTTGGTTTTCAACTATTCTCCGACGTTCGGGGCCATAAAAAAGTCATAAAAACGCAGACCATGACCTAATGCACAGATATTGTACATAAGGCAGGTCAAGTATCGTGTTGTTTGTTAATTTTAAAAGCAGATAAATTTTATAACTAGGTAAGTTTTTAATAGTTTAAAATATTCTGTGCGTGTTGCATTAATTGATGATTAGTTTTGTGCCTATCCGTACTTTAACGGTTAAATTTAAAAAATTTAATCTGTAGGCGATCAAAAAAGTAGGAAATTCTTACATCTTATTAATTTTTAAATTGCCAATTTACAATGTTGATTACTAAAGTTATTGTATTTGTACAGCAAAAATAAATTTGTTTCTTTATTAAAACTACGACGAAAAGACGAAATAAACGTCTGCACTAGGCGAGGGTTTTTTATGTCTTTATTGGTTTAAGCCGACGCAGAAATTCAGGTTCAATATTATCCTTATAAAAACATGTGTTTTGTGTTGCAATATAAACAATTAATAAAATAGTTCGATTGAGAGCTAGCGAAGTTATTCAATCACTTATTTTGAATCCGTAGATTATTGTGTGTACGGGCAATCTAATTTATTCAAATTTTTCATCGTATAATACTTCAATTCTTGCTTTCCGTTTCTACAAAAGGAATATTTTCTGATCTTGCAATACTTATTCTGCAGCTATTTGTGCGATAATTAAAAAATAATTTCACGCATTTTCAAAGCAATTACAAAACTAGCCTACGAAGATGTTTAATTACTACAGCAAAAATCTAACGAAGATTAGGTACTCGTTTTTAACGTAATTGTTATTGTCTATTATAAAAAGATGTGTAAACAAACGTTCTTACTTATCGCATGTTGAAAACACAAATAAACATGCCGATGTCCGCAAGTCGGATTCATATTCGTATACAATAAGACCTTGACCGAGTTCTTCTAAACGTAAATAAAAAGTTTTATTGCGGTTTATTGCTTTTATCGGAATAAATTGCTGAAAGAAGTCGTAAACAAAGCAGAGGTTTCAAAACAAAGGGACTGCGCTCGCTTTTGATGGGTCAGTTTTTCATTTTTGGGCAAAAAATATCAGATTTAGAGAATTAATCTCTTATGTAACGAGGAACTTACAGTTTCATTTAAAGACAGAGGTTTTGAGACACCCTGTATTTTCAGCAGTTATTCAAAATAATATTGTATCATTTTTGCAACCTCGTGTCTTATTTTTTGATGCATTTCGTTGTGACACTTTACAAATACATTTGTCCGACATTTAGGCGAGTGCAGTTGGTAATCATTGCTGATTATAAATGCATGAAAATCAAGTTTTTGCTAAAGCGAAATAAAAGAATATTATAAAACTGGTATGCAAATATTCAAATCCTCTCTTTTTGTGTGAATGCAACGGCGTTACAAAACCTATTTCTTCTAGAAATATTTAGAAGCGCATTAGTACATAATGCTACCGATTTTTATCTGGTTTTGGTTCAATTTTATTCCAGTCGTCTCGCCACAATTACGTAAGTCTAAATCAGTACGTTGTTTTTTTTTGTATAATCTGAAAAGTATTTAATTATTACTGCTTACAATTCGAGCAAGTGAAATTTATCGTTTTCTAAAATTAATACAGTAAATAAAACTGTGGCTTTATATGATTCGAAGGAACTTTAATTATTAACATTTTTTTTGGAAAATGAATAACTAGAAAAATATGAAGAAAATGAAACAGCCTGTATAAGCGTTTTCTATCGATATTATTTCAACCCTTGTATATAATATTTTTCTGTATGTCGTGAAATACTTTCTAAATTCTACAAAAACAAATTTCAGCGAATTTTATAAATACATGCCATGTTGATCAAAACCTGTCGGAATGTCTGGCCACTAACTTGGAGAATGTACGTTCCCACTTAGCAAGAGGAATACCGGAATTCCAAATTCCACCTTTTGACCCACTTCGCATTTCAGTGATGAATTTGAAGCATTATAGGTCAAACGTTGGTGAATACAGGGGCAACTTAACAGATATCGTTTGGGCCGGAGGCAAAAATTTCCGAAATTTGAAACTCTCACTGGACGTCGACAAATTAATTTTCAATCTGAAGCTGGAATTTCCTGAAATACTTCTAAATTGCACTACCCAAGTAGAAGGTGTCATACTAGGTTTCGAGCTTCGTAAGATCGGAGAAGCAGCAGTAAATTTCAGTAAATATTAACATCAGCGTCGAATGATTATTAATTAAATTATTGATTTTAGCGAATTTGGTGTTGGATATTACTTTAAAAGGCACGGAGTATAACTTTCAAGGAAAAGATTTTATTAAGTGGAATCAAGAAAACATGGACGTGACATTCGCTAATGCTTATTACTTTTATTTGCAGGGCATCGTTGAAGATGCCGTATTGACTGAGCTTTTCAGAATGGTTGTGAATTCAGGTATAGGTCTGGTGACACCAATTATAAAGATAGTAATTACTCAATCTATCGGGGGATTCATTGTTGAAACTATACAAAATATTTTCAGGTTGTTTCCAAAAGATATATTGCTTGTAACTTCTCAATAATCATAACACTATACTCAGTGATCATTTTCAATTCGGAACACAGGAGGTTAATAATTGTCCCCAATAGTAAACTTATGATATGATGATTTTAATTAAAAATGTTATCAAGGAAGTTATGTTAACCTCCTATGTTCCGGATTGAAAATAATCACATGGTATATTTATATATTTAACATTCCTTTCATCGGTGAATCAAAGTTATATACAGAGTGTTTTATTAGCTAACAGACAAGCTTTGCCATACGAGAAGACATGTCATTTTAACTTTTTTAATAAAATGCTGCTACTCAAATTAGTAAGTCTTTCTACTACCCGTTGCTGTGAAGCCATGCATTGAAGCGGAAAGAGAGCATATATTATAATTATGTATTTACAAAAATATTTAAATGATTTCGAAACATTAAAATAATTAGAATCAAAACTTTGAAGTCTGCTACTATTTACTTAAATAAATGAAATCAGACATATTGCTATGTATTGACCTGGCTGGTATCTCTTTTTGTTGTTGTTGTTGTTACTGCTCAGGGTTTTGGGATCTGAAGGAATGGAAACCCTTCAACTCTTATTGTAGGTGAACAAAAGACTCATTGGCTTTATACCCGTGAGAATCCCGGAATTCACGATAGTCAAATCATCCATCACTCCAGGTTAGCACCTCTTGTTTGTGAATTTAACTTTCATTTTAAGGACAAATGTCTAATCACGTTTGCACCTGTTGCGCCAATTAAACTCCTGCTTACAATCAACTCAAGATTCCGTTGTTAAATTGCTTGATTTAAAATTTTTTTAAAGTGCAGAAAGTATCATTTTTCATTTTATAATAATAACAATGAGCGATGGCTCGCGCCAAGTCACTGCTTATTATCATCATTAGATTTTTTTTGATATAATTTGTTTTATCCAGTTTATATGATGATGTCCTGGCTCCAAATCTGGTTGTTGTTCGTCACGCAATAAAATTAACTTTCAAGTTAATACATTTATTACAATAAACTCATCACTATACTAACATTTTTAATAAATTAATCTCTTAATGTTTTAAGAGTTCTTCTCTTTCGGATATAATGAAAATCTGCCGAAATTGATGGCGTCCCTGTCTTTTAAAGCGTCTTCGTACCACCACGAGTTCTTCCGCACAATCGCCGCTCCAGCTGAGTCGGGCGCCGATACAGTTAGAGATATTTCTTTAGTATAATTTTCCATTTTATAATAATAATAATAATAATAATGAGTGATGGCTCGCGCCAAGCCACTGTTTGTTATCATCATTAGAATTTTTTGCTGCACGTGTGCACACAATGTGTTGACATATTTTTTTTTTTATAAATAATAAAATAAATTAAAAAAAGCTTCTACGATATATCAAGAATTTCAAGCCGAAACTTGTTACAAATTAATTAAAAGGAATTGAAGGAATTGTGAAACAGGTTTAGGTTAGCTAAATGAAATAATTTTCTTCCCCTACTTTAAGATAATACTTTTCAAGTACTTTATGTTACTTAGTATGTACTGATGACAGGTTCCTTCAAATTGTTAAGGGTAGAAACAGTTTCCTTACTTTTGCTTACCTTGCTTCACACAAAAAGATCGCGCAATTTATATAAGGAAGTGAAAGTGAGGTAGGATTATCTTAGAATCGTTATAAAACGACTGTACATCTCATTTACGTTGAATTTCTTGCAAAAAGTGCATGATATAAGGACATATAGATGCACTCGTACACACATATTTGAAAAACAAAACTAATTTACGATCGCTTTTATTGCATTAAAAGCAGCACTTGACAAATGTTTGGGCATCTATGTCCGAACGAAAATTATTTACTGCTCCAACGCGCCTTCATAAATGTAAAATAATTTATTACCGCTTTCCGCTCTTCACAGACAATGGCCATACCGCGCCAAATATTTGAAACGTAATTACGTGCGTGACGTTTATTGGCCAACTGTGCTGCGAAAAAATCTAATAAACGTTCAGGCCAAGAGTAGAGGTCGTGCAAGGCCGCCTACATTTTCATGACATGTCTTAATTTACTCCCCGAAGTTGATTATAATTTTTCATGCCACGTTATTCTATAAATACAATGCAAATAGCAGCCAACATATCCCATACCACAAAAAAAAAAACATTTACATTGAATGGTAACATGTTTAACATAATTGTTCATACGTATATTTAAGTATCTAATTCCGAATGAAGCTCAGGTTTTACGGTATTAACGATAGCCACTTTGAGGCTGTCCTTCATACGGTCTTCTTCCTTGCATTTTCTTATGCGTCGTATATGCAGCATTAATTTTAGTATTTAAAGTTTATCAGGTGACGTGATGTAATGAGTCACCAAACCCTCCCCTCTGGATCAAGATAACCTCCTTATACACAGTCTAGCTCTACCAACCTTGTACAACAATTCTTGACCTAACTTGTGTTAATATTAGAATATTATGTTAGAAGTAATAAGAACAACGACCACACAATGAAAAACGTGCAGAGTTCAACGAATCCAAGAAAACTGAATTCTTATTTGCGGGGAAGACACGGATTCCTTTTTTGATTTGCTGGATTATACCGTGTCATTACCGTGTCATGTCAGCATAATAACGTAAATAGACCTTTATTTATGTTCACTGTTGCGTTTGACTTGTTTGTCGCTTTATTCCGTTAATCGGAGCAGCTTTGTAAACGTCACAATTGCTTTGTCAAATGCATTTCGCTATTGATCTATCGTATTATTATTACGGTTGCATGGCGAAATGATCCTCAGTTAAGCCCCAGGAAAGCTTTCACATTATCGTACTTCATACATCAGTAGAGAGAGCATCGCTGTTTTATATCATAATTTTAAAATGTTTGAGATCTATACACAAAAATGAATGTGTAAAATAAAACTATAATTTAACTTTGAATTTTTTTTTTTTTTGTAAAAAGGGAGTTTTGGCTAATTTACAAAGACAGCGATCAATATAAACTCATAATGACAACGTTCAACAGCGATAATTAAGTGGTAACGTTTCTTGACCAATTAGTACTTGGGTACAAAGCATTTCCATGTAGTAATTAGTCAAAACATGTAAGTATTTATGTGTCTTATAGCGTTTTCAATTGGCTTGCACTGGTTGCACTCGGAGTATGTATACGCATCTTGTTTTATCCTCGTGTAATAATGAGAGATGAAGATACTCTCAGGGCAACCAGTGCAAGCCAATTGAAAACGCTATGAGACACATAAATACTTACATGTTTTGACCAATTAGTACCTGGAAATGCTTTGTACCCAAGTACTGATTGGCCAAGAAACGTTACCCCTTAATTACCGCTGTTGAACGTCGTCATTATGAGTTACGAAACACGGGGTTGTGGAAAAAACCACGAGATAACTCCGTCTGATAAAATATTATTTGTATTATAAGGTCTGCGTTGGCCATAAATTTATTACTGTCAACGTGTTTGTTTGGAAGAGAATTGGATTTTGTATTATATTGAAGTACACGGAACAGGGATGGAATTTTAACAACCACAGCAAATGATGCTGTAGAGAACATAACAGTTTAACGGTTAAGAAAATATCCGATTGCTAGTGAACAGAAACGCACCTACACACACACTTTCACTGCAGCCTTGTGTAGAGTAGGAGTTTTAAACCCGAAACCGCAGTACGTTACATAAAAATGTGTAACAATTATCTCCGCCTTGTATATTCTATGTTTTTCGTTTTATTAAAAAAAATCTCAACGCGTACAGTTTTTTTTTATAAATCCTGATAAGTCACTTAACTCAACACGGAATAATCTCAAGAATATTAATTAACTCCTTCACATTTAAGTTTCGAAAAGTTACAGCGGTAAGATTTTTAAATTTTCAGTTATTTCTTGGGCATCTCATATTTTATCCTGCCTATTTTGTTCCCGTAGAAGTAATAAGTAAGTACGGCCCAATAGCAAAGCCTTTTATTACATCATGCAAGTGTAAATTCAATAGTGGTATGTAACCCCTAGTGGGGCTCAAACCGAGGGGCAAAGGCACAACGACGAGAGTACTCTCGCATTTGCTTACAATCACTAACAGCAAAAATAAGCAACGAAATAAAAAAATAATCAACACGTTAAGCGCGCGATAAATAGTGATACGTAACTCCTAGTGGGGCTCAAATCGAGGGGCAAAGGCGCAGCGACGAGAGTACTCTCGCATTTGCTTACAATCACTAACATCAAAAATAAGCAACGAAATAAAAAGATAATCATCGCGTTAAGCGCGCGATAAATAGTGATACGTAACTCCTAGTGGGGCTCAAACCGAGGGGCAAAGGCCCAACGACGAGAGTACTCTCGCATTTGCTTACAATCACTAACATCAAAAATAAGCAACGAAATAAAAAAATACGACGCGTTAAGCGAGCGATAAATAGTGATACGTAACTCCTAGTTGGGCTCAAATCGGGGGGCAAAGGCCCAACGACGAGAGTACTCTCGCATTTGCTTACAAACACTAACATCAAAAATAAGCAACGAAATAAAAAAATAATCAACGCGTTAAGCGCGCGATAAATAGTGATACGTAACTCCTAGTTGGGCTCAAATCGAGGGGCAAAGGCCCAACGACGAGAGTACTCTCGCATTTGCTTACAAACACTAACATCAAAAATAAGCAACGAAATAAAAAAATAATCAACGCGTTAAGCGCGCGATAAATAGTGATACGTAACTCCTAGTTGGGCTCAAATCGAGGGGCAAAGGCCCAACGACGAGAGTACTCTCGCATTTGCTTACAAACATTAACATCAAAAATAAGCAACGAAATAAAAAAAATAATCAACGCGTTAAGCGCGCGATAAATAGTGATACGTAACTCCTAGTGGGGCTCAAATCGAGGGGCAAAGGCGCAACGACGAGAGTACTCTCGCATTTGCTTACAATCACTAACATCAAAAATAAGCAACGAAATAAAAAGATAATCATCGCGTTAAGCGCGCGATAAATAGTGATACGTAACTCCTAGTGGGGCTCAAACCGAGGGGCAAAGGCGCAGCGACGAGAGTACTCTCGCATTTGCTTACAATCACTAACATCAAAAATAAGCAACGAAATAAAAAAATAATCATCGCGTTAAGCGCGCAGGCCGAAACGGCAAAAGTTTTAAAGAACAAACCGCGCTCGGAAGGAGTCAACGAACAAAAGAATTAGCAATGAACAGTGTAAATATAAATAAATTACAAAAGCAAAAGTAACACATATCAACAGTACTTCCAAAAATTTGACGTTCATAAAAAAATATTTCGTGCAATTCGGGATGTAAATTGGTAAATTACCATTAGGGTTGCTATATGTCCGGATTTCCCCGGATATTTCCGAGGACGTCCGGGCAGGTTGTAATAACTGATCCATCCGGATTTTCCCTAGATCCCAAAATCCCAAAATTGACTCACAAGACAGAATCTGCCCACGCAACCAAAATTTACAGCAGGTGTGCCGACAGGCCATCAAGGCCATCACCAATGAACTGACACGAAGAACGACCAAGAAATTAAGGTGGCCATTAAAAAAAAACATGAAGACATCACAGCGGAAAAGCAAATGGCGATCGAGTAAAGATTTTTGCAACTAAAAATGAGTCTTCTTAAAATTAAAACTTTACCAGTTCAGGGCTTTTGCTAAGAGAAAACATGAAATAAACAAAATATGAGGTCGGTGCGTGGTTTATGACCACTTGTATATAAAAATAAATATAGTTTGTTTTTATTACAAGCGATTGTTTTTAAGTATCTTCTTCGTTCGGATATTGTCTGGATTTTTAAGGAGCCTCGTCTTCGTTTTTAAATTTTAGTTATGGCAACCTTAGTTATAAATGCCCAACCCAACCCAATCCTGGTTGTAAATGAATAAAGCTCGCGCTTCGTGTTTAAAGAGAAAATACGTGGGCTGCCGGAAAATTTTCTGGAATCTACTAGATTTATGGAACGTCCTATATCGTTGAAAATAATTTTTTAATACAAACTTTTTAAAGTCCTATAACTTTTGTAAGAAGCTTTTTTGCATTTTACGTCCGGAAAGGGTGATAATCAAGTTTGTCACACTAATGTGCTGCCCTGTACGTGGGCTGCCGGAAAATTTTCTGGAATCTAGTAGGTCTAGAATTGTTAGCGTTTAACAACTGTCATATTTGAAAAATTTGACGTATTTCGCCTGTAATTCTATTGACAGTTCCTATCCAAGTGAACTAGTTTTGTTTGTACAGCATTTGAGAAAAAGTAATTTTGTGTAAACATGGAAATCTCGCGTGAAAATTTTCGTGCCGTGATTTTTTACGATTTCAAATGTGGTCTAACGCCGAAACAATGCCTCGATCGGCTTCATCTAGCTTTTGGAGATGAAGCACTATCAAGGAGCAGTGTTTATAATTGGTTTGCCGAACTCCAGCGTGGACGTACCTCTCTCAGTGGCGAATTTCGTGAAGGTCGTCCATCAACATCTGTTGCTGCAACTAATGTAGATGCTGTGCGTGAAATGCTTGAGCGAAATTGACATGTGACATACCGTGAGATTCAAGCATCCTTACGCATTGACATGAAAGCAATACACCAGATTTTGCATGATCATTTGAACGTACGAAAGCTTTGCAGTCGTTGGATCCCACACAATTTAACAGAAGCGCAAAAGCAGGGTCGTGTCAAATGGTGCGAAGAAATGCTCAAGAAATTCAATGGAGGTCGTTCAAATTTAGTTTATAACATCGTTACTGGTGATGAAACGTGGATCTATTCGTACGAGCCAGAAAGTAAACAACAATCTACCGTTTGGGTATTTCAAAATGAATCATAACCAACAAAAGTTGTCCGTTCACGCAGTGCTGCGAAGCAAATGATTGCTTGTTTCGTTGGTTTAACTGGACATGTATCAACCGTGGCTTTAGAGAATCGAAAAACCGTGAATGCTGATTGGTATACTACAATTTGTTTGCCGGAAGTCATCGATCAAATAAGAAGAAACAATCGAAATCGACGAATTATTCTCCATCATGACAACGCCAGCTCTCACTCAGCCCGTCAAACAGTTGATTTTTTGTCCAACAAAAATGTTGAATTGATGACTCATTGACCATATTCACCTGATTTATCACCTAATGATTTCTTTTTGTTCCCAAATATCAAAAATAAAATGCGTGGTAAGCGATTTTCGTCGGCTGAAGCAGCGGTTGAAAAATTCCGGACACTGGTTTCTGAGGTACATACCATCTTTAGAGTGGAAAACGTGCTTTAGAAATTGGTTCGAGCGTATGCAAAAGTGTATTGACGTCAAAGGCGAATACTTCGAAAAACAATGATACCGTTTACCAAATTTCATACGCGTTTTTTCATACCGTTTCCAGAAACTTTTCCAGCAGCCCACGTATATACAAGGGTAATGAGGAGTCTTTTAATCGTCTTACTTTTTTATTGGCTAAAGTGAAAGTCTTTTTATAACATACACTTCCAAGATAATATCTCGCCGAATATGCTTAAACACACCGACAACACATTTTTTTCCTAATGTTTGACAAGCAAACATGAAATTTTTATTGAAGCTCGACCCCATCCATGAGTTATTTGCCGGAATTTTACAGCTGGCAGCATCGTGCATCGCAATTCCCTTATCACGTGCGAACGAAAACGATTAAAACGAAAATTCTCCCGGGATAAAAACCTGTAATAAATCAGATCGCCCCGTAGGTATATGTTTGTTGCACATTCATGGACACGCGAGTATAAAGCGGCCTTGCATGACCTGGATTTGACCTTTGCATTTTATTAGATATTTTGCAGAGTTCCACGACGCTCTCTGGACTCTCTCGGTCAATATTTATGCTGAAAAGTTTACTCGTTTTTGTAAACTGTAGGCGGATCTTGCTGATATATGTAGTGTAACGAAAGAATAGTATATGATGACATATAAATTTAATATTTGCTATATCCGCCTCGTGTGTTCCTTTCTCTAAATTTCAGTTTCCTTCTGATACTGTTTTACTTTCCGATTGCTCGTGATTCACATGTAATTTTTATCATACGTGTAATAAGAAATAATAACAATAACAAAAAGATTGGTGGTAAGAAACGCCTTCAAGTTCCTCTCTATAACAAAGTGGTTCATTTCCATTCAACAAATCTGTGACGGTTAGTAAATCAACCGTACATAAAATTTGGTCCTTCGAGCCGGATTAACAATATATGTATAAGTGAAAATCAAAATTTGTCGCTTCGCTGCACTATTTTCTTACTAAATTCCCAAATTAGGCAAATTTCAAACTTGATTACTTTTATCTAAAATATTGAAGTTACGTCACGTACAAACTTCCAACCTGTAAATTCTCCGAAATTTCCCGAACAATTGTGACTGTTCATAATTACGCAAAGCGCAAGAGTTGAAAGATGTTTATAATTACTTCTCCCCCAGAAATTTATTAGAAAAATTCATCGACAACATAAAGCCACCCGCAGGAACTTCGCCAAAAGTTTTCGCGCTACACCACCGCCGCGCCGCCGCACCGCACGCCTACGCAAGATAAAGTAAGAAATAGTTTGTCGTTATTATAAAGGAAGAAAGCAGTAAACATAACGAGCCTCTTGTCTCACGAATTCCTCATTTTAATAACCCCAGGCGGCGATGAGTGCGTCTTAAGCCGGTAACAAATTGCGTAATTAAATTTTCAAAAGCTAGTGAAGATTTAGCGTCGCCTATGTTTTCGGAAACTTGTGTCAGTGTGTTAATTTGAATTTGTATGAGGAGGAAGTTTTCAACCCGCCAGGGAGGGGGGGAGGGGAGGGCGCGGGGGCTGCCAGCCAACTGGGGAATTGTCTCGAGGCACATTCAAGCGAGCTTTCGCAATGTGTGTGGAGAACTGTCAAGAATAAGATGTGTTCATCTGATTTAAAAAGAGAGAAAATATATGTATTAAGAACATAGAAATTTTTAAGAAAAAAATTACGAAAGTTTACGTCTCGTTTCGAAATCTCTCCTTTTTGTTTGTCTGGTGTAATTAACTCCTAACATAATTTTTCTAGTATTTGCATAATTAATTGTTCCTCCGCGTTTCATAATTTTTAGCAGAGCATTTTTAATTATCCTCAGGTCTCTGTTTTATTCGTAAAATGTTAGTGTGAGCTTGTCAGAGTCATGAAAGTTCCTCATGTTATTTTAATAAATGTATTATACAGTCTGAGTACGTCCCTCATTCATGAAAATACCCTAACAATATTTTGCTCGCTCTCCTTTAAAATTCTTTTCATATTTATATGAACCTTTGTGCCTAGAATAGAATATACAACGAAGTAAATGTGATATAGTGACCAGGCGAACGGTTTCGTTTATACTTTTATTTTATAATTTAGCCCCGCTCTATCTCTGGCCGTTTCCCAATCAGAATTCACATGCCTCGAGAGAGGATCGAACCCACACCTATTTAGTTACAAGCAGTCAATCTCATTGCCAGCGAACCCTACCAAATAGGCTACGCAATTTAAAACCATTAATCAGGATAAACTTCGAAAATTTTTCGATGAACAGTCATTTTGGATTCAATAGTTCTAATTATATACTCTATCGGATCACTGTTCTTTCTTTTGTATCTTCGAAATTTGAAATTATTTCGTCCAAATTTCTTGCATGATGGTTATAAGCAATTAAGTATACAGCGTGTCTCTAAACATATTGTCGTGTTGTTTGTTGCCCGGTTAGTATTTTATTTATTTACTTTTTTTTTTTTTCATTTCACTTACCGTCATTTATCAAACGTAGAGTAGTGTGGGTTTTACCACTCTACATTCGACGTAAATGTTTTTCATTACGATCACAGTGTTTCTATATTGTTGCAAATCTTCAAAGAAAATATGGAAGTGATCTGATGAAACAAAAACAAAAGTGCGAAACAAAGGTAAGTACGGTTTATTTTAATTTAAAACCCAAAACAAATTTTGTTATAAAATTCTTACAGCTACCGAAGTGGCCCGCTGCTGAACAAACCCCCCTTTTGTCAGTCAGCTTATTTAATAAAGCTTTAAACTGATGAGTTTGTCCGAAAGTAAGGCCCTCAGCAAGCGGTTTGTTAAAATAAACAAAGAGAAAAAAAATTACCTTAATATTTTCTTTTATAGCTGCACCAAACACACGCGAATTTAACCAAAAACAATAAAATAAAATATCAATTACTCCATCTACAAAATAAATAGAATTTTTGCGGAAAAATCAACCGTATTCCACCTCTCACCACATGCTCGATGTTCATTCCACCCACCTACCGGCCGCTGTACCAACCTCCTTTTGTCCGACCAAGTAAGTTTAAATAAACGTTAAAACAAAATTAAAAATTAAACATTTTTCGCTTTTAAGTAACCCAAGCGTATAGCGTCCTCTTTTCTGATGCGGATTCTTTTTCCGTCCTGAAGCCGGATGCGGACCTTTCTTCTGCTTCCATTTTTTCGAAGTAAATAATTTGTCGGAAGAAAAAAAATTGCTTCGTTTGAAACATGGTCCGTCGACACTACACCGGGATCACCATTTTCGACGTTCCTAAAAGAAGGTCTGGACAGTGCCAAAAGTTCTTGCAGCTTTTCCTCGATCCAACTCTCAGTATCAGGACAGTGGAGGATCAAACATTCTTCATTTAAACTATTCATATTTCCTGACATAAGGCAAACAAAATAAAGAAATATTAGAAAAATAATAATTTAATAAAAAAAAACTCAACCATTTCTAGGGTATCAAGACAAATAAAAACCAAGAAATAGGATATTACACAACAATATGTCTTTAATTGAAACCATAAATTGTGACCAAGAAAGGAAGCAAAATTTGTTATACAACTATTGATCAGATAGTAATAATAACGCAGATAAAAATTATTTCACTTTTTCATAGAAATTGTTTGAGGGTCGCTGAATGCAGCTTAAATGTTCCGGCGGAGCTTGGTTTTAAACTATTCTCCGACGTTCGAGGCCATAAAAGTCATAAAAACGCAGACCATGACCTAATGCACAGATATTGTTCTTAAGGCAGGTCAAGTATCGTGTTTTTTTTTGTTAATTTTAAAAGTAGATAAATTTTGTAACTAGGTACGTTCTTAATAGTTTAAAATAATCTGTGCGTGTTACATTAATTGATGATTAGTTTTGTCCTAATCTGTACTTTAACAGTTAAATTAAAAAAAATAATCTATAGGCGATCGAAAAAGTGGAAATTCTTACATCATATTAATTTGTAAATTGCCAATTTGCAATGTTGATTACTAAAGTTATTGTATTTATACAACAAAAATAAATTTGTTTCTTTATTAAAACTATAACGAAAAGACGAAATAAACGTCTGCACTAGGCGAGAGTTTTTTTTAATGTCTTTATTGGTTTAAGCCGAAGCAGAAATTCAGGTTCAATATTATCCTTATAAAAACATGTGTTTTGTGTTGGAATGCAAACAATTAATAAAATAGTTCGATTGAGAGCTGGCGAAGTTATTCAATCACTTATTTCGAACCCGTGGATTATTGTGTGTACAGGCAATCTAATTTATTTAAATTTTTCATCTTATCATCCTCCAATTCTTGCTTTCCGTTTTTACAATAGGAATAGTTTCTGCTCTTGCAATACTTATTTTGCAGCTATTAGTGCGATAATTAAAAAATAATTTTATGCATTTTCAACGCAGTTACAAAACTGTCGTACGAAGGTGTTTAATTACTTCAGCAAAAATCTAACGAAGATTAGGTACTCGTTTTTAACATAATTGTTATTGTCTATTAGAAAGAGGTGCGTAAGCAAACGTTCTTACTTATCGCATGTTGAGAATACAAATAAACAGGGCGATGTCCGCAAGTTGGATTCATATTCGTATACAATAAGACCTTGACCGAATTCTTCTAAACGTAAATAAAAAGTTTTATTGCGGTCGAGTTGGGTGGTGGGTGGTGCGTCGGTGGGTCGGTAAAGTAAAAATTATGTAAGTATAACAAGACCAAAACGTGAACAAAAAACGCATCTACGAGAGTACTTTCGTGTCGGAGTAGTAATGCTGGAGGGATCCTAGGACAGCTCGATGGCATGTCCATCCGCGGTGACCACCGTTGAAGGTCATCCCCATGTTTGGGGGGTGGTTTCTAGTACTGAAGAAGTAATTTAGGGGTGGCTTTTTGTGCAGACGAAGTAACACTTTGGTTCTTGTAGGTGAAGACTTGTCGACAATGACGTAATTTTACCAGAAGAAGTTGCTGAGTATTTTTTTTTGGGTGAGGTGAAAGAGACCGTCGACAATGACTAGAGGTGGTTACAGAAGAATTTTTTTTTTTTGGTTCTCGAAGTCGTATAGCTGAAGACTTTTGTTGACAATGACGTAATTTTACCAGAAGAGGTTGCTGAGTATTTTTTTTGTTGGTGAGGTGAAAGAGACCATCGCCAATGACTAGAGGTGGTCGCAGAAGAATTTTTTTTTTGTTCTCAAAGAAGTCGTATAGCTGAAGACTTTTGTTTACAATGACGTAATTTTACCAGAAGAGGTTGCTGAGTATGTTTTTTCTTGTTGCTGAGGTAAAAGAGAGACCGCCGACGTCGTCGTCAATGACCAAAGGAGGTTGTAAGAAATTTTTTTTGCTGACGCTAGTTCTTGCGTTGTTGTTGTTGACGTGTATAATTTTGTAAGAAGAGAGCGTAAAATATTGTTGTTGTTTCTTTACAAACCAAAATAGAAAAATAGTGTAGAAAACATTAGTGCGCTTAACGCACACGTGCTAATAAGAAGTCTTATGACATGCTTTTTAATATACGTTAGGTAAATTACGATTAATGGCCATGCACCAAACACTTAAGTCGAGCTTAAAGTTAAGTATTGTTTATAATGTAATATTTGGCTTGGTTTTTGATTGCAGTGAGAACCTCGAGCAGCCTCTGGACAGCTGTCCAAGTCGTTTTTGGTCTGCAGTGGGAATGTCGAGCTACGTTTTTGCTGAAGAAGCCCCAAGCAGGGCTGAAACAGCTGTCCAGAGGCTGCTCGAGGTTCTCACTGCAATCAAAAACGATTTGCACAAAATTTTTCTAAATTCTTTCATTATGCTTTGACAGCAAGCATGGCCGCCTTGCATGGGGGACTCATTAGGAGCAAATCCCGCTTCAATTTGTCTATCCTACTGCAATGTTAGGTCAAAAAGCGATAGTAAGATGTCGCTATTTTATATGTTCATAACATTAATGTAACTCATACTCAGTGGCACATTAAAGTTAAGCTCAGTTTAAGCGTCTGGTGCAACTAGTCCTAAGCGGTCACGTCTAATACAATCAGTTATCAAGACTCTATGCTTTAACGAAATTTAATTATTAACAAGATTTACAATTAATTTTTTTTCAATAGATCCACGCCAGTACCTAATAAAAATTCGATACAGGTAAGCACAATCTTGGAATATTTTAAATCTATTTCATTAACTGTCATTTTGAATTAAATTAGATAGCAATCGGTTTTAAATATAGAGCTGTCTGAAATTCTAAGTGCGGCTTACGTTCATAATGCTCGTAGGTTGACGCCGGGTCAGTAATTACTTACTGTCACTTCTGGTTTAAACTTGCATTACCGTCGGAATATCGGCAGCAAAATCTTCGGAAAAGGGCTCGGCGTCGACCGCGTGCTGTAAGAAAGGACGGACGTACCGAAGGCAGGTGCGGCCGTACCGTCTTATTGAGGACGGTATTACCAAGCACTAAACGGTGCGTTGGGATCTAATCAATTTTACATGACACCGGAGGATTAGCCTGGTAAATCTGCTTCTTAGTCGTGGACACTGTCGTTAGTGTGAAAAATGACAGTTTCATTGTTATTTTACAACTTTGTTAAGAACATTTTCGCTTTTACCAGTCTATATTTAGTGGAAATAAACCTAAATTATTAAAATGAATAATTAAAACGAAACGGCAATATTGATTATATTTTTGGACATATAAAAGATTCAAGTTTTCAAGAGCTTTACTTAATTTTATAGTTAAATCTGGAATCAAAAATTAATTGTTTACACAAATCTATTTGTGTTCTTTCTAAATATTTAAACCTGTAATACATCGCCATAAATGGCAACGATTGAACTCACAAGTCCTTAACAAAAAGTTAATAGTTTTCGAGAAAAATGCACTGGCAGATTTTCATCAAACAGTTTGAGAACTGCTGGCCTAGCTAATGAGTGTATGGTTGCCTAACTTTCGCGTACGCAGCCGCCTATTGAATGGCGACATGAAGATAGGTCAATTTGGTTTAATTTGACTTTGCGCATAAAAGATTTAAATCATCGAATCAATCAAAACGTTTTAAACGCGTTCGCAAAGTGCCTGGATTCATTAAAATAAATAAATGTAACTTTACTCGCAGTAATTATAATTTTAAATATTTTCAATTTTAATTTGAATTAGTGCAATTCAAGAAGCCACGAATATCGCATGTGGTTCGTTTTTGCCGAAGCAATTTAATTTTCGGCCATTCGACCACTTTTGATATTTATTATTGGTGTCGAGATTGTCTTAATATTGATAAACACACGCCCTGCTTCTATTTTCACTGGCAGATTTTCATCAAACAGTTTGAGAACTGCTGGCATAGCTATTGAGTGCATGGTGGCCTGGCTTTCGCGTACGCAACCGCCTATTGAATGGCGACACGAAGATAGATCAGTGTTTAATTTGACTTTGCTCATAAAATATTTAAATAATCGAATCAATCAAAACATTTTAAACGCGTTCACAAAGTGCCTGGATTCATTAAAATAAATAAATGTAACTTTACTCGAAGTAATTATAATTTTAAATATTTTCAATTTTAATTTGAATTAGTGCAATTCAAGAAGCCACGAATATCGCATGTGGTTCGTTTTTGCCGCAGAAATTTAATTTTCGGCCATTCAACCACTTTTGATATTTATTATTGGTGTCCAGATTGTCTTAACATTGATAAACACACGCCCTGCTTCTATTTTCACTGGCAGATTTCCATCAAACAGTTTGAGAACCGCTAGCATAGCTATTGAGTGGATGGTGGCCTAACTTTCGCGTACGCAGCCGCCTGTTGAATGGTGACACGAAGATAGGTCAGTGTTTAATTTGACCTTGTGCATAAGAAATTTAAATCATCGAATCAATCAAAACATTTTAAACGCGTTCGCAAAGTGCCTGGATTCATTAAAATAAACAAATGTAACTTTACTCGAAGTAATTATAATTTTAAATATTTTCAATTTAATTTGAATTAGTGCAATTCAAGAAGCCACGAATATCGCATGTGGTTCGTTTTTGCCGCAGAAATTTAATTTTCGGCCATTCGACCACTTTTGATATTTATTGTTGGTGTCCAGGGAGACGTCAAAAAATGTCATCAAAAGGGAAAGGCACTCTTGAATAATCAGTTTCAATCAAATTCTTCTGCCTTTCACGCAAAATGCAATGAATAGATGTGATCAAAAGAAGGATGAGTGTGCGTGATGTGATAAGGAGTGAAGAAATTACGTTTGGGATGAGTTCTTAGTTCGGACATCAAACGAACTTCGACTTCAAAATCTTTGATGTCCGAACAGGAAAGAAGAGAGAAGATTAGAAAGAATGCGAAAATTTCAGCCCCTTGCGATTATTAAAAAAATTGCTCAGAGTATGTGCCCAGCTCAGTGGAGGAGGGATGGGTGGTAAGAAAGAAGAAAGAAAATTCAATAATCTAAATGCAACAATCATTCAAATCCGTTCAGAATTTCCAATTCTGCTACCTATCTGGTGAATAAGTAGAAAAAGATTTGTACTGACTACCAATGACTTCGGTGTCGTCGGCAGCTGGCAGTGGGACGGGTCGGGATTCACTCAAATCTACGCAAAATTTTCTAAAGGGCGCCACTCAGTTCTTTTCTTGACCGCGGGAAAATTAAGGAACACGCGCATGCATCCAAGATATACTTTGCTTTGAATTCTGAATTGAACCAAAAAAAGGAGCGCAAAATAAACAGTACAACCAACAATTCAAAACTTGACTTAAAATAACGCTAAAATTAAAGTGAAGAAGAGTGGATTACTTAATAAGAAGATATGACTAAAGGCCTGTAAAACAACTCAACAAATATCTAAACCAAGTGTAAAGCCGCCCTCGATGGAAAATCGGATCCGATGTCTATTCCTTCTTAATTAAATCTTAACTTAAAATGCAAACGTTAAGCAACAATGCCTGAAGGGGAAAGCAACAAGGGGTCTTAAGGGTCACGCTCACGCATAAGACTTTAACAATCTTAACAGCACATCAATAGATGAGGGGTTATGAGAAAGAGTATCGAACTTAACAAGAAACGTAAAGAGACGGCACAAAAAAAAACTAAAGGCAGACCGAACGGCGTCGACTGGAGTAAAATTATTTCGACTTATTTAAAAAAAAAATAGATGCAGACCATTTCTTACGTATGTATACGTATTTTTATTTTATTCTTAGATATGTATACATAAGAAATGGTCTGCTTTTATTTTTTTAAAATAAGTCGAAATAATTTTACTTCAGTTGACGCCGTTCGGTCTGCCTTTATTTCTTTTTGTGCCGTCTCTTTGCGTCCGAAATTCAAATGAATGAATTGCGTATTAGACATTTTTTTTCCCCTGAAAGGCATAAATAAAAACGTTTTACAGTTTAGTTTCAAGGTAAATGATAGTGTTTCGTGCTATTCGAGTATTAGTGCCCATCAACCAATTCACATCTGAATCTTCAATGCGTTTTATCTCAAAAACTATGGACATTAAACGCCTTATGCATGTAAATTTTTCTATGTGCCACCTAAAGTTGACGGGTCGGACACTTATTTTGAATCACCCAATAGAGAATAATAGATAATGATTATGTAGTAAAGTATATTGTATGCTTGATTACTAATGGTTTTACTGTGTTCCATTATTTTATGCGTTTCATTTTGAGAAAAGAAAAAATAGGCAATGATGGTATCATAATATTGGTGGGTACGTAGGAGGTGCGTAAAAATTCTTCATGAAAAAAATTTTATTCCTTTTTCCACTCAAAATGTTTACGACCTTATATTAAAACATAGCTTCGTAAACTACATTTCCATGGGTGATATCCGAAACAGATGACAAAAAGATGTCATTTCGCAAATCTCGTTTTTATATCTAGCTTCTTCGCGCCTCACTCGTTTACTACCCCTCTGGGACGCCTGGCATCCCTGATCGTTTCATCCCGTTCTTACGTTATTTATTGCAAACATCACAGTTTAGTTTCAAGGGAATATATCTGGAAAACTAGACGCGTTTCAAAAGAGCACAAGCGTCTGCCTCTCCTTCCCCACGTCGATTTCCGCTGACTTCTGCGTTTTGCTTTAATTTAAAATACATTCGCGAAACTACATTACGTTCGCTTCAAGTAAATAAATGTAAGGCGATTCTTATTTAATAAGGGATCAGTTCCTCGATTTCGCTGCAAAGAGGGATATCCGCATCGGAGCAATATAAATCTCTTTTGTAACAATGTGTTTGAAGTCTCGTAATTTAATGTTTCTGCCGGGCCCATTCAAAGAAAGATCCTGAAAATAATTCCTTTTCTTGCACAAGTTTAAAAGATGCAAAGCATGAGAATCCATCTCCTTTGTCCCAGGTGCAATTATCGTATCGTTTCATCGCCGTTTCAATGGAACTAAATCTACTTAGTTTTCGAGATAATGCTGAAATGAATTTAACATAGAAAAGCGTCGAAATTAATTTGATTCGAATAATTAGTTTCAAGGTAACGAATTAGACTTTGGATAGAGATAATTGAATATATAGGTAATTATCTATGCGATATTATTTTAATGTGCAACATATCCCTATGTTGCGTTTTAAAATAATTATATCAAAGCATGATAACCATCGGCAACTAATACCGCTAATTGAAATAATTTAAATGCCTAGCACACTTTGAAATAAAATTTTCGATACAAATTTTAAGATTACTTGATGTTTAATCCATTAAATATAGAAAAATAGACCGCGCCGTTAATAAAAAATCGGATCCGATATCTATTCCTTCTTAATTAAATCTTAACTTAAAATGCAAACGTTAAACAACAATGCCTAAAGGGGAAAGCAACGAGGGTCTTGAGGGTCACGCTCAAGCAGAAGACTTTAACAATCTTAATAGCGCATCAATAGATCAGGGGTCATGAGAAAGGGCATCGAACTTAACAAGAAACGTAAAGAGACGGCACAAAAAAAACTAGAGGTAGACCGAACGGCGTCGACCGGAGTAAAATTATTTCGACTTATTTTAAAAAAATAGATGCAGACCACTTCTTATGTATGTATACGCATTTTTCTTTTATTCTTATGTACATATAGGTAATACATATGTATATGTTAGAAATGGTCTGCTTTTATTTTTTAAAATAATTCGAAATAATTTTACTCCAGTCGACGTCGTTCGGTCTGCCTTTAGCTTTTTTTTGTGCTGTCTCTTTACGTCCGAAATTCGAATGAATGAATTGCGTATTAGACATTTTTGTTCCGCTGAAAGGCATAAATAAAAACGTTTTACAGTTTCGTTTCAAGGTAAACGCTAGTGTTTAAGATTACTTCATGTTTAATCCATTTTTTAACCAGATACTGAGCATAAAAAACATACACTTACTAAATTGCACTCACATGCAGTTTGAAGAGAAAAATAAACCGCGCCGTTAATAAAAAATCGGATCCGATATCTACTCCTTCTTAATTAAATCCTAACTTAAAATGCAAACGTTAAACAACAATGCCTGAAGGGGAAAGCAACGAGGGTCTTAAGGGTCACGCTCACGCAGAAGACTTTAACAATCTTAATAGCGCATCAACAGATCAGGGGTCATGAGAAAGGGAATCGAACTTAACAAGAAACGTAAAGAGACGGCACAAAAAAAAACTAGAGGCAGACCGAACGGCGTCGACCGGAGTAAAATTATTTCGACTTATTTTAAAAAATAAAAGCACACCATTTCTTACGTATGTATACGTATTTTTATTTTATTCTTACATATGTATACGTAAGAAATGGTGTGCTTTTATTTTTTAAAATAAGTCGAAATAATTTTACTCCGGTCGACGCCGTTCGGTCTGCCTTTAGTTTTTTTTTTGTACCGTCTCTTTACGTCCGAAATTCGAATGAATGAATTGCGTATTAGACATTTTTTTTCCGCTGAAAGGCGTAAATAAAAACGTTTTACAGTTTCGTTTCAAGGTAAACGCTAGTGTTTAAGATTACTTCATGTTTAATCCAGTTTTTAAACAGATACTGAGCATAAGAAAACGTACACTTACAAAATTGCACTCACATGCAGTTTAAAAGAAAAGTAAACGTCAGGTTCCTCAATAGTTCCTCAAATATAGCAAATTTGAGAGCTCTGGTATCAACATGAAGCCAGATATCAACAAGATCGCATTTTACGATGAGTTTTCTTAATACAGTATTTCCTGAACGACACTCATGAGCCAATAAGCTTGACCAAGCAGAAACTCTCTGCGAACAAACTTATTATACAATCATTTTAATTCTTAAAAATCACAGAATTCTCGGTAATATGTGTCACATGAAACAATCCTCATGACAGATTGAGAATAAACGTGGAGTAAACAACCACGAGCGTTATGTTGGTTGCTCTGATATGATTATTTTAAAACGCAACATAGGGATACGTTGCAGAATAAAATAAAAGCACTGCATTTATGTACGTACAATCAGCGCTTTCGCGTATGCAATAAATAAATAAATAAGACAATTCTGAATGCAATATAAACGTACATATAAATTTTCGAAACTGTAGTTTGAGCTATAGCCTGAAAATATGATAGGTCGCCTGGCGTCGATCCAAGTTTCCTTTCTATCGCGCTACCCTAGATATTAACCTCGAATTTCTCATGAGCGCTGAGATAACGAAACGATTATTAAATGGGAACGTCTTCGAACGACCGTTTAATCCAGAATTAGATAAAAGAAATAGGTTTTGTTGATAATTTATTACTGAATATTCATGTTGTTGACGATCTTTTCAGGGCATATCGCGAAACTGGGGCAAAAATGCCGTTTTCTGAATCCTTGAGCTCACCGCTTGAAGTGGAGGAATGTAGGTCGTTCTGTGTAAAATGAATTATTTTTTTTAAGGGTGGGAAACAAACAGGAAAGAAATATTACGTAGTTTCAGAAATAGGACGGGCTGAAGGGAATGAATTTTAAGTAAGGAACACCTATCATTCACAATTTAGTTTTTTTTACATAATAGATACATAGGGTGATTCAGAATAAGTGTCTGATGCATTAGGAGCGTATTCACTAAGATGATGCAAGCGCGAAATTTTAAAAATCAACCAACTATATTTTTGATTGTCTCAACAATTTATAACCGGGCAGAAGTTTCAAAACAAAGAGACTCCATAGTCTCGTAATAACTTCTGTGCTTATTTTACGAACACCCTATACAGTAAACAAAAATCAGTGGAAACAACTTTGTTATTTAAGATTGTCTTAATATTGATAAACACACGCCCTGCTTCTATTTTCCTGTTTCGAAATTAGGTGAGAGGAAGTAAACATTCCCGTTTAACTCTGAATTAGCACGAAATGTCTTGGGTGATAAATCGCGTCGTAAAGCCGAAATTTAGAGGTGAAGCATCTAACACAGCTTACGTAATTTAAAAGGGAAATTGAAGGCGGTAATCATAAAATATCGCGACCAAGGGTGTTTTTATATATTAGCTGATTAAAGAAAAGAAGACGAAATTTTCATTTACGCAGATAATATCAGAGCTGCTGAAATTAAATTTCGGAAAATTTATTGCGATTAATTTGTTCTTCGCAACCCTCGGAAATTTATTAAAAATATCAAAACTCGACTTTATTGTTTCCGTATTATTAGGTCGTCTCGTATAATAAGTAATTTTATTGTGTTTTTGTGCGAAATAAATTACTCCAACATGATTTTCATTAAACTAATCCATTAATTATAAAGTATGTATTTATTCTTGGCCGGACACTTCGTAAAAGCGATTTAAATCTTGACGTTTCGCTCTGCGCTAACAGCTACTTCAAATTGAATAACAAATAAAAATTTTGTCAAGGGAACTAAAGAAAAGAAGCCTCTTCGTGAAAATCACTGAATGACTGACACCTAGCGGAAGTCTTGTGAAAAGCTCTGTAATAAGGAAAACACTGGAATGATATTTAGTTAACCTGTAAAAAGACATTAAATTACATCGGAGTTGCGTAACGGTGCCCACTCAGTGGAGACGGCGTGGAATATCTCTAGAAATGTGATGGAAAAGGGCGCCACCCAGCGGTGGTTACGCAACCAAAAGATGTCAGAAACACACAGCGAGACGGTGTGTTCTCGTCAAGGGCAACCCCGTGGTGACGAAGGAATCTCCCTCCCCGAGAAAAGACCAATCAAAAATCGTTGAAAAGATGCCCAAAGTTCGTTACGGCCGAAAAGTAATTTATTCAAACAAACAGATGTCATAAACTGTATATAAATCCAAACAGGCAGACAGATAGAAGGGGTGTTCGGCCGATTTCTTATTCAATAAAAAGAACAATGTACAAAATAGGGCAAGCATTGCTTCTGCGAGAGTACTTTGGCGTCTGCGCACAATAGCGTAACATAAAATAAACGGTAAGGAATTTTTAACGTCGCGAAAACGCAAGTAACAAAAAAAAATAATATACCACGTGACGCGTGAAGCGCGATAACGCAACAGGCGCTAAAAATGAAACGCTAAATACACTTCTGCTCAGAAAGAGTCCCAAATTAAACAAATAAAACAGGACGAAATAGACAAAAAAAATGCAAAGGGGACTTCACCAACGGTAAATTATGAGGAAACACCCAAAAAACATAATCTGAACAAACGATAGGGGTCAAAACACAGTGAGGTTGCCGCCGCAAAAGAATAAATCCGAAACTTCACAAGCCGCGTCGCTCGAGTCAACGCAACATTCCGCACAACGCCGAAGCCGCGAGTTGACCAGTGAGAGGAAAAGAAAAATTAAATTGCAACAAGTTTACGTCGTGGTAAAACAAAAGATTCCACACGACGCAAGCGTCGCCCGCGATTTTCTTAGGTCGGCCGCAATCGGGTCTTCCTCTCTTGGGGGTTGGTTGCGTCTACGTCACAGGAGCAAAAAAAAGCAGTGAACTAAAAAAGTTGAACTACGGCGTTGAATTTACCAGGGGGTAGTAGGTAGGCCCCGTACAAGTTGCTTTAGAAAGAGGAAACAACATGAAATGAATAAAACGCCGCGAACAAAACGAAAACGTAGCTAGCAAATGGCGCTCGCACGAGTTGACGGAGAAGGGCAAAACCACAAACTCATCTTACTGAAGGATCAATGAGCCTTAAAACTCATACGTCGGCAGATCGGCAACAGCGTCCCCAAAAGCAAACCTCGAATTGACAAAACCCCAAAATAAAAAACGGGGGTATACTTTTAAACTTCTTCCACAGCAACACAAAATCGACCGTTCGCCGCCGCGCGCGCAACCAGCACGGCGCAAGCCTGCCTTAAAACGGAACGTCATACGCGATCTCGCGGTAAAAGGCCGAAATCGCATCGAAACTTGGAAGCTCACACCTTCATCACAAAAACAAAAACCGTAACAAATGGTTTTCTTATAAAATTCTCTTTGTGGTTTTATTTTAAGAGACCCATAAGGTTAAAAAAAGGTAAACATACACCGCTGCAACCAAAGAAGTAAAGGCGCGGATTGATGGGGTGTTGAAAATAAATTCTCATCCTTAACTTGGCGCCTTGGCTTTTAATTTTGCAAAAGGTTTGATAACTTCCACCCCGTCCCATTGAAGCTGGTCAGCGAGAGCGAAACGTCCGTCACGGTGTTAACTTGCCGTCACCTGCACAGGTAGGTAGCAATCTACGAAAAACAAAGGAAAACTTTAAGTTTAGTCTGGTCAACAACAAAACCACAAGAAAATTTATGACCATGTATTATTTTCAATTAAATCGAGCTACCTTTGGAAGCCGATCTTGTTTGTGGCAGCTTGGTTTGAGTTGTAGCCAAAAATGCATTGCCTAGAAATTTTCTACTTGATGCTGGAATTGATGCCGTGGAAAATTCCAAACGTAACACATTTTGCTTCGCACAGAAAACGCAAGTTACAAGAGAATCAAACGTGCTTTATCTTAACGTGCGTGGGAGTAAATCAACTGCTTATAACTAGGTCAGGACTACATATATGGTATCTTACCATCGCATTTTCTTTTCAATTTCATAATAATTAATAATTTGTTTTGTACATTTTTGCATTTATCAATAACGACACCCTGCTGTGTGTGCGCAAGGAAAATTTGATTCTTTTTTCGCAAACAGTTTATTTAGAGAAAGGAACAAGTTCTACTTAATGAAATATTCTCTGCAGGACATTATCAGGCCTTATTTACGAGGATATTAAATTATACGTGTTTTCATGAACATTAATGAAAAACATTTAATTTACAACACGCTGTTAATCATTTATCATATTAATAATAATAATAATAGACAAAGTGATTTAGGAAAAGGCGTCTGCACAAGACAAATTACACTTAAAACGCCGAACCATCTGTCGCGAGGAGCAATTCGCAGACAGATATAAATAAATGGCTCGAGTAATTAGTTTACTTTCGACTGCCTGTTTCGAGCTCTGGAAAGTTTCGTTTATACAATTGAAGAATCCATCGCGAACGGTGGAAAGAAACCTGCGAAACGCGAGAGGTTGAATAATTAAGGAAAGTTTGTCGCAGAGATTTATTATGTACTTACGCTTTCGGGAAACTTTTTGCTTTGCTCGGGCATTCGATGGAACGGAAACAATAACTTTGGGTCGTTGGAGTACTTCCAAGTTCTCTTACGTTTTAACTGTGCTCTTTTTTTAAAAAAAAATTGCCCAGAAACTTTAAAAAAATGCTAAGTTGCAAAATCCTAGTTAAAAAGGTGCGGTGTCACTGGAAGCTTTAATAAATTTTATTCAAATCATTTTTTTTCTCTGTTATGTCTTTTATTAATTTTCTTAAAAATTTTGCTAGTTTGTCATTTTTAAGAAAATTTCATACGCTAGGGACCTCGCATCTTTAAGTCAAAAAAAGCGTTTTAAGAAAAATACAAACGCACAAATTATTGGTAATAAAGGAAGTTCTTAGTATTGATTAATCCAAAGCTTCACAAAAGAAGGCATGCAACGACCACCTCTTCTGCTCAGCACGTGCAGTTTTGCCAACCTACATAATGTTTATACAACAGGCAGCATTTGAAATTTCTGTATTTTATTTATTATCGCTGTTTCATATCTGTACTCCGATAAGATAGAAGCAATATCTTAAACCAAAAACTAAAACACTCTACGTGCTCATTTCGTTACGTATATTTTCATTGCATTAGATAAAACCGTTGAAAATTAGAGCCGGCAATTATTATTTTATTGATCATCAAATAAGTCACGTCAGTTAAGTAAAAAATGGAATGAAAAATGATCCGTTGAATCAAGGTGTATGTACAGAGGTAAGTAAGCTTCACATACATAATATTATCGTACTATCTATAAGCCCGTATCAATAGCAAAATCCATTGAGATGGAATACTATAGAGATAACCAAAGACGGCTTCAGATGCTGCATATTGGTAGTTCAGTTCTGTCACGCAAGCGCGTTCAGTAAATTTAAAAAAGCAAAAATTTCAATGGGAAAAAACAGTAATGAGAATTATACTCGTTCGATGTTCACTTTGAAGAAGAAGCTTTTTTGCTATAAGTATTTGCTACTGTGCAAGTAATGTCGATGATAAGAAAGTATATTTCATAAGTGAATGATCCACAACAGACACATAATGACCGTAAATATTTTCAAAATACATAACTTAACTTCTTTAAATAAATACCTACTAATAGTAATGCGGTTATTTGTTTCTGGTTAGTATCATGCTTATTAGCTAATCGCATTAAATTGCCGTATATATGTAAACAAAACATTCTTGTATACCATCCTGTTGGAAACGCCATATTGATGGTAGCTTACGCCCCGCCCCACTGATCCCATTTCCCATGTAATAAAAGTTGGTGGTTACGTCGTCTCTATTATTCTATCTATTATTCTATCTCATTAGTATATACGACTATTTAAGTATTAAAATCTTTGTGTGTGTCATTCTATTATACACGATTTAATTTTAATATTTTCAGGTAATTTCTTTTACATCCGTATGACAACACAACCGCATCATGGACACTTCTGATATTCTTGGAACTATAGGAATAGCCTGTCTCGTTATCTTATTGATCATTCTGAGTAAGTGTTTTTGTAACTCAGTTGATGAGCTAATAATTTTAAACACGTTAAAGATTATCTTCAATGATGAAACTCGCATATCTCCACAGTCCAGATATAGGCGGTTTCGTATTTTATTTAAATATTAGATATAATGGGCAGTTTAATCTAAGACGCAAAAAATATTTTTAAATTCCTCAATTCACTCTGGTTTTTTAAAGTTATTGTAAAAACTCTGAGCTAAAAGAATTAGGCAATTAGATGTAACAGATATTCAATACTTTTTTTTTGCATAAAAGAAAAAAGAATGACATACCGGGTGGAAAGTTTCAAACCCGAACATAGCAAACTTGTATTGAAAATTTTGTTTCTATGAATTGTTGCTCGCCATTTCAATATACAAAAATGGCAACGGTGTTACAGAAAAGAGGAAATTATGGACAATATTATGGTGTTCAAATTATTCCTAAGTATTAATACTTTCGGGATATAAATAAAATTTTCAAATTTTAAACGAAAAATTAAGTCGCCTATGTCAGATTTGAGACTTTCAGTTCTTTCAATTAATGGAAAATAATTTATACGTCAGTCAAAAAGTATTATGACTTATTGTACAGAGCAAGTAATAGGTAGGTATTCTTGTCGTTTAAGTTACAACAATTCTTTCTTTATTAGAATGATAATTGTATTCTACCTCATTGCATACAAAAATACTGTTGCTTTTGATACTATCAATATATTTGAAATGATGCTATGAGCAATCAATACCGACACATGTCTGTACTAAATTAGTTTTAAATTCAATTGTACCAAGAGTTAAATAAGTTTCACACTGTTGAAGAATAAGTAACTCACAACTGTAAGGAATATTAAAAAAAAAATACATCAGCTCCACAAATTCAGTTGCCACCAACGTTGTTTTGAAATTAATAAGAATAGTAGGAAAGTATTTTGTGAAGTAATCCAGAAGCAAATAAATAAATTCTAACAGTTTTTCAGGAGGGTGCTGCACAGATGAATGAAATTTTATATTGAATAAGAAGTATATAAAACAAAATTCAGGTTATTAAATTGCAAACTTCAAATCTGACATACTAAGGCGACTACATTTTTCATTTGAAATTTAAAAATTTAATTTCTATTTCAAAAGTATTAACACAACAGGAATAACTTTAACACGATAACATTTTATCTTTCATTTAATACCATTACCATTTTTGTATCTTTAAATGGCGTGCAGTAATCTATAGAAACATAGTTCTCAATGGAACTTTGCTATATTCGGGTTTGAAACTTTCCACTCGGTATACGTTTGTTAAAAGTTGGCAGTTTTAAAATTTTGTTGTCTGAAGTAAAGAAAATATTGAGTTTTTATGGAAATATCGGAAGCACTAAGGTAAAAAAAAGCGTCAAAGTTAAAAAAAGCGTCAACGCACATACCTTTTGTCACGGGGTGTAATTAAAAAGGGTGGAAAAATTCGGCTTCGGGCAATGAATTATTATTTGCTGTCTGCCACGTGCCACCACGTATAAATACAACCCTAACGGATAAACGGTGGAGTTTTTGATTGTTTAGATAATAATAATTCGTAATAACAAAATATTGCACGTATTTATTATAACAAAAAAGAGGTGGCCGATCTCTGTTTCAAATTTAAAAGACAGATAATTGTAATCCTTATGCGATACACAGGGTGTCCACTTTGATTGTCAAAATGCTTTTGCTGTTTTGCATGACAAAAAGGGGTGGACAATTTTTGTTTGGAATTTAAAAACATGTAGGTTATTTTAATCCTAATACGACATACCGGGTGTTCACTTTGAATACATACCATAAGTATTACAACGCGACTTTTAAACTTATAAATTCCTGCTTCCCCTTTGAAGTTATTGGTGTTTTCTTTTTTCATTCAATACTAGCAATGCTTGTTTGTTTTGCTTCTTATGGCCTTATTTAGATTCAAAAATTGATCAGACACCTTGTTGCAATTTGAACGATTTGAGAGGTAAACAGGCGAGAAAATGTAGAGCTGCTGTTCCTAAAATGTTCAAGTATTTAATGTTCGTGTAAGTGTGGTGTAAGCTTCCTTGGTGTAGCACAGCGTTTCCCAAACTCCAAACTGTGGGGCGCGTCCCCCTAGGGGGGCGTAGCAGAATAATTCTAAAAAGAAATGAACGCAAATTGCAACTAATTTATCATATTATTTTGTGCAAGAGGTTGCATGTGCATTAATTGTCATAGGCTGGCACCGATCTTGGATTTGATTGAAACTAAGGAGATTCTAATTTCTGGAATTACAACTGACGTTTTGTTTGACAGTGACAACCAAAATTTAATGCTCGTGACTGTACGTCATCGTATATCGTAGTTATGAAATGTGAGGAGTGTCAAATAGTTAAAAACTAAGCAGCATCAGTGTTCAAGTTTAAGTTCGAGTATCACCGAGGAGGGGGGGGGGGCGTGAACCTTAAAACAGCTCAAAAGGGGGTCGCGAAATCTAAAAGTTTGGGTAACGCTACTGTAGCATGTTTGATGATTCTATTTTTACTACAAAATGTGAAGAATCACTGCAGCTTTTCAGTTAAAAGTTTGTCTGCCTACAATTGTTGGAATTCGCCATGGATTTGGTTTTTTCTATCGCTGTTGCGCTTGATAATTCAATTTAACAGTACCTACATAATGCTCTATTGACAATATTATTAGGAGTAATTTTAATTAAGAAACTTTCTTCGTACAATCTAATTCTGTAACATTGATACGGACTTGAAACGTAACAATTATTGATATGGGAAGTGACCTTGCAAAGTCACTTGCTAAGCATATCAATTAATTGGAGAGGCCGTGCTGTCTACCAAATTGAAACGCTGTCACAAAAATAATCACGTATGCAGAAATATCATTTTCCGGTCGTCAGTGTAAATGCATTTTAAAACCATCTGCCAAGAAATACAGCGCTCAGCGGTACATGCGTAAGCGTGCAGGATTAAAAAATAAAAATTTGTCCATAATTAGTCGTCGGGTTGTCGTCAAGTGAAAGGTTAGAAGAAGCGTGATTTTAACAAGGATTTGGAAGGTCAAACTGTTACTCGTTTTTCTATTTCCCGCTATAAGTACAAATAAATCACGATAACCCTAAAATTGGCAACGCATGCGCAATGCGTAAGTTGTGCATCTCTTCAATTCGCGTTCACGTTCTCTTCAATTATTGAAGACCTTGAAGACGCATAGCAATTGATATGCATATCAATGTTACAGAATAGGCCCGAATATATCAAGAGATAGATAAAATTATACAATTACGATACAATTTTTTTTTTTCAGTTTGGTGGTTATGGAGACGCGCATGCACTTGCAATTCAGGTAAGAGTAATTTAATTAAAAGTGTAGGTTCTTAGAGATTTCTGTAATTGCAATTACAGGAAAGGATAATCAGGCACATTCAGCACGTTCGACAGGTAAACTTCTTCAGGAAAATTTATGAAAATTTTCCTGAAAAAGCTGTCAAACACAGCGAAACGTCGACGAAAATGTCAATTTTTCCAAGTGTCCGCAACAAATTAATTACATATTTAACAATGATATAATTATATATTAAATAATGATATTTCTCCAATTTCTCTTTTAGATGTTGATATTCTTATGAGAAGAAAAAAATTGAATTTCTCATCTCTGAAAAATCGTCGTAAGATTTATGAATATAATTGGTGGGCAGATTTCAAAGTCGCCAATTCAAAAGTCGACGTTTCGCTTTACATTGACAACTTCTTTAATAAGATAAATAATAAACGAATAAAAAAAATTTAACGGTTTAAGTTATTTTATTAGTCTGGTATTAATTTTGCAAAATTTTGAACAATTACAGTCTTAACTACAGCTGAAGAATCGCAGATTAACAATAGAATTTCAGAAGAAACACCTATAAATTCCCCCGCTGCAGCTGGAAGCAACAATGACTACGGATCCGATTATTCTAGTCAGAGATACAAAGATTTCGCTGCTCACAAAGAATTACCTTCATACAACGAACGAACCGTAAAAACCCAAGAAAAAGATGTTGATTTGGAAGGAAATGATAGTACTCGCCCAGAAATTGGTGACACACGCAGTTTATCAAAAGATTTTGGAAATGAAACTTTTAACAAACATCTATCGGAAGAAGCCATAGTTAATATATTGGTAAAAGATATTTCCCCGGAGGAAGAAAAGGATATTCCTCTCAATGGTGAAATCACCGCTTTACCTAAAGCTCCTGCGGTTGAAGACATCCCTGGATTTGTCGAAACAGAAGGAGATAAAGTGGAATTTCTTGATGTACCTGTCGCTAGCGTCGATCCAGAAGTCCAAAAGAAATTACAGAAACTTAAAGAAATCGAACGCGACGCCATCCAATGGGCAGAAAAGATACCAGAAGCCCTGAAGATTAGAAGAGAATTTTTACACGTAAGGGAGATGCTCTTGCGAGGAATCGACGCGGCTGATTTGACTTACGCGAATGGAGTGGATGTAATTAAGGAGGAAAAGCGTCGAGTTATAGCCTACATAGATAATCAAGTAAATGAACTTGAAAGTAAAAAGCCGGAAGAGTTTGGTTAAATTTTCATAATATGTATTTTGTTTTCTACCGTAACATGTAGTTCTTAAGTAAATTAAGAAGTTCAATAAATATTTTAATATTTAATGTACAGTTGCGGACAGAAAATTTCGCATACCGTTGGGATTCCACTAACATAACATTAGGCATGTTCTTTTTGCCACAAATCTCATCTCAACTCAGATAAACGTCATTTCCATTGACATGAACAAGTAAGTATGAACTGTGATTTTCATCTCCCACCTTGTCACTCATGCACTCCTATTGGTTGCCAGGTTGAAATACACATTCAAACTTACTTGTTCGCGCGAACGGAAATGACGTTTATCTGAGCTGAAGTGAGTCTTGCGGTAAAAAGAACACACCTATTAGCAACAAATAACCTCACTTTTGGCTTCAGTCAAATCCGTAGTAAACGCAGAATTTCTAGCGTTTTCCATTCACTTGTGGTGGTTGGTTGAGTATCCTCATCTCGCTTTATTACATGAGATTAAAACAAGATGCAAATATTCCGAGTGCAGCTGGTGGAACTGAATTGAAAACGCTGTGAAATTCATGCCATTCTGTGGCAGATAATTTTTGTCGGTCTCAGCATCTCTTGAAGAGTTAGTACCTCTTTGTGCAATAATTATAATTCATTATTAAAATATGATACATCCGACAATTTGGGTTTGACAGGCAAAGAACTTCAAAAACTTAATTTTAAACGTCAGTCATGGTCAGTCAAAATGACAACAAAGACTGAATTGAATTGCACCAAGAAAGGTTTCTCAATCCTTTGTAAGTCAGATAACTGTGGTGTCCGAAATTTTCTATCCGTAACTGTACAGGCACTTTGTATGTTTAACCCAGATTGTTGTATAACTGACTGGTGATATTAATACCATAGACCACATCCATAAACACCAGTGAAGTGAGCCGCCATGTGCAAAGTTGGCAAGAAAACGAGGAAAAGGAAAAGTATTTCAAAACTTTTTCTAGGTACAATTGCGGAGAACGCTGACGTAAATGTCAAAAATTCGAAATTTTGTAACGTGTAAATGAAACCTTTGAGTATCATTTTTATGACAGTGTCAAGTTTGACAAGTCCTTGTAATTTAAGTGACGTGTTGAAACTTCAGATTTAGACTCAGCTTTAGCGTCAAAATATTGCATTTGGCAGAGTGTACCAGTTTTCAAAATCCGGAACTGTACCATTGTTAACATAAAACAAAACTCGGGTAAGACTTTTAAGCTGCGTAAATCTAGCTCTATCTGCTTTGAGAAAAAAAAAAGCCAGCAGATTTTCTATTACGTTTGTTACTAGGAATGGGGTGTTTAAGTCTCTCAAGTTTTTTTTCGGGGCAAACTGCATAATCCGCTCACTTTGATTTGCATTGTTAACTAAAGAGTAAGGGAAAGCTTTTTTATCTATGCTTGGATTTAAGCATATTTTTTTGTACTTGACTCTTGTCTTCAGACTTGCTTTCTAATGATTGGCATTGTCTCCTCTTGCTTCGCTTTCTTTTACTTTTAAAATGGCACGTCATTCACTTCGACGACCCTAAGATCTTCTTCTTTATGCTTCATCTTCATCCGTTAATTTATCTGGATATGGAAGTAAAACACCAATATCGGCAGGGATGCTATATGCTTTCATAGCTTTCGAACAATCCAAATAATCATTTAGGTATGATATTACTCATTTGGTGTAAAGTTGAAGCTGTTTTTACAATCATTCATTTTTAATTTTTTTTATTTTTTACTTTTAATTGTCCATGTTTATGACTTTCTAGAATTCACCGTAGGACACAAGGAAATCCCTTTGCGTACTAACATGCCGAAGATGTCTCGCTGTTCACCCTCGATGTTTAGGTCATGCTCGATGCCGCAATATTACCTCGATGCAAAACAAACGTATAGTTTTAAATAGAACCGTGCATATTGAAGGTGATTCGTAGCGCGCATCTTCGACATGTACGATTTCATTTATGTCTATACGTTTGTTTTATATCGAGCTATCGAGCGCGACCTAAACATCGAGGGTGAACAGTGAGGCATGTTCGTACCCTTACACTTACAAGAAGTAATGATGGAATGTCATATTTTAAAACGACTTAAATTTAAAAGCTGCTTAAATATTAATAATACAGTGTCTTCAATTGAAATCCTCATTAAAGTGGGAGGTTTATTACTGAGGTTATTCTTAATGGAAAAATATTTATATAGCATACAGCAATCAAATATAGATAAGTAATACTTCCAAGGAATTACAAATAATCCGCGCATTAAGGTGAAAGCGCTAATTTCGCCAAAGCGTATAAGTACCATTTGCTTGAATTTAACATTACCTAACATTACCTAGAAGAGCTGTGGCCCTAACAAATATCTTGAATACGGCTACTATACGACGAACGTAGTAATCGCATTTTTATACTTCCACAGCTTAATAATTTTACAGCCTTACCTGCCAAACCTATCGTAAAGTAAATTCGTTTTAACGACCGTATTATCCAAATAGCGTTGGCCAAACTATATGTGTGTACAACTTGATATTCGATGCGTTTCTTCTGTACAGGAGGCGCATTTTAGTTGCGTATAACTGTACATCTCGAACATAAATAAAACAGGTAAATATTTACAGACAAAAGTAGGGTATATTTATAATCATCCATTCAGACATAAGCTCGAATTCTGTACAAAAGTGTTTTACTTAGTTAAAATATACTCAAAGCTTGCATTGATACACTAAGTTCAGATCTCATATTATCAGCCACCACATTTCTGTTTTTATGAAATTCATGTTTTATTAAGGGATATTTTTCATAAAGAGTCAAAAACTTTATAATCAAATTATTGGACCACTCCATATTAGTAGATGTATAAAGACGCATAAAACGTTGAAGATATGAAAAAAGTGTGAAAACGTTTTCCAAACGTTTGTTTTGTACAGTGTTGCTAAATCGCGTTTAAGTATGTACCGTGCCTTCAATTGAATTCCTCATTAAAGTGGGCTATGATTTCACTGTTTTTTTTTCTCCTAAGATTTGCAGCACTGATAGCTGTTCAATTATTTAATTAAACAAATGTCAAATTGACACTTTATATTTTCAATTAATTCAAAATGTTAGAATTACAGAATTGCAGAAAATATTTATTGTTGAAAATTATTTTCAAACCGGTAGAATAGAAAATGGACGGTTAGTTTATTCAATTAATCAGTGTGTACAGAAGCTTCGACAGCAGTTTCCTAATTTTGCTGTTACTTATGAACAGCTAGTTAAACATATCCATGCTTGTGTTCTTAAATTTCGTGAAACAGGATCACTTGGTCGCAAAACAGGGAGCGGAGCAGCTAAGAAAAGGACTGCAGCCTGCATTGAAGATGTTCGGGATCGAATGGAACACTCTCCCAAGAAATCTTTTGCGAAACTTTCACAAGAAGTTCAGCTATCTGTGGAAAAATGTCACACTATTCTTAAAAAAGCCTTAAAGCTTTATCCATATAAGATTCAAGCAGTCCACGAACTCAGGCCAGTAGATTTTCCCAGAGGAACAGAATATTGTCAGTGGTGTCTTGATAACTTAACAACGACGACATTCTTGACAAGTGTTTCTTTTCCGATGAGGCCTGGTTTCATCTCTCAGGGTATTTAAATAAACAGAATATGAGAATATGGTCAGCAGAAAATCCCCATGAATTTGTGGAAACTCCATTACCTACATCCATTAAAAATTGGTGTTTGGCTAGCAGTGTCAAGAAGGCGTATCATCGGACCAATATTTTTTAACGACTCACTAACTGCTGAAAGATACCGAAATGAGTTATTAGAACCTTTCATTAATCAACTGCATGATGAACTTACAGAAGGGTTTTTTTTCAGCAAGACAATGCTACTACCCACACAGCTCATCAAACAATGACTTTCCTGCAGCAGTTTTTCGATAATCGGATTGTGAATTTTCCTGCAAGGTCTCCGGATCTCACAATTATGAATTATTTCATTTATCCGCACATGAAAAACACAGTTTTTAGAACTACGCGTCACACAATCGAAGAACTTCGTGCGGGCATTACAGATGTGTGTGCTGACATAACCCCCGAACACTTAGCAAACGGGTTTGAAAACATGAAACGCAGAGTACGCTTATGTATTCAAGCTGAAGGAGAGCACTTTGAGCATCTACTTTAAACTTTAATGTTGTGTTTTATTATGTTATGATCAGTACTGACAGTTAATGACAACTGTTTTCTCTAGAATTGTGTCGCCAACTTCATAAAAAAATCACAGCTTACTTTAATGAGGAATTCAATTGAAGGCACGGTACTATAACGGCTATTTTCATAATCAGACTTTAAGGAAGCTTTAATTTAGTGACTTTAAGTATAGGGAAACAAATGTATTTTTTTAGGTTAAAGTAATTTTAAATTTAGTCTGTTATGATATCGGTCCTCAGGGATTAGTTTTGGATCAAAAACAAATCCAAAACCATGATATACGTGTATATTTGGAAATCGTAGGTGGCACATCACAAAATCGAGTTTATGTATTATAAAAAAAGTAGCTACAAGTATTTCGAAGCCATAAATGTTTGTATTAAGTTAATTAACAAACAACAATTAAAATTATAGCTGTTCGTGTATTTTCACTGCTTATATGAGAAATTATCTGGACCCAATTGGACTCCGACCAGAAGATTAGAGCTACCTATCTCAAGTTTTTATCGAGAATTATTATCTGCGCATTTTTTCCTAGAATCATTATTAGTTTTTATGTCATGTGTGTTTATTTTTATTATTATTATTTATTTCAACAGACTTACGTCCAGAAGAATTAGCGAATGTACGTAAGGAAAACATAATCTTATCTCTTATCACAGAGATTTTAATTCCCTGTCGATTATTTGTTAGTTGCATGTTCCGCTTCAGTTAGTTACATATATTTCGATTCAGTTTTGCATTAAATTGTATGTAACACCGAAGGTGAAAGAAGAAAGGTATGTGACTTCATTTTTCTGTTACATGCGATTTACATAATTTAATGTTACAGTTTGATTTACGGAATGGATTGTGGAAATTGCCCATTTATTAATCATGTTTTTAAAGGTACAGTAATATTTAGGTTCTTGAATTTTTCTAAGTAGGATTCAAGTTTTTTGCATTTTAGGAGGACAGCCTGCGTTAGATGAACATGCCGACAAACCCAATAATGTTACTTGTTCGTCAAATAAAGTTGCAAACGTAAAGGCAGAATGTAATAATAAAGGTATTTAATATAAAACGTATGTACGTATAATTAATTTTATAGATATACATATTTTAGAGGTGTTTTTAGACAGACGTAAATTGCACTTTGATATTCTTTTCGGAGGTAAAATATCAAATCGTTACGCACTTCATTTGGCTCGTTCATAATTTTTGCTTTTACAGGAATTGAAATATCATATTCAAGTCTCACTGGTTTATTTCGAATGTTTTTAGGACTAATTGGGAAATTAATAATTCAAGGTGTGTTTTAATAAAGTTAGAAATATAATAAATTCAGTCTTATTTTCACTCCGTTTGAATAGAATATCGACTGCAAATGATCGATCAATAAATTTTCATTATTCTTTTCATTTATATACCGGGTGTCCCGCGCCATGTGCTCACCCTTCTAGAATCTTTATTTATTAATCGATTAACCTGAATTTTGAAGACAATAAACTAAAAAAAATGGAATTTTCCGACATATTGATAGTCGTCATAGGACTTACGGTTTCACCGGAAGTGATATCAACTTTCTTATTTTAAATGGAACATCCTATATATTTTTACATATTTAAAATCTACGGATCATTACGAGTCCGAATACGTATCAATTGTTAATTTTGGTTTCCATGACAACGAAAAAAAAAAACTTTTTTATTTTTCAATCTAGAAAGCTAAGAATCGCATTTTTTCGATCTGATGCGATCAAGTGTTTCGAAAAAATCACTCCTTTGATGGTATTTTGATTTTTTAAATTTTTGCAGTATTTGAAATTTTCATTAGCTCTTAACTCATTTTTTTCGATAGAACCTCATATGTTTCTTAGCTTAGTTCAACAGCACATTTTTTTCTGAGTACGCTAATACCAAATACGTCATATTTTCTTTGCAAATAATTTAAAATAGAGCATGTCTTATTGAAATTTTACACTCCCTTTATTTCAAATGACTTTCAAAAAAAATATGACGTATTTGGTATCAGCGTACTCAGAAAAAAAAAGTTCTGTTGAACTAAGCTAAGAAACATATGAGGTTCTGTCAAAAAAATGAGTTAAGAGCTAATGAAAATTTCAAATACTGTAAAAATGTTAAAAATCAAAATACCATCAAAGGAGTGATTTTTTCGAAACACGTGATCGCATTAGATCGAAAAAATGCGATTCATAGCTTTCTAGATAGAAAAATAAAAAAGTTTTTTTTCGTTGTCATGGAAACCAAAATTAACAATTGATACGTATTCGGACTCGTAATGATCCGTAGATTTTAAATATGTAAAAATATATAGGGTGTTCCATTTAACATAAGAAAGTTAATATCACTTCCGGCGAAACCGGAAGTCCTATGACGACTAGAAGTATGTCGAAAAATTCCATTTTTCATTTTATTTGTTGTCTCCAAAATTCAGCTTAATCGATTAATAAATAAAGATCCTAGAAAGGTGAGCACATGGCGCGGGACACCCGGTATATGTGGCATAAACTTTTAAAACTGTAGTATGTATTTTACAGGAATTGATAACGCAACTCCTGGCTATTTGAAGAGAGTTGTCTCATATGTTTGGTCCTACATACCAGGTTTGTTTATAATGATAAATAATTTCATTTATTAGTAGTAGTATTAATAATTTAGTTTTGAAAAGAAAATCACAGAGAAGTTTTCATTTGAAATGAAACAATTATAAATCAGGGCAACCTAGCAACTAAATTAATTCATAAAAATTTTAAGGTTTCAATTTTTAATAATCAAAGTCTTAAAAATTATTTCAAACCATTGCTTGAAACTGTTAATTTTTAAATTTTTAATTATACAGGGTGCTTGCAAAATAAGTGCAAAATTTTCAACCACAATGCGCCGTCAGCACAAACAACAGGAGAAAAATACAAAAAAAAATTGTAAAACAAAAAGAAAGTTCCTTTATCCGTTCCTTATTTGGCGCTCATGATATAACAAAAAAAAAAAAACTTACGGAACTTGCTTCTCTGATCGTAGACAGTTAACATTGCGGGGTTGACCTAATACGCAAGACACGCTCACCGAATACCATGTGTACGTGGAGGATCACATTCAAACAAACTTTCACTATTAGACATTTAGAAATGTTTATAACAATTAGCGCAAATACTGTCGACGGCATTATGTATACACTCCTCTGAAGTGCTGTTCTCTCGCCGTTCGTAAATTGCGGCATTTTAATACATATATGTGGATAGTAATTGTATTTAGCTTTAACTCGTTCAATCACTCTTCACAAACTAAACTGTTGATTTCAAAAAATACGGAGCAATACATTGTGGTGTCATAATCATAAAAAATGAAGCGAATTCTTTCGCTCAGCTGTAATACAACTTAGTGTCACGTTAAAAGCAACGTTTTTATTGACTTCTCGATTTCGGCAAAGGTCACTCACTGCTCGATTGCACTTCTGTTTTTTTGTTCCAATAAAATTTCCTTTTCTTGGCCTACCTCAAAGACATAGACGTACGATTATTTCTTGCCCGATTTTCATTTGCGATTTTCTCGAAATGTGTAAAACTTTTGTTAAAGACACGTAAGTTCAATCGTTCCCATTTATGGTGATGTATTACAGGTTTAAATTTCTGCGCTTATTTCACAAACACCCGGTACTTATGCCGAATGCGTAGTTCTTTATTTTATGACTAAGTAGATTATTTTGTCTAAATATAACCAGAATAATCCTTTTTAAAAAACTAGTAGTCTTACTAAATTGTGTAATGCAGTTTTTTATTGTTTTACTTTTAATTTCCTGGAATTGTTCATGACGTTAAATTTTTATCGCCTGATATTATGATATAAAAAAAGAAATTAAAGATAAAAATTTTTATTCCGGCGTCAGATAATTTACTAAATCAATTTTGAAACGAATAATAGAACTACATTTTTTTTTTAAATGCCAACACCATTCAATATTCTAATTGCTCTTACATGATTCTTCCAGCGTTCAAGTCGGAACAAATACCTAAAACAAACAGCATTATATTAAGAACCGTCGAAGGAAAGAACAGCTTAAAATCGTATATCATAGTGGAAAAAGAAAATGAAAAGGATTCGAATTATATTTCCGGTTCGATTTTAAATATCGCCCAACAAAATATTCACTCGGGCCAATATATTTTAAGAGACGAAGAAGAAGAAGAAGACGTGAATGAAATATTGCATAATGATCGGACTCAAGAGGACCTGTCATCTGAGAAAGAAAGTCACGAGCACGAAACGTCACATCAAACAGAAATGTCAGTGCACGTTAAAAGTGAAGCAAGTCCGAGAAGTCTCAGAAAGGTTCAGAGCTTTCCAGAAGAGAAAAAAGTGGCTGTGAGTAGGGAACGTGAATATCAAGACGAACCTGAAGTGCTTGAGAAGCTGAAGAAATTAGATGACATTAAAAAGGACGCGGAAAGATGGGCCGAAGAAATAGTGAAATTTGACGGAAATGAGCGAAAATTTCTGCATATTCAGGAGATGCTCCTGCGTGATATTGATGCGACAGATTTGATTTATGCCAACGGCAAGGATGTAATAAAGCAAACGAAGAAGGATATTATAACTTTCGTACAGGAAGAATTAGACAAACTGGAAGCTAAAAATAAAAACACTCGTAACGGTACATAAATGTAATTATTTGCAATTATTTTTAAAATTTTGTAAATGGATGCGTATAATATATAAACATTTTTAATAATTGGCTGTGAGTGTGTTTTAAAAAAAAATGTATTAATTAATTCTGCGCCTCGGAGATAAAATAAATAAAATATCCAATTTTGTTTGACGTGTCATTAAAAAAGTAAAAAAGTATAGAAAAATGAGATGAAATGAAATGTTTATTTTGCATTGATTTTCCTCAGATCACATGAACGGTATTTGTGTTAGCACGAACAAATGAGTTTGAACAGAGTTTCGACCTTCCACCTTGCCGATTGAGCACTTCCATTGGTTAGAAGGTTGAATTGCCCGTTCAAACCTACTTGTTCATGCTAATGGAAATGGGCATTTATATAATCTGAGGTGAGATTTGTGGCAAAAGGAAAGTGGCTAAGATCTAAGATACGTCGTTTTAAATCTACAGCAACCGGAATAGATGGAATTAATACTATTATGATAAAAATGTGTTGCCCATTAGTACTCCCTTATCTTACTCATATAATTAATTTTTGTATTGTGGATAATGTCGTCCCCGATTGCTGGAAGCATGACTTAGTCCGTCCTGTGCCAAAAATAAAAGATCCAAGTAATATAACAGATCTACGACCAATTAGTTTATTACCGTTGTTATCCAAACTCTTCGAGAGTGTTATCACAGAACAACTTACAGATTACCTTAATTTTGCTGGTATTATGCCAGATACTCAATCCGGTTTTCGAAAAGGCCACAGCTGTGCGACTGCTTTGCTGAAAGTAACTGATGATATATTTCAAGCGACTGACAAAGGACTTATCACGGTACTTACCTTATTAGATTTCAGCAGGGCATTCGATACAGTACAGCATGACATACTACATTCAATTTTATTGCATGTTAGCTTAAGTGATAATGCTGCTAATTTAATCAAGTCATATCTCTTTGAACGTAAACAAACTGTTATTATTGGTAACCAACGTTCCTCTCCTTTAGCGGTTTTACAAGGAGTACCACAAGACTCTATTATTGGACCTATCTTATTTTGTTGTTATACATTTAAATTTCTGTCTGCACTAAAACATTGTACTGATCATGTCTACGCGGACGATACTCAGCTGTACTACTCCTTTGAACCTGCTGACTGGAAGGCTGCAACTCTGAAAATCAACACAGATCTTGCGGCTTTGTTTTCGATTACTCAGGATCATTCTCTGAAACTTAATCCAAATAAATCTAAAGTCATCCTTTTTGGTAAAAAGAAATCCTGTGATAATCTCTCAAATATTATTCAGAATTGTATTAATGGCGTTAAGATTCCGTTTGTTACAAAAGTCAAGAATCTGGGTTTAATAATGGACAATAGTTTTCGGTACCACAGTCAGATCGCTAAAAACATTAGTAATGCTTATCTTTTTTTAAAGAAAATTTTTCCCTTTAGATCTGTCTTAAACAGGGATATAAAAAGACGCTTATGTGAAGCATTTGTCCTTTCCCAATTTACTAATTGCACTCCAGTATATCATACAGCCTTGGATTCCATAACTATCTACCGTATTCAGAAAATACAAAATTCCTGTTTAAGGTTAATTTATGGAATCAGAAAATATGATCATATTTCTCAAAACTCAAGGAAATAAACTGGCTGAACATGAAAAACCGGAGAGAACTTCAAACTTTAAATCTATTTCGCAAAATTATATTGTACAAAAGTCCGCCATATTTGTACAATAAAATACGTTTTCGATCTGATATTCATAATATAACCACCAGGTTCCGGGGCCTTATATCACCACCACCACATAGGACATCACTTTATGAAAGATCATTTACATATGCCATTTTCTCCAAGTACAATGACTTACCTCATGAATTTAAACTTTTAAATTCAGCCGCTTTCAGATTACATTTAAAAAATATGCTATTCGTGTCGCAGTAAAATTAATTGACACGAATTGCTACTTAAAATAATTATTTCTCTTACTGGCTGTTCTTCTCTTCCCTTCGTAATTTCGCTGTTTGTACGCAAATATCAATATTATTTTTTTTATAGTTTTTTTCTAGCTTTAATAAGCTTAATTTAAATTATATTTAAGTTTTCTTAATTTAGGCATTTTCATATATCTTATTTATCTTTATTACTCAAGGTTAAATTTAAAAGCAGAGAAGCTTGCGCTGAATCTGAATTTCGCCTTGCGGTTGTGTATATTCTTTGTTTCTTTATAGCTCTTTTCTAATGTAATTAATTTATATAGGGAGTACCATACAGTATTCATATGTATGTTTTTATGATCTACACAATAAAGTCATTTATTATTATTATTATTATCTCAGCTTTAAGGAAAAGAAAACTGAGATTGTGCCTTCAATTGTGAATTCCTCATTAAAGTGGGCTATGATTTCACTGTTTTTTTTTTCTCCTAAGATTTGCAGCACTGATAGCTGTTCAATTATTTAATTAAACAAATGTCAAATTACACTTTGTATTTTCAATTAATTCAAAATGTTAGAATTACAGCAGAAAATATTTATTGTTGAAAGTTATTTTCAAACCGGTAGAATAGAAAATGGACAGTTAGTTTATTCAATTAAGCAGTGTGTACAGAAGTTTCGACAGCAGTTTCCTAATTTTGCTATTACTTATGAACAGCTAGTTAAATATATCCATGCTTGTGTTCTTAAATTTCCTGAAACAGGATCACTTGGTCGGAAAACAGGGAGCGGAGCAGCTAAGAAAAGGACTGCAGTCTGCATTGAAGATGTTCGGGATCGAATGGAACACTCTCCCAAGAAATCTATTGCGAAACTTTCACAAGAAGTTCAGATATCAGTGGGAACATGTCACACTATTCTTAAAAAAGACTTAAAGCTTTATCCATATCAGACTCAAGCAGTCCACGAACTCAGGCCAGTAGATTTTCACAGAAGAACAGAATATTGTTAGTGGTTTCTTGATAACTTAAACAACGACGACATTCTTGACAAGTGTTTCTTTTCCGATGAGGCCTGGTTTCATCTCTCAGGGTATTTAAATAAACAGAATATGAGAATATGGTCAGCAGAAAATTCCCATGAATTTGTGGAAACTCCATTATGTCCATTAAAAATTGGTGTTTGGCTAGCAGTGTCAAGAAGGCGTATCATCGGACCAATATTTTTTAACGACTCAGTAACTGCTGAAAGATACCGAAATTATTAGAACCTTTCATTAATCAACTACTACTATGATGAACTTACAGAAGGGTTTTTTCAGCAAGATAATGCTACTGCCCACACAGCTCATCAAACAATGACTTTCCTGCAGCAGTTTTTCGATAATCGGATTGTGAATTTTCCTGCAAGGTCTCCGGATCTCACAACTATGAATTACTTCATTTATACGCACATAAAAAACACAGTTTTTAGAACTACGCGTCACACAATCGAAGAACTTCGTGCGGGCATTACAGATGTGTGTGCTAGCATAACCCCCGAACACTTAGCAAACGGGTTTGAAAACATGAAACGCAGAGTACGCTTATGTATTCAAGCTGAAGGAGAGCACTTTGAGCATCTACTTTAAACTTTAATGTTGTGTTTTTATTTGATGTTATGATCAGTACTGACAGTTAATGACAACTGTTTTCTCTAGAATTGTGTCACCAACTTCATAAAAAAATCACAGCTTACTTTAATGAGGAATTCAATTGAAGGCACTGTAGTACAGTAGTACAGTAGATATTTTAAGACAATCAAATCGTGCATTTTAAAATGATTTCAAACATAGCAGTTAACTAAAATGAAATATATTATTATTTTAATAAATACATGAAATTAAATAATCGCGACAGCGTAATATTCACACCGGAAGAACATAAAAACGTTTCTGTAAATTCCGAAATCTTGTTCATGAAAAATGGAACCTCCAGATTTAAAAATAATCCTCTGTTTCTTTTGAGAAGGAAGTAAACGTTGGCGGTAGCGATTAGAATTGAGAAGATTAAACAAAGTCGGGGAATAGGAATTATGTCTTGGGGACCCTCACTGAAGCAAGCCGGATAATAAATCAGACATTTTGCTATTGCTGCAGACTGGTTATTAAGATTTTCTAATTCCAAGGAAAACGAGAGACCAAGCACTCGATGATTTCCGCAGCTTACTCTCCTCATTAATTTCATTGCTGACTTTAATAAATGCGCAAAATATTTGTAAACTGGATGTACAGATTTTCGATATTTTACATAAATGAGAAAAATAAAAATTACCGTAAATCAAAGTCTGCCTTAAATAATTTCCGATGGAAAAGAATACCTTGTCAAATAAATTATTATTACAAGATGTGAATCGCAATATTTTGTTCGCCGACAAAAAAAAAGTGAAAGGAAAGAAGTTTGTTAAGAAAAAGATGTTTTCACGTTCACCCGGGGAAAATCTAGAGGCATTGCGAAAAGGAGGAAATTCCGAAACGAGTAAGAGTGTAAAAGTTGAATAAAATGAGGCTCATCTAAAATTTAAAAATAACGCATGCAGGTAGAAACTGAATTTTAAGGGCTGCGAAGCGCGGAATTGTAAATCTACCCTGGAAAATTCGGTTATAATTTCATCTGGTTCTCGGGTAACGTCTCATAAAAATTAAATTTTCATCCGATATCAATCATTTTTGGAATACAGAATGTGCAGTGGAACAGCATTATATTGGCGCGGAGGATCCCAAAAGGCATATTCTCGTCCCCCCCCCCTCCTATTGTTGTGTTGGTATGCCAGTTATTTGACTGGAAAAGTGTTAAATATTTCACATAGTACCTACCATTATTGTAACCAACGAAAAACGTAAAAAGATCACAGATTATAGACTAGTTATTACAAATTGTTTTATTTTCTGAATAAATACATTATTATTTTTCTTACATTTTGCAATATTAAGGATAAAAACACTTTGTGGAAAATTGTTTAGATTTTGCTGAGGAAAACGTGCAAATTTATTTTTATTTAAATAAATTCATGATTGGAAATAACTAAATTCAATCTAATCATTACGACTTCTTTTCAGATTAGGTTTTATTCCACGTTCCCTGCTTCGGAACAGGGGCGGACCTTTAAGTTTGGAGGCCCTGGACTAACGCTGTCAAGAGGCCTATCCACTTAACCCAATTTCTTTTTTTTTTGTATATCTAACTGGTTACGTTTCAAAGGGGCAACGTTGCCGTTAACTGGTCGTCTACAGAATCACTTCACTTCTCTGAAAATAGTAACAGATAACGCCTTTAGTACGGCGCCTATGCTGAGGCTGAGGTACGTTTTAAGATTCGCGGGCTGTGGCTGAGGTACATTTCAAGATGCGCGTGTTTAGACATAAGAGAGTGACGAATGAACGTTGCATGACGTTGTCAGGAGAAATAAAGGTGTCTCTCTCTTCCACATTAAATTGAGATAAGAGGTGCTTTCTTTCGCTTCGCAAAGTTTGAATCGTGTTTCGAATAGTTTGGGCCTGAATTTCGTAGTTGTAGAGCAACGAAACACCTGACTTGAATTTTTGATTGACATGACGGAGCATAATTCAGACCAAACAAGTTTTAAAAATAGAGAGATTCAAAGATGTTTATGAATCAAAACACGTGTGGATCACGATTTGATGAGCGAAAGAAAGCACTTAAAATTATATCATTTCTAGTGTATTTTAATTACAACTTTACATAGTTAGAGACAACTTTAATCACGAGGTGAGAATTCGGGCCATTAACGGATAACTCCATTAGTATCAGGGTTTCCAGATTGTTTGCAGGCAATGTCGCCAACTTGTTGACAAAATGTAGCCAAAGAGCGCCAATTTCTTTGTAAAAGGTCGCGTTCTTTAATTCAGAATTTTGTCGTGATGGATGTGGACAGTTATTTAAATGAAAAGTTGAAGAAAATCCAATAGCCATTGTATTATAATCGATTTATATTGTGTAACAGTGTAGAGATAAGTTGTTACTACATTTTCATACAACAAAAATTTGGATTTTCTTCAGCTTTTCAACTTACAGTCTACATCCATCAGAGTAAAATGCTGAATGCTGAAAGGACGAGACCAAATCAACGACAAATAAACATACAAAATATCACCGATTTAAGATATCAGAAAATTAAAACAAATAAAAAAAGAGAAATATGCAAAAAGATCAGAAAAACGAAAACGAGAAACGAAAGCAACAGCAACAAAATACTAGGTGTGAAGTAAGCAAAAATAAACAAAAGAACATCGAACGAAAAAAGACGAATCAATAAATTCGCAGAAAATTAAGGAGAAGTGTAAAAGAGTCAATAAAACGATAAAAACAAAGTCAAAAAAGAAACGAAATGCAAAGTGCAATACAAGAGATGGATACAAAACAAATGAAAAATGATGTACTACAAAAAGAAAAACAAAAGCAGATCGACGACTGAAGTAAAGAAAAAAAAGACAAATTAATCTTCTTGCGAAAAATTAAAAAAAAATAGCAGAAAATGAAAGACAACTGTAAAAAAGCATCTTGTCAACAACAACAACAACAAATGTGAAAAATTGTGTTTTCTGTATTTCGTATTTCTCTTTTGTTTATTTTTATCAAATTGAAAATAAATAAATGAAAAAAGGCAGTTCTCCGGCCGGAAACTTTTCCAAATCATGAAACTGCCAGTAAATAAAAGGACCAAGGAAAACAAACGAACCGTGAATAACAAAATGCGAAACATCAATTCCTTAAATTAAAATAAAAAACAAAAGAGAAAGAAAAAAAATCAAACAAACAAAAGAAAACGATACTCCAAGTATTCTCGTCACATTGTATATTTTTTCTTTGTCTTTATGCGAAGACAACAATAAAACTAGCCCAAATTAAGCACCAGGCGCCAAATGAGATTTTTAAACGCCAAATAAGTAAAAAGTAAAATCTAGCCTAAATGGCGGAATTTCGCCCGATCTGGCAACCCTGATTAGTACGGTACTTATGTTGTAGCTGAGGTGTACTTCAAGATTCGAATGCCGTGGCCAAGGTTCATTTCAAGATCGCGTGTTTAGACATAATCAGGCATGCCGAAAAAATCCAGACTTTTGAAACGTTAAAAAGATAAGTCCAAAAGTTTTTTTAATCTCGAACCGGACAGAAATATGAAGGGAAAACACTAAACGTTTCGCTATAGATTTATAGCTCCTGACGAAGCTATAAATCTACAGCGAAACGTTGAGTGTTTTCGCGAAACGTTGAGTGTTTTCCCTTCATATTTCTGTCCGGTTCGAGATTAAAAAAACTTTGTACTTACAATTTTCATCGGAAAAGAACAAACTTCAGTTAAAAAGATAATTTAGATTTCTCTTTTGGCCGCGAAGGGGCCCTTTGACTGAACGGGACTCTGGGCTGCAGCCTATAAAGACCATGCCTAAATCCGCCCCTGCTCGGGAAATGCGTTTAATCAATCGTTCGATAGATCTGTATTTGTGTTACGAAATTTGCATCAATAATTAACTAATCCTCAACGAAAACAGATTGCAACAATAAACTAAATCGTCCAGCTGCTTTGTTTCAAATTATTATTATTATTTCTCATAGGAAGAATGAAGTTGTTAATATTTGAGCGCAAAGTTTTAAAGCAAAATAATTTTCAGTTATTTTTTTAATAGCCATGGTCGATAAATAGAAAGTGCCCAGTTTTAGGTTTTCGATAAAAGAACTCATTTTGCAAGGTGAGGAATGAATGAATATGAAATGAATGAATATAAAATAAATGTACAAGATTCCATAAAAATAATTTTAATAAAATGGTTACGGACCTTAAGAGAAACCTAATATCATCCGCTCTCTAATTATCCTAATCGAAAACTCTTAATGTTAATTAATGTGTCAGTGGTTTGTTAGGATTACATCCAAAACTTTGTTGGTAGTTTCACCAATTCTTCTTTTAGGACCAATACTATCTTCCTTTCTTGCCAACAGTTTTCTTGGACGTCTTCAAAAATTGTTTAAAATATTGACTGTAATGCACTCCATCGCAACTTCTAGAAATTCTCTCGAAAATCAATCACTCTAGAATGAAAAATTGCTTCTCGCTTTTTTATTTGTTTAGCGTGTGCAAAAGTGTTCCTTAACAATAAAATCTTTTGCGCAGTAGAATAATAAATAAGTATATCAAAATCCTATTATTAATGGTATGGATTAATGAAAATTTTTGCGGATAACTAGACCTGAATTGATCATTTATTATAATCACTCTAAATTCGAAAATGAAGTAGCCCTAAATTTTTCGATGGGTTGTAAATTGATCTAAAAATTTTAAACGAATTTTATTTCTGCTTACTTTGAAGATTCTCGTTGACTTAATTTGTCCAAATTGTCTTATTAATTTGGGAGAAACTGACTTGTATTTGTTTTGGTTCTAAATACACATAGGTGTTAAGTTGCATAACAATTCTATTAAAAATATTCTTCATTTTGTTTAAGGAGGAATTTTCAATTTAGTCAAAGTGGAAAGTTTCAAAGAGAGGGACACATGCCTAAACATGGCAAAATATGTGATTTACACAGTGGCGTATCTATCGTAGGTGTGATTATAGGGACCCTTAACCAATCCTGATACTCCCTCCCATGTGAATTATGTTAACTAACTGGTCAGCAAAATTACTTTCTTACCTTCAAAATCTTTAAATATCATTCTTACCTCATCATTTATTATATTCCTTTAAAGTATTCTTTGTTATTAATATATTCGTAGCAGATGAGAGAAGAAATACATTCCTTAGTTCTGCAATACTTTTAAAGTTAAAAGCACTAAGTTAAATTGCCTTTTAGATTATTAATTAGTTTGAAGATAGGTAACTCTTTTCCGACTTACCTGACCTCTTAAGATAAATGAGATTCTTGGGGGTCCTAACCAAAATAATTTAGCAAATGTAAAATTATGATGGAATGTGGTGTCAGATCGATTCGTTTTCAGAGTTCCCTACTAATCTTATTCGACACTACATTTCATCATAATTTTACTTTCCTTGAATCATTTTAGTTAGGACCCCCCATTTGATTTTGCGCCGGGGTCCTTGGCGATCCTGCTATTAGATTTACGTGACATAAAAGAAAAGTCTCCGGACACCTTGCATTTGCATATCTCTCACAGATATTACTCGTTTTGTTACGGGTCAATCTCTAGTTAGATTTCGGCAACTACGTGTTGTATGTGCGTTGTTTTAAACTTGGTAACATTTCGTTCCGGAAGTGACGTTGATACGCCGCCCGTTTAAAATCAAGGCTTTTCGTTGGTCCAGGTTTTAGCGTCTTGAGTTCCGTTTGGCTTACCACGTGTTCGAAAAGTCGGTTCCGGCAACCATTTTCCCTTCGTCACGACGGAGCAAGTTTTGTTATTCGTGAGAATTTTGAATTTGTGAGAATTTATGAAAAACTGTGTTACAAAATAAAGCAGTTTGACTGGAATTAAATAAGCCCTGCTTGTCTACTGAGGTATTTTATAGTCATCTTTGCAGCGGATTTTCAAGTTTCGTGAAGATTACAGGTATGTGATTCGATTGTTAGGCCTGGGCAGGCGGTTATTTACGTTTCCTTTGTTTATTGAAACAGAATCCGTTTAACCGAGGCGAACAGATTGAATACTCTGTGGAACAGTGTGAGTAAGGCAGATCTCGTTCTTGTGGTCGTTTCAGTTTCTCGGAAACGCCGTCTAATTGAGCAACGTACCTGCATTGAAGGTCACCCACTCTGTCGCATGTGCTAGCGAAAACGATCAGCTGAGTCAGAAGTTCAGTAATGTACCCCCGTGTTTTATAACTATTTTATCTTATTCTAACATAAATATTTTCAGCACATCTTTGAATAGTAGTTTAGAGTATGTCCTTTAAGTTAAATTTTATTTAGTTAATCTGGTTTAGTTAACGTTTTGCGACTTCGAGTCGAACCCGTGAAGGTCAGTCCTGAACTTAGTTAATTTTAATTGTTGATTAAATTAAATAACACACAGATTTGTTGTAACGTTACTTGTTTTATGTATTTAGTTTACTTTGAGCCATTAAGGCCAGTGTACGTTATTGCCAAGCTATTAGCTTATGCCAAAATATTTATTATTTATTACGTCTTGCTTTTTTTGCTGTCTTTCTTGAACGCACAGGTGTTAGTAAATCTCTTGGAAGTTCTCGTTTATCAACGATCGCTGTGGAACATTGGGAGTCGGTTCCACAGTGCGTATACCAGCTGGGGTTACTCCCTGGCGCCCTTATTGTATTATTTAACTCATCCTCATCTGCTTCAAGGTCTAGTTTGGGGACAGCTGTTGACTTCTCAGTAATAAAACTAAGTAACTTCTGTAATTATTATAATTAAATCTAATCAGTAGACTTCAGTAAATAAATGAAACGTAAAATAATTACAAAATTTAAACGTTGTAAATTTTTTTGGTATATTTATCTACATCTTACCGAAAGTATCAGTTTTTCTTTGCTCTAATTTCTATTATAATTTGCCCAAAGGATTTTAAATTCGTATCTGCATCATGCATCGTTTTAATGATAACGTGGATGCCAATAATTCGCGCAGCAAGTTTAATCTCCGCAATTAATAATCGCAGACTTAAAGAGAAATGTGTGACTGTGATTTTCCGACCCTCATTAACTAACATCAACCGCGATAAAAATTAATGTAATCTAAATGTTCTCTTATCTCTTCGCTTCTGCTTCGCACCGCGCGAAGCTAAAACTAGAGCTAATATTTCACACGGGCGGAACGAACCGTTTTTTTTAAATGAATTTCCCCTCTGCACTTCAAGTCGCCACCCTCCAGTTATCCTCGTCAAAGAGATTTTCGAAATAATTGATGTTGCAATCAAAATTTAATTGCGAAATTCGAATACGAGATAAAATATTCCATTAAACGGCATTATGTTCCTACTGGTCAATATAATTAAATTCCGTCAATATTTGTGTAATTAACTTCGCTGCTAATATAAAATTTATTCGAATTTCGGATTTAGCAAACTGCAGCGGTTAATTGTCCGGGAGAAAGTTGCTAGTAAAGTTAAATAAGTTCCCCCTTTACAAATGAGCTTTTCGAATTAAACGTCAATATTTAAACTTCGTAATTAAGACTTCTTCATTAATAAATTTGTGTTATTTTATGAGAACTACTAAAGTATATTCTAGACCCCCTTGTAGTTTCGAGGAGACACATGCAGGTGAAGTAAATGAAAAATTTTTTCGCATTTGCTTTAATTCACTTATTTATTACAAATGAAAAATAAATATTCAATGCTTACATAACGCAATCAATGATAATTAATTAACAACTTATAATTTAAGTAACATTACTTACAAACATATGTACAAAAAATTTGCGTTTACAAACATCGGTTCGCTTCTAGTCAAACGAGAAAAATTTAGGTATAATTTACGAAATTATTCTTAATTATCGCTTTATGTAAAACATTTACACACCTATTTGACACGAAAGATCATTTATAGGTAATAATACATTGCCCAAAATGAACGTGGATGTATGTTTATGTGTATAAAGGAAGACTAATATGTAAAAAATCCTTTTTTCAGGTGTAAAAAAAAAATTAATTCGTGAACACTTTTTATATACAAGCTCCGGGTAATTTGGCTCTTTTGTTTTTGCATGAAATAAACTCCAGGATATTACACAGTGTGTAAGCAAATCTGTATAAAGTTTAGTTTAAATGTTACGCAGAAAAAAGATTATGTGATTATTAAATTTTCTGAATTTTATTTCCGAAAAACTGTTATATATAAAAAGCTTCACAATAATTTTTCGATGTATAAATCTTTCCTGTGATTTAATTATTTATATGATGTTTAAACTGAAATATAAAAATTTCTTTGTATTTTCAAAGTTACACGACATATTATATCTGAATATAGGCTAAGACAATCTCAATTGCTAATAATGATTGTATATCGCTAAATTTCTTTTAAAATTTTCATCGCATTAATTTTAGTTACATTAAGTACACATATTGTTTCAGTTAAACATCGAAACATTAATTCTTTTAACTAGTGTTAAGTATTAACGCTAACTATTTATCGATTTTGTATTTTGCCACTAGATCTCATTTGACAGACACAATTGTTGTATTTGTATTCACACTTCACGTTCTTTCTTACCTCGTATTATTTTGAAGCAATCTCTTGCGGCAGATTGAGGAATTACGTTACAAGTAGAAATGATAAAATTTTGCTCTGAAAGGCACATTCGTTCTACTACAAAAACTTGTTCCACGCATTTCGCATTTCGAGAAAACATATAATCACAGCGTACATCTTATAATAAACGTTATTAACGACAAAGTGTTGTATAATCCTAGCAAAACTTCGACATCTAATAGTAATAATATTGCTTTTATTTTTTTGTGAATACGCCCCATTTTGTTGGGAAGAAGGAGAAGAAGGAAAGTTCCATGTAAAAATTTGGCACATGTTTTGTTAATTTTTTGATCACTAATTTTTGAAACGATTAAAAATTCCTCACAAAATTATTATATGTGTTGTTCACTTCGTTGCATAATTTGCTCCTGTCAAAACACTGGCTAGAATTACATGAAATATTTTCAGTGAGGAACATTTTTATGGTCCATAAAGTATTTTCAATAAATTGGTATTTTTTCTTTTTGGTATATCGGTCAATCTGTCGCCGATGATTACTTTTGGGTTAGTACAAATTTGAACAGAAGCATAAAAACCGTTACAGGTCTCACACTGTTTAAGCTACAATACGTCACTATGATACATATGTACATAATAAGAAAGTGTCACAATAGTAAGATTCTTATCACACTTAATCACATTAAAAAAAAAAAAAAAAACTTTGGTCTTTCCATAACTTAAAAGTAAAAATAGCACCGTAGGAAATAGAGCGCGCAAAAGTTTCTTGTTTGTTCAACTAGCAGCAGACTTACGAATTAAAAACTGGTAGTCGTAAGTCTGCTACTAGTTAGGTCTACTCAAAGACTCGAACCAAATTCGGAACTTCTTCTGCGATCAATGTGTTTTAAGTAAGTCTCTGAGTAACTGCTTCTGGTACGATCGTCGTATCTCAGCGAGGATCTTCTCACGTCGTAGCTGTCCAGATCGGAAGGAGGACGGTGACAGAAGCTACAAAACAAGCACTGCAAAGTATTTTTGAAGGCTTCCCTAAATTCGCGGTTGAAATAAGCGTAAATGATGGGGTTTAATGTTGAATTGAAGTAGCCTATCCAAAACACGACCGTAACTACTATGTCAGGACAGTAACACGACGTACACAGAGAGGTGCTTACGTACCATAGAAAAAACGGCAACCAACATAAAATAAACGTTCCCATTATTATACCCAAAGTCCTTGCGGCTTTGTGTTCGCGTTTCATTTTTATGATATTGCGTTCTTTCGTCGGGGTATGATGTAAGTCTTGGTTGATTTCGTGCATTAATGTCTTTGACGAACCGCCAGAATTAGAGAGAACATCTCCATTCGTGTTATGGTGTAAGAGTAGGGCTGCACCATGCCTGCTGTACATATCCTTTTCTTGCCTGTTGGCTTCGCGAAAAATAGCAAAATAAGTGAATATCATTATCGTGCACGGTATCCAAAATGATATACTGCTGCTAACCACCGCATAAACTTTATTTACTCGGAAATCACACTTATCCGTGTGCCCCATTCTATACTCCTGGTTGTTTTCAGTGGTGTACCAACCCAAGAAAATAGGCAGGAAGCTTAGGATTGCCGGACTCAACCAGATGACCAACAGCATCGCCGCTACCACTTCTTTAGTCATACTAATCGGGTACTTTAGTGGCCTGACTATGGCGTAGTATCGATCCACGCTTATGCAACAAAGATGTAAGATCGAAGCCGTAGAAAAGTACACGTCCAAAGAATTCCAGACGTCACACATGAAATAACCGAATAACCATTTCTCAAAAATCTGAACACTCGCATTAAACGTCATGGCGAACATGGCCACTAACATATCGGCCAGGGCCAGCGACACAACAAAATAATTCGTAATCACTCGTAACTTCCTGTGCCTCATCACCGACACTATGACTAGTAAGTTGCCGAGAATCGAAGCGATGATGATCAGGCCCATTATGGTGGTGCGTAAGAAGAACAGAAATCGATACTGCCATTCTGGAGATGAATCTTTCGTGATGTTTAAATTTAAGCCGCTCGTTGTGGCGTTATCCATAACATCAAACAGCTCTGACATTGATTTAGATCATGTGAATAAGTTGGGTCGTGCCATTTCCTCTGTTCCTCGCACACGTAGCATATCGTTTACATATTGAACACATTGTGATCACGATTTATGGTCCAGCGTCCGCCTGCCCGATTGACTTTCTACGCAAGGGTAATGTACCAGCCCACTTCCTGGATTATCTTCAGTTGCAATCTGCAAAAAAGAAAAAAAAAACATTTTTAGAACAAATAACAAAAATGCATACCAAACAAAATTTTAATGTAAAAGCCAGCATAAAATTTTTAGGGTAATAAGTATACCGATTGTTTCAAGAGAAATGGACCATAGCAGTTTGCTAGCGAGCAAGGAGTCATATTGGACTATATTGGCGTAAGACAATCTGCATGTATATATAATACCGTGCCTTCAATTGAATTCCTCATTAAAGTGGGCTATGATTTTACTGTTTTTTTCTCCGAAGATTTGCAGCTCTGATAGCTGTTCAATTATTTAATTAAACAAATGCCAAATTGACACTTTGTATTTTCAATTAATTCAAAATGTTAGAATTACAGCAGAAAATATTTATTGTTGAAAGTTATTTTCAAACCGGTAGAATAGAAAATGGACAGTTAGTTCAATCAATTAATCAGTGTGTACAGAAGTTTCGACAGCAGTTTCCTAATTTTGCTATTACTTATGAACAGCTAGTTAAACATATCCATGCTTGTGTTCTTAAATTTCGTGAAACAGGATCACTTGGTCGCAAAACAGGGAGCGGAGCAGCTAAGAAAAGGACTGCAGCCTGCATTGAAGATGTTCGGGATCGAATGGAACACTCTCCCAAGAAATCTATTGCGAAACTTTCACAAGAAGTTCAGCTATCAGTGAGAACTTGTCACACTATTCTTAAAAAAGACTTAAAGCTTGATCCATATAAGATTCAAGCAGTCCACGAACTCAGGCCACCAGATTTTCACAGAAGAACAGAATATTGTCAGTGGTTTCTTGATAACTTAAACAACGACGACATTCTTGACAAGTGTTTCTTTTCCGATGAGGCCTGGTTTTATCTCTCAGGGTATTTAGATAAACAGAATATGAGAATATGGTCAGCAAAAAATTCCCATGAATTTGTGGAAAGTCCATTACATCCATTAAAAATTGGTGTTTGGCTAGCAGTGTCAAGAAGGCGTATCATCGGACCAATATTTTTTAACGACTCAGTAACTGCTGAAAGATACCGAAATGAGTTATTAGAACCTTTTATTAATCAACTACATGATGATGAACTTACAGAAGGGTTTTTTCAGCAAGACAATGCTACTGCCCACAGAGCACATCAAACAATGACTTTCCTGCAGAAGTTTTTCGATAATCGGATTGTGAATTTTCCTGCAAGGTCTCCGGATCTCACAATTATGGATTACTTCATTTATCCGCGCATGAAAAACACAGTTTTTAGAACTACGCGTCACACAATCGAAGAACTTCGTGCGGGCATTACAGATGTGTGTGCTAACATAACCCCCGAACACTTAGCAAACGGGTTTGAAAACATGAAACGCAGAGTACGCTTATGTATTCAAGCCGAAGGAGAGCACTTTGAGCATCTACTTTAAACTTTAATGTTGTGTTTTTATTTGATATTATGATCAGCACTGACAGTTAATGACAACTGTTTTCTCTAGAATTGTGTCGCCAACTTCATAAAGAAATCACAGCTTACTTTAATGAGGAATTAATTGAAGGCAGGGTACTTACAAGCGTAAAAGTTTCATTTTTTGCGTAAATATCGGTAATCAACGCAACAAAAGTCAACAGAAATGCAAACGATGCATTTGGAAAAGTACCTTCACTTAAATAAAGATTTTTTAAGGAAATACGTTTATTTTATTATTAAATTAAATTAATTTAAATTCTCCTTTGAATTCGCAATAGACAACATAAAATCAGATAAATAATCAAATGGGGCACATTTTAAACATACATATATATTTTGTTTTAAGTGGCCCAAGGGAGCAAGTGCATGATTCATTACGCTAAGAGTTTTATTTTTGGCTCACTTGGCAACTCCACCGTAACGTGATGCAATGATGGAAGTCAATGTCGCCGAAGTTTTATTATACGTGAAATTAGTTCAATATCGCCACTTAATTATATCTCAAAGCACTAACTGCCTAATATTTTCTGAATAAATAAGATGTCCTAGACGCATAAAACAAATTTTGCGTGGAAAGTCATAAATAATATTTATGTTATTTAGGAAAATAACTGTTCGTCTATACAGCTTCCTTAGTCTTTATATTGAAGCTCTTGGATGTGTATCCATAAATTAATTTTATTATAACCCAACATATTTTATCCACTGGATAAAACCCTCATTTTCATGTTGATGGTCAGGGCTTTTCTGTAACATTGATATGCATATCAATTGATATGGTCTTCAATAACTGAAGAGAACTTGATACCATTTCATAACAATTCAAGTCGATTGCCGACCGCCAATTGAAGAGAGATGCTTATTAACTCATTATCACATTTAATACGGATTGCAAGTTGTTACCAAACTGTTTACAGAATACCGATTTTGCAAGGTCACTTCGTTGCAATTATTGTTACGTATCAATGCTACAGAATAGACACCCATAGTGAAAACGATGCTTAAGAAGCCTTATTTCATGTAATTTAAAATAACGTATCTACTACTTTGATTTTATTTAGTAAATAAATGGTTTTAGAACAAGCGAAAACTTTTCTCCTGGAAAGTTGAAAACAAAAAAGCTCCTCCTCTTTTTCAGTCCACCTGGAAACACACTCACACACATAGTGTATAATCTATTTATATTGAAATATTTAAAATGTCGAAAACAAAACATTGTGATACACCTAAAACAGATTAATTTGTATTGTGTATATTGCGAGAGTTCAAATAACACCCCGGCGTATTGAGCTTATTATTTTATCAGTCCTGTTGACGAATAATGGAATTGTGAATTTTACCGTGCGGATTTGAAATAGTTAATTAATCAATGCCTCACGGGAATTTATTCTGTTACAGTAACGTTGATGTAAACAATGAAAAGTGTCATCGAGGTCCGAAATTACCGATTTCTATTTCATACATTAACAAAATATGACAATTCTAAATTCTCTTCAACATTCTAACGCGGAATTTCATCGAACTTTGTTATTCCATACCCATACGTGCAAGTCTTTTGTAATAAGTGAGCGTTGAATCTCAAAGTTAACAACGGCCTAATTTGCATGAGTAAAAAAAATTAAACCAACGCCGCCGCCCGCAACCCCAAAAACTTTTAGAAACGACATTTACGGAACTTTTTATTCATTCTTATTATAACTTCATGCCTTGGAGGATCTTAAAAAATTAGCGGGAGAAATACTTTCATATCTCATAAAGCTCGTTTCTCCTTAACGATGAAGCCGTTTTCCACGAAAAGATAATAAACCCCAATGTTAATATAAAAGAATCCTTTTTCCTTAAAGAGCGTGTCAGTTAATATAACAAGAACTTATGAGAATAACTATGTTCTTGAAATAAGAAGCGTTCGAAAACTTTTAGGTTTGGAGTAGGTCATGATTTAAGATAGGAAAAAAATGTTGGAATGTTTGTTCTTATATTACTTACGTATGAACAAAAATCAATATCAAAGTGTACAAAAAAACTAATCTATTATTATAAAAGAAAACGCAAATCTTTTAAAAATGTAATAAAATGCAGTACGTGTTTTGCAATATTTTTTAACAGTTGTAAATAGTTCCTTGTGTCACCCTAAGCATTACTTTAACGACTTTCAATAATTTATATGACTTTGAAGAACTTAAATGGTTTTAATTAATTTAAATAGATCCTTGCGCAAGTATCACACGCCTTTTTCATCAGTTGATCAACGCAACAGCATTTCAGCCGTTAATTGTCACGGTCAACTATTGTAGTTCAGGTGACACCATCAAATGCTAGTCTCTCAAAAATAGTATACAGCATGTCTCTAAACCAATGTCTTTAATTTAAACCACAAATAGTGGTTAAGAAAAGAAGCAAAATTTGATATACAACTATTGGTCAGATAGTAATCATAACGCAGATAAAAATTATTTTACTTTTTCATAGACATTGTTTGAGGGTCGCTGAATGCAGCTTAAATGTTCCGGCAGAGCTTGGTTTTAAATTATTCTCCGACGTTCGAGGCTATAAAAAGTCATAAAAACGCAGACCATGACCTAATACACAGATATTGTACTTAAGGCAGGTCAAGTATCGTGTTTCTTGCTAATTTTAAAAGCAGATACATTTTGTAACTAGGCAAGTTCTTAATAGTTTAAAATATTCTGTGCGTGTTGCATTAATTGATGATTAGTTTTGTGCTAATCTGTACTTTAAGAGTTAAATTTAAAAAATTCAATCAAAGGCGATCGAAAAAGAGGAAATTCTTACAACATATTTATTTGTAAATTGCCAATTTACAATGTTGATTACTAAAGTAATTGTACTTGTACAGCAAAAATTAATTTGTTTCTTTATTAAAACTACGACGAAAAGACGAAATAAACGTCTGCACTAGGCGAGAGTTTTTTGTCTTTATTGGTTTAAGCCGACGCAGAAATTCAGGTTTAATATTATCCTTATAAAAACACGTGTTTTGTGTTGGAATGTAAACAATTAATAAAATAGTTCGATTGAGAGCTAGCGAAATTATTCAATCACTTATTTTGAGCCCATATATTATGGTGTGTGCAGGCAATCTAATTTATTTAAATTTTTTATCGTACTATACTCCAATTCTTGCTTTCGGTTTTTACAATAGGAATAGTTTCTGCTCTTGCAATACTTATTCTGCAGCTATTAGTGCGATAATTAAAAAATAATTTCAGGCATTTTCAAAGCAGTTACAAAACTAGAGTACAAAAATGTTTAATTACTTCAGAAAAAATCTAACGAAGATTAGGTACTCGTCTTTAGCATAATTGTTATTGTCTATTACAAAGAGGTGCGTAAACAAACGTTCTTACTTATCGCATCTTGAAAATGCAAATAAACATGCCGATGTCCGCAAATCGGATTCGTATTGGTATGCAATAAGACCTTGACCGAGTTCTTCTAAACGTAAGTAAAAAGTTTTATTACGGTTTATTGCTTTTATCAGAATAAATTGCTGAAACAAGTCGTAAACCAAGCAGAGGTTTCAAAACAAAGGGACTGGGCTCGCTCGTGATAGGTCAGTTTTTCAATTTTGGGCAAGAAATTTCAGGTTTGGAGAATTAATCTCTTATGTAACGAGGAACTTACAATTTCACTTAAAGTTTTGAGACACTCTGTATAACGGTATTAGGCCGATATGGTTGATTTAACGAACGAGGATAAGTTCTATGGCCGAGGCTGTATTTTAATTCAGTTTTCAGTGGCATGACATTGATAAAGGGGTTTTACTATAAAATTTTATAAATCTGCACCATGTCACAAAAATAATTATCCTAAAGCGATTGCTGCTAGTTGTATTTTCTAAGAATACAGGTAATATTTCTTGAATTGCATTAGCTGAAACTAATCCAGCATTTTGCGGTAGAGCACTATGAACATAAATAAAGCGCATTGCTTCTCTCAATTTATTAAAATGTGCCACTTTGTTGCAGTAAATGCGGCTTGCTTCCGGCAGTGAAATACGTTATACCTAACTACGCCAATAATGAGTATCGTATTACAGGAGAATGAGATTACGAAAACTGTTTATTTGACGGCAAGTTTACAGGAAAATTAAGTATCGTCTGAAGCTGAACTATTTTCAAAGATGTAATTTCAGTTAGGTACTTATGTGGTATTAAAAGAAAGTCGCATTTGCATAAAGTAAAAATGCCCAAAAAAAAAATTAACTGAACGACTGAACTGATACGTGGGCTGCTGGAAAATTTTCTGGAATCTAGTAGGTCTAGAATTCTTAGCGTTTATCAAGTGTCATATTTGAAAAATTTGACATTTTTCGCCTATAATTCTATTGACAGTTCCTATCCAAGTGAACTAGTTTTGTTTGTACAGCATTTGAGAAAAAGTAATTTTGTGCAAACATGGAAATCTTGCGTGAAAATTTTCGTGCCATGATTTTTTACGATTTCAAATGTGGTCTAACGCCGAAACAATGCCTCAATCGGCTTCATTTCGCTTTTGGAGATAAAGCACCATCAAAGGGCAGTGTTTATAATTGGTTTGCCGAATTCCAGCGTGGACGTACCTCTCTCAGTGACGAATTTCGTGATGGTCGTCCATCAACATCTGTTATTGCCACTAATGTAGATGCTGTGCGTGAAATGCTTGAGCGAGATCGACATGTGACATACCGTGAGATTCAAGCATCCTTACGCATTGACATGAAAGCATTACACCAGATTTTGCATGATCATTTGAACGTACGAAAGCTTTGCAGTCGTTGGATCCCACACAATTTAACAGAAGCGGAAAAGCAGGGTCGTGTCAAATGGTGCGTAGAATTGCTCAAGAAATTCAATGGAGGTCGTTCTAATTTAGTTTATAACATCGTTACTGGTGACGAAACGTGGATCTATTCATACGAGCCAGAAAGTAAAAAACAATCTACCGTTTGGGTACTTCAAAATGAACCAAAACCAACAAAAGTTGTCCGTACACGCAGTGCTGAGGAGCAAATGATTGCTTGTTTCTTTGGTTTAACTGGACACGTAGCAACCGTGGCTTTAGAAGATCGAAAAACCGTGAATGCTATGTTACTACAATTTGTTTGCCGGAAGTCATCGATCAAATAAGAAGAAACAATCGAAATCGACGAATTATTCTCCATCATGACAACGCCAGCTCTCACTCAGCCCGTCAAACAGTTGATTATTTTTTGTCCAACAAAAATGTTGAATTAATGACTCATTGTCCATATTCACCTGATTTATCACCTAATGATTTCTTTTTGTTCCCAAATATCAAAAATAAAATGCGTGGTGAGCGATTTTCGTCGTCTGAAGCAGCGGTTGAAACATTCCGGACACTGGTTTCTGAGATACCATCTTTAGAGTGGAGAACGTGCTTTAGAAATTGGTTCGAGCATATGCAAAAGTGTATTGACGTCAAAGGCGAATACTTCGAAAAACAATGATACCGTTTACCAAATTTTATGCGTTTTTCATACCGTTTCCAGAAACTTTTCCAGAAGCCCACGTATGACAACTGATACAACATGCATGTTACTCGTTTAAACTCAGTGATAAAATTTTTGTTTGCCCCTGTATGTTTTAGCTACAGCACGCAACTAACATCAAAGTCATACTGATAAAAATAAAGCCGGCGCTATTTTGTAGGCATGACAAAACTTGTAATTGATATAATTATGATTATGAGACGAGATGTGTTAAGTGATGACGTGAGTCACCGCCAGTGTTCGCATAATCATTAAAAGCATTGAAATTAAATAAGTGACATGCGTGTAGTATCACTTGTCATATCAGTGTCATATCAGATCAGTTGGCGCCCTGCCTAACATCATCAATACTGTATGGATTATTTAATATACGAGGACATCCAAAAAAGAAGTGTTACGTCACTGATATACAACAAACAATGACATTTTTGTTTTATTCATTCTTACAGTAAGATTGATTAACTTTAAAATGATGAACGTACATCCATTAATTAGGAACTTAGCGGCACTTCGTCGTTCAAGGCAGTTTATTTTAAGTAACTACATGTATAAAAAAAAAACAACAATTAATTGTTTTGTTTGTTGAAACTTATTGTTAGTCATTGAAGTAATCTCCCATTCAGTTTCTTTCTGAGAAATCTCGTTTCTGTTGACAATATTGAATACGCATCATTATCCGAAGCAAACATCAACTCTGCCTCCAGTTAATGTCAACTATTAATAGATCTGCCTTGCATCATTACAGAGACGTCCCACTTTAAATTGCTTTGCTCCACTTATTTAACTATGATTTATGTATTTTCTACAAATGCATGCGATCGATGCATTGAAAACGTAGGTAAATCCAGGAAAATTTCATTACTAATATTTTTTTTATTTGTTTTTTAGATCTAGTGGACTGTTTAGCTTGACAACTTCAAGTATTTTCTTTCGAGTGAAATTTCTTAACTTCTTAAGGGATGCGCAAATGGTTTAACTTCATTAAATTTTGCACTCGTAAATAAATGAAATCAAACGTGCTGTTTAAGCCAATAAGAAATACACGGAATTCACGAGAATTCAAGATTTAAAAAACTAAATATTTCATTTGCGTTTCATACGTTTGATTTTGTTGAACAGAAAAACGGAATTTCGTAACAGATTTTGATCCGTATTAAAATTTCCCGTCACGTTCATATCTTTCAAATGGAAGCTTGATCGAGTTAATATCCTAGCAAAAATCGAATCCCAATTTGCATGAATCATAAAATTTCATTTACCGAGTAGATTTTCGATGCAAAGTAAACTGAACTTTTTCCCTGCGAACCGATAGGTAGATAGATAAAAAGGAAAGATTTTTCTGTCGAGGACTTATACATATTTCATCAGGTCTTTAAGGACTATGAAAATTGACGGGCAATTTCATTATTATGAAAAGCCACGAAAAAGTATTTCAGTTTTGTCGTCTTTCATATAAAGATGTACTTAACTAACATACGTAAGTACATTAGGACATAACCTCTTATACTTTAAGTACCATCAGTTATTTTCTATTGCAGTTATTACTGTCAATATAAAGCGACACGTACAATTGACTTAATCTGCGCGGATTTTTATTAAAAGGACTGGACGGTTATTAAATCTAATACTCCTTATAAACTTTCTGTCAGGGCATTCTTGCTAGAACATTTAATTCCTGAGCGTTTAAAAATAAAACTTCGCTAGGAAAGTGCTGCCAATATCTTGTCCTTGGCGCTAAAATCATCGTTTCCCCGCAATTCGATGTCACATCCAGTCGCCCGTGGAAAAAATCCAGATAAATGGATTCCGGCAACTTCTCGAGGGTCCTCGAGCTTCAGGAGGACGTATGCCCGAGGCTCTTTAATATCTTTCACGCCATTCGGAAAAAAATGAAAACCGAATACCGGTAAATAACTTAATTTGGGATCACCGGGAAAACGTTCTGCTCTGAGTGGATTCTGAACGGAAATTTTATTTGTGCAGATTGAAAAAGGCTTAGCTGGAAAATATTAGATTAAAAACCTTTTTCAAAACTAATTCATTATATAATAAACATACATAATAATATAAAAAAAATTAATTAAGGCGGATTTATAGCGTTTCACTCAGCCAATACGTGAGTATTAAAGGGAAAAACCATAAGCATCAATTTTTATTATTTTCTTTTGTGAGAAAGTTATTATGACAGCTTTCATACTTCTACCAGTTGATGTGTCTGACTGTTTACTTCTCCTAACAGTACGTATTCTTCTAACTATGAAGGAAGAACCAAAACTTGAAATTGTAGTAAGTTATAAAATGAGCTGAGGCTTAAAGTAAAACTTATAAGTGGGACTAAAGGCCTGCAACGAAAGGAAAGTACGGCAATAATAATTGGCCCGAAAAAGAAATCATCAATCGCAAACATACCTGTCCTTAACAGCGGGGACGAGGCTGAGACAATTCGAGTGAGTTTTTGTCCTCCAGGGCACCACGCAATAACCGACCAAACGTCGTACACTTGATTAAACCTAAAGTGACCATACGTCCCGTTTTCAACGGGATATTACCGTTTTTGAAAGTATTGTCCCGTTGTCCCCGAGAGATCACTCCTGGACGCAAAAATCTCTCGTTTTGCAAATCTTAGTTATAAATATGCCGTTATAAACAACTCTTAGGCTGAGTTGCACCGACGTCGTTGTTAACTAATCCTAGATTAAACATAGACCTTTCCACCCTTTAATTCGAGATTAATTTTAATCAAGGTCGGTGCAACTGGACTTTAGGGCCGGTCTTTTCATCTCTCATTAACTTTAATCGTTGATTTATTCCCATAGTTACGATTATAGAGACAATTGTTTCTATAGGAATAAATCAACGGTGAAAGTTAATCAGTGATGAAAAATCTGGGGCTTAAACGATATTTTCTGTTTCATCTAGTGATGCCAACCCTAAAAATTAAACAGTAGATCCACTGTTTTTTTTAAATTCGTGTTTAAACTTCAAATCTACTATTTCTTTTTTAACTGAAAACACTTTTGACTGTCAGTCATTACTATCCATGACATTTTTGTTTCGTTAATTACGTAACTTCTCAAGAAATCAATAAGAAGGTGGTTCTCGTCCAGTGGCGTAGTTACAGGCATTGCGAAGTCTAAAGTAAAAATTTTTGCCTGGATTTCCTAATTTAATTTCTAATTAATTTTTGGACGAAAGCAATTTCAAAACATCTGGAAAACGCTAAAAAAAATACGTTTAAAGCATCAATTTCGAATTAACGACGTATGTGGCGCCCTCTGTAGCGCCGTAAATTCGTAATTCGTCAGAAAGAGATTCGAAAACAAATGAAAAACGTTAGGAACCCTTCAAGAAAATGCCCTGAAAACAACTTTTATACTTAATTAGTTAAGACGAAAGAATTTAAAACATATTTACATTATGATTTACATGCATCTGTGGCGCCATCTGTTAGCCTGAGCCATAACATTGTACTTTTTATTTACGTAAACAACTGAATAATCTAAGAACGTTGTTGTTCTTAAAACGACTTTGAATTAAAAAAAAGAAAACATTTGTGGCGCTATCTGTTACCGTGACTCCTAACTTCGTTCTTTTTATTTGTGACAAATTTGTAAAAGTTTTAAAAATCGTTATGAGAAGTAAGTCCGAATAAATAAAATCGGGTAGAAATGGCTCAAAATAATTTCATACATAAGTACCGCCATCTGTTAATTTGTAGTCGCAATTGGTTTTGCGTCCTCTATTCCAACAGTTTCAAAACCGCCGAGAACAAATTTCAGAACGTTCAAGGACAATGTTCTTAAAACGATTTTGAATAAAAAAAAATATTTGTGGCCCCGTCTGTTATCGCGAATCATAACTTTGTCATCTTTAACTGTGGGGCAACAATTTCAAGGATACTGAAAATCGCTGAAAAAAAATTTGAAATAACGTTACAAAAAACAATTCAGAATAAATTAAAGTTCAACAGAAATGGTTAAAAACAAAAGATTTAAATGTAAACAGCGCCATCCATTAACCTGCAGCCGTAATTAGTTTTGTTTCGTTTAAATTCTGGAAGACAGTTTCATTATATTACGCTTTTAATAAATAAACATATCAGTTTAATAAGCGGATAAAATAGTAAACATATTTTTTGTGAAAAAAAAAAAAATGTTTGTAAAGCATTTCAAATATAAATTTAATCTTCTGTAATTATTGTAATTTTCCAGACTATATTAATCGCAGTGTATAATGCGATTTGACATGAACAAATTATGTTGTCAAATTAATTAAACCGTATGCGCGAAATCACCACCAATTACACTTATTTGCGTAGAAATCAAAGCAAGCGCAGTTATTAATTAATTCGTTTAATTAATGTTCATGCAAATGTTTGCGTTTTTAAATATTAATCGACGCTATTTGCAAAGCAATGAGTAACGAACGTCGCAGATTTAAAATATTTGAAATTTTTTGCAATTTTCTTTTTAATAATTTAGAAGTTTCTTTGAAAAAATTGCAGAAAACTTAAAATATTTTAAATCTGCGACATTCGTTACTCATTGCGATGATCGTCAAAATATGAATACGTATCACTGACGCAAGAAAATTAAAATCTTTTCCCAAATTTTAAATTTCGTTTATTTGATACTGACTTTATGCATACTGGGTGATTCAGAATAAGTGTCCGACCCGTTCACCACAGGTAGTACACGAAAAAACAAAACAAAAAGTCTCTATGCATGAAGGGTCTAGTATGCATAGTTTTTAAGACAAAATGCATTGAAGATTCAGATATAAATTGATTAATGGATACTGGTGGAGCTGTATTGCGTCATAAAAGCAATGAACCTTCGCGTGAAGTAGAAAGAAATCATTTACCTTGAAACAAAACTCTAAGACGGTTTTGTTTATGTCTTTCTGCGGAAAAAAATGTATATCACGCAATTCATTCTTTCTGATATTGAACTTGTGTATGCATACATAAGAAATGAACCATGATTTCCATTTTGGACTTGGAAGAGATTGAGTTTTGGTTTGTGTCTGGTAAATTTATTTCTTTCAAATTCATACATTCAACAATGACCTTAGTAAATACGCTCCTAGCGGGTCGGACGCTTATTCTGAATCACCCTGTACATGTAATACCAAATCTTTCTTTCACATTCACAGATAGCCTACAATTTAAAAATGTATGAACAAAATGGTTCACCTAAATTGTTGTAATACCAAGCGATGGAATATTTGATTCTTCTCCTGTAAATAACTCGCAACCTCATAAAAGTTCACCTCCTGTGAAATTCGATTTCTGCAAATTGGGTTGCCTAATCAAATAAACCATTATCCTTCGACGAACAGAATTAATTTTTTTTTTCCCAACGAAATTAATGTTAACCGGAACGATTTAGTGCGCGCTTAAATTCACTCTATTTCCGGTGAACAATGCCGAGCATTTGTGTGTTCGCGAACTTCCACCTGTAATTTAATACGCAATTCGCAATAGATACGATGGAAATTTGTATAAACTCGCGATCATAAATTTCCGATTTCCGTTTCGCAATCGCCATCGGGAGACGGCATAAATTTTAAACTGGGAAGATTTCCGAATCTCGTCTTACGTATTTTCGTCGGAATAGTTCAAGGTCGCAAAGTTTGGAAGTGTTGGCCAATTGATAATGGAATATTTGGTATTTTTTTACCCCTTGATATACGATAAGGATGAATATGCTATACAGCGTGTCTCTAAACCTGTGCTCGAGAAAAGAAGCAAAATTTGTTACACAATTATTGGTCAGATAGCAATAATAACGCAGATAAAAATTATTTTACTTTTTCATAGAAATTGTTTGAGGGTCGCTGAATGCAGCTTAAATGTTCCGGCGGAGCTTGGTTTTCAACTATTCTCCGACGTTCGGGGCCATAAAAAGTCTTAAAAATGCAGACCATGACCTAATTCACAGATATTATACTTAAGACAGGTCAAGTATTGTGTTTTTGCTGATTTTAAAAGCAGATAAATTTTGTAACTAGGTAAGATCTTAATGGTTTAAAATATTCTGTGCGTGTTGCATTAATTGATGATTAGTTTTGTGCTAATCCGTACTTTAACAGTTAAATTAAAAAAATTCAATCTAAAGGCGATCGAAAAAGAGGAAATTCTTACATCATATTAATTTGTAAATTGCCAATTTACAATGTTAATTACTAAAGTTATTGTATTTGTACAGCAAAATAAATTTGTTTCTTTATTAAAACTACGACGAAAACACGAAATAAGCGTCTGTACTAGGCGAGAGTTTTTTATGTCTTTATTGGTTTAAGCCGACGCAAAAATTCAGGTTCAATATCATCCTTATAAAAACATGTGTTTTGTGTTTGAATGTAAACAATTAATAAAATAGTTCGATTGAGAGCTAGCGAAGTTATTCAATCACTTATTTTGAATCCATACATTATTGTATTGTATAAATAATTTAATAAATTAAAGAAATATTTCAGATTTTCTAAATTAAACTTTATGTACTTAGTGTAAAATGTTGTTCAGTTTTGAAATGTTTCGAACTATTTTTAAAAACTCCTTGCTCTTAAAAATTACGATGTATTCGTTTGGCACCTCTCCGGTCACGATTTTCTAAAAATTAAACAAATATGTTTAAAACAGAAAGAAAGGACAGACAGCTCGATAGGACACGGTGCGTTCATTTCAAATAAAGTGGACAGTGGATATTATGCGTAACCGAAATCTCTCGCTCTGCGTAAAAATAAAAATTTTGTTGGAGCGCAAATTCAAACCTACGTCATCCCACATCATATATCAATGTCCGAAATTCTAACCCGTGCTGCAGCTTATTTCTAGATTCAGATAAAACCGTACGTTGCTGATATTTTAAAATTACGAATTATACGTACGTATACTAATCAAAAAATAAAATTGACCCCTTTTCATCACAAACACGAATAGGTATGTAGGAACATTCGTTAAAAAAATAATAATAGATTGTGAGTCTTAAAGGTAATTAATTCTGTAATGGAATACATAGGGTGATTCAAAATATGTGGTGTTCGATCCGTTGACTGTAGTTAGCACAAGCGAAGAAGTCTGAGTGTATAGAACACAGTTTTTTAAGAGAAAGCGCATTGAGGACTCAGATATAAATCAAGATAAATTTCATCTGATATTTGCCAATTTGATTTAAGGGAACGCAGAAGTGTTCTGACTGAATAAATTAAAATACATAAAAAAATCGATAATAAAAAAATCCCCATTTGTAGCACACTTTTTGTATAAAAACTAACGTATTAAGACTCAAATAATAATGTCCTTAAAATAAAATATATAAAAGGTAAGTAATACATCGAAATTGATGCTAACATAATAAACCAATAATTCAAATAAAACTGTCAAAGATTTAACAAAGTTAAAGAGTAATAAATCATAAGTCAGTGTCAAGCTTAAAGTGATTCATCATCGATTTCGGAAACAATAAGCAATTAAATCAATTGAACGTTCTTAAATCAACTACCCCAAGCTCGGGATTACGAGTATTATCCTTTCTATGAGAGCCAGGCCACCGAAAGGTGAAGTAAGGATGAAGCGTAAAGGGCAGTTTGGGGGAAATATCCTGGATTTAGGGCATTGTGAAGGGATTACAATCGACGGTAATCCTATAATTTATACCTAATATAATGAGGCAGGAGCGCGGAAATTCCTTGCAGTTGAATGAAAGGCTTCTCTTCCTGTATTGGACGTCATTAAAATTAAGAAAAGGGAAAGCCTTTGATGCCGGCACGTAGGCGTATGTAACTAAGTACCCGCGGGCATTTAAATGTTTCTGAAAAAGAAAAAAATGCGGGCATACATGCATGCATGTTGAAGATACATAGATCCGCGAGAATTTACATATTCCAGAGAAGGAATTCCGGTGAATTTAGGTCAAAGATATCCCAGTTAAGTGCCATTATAAAGGCATAAAATTGCAAATGCGTCTTCGCGTCAGCGGCTGCCGTCAAGCAAATAATGAAATGAAAGCTCTCATAAGGGCTCCTTTGTTTCACTGAATTCTTTATGAATAAATAAAGACCTGTTTAATTTAATTTCTCCAACATGATGAGAGCGAAACGATGAACGTGAACAGGTAAGAAACTGGAACAAATTACTACGCTTGCCAAATTAATGTTAACGTCGGTAAATGACGACAATACAGCGTGTCTCTAAACCTATGTGTTCAATTGAAACCACAAGTAGTGGTCAAGAAAAGAAGTAAAATTTGTTATACAACTATAGGTCAGATCGCAATAAGAACACAAATAAAAATTATTTTACTTTTTCACAGAAATTGTTTGAGGGTCGCTGAATGCAGCTTAAATGTTCCGGCGGAGCTTGATTTTCAACTATTCTCCGACGTCCGAGGCCATAAAAAGTCATAAAAGCGCAGACCTTGACCTAATGCACAGATATTGTATTTAATGCAGGTCAAGTATCGTGTTTTTGATCATTTTAAAAGCAGATAAATTTTGTAACTAGGTAAGTTCTTAATAGTTTAAAATATTCTGCGCGTGTTGCATTAATTGATGATTAGTTTTGTGCTAATCTGTACTTTAACAGTTAAATTTAAAAATGTCAATCTAAGGCGATCGAAAAAGAGGAAATTCTTACATCGTATTAATTTGTAAATTGTCAATTTACAATGTTGATTACTAAAGTTATTGTATTTGTACAGCAAAAATAAATTTGTTTCTTTATTAAAACTACGACGAAAAGGCGAAATAAACGTCTGCACTAGGCGAGAGTTTTTTATGTCTTTATTGGTTTAAGCCGACGCAGAAATTCAGGTTCAATATTATCCTTATAAAAACACGTGTTTTGTGTTGGATTGTAAACAATTAATAAAATAGTTCGATTGAGAGCTAGCGAAGTTATTCAATCACTTATTTTGAGCCCATATATTATTGTGTGTGCAGGCAATCTAATTTATTTAAATTTTTCATCGTATCATACTCCAATTCTTGCTTTCCGTTTTTACAATAGGAATAGTTTCTGCTCTTGCAATACTTATTCTGCAGCTATTAGTGCGATAATTAAAAAATATTTTCACGCATTTTCAACGCAGTTACAAAACTAGTGTACGAAGATGTTTAATTACTTCAGCGAAAATCTAACGAAGATTAGGTATTCGTTTTTAACATAATTGTTATTGTCTATTACAAAGAGATGCGTAAATAAACGTTCTTACTTATCGCATGTTGAAAATACAAATAAACACGCCGATGTCCGCAAGTCGAATTCATATTCGTGTACAATAAGACCTTGACCGAGTTCTTCTAAACGTAAATAAACAGTTTTATTGCGGTTTATTGCTTTTATGGGAATAAATTGCTGAAACAAGTCGTAAACCAAGCAGAGGTTTCAAAACAAAGGAACTGCGCTCGCTTGTGAAAGGTCAGTTTTTCATTTTTCGGCAAAAACTTTCAGATTTGGAGAATTAATCTCTTATGTAACGAGGAACTTACTGTTTTATTTAAAGACAGGGGTTTTGAGACACCCTGTATACTATAGAACTCAAGTATGAAATAAAATTTGATTGACCACATTTACGAAATACATTATTTTTATTATCAGATTTTTTTTAAATTTTATATTAGATAAACTAACATGTGCCCCACACGTCTTGTGATCTAGAGGCGTACGACTGGTAATCCGTTCAACTAATTTAAATGCTGGATTAGATACACTTTAAGGGTTTTTGTTTTTTGCACTTTTCAGAAAAAAGTTCCGTTAACGTAATTAAAGAATAATGGATAATGAATTTTACACTTGAAAGCAAATCCTACGCAGAAAACTTACACTGAGCTTTATCCAGAAATTTAGAAAAGGAAATTAATACTTCCTTTAGTTTCATGAAACTTTATAAAACCTTAGGTGTTCTTTGACTGTTAATGAATTTTTAGTATGCTTCTTTAAAGGTACGCAAGCAGCAATGAAGTAAAGCAAACTGCAATATATGTATTTTCTTATTTAAAATGCTTTCTCAAAAGCACTCGTTGTCAGTGCAGATCAATTAATTGTTTTTAATTTATTGCTATGGCTCTATTGCAAGGTGATTCAGAATTATTGTCTCCCGATACTTTCAGGGTGAACAGAATATCAAAAAATAGGTCACCTTTTTTATATTTATATTATCAGGGTGAATAGACCGTCAAACAAGAAGGTCACCTTTTTATATAATTTTCTCCCAAAGTGAATAATTCGGAAGTCATAAGGTCTAGAAAAAATATGGTGTTCCATTCACCTTGAAAATATCGGCAGACAATTCTGAATCGCCCTGTATTTTTAAGGACCGGCATCTGGAAGTAATCAATAGGCCGGTTAGTTTGCTTAACTGACAGTTAGTACGCTGTAGTTTGCAATGCTTGTCAGAAAAAATAAAATGAATCATTAATTTATAGCGATGATTGATTCTAGAATGCTCCCCGCCCTGCTATTGATCATTTTTAATTTTTCCGAGAGAGGTCACACTTGTTTCTTCTTGTTGCATGAGAATTCAAAAAACTCGCTTACATCGACACTGTAAAGGAGAAGAAACAAAAATCGTACGCCCATTAATTAAACCTTTTTTTTTTGCAAATATTATTCCAGAGTTTAGTAAATTCTTTTAATATTTCAGTTGTTCTTCTTCCTCTCATTCGGTCCAAAAGTTTTTGAAGTCAGTGCGCAATTTAGACTAGCGCAATATTATGTTACTCGATTGGATAAGTGCCACTGCAAATGCTCTTGACCGCAGTGCACTAAAGATATAAAGTGGTTGGTTATTAAATTAAGAATAATAATAATTATTAGGCGTTTTGATATTGCTTCGTATAAATTTAATTTTAAATCAATACTTCCGCTATAACCATAAATTTTGTGATAACTTTTCGCGAACGCCTTAGAAATCGCACGCTTTCCGAACGTTTCCTTAATGTCTGGCAGCTTCTTTAGGAAGGACAAAAATAAAAATGGAAGTTAAACGGAGAACCACAGAGATATTTTAACGTTTTGAAATAACATCAAGGTGCTTCCTTTAATATTTTTTTTTTTAACTTTTAAGGAATTCATTAAATTAAAATTGTTGTTTTTTATATGGTGTTTAAATCTAGGAGACGATAAAGTGAGAAGTGGTTCAGAAAAAAAGGAGCAATTTTAAGATTAAATAAATAATCCATTATTGGATTTATTCTGCCATTAGTAGGGGAAAACTTATTAGTTAATTTAATTAAATCACTGTTTGAAAGTTTCATAGTTTTCGATTTTTTAGTTTAATTAAAACTATTTTTAAAGAGAAAGAACTACGAGTAAATTTGATGAACAAGGGTTTCAGTTATAACTTAAAATCGAATGTAAATCAAAATAATTTAGAACATTGTTACAGTGAAATTTTCATTTTGCCGATCTGATGGGGTAGGCTATTTTTCTTACATGCACGTCGTGCACGTTGCTGTAAGTTTTCTATAGCCCCGCACGCGGCATTTGAATGATTACCGGGCCGTCTCGACCCTTTCCGCTTTTGACCGGCAGGCAAGTTAACAAGTTGGTTACATCTCGTGTCTTTTGGTGGAAAATATGGTGATTTGTACATGAAGAATTAATCCTGCCGAATCGCTTTAGTTGTCCCCGCATCTGAGGGATCGCTTACCGGCTCTGAGGAGTGTGCCACGCTATTTTTGGCTTACCTGTTCTCAGGGTAAGGTAAGCGACATATTTGATTCTACCATATTGATGTTCACTTAATTTTCACGTGCGTTTACCGCTTGCGGTTATTTCAACAATTTCTCCCTTATAGCAAGTAGTCACGTTCACGATTGTAACGTTGAAATCGGAAATCACATTCCTTAGTGCAGAAAACGCTGTTCCATTCCCGGCATGCGAAGCGCTGTGGGAACCATTTTTTCTTGAAAGCAGTTTCAATTCCGGCGATTCCCGGATTCCCCTGAGAGAAAGCGTAAGATTTTCCTATCTCTTTTTTTATTCCTTCCTGGCGACGTGTTGTGCAACGTCACATTTCGGAATGTAATTTTTCGAGGTTTGTCGCGGAACGAACCGTTGAAACGGTAACGGAGGCGTACTTCGAGCCATTTTTGGGATCAGCGGGAGGGATTTAATTGCCTGCGATAATTTAACTATCGTAACGTAACCAGGGGTTTTAATTTCTTACGTACTATTTACATCGTTGGCGTCTCGTATGCAAGTTGCTTATTTTTTGTAACTGTCAGTTAAGTTGGCTTAATTTCAAGGAGCGTAACATCATAATATTGCTGTGTTTCCCCATTTGGTTTACTTTTGCATTTCTTGAAAATTTCACGCCATAGCTCCATTTTGTTTTCTTTTCCATTTCTTGAAAATTTCACGTCATAGTTTTTTTTTTGTAAGAGACTAAGAGACTGTAAGCTGCGCATGAGTACTCCCGCTAATGCGCCAAAACCGTTTACATTAGGCCCTCTAAGGATAATAGTTTTGATACTACTGCTATTGATGTCCCAGTACGGGGTTGCTTGTTATCACGTACCATCCTGTTTGCCACAAATCGATATTTTCACTTTCTAAAATTTATTTTTTTTTATTTATTGCTTGCGCAACTCATTTTTCATTTCCTTTAACAATATCGTTCGATCGTTTTTTGTTTAATTTACATTTAGTTATTTTTTCCTATTTTGTCCTCAATTTGCCTTTTTTTTTATCCAAATCAGGGTTAGTTTTTTTTTTTATTTTAACTAATTTTCTGGTTAAAATTTAAGCGGTCGCGTTTTGTTTCTGAACTTCTGTTTTTTTCTTTTAAATTTTCGAAAAAGGGAAAGATACTTTCATTTTTGTCTTCGATTTTTAATTTGATTGGGTTTGAGATTTCATATTTTTAATTAAAGCGATTGTCTTTTGTTTCTGAAATTTAATTAATTTATTTGCGCAAAGAACATTCTGGTTTTGTTTTTTCATTTTTTAGCAAGATCGTTCGATCGTCTTTTGTTTTTGCTATTTTGTTCATCTTCAAAATTTTTCGAATTTTTTTTTAATTTGCCTTTGTCCATTTCAGTGTTAGGTTTTTTCTTTATCTTGACTTAATCTTCTGTTGTTTGAGTTTAAAGAAGCGCTTTTGTTTCTGAAATTTGTTTTTTCTTTCGTCAATTTTCTTGCTTTGAAACTTAAAGCGATCGTCTTTTGTTTCTGTTTCTTCTTGACTTGTCGCTCGCCCAAAGCTTTTTCCGTGTTCCCTTTTCCATTTTATTTAGAAACATTTTTTTTTGTTTCTTTTTTTATATTTATATTCTGTTAATTTTTGTGACTTTTATTTATCAGTTCTCCGGTCTCAGTTTATTTTGATTATTTAAATTTCAATACGCCGTCAGGTGCTAACAGGGGTGGACTATTATTTCAATAATTTATTTTTATTTTGGTCAATAAATATGTAGATGGCATTAATATTTTACAACTTTACTGAAATATTATTTATGTGATTAGTAATTTTTCAATTTTTCTTTCTGGAATGTTGGAATTTTGGGATATTTTTTTAAATGCAAAATGAAGCCAGCTTTACCTACACAGACTTTATTTCTTCTCGTGTTAATTCCGCTTTCTTGAAGAAATTCAACGTCAAATTTCGAACACAATTATTTCGCGTTAAGCAGACCTGAATTGAAAATATGAAATCTAAATTCAAAATTTTTTTGTCTGTTGTACGTATCCGGGGACACACTGTATATGCTGGGTGATTCAGGAGAGTATGCAGGAAATATTTTATAGACCTGTTAAAGGAACCAAAAACGAAAAATAAGCTAATATACTTGAAAATTTTGTTTTTGGTAAGGATCTTTATTCTTGTGGGTGGCCCTAAATGTGTTTTATTGCATTCACGTCAGGGCGGAACTCTGCATAACTATCAATCACTATTTGTCACTAACTCTAATCTTTAGAATAGCGTTAAGGGCAAGTAGAGTTCCACCCCAGGTCATATCTCAGATCAATTTATTCAAAAATTGCTAGTATTTCATTTGTTAAACAGTGTGCATTGTACAACGTATTTTCGTTTATTTCTGAATACACAATATTGTTCAGTTTTGTATTATGTATACACAACTGGTTATTGCAAGTTTTCACAAACCGTACGTTAGTTGTTTTTATTTTCCAGCTTGTACTTCACCGGGGCAATGTTTATTAAAAGCAAACGCAATGAAATTACTTGTTTCATCGATGAAGCGAACGTATAGGTCCTCTGGGCGCAATATTCGGAGCATCCAGAATTTTGCATGTAAATTACTGCACAATAAGCTCCCCCGTATCGCGTTTTATTTGCTTTGAATAATTAAAGGCTTTCTCTTTCCCTTTTTTTTTTTTTTTTTTTTGAAGCAATGAAAGCCCGATGCAGAGGCACACAATTGACGTTGGGTAATTTCGAAACAACGCAGGTACGTATTCAGCTTAAAGATATTAATTTCGCATGAAACGAGTAAACTGGCTGGCCTGCACTGGATTGCATTCCTCGAATGTTTCCGCCCTGAAAAATGATGCGATTTTTCAAGAGCTGAGAGCTGAGAATTTCGTACAAATTCAAAAAAGTACAAAATCTAGGAGGTTATAAATTAAATTCCTAGCGAATGCTTGAATTAATGAAAATCGTTTTAAAATATCATTCCCCCCTCACAGTTAAATATTACAACTATTAATTGAATCGGTGAGTGCATAATCGTGTTCAGTTCAACTTTACTGTGTCGAGAAAACAACAAATAACTTTCCCTAGATTTTTATTTTAAATAATTATTGGCTGCAGGAGGATTCAGATATCCTTATCTGAAAAAAAGTTAAGCCAATAATTTATTTAAAATAAAAATCTAGGGAAAGTTATTTTTTTTTCTCAAAATAGGAAATTTGGACTGAACACGATTATGCACTCGCCGATTCAATTGTTGCTGTATGTTAACAAAGAAAGGGTGTTTAATTTTGTCTGAATTTCCCTCCCTTGTCAATTTAAGAATTCCAAGGCACTTTAAAATAAATCCGTAAAAAAGAAAACTCTTTTTAAGTAATTTCGCCAGGATAAATTCAGCGTGGTTCGGTAAAACCCGACTCCAGAGAGACGCCGCAATATACGATACGGGAGTCCGTGACCCGAAGAAATAAGGAAAACAATATTTTTAAAGCACATTACTTCTACTATGATACTGAGAGCAATAAATCTGGATTCGCAGTCGAATAGATCCTCGGAGGGCCCGCCAAGCTTTGGACGATTCGGCCGCTTATGTGGGTTCTTCCTTCTTCCTGGCAGCATTACGATACGGCCAACGATTCCAGAACAACTCACCCTTAAATTGCGTTTATGTCGACCGCAGAAAGCTTTGTCTTTTTGTGTTAAGCGCTGCACCGTGCACATGTAGTTAATTTAAAAGCGTGTGCAAGATAAGATGCAGTTATTCATTTAGCGGTAACAAAGTTTGTTTAGGTACTAGAAATAGGACTTTGTACTTTGTACGTTTCAGTATCACGGAAATTGAAATCTGAAAAGGGGTGGAATTTTTTTCGTAAAATTCCGCAGAACCATACAGCTTTCGAAAAGTAAGAATTGATTAAAATCTCAAAGAGAAAAAGATTTAAGAGAAAAAGAAATCGACTCCGAGCAATTTGGAATTGGTTTCGGAAAGACTTCTAGTAGTGTCTGTAGGGGGTTCGCCAAGTTCCATAATCTTCACCCTCCCAATCGTATACCAGACGTGTTCTGTTGGCAAAAGCTCGCGCAGTCATAGAAAAAGGTTTGCTCGCAGAAGTTCATTGTTGCCCGTTCGAAGTGTGGATAGGCGACATGATCTTTCTGGAAAAACGGGTTTTCTAATCAGCGCAAATAAGAAAGACCGTCGGATTCTACCACTTCACTAACATAATAAATAAATAAATATCAAAGAGATCTGTCTCCGTAAGTAATTGCACCCCCTCATCATAACAGTTCGGTGCCTGACAATAGAAACTTAAGTACTCCGCCGTTCACCACTCTTCTAGAACCCTCTACCTAACGTCAGGCATCCCCAAACAGTGTCCAATGGCGTTTTCCCCTGCACCAGTCCAAACTTTGGTGACGATGTTCAGCGAGACAAGACCGAAGGCTATTAAGACGCAAAACAATAGCTCTGAGATCCATTTTATCGGATGACCTTCTTCGTCAGGCAAACCAATAGTCGTGATACGATTGATAAATCATCTGTATTATTATAATTTTTGGGTAGTTCCAAAATTATATTGTATTCCTAAAATTCATAAACCAAACATTCCTCTCAGACCTATTGTTTCCACTATTGGCTCTCCTTTATATTTTTTATCTAAATTTATTTCTAAAATTATTAACAATGTTACATGTAAATCTGAATTTTTTGTAAAAAATTCTTTTGAATTGGTTAAAAAAATTAAAAACATTGTACCAAATGATAATATTCTTCTTTCTCTTGATGTCGTTTCTTTGTTCACTAATATTCCAAAAGATCTTGCTTTACAAAGTATTAAATATAGATGGTTAGAAATTAAAGAATATACTGACATTTCATATAATAATTTTATAGAAATAATAGCTTTATGTTTTGATACTTATTTTGCATTTAATGATAAATTTCATAAACAAACTTTTGATACAGCAATGGGATCACCTCTTTCTCCAGCTTTAGCTGAAATTGTTAAGCAAAAATTAGAAAAACGTATCATTAATTCGTTACCTTTTGATTTAACTTTATATTATAGATAGATATGTTGACGATATTTTATTAATTTTACCTCATGATAAAGCTAATTATATTTTAAATAAATTTAATTCTTTTCATAATAGGTTACAATTTACTGTAGAAAAAGAAAATAATAATTCCATAAGTTCTTTAGATGTAAATATTATCAGACAAAATGGTAATTTAATAACAAATTGGTATCATAAACCTACATGGTCAGGTAGATATATTAACTTTAATTCCTATCAACCAAAAAGTCACAAAATTTCAACTATTATTAGTTTAACTGACCGTGCAGTATTACTTTCAGACAAATTATTTATAACTGAAAAATTAAATTTAATTAAAAAAATTCTTATTCAAAATTCTTACCCTGAAAAACTTATTGACTCAGTAATAAATAATCGTTTAAAGCATTTAAAAATTACCTTGTATAGAACCTTTACAAGATTCTTATAAACATTTTTTTAAAAAATGTAATTTACATTTAGCCAGTAAATCTTCAGGTAATTTTAACATTATTTTTACTAAGTACAAATTTTTTTAATCTCAAACCGGACAGAAAAATGAAGGGAAACACACTCAACGTTTCGCTATAGATTTATAGCTTCGTCAGGAAGCTATAAATCTATAGCGAAACGTTGAGTGTGTTTCCCTTCATATTTCTGTCCGGTTTGAGATTAAAAAAATTTGTACTTACTATTTTCATCGGACAAAAACAAACTTCAATTATTTTTACTAATTTAAAAGCAAAAACACCTAAATTTCAAACTCCAAATGTAGTTTATCAGGTAAATTGTCAAAGTTGTAACTCAGCTTATATAGGTGAAACTAACCAAAATTTTAAAAAAAGGCTAGATGAGCATAAATATTATATCCAAAAAAAAGAATGAGAGTCATTCAATGTTAGTAGAACATTCACTTTTAACTAAACATATATTTGATTTTGAAAATGCTAAAATACTTTATCAGGAGTGTGATACGTTTAAACGTAGATTTATTGAAATGTGTAAAATAAAAATGTGTAATAATTCAATTAATAAAAGAACAGATTTTGCAAATTTGAACGATATATTTTGTAGTTTTCTAAGTTCATTAAATGAGACATAATAATCGGAAACTTCCCTGTTTATTTTTTAGAAAAACTATATTATTATCTAGTTTTTTGGTCTATTATTGTTAGAATTGTTGTAATTTTTATTACCACAATTTATTTGCGTACTCTAGTTAGGTTTTACCAGGATTTCCATAACTCTTGCAGTAAATACTGGAGTATATGTTAAGACGGGCCTGGCCGCATCAGTAATGATATTCTTGGTTACAAGTTATATCTTTGCTGATAATTTTTTTTTACCTCTAACAATCTCTTCACAATTAAAAAAAAATTTAATAGGCTAAATTGTTTATATTTTCCGTTATTCACTTTTGATAAAGCAAATAATTTTATTTGCGAAACGTCAAGTAAGTTAATAAATTACCCTTTTAGCTCGTTTTAAAAAGTTTTTTTTTCTTATTTGTTACATATTCTGTATTATTATACTTAACCACTGATCACTTAAATCAGCAATTGATCTATTGGCTCCGAACCTGCACTCCATTGTATGTCTTTGGTCCCCAGTTCCTCTTCTGCGACTTGCTTGGTCTTCTCCACCCCATGCCTGATAACATCTCATAAGAATGGATTCATTGCTGTGGAGACGACTTTCAACTTCTCGAAATAAGAAGTCACTCGAACGCAAGCCAACAATCCGAATTCGTTCAATTCAGTCTCTCGAATTTGCTCAAATGAAAAACTCAAAACTAATTGCTAACATAGCGACATCCTACGGTCGCTTTTCGACCTAACATTGCATAAGGATTGACAAACTGAAGCGGGTTTCCTACATAATAAGTCACCCCACGCAAGACGGCTTTTAAAAATATCTGAAAAGTTGCTTATTTTGGGGTAACCATTATACCACTTCAAAGCAAATTTGGACACCAACGAAAAGTGGTTTTAAGTATGCTTGCCTAAGTTCAGAAAAGTACAGAATGAAGACCACCAATTTTTGCCTCACAAGTCGATCTTATTTTCAAAAAAAATGTCTTGGCTCGAATTTTTTGTGTTATGTTGTTTTCACTTGCTGTGGTCCTAAAAAAATGGTTAATCATACGGCTGTACAGCATTTGTGGTTGCAGCAGTACCGACATTTGGGTCAGCCAAAGTGGTCAAGCAAAATATCTTTACAACTTGCGTTGCTAGATCACCTCAACATTCATCATAACCATCATCATTTTTTTTGGAGTTTGCAAAAAGCCTAGCACAAGGAAGAATAGTTAAAAAAAACTCCTTTCGAAAACTTAACTGTAAGTCACTGAATCTACCCTTGCATGTCGTGAAGTGAAATTTAAGCATGGAGCTGGAAAATCCTATGGGGATGGAATCAAACAAGAATAGCATTTCAAAATCTTCTACTCGACGACATTTTGATCCCCACTTGAAACTTTTTTGATGTATTGAAGTGGCAGGTCCTTAGATTCATCAAAATCCATCCAAAATTGGTGATTGGGAAAACTACGCCAATGATCGTAAACATTTGGAATCGAGCTGTAGAAATTTACGAAAGGATGAATTTCAGTTAAGCATCAACCCCAAGGGTTGCGATCGCCTTTTCTTGATCATTGAAATATCAGTAATCATCCATCTTCAATTGTTTGGGGGTTTGCTGCAAATATCTGAAATTTGCCCCTATATTTTTTTATATTGAAGTATTAGATATTTAACACCCATCAAATTGCATGATTAACTTTTTTTTTAATTAAATCATTTCAACATTAAGTATTCCTTATTGTCTTACGAGTGAAGGATCAATCATTTTTGAACTACTTATTATTATGAAAATTATTTTCTCAACTCTTCTTATGAGTTAATAATATTCTGATTATTGGAGCTTTCTCGATTACTAAGAGCAAGGTTTCATATGATAATTTCATTTTTTTCGACCGATCATAAAATCTTAAATTCGTAGTTATTTAATCTAATGACCATGATTTCGCTTCATAACGACCGAAACCACACTTTCTACGACGATCCAACATGATAATTAAGTGAGTAGTTACCTAATAAAGAAGTAAAACATCAGTTGTCACGTTATTTCTTAAATTACGAAAGCAAAAAGGTGTGGATAATACCATACCTCAAGGAGGTGTAGATATATATTCGCAATTTTGTCTATTATTCACTCGAATAATCAGCTCTATTCGCCCCCGGCTCGTTCCGCAAACTTCATCCTCGTAAATAGGTAATAGCTGTTATAACAAGTAACAAGCAAGCACAAAGAGGACAGTACAGTCAACTTCACTTGGAAATCAAGTTTATTGTAATTAACTTTGCATGTCCGAGATTACTTCCTCTGAACTAAAATTAGAAAAATAATAATAATATAAATAAAATCCATGAAACTTGCAAGTGAAATGCAGAGACACAAAGCAAAAAATGAAGATAAAAAGAAAATAAAACTTATTAACATGTGAAAACACAAAGAAGTTTAAGCCTAAACGGTGAATGATGTCATGTAACGTTGAAAAATGATATAGATTGACGTAAAGTAAGTAAGAAAATCTTTACATACTTCACGATGGTCTCAACTCAATATGACATTACTAACATATTTGGAGAAAAGAGAAAACAAGTGTAACACCATGCGGACGGGGATTGGAAATCCATTTTTCATTCCTTTTGGGATGAGTAAAGGGTAATGGGTAATACTGAATCCACACAATCACTAAGAAATAAATTTCGACGAATATTTTAATGAAATCTTATGAAGTTTATCACAACTACTACACGTTGATTCAGTTTCCTTCACTCATCAAATTTTTTGAACACATTTAGTATTATCAACGGTATTAGGAAACGTGTAAGTAAACCTGAAAATTAAGTTAATTGTTATACCGATTGAAGACTTCCACTTTAGCTAGTAGATGATCTTGAAGTGCGACGAAGTACAGTGTGGTCCATTTTTGATGGTTTTACAGGGTTTCTCAGTTATTTATAGGAATAGAAGAAAACCGTTTTCGCGACCCAATACTACTTTTTCGAGAAAAACTCAGTGGAGAAAACAAAACTTAGCTATCTCGATTCGTTTGGAAAATATCGGCCGAAAACGAATTTTTCCGAAAAATTATTTTTCACAATATCTCAGCTGTTTGACAAGATATTTTGAAAATTCAAAAACTGTTTTATTCAGAAATTAATGTAGATTTCGCTGACGTTATTGTCTTTTGTAAAAACTGCGCCAGTTCTGCGAAACGGACTATAACTTTCTAATTTTAAATGGAAACCATAGTTGGCTATGACACAAATAAATTGCTTATTTAATGAGGTTTTCAAAAATATAAAGTCTGATATAATTATTTTTTGAAATAATAAAGATACTTATTATTTTTTATTTTCCGGTAGCTAACAAGCCATCCATGACACCAAAAACAAAAAATATAGTTCAATTGTTTTCCCAAAAATAAATTATTATTAAGTAAAACGGTTAATTTAATTCAATAAATAAATAGCTTCATATATCTACCAGAAACTGACATAAAATCACAAGAACGTAAAAATGGATTAACTCCATTTGAACATTTCTTTAATTATTAATGTGAATAGTTAAGAGATTTTTATAAATTTTAAATTGCATAAGTTAGTACATTTCTTTTAAGAAATAATTGAATTGTCGGATATTTCCTAAGTTTAATAATGCTTTCAAGAACTTTTGTATATTAATAAATGTAATCGCGGATAGAAGTGAAATAAACATATCTAAGAATTATTGATAATATAAAATTTAAGATTTAATAATTTCAAAGGAACATATAACATACAATTCTTCAAAGCTGCATTAACAGTTAATCCATATTTACATTACTTGTAGTTTTATGAGTTCTCTAATAGCATTAGATATTTATTTTGTTAAATTTAATTACCTGTATTATTTATTCTAATAATAGATTGTTGAGGAAAACAACTGAATTTTCTTTTGTTTTTATTGTCATAGATAGCGTGATAAGTACTGCAAAATAATGAAATTATTATTTCTTAAAGAAATGCACTAACTTATGCAATTTAAAATTTATAAAAATCTCTTAACTATTCACATTAATAATTAAAGAAATGTTCAAATGGAGTTAATCCATTTTTACGTTCTTGTGATTTTATGTCAGTTTCTGATAGATATATGAAGCTATTTATTTATTGAATTAAATTAACCGTTTTACTTAATAATAATTGATTTTTGGGAAAACAATTGAACTATATTTTCTGTTTTTGGTGTCATGGATGGCTTGTTAGCTACCGGAAAATAAAAAATAATAAGTATCTTTGTTATTTATAAAAATAATTATATCAAACCTTATATTTTTGAAAACCTCATTAAATAAGCAATTTATTTGTGTCATAGCCAACTACGGTTTCCATTTAAAATTAGAAAGTTATAGTCCGTTTCGCAGAACTGGCGCAGTTTTTACAAAAGACAATAACGTCACCGAAATCTACATTAATTTCTGAATAAAACAGTTTTTGAATTTTCAAAATATCTTGTCAAACAGCTGAGATATTGTGAAAAATAATTTTTCGGAAAAATTCGTTTTCGGCCGATATTTTCCAAACGAATCGAGATAGCTAAGTTTTGTTTTCTCCACTGAGTTTTTCTCGAAAAAGTAGTATTGGGTCGCGAAAACGGTTTTCTTCTATTCCTATAAATAACTGAGAAACGCTGTAAAACAATTAAAAATGGACCACACTGTACAGGCTGGTCCAATAGTGTTTTTTCGGTAGATAGCGATTATATCAACGCAGATTTTTAAAGTTTGTTTTCGCCATTACTTACCTATGGTATAGATGCATTATTTAAAACAATTGCAATTAAACAACATGTTCCGTGCGGCTACGCCAAACCAAAGTTGTCTTTTTTTTTAATAGAACGTACTGTATATTTATTTCAATTTGTTTTTAAGAATAGATTTTTTTTTATCTGTGGTGTTTTGCCCAACGGGGTCCTAAGTCATAGACTTGTCAGGACCTCAGGAGCAAGGGAGTGTATTTTTGTGTGTGTAAAGTGTTCCATGGCTTAATAATTTTAGATAGATAATTTTATTATAAGGATGTTACGTACCTAAACCTAATGGTTTCTGAGATATTGGCATTTAAATGTAAAAAATAGTATTATCTGATGTTTTACAGATTACATTTTACACAGGGTGATTCATAACACCGATGTTTATATAATTGAAATGAAACACCCTATATCTTATTACTGTATTTAATTGGTCTTTGATTAAGCTTTACAGAAGTAACTACACCGACACAAATATGTTACGTATACAGCGTGTCTCTAAACCTACGTCTTTAATTGAAACCACACATATGGTCAAGAAAAGAAGCAAAATTTGTTATATTGGTCAGGTAGCAACAATAACGCAGATAAAAATTATTTTACTTTTTCATAGAAATTGTTTGAGGGTCGCTGAATGCAGCTTAAATGTTCCGGCGGAGCTTGGTTTTCAACTATTCTCCGACGTTCGAGGCCATAAAAGTCATAAAAACGCAGACCATGACCTTATGCACAGATATTGTACTTAAGGCAGGTCAAGTATCGTGTGTTTCGGTAATTTTAAAAACAGATAAATTTTGTAACTAGGTAAGTTCTTAATAGTTTAAAATATTCTGTGCGTGTTGCATTAATTGATGATTACTTTTGTGATAATCCATTCTTTAACAGTTAAATTTAAAAAATTCAATCTAAAGGCGATCGAAAAAGAGGAAATTCTTACTTCATATTAATTTGTAAATTGCAATTTACAATGTTGATTACTAAAGTTACTGTATTTGTACAGCAAAAATAAATTTGTTTCTTTCTTAAAACTACGACGAAAAGACGAAATAAACGTCTGCACTAGACGAGAGTTTTTTATGTCTTTATTGGTTTAAGCCGACGCAGAAATTCAGGTTCAACATTATCCTTATAAAAACATGTGTTTTGTGTTGGAATGTAAACAATTAATAAAATAGTTCGATTGAGAGCTAGCGAAGTTATTCAATCACTTATTTTGAACCCGTAGATTATTGTGTGTAGAGGCAATCTAACTTATTTAAATTTTTCATCGTATCATACTCCAATTCTTGCTTTCCGTTTTTACAATAGGAATAGTTTCTGCGCTTGCAATACTTATTCTGCAGCTATTAGTACGATAATTAAAAAATAATTTCACGCATTTCCAACGCAGTTACAAAACTAGCGTACGAAGAGGTTTAATTACTTCAGCACAAATCTAACGAAGATTAGGTACTCGTTTTTCACATACTGTTATTGTCTACTACAAAGAGCTGCGTAAACAAACGTTCTTAATTATCGCATGTTAAGAATACGAATAAACATAACGGAATAAATTGTTGAAACAATTCGTAAACCAAGCAGAGGTTTCAAAACAAAGGGACTGCGCTCGCCTGTGACAGGTCAGTTTTTCATTTTTGGGCAAAAAATTTCAGATTTGGAGAATTAAGAGGAACTTACAGTTTCATTTAAAGACAGAGATTTTGAGACAGCCTATATATACTGTACCCGTCTCTTTCAAGCAAATGCGTAGAAACGACTATTGGCTGAAATGAAACTATTCCATCGATATGTTGTAAAACATCTCAAAACTTCTCAAATTTGTATTTAGAAAATCAAATAAACCTTTCGTATATATCTGATGTAAATGCAAATAACCTGATTTTTAAATACAAAAGCGACGAAACTTCCCCGAACAAAATTCGCAATGTTTCAGAACTCATACATATAATTTAATAATAAATACGGCGTCAAGGGATTTCATTTCCTTTTATATCCGCATCGATATCAAGTACAGCTAGTTAGTGACGGACTGTGCCCATAACGCAATTTCAGTTAAAAATATACCCACCGCCGTGCCGCCGAGTTCGTAATTGAATTGCTTCTAGTTCTGCACATTCTCGAAACGAAGTTTCCTTTGCTTCGCTTTGCAGACTGGACGGATGGTACAAACAATGTCTGCATTTTAAGCGACGACACGACGCCCTTGCAAAGGCACCACCGCCGCAGTTCCATCGTTTATCATTTATCACAGGGGTGGCTGCCTAGGGGATATTTTTATAACATAAACTTATTTGATTCCAATAACGAGATGAGAAGACGCAGACTCATCCTGTTTTTCTTTGGGGAAGAACAATAGTTTCCCGACTTTACGACTTATAATAAAGATACGTCACGAATGGCAGGAGCGCTACGCTGTTTCAATCAAAGGAGATAGTTTCTAAGTTATTATCATTATTGTTAGTATTAAAGATAAAACAATATGATATACTACTGCGGTCCAAAAAGTGGAAACATCAAGATAAATCTAGTAAACAGTTTTTTGTGTTTTTTTTTTAACTGTGGCCATAGGAATTTACATGCTAAATATTTTGCCTCATGTTAACTTATGTTCTGCTCAGAATTTTAAGCAAATTTTTGTTTCTAATAATCAATTACATAATTTATTGCGAAATAAAGATTACCAGAATAAGAGGAGGTTATTAATTTAATTATTTTATTATTATTATTATTATTTTAATGTGTAAAGTTGAAATTATTAACGACCAAATATGAATCGAGTAGGTCAAAAAAATCAAAAATTAATTCGTCAGACAGACATTTTTTAGACGGCAGCGACTGATTGCTCTTTAACGTTGACCTACTCGATTCATTAAAAATTTCCACTTTTAATATTAAAATAATTAATTTAAAGATGCATCTGTTATTCTGGCAATGTTTAATTTGTAATAAATTATGTAATTGATTACTAGAAACTGAAATTTGCTTAACATTTTGAGCAGAACATAAATTAACACGAATCAAGATTTTTAGCACGTAAAACCTTATGGCCACAGTTAAAAAAAAAACAATTTTTATTTTCCTAATTATCTAAATCAATAATCGAAAGCTTGAAGTACTTTGAGGTTATGTTCCTTTCCAGTCGATCGTGTTTTGTTTTTTTTACTAACTTAAGTATTTTCTCGGACATACATAATTGAAATTCATTATTATTTTGAATTTTTTTTTGCTTCCTGATCTCTTCAAGTTGCTGCCTGTTTTTTGTTTAATTTATTTTTTTTATGATTAAGTAAATCAATAGTGAAAGCTCGCATGTTTTTGAAAATCGATTGCCTAAGTAATTTCAATATTTTGTTTTCTTGTATAAGTTGATTATCATTTTTGAAGTTAATTTTCGATTTGTAGTAGATGTTGAAATTGCATTTTGTTTTCCATTACATTTAATGATCAAAATGAACTACATATTTTGAGGTTGATAATCGATCGTCTTTTGTTTTTAGTTTGTCACTATTTCTCCGATGATTAATTTTTTCGAAAATTAGTCAATTATCTCAAGGAATTGTTTTTTTTTTCGATATGTTTTTTTTTAGTTTAATTTGTTTTCATTAAAAAAATGTGTTGCAAAGCATTTGTAATCGCATTTGAGGTCAAAAAGCGATCGTAGGACGTCGCTGTTTCAGCTCTTTGTGTTTTCATTGTTCAATTCTTTCAAGCTTCTTGATTTAATCGTTGAAGACATTTTGAATTTGGCGCCATTGCGTTAATGAATGGAAAGACAGGGTGTTGCCAACGTATTAACGATTTAATGTCATCAAAAATGAGCTTGATCATCTATCGTCTTTTATTTTTCGTTGGTCACTATTTTTCCGATGATTAATTTTTTCGAAAATTAGTCAATTATCTCAAGGAATTGCTTTTTTTCGTTTTGTTTTTTTTTAAATTTTATTTGTTTTCATTAAAAATATGTGTTGCAAAGCGTTTTTGATCGCATGTGAGGTCAAAAAACGATCGTAAGATGTCACTGTTTTAGCTATTTATGTTTTCATTGTTCAGTTCATTCAAGCTTCTTGATTTAATCGTTGAAGACATTTTGAATTTGGCGCCGTAGCGTTAATTAATGGCAAAACAGGGTGTTGCGAACGTAATAACGATTTAATGTCATCAAAAATCAATTTTTTTTTAATGTTCAGTGATTTCCCATTTTCAGTTAAAACCAAAATATCATTGTTTTATCGCAGAATAAAATTTGTAAATATATTTCCACGAACGCTTCGTGAAATTGATTTAAAGGCGATTTTTTTTTTATTGAGTAAGTTTACATAACCTCAAATACCTTCTTCAATGAACGTATTCCACAAGAGCAAGGTTATGTAAAGTTTCTGCATGGAAAAGAAATGGGGCGTCCGGAATAAGAGACACAAAATGACAAGAAACTAAAAATTCTGGGAATTTTGTTTTATATTTATACATATTTTGATAAAACATTAGAATTATTATAAAATTGCATCAGAATTTCCACTATACACCAAGAGCTTTTTATTTTTATCAGCAAGGGCTAGTTAAACACACCAAATCTTGTATAAAAGTTGGCAACGCTGTCATAAAAAATAGACTATTTAACTTTTACTCGCGGCTAAATTTTGTTATTGTTGTGATCGTGATTTTTATTGACGTTGTTAGAATCTTGATTATTATGACGTTTTAAATTTTTTAAAGAAATTTCATTCCTTTTACTTAACATGAAATTTCTTGGAAATCTCATTGCATTCTCTATTGAAACGTTTCCCTTTAAAAATGTTGAAATTTTCACGTTTCCTTCAAAGAAAATTATTTTCTTGAAATTTCCACATCCCTGTTTATGTAGCATTTTATGTACAGTTTCGAAATGAACTCGATCAGAATACAATTTCTTTTAATACTAAATCACACAGTACGCCACTGATAAATGTTTTATTATAATTATTTGAATGGTTCATTCTCATTATGTTTGATTTTATAAGTCCACTCTGATGTTAAGATCGATATTCAATATTTCAACATTTCATTAACCGTAAAAGAATGAAACAGTTAACTGCAGTTGTTGCATGCAACGTAACAGCCAGTGCAGTGTGGTATTTTCGACTAACTTTTCATGAATTATGTCTCAAGCCCGCAGTAACGTAGAATTGCTTTTTTTAATAATTTTTTTTTCTATCTGTAAATCCTATTTTTATAAATAGTTTAATTTAGACCATTTCGTTGAGTTATTAAAATTTAATGGATCCCCAGTTAAAAATAGTAATTATTCAGTGATAATATCGGACAGAGATAAAAACGCAGTGTTGCCTTCCCGATGTTATTAAATACTTGCGGCAATGCAGGGAAGTCTGCCAAGAAGATATAAATTCCCAAGTCGCCAAACGTTTTCTAAATTTTCAAAGGCATTTGTATTTATAGTATACTTCGCCTCAGTGCATACGAGGATGTTATTTACTGGATCCTAAATATATTTACCTAATCAACAACAAAAAAAAAACTACACACATAAAATAGTGACATGTTGTCTAACTACTGCGCGAAGCTTACTTTTTTCGCACAAGCACACAAGAGTTTGCAACCACACAAGTGCAGAAAAGCTTCAAGCGTGGGTTGCACACGATACTTTCTCGACGAACTTAAGCAGTGGCGTAACCGGAAGTCAAGTCGCCGGGTTGCAAAATTTTTCCAACGCCTTTTAATATTACAATCTTTATTATTAAGTAAATCTAAAAAAAAAATCTTTCGCTTCTTACTTTAATTTAATTATTCCTTTCGGATTATCCTATTTCTAAAAAGTAACAAAAGCTGTCATAATGTTAGGTTAGAAAAGCTAGCGCTAAGCGCAGTACGCTTAAGCTGTTTATTTCTCGAACACTTTCTTGAAGATTTTTTTTACAACTGTTTTGAAACTGTCTTCCAGAATTTAAAGGGCATTAGAAAATTAATTGCGATTGCAGATTAATAGATGGCGCTGCTTATATTCAATTTTTGCTGTTTCAATTTCGTTGAAACTTTTTTTAACCATTTCCGTTCAACTTCAACTCGATATTGTTTTTTTTTTTGTATCATTTCTTAAATATTTTGACCACTTGGAAATTCTTTCTCCACATAGTTACGACTCGTGGTAACAGGCGGCGCCACAAATGTTTTTTCTTTATTCAAAGCTGTCTGAAGAACATTATCCTAGAACGTTTTTAAATTTGTTTTCAGCTCTTTTGAAACTGTCTTCCAAAATATGTATTTAAAGGGAATTACAAAATTAATTGCAACTACAGGTTAATAGATGGTGCTGCTTGTTTCGCTTTTTGCTTTAAAAAAAAATCTTTTTTTCTTAACCGTTCCTATTCGAATTTATTTATTCGAAATTGTTTTTTTTTTTGTAACATCGTTTCTTAATTTTTCTTGCGCCGATTTTCAGTAACCTTGAAATTGTTTTGTCCCCCCCCCCCTCCCCTCACAGTTATGACTCATGGTAACAGGAGATGCCACAAATGTTCTTCTTTGTTCAAAGCTTTGTTTCAAGAAATTTGTTCCTGAACGTTTTAATATTTGTTTCCAGCTCTGGTTTGAAACTCTCGGAAATCAGAAGATACAAAATTAAATATTTATTGCGTCCGCAGATTAATAGATGGCGCTAGTTACGTTTGAAATTTCTTTGAAACTTCTTTTAACCATTTCTATTCGATTTTATTTATTGTATTTATTGTTGAATTATTATTATTTATTATATTTATTAATAGTTTAAACAGCGACATCTTACGATCGCTTTCTGACCTGACATTGCATTAGAATTGACAAATAGGACTGAAACAGCTGTGCAGAGGCACTCCCTGCAATCAAAAAGGAAATGCAACAATTTTTTTTATTATATTGTTCAAATTGTTTTTTATAGCACAATTTTTTTAAATTTCTCGATGTGGCCTTGAAATTTCTTCCCCACAAGTAAAGAGAAACACCAAAGTTACAATTCAGGGTAACAGATGGCGTCATAAGTGTTTTTTTTATCGACGTGGTTTCAAGAACAATTTTTTCAATTGTTTTCCGATCAATAAAGAGTACACAATGTTGCGGCTTGGGGTAACAGATGGCGCCACATGTGCATGTAAATCATTATTTCGCTCTAACTATTTTAAGCATAACATTTTATACATTCGAAGGTTTTGTTGGGACGTTGTTTTTAAACGTTCCCAACGTTTTTCAGTTGTTTTGAAATCCCGTGTCGGCGGTAAATTACAAATTTATGGCTCGGATTAATAGATGGCGCTAGAAACGTCGCGTCGTTCGTTTGAAATTGATGCTTTAAACCTAGTTTTTTTTTTTAGCGTTTTCCAGCTGTTTTGAAATAATTGTTTTCCGGCAACAATATCTCCATTTTTTTTTACATATTTCAGACTATTTTGTATTTGAAAATATACCTATATTTTTCAAAAACCTTTGAAGTGTGACTCACTTACAAAAAAAGTTTTCACTTTTGTGAATCCTTAGAGATGTAGACAACAAATTTTACTTTTGTTGACTTCGATCAGGCGCCCACGGCGTCTTAGCGTCGGGTCACTTTGCAATCCCTGCAAACCCTAGCTACGCCACTGAACTTAAATTACAAAAAAAAAAAAACATTCATCTTTTAGCTTTGACAATTTTCATGAAATAAACTCCATAAGAAATGTACCTAAGACTTCACGCATGAGGTTTGGAGGTTTGGAGATAAAATGAAAAAAATTCTAATTTATTTAAAAATAAAATTGGAATATATGTATTCTTGTTTGCTAAAAACTTCTTCGATGATTGAAATAATGGTAATAAAAAAGAAAATCGATACAATTAAGATAGTACGTACACTGCTTGCAACGTCAGTACATCTAACTTCAAATTCCCCAGATTCCAGCAGCGTTTCAAAGGAAACGAGGACGCGTTTTCCTGAAAAAAGAAAACCGAATCCTACCTTTTTCTCGTTTTTAAACGGAATGCTGGCTTTTACTCTAATACTATCTTAACTTGTCAGTGAAGGCACGTTTAGAGTACCCATGTAGTTTATTTAAGCCATACGGGAAGTAAGTTTCCCTTTACATTTTCTATTAATATCTTATTAATCATTATTCATTACTTTTAATTTTTTATAATTATATCTAACTTGAAACTGAAATAAGACGTCATTTTATGAATTTATATGAAAATTAAAGAATTTTATTAGTGAAATATGACTGTTTCAGGTGTCATGCGGGGGAAATGAAGTGGCGCCCAGTAATAACTTAAGGTTATAGTTCCGGAAATATTACAGAAAACTTCCGGAGAAATTTAAAGAACGATTTATACCTGACTTGACTTGCACTACCGTTCCGGAAGGAATGTTAATGCCACGGCACTCTGAAATTTATTGGCAATAAACGTGTGAAATATTTTAATACACTTGATTACACGCGCTTGTATCGAGGCATTCGAGGAACTTCGGGGGCTGAAAAAGCCTCGCCATCGGAATTTGCTATTTTCGCACGTCACTTGGATCTCTTTATCTTATTTTCCATTAGAACCCAACCGTCGGTCGGTTTCGATTCATTTTAGCGAGACGAAGCCTGACCGTTTCGAGTGAATTATACGTTTGATTGATATTATCGAATGTTGGCAATCAAAAGCTGAAAATATTTGTACGTACTAAAAGCAAATATACAGGTTTGAAATGGATTAAATAGCACTAATTTTATAGACTGTAGACAGCGGATTTTTTCAGAGCTTTCAGGACTGGCGGTGTGCTTTACCGTTCCAGGTGCGTTGACTGTGTGCGGCGACTCCGCGAAAGCTCTCCCCACCGCGCTCGGTTATATGCATCATCATATAAATTTAGCGATGAATCAGATATGTGAATTTTCATACATTATCGTCGCTCGTTGCAATATGATAGGAATTTCGTCTTTCAAAAAAAAAATAAAACAAAAATAATGAATGTTACTCGATGGTGATTATTCACAGAACACACAAATCGAATTCTTCGCTGACCTTCAAATTGCAGATACAAAAGAACCATCTTCTTTTAATGCTTTTAGTAGATTTCAAATGTTCAGCGTTTATAAATCAGCACAATTTAGAAACTCTTTAGGGTTTCGCAGTCTATATTACATCTTCCTCTTTAAAGTTCGGTGGAACAGTAGATTGTTGTTCATTAAGCAACGTAGACAATAATTGGAAAGTCAACTCTGCAACACCATCACATTCCCCTCCCTACCCTAATCCTCTAAGTATTTATTAAGATTCTCGCCGAAAACGAGAAGAAAGCGCTGTAATTGGCAACAGCAAATTTCACTAATTCTCATCGCAGGACAAATATTAATTAGGAGGTTCTCGGAGTTCCACGAGTAAATACTAGTAATTTGGCCTGGCATTAGTAATTATTCGACGCGGCAAGGCAAATAAGTATTTCGGTTCGCTGCTACCTACGTCTTTTAAAAGTTTTTTGAGACGGTTGCATTTACACATCCACGGAGCGATATGAAAATCTCTAAAAGCGGTGCTAAGCGCTTCCTTGTCGTTGAACTTAAGAAATGCAAATTGAAGATTATTTACACTTGAAGCTCGCAGATTGAAATCTGGAATTAAAATTCAGATTTACACTTGGGAGAAATCTAACTGAAAATATTACTACCTATGTATACATTAATATTATTTGAATTATTCTTAGGTTTCTATTTTTTTTTAATCTACCCCGAATAAAATTATTGATACTTACAAAACGAACTAAGATAAAATATCACTATCTACTTATGTGCAACGACGCTCGACTTAAATGATACTCCTGCATGCGAATCACACCCTTAAGAGAGGGCTACGAAATTGTCAGATGGTATCATTTAAGTTGAGCGTCGTTGTACATTTGACCTTAATCACATTAAGTAATATTTCTTTCTTTATTAATAAAATCCTATTCAATTAAGGCTTTGCTTTTACTTATTTGTTAACGAGGAGGAATTGTTATCTTAAAAAAAACACACATCCAAAGCTAAACTTTCTCGAGGCAAGCACATTTTGAGCTTTATAAGCGAATTTATAAATTGATGAAACGATTGCTTCGATGACGCAATGGAATGGATGAAAGCTATGGATTTATGAAACTATAGCTCATTGGTATGATGAATCAATGAGGCTATGAGTCGACGAAGTGATGGATCGATGAAATAATGGATTAATGAAGTGATGGATCGATGAATTAATGAAGCAGTGGACCGATGAGGCGATGCATCGATAAAACGATTGTTCGATGAAGTGATGTATCTTTAAAACGACAGATCGATGAAACGATAGCTCATTGATATGATGAACCAATGAGGCTATGAGTCGATGAAGTGATGGATCGATGAAATAATGGATTCATGAAATTATGGATCGATGAAATAATGGATTCATGAAGTGATGGATCGATGACTTAATGAAGCAATTGACCGATGAGGCGATGCCTCGATAAAGCTATTGTCCGATGAAGAGGTGCATCGTTAAAACGATAGATCGATGAAACGATAGCTCATGGATATGATGAATCAATGAGGCTATGAATCGATGAAGTGATGGATCGATGAAATAATGGATTAATGAAGTGACGGATCGATGAATTAATGAATTAGTGGACCGATGAGGCGATGCATCGATAAAACTATTGTCCCATGAAGAGATGCATCGTTAAAACGACAGATCGATGAAACGATAGCTCGTTGATATGATGAATCAATGAGGCTATGAGTCGATGAAGTGATGGATCGATAAGATAATGGATAAATAAAGTGATGGATCGATGAATTAATGAAGCTGTGGACCGATGAGGGGATGCATAAATAAATATAACATATAGATAAAACTATTGTCCCATGAAGAGATGCATCGTTAAAACGATATATCGATGAAACGATAGCTCATTGAAATGATGAATCAATGAGGCGATGAGTCGATGAAGTGATGGATCGATGAAATAATGGATTAATGAAGTGATGGATCGATGAAATAATGGATTAATGAAGTGACGGATCGATGAATTAATGAATCAGTGGACCGATGAGGCGATGCATCGATAAAACTATTGTCCCATGAAGAGATGCATCGTTAAAACGACAGATCGATGAAACGATAGCTCGTTGATATGATGAATCAATGAGGCCATGAGTCGATGAGATAATGGATTAATGAAGTGATGGATCGATGAATTAATGAAGCAATAGACCGATGAGCGATGCATCGATGAAACGATTGTTCGATGAAGCGACGCAGCGTTAAAACGACAGGTCGATAAAACGATATATCGATAAATTGATGAATCGATTGACTGACGGAATCATGAATCGATGGATAAAATAAACGAGAGATCGATGAAGTGATATGTCGATCTACCGAACATTTTACGAAGCTATGTTCCGATGAAGAGATGGTTTGATGAATCGATGGACGGTGAAGCAATGAAACGAAGAAGTGATGGATCAACAAAGCGATGATGAATCGATAAAACGATGGATCAATGAGGCAACAGATGAATCAAGCGATGGTTGGCTGATGCGATGGATAGATGAAATGATGAAACGATGAAGCGTTGGATTATTGATTAAACGATTTACCCATGACGCGATAGATGGTTGATTCAATGAAACGATGCGATGGATCAATAAAATGATGGATCTATTGAATTGATGAAACAAGTGATAAAGAGTTGCTGCTTGTTTTGCTTTTCGCTCCACAGTTTCAAGTTTCAGTTTCGGGACACCCTGTACATGAGAAACCGGTTTCAATAATTCTAAGGGTAAGTTCATTTATTCAGCAGCGGTCAAGCGTAGTAAGGCAAGAATTAATGAAATTTGAAGGGCACTTACAGTTCCAATTAAACCTTGCAGGCAGAATAAAGCAATCCTTCCTTACGCCTAAGACTATCCTGCTAAAGACATTCCTGTTTGTTCTTTGATTTGCATATCTGGGGTTCGCAAGTCAAGCGGTCGCCCGGCTCGATAACATTCCAGAATGTATTCGAATAGTGTCTTTCTCTTTCTAAGACCTCTCTTCTAACATTAGCATTAATTCCATCCAATTATTATCAATGTTACCCATGCGTTAATTTTTAATGCGTTGGCAGTGTTTTTTTTTTTTGTTTTAATCGGGTTTTGATAGACGGAGGACATTTTATCGACGCGGTTTTTCAGATCTAATAATAGAGCCAGGGAGCGTGAAATCAAATTTGCTTTAGGTGAAAATATCAAGTGAAGAGTGAACAGCTGACGCTTGTCAATAGAAGCCTTGGCTTGTTTAATACCTGTATACCGAACGGCGGAAAGTGAGTGTGAAGAAATTCCCTTCGGCGAAAGTAGATTGATATGTTATGTAATTTATGGTTTTACGAGCAAAATATCGAGAGATTTATTATAATATTATGTCAAAGTAGCAAGGAAGTTTTTGTTATTTATCACTTCTGTTTGTTTTCAATCCATTTATAAAACTTAACAGCAATTTATTGCAGTACAGAACTCATTTAATATCCGTTAAATTTATTTGTGTCATGGAGCGTTTTCGTTTTTATCTCTCAATCAAACTAAAATTCTGGTCTCCTAATCGTTTAGGAAAAATTACGGAAGTTCAGGCCAGTATTTTCAGTCGGTAAGTATTACGTGAATAACATAAATGAAGGTGGAAAGTTGCGGAGAAAACCTCAGCTGTCAAGTTTTCCGCTAATTCGCCCGGCTTTACTTTTCGAACTTCAGAAATCGTGTTGTGAATAATAAATGAGAACGATTTCAATGAGCTTCGTTTGGACGTTTCACAAAACGAATGATATATCACTTCCGTATTTGTTCATTCACAACTTAAAAATGAAAGAGAAAAATTGCAGTTTATTACAACATCGTAATTCATGAAAATAAAATTGATGTGAATGTTACTTTCATTTAGAAAAATTTTGTGCAAATCGTTTTTGATTGCAGTGAGAACCTCGAGCAGCCTCTGGACAGCTGTTTCAGCCCTGCTTGGGGCTTCTTCAGCAGAAACGTAGCTCAACATTCCCACTGCAGACCAAAAACGACTTGCCCAATTTATTCGCTACGTTTCTGCTGAAGAAGCCCCAAGCAGGTCTGAAACAGCTGTCCAGAGGCTGCTCGAGGTTCTCACTGCAATCAAAAACGATTTGCACAAAATTTTTCTAAATTCTTTCATTATGCTTTGACAGCAAGCATGGCCGCCTTGCATGGGGGACTCATTAGGAGCAAATTCCGCTTCAATTTGTCTATCCTACTGCAATGTTAGGTCAAAAAGCGATAGTAAGATGTCGCTATTTTATATGTTCGTTAATTTCATTGTTCAGTCACAAATTATGATGGGAATCGCAAAAAAACACTTAATCTTCTCGTTTGTTTATTTTTGCTAATAAGATGTTATGAATTGTGTCCTGGCTCCTGACAAAACTAATGTCGAGATATTACGTTGTTAAGCGAAGTTTCATTCGCTCCCACGTAAATTATGTTGTTGGCGTGAGTGCGAAACCTCCACTAATTAATCTACTTCATTGTAAAACATTGTTCTAAAACGTAGAATGTTCGCCTGAGTGGCCACATCCGCTTAAATCAGATGCATGCGTCCAGAACATAATATTTCAGCTGCACCGGAGGCAGAAGCTAATTTTAGAACACACCGAAGGTGTTTTCTATTTTTCATTAAACTATCTACGTGAACCTGCTGCTCCGCTAGCTTTATCCGATTTATCCGGTGTTGCAATTTTAATTAGGTAACTAAAATTCTAATTTGCCTATGTTGTGTATACAGCGTGTCTTTAAACCTACGTCTTTAATTGAAACTACAAATAGTGGTCAAGAAAAGAAGCAAAATTTGTTATACAACTATTGGTCAGGTAGCAATAATAACGCAGATAAAAATTATTTTACTTTTTCATAGAAATTGTTTGAGGGTCGCTGAATGCAGCTTAAATGTTCCGGCGGAGCTTGGTTTTCAACTATTCTCCGACGTTCGAAGCCATAAAAAGTCATAAAAACGCAGACCTTGTGTCAGTGTGTTAATTTGAATTTGAATGAGGAGGAAGTTTTCAACCCGCCAGGGATGGAGGGGCGGCAGGGATTGCCAGCCAACTGGGGAATTGTCTCGAGGCACATTCACGCGAGCTTTCGCAATGTGTGTGGAGAACTGTCAAGAATACGATGTGTTCATCTGATTTAAAAAGAGAGAAAATATATGTATTAAGAACATAGAAATTTTTAAGAAAAAAATTACGAAAGTTTACGTCTCGTTTCGAAACCTCTCCTTTTTGTTTGTCTGGTGTAATTAACTCCTAACATAATTTTTCTAGTATTTGCATAATTAATTGTTCCTCCGCGTTTCATAATTTTAGCAGAGCATTTTTAATTATCCTTAGGTCTCTATTTTATTCGTAAAATGTTAGTGTGAGCTTGTCAGAGTCATGAAAGTTCCTTATGTTATTTTAATAAATGTATTATACAGTCTGAGTACGTCCCTCATTCATGAAAATACCCTAACAATATTTTGCTCGCTCTGCTTTAAAATTCTTTTCATATTTATATGAACCTTTGTGTCTAGAATAGAATATACAACGAAGTAAATGTGATATAGTGACCACGCGAACGGTTTCGTTTATATTTTTATTTTATAATTTAGCCCCGCTCTATCTCTGGACGTTTTCCATGCAGAATTCACATACCTCGAGAGATGATCGAATCCACACCTATTTAGTTACAAGCGGTCAATCTCATTGCCAGCGAACCCTATCAAATAGGCTACGTTACATTAATCAGAATAAGCTTCGAAAAATTTTTCGATGAACAGTTATTTTGGATTCAACTTTCGGCAATAGTTCTAAATATAAACTCTCTAAGATCACTGTTCTTTATTTTGTATCTTCGAAATTTTAAATTATTTCGTCCAAATTTCTTGCATGGGTGTTATAAGCAATTAATAATATTACGAATGGTACTGCTCAGGGAGCACCGAACACCTGTATACAACGTCTCGAAATCTATGTCTTTAATTGAAACCACAAATAGTGGTCAAGAAAAGAAGCAAAATTTGTTGTACAACTATTGGTCAGATAGCAATAATAACGCAGATAAAAATTATTTTACTTTTTCATAGAAATTGTTTGAGGGTCGCTGAATGCAGCTTAAATGTTCCGGCGGAGCTTGGTTCTCAACTATTCTCCGACGTTCGAGGCCATAAAAAGTCATAAAAACGCAGACCATGACCTAATGCACAGATATTGTACTTAAGGCAGGTCAAGTATCGTGTTTTTTGTTAATTTTAAAAGCAGATAAATTTTGTAACTAGGTAAGTTCTTAATAGTTTAAAATATTCTGTGGGTGTTGCATTAATTGATGATTAGTTTTGTGCTAATCCGTACTTTAACGGTTAAATAAAAAAAAATCAATCTAAGGGCGATCGAAAAAGTGGAAATTCTTACATCATATTAATTTATAAATTGCCAATTTACAATGTTGATTACTTAAGTTATTGTATTTGTACAGCAAAAATAAATTTGTTTCTTGATTAAAACTACGACGAAAAGACGAAATAAACGTCTGCACTAGGCGAGAGTGTTTTATGTCTTTATTGGTTTAACCCGAGGCAAAAATTCAGGTTCAATATTATCCTTATAAAAACATGTGCTTTGTGTTTGAATGTAAACAATCAATAAAATAGTTCGATTGCGAGCTAACGAAGTTATTCAATAACTTATTTTGAACCCATAGATTATTGTGTGTACAGGCAATCTAATTTATTTAAATTTTTCATCGTATCATACTCCAATTCTTACTTTCCGTTTTGTCAATACGAATAGTATCTGCTCTTGCAATACTTATTCTGCAACTATTAGTGCGATAATTAAAAAATAATTTCACGCATTTTCAACGCAGTTGCAAAACTAGCGTACGAAGATGTTTATTTACTTCAGCAAAAACTAACGGAGAGTAGGTACTCGTTTTTAACATAATTGTCATTGTCTGTTACAAAGAGATGCGTAAACAAACGTTCTTACTTATCGCATGCTGAAAATACAAATAAATATGCCAATGTCCGCAAGTCGGATTCATATTCGTATACAATAAGACCCTGACAGAGTTATTCTAAACGTAAATAAAAAGTTTTATTGTCGTTTATTGCTTTTATCGGAATAAATTGTTGAAACAAGTCGTAAACCAAGCAGGCGTTTCAAAACAAAGGGACTGCGCTCGCTTATGACAGGTCAGTTTTCCAATTTTTGGGCAAAAATATTCAGATTTGGAGAATTAATCTTTTATGTAACGAGGAACTTACAGTTTCATTTAAAGACAGAGGTTTTGAGACACCTATATATCGCTCATAATGAGTGCAACCAGGACAGTAGGCTGTTCCTTAAAATAAACTACAGCTGCAAAGCTTGCAGAAAACGAGAAAATGAAATTATAAATAAAATTTTCTTAGGATACTGTCACGATGGGAACATTTTCAATGAAATTCATTGTTCCCCATTTAACATAACATTTAACGGGATTTTCATCTTAATCAATTAACAATAAAAGTTTAAGGACAAGATGCTTTAATCGTACTTCCTATTAAATAAGGAAAGGATTTGAATAAGTACACGCCATCGTTTCAGTAGCGCCGTAAAAATGTATCGAACAGGCACAATGTGTAATGGGACGGTGAAAATAATTTACGGCGTTCTTACTATATGACGCAATGTCGCAATAAAGTCTGCCGGTCGAAGTACAATTGGTTAACTAATTATTCTGAAAATCTTTACACATTTAAACAAGAAGAGTTGATTACGCAACTGTATTTTTTTATTGCGGCAAGATTGCTCTGTTTTTTGTTATACTGAGTAACACCATTGCTATAGCGGCGTTAGTTGTCTGCGCAGCCTTCGCGTTTATTTACACGCTACGGTCTAATATTTTATATTGCCTGCTTCAATTGGAATTTGAACCGCGCAAAATATATTTCTCCTATATATACTAATATAAATATAGGTGGTGGTTCGACAGAGCATTCGGCTGTGTAATGGTATGCGCAGGAGAAAGTAAGATCAATATGCGAGAGAGATAGCTGAAGGCAGGGAGGCAAAAATATCAATGATCGATGAGTCAGAGAACAGTGAGTCAAATGTGTTTACGCCTTGAGCATGACATATTATCTACCGCACATTAAAGTATTTCTTACGTTGTTGTGCCCGTATAGAATGCATTGTGGTATTACCTTATTATCACGCTTACCGGGGTGGTCCCCTTAGAAAGCTGCGCTAACTACGTCACGTGAGTGGAGGGGTGGCACGCGGTTTGCAGAGGGTCGAGCTTTAAATAAAAATGTTTTACAAAACTTGAAACCTTTTATTAATATCTATTAATTGTTGTTAATTACATATTAAACAAGGCACGTTAGTTTCTACTTTTCAGATTTTGTTGCTTTTACGATTTTCGACATTTCGAAGCACCTCTTTTTTTACATTTACAAAACAAAAAATTAGGACTGTAAGTATAGATTTTCCGGGTAAAGTTTTCCAGTTGACTTACAGATATTGTTTAATGTATGCAGCAAAAAAGAAAACCTTTAGAAAAATTCATTCATTTTCTTTGCATTCTTTTGGATTTTCTTCGTTAAATTTGAAATTTTGTTTCGAATTTGATATTTTCATTTATGTGTCATGCTAATCAGTTAGTTTACATAACCGTAACAGTAATTACAGTGGATTGATTAGTCAGGTAACATGTTCGCATGTTCGAAGAATCAAGCAAGTACAAGCAATAAAATATAATTATCCGCTATTTAATTACGATTAGGTAGTGGTAGCATCAACACAACAGTAAACACGGAACTCGTACGTAAGTCGTTCATTAATAAAATTAGGTTTCGCGAATCGCTTATGTAATTACTACACGTTCTGCAAATAACGATGTAACAAACGTTCGCACGGGGAATGACGATGATGTAAGTCGAAGACGTACTTACTTGAAGCAGTATTTCTGCACTGGACATTATGAAGGTTATAAATATTTTCAAGGAAAATCGCTACGTTCGCGTCATGTTTATTTATTTCAATGTGATTTTCAAAGAGAAGATGCTTTTGTTTTCAAGATACCATATAATTGCCCATGCAGGATGACGGCGACGACGACGACGACGACGACGACGACGATGAAACAAGGCAGTAAATAACATTGATTGAAAGTCTTTTTGTAAGTCGAATTGCTTTCAATCAATAGCAACAAATCAAGCGTGATAGAACAATACTCCATGGAATAAATGACTTACTTTTATTGAATGGGAGGTTGAAAAGATGTTGCTGACAGCAGACTCCTTTTCCTTTTGGTGAAAGTGGTCCCAAAGACTTTCTGTAACAAATATATGCATCTGTCATATGAAGTTTCAGTTAGTGTTTAAAAGTACCTAAACTTTTATTAAGTCAGAGACTGATATTATTTAACTACTTTAAGTCATAGAAATCTCTTCGATTTTTGATTCTTGTTGAAACGATTTCAAAGAAAGGACAAATATATTTTACAATGACAAAGACAAATACATTATACAAGGTCAATTAGAAAACCGTAGAAATATTTGAAATTACTCCAGCAAATCTTGATTGTAAGTATCAAAATAAAAAACTTTATTCTTCACCTCTTCTTTCACATCTATTGAAAAAAAAAACAATTTACTTTCAAACTATGGATTTAAAAACTTTGTCCAACACCTGTTTATTATGAAGTCATAATAGTGCCGATTTTGAATATATTATATTATCACCGATGAGAAGTTAGGAATAAAATTCCAGCAATAAAATTATGAAATTTCAAAACGCTGCCACCGCTAAAATAACGATCACAGATCAACAATATTTAATCTATTACAAAGAGTATAATGTGTAGATTCCCCTCATATGAAGAAACTGAAAAAATATTTGATATTAAGTTAACTATGACTATTTAAACCAGCATAACTCATTATTCATATATCGCACCAAAACAATTGCTTTCACTGAAAATTCTCACACAGTCATAAAGTAAACATACATATCTATTTAATAATGCCTTCAGAAAGTTTTAGCCGGTTGATTTGAAGTAATTAGAAATTAATTAAAAGTGGCGCTCGGACCAATGAAACAGTACCAATTTCAAATATTCATAACTTTTCTCAGAGAACTTGCATAAAAATTCTGTTTGCAGAATATTAAAGCACGGATCGAAATCTATCGTTTAAACCACCCTCTGAGTTTTAGCCGGTTGGTCTGAAGTAATTAGAAATTAATAAAAGTGACGCTCGGACCAATGAAAGGGTACCAATTATTACAAAGTAATAAGTTGTGACATTGGCAAGAGTAAAACAATATTAACTTTACATTGTCCGTTCTGAATTATTTTGTACTTAAAAAATCGAGATTTGTACAAACAGTAAATACTTCATGGCTATTACGAAAAGTATTGATTTTATAAGTACGAATTTAAACGGGTCCAAACCAAAAAGTAGAAGTAATTCTTGCAATTTTCGATCTGCTTATTCTAATTTAGGGTTATGAGAAATGTATTATGAAGAAATCAAAAACAATAACACTGGCCCAGAACATGCATCTTAAGAAAATTCTTCTAATACTTAAGAAAAAAAGAAGCTTTCCGGTTTTCTCAGTTTTGCTAAAGATCTGAAGCAGCTAATGGATATTTGTCAGTTAACTCATCCGCATGGTTAGCTTATTCATTTATGTTTATAAAAAATATTCAATAGAATAAAATTTGCTCTTGTGTTCTTACCTGTTGCATGCACAAGAAAATTTGAAACGATTTTTCACGTTTCTGTGCCAGACCTTTTTTTACTTAAGATATCGTGTTACTGTTTTTGATTTCTTCATAATACATTTCTCATAACCCTAATTTAGAATAAGCAGATCGAAAATTGCAAGAATTACTTCTACTTTTTGGTTTGGACCCGTTTAAATTCGTACTTATAAAATCAATACTTTTCGTAATAGCCATGAAGTATTTACTGTTTGTACAAATCTCGATTTTTTAAGTACAAAATAATTCAGAACGGACAATGTAAAGTTAATATTGTTTTACTCTTGCCAATGTCACAACTTATTACTTTGTTGTAATAATTGGTACCCTTTCATTGGTCCGAGCGTCACTTTTAATTAATTTCTAATTACGTCAAACCAACCGGCTAAAACTCAGAGGGTGGTTTAAACGATAGATTTCGATTCATGCTTTCATATTCTGCAAACAGAATTTTTATGCAAGTTCTCTGAGGAAAATTATGAACAAGTGAAATTGGTACTGTTTCAATGATCTGAGAGTCACTTTTAATTAATTTCTAATTACTTCAAATCAACCAGCTAAAACTTTCTAAAAGCATTATTGAATAGATATGTATGTTTACTTTATGACTGTGTGAAAATTTTCAGTGAAAGCAATTGTTTTGGTGCGATATATGAATAATGAGTTATGCTGGTTTAAATAGTCATAGTTAACTTAATATCAAATATTTTTTCAGTTTCTTCATATGAGGGGAATCTACACATTATACTCTTTGTAATAGATTAAATATTATTGATCTGTGATCGTTATTTTAGCGGCGGCAGCGTTTTGAAATTTCTTAATTTTATTGCTGGAATTTTATTGCTAACTTCTCATCGGTTATGTTATCTATAAAACACTAGTGGAATTATGAACCCATAATTAAACTGTTATTCAAAATCGGACTTCATAATAAATAAGTGTTGGATAAAACTATGTATTACACTCGTGCCCTAACAGTAAAAAAGTCACTTTAAATGCGGGTTAAATATAGTTTTAGTCACAACAAGTTATATTATGCATTAATATTTCGCGACTGCAATAATAAACTTGTCTCCATTTTTTATCTACCCTTACTAAATTGAGCGTGGAGCGTATTTGTTCCATTTTACCCCACTATATTTCATCTGACAGATCAAATATATTTTCTTAAAGTAGACCCACCTTACGAATGGTACTATTCCCTCAGATTTATGCCTGTCTAATATAAAATTTATTCTTTCTGTACAGTGCAATTGCCCTTAGAAGTGAGAGAATATTTTTCACTCGACTTTAATGTTTTAAATGGCATTATCATGCTTATGTATAGTGTTTTATACGTACATACGTAAGTGAGTTAATGCTTCTCGATTTACGATACGTGACACATTTTTGTAGAATGAAAGCTGCAATCAGATAGGATTGACGTTATTAAAATCCCAATAACTTACTGCAATATCGACGGCGAAAATGACCTTTAGAGCAGCATATATGAATTAATGAATATTAATACCACGAACAAATAGAAATCGATAACGCCGATGTCTACGTAATAAGGTTCAAGGCAATCTGTGTAAACGACCGCAACCCATTCATTTTTACGCCACCATCAATTTCCAAAATTCCATCGTGTGATGACTTCGCTTGACTCGTAAGCGTAACTCCAGCATGCAGAATGGTTACGTAAAATCTACGGTAATTGCGTCCAACAAAGCATCATTCGGTTTGCGGTTTTGTCTGCATGTGCAGAATAAACAAACCGGGAAATGGATGACCCTGTAATTTAATTGTTCTTGCATGCAGTATAATTCTGTTGTTACTTTGAATGAAACTTGCGGTCTAATCTGCTGATGCGAAACTTTGTACATTGTCCTGGAATAATTTCGTGCACACACGCTGCATTTTAGTCGCAAAAATAACGTTCCACACGTGTTTACATGCGCAAAATAATAATAACAGCAAAACACAGCAGTTCCATTCATGTATTTATCTTTAGTTTCTATTTCATCTATTATTTATATCTGTATGAACCAATTCGTTACGTCCGAGGGCATAATAAACGGACGCAATGATGACGCCCACTCATATACAATGAAAATTTTTTACATCAAAATTACTTGTTACTATGAATATAAGTTTCCTGGTAACTACGAGTTTATAAGTTCGAAGTGAGCTTTTTAAAATGGAACATAGGCTGAAATATATGAAGATTATTTGCTGCTGTGGATATCAGTTTTGTAATATTGTGGCAAATGATGCTAAAGTAAGTACTCAATAATTATTGTTTCTAGTTACAAGAATTGGTGGATGGTAAAATGTTTCGCTGACTTCAAAACGCAGAAATAACAAAACCGAGCGGAAAGACGTGTTGGTTGCCATTGACGGCGTACCATACTTTTCCAAATATAAGGGCATATTAAGGTATGTGGGACTTTTATTATTTATTTTTAAGGTACCTCCGCTAGTAAGTTGCGAGTGCTCCCTCTGAGAAGAACCCCCCAAGCCGATCCTTGGATTTTCCCAGAGTCGTGACAATATGACTTTAAGTTCGATGTAAAGGAGAAATCTCACGGTATACGAAGACGTTACAATCACAGTCTCTCACAAATAATACGAGAACGCGTCACTGTCTCCCACTCAACGCCTTTCACCGCCGTGCACTTGGATCCTAACGGGATGGGATGTGTAGTAATCGTTGATCGGAAAACCCCCTCTACTCATGTCATGCCAATGAAAACTGAATTAAATTTGAGAGACTATGGTTATAATACACAAACAAACCACTATATTGTCATACAAATCAAGCAAAGTACACATACAAAGCAATCTTATCTGTATTTAACATACATTTAACACACGTATAGCTACTTGAAAGCTTCTCATCGATTGCCGTTTTGAAAGTGAAAGTAAAACCTAAATGAACCGCTGGCATAAATAAATTCACTGTTATTTAGCGTAATTAATAATAAATTTATTGAATAGATAAAACAGCGACATCCTACGATCGCTTTTTGACCTGACATAGCAGTAGGATAGATAAATTGAAGCGGGTTTGCTACATAATAAGTTTACTCCGTGCAAGACGGAGGCCCTGCTTGCTGAAGAAGCCCCAAATATGGATGAAACAGCTGTACAGAGGCTGCTAGAGGTTTTCACTGCAATCAAAAACGATTCGCAACAATTTTTTTAAATAAATTTATTATTGAATTCGATATTATCTCAGGGTCTAATAAAATAATCTTTCGTTTTTGAGCCCCGGCGCGCACCAATGCTGTACGGGGTTCATGCACAGCTTTGATGCAAGATGTCGCTTGTATCGATAGAATGAAAATGAGATTGCTTAAATGTGAAATGAAAATTTTTATGTTCGTGTACAAATTGGTTTGTTCCCTTCCGGAAAGTTTAGAAAGCAACATCTCTTCTCGCCTTTCAGTTCTTCAAGAAGCTATGGGGATGCTTTTTTGATGGCATCTTAGAACTCTTCATGGTCCATCATTAAAGAACCATAAACCATACACTAGGACGAACACCCAATCTTCACTGACAGGTCGGCAGCTTCTTCAAGTGATTCCTGCCGGAGGTCGAAAGTAGGTGGCTGATTAACTGAGATTTCTTTTTCATCAGACTCCTCCCCGAAGAGTTCCATGAATTTATTCTTCATCCCGTTGGAAATCGATGGATATTTTAAGGTTATGGCTTCCTTTTCATTTATTTGTGACATGTCCTGAATCGTATTTCTTACAATCTGTTACGATAGTTATTTTGTAGGTCTAGAGTACTGTAAGAAAATAAACTAAAAATGTTTAAAATTAAACTTTAATTCGGAATGATACCGTAATCCTCCGTTTAATTAAGTAAGTAGTCTTTTTAATGCTGTGCGAGTATATAAACATAGCAGTATGTTTATGCTAAAGAAAACACAAGTATAATGAGCTAGATATATATTTTTTTTAAATAAAAGCCATTCATCATAGTGAATAATGAAGTGAAATTGTTCACATTCGTATCAACTTAATGGGAAAATTCCGGTTAGTTAAAGACGATGCTTTTAAACAACAGTACCGCATTATCTTATTATTAATTAATGTAACAGTTAGACAGATTAATTCCTCTGAGCGCAGGAGTCAGTTTAGTTCAGTGGTTAGAACGTTCGGCGCGATACCAAGAGAATGGGGTTCAATCTCCGAAAGTGATAGAATTCTTCTGTTAGTGTTTCCTCCTTTGTATTATTTAAATATCATAACATCTTTAGGGTTTTGATAATGGAAATTGTTACAAAACATGTCAACTGATCAACTTTTGTCACTTTGATGACCAATCAATAAACAGATCTGGAAACTTAATCTACATTTTACAGCGACTCGAGGATTCTTTTCGGAGGAATTTTTATTCAAAATTTAAACAGTCACTAATATCATAGACATTCCTTTGATTATTTTAGTTAAAGTATTAAATTAAAATGTCGTCTAAATGTTTAGTTAATTTGTTATTATTATTTTATACTTTATTTCTAGTTTAGCATAATGAGCAGAAACCTAATCCACAGTAAAAATAAAAAAAGAGTTGATTTTGAACAGTTATAGTTATTGTTAATTTTAATGATAGGCAATTAATATATCAAAAAATCATCGCGTAAATGAGAAACTGAGCTGAAGACAACTTTATTAAATCAAAAAAAATACATGTTCCAGTGTTAGTGCCTAAATTAAGTAAAAAATTTTACCGAATTTTGTAGTAGTCTTCCTATTATAGACGCGACTCCTGTAACGTCTTCAGGAATTTCGTTTTATTCCAGAGTAGTTCCATGTACAGTACAACCTCTTTAATACGAACTAACAATTGCTCTGGTTGATTCGGATTTTCGAAATATTCGAATTATCGAACAAATAAATGAAAATAAATTGCAATGCAAACAGATCTCACAACCAGTGTAGCTTTGGCTTCCTAGGACAGCGGTACCGTAATGTAGCGGCCGTCATATGACCGTAAATGACGTCATATAGCGTTGGAAAATAGGGCCACGTGGCCCGAAAAAATGAGGTAAAGTAAGCAAAAAGAAAAACCAACGATTCATATTTGTTTGGCATATTTCATAACAGTATAACTTGATTTGACATCACTAATATATTTGAAAAATGAAGATTCACTAAAAAAAGGACTTTAGACGTTTAAAATATATTTTTACATTTTCTAACGCGACTGTGACATTTGTAGCAAACCATATGTGCTTAATGTCATTTTGAGAAAGGAATGGATATTTGATTGAACATTTTTAGAATCTCGTGCAGTTGATTGCTTGATGTAAACCAATTTTTTTTAATAAAGCAGTTCAAACTACAAGCAAAAAGTGTTTGTCTAGAGCTCTTTAGGCTTGGACGCATGTCTCTCTACTCTCTAATATCGAAATCGATTAAGTTCCTCTGACTATTTTAAATAATAACAAGAGTTTCTTTGAATTTGCTTATTTGATCATTTAGTTTTCTTTTTTGTGGCGTCATTCACCTCCAATTTACTGCAGATCTTTTGTGCTACCGCTATGCCGCGAATCCGAGACTTAGCGATCATCATAAACAGTATAAATAATAAACAGAAAAAAAATGCAACCAAGGGATTTCCAGTGGAAATCACTTCGCTGTTCGAATTGAAGAGGCATTGTTCAGATTTTGGCTTCGAATTTTCGCTGTTCGGATTACTGGAGGTTCGGATTATACACTGCATATGTTTTATAACTTATTTATCACAATCCGGAAAGAACCCACAGGTTTAAATTACGAATGAAAACAATCTCCCATAATTTTATAGGTAGAGCTCTCGCAATCTGAGAAGGACATGTCACGTGACGTGCGCTACATAAACAACACAAGCAGATAAGCTCCGCCCATGGGTCCTTCTCATGTTCTGACCACTCTATAGCAGCAATTCTGTGTGTGTGCAATCCTCACTCTTTCTTTATCAGGCAAAGAATTGCATGCAATTTTTAGTATAATGCATTTCAGATTATTTGAAACTGAAAGTCACATATATGTACAGGGTGTATCTGAATTTCATGACCAAACTTTACCCGTGTGTTGTATGGAATAAAAGTGTAACAGTAATTCCTATGAACATGTGTCCAAAAAAGCTTCCTTAAATTAAGCGCAAATTTCAAAGTTGCGAATTACAATTATCCTTATTTCATAATTGCTTGTAAAGATATTTATTATTGTTATACAGAGTGTCCTTTTATTTTTTTAGTTCACTGAGCGAAGTAATATTACATTTATTTGTTTCACGAAATCGACTATCGATGAAGATTTATGCACCAATTAGGCAAGCGCGTTCAAAATGTTCTTCCTTCGCCCTTTTACGTACATAAACTTTTGCTGCAATCTCGCTGCTAGCTATGAAAGTATTACTACTTATGGTCCTTGGAAACAAAGTAAATGTAAATTTTTTATAAGTCTTTTAAAAATAATATAGAATGAGAAATTACAATTTATTTGTACCTCGCTTTTAATTTGTTCGGCAATTACGAACCGCAGCTTCTTGAATTGCACTAGATTTTAATTAAAAATACTCAAACTTGTAATTACTTGCAGTGAAGTTAATTTAAATCGTAAACGTTTGGACCGACCAGATGATCGGAGCGGCGCTGATTTACGTTGTTCCTGCTTAAGATCCAGTAAGGCACTGATCCTGGCCTACGTCAGCTGCGGAAAGTAATTGAAGAGGCGGCCGCGTTCCACTTTTAGCTATGGTAGCAGTTCTCAAACGGTTTAGTGAAAATCTGCTACTGCATTTTTCTCTATTACATTTATGTTAAGAACATATGAGTTCAAAAGAACACTTTGTAGATAAGTGCTTCGCATAGTACTATTGGAGAGTTCTGCATTCAACATCTACTTTACCCATATCACTTTTTACCAGGCAGATTAAGTGGGCCAATGAATTTTTTTTTGGAAAATGGCTCTTTGTTAATTGCTTGATCAATTTTATAAATCGCGCATAACTTTTTAACAAAGCATTTTTGAACACCTGTTTGTAGGAACTTTTTTACAGACTTATTCCATATGTAACTCGTAATAATCTTAATAACTGTACATATGGTAATATTTTCTAGTTTCTGACTGATTGAAATTTGAGGTGTGTTTACAATGAACTTTAATTTTATGTGAAATAAAATTTAAATTTTCTTTAAATCTTTGATAAATCCTGCCATAAATTGATTTAAATTTTTATTTGCTGCCGCACTTTCAGTTACACATTATTTTTTTTCCTGTGTGATACATACGCAGTATATTTGATTTGGATTACCTTCACATTCAATCTTCTACAACAATTTATCAAGAGTTTGTATGATTTGTCCTCACTAATTAATATTTTGTCTCGTTCAATTGATGTATCATGTTGTAATAGGTATTCTTTTAAATCTTAGCTTAAGACAAAGTACTTTGATTTAATTAGAGATTAACTTTAATCAAATCAGTGCAACTGGACATTAAATTGAAACTCGGCTGAAGTGTTTGGTGTATATGGCCATTAGGAACTGTTTGTTGCAGAATAATCTCCGAGAAATAGCTGCTAATGGATTGGTCGGTCCTCTATCTCTCCAATGTTAGTATTCAATGAAAAATCAATAATGCACTATTTGGATTCATTACCAACGTTAACAAGGGGGTCATTGAGGTATTGGAATAAACCAATCCATTATGACTGATATATCCTAGCGGATTAATTAACGTGTGGATGAGATGAGTGCGATTAAATGTTGAGAAACAATTCGCAAAGCACGTCTCGCTATTCCAAATCCGAAACGAAAATAAAACGGAAGATTTATATTTCTCCCCGTTGGCCTAAACCCAAATTCTCCTCCCCCGTTCCCCTTAAGCCCAGCGAATCTTTCAGTCCTCCACGCTTCCTAATTCCGCTACCGCGTGAATGTTATATGTGATTTATTTTTAGCGGTTTATACAGAATGTCTACATTAAAAGCCAAGATTTTCGGAGCAGCCCTCAATGGATTTACCGTTGTTTTCTTTGATGTTCTTATTCATGCGGGCCGCGATAAATATTTCCCGTGAATTTAGTTCTTCGCGTCGCCTGAATATTCGATGAAATTGAAAGGAACTTCGGCGCTGAAAGAAGAAAACTTCGAAAGTTGCGCCGCGCAAATATAAAATATAAAGAGAGCCAATTCATTTGATGGGATCAACATCAAAATATTTAAAAAAAAAATTCATCGCGTTTACTAAATAAAGGGGGGAATGTTTGAAAACAAACTTCGACGAAAACGCAGGCGGCAACTCTTTTAAGAGAGAGAACTCATTCGCGCTGCTCGTTCCGTTTTCCCTGAAACTTGACGGATATTTTACACGCCGCTGAAATTTTTGTCTCTCTTGAAACCCTAATAATGAAACAATTTCTTTTTTGTTACACTGAAACACTTCTGGAAATCCGAGCGTTCGTTTTAAGTTTCGAAAGAAAGATAACTACAACGAAGCTTGAGTTATTCTTGACAAGATAAATTTAAGAAGTATTCAGTTTAGCAGTACGAAATAATTACGTAGTTAAAACTTTAGCAAATTACGAGATAATAAAAAATAATAATAATAAAAAAATAAAGAAAAATAAAGTCTAGAATAATATAGCAATAATAAACTTTGTTTAAAATGTGTTTTAAATTTTATTTTATATTTTCATTTGTCTTTGTTCATCTGCTTGCCTGTCTGTTTACCCATCAACTTAATGCAGTAGCCAGAAGGAATTAAGTGAGTATTTATCACTTATAGGGAGACTTGAACCATAATGTACTGATAAATATTATACATACTTATTTTGGGAATCTACATAACAAAACGTATATATTAGTCGTATTACGTGGGCTGCTCGAAAAGTCTCTGGAAACGGTATGAAAAAACGCATATGAAATTTGGTAAACGGTATCATTGTTTTTCGAAGTATTCGCTTTTGACGTCAATACACTTTTGCATACGCTCGAACCAATTTCTAAAGCACGTTTTCCACTCTAAAGATGGTACCTCCGAAACCAGTGTCCGGAATGTTTCAACCGCTGCTTCAGCTGACGAAAATCGCTCACCACGCATTTTATTTTTCATATTTGGGAACAAAAAGAAATCCTTAGGTGATAAATCAGGTGAATGTGGACAGACAATGAGTCATTAATTCAACACTTTTGTTGGACAAGAAATCAACTGTTTGACGGGCTGAGTGAGAGCTGGCGTTGTCATGATGGAGAATAATTCGTCGATTTCGATTGTTTCTTCTTATTTGATCGATGACTTCCAGCAAACAAATTGTAGTATACCAATCAGCATTCACGGTTTTTCGATCCTGTAAAGCCACGGTTGCTATATGTCCAGTTAAACGAAAGAAACAAGCAATCATTTGCTTCGCAGCACTGCGTGAACGGACAATTTTTGTTGGTTTTGGTTCATTTTGAAATACCCAAACGGTAGATTGTTGTTTACTTTCTGGCTCGTACGAATAGATCCACGTTTCGTCACCAGCAACGATGTTATAAACTAAATTCGAACGACCTCCATTGAATTTCTTGAGCATTTCTTCGCATCATTTGACACGACCCTGCTTTTGCGCTTCTGTTAAATTGTGTGGGATCCAACGACTGCAAGGCTTTCGTAGCTTCAAATGATCATGCAAAATCTGGTGTATTGCTTTCATGTCAATGCTTGATGGAAGGATGCTTGAGTGACACGGTATATCACATGTCGATCTCGCTCAAGCATTTCACGCAAGCATCTGCATTAGTGCCAACAACAGATGTTGATGGACGACCTTCACGAAATTCGTCACTGAGAGAGGTACGTCCACGCTGGAATTCGGCAAACCAATTACAAACACTGCTCTTTGATGGTGCTTCATCTCTAAAAGCCAAATGAAGCCGATCGAGGTATTGTTTCGGCGTTAGACCACATTTGAAATCGAAAAAAATCATGGCACGAAAATTTTCACGCGAGATTTCCATGTTTACACAAAATTACTTTTTCTCAAATGCAGTACAAACAAAACTAGTTCACTTGGATAGCAACTGTCAATAGAATTACAGGCGAAAAACGTCACATTTTTCAAATATGACAGTTGATAAACGCTAACAATTCTAGACCTACTAGATTTCAGAAAATTTTCCAGCAGCCCACGTATAAAGATAATCTATAGTGATCCGCTAGTCAATTAGAAGTATTTAAGTGTTTACTTAGTTCGCGAGGTTTGCAATCACTTAATCATTTAAATCACCATGAAACATAACAAGTGTTCAAAAAGACCCCTACGAGCAGTAAAGTATTGCTGAGCAGGTCGAAACCTGGAGAGCCACAAACGCTCAAAAAATTTTCAGTAGTTACAATTCATTTGTTACACCTCGTATATACAATAACCCACCCCCAAAAAGAAACTAACTACTTCGATTCGTTACGACACATACACAGGTTATTGAAGTATCAATTCCAATCAAATGAGACAAATCTTTTATCTGTTGACAGTGGGTACACTTTAAGTATCACAATTTAGTTTGTTTAACAGTTACCCTACCATTTATTTGTTCTAATTTTCCTCGTTTGGAGACATCATAGAATACGAACCGCAGTATCATCGCTTCAACAATTTTATTTTAATACAATCTTCTTTTTTAGAATGTGTAGAAATTTGTCGCATTAGCAAGGTTGGTTAACCACACAACTGACTATGCAAAACAGGCGATCCTGTAACAATCCAGAACATTAGCCTAGTTTCCATCTGCTTTAAGATTGGAAATATCGATTTGCGTCAGCCTTTTTAGCTGATTGTTTGTGGAACAAAATATCCCTCTCCTCTATTCGTTAGTTTTACCCACGTACTATTTTCAGTTTCTTTATGGTTCGAATAAAAAATATTACTTTCAGTTTCGTTAGAAACCAAATGAAAAAAATTGTCTTGTGGTCGTTTACCGTGAACGGCTATTTTTTTCTTTGAGCAAAATATTTCGTGCGTTAAGATTTACAGTATCTTTATTATAACAGCCGATTTTCCCAAAAATTCGTAAAGAATATCGAAATTCGTCTCCCTAATTATACTAGTTTCATGTTCGTTGAAAATTCATTTGGATATTTGTAATAACTGACATTTTGTTTTCTGAACTGGAACACCCGGTATATCTGAAAACATTTGGATCCCAAATTAAATTCTAATAACAATTTCTCTAAATAATTTTTAAATAAAACGAAAAGTTTTCGAGATATTCGTATTTAATAGTATATAAGTTCAGACACTTGCGTATAAAGCAGGGGTTTCCAATCTTTTTTTTTAAACCACCAACCCTTACAAGAAAATAAAAATTTCCGTTGACTCCATTCAGATTTAAATAATATTAAAAAAAAACAGCAAATGTAGATATACTAATAATATTTAATGCAGATATAAAATTTTGTTAAATCTTGACAATTTATTATTCTATTTGTCTTTATTTTATTTTATTTTTTAATAATACGATCGTCTTTTTCTTTTCTTGATTTGATTTCAGTTTGATTCTCTTTTAATCGAACTCAATTAAAAATTCGCCAATGATGTCTTAATTCGATTTGATTTTATGTTAATTTTATAGAATTTTTCTTTTAATCTTATTTTCGTCAATGATCATCTTTTTTTAATTCCGTCATTTACTCTGTATGACAGAAAATTTTCACGCGAGATTTCCATGTTTACGCAAAATTACTTTTTCTCAATTACTGTACAAACAGTTAAACTAGTTCACTTGAATAGGAACTGTCAATAGAATTATAGGCGAAAAACGTCAAATTTTTCAAATATGACAGTTGATAAACGCTGACAATTCTAGACCTACTAGATTCCAGAAAATTTTTCAGCAGCCCACGTACAAAACGAGATAATAATCAAGTTTTATCCACTCCCACCCTATAAGGAAAAAATTATTTAATAAATTATTGTGTGTGAAAGGCTACATTAAATCCAGCGTGCCCAAATGAATTAAATCGTGCGTAAAAAGCCAATGTAAATCAAACGGAGACCATCTTTATTAATTGATTTCTGTTGACAATGTTGACAACGACGCGAAGCGTCAACAAGCACAACAAAATTATGTCGTCCATAAAATATTGTGTGTGAAAGGCTTTTATGCACTCCATGCGATTTAACTTCGCAGTTCGTGCATAAAAGCCTTACTTCACACACCTGTATTATAAATAACTATTATTGTTGCAGTTACATTGAGAAACAAATGTCTTTCTATTCTTCATGTAGTCAGCTGTATGAAATACGTAATTCCCTGTCAGTTGATTTTAATAAAGTAATAATAAATTTATTTCTTACTTTTTGGCATGTGTGAAGTTCACGGACACTTCGGTGTTGTTTGTTGATGTCTCGTTCTAATGGGTGTTCGGCGTTATAAGATGAATCATAAAGTTTAACGCGGAATTTTAACGAGAACCGGGCTTCTACGTATATTTTGAACGCCCTACATTTGAATGCGAGCATGTTTTATGTGCAAAAACAAACGAAGTCAGGTCAGTTATTTTATTTTACAGCCGCTTGCTCACATTTCTCATATTCTCATATTATGCAGTTCGCATTATAAAAGAACCGAAAGTTAAACATATCAAAAAAAGCTACATTAAATTTTTTATCGCTGATATTTCGATCGTCTTAAATAATTTTATCAAATATTTGAATATATTATGAGGTCTATAAAACACTAGTGGAATTATGAACCCATAATTAAACTGTTATTTAAAATCGGCATTATTATGATTTCATAATAAACAGGTGTTGGATAAAACTATGTATTACACTCGTGCTTTAACAGCAAATCAGTCACTCAAGAAAACATTCCAATCGTGACCTATTTGCCTTATAAGATACTTGTATAATAAACAGCTATTTTATTGGTCTTTATTTAATCCTGGTGGATAAAAATTCATCAAACCCTTGATCCGTGAAACTATGATACTGTGAGAAACTAAAATCAATTTAATAATGCCGCAGTTCTGCCAATCATGTGTTTGCTGTGTCACTATCACGGAGAACTTAGGTCACGTAGGCGTAGGAGATAATCAATTATGAACAAAGTGAGGATTAAAAAGTCCCTGCTTGCAGTGTTTCTCGATGCGGCGATCGATCGAAATCGGATCTTGTGCGCTGCGACGGTACTATTTCATCCTCGCTTTAATTATGAAGACCCTGTCTTAATTGTAATAAAAAAGACCTGTCATTTCGAAATAAATAAATAATAAGAGTATTATAAATTCAGGCTGGAATTAATTAACAATTACTCGGCGTTTTTAACGAAAAGGTACAGTAATGTGTATTTTAAAAACCTTGTTAACGTGTGTTGTAATTTAAGCAAATATTGAACGCTCTGTAAAGCATCAACGTGAGTGCTTTAACAAACGTTTACAAAACCAGTGGATACTGTGAAAAAAAGTGATCAATTTAACAAATTCAAACGGTTTATTAGAATTTCCGAATCGAACCGGGGCGTACTGAAAAACATCAAAGGGACTTTTTATAAATTCGACAATGCGTCGCCTTTAGTGATGATGATACAACCGGCCGGAATTTTATAGAGATCGTCCTTGCGAAAATATAAATAGGCTAATTTATTTATAACATGCAAAATAAATTTACGAGTATGCCAAATCCTCGACCCGACCGACGACGACGACGACGCTTTTTCTGAAATAAGCACGTGGAAAAAGCATTACACTCCTTGTGCAATAGTAAAAGGAAAGTTTGTGAGACTTAACAAACAGATGAAGTGTTTTAAAGTTATTAAAGTTTCCGCTCTGAATGTATTTCGCTTTTCCTTTTAGTTTTGTAAGTGCATTTTAAAAGCGGATTTTGTAGTTTCCTTTGTATTAGGTACGTTAAGGAGTGAAACGAAATGAAACTTTTAATAAAATTGGATTTGCATTTCAGATGAAATCACATTCACCTCAACGTACAGGGTTATTCAAAATAAGCGTGTAACTCGTTTTAACTGTAGGCAGTACATGAGAGTATAAAGCAGGAAGTCTGCAAATATGCATAAAATGCGTTCAAGATTCAGGTGTAAATTGGTCAGTGGGCACTGAAATAGCTATACTGCGTCACAAAACAAAATGTTTCTTGCTCGTGGATCTCTGCAAAATGATGTCCAATTCACCCTATATTTGCTCAGTGTCGTACGTTTACGAAAGTTGATGTAAAAACATAATTGCTAGTCAATTTATTAAAGGAAAAACTAAATCTAATCCATCCACGTTTCACTAGGGAAAAAAAATCAAAATTCAAATGAACCGTATTTGTTAAATCACTGGTTTTGTTCCCGCTACTGTGAGTTATAGAGTTATAAATTAGAAGGCAAAGAAAGCACAGAATAAATCATTCAAAAAAAAAAAAAAATTCTGGCGCTGAACGATTCATCTTGAAAGCTAAGAATGATAACACGCTTTTCTCCCTCAAGAATTGCGAAGTAAATTATACCTCCGCGGAGTTATAAAACAGTATTTTAATGTACCTGCCTTACACTGAAGCCTTCATATTATAAAATTTCACATTTTACAGTGGCCTAGACTCGTGCTCGGAACGCAATAACGGACTTCCAGAAAAGGAGAAACAAGGAAATTCTCTTAGGGCTTGTTCTGTTAAATTATTTTTGAGTTATGCGCGGACGGGGGGAAATGCGGAAAACGAGGAAAACTAAATTAACAATTTTATAACTGTTCAAAAGTAGAGTTCAAGAAATGCATTTACATTGATTAAATTCGTAACCCTTTCGTTCATGAAATCCTATCAAATTTAACATAAATCATTAAAAGACATTATATGTAGCCTTAATTAAGACTGCTTTTAGTAGGCTTTTTTAAATACATGGGCTGTCAAAATAAACATTTAAAAATATAAACAACCACAGTTTTTATCAAGCTTCTACTAGTTGACAAGCTTTACTGATTTTTAAAATTTTTTGACAAGAATAGGTACGGTATATCAAACGCTCAATTCGTCGTTCACTGTCAAATAATGTCTCAACCTGCCATAGAATTTACTTAGCATTCTCTAGGAACAGTTGGCGCCTACCGGTAATTGTTTTTTTTTTTTTAATACACATAATTGTTTGTTTTTTTAATACACTGCTTCGTGTCGGATTTCCTCTTATTTCTCCACGACCCTCTCCGACTTTTAAAGTTCGCCGCTGGTACCACGTCGTGTCCCTCTGCAACGGCAAAAAGACGACCAAAGCCGAAACCATTTGGCACGAGTAACACTTGTTTAGGTCAATTGGTTGCTTAAGTCTTGAGATTTTCATATTTATAATTGAAAGTATATACATAAATTGATTTTTGGACTTCATATAGTAGAGACAAACCTGTAGCAGCAAATTTTTAAAATAAAAAAAATTTATTGAATATGATTTCAGTTTCTAGATTGTAAGTTTTAATGACAACGATTGTTCCTAAACAAGAAAATGTGAGTTTATTGTTTTTCCAACGGTTTGTTTTCTGATTCTATTTTAAAATTCCAGTGCAAGTAACCTTTTATTTATCGGCTTTGTCGACGAACAATGGAAATGTAAATTTCACCCAGCGATTTAAACGGAACACAAAAAAAGAATCAATGCGCGAAACGAATGTTAAATTCTAACTCGGCGAATTAATCGCGTGTAGGTGGATCAAATTTTGCGGAACGGAAGGAATTTATTGACTATTGGCTTATTTCAATAACGCTGAACTTAGGAATTCGTGACCACAATTCGAGAACGTGGATCTAGGAAACCGCCATCAATAAAAATTAGAAGATATTTTGCGTAAATGTTACAACCGTAAAACAGTTATTAAATTCCCCCACCCTTTCCACATTAATATATTGTCAAGATATGTCTTGTGCATGGCTACTAATTCGGTGGATACTTTCAAGAAAGGTTTACCTAATAAATCTTGAAGTATCTATTTTACCTTTGGAAAATATTTAAGTAAATATATTTTCTTTAGGTATAGTGTTCTCATTTTAAATTGGTTTTTACAAACAGAGCTATAGTAATTGCTGTAACTGCTTGCCGCCTTTGATCTCTGTCAGCAAGTGGCAGCCCTGTTCCGAGGTTAGAATATCAGGTCCGTACAGAACCGAAGTTCTGGTCTGGCTGACTTCCACAAGTTATAAGCACAGCCTTTCAGCAAAAATCGATCCAAACATAAGAGTTTTTAGAATAAGTAGAAGGCACTGCCCGGTCAAAGTTTCACTATCTCTGACACAAACAAAAAATGTCGGTGCGCCAGTGAATTCGAACCGTAAGACATGGCCGATCCATCTGCGCGTCTGGAAATGCAGACTTTAATCACCCGACTTCCGTTAATTTGGTTGGTCGAGTGTCTCCCACAAGCCGTTTATACGGTAAGTTTTCTTCACGTGTTTTCACGGCGATTTTAGTGCATGTCGTATATATTTCAGGCTTTCACCGACAATTTTTTTAACGCTGGTTTTATCGCTAGTCCTCCTCTATGGGGACAGTGTCACTGCAGTCCACTGAAAGGTAAATCTGTTTTGTAGGCGAAGTATAGCGTATGGTTTAATCAGTAACCTTATTTGGGCAACCATTTGAAGGGTAAGTTAAGTTTTAACGTTGCCTATAATTTTCTATAGTGGAAAGTACGACTACTCAGCAAGATTTTGAGGATTTTAGTTACTTTTAGACTACCATCTTTTTATGCTTGCGACTATAATCATAATTTTGATGGAAAATATTTACCTAGTTAATATTATAACCCAAGAAATCATAAATTTAATTTTTTTAGTTACTTGCATGACGGAAGCTGTGATGTATTCACAGCAGCAATGAGCTTGCTTGAAGGGAACAAAATTTAAAACGAGAATTGATGTATTCAGCAGTAGCATTGTGCAAGGACATAATATATTATGTTAGCTACTACACTTAAGCCATAACGGCAAATTGCTCTTAGAAAGAAACGGAGAAGATTTATGTACCTTCGCCGACAGAACATCGTTATAAAACTTTAGTGTATTATATGTAAAACTTCATTTCAAAAAGGCCAGCTCTTCGTAAGCGGGGTGAACAGCCCTTATTTCTCACATTAATATCATGAACGTTACAAAGAGCGATGTTCCATGCACAAATCCTGATATCAGTGGCGGCCCATACTACGCCTATAGAAATCTAGGGGTCGAAACTCTTCTAAGTACCTATTATTATAGGTTATGTAGATTGCAGTTTATTAACTGCTTAATGGTTTTTGGAAAAACATTAGTTCAACAGAACAAATCTAACGAAATGCAATTAGATCGTAACCTTAATTAATTATTATGTCAATAATTTAATTCTAGGAAGTAAATGAATCTTTATTTAGATATTAATTTTATGGGATTTTATTTTTCAACCTGCTTAAACTGTATGTTGTATAAACACTTTCATTAATTCGTACTGTACCTAACGGGATTTCCGGTTGTACGTAGTAAACCAATTTGCTTTTAATCATTTTGAAACCTTTGGTCGCCTGTGACACTACAATACATCAAATGAAGGCGCTCGGTGACGTTGTTATGGAACTTTGGAGTATATCCCGTTTAATACAATTACTGTCAATCACTTAAAATTAGTGCGTGAAGAATAACTAACGTTGATCAATGATCATCATCAGGAATGAGTTTGAAGTACGTAATTGCATCTGGTGATGTTTACCAAATTTATGTGTTTGTTTAGAATATTTATTATTTGAGTAAAACAATTGTTACTTCCGGTACATTAATAACGCTGTAATAAAAAAAATCGCTGTCGAATAGTATTTGTTTTGTGACGGACGTAGGTATAAGGTTTCCAAAATATCGGAACAATGGCTGGTGTAACAATGGAGATACAAAGAACGTTCAGCGTCATGGCGTAATTGTTTCGCCACCATATACATATTTATAAATGAGTATTACATGCGAAATTTATTGAATACATTATTTAATTACAATATTAGAGTTTGCCATGAAGAAAGTAATAATAATAACCAACATTCCTTTGATGTTAATCCTGATATACTAAATATTTTAAAGTAAACAGGTAAAAAAAAGCTTGTATCATTAAAAAGTAACATCAGCATTTACATGCAGCCAAAAAATTACAAAAAAAAAACACTTCACAAAAATTTAATGTCAAAATGTATAGCAATAAAATATCTAACAGTTCCAAAAAAAATCCAAACAATAAAACCAAAATATGACTAAACGAAAATGGTAAACAGAATGATAGTATGTATCGGGATTAACGCCACCAAAAATGTAACAGTATGTAACAGGCTTACCGCCACCAAAAACGTACGGTAATTAACGGCAGCGAAACTTGACATCAAACAATCATGAAAATAATTCAAAATGACCAGTTGGCGGATCCGTCATCAGTCTCACAACAAATCGAAACATTTATTTAAATCTCGCTGGCGTGAAGCCCCCAAAACCACGTTAAGAACGAGGCTAAGATAACTCAAAGGAGTTTCAATCATCCAACACCAAGGCAAAAACCGACACAACGTCGTATATGAAGAAGACCTCCCAGAGGTTCCTTCCGAAACTAAATTTGTGTCACCCCGAAGGATGGCACATGCGAAAGTAGTCCTAGGGCCGGATAAACACCCAACTGTTCAAGAAAGAGGGTTTATACGAATCAGAACCATCGTGGCAACAGCAGGGACTAACGAGTGTCAATCTGACGTAAACAAAAACGAATGGCTTCGACAGGAGTGTTAAAAGACACAAAAATAGTGAACTACCGATACAAATCCGTTTCCACAACTAAAAAAAACAGGTTTTTTTTTATATATAAAGATGTGTTCTATGGTGATCCGCTAGTAAATTAGAGGTATTTAAGTGTTTTCATAGTTCGCGAGGTTTGCAATCACTTAATCATTTAAATCACCATGAAACATAACAAGTGTTCAAAAAGACCCCCACGAGCAGTAAAGTATTGCTGAGCAGGTCGGAACCTGGAGAGCCACAAACGCTCAAAAAATTTTCAGTAGTTACAATTCATTTGTTACACCTCGTATATACAATAACCCCCAAAAAGAAACTAACTACTTCGATTCGTTACGACACACACACAGGTTATTGAAGTATCAATTCCAATCAAACGAGACAAATCTTTTATCTGTTGACAGTGGGTACCCTTTAAGTATCACAATTTAGTTTGTTTAACATTTACCCTACCATTTATTTGTTCTAATTTTCCTCGTTTGGAGACACCATAGAATACGAACCGCAGTATCATCGCTTCAACAATTTTATTTTAATACAATCTTCTTTTTTAGAATGTGTAGAAATTTGTCGCATTAGCAAGGTTGGTTAACCACACAACTGATATCTGACTATGCAAAACAGGCGATCCTGTAACAATCCAGAACATTAGCCTAGTTTCCATCTGCTTTAAGATTGGGAATATCGATTTGCGTCAGCCTTTTTAGCTGATTGTTTGTGGAACAAAATATCCCTCTCCTCTATTCGTTAGTTTTACCCACCTACTATTTTCAGTTTCTTTATGGTTCGAATAAAACATATTACTTTCAGTTTCGTTAGAAACCAAATGAAAAAAATTGTCTTGTGGTCGTTTACCGTGAACGCCTATTTTTTTCTTTGAGCAAAATATTTCTTGCGTTAAGATTTACAGTATCTTTATTATAACAGCCGATTTTCCCAAAAATTCGTAAAGAATATCGAAATTCGTCTCCCTAATTATACTAGTTTTATGTTCGTTGAAAATTCATTTGGATATTTGTAATAACTGACATTTTGTTTTCTGAACTGGAACACCCGGTATATCCGAAAACATTTGGATCCCAAATTAAATTCTAATAACAATTTCTCTAAATAATTTTTAAATAAAACGAAAAGTTTTCGAGATATTCGTATTTAATAGAATAAGTTCAGATACTTGCATATAAAGCAGGGCTTTCCAATCTTTTTTTTAAACCGCCAACCCTTACAAGAAAATAAAAATTTCCGTTGACTCCATGCAGATTTAAATAATATTAAAAAAAAGCAGCAAATAGAGATATACTAATAATGTTTTATGCACATATAAAATTTTGTAAAATCTTGACAATTTATTATTCTATTTGTCTTTATTTTATTTTACTTTTTAATAATACGATCGTTTTTTTTTTCTTGATTCGATTTCAGTTTGATTCTCTTTTAATCGAACTCATTTAAAAATTCGCCAATGATGTCTTAATTCGATTTGATTTTATGTTAATTTTATAGAATTTTTCTTTTAATCTCATCTTCGTCAACGATCATCTTTTTTTAATTCAGTCATTTACTCTGTATACAGGCTGTTTAAAATCACTCGTCCCACACTCGAAAATTAGAAGTCAAAGGAGTTGCGAAAAAAGTTTTAATAGCAAAAGGCTATATGACGCATTTAATGACGATATGATTATCTTTCAAGGTCAAACAGGAAGTAGGTGTATCAGAGACGAACTTTGAAATTTTAAATGGGAATCTTTATATAGGAGTATACGGGGGTATCGTTGAATAGGAATTTTAAAAATAGTCAACTTTAACTTAATCAAATTTTTAATATATTAAACAGTTTTCAAGCAAAAAGTAAATTATGCTAAAAACATGACAATCTGTAATCTTAATCGTACGTTGTTTTGGCAGATTTCAATTTTTATTTATTTATTTTAAGGTTTGATAAGGATTAGAGATAAACATGTTTAATATTTTTAAATCATGAAAATTCTTCCGTCTTCGTGAATGCTGTAAAGTTGGTCTCTGTACAGGTGGGCCAAATTTGACACTTTTACAAGGAAACACCTATTTTTAGATGACAAAAACTGACCGCGAAGTCTGGAGCTCAATTATTATGACGAGTTTAGGAGCTACTTTTCAAAATTCTGCACTTTCTGAAAACCTTTGTAACTTTTTTGTTTATGAAAATTTTGGATTTCTGTGAAAACTTCTTTAAGGCACTTTTTAGAAGGCGGTACTGTTTGTTACATTTTGCTAAAACGCATAGTTTTTGAAATATAAGCCGAAATTCTGACTTTTTATATGGAACAGCCTGTATATTTTCACATTTTTGAAAAGAAAATAAAGTTATCTTTTCAGAAATATAAAACACTTGGTATATTAATCAAAAAACTTGCGAGATATAAAGTTTTAAATAATTAATATAATTTTTAAGTAGGCTATTACTATATATTCCATCTAAAACAAGAAAAGTGAGTTTTTAGAAATGGATCACAGGCTGCAATACGCGGGATTTGTTTGTTACCTCCTTTTATAATGCGAATCTACATATTCCATGTAGAAAAATACTTTTAATTAATTTTATCTTCCATAATTTAAGTCGACTCTTGTTCGATGAAATTTGTAAAAAAATAGTTTTTAACCACTAACCAGACACTATTAAAATTTGGAAGAACACTCAACGTTTCGTGTTTATGTATCCTACAGCATGAGATAACATTAAAATATTTCTCTCAGTTGCGTGCATGTTCCGAACGTCCGCGCCACTACCTATTGATTCTTTACTATGGTCAGGAGTGACGAAATGCTACTTTAGGTTACGTCACATTAAGTTTCAGCGAAAACATTTCATTGTTTTGTCAATCTCAACGTTTAGCAAAACATTTCATTCTTCTACAACTTTCAATGTCAACGTTTACGAAGTCATGCTTTTTTCGCTTCATCTTTGTCAAAATTAATGAACGTATGAGTAGTTATTAAACTTGATCATGAAGCATTCATACATTGATGAACTTTTTGAACACTTGTTATTTCTAGATAAATCATGATTCTTTTCTTAAACATGCTTTCACTCACAACAGTTTTTTTTTTCCTAATATTTTAAGAAAATTGATGTTAACTGTCAAATACTTTAAAAGCAGTATTTGTTTTCGTTTAGGGTTTCTGGCATCTGTTCAATATTTGGAAATAACCAAAAATACTTTTGGTACATACGACCAGCTGCATTTATTGAACAGTAGGCTCATAATTCTATGCAAAAATGTAACTGAAAAAATAGAAAATATGTGTTTTCTTTTTTTATAATAAATACACTTTCGTTTAAAGTGTTGGTTTCCAAGTCCCTCAAGTTTCATGCGGTTAACAAATGGAACGTTACGCTAAATAACAAATAGCGTTGAATTATAGCTGCACTCTATTTCTATGGTTATCTAGTACCGTGACAAGCATTTTCCGCATGCAGTCGTCAATAGAGTAGATATATTGTGTTAGGAATTACGGCAATGCAGCAGATCGCATAATGACTTTCTGACACGATATGCCCCATCCGCGCTCTCTTGTGTAGTCCCCCGGTACATGCCGCTAACAGTTTACACAGCAGGGCGACAGCGCATTGTCTCCTCGGAGGCGCTGCTGTTGCGTTCAGATAAGCGACGCTGAAAATAAAACTCTGAAAATAGAAAATTATTAACAGTCAGTTTGGCTGGCGATGGTATTAAAATAGAATGCGCAATAAAATGACCTCATAAATATTTGAGTATTGTACATTATAATATGTACACAATGTTATTTCTAGATTCGTAATGTCGTAAACTTTATGGATGCCTTAAGTCCCAATAAACACACAAACACTAGAGTGACTCTCATATATTTAATATGAAAGGATAATAAAAATAAATACATTTATTATTTTTGCTATTATCAAAATTAAATACATTACTGGTGGAGTTAATTTAATGAAATGCATTCTTAGATACTATGCTTTACTATGTTTTGAGTGACTTAAATCAGAGGTTATCAAAAACTTAAATTGAATCTCTGTAAATAGATAGATAAATTTTAAACTGTTCCGAATGATGTATATAAAAAAATATTATAATAAATACTGTCGTATTCTAAAATCCTGTGTAAGATTGTAACTAAGATCTGCAGTAAGAAGGAAGAAAACAATACAGGGTGTCTCAAAACCTCCGTCTTTAAATGACCAAGGTGAAATATAATAGCTCTTTAAAGAACTATTAACTGACATGAAACAGATTCTTACAAATGGCAAATAAATGAAAACCAGCTCTAATATTTATAAATTATGAAGATTAAGTACTGACATGTAACAATTGCAAAGAACCCCTGTCATTTTTACAAACAAAGATACAAAGTTACAAACCCTGAACCTAAAAAGCCTTTCATGTTACCTACGTAAAAATATGCGTTGTTAATTAACAAGAGTTGTTCATCCGAATCAACAATAACGTAGCAATATGTACAAAACCAAGTTGAAATATAATAGCTTCTTAAAGAACCATTAACTGAAGTAGATACACCGTTTAATAGAAACAGAGCTTACTGTCGATAAACTTGTAGAACTCATAAGCGGAATTTATAGGTGTTTTATCCCCGGTAGGAAGAGTTAGTTGTACACAGTCTGAGTCAAGGTAGTATTAGTCTTATTGCTTTGTTATTAGGCAATAAATTCCTTATTAATCGTAAACACGGTTCAACTGAATTTGCAGATTACAGCAATCGTAAATACACGCGTAACTCCGAGATTAATTCCTCAGAATATTAATACGTACGTATATAGTCGTGTCTGTACCTAAAAATTACGGTAGGTTTATATTTACACAGTTTCAAGGACAATCAACGACCTTTGGACTCCAGAAAGATGCACAAGACTGAATCACTGTTATGGTTCTTTTTTGCAGCATTTTTCATTTGATAATTAACACAATTTTTGTTCAATAATTTACATAGGCCTTATGATTCCTCCATGGAAAGCAATCCCCTGCAATAACCAGAAAATTTAATAGGGAAATGGAATTTACGAATTTTATTGATGATATTTCGCCAAATGTAAAGATAAGTCATGCACAAACAACAAGAATAGTGAAAAGCTTAAACAGCGACATCCTACGATCGCTTTCTGACCTAACTGCAATCAAAAACGATTTGCAACAATTTTTTTTTTAAAACAAAAATAGTAGTGGCTCCAGCGTAGAGCCTTGAGGGTCTCCCCGGAGATAGTTTGAATCTATCTCTAATCTATATTATTCTTGCTTGTCTGTGTATAGGTAACTGTAAACTTTGTTCAATAATGTATAACACATAACTTAATGGATGCGTAAGAAATCATGGATTTTTTTTAATAAGCAACAAATTAAGTCGCCTAAGTCATTCATTACCTCTGGAAATACAAATACAGGGTTTCTCAAAACCTCTGTCTTTAAATGAAACTGTAAATTCCTCGTTTTCGCAAGAGATTAATTCTCCAAATCTGAAATTTCTTGCCCAATAATGAAAAACTGACCTGTCACAAGCGAGTGCAGTCCCTTTATTTTGAAATCTCTGCTTGGTTTACGACTTATTTCAACAATTTATTCCGATAGAAGCAATGAACCGCAATAAAACTTGTTATTTACGTTTAGAAGAACTCGGTCAAGGTCTTATTGTACACGAGTATGAATCCGACTTGCGGACATCGGCGTGTATATTTGTATTTTCAACATGCGATGAGTAAGAAATTTGTTTGCGCACCTCTTTGTAATAGACAATAACAATTATGTTAAAAACGAGTACTTAATCTTCGTTAGATTTTTGCTGAAGTAATTAAACATCTTCGTACTTCGAACTTGTAACTGCGTTGAAAATACGTGAAATTCTTTTTTAATTATCGCACTAATAGCTGCAGAATAAGTATTGCAAAAGCAGAAACTATTCCTATATTAAAACCGGAAAGCAAGAATTGGAGTATAACACGATGACAAATTTAAATAAATTAGTTTGCCTGTACACAAAATAATCTATGGGTTCAAAATAAGTGATTGAATAACCTTGCTAGCTCTCAATCGAACTATTTTATTAATTGTTTACATTCCAACACAAAACACATGTTTTTATAAGGATAATACTGAACCTGAATTTCTGCGTCGGCTTAAACCAATAAAGACATAAAAGACTCTCGCCTAGTTCAGATGTTTATTTCGTCATTTCGTCGTAGTTTTAATAAAGAAACAAATTTATTTTTGCTGTACAAATACAATAACTTTAGTAATCAGCATTGTAAATTGGTAATTTACAAATTAATATGATATAAGAATTTCCACTTTTTCCATCGCCTTTAGATTGATTTTTTTTAATTTAACTGTTAAAGTACGGATTAGCACAAAACTAATCATCAATTAATGCAACACGCACAGAATATTTTAAACTACTAAGAACATACCTATTTACAAAATTTATCTGCTTTTAAAATTAATAAAAAACACGATACTTGGCCTGCCTTAAGTACAATATCTGTGCATTAGGCCATGGTCTGCGTTTTTATGACTTTTTATGGCCTCGAACGTCGGAGAATAGTTGAAAACCAAGCTGCGCCGGATTATTTAAGCTGCATTCAGCGACCCTCAAACAATTTCTATGAAAAAGTAAAATAATTTTTACCTGCATTATTATTGCTATGTGACCAATAGTTGTATAACAAATTTTGCTTCTTTTCTTGAGCACTATTCGTGGTTTCAATTAAAGACATAGGTTTAGATGATATGATAAAGTCGGTAGCTATGGGATTAATGAATTCCGAAATGTTTTTCTTAGAAATATGTGATGGCATAAGGCCAATTTAATTGAAGACTTTGGTGCAAAAACCGAGTAACTCCACGTTTCATCAAAAGTCACTTCAAGATATGTTTCGGATGTTTTTAACATCACGCATTGTTTTGTACTAAAATTAGTTAAGTCTGAGGTACAAAAGCGATTTTTTTGTAGTGGAAAACTTAAATGATCAATCGTTGATTGCAAGAATCAGAAAAGTCCAGAACCTATCCATTCCTAAAATAATATGTTTTTTCTGCTGTAAAATAATAGATTTTTGGTAAGAGGTATAACCCAAAAATATGCGAATTTCAGTAACATCGACGAGAAAAAATATGCCCTTTAGGAAATCATAATAAAAACTGGGGGTTTCTTACTTAAAAAATTTAAAAAAAAATTTTGCCAATCGTTTTTGATTGCAGTGGATCCCGTAAGCAAACCCTCTGTACAGTACGTATGACCTCCTCATATGGGATGACTTATTATGTAACAATTCAATGGCTTCAATTTGTCAATCCTAATGCAAAAACCGATCGCAGGATGTCGCTACTTAAGCTCTTCATTAAAATATTTAATATACTTTTGTATTCCAATCGTACGTTACTGCCACTGATGTTTATAAGTTTTATTTTTTCCTTGTTTCCTATTGTATGCTTAAACAATAACATTAAACCAAATTCATTTTATTTTGTCGTTTAGAAGGATATATTTTGTTTATTTAAATTTTCCCGAAACTTAAAAACTAGACTTTTGCACCAAAGTCTTCAATGACGTTCCAATTTTTTTAATAAAAGAAACAATGCAAATTCGACTACTACAGAAAATTCATGAACATACCATATATGTATATTCATTATAATTTTTTTCCGCAAGTAACGAACTTCTTTTCAGTTGATATTTTATTACCTAAGTAAGTATCATTAGCTCTGGTTTTAGACAATGCAAATTTAACTTCAATACTGAAGCTTAAGCGTAAGTAACAATGAAGGTAGATAACTTAGCAGAGTTATGTTTAAAAATATTTGTGATTTTTTTGTTCATCGGTAGAGTGGAGCACTTCCATTTTTATGTTCTGCAAAGTACGATGTTATTGTCATGTTCAAGGCGTAAACATTGTTGACTCACCGAGCGCATTTTTTTTTATGACGAGCAACGTGGTACACCAGTTTTGCCCTACTAGTAGTCTTCCTGCCTTCACTTATCTCTCTCGCACATTGATCTTACGTTCGTGTGCCCATACCGAATGCGCCGCCCTATATTATTCTCCACCGTGCTTTTACCGAAGAAAATGGTGTCATCATTGAAAATTATATCGGAAAGCCATCAACTCTTAAAAAATGTTAACTAGCGCTGAAAATAATATACGCAAAACATGCCAGTATCTAAATCCCAGCTTCATTAAGGTCGCCGTATCTCCATCTCACAAAGAAAGTATAATTAAGATGGATTAAAAACTATGAAAATTTCAAAATACACAGTTTTAGAGAAAATAATAGGAAAGCGTCTACTTGGGGAAAAAAGTTGATTAAATATCGATTTTGTTCAGGAATATTCCTAAAATCGTACAGTTAATAATAAACAAGTGTAGACACAAGTTTGTTTCCTAATGCAAAAAAAAGACGCGTTCATTTTACGCAAGCAAATTCCAGTGGCACAAATTGGCAACCGCAAGTTTAATGACAGTTAATAATACAGTTCATCTTTCGTTGTCAGGGTGACGTGTTGTGTTGTGCTGAGTGATCACCGCCAGTAAATCCACCGACATCAATCGCTTTGCAAACAAACGCTAATTTCGAATAATTGAATGTGTTGATTACGTTATAATTAGAGCACGGCAACATACAATACTGATATTAGAGATTCTCATGAAGTACATATCAGATAACATTAACTATCTTAAATGCCAATAAAGAATCCTTACTGTCACTTTTAGTTTATTTTATTACAATTAGGTGCTCTCCAAAAGCAGCAAAGAATAAAAAAAAACAAAATTTGCTTTTGCAGTGAATAATTTGCGGATATTAAATATTCTGGAGATTTTGGCAAAGAGTCGACTTCGGCGAAAAGGACGTTGCACGGCAGGAAATTAAATAAACTAATGACAGATAAGTGGTCGGATATTTAAACAGGAAGTAATTTGCAGCTCCAATGGTAATGTAAATAAATGTAAACGTTTTGTGTTGCGAACTGAATAATTGTAATACGATGACTTTGAACCTCCTCTAGATCTACAGCAAATCTAAATAATTCTTTATGAATTGATTGAGTCATGGAATGATGACCAAAAAAGAATGACAATTTGCTTGCAGATATTATTAAAATGATGTGAGTAAGAAAAAAAATAGATTTTGACCATCTTACGTCATAGAATGTTATCGCAATTTCTCGCTGGTTCACAATGTTTCCAGCAAATTCGACAAAACAATGATCTACTATAAAAGCCCGCCAGTGAAGTAGTTATAATTTAGCAAGCGAAGTATTCATACCTCGAATAGTAGAAAGTACATTCTGTAGAAGTGTTATTTGATAGACAAGTGCTGCAGCTCATTACTATTGTGTTTTTAATTGCGGAAAGCGACAGTTTGTAATTAAAGTGTTTTGAAACTAACGACTATAATTTGCGAACCCCCAAATTCATAACAATACAGTTAGTAAAACGTACTTTTTTAGTACCAAATTCATCTTTTGCAATATCGTTACTTTCACATTCTATGAAGCCGGCCTTATCTATTAGCTCTTTACTCTAGCGATAACACGTTTCTAACGCGAAGGCATACTTGTTGATTTCGAGATATTTTCCCAATTTACGATTGGCTATGTTTTGCACGCGGCGCTCTCATTTACGCGCCACCGACATCCATTGCGGCATCTTCAACACTTGGGTAAACAGTCAAAGAGTGTAGTTGTGCTTCGTTTCATATTGTGAAGTGGACTTCTCTTCTTGTGATTAACAAGAAGTCATCTAATGAAGATGGCAGCATAGCTGCCGAAATACGTATTTAGTATTAAAAAAAAAACTTTTTCTGGTAAGGAGATTTAACCCAATTTTATTGTACTGCAAACTACAGTCTCCAATACATTTAAACAACAGGATATACGCCTATTTGTCAATCTAAATTAAACCAATTACTATTTAAATTCCTTAAAGTTTAATAAGAAAATATTTAGAATTATTTTGCTTTTAAAACAACCTTATTTACATTTTAGTCCTGAAAAATCTACTACTTGTTAATTAGAGACGATGAAAATTTTTAAAATCCGGAAAAGGAGCTTACGAAAAGTTTGGCGGTGCAAAATTAGGTTTCTAATATAACACCAGTGACTGAGTTACAAATTGCTGTGCTAACTAATTACTTATTACAAATAATTACGGATGTCTTTTTAATTGATGGTAACGAAAAAATAAAATAATAGTTAGCACCAGAATAATTACTTATGTTCTTTTTTTTAAACAACTGTCTTGAAAATTATTATCTCTTTATCATAAACAGGGGAAAGAATTCGGGCCACTTATTTCGCAAACAGCACGAAAACTTAGTACTAAGACTGTATTAGCTCCGCCGAAATAAACTTAACTAAAAAAAACTTTTCTTTCCTGTTTTTCAGTCCGTCTAGGGATACACTATACTATGGTATAGTGTTTTGCACGCGGCGCTCTCAATTACGCGCCACCGACATCCATTGCGGCATCTTCAACACTTGGGTAAACAGTCAAAGAGTGTAGTTGTGCTTCGTTTCATCTTGAGAAGTGGACTTCTCTTCTTGTGATTAAGAAGAAGTTATCTAATGAAGATGGCAGCATAGCTGCCGAAATACGTATTTAGTATTAAAAAAAAAAACTTTTTCTGGTTAGGAGATTTAATCCAACTTTATTGTACTGCAAACCACAGTCTCCAATACATTTGAATAACAGGATATATGCCCAATTGCCAATTTAAATTAAACCAATAACTATTTAAATTCTTAAAAGTTTAATAAGAAAATATTTGGAATTATTTTGCTCCTAAAACAACCTTCTTTTATATTTTAGTCCTGAAAAATCTACTACTTGTTAATTAGATACGATGAAAATTTTTAAAATCCGGAAAAGGAGCTTACGAAAAGTTTGGCGGTGCAAAATTAGCTTTCTGATATAACACCTGTGACTGAGTTACAAATTGCTGCTAGCTAATTACTTATTACAAATAATTACAGATGACTTTCTGATTGCTGGTAACGAAAAAATAAAATAATAGTTAACACTAAAATAATTACTTATGTTTTTTGTTTAAAAACAACTATCTTAAAAATTATTATCTCTTTATCATAAGCAGGGGAAAGAATTCGGACCACTTATTTCGCAAACAGCACGAAAACTTAGTACTAAGACTGTATTAGCTCCGCCGAAATAAACTTAACCAAAAAAAAACTTTTCTTTCCTCTTTTTCAGTCCGTCTGGGGATACACTATACTATGGTATAGTATACAGTATATACTTTTATACATTAAAATACATTATTCCACTGAAGTAAAATAAAATATTTACATGTCGGATGTTTCATTTTATTAGTTCAGTACGTATACATATGTACATATTTTCCAATGCATTATTACTAAATTTTGTTTAAATACACAGAAAACACTGTGCGCTAAACCATTAGTAACAATTATGTTTAATTTTGTTTGCATGCTATGTACGCTACGCGGAACAAAACTATGCGCCAATGTTGTAATTGAATTTAAAAAATTTGGCCGGTGGGTGTATTTCAGAGTGTGGTTTCGATAACGCCACGCCAGTTTCATTATTATCATATCACACAATGGCATATGTTTTATATCAGGCGGCAACGCGAAACCACAATGAATAGGCCGTCACTACGTCAATATCTTGTATTAATTCATATTTAATGCATGAAAGTACTACATCATATCATGAGATATGTAAGTGTATGTTTATGTAAGACAAGTCGTTTTACTTAAGGAGTATGAAGTTAATTACAAACAATATTTTTTATTACAGGTATTTGCAGCATCAGACAGTTCAAAATAATATAAACACTTTTACTGTGTGCAAATAAAAAAAAAAACTTCTGTATAAGTACATAAAATGCGGGTACTCTTTGGTAGCCATCGTATCGTAGTGAAAAAATTTCGGAGGTACCACTTGTTTGGAACTACTGAAGTGTGCTACAAAGAAATACTTAGCAAGGCCATACTCTGGTATTAAAATAAAAGGCAAAAAAGAATTTAAAAAGAAATTAAAATAATAAAAATTCGTGACGCCTTTATAAGTGATAAAGAATGTATTGTATGCATTTTTTTTTTTGCATATTGGCCCGTACATTAAAGCACATTTAAGCCTGAAATCTTGCATATACAAGCGCATATTTTCTTCATTTCGGCTTGCATCGTATAATCCCAGCTCTAGTTACCACTTTTTTCTCTAATGTAAGGAGATAGGATTTTCGAATGATATAAATGGCTGTCTACTCTCGGCCTTGAATATATCATATACGAAGATATGTTTTTAATAAATAATACAAATGCACGCGTCCTAATGTTTTCAACAACTTGTTATTATCAAGAAAATTATTGGAATTGTGTTCACAACAAAATTTTCGAAATTTTACTTTTAAATACCGTACAAACACGTCTTATCAAAACTTTTTCCCGTTATTTCGCGTATTCGACCACGTTCCTGCACTTCCTCGAAAGCAAAGTAATCTTCCCCGGCGGAAAATCACAATATTATGATGATATTTTTCAAATTCTGATGCACAATCATAATTAAAAGTAATGTCTCCTGAATGTAGTTATAAGTCGCTCTCTACCATGCGTTGAATTTTATTTGATGTGTTTTATTTGTATTTGTTTAACTACTCGCTGGTTTGCTTGTCTGACTACCTTTTATAATTATTGTCAGAAAGCATCAGGTCACGATTTAAAATTTGTAGGGGAGTAGGGGAGACATTACTAAAAATCATGACTGTACGTTCTCATTATTTCAAAAGCCCTTTACCACTGTAACATAATTAACATTCTAACTTAATTAATAAATTGAAGTGTAATCAGAATTTGCAAACACTATTCAACTTGTTTACACTTGTCCTTCTTCTTTGTAAAAAAAAAATTCTTCAAGCATATGATATTCAGCTTTAAGGTTAAGTCATAAATTTTGGTTTCGATTGCCTAGAGGCTTCCATCAGTAAGGAACCCCTTGGAATGGTTGTTGCTTAATTAATATCCATTCTTGCGGGGGGGGGGGGTCTCAAAGAAGCGCGATGAACATTCGCATAAAACAATTCTGCAAATAAACAATAATTTAGTTCCATTGCCGAGAGTCAATAAAACCGATGAAAATTTTTAGAAAGGTTTGAAACGCCAAACGCTTTTATTTTCCTACTCTTGCTTTAAACCAGGGGTTTCCAACGGGTTTCGATTTTGATCCCTTGAGGATCGATGAAGACTTGAAAAGGGTCGATGAACCTACAAGGATCGACTGGGGGTTAATGAACTTACAGGGGTGTTCTAGGCGGTCGGAGTTACAATTCTGGTTTAGGTGGAGATCTATCTGAATAGTTTATTTAAATTTACGAATATTATTAATAAATAAATTTGAATTAAACATCGTACAGTGACGAACAGAGAAAACGGGACACTATTTTTGTTCTGGATAGCATCCAGCAGTAGGACATAGTTAGTTTTGCGTTTAAGTTAAAAATCAACTCGAATAAAAGAAAAAGAAACGATGAATTGATTATCAAAATAAAAAAATAAAATACAGTGAAATCGAACAAAACAAAAAACAAAAGAGGATCGTCGATGAAGTAAGGACGAAAATAAATTGTGTAAAACTAACAATTAATCAAACCGATATAAAAACTGACCCAACCATAAATTTAATTTGTTTTAATATTATAGAAAAAAAGACGATGAGTTAATAATTAAAAAAATAAAATAAAGTCAAATCCAGTAAAAGAGAAAACAAAAATGGCGATCAATCAACGTGATTAAAATGTAAAACAAATTAAATTCAAATCGAGAAAAGAATATAATCGATTGACAATAATTAAAGAATAAAATCACGTCGAATAAAACCAATCAAAAGATGATGAATTGATAGTTGAAAAGTCAAACAAATGAAATCCAACAAAAGAAAAAGTAAAAGTCGATCAATTGATTATATTAAAAGTTGATTGCCTGAATCACTTTGTATAAAAGTTAAAAACAGACAGAATTTTTTTATTACAGAAAAATAAGGGTACTATTTGAAAATTTAAATAAATAAAATTTATTATAAGTTATTAGGCGAATAACGCAGATAATAAATTTCTTTAACAAAGTATGCTGCGCTTGAAATTAAAACGTTATCGTTATTTACCGGCTGTTCATAATTTACACATATTAATACATACCCGGGGGATTATTAAATTGCAAAACGTCGCCCATTCATTTTTAAATCAATTTCCAAATCGTAACGAGGGCAGGTTTCGTTTTAATTGCGTGCACTAGATTTAAAAGTCCGTTTAATTTATGCAGTAATTGGAAGAATTTTTGCAGGTTGTATAAAAATTTTTGACTGCAAATTGAAGTACTCAGAGAGTTGACTAATTGAGTTTAATCCAACGAGAAATGAACTTGTCGAACGAATTTTTACTCTGTGTTCAAAAATATCAAAGGTACGTTATGAATTATTTCAAATACAGAGTCGTCCCTCACCCTGTTTAATTAAACATTTTAATGTTACTGATTATTTATTTTTATTTTCTTAAGATAATGTTTTGAAGTATCATGTACTGGCAGATTATAAAATTGCAAACTTAACATTTTGAACTTTTGGATTGTGAATTAATAATAATAATACTGAGAAGAATGAATTTGTATAACCCTGCCAAACGACTTTTTGCTAGCACTTCCAAAATATCGAAGTTCAATATTACACTGTCTATTTTTATTTTCTTAACCAACACCTGCTTATTATGAAGTCATAATAATGCTGATTTTGAATATATTATGAGGTCTATAAAACGCTAGTGGAATTATGAACCCATAATTAAATTGTTATTCAAAATGGTCATTATTATGATTTCATAATAAACAAGTGTTGGATAAAACTGTGTATTACACTGGTGCCTTAACAGCGATTAAGTAATTAAAAAAAAAATTAGCCCACTCGAGCAAGCTCTGGTGGCTAAACATTCCTCTCGTGACTTATTTGCCCTATAAGACATTTGTAAAATAAATGAAGTTTTAAAGTGATCACTAAATCACTGCAATCAATTTAACTGCGATACAGTTGCTTCCAAAAGTTTCTTTAAACCCATCAGTATGGACGACTGCTACGTACTGCAGTAGTGAGACTGTGCATACGAAATAAAAGAATCGGATATGGGTCACATCTGCAAGAAATTACCATATGCTGGATTTAATAACGTCTCGTATAGCGCAGTAAACCTTAAATATTCTTTACATATTTCAGTACTTGAAATTATCATCTTATAGCTAGCTATTCTTTCATCTCACCAGAGAATGTAAATTTGCACGCTTGTGGTCTACAAGAAAACATGAAAATGAGGGGAAAGATTGTGTGTAGTTTTGGTGAATGAGTATTTGAATGAAATGACAAAATAAAATTATTCAAGCAACCGTTTTATTAAAAATGTGAAACGCGAGCGAAAATTCCGTTGTGCAGCAAAATACAAAATTTAACTACACAAATGTACTTTTTTGCTCTGTGAATTTATTTTGAATCATCCTGTATAGAATACGTGCGCGTAGAAGACCGTGTGTGTGCTTTTTTTTAAGAAAGAGTTTCGGAAAGAATTAAAATCAACATTTAATTACTCCACCGATTGTATCGTTCGTTGTTTTGTAATATGTAGCACCGAACGTAATTAGTAATCTATCATTCGTCAACAAAACGCTGGCATTCACAAATAAAGTCATTAAATAATTCTGTTTGACGAGGACGCCAAACGAGCTGCCAAATATCAAGTGTTAAACACTTCTATCTTTCATCGGCTTTAAAGTCTTATAATTAATTCGAAACTGCATTATTAAAATTGGCAAGTTAATTTTTATAATTTCCATTAAATTGTAACTATTGAGAGGTATTTTAATATAATTGCAAAGTGTACATAAGAACAAAACCAGAACCAGAACCAGCATTATTGTTATTGTGTTCACTTCTTCTGTTTTTCCTTTCTTAATAATAGTTTTAATTTCAAATTTGGAGTCTCATTTATTAACACTTCATTGAGATTCTTCAATTTTGAAAAAAAAAATCAACCAAGGCAGTGAAACATTTTTCGATTTTGTCTTTCGGTAAAATGATCCTCTCTTTTTTCTTGTAACTTTATTCTATGATCTGAAACATTATCGGGTTTTTTACATTTCTTTTCTGGCTGTAATTTCAGTTCCTGGACTTTGTTCTTGCTAACCAGTTCTTCGCAACTCAATTGTAGTGTGAGTTATATTTTGATTTATTGGCTACATTCTCTTTGATTCTTTTGTTAGTGTGCCTTTGTTGCTCATATGAGAGAAGACGACTTTTTTTAATTTTTTCAATGATTAATTAGAGACCTTTTATTTCTCTACAATTTAACCTTGTGAACTTTTGATATCTTTAGATATTTGACGTTAGTGTACAATGTCACTGCCGCATTGTAAATCAATTTACTTCGCTTTAGGGTACGAACATGCCGAAAATGCCTCGCTGTTCACCTTCGATGTTTAGGTCGCGCTCGATACCGCGATATTACCTCCATGTAAAACAAATGTATGGTTTCGTGCACGTCGAAGATGCGCATTGCTATTCATCTTCGATATGCGCGGTTCCATTTAAAATTTTACATGATTTTCTGACATAAATGGCAAAAAATGACGCGACCCGCTGCCGTGTGAGAATTGAGCCGCGTTAGACACCTGTTGTTCACTTAATTTTTGTCCAAAAAATTAGTATGTTAAACACGTATAAATATTAACAGATTAATTGAGGACATCAAGTTGTATCTTATTTCGTTCTTCTCTATAACCAGTTTTCATTTAAATCACGTGTCTTCTTTTAAATAGTAATAAGAAAATAGTTTTTAAGCTTTAAGCGGACACTATTAACAGTGGAAACAAAGGTCAGCGTTTCACTATCGTTTGAGAGCTTTCGAAGCATCCAGGCTTTGTTAGGAAGCTATCAAACGATAGTGAAATGTTGAGTGTTCTTTTCAATTTTAATAGTGTCTGTTTAAAGTTTAAAAACTAATTTTTTACAATTTTCCTCGAACAAGAGTCAATTTCCAAAATAATAAGCCAAGATATTCACAGGAATAAAAATCTTCAATCCGCAGTCACTTTCAGTGGAAGAAATGTTAAAGCATCTACAAGGAATTACGGAAACAAAGAAAAGAGAAAATGGAATTAAGAGAATCCATGGATGTTTTGATCGGGTAAGACTGGGAGAGAAAGAGTAAGGGCAGGAGTCAGACAAATAATTGCTCTAAACAAGAGCAGGAGTTGAAGGATGTATTATACGAAGAGTATGTGGACGAAAGACTGGTGGATGAAAAAATATAGACAATAACAATATCATACGGAGAAAACGAACACTAAAGAAAGGAAGTGAATGATAAAAGAGCTGTAAAGACAGGTAGATGAATGTGAAGAAGTAGAACAATATATGGGCAAAGAAGGACAAGAAACCCTTAACAATAATGGGGAAAGAATAATAAAATTAAGTGTAAAAAACGACCTAACCATAGCAAATACATAGTTCAAGCACAAAGACATACACAAGCGCTGAAGAGTTTCCAAGACGAGGAACGAAAGATCTATTATTGAGTACATCTTGTTGAGTAGAACCAAATGGAAAAGAATAAAAGACGTAAAAGTAAAGAGAGAAGCAGATTGCGGAAGTGATCACTACCCAGTAATAATGAAAATGAACAGAATGAAGGAGAGTGGAAAGGATAAGAGAAGGAAGGAAGTAAATGAAAAAATTAAGAGCACCAAACTGAGGGAGGAAAAACATCAAAAGAAGTAGCAATTAATCTTCGAAAAGACGCTGAAAGGTTGGATAAGCAGAACAAATATAGAGGAAAAGTGGGAATATCTCAAGGAAAGTATATACTGTGTAAATGAAACCGTGACAAAACTAAACTAATTATCTAAATGGTGGATGAATTGTATACGATGACAGGTAAAAACAAAAAGGAAAAGTGAAAAAACTATCTGAGGACAAGAAGAATCGAAGACTATGAAGTATGCCGAGAAAAAAGAAGAGACGTTAGCTGCAGGGCAAAATACAAATCATGGGAGGGTGAGCAGAATGACAGAAAACTACAGAGAGAACCAGAAACTATTTTATGGTAGGTACATTAAAGCAGCTCAGACAGAGAAAAGAATACAGCATGCTGATTATAAAGAGTAAAAAGAGCAACATAATAACAAATGAAGATAAAATAATGGAACGATGGAAAGAGTATTCTGAAGAGTAAACAGCTACAGCGAGACAGCGAGACATGAGGATGAGGAGGTGAAGGTAGCGATAGATGAAGAAGAAATGGGGACTATAACCGAGGAGAAAATTGAGGAATCAATAACAAGGATAAAATTAGGCAAAGCTCCCAGACAAGATATCACACCGGAAATGGTAAAATATGTGGGAGAAGAAGGAGTAAAAAAAGCTGGTGGAGTTAATGGATGGCATGTTGATGAAAGCAAGAATCCTCAAAGATTAGAAAACAGACAGTATTATGCATTACCAATATATAAAAAGGGCAATAAAAGAGACTATTGCAGTTGCCTGCTTCATTAAGATTTTTGGAATAAGTAACTAAGTTTAAAAGAGAATTGAAAATGTTTTTATTGAGTCACTGTGTTTACGACTTTCAGAAGCTTGCAACCATTTGAAAAGTTTTGTACTTTGCCTTTTCTTGACGAGGTCTGTATCTCTTTGAGATCCATGGCATAAATAATATAATAATAATAATAATAATAATAAGAATAATCGCCTTTAGAAAAAGAACACATATAATATTTGCAATTTTTCAAATATTCATCAAAATTACAGGTGTACATTGCATAGAGTAAAGGTCATAAAATGGAACCTTGTGGGACTCCCTGAGCGGTTTTTAACTTTAATTTCGCTTCCAATCATTAGTTTCTGCGAACGATTCTTTAGATAAGAATAAAAAAATTAAATTACATCATCTGATAATCTAATAAAATGAAGAATCGATAGTAGTACGTTATGGTTAATAATGTCAAATGCCTTGCTCATGTCGAGAAGGATCAAAATACCGTTCCGACCTCTATTAGCTGCTGTAAAAATAGTATATATCACGTCGAGCAAGGCAATTGAGTAATTGAGGTATGGTATTGCTTTGAAAATTAAAGTTTGAATGGTTTTAAGTTTGTAATGATCAAAATCCTGATTTTTCCTTAAGGATGTTATTCTCGTGAACATCAAACATCTACCTCTAATTTGTTAAACGGGAAGCTGTTTACTATCAAAACACAAACACACAATCATGTTAAAACTGGTATGTACTTCTTAATAACGTTACCCAACGAGATCGTCATGTGTATTACCAGTAATTTGAAATGATTATGCTTCGCGTAATAAGGTCACGTTACAAAACTCACACCCGTCTCCATTAATTTCAATTAGAGACCGTTGGGTAATTTAGAGGAGCTCTAAAATAAACTCAATACATCGCATGGTACGTTTAAAAGAAGCCGAGCATATTTTCAGTAATGCTATAATTAAAACAGTTGCGGCAAATAAGCATAATCGGTATTTATCGCACGACGCATTACCGAACCGAAACGTCAGCGCCGCCGTCCAATAAATCACAGCGAATTTATAATGAACATATTCAATTACGCCATCAATGAAATTGTACTTGACCTTACGAGTTAAACTTGTGTGTTTGTTTTTCAATGGGTATCATCAGCATCGGAACGCACACTTCTCATTAAATGATATAAGTAAATAGAACAAACGCGAATTGTTCAATCATGTAATGAACAAAAGAAAATGCATAAAAAGAAATCACATGCCCTTTTTTTTTGGATAACTGCCTTTGAGATTGTCACAAATCAAATCAGTGTGAAAGGTATTATTAAATAAAAGCTACTCCATTCATAGTTTGCAGGTGACTTCAAAACTTTAGCTTAGCAGATGATTCCTTTTGAACGAGAAACTCCTCTCTGTTATTGCTAAATGCCGTGGAACGTGAAATTTGTAAATGTAATTATCACTTAGAAGTTAATGTATTTGTAAAAGGGTGCCATTCCTCTTCATAAATGAACGATGCTGAATAGAAGTGTATTTTCATCCTGGCAAAGTTCTTGGAGCGGAATGTAATTTATGATTCGCGAGGAATTATTTGCAGTCAATGGATATTTGAACTTTCACCAAAATATATTATGTACTTCCATTGTAAGTGTGACATCTCGCTCCCTTTAACATATGTATAACTACGTATGTATTCTCATCATGCGTTAATTAATTGGAAAATCCTGATTTAAAGAATCATTACCAAGATGACCGTTGGGTACAGGGAATATGTGAAAACGAACGTTGGGTGGAAGATGTTTAATTTTTAACCAATAGGTGAGATTTGTTGGCATAGTTTCGTCGACTTTAATAATCACCCTGTGTATTATATATTATATATACGAGTAATTATTATTAATCTGCTTAACAATGTTTCTCCAAATTATATACTTATGACTTATGATAGAATGGCACAGGGGAATAAAACAACAAAATTCGTTAAAAAAGAAAGAATGAAACAGATTGTTACAAATGGCAAATAAATGAAAACCAGCTCTAATATGTATAAATTATGAAGATTAAGTACTGACATGTAACAATTGCAAAGAACCCCTGTCATTTTTACAAACAAAGATACAAGGTTTCAAACCCTGAACCTAAAAAGCCTTTCATGTTACCTACGTAAAAATATGCGTTGTTAATTAACAAGAGTTGTTCATCCGAATCAACAATTACGTAGCAATATGTACAAAACCAAGTTGAAATATAATAGCTTCTTAAAGAACCATTAACTGAAGTAGATACACCGTTTAATAGAAACAGAGCTTACTGTCGATAAACTTGTAGAACTCATAAGCGGAATTTATAGGTGTTTTATCCCCGGTAGGAAGAGTTAGTTGTACACAGTCTGAGTCAAGGTAGTATTACTCTTATTGCTTTGTTATTAGGCAATAAATTCCTTATTAATCGTAAACACAGTTCAACTGGATTTGCAGATTACACCAATCGTAAATACACACGTAACTCCGAGATTAATTCCTCAGAATATTAATACGTATGTACATAATCGTGTCTGTACCTAAAAATTACGGTAGGTTCATATTTACACACGTTTCAAGGACAATTAACGACCTTTGGACTCCAGAAAGATGCACAAGACTGAATCACTGTTATGGTTCTTTCTTGCTGCATTTTTCGTTTGATAATTAGCATAATTTTTGTTCAATACTTTACATAGGTCTTACGATTCCTCCATCGAAAGGAATCCTCAGCAATAACCAGAAAATTTGAAAGGAAAATAGAATTCAGGAATTTCATTGATGATATTTCGCCAAATGTAAAGGTAAGTCATGCACAAACAAGAAAAATAATGAATAGCTTAAACAGCGACATCCTACGATCACTTTTTGACCTAACTGCAATCAAAAATGATTTGCAACAATTTTTTTTTTAAAACAAAAATAATAGTGGCTCCAGCGTAGAGCCTTGAGGGACTCCCCGAAGATAGTTTGAATCTATCTCTAATCTATATTTTTCTTGCTTGTCTGTGTATAGGTAACTGGAAACTTTGTTCAATAATGTGTAACTCATTACTTAATGGATGCGTAAAAAATTATAGATTCCTTTTTTTAATAAGCAACAAATTAAGTCGCCTAGGTCAGATTTTATTCATTACCTCTGGAAATACAAATACAGGATGTCTCCAAACCTCTGTCTTTAAATGAAACTCTAAGTTCCTCATTACGTAAGAGATTAATTCTCCAAATCTGAATATTTTTGCCCAAAAATTAAAAACTAACTTATCACAAGCGAGCGCAGTCCCTTTGCTTTGAAACCTCTGCTTGGCTTACGACTTGTTTCAGCAATCTATTCCGATAAAAGCAATAAACCGCAATAAAACTTTTTATTTACGTTTAGAACTCGGTCAAGGTCTTATTATACACGAATATGATTTCGACTTGCGGACATCGGCATGTTTATTTGTATTTTCAACATGCGATAAGTAAGAAATTTGTTTGCGCACATCTTTGTAATAGACAATAAAAATTATGTTAAAAACCAGTACCTAATCTTCGTTAGATTTTTGCTGAAGTAATTGAACATCTTCGTACGCTAGTTTTGTAACTGAACCTGACCTTCCATGAATTTTAAACGATTGGTTTTTAAAGCAAAACATGTCAATATTTTCTTAAGTTATTTAAATATCATGTCGTCTAATTAAGAACCTGGAGGTACGTGTTTTATTAAATATCAAAAGTTATGACAAACAAGTAACAATTACTATATTTTTAAATTTAATTTAGATTGTCAGCATTTGTTCAAAGGTTTTTAATAGACAATAACAATTATGTTAAAAATGAGTACCTAATCTTCGTTAGATTTTTGCTGAAGTAATTAATAATAATAATAATAATAATAATAATAATAATAATATTGTTTATTATCAAATATCACATACACATAGATCAAATGATATTGATAAACGTCAAAATAAAATAGAGAGGGTATACAGATAGCATGAATGTTATACGAGAAAATCATCGACGGAGTAACAGCACTTCTGGAACAAAATTAGTTTCAACTCTCCTTTGAAAGTGCTGATTTTAGGTGCATTTTTAACATGCTCTGGGAGGGCGTTAAAAAATTTACATCCATTAAAGAAAACACCTTTTTGATATAAAGCAGTAGAGTGAGAGAAGGGTCTAAGATTTGATTTAAACCTAGTGTGATAGGTATGATTGGCATTATTTGGTGTGAAAAACTCCGAATATTTATAAACAAAACAGCACATCTCAAAAATATAGATAGAAGGTACTGTTAAAATGCGATGGGTTTTAAATGCTTCCTTACAGGAATCACGCCGTTTAAGGCCAGCAATTATACGTATTGCGTATTTTTGTATAGTAAAAACCCTGCTACAATCACCGCTTAATCCCCAGTGAATAATACCAAATCTCAAGTGACTATGAAAATTAGCAAAATATAAAGTACGTAACGTTGTATAATTACAGTGCTGAGAAACAAGTCTTAATGCAAAGCACGAACTGTTTAGTTTAGAGCAGAGTGAGCTTATGTGGGGAGACCATTGCAGATGAGAAGCTAAAGTCAACCCTAGTAGTTTATTATTACTAACGATTGGAATGTCCGTCCCCTGTAAATTTACTAAATTGACATCAAAATTAGATCTAATATTTCTAAACAGGATTTTGACGTTTTATCACGATTAATAGACAATTTGTTCTTGAGTATCCACACTTCAATGATATCATAGATCATTTTGGCAGATTTTTCGACATCTATAAAGTTATCACGCGATATCAATACATTTGTATCATCGGCATAACAAACTAAGGTACAATCACTATTTCGCAGAAAAAAAAACCGAGATCATTAATAAATGTAATAAATAAGGTTGGTCCCAAGATATACCCCTGCGGTACACCAAATACAATATCAGCAGGTTTCGAATGATTATTATTAATTAAACATCTTCGTAAGCTAGTTTTGTAACTGCGTTGAAAATGCGTGAAATTATTTTTTTATTAACACACTAATAGATGCAGAATAAGTATTGCAAGAGCAGGAACTAGTCCTATTGTAATAACGGAAAGCAGGAATTGGAGTATGAGTATGAAAAAAAATGAAAATAAATTAGCTTGCCTGTACATACAATAATCTATGGGGTCAAAATAAGTGATTGAATAACTTCGCTAGCTCTCAATCGAACTATTTTATTAATTGTTTACATTCCAACACAAAACACATCTTTTTATAAGGATAATATTGAACCTAAATTTCTGCGTCGGCTTAAACCAGTAAAGACATAAAAAACTCTCGCCTAGTGCAGACGTTTATTTCGTCTTTTCGTCGCAGTTTAAATAAAGAAACAAATTTATTTTTGCTGCACAAATACAATAACTTTAGTAATGAACATTGTAAATTGGCAATTTACAAATTAATAAGATGTAAGAATTTCTTCTTTTTCGAAATCCTTTAGATTGATTTTTTTTAATTTAACTGTTAAAGTACAGATTAGCACAAAACTAATCATCAATTAATGCAACATGCACAGAATATTTTAAACCACTAAGAACTTACCTAGTTGCAAAATTTATCTGCTTTTAAAATTAAGAAAAAACACGATACTTGACCTGCCTTAAGTACAATATCTATGCATTAGGTCATGGTCTGCGTTTTTATGACTTTTTATGGCTTCAAGCGTCAGAGAATAGTTTAAAACCAAGCTCCGCCAGAACATTTAAGCTGCATTCAGCGACCCTCAAACAATTTCTATGAAAAAGTAAAATAATTTTTACCTGCGTTACTATTGCTATGTGATCAACAGTTGTACAACAAATGTTGCTTCTTTTCTTGACCACTATTTGTTATTTCAATTAAAGGGATAGGTTTAGAGACACGATGTATATTCGACAATATCTTCCTTCATTAAATTTTAATGTATTTCATTTAATAATTACAAGCAAACTCGACAAAAAATGAAACTGGAAGTACTTACAGCAAAGAAAACCTCATAATTTCCAACTATCTCCTTATCTGGTTTTCATGTTTTCAAAGCGCGATGTAATTAGAAAAAGAAAAAAAACGACTGTTTTTAATTACTTGAAACATTAGTTAAAGCCTGAAACGGGGGCGTCTTATTTTCTTTCTTGGCATATTAAAGTGGAAATGTTTTCAAAGAAAAGCTCTCTGAACCGTGGAAGGCATTCTTTCAACCTGGGGAAATTGTAGAACTCGTTCAACAACATAGGTGTACTTGAATGCAAAAGAAAATTAGTTATTCCTAAGTAGGTACATACCTACTTTAATGACATACACGTATTCCTTGAAATGAATAACAACGTACATTCAATAACACTGATACTCTATCCCTTTGAAAATGAGCTTTCGTTATTATTGATTTATTCGCCGGGAGTCACGCATTATTATTCATTTATTGAAATAGTTGCGCGTCTCTCTTCTCTTTTCTCTTCGCACAATGTACTTACCGATTCCCGTAGAATCTGCACATCCCTCGAAACATGCCCGGCTGTCTCGACGAAAACGCGTCACACGTTATTTTCAAATAAACAACGCCGGTTATCTTTTTGTGGTTGGTGTTACAAAAGTCGCTTTGACTTCAAAGTTGAAAATAAATTCACGCTCCTCGCAGCACAAAATACCAGAAACGTTTAAGCGCGATTACGCAATATTCTGCGTTTAAAAAAGTAAACGTTCTCTGTTTTATTTTCAGGTAAAAAAGGATAAAATTTAAACTTGTTAAAATGATTGCCACTTTAGGTATTTATCTAAAAGCAATGGTTGTTATTCTTTTTTTTGTGTTTGATATCCTCTTGCCCCTTTTCCGTTTAAAAGAAAAAATCGAAGAAATTTTAATTTAAATGGGTAAGTAATAAAAATAATAGTTATGTTGTATCGTGCCTTCAATTGAATTCCTCATTAAAGTGGGCTATGATTTCACTGTTTTTCTTTTCTCCTAAAATTTGCAGCACTGACAGCTGTTCAATTATTTAATTAAACAAATGTCAAATTGACACTTTGTATTTTCAATTAATTCAAAATGTTAGAATTACAGCAGAAAATATTTATTGTTGAAAGTTATTTTCAAACCGGTAGAATAGAAAATGGACAGTTAGTTTATTCAATTATGATGCCGAAATGAGTTATTAGAACCTTTCATTAATCAACTACATGATGATGAACTTACAGCAGGGTTTTTTTTTTTCAGCAAGACAATGCTACTGCCCACACAGCTCATCAAACAATGACTTTCCTGCAGCAGTTTTTCGATAATCGGCTTGTGAATTTTCCTGCAAGGTCTCTGGATCTCACAATTATGGATTACTTCATTTATCCGCACATGAAAAACACAGTTTTTAGAACTACGCGTCACACAATCGAAGAACGGCGTGCGGGCATTACAGATGTGTGTGCTAACATAACCTCCGAACACTTAGCAAACGGGTTTGAAACCATGAAACGCAGAGTACGCTTATGTATTCAAGCTGAAGGAGAGCACTTTGAGCATCTACTTTAAACTTTAATGTTATGTTCTTATTTGATGTTATGATCAGTACTGACAGTTAATGACAACTGTTTTCTCTAGAATTTTGTCGCCAACTTCATAAGAAAATCACAGCTTACTTTAATGAGGAATTCAATTGAAGGCACGGTATTTTATTGCGAACGATAAATCGCATAGTGTGTCAGGAGCCTAACCTAGCAACCGTTTGTAAAGCTACAAACACCCTGTATTTATCATTTACGATACAACGCAGCGATATCACAAACACCATGGTTTAAATGGTTTAGCAATATGTACTTATGTACTTTGTCCCATCGCAACAATTTTGAAAATGTATATTAATTTAGAGCACTAATTGCTGGTTTCTGAAACAATCAATAACTTTATGTAGAGGCAAACTCAACTATAACTCCTGAAAACCGTTTCTCAAAACTTTATCTACAGTGTGTCCCCAACTTGAATTCGCGACACGTATAACAAACCAAAAATTTTTGAATTCAGATTTCGTATTTTGCAATTCAGGTATGCTTGGTGCGAAATGAGATTGTGCCAAATTTGACCTCGAAAGTCTTCAAGGTGGCGGAATTAACACAAGAAGAAATAAAATATGTTTGGGCAAATTGGTATAATCCTTTTGAATTTAGGAGAAAATTTTGCTAGAATAAAATGATTCTCGTTTGAAATTATGGAAATATACCAAATTTCAACGTCCTATTCATTCATTTGTTTTTTCTTCTTCTTCGTAATTATATCATTTTTAATCTGATTAATTATTTTTTTATTCATCTGCATATTTTAAACGGTACAATTTAATGTTTCTCACTTTTTTACATTTTACATTCATTCTTCGCTTTTTTAAATTTATTAAAACATGAGTGTTACATTATTTTATTAACATCTTGTATCATTGATCTAAGTTAGAGCGATTGATTTTAGTTTGTGAGATTTGTTGTTGTCTTTGTTTGTTGCGTGCGCAAAGAATATTCTGTTTTCCTTTTTCCTTTTCTTTTAAACGATAAGTGTTTTTTCTTCAACTTTTCATTCGACCAGTTCAGTTTTAGGCTTTTTTTATTTTGATTGATTTTTTTTTATTTGAGTTTAAGTGTTCGTTTTTTGTTTGCCATAAATCAATATTTTCAGTTTTTAAAATTAGTTTTTTTTTAAATTTATTTATTGCTTGATCATTTTTCATTTCCTTTAACAATATCGTTCGATCGTCTTTTGCTTCCTTTTTGTTTATTTTGCGTTCAGTTACTTTTTCCTATTTTGTTCTCAATTTGCCTTTTTTTATCCAAATCACAGTCAGTCTTTTTTTATTTTAAGTCATTTTTTGGTTTCAACTTAAGAGATTTTGATTCTAAATTTTGTTTTATTTTCAAAATTTTCGAAGAAGAAACTAAGAAACTTTCATTTTTGTCTTCGATTTTTAATTTGATTGGATTTTGTCTTTTTAATTAAAGCGATCGTCTTTTATATCTAAAATTTATTCATTTCTTGTTTGTTTGTTGCTTGCGCAAAGAACATCCTGTGTTTAATTTTTCATTTTTTAGCAAGATCGTTCGACCGTCTTTTGTTTTGCTATTTGATTTTATTTAAAAAAAAAATCCGATTTTCTTTTTTCAATTTGCCCTTGTCCACTTCAGGTTAGATTTTTTCTTTATTTTGATTGATTGATTGATCTTTAGTTGTTTGTGTTTAAGCGATCGCTTTTGTTTCTGAAATTTGTGGTTGTTCTTTTTTCTTCAAATTTTCGAAAGAGAATCCTTCCCAAGGTACTTCCAATCGTGTCTTCGAATTTTATTATTTGATTGATTTTCTTGTTTTGAAAATTAAAGCGATCGCCTTTTGTTTCTGAAATTTGTTTTTGTTCCTTCTTTATTTGTGATTTTGGAAATTAAAGCGATCGTCTTTTATTTCTGAAATTAGTTTTTATTTCTTCTTGTCGCCAGCGCAAAGAATTTTCTGTGTTCCTTCTTTCATTTTATTTAGAAAGATGATTCGATCGTCTTTTGTTTTTTCCTTTCTTTTTTTTCTATTTATATTTTGTTCATCATTTTTTCGACTCAATTCGTCCGGTCTCAGTTAGGCCTCTTTTTATTTTGACTGTTTATATTTCAATACAGTAGTAAAAAATTAACGGCGTCGGGTGCTAACAGGGGTGGAATTTAAATGATCACTTTTTATTTATATTTGAGTCAATAAATATGTAGATGGGGTTAATACTTTTTTATAAAGTTATCTCTCCATAGAATTTAAATACTACATAAAGTTATTGCTTGGTTTTCAAAAACCAAGTGTAAATAGTGTACCATCAGCAAATAAATATTTTCAACAAAATAAATTAAAAAAAAAAGTCAGAAAAATGCACATTCCACTTCAAGTCGTTTTTCCCACATTGGAGGTTCGAAGAATTGCGTATTCGATGATTTTCGGCATTGGCTCTTGTAGTTTCAAACTAAGATATTTAGGAAATAATTAATTTAACTTTAACATGTATATTCCAAGTTACATTTAACAAAATATATCAAATTTCAATAAAACGGTTTGTTTTTTTTGACGTCAACCTGAAAAGCAACAACGACTCGAAAGTAAGGTTCCCGTAACAATTTCAAATGACTGGTATTTTGGGGATTTTGTAAAACCAGTTTCAGTATATTTTTTGACAAATATTTGACGATCAAGCACTATTAGTCCGTTAGAAACTATTAGTAAATCAAAGTCAGACATACAAAAGTGAAAAATATCGTTTACTTTTCTTTGACCCGATGGTACAGCGGCGGTTTTTGAAAACTGGTACGCTTTGAAAAATGTTTCGGCGGTGTAAACTAAATCTGAAGTTTCTAAACGTCACTCAAATCACTCTAAATCCTGATTTGTCAAATTTGACACTACATCAAAGTGATAAAAGAATGTTTGATTTACACATTTCAAAATGAGAATTTTTTGACAATGATGTCAATTATCAGTGTATTAGTTTTCAAGGGCCGCAACTGTACATTGCGATGCAATTTATCACAAACATTTTACCGCAACACAATTGCATAATACAGTGCGCGATTAGATATTGTTCTGGAATTATTCAAACAAGAAATTACATCTGGCTTGTTGCCAAATTTTAGCATCTTCCAAGCAGGTGTGCTCTACACAGAGGATAATATCAACAGAAATCAATACACCTAACACATTTACTCTGTACAGTGCACACATGTCCACACATATCAATGATCGGTAATACACCAGACCCGGCTCGTTTCCTTTTCTTGTTGGAATTGGTTCCAAATGACTGGAAATAGGCACGGATTGCGATCCATTTGCAAACTTATATTTGATTTCTATTATTGTAAATAATGGCGTGCGATCGTAAAGTATTCAAACGTGACCGCCATCTCTCTATCGCAGATTTAGTTTGTTTTTGTTCTAACATGTGTCTCATAAATCGTATAATCTAGACGACCGATTACTATCGGTAAACTGAACCGCGAATTTTCATATAAGGCCCAGTTTTACAATGACGGTTTAACTTTGAGCCGAAGCTTAAACCCTTCGCAACAATTGTTGAAATAATCGTTGCTAAGGATTTAAGCCTCAGTTCAAAGTTGAGCCCCATTTGTAAAACTGGGCCTTAATAACGTCTAATGTCACGTTTGACAAATTATAATCACACTTCGTTTTTCACTTTTGTACTTACACAAAATTTAACGCGCGTAATTTTAGGTTTAATTAGCATTTCGCAAGTAGGGTCATCGACACAAGCTTAATCACTCACGGCAGAAACTGTCCAGCATGAATTACCGACGTCTGCTTGGCTCGCAGATCTATGTTCTTTTCGGTCGTTGTAATTTATGCAAAATTAACGTTTTAATAGAGGGAATTCCATGCTGACAAATAAAAACCAAGTTGTAGGAACTTACGTGAGAATGCTAGACAGCAAATCCAATTACATTCAAAACAGTTAACGAGCTCGCACATTTAATGTGTTTAATGAGACGCTGACAAATTTGATAGATCGATTTTTGGACCCGAATTAACAATTTACAAGTAAAAAATCGGTAAATATATAAAACTACGTACGTACCGTCCGAACCTTAAATTGTTAGGATAATAAATTAAATATAAAAAAACATATTAATTTTTCTACTTTCGAAAACTAAACTGTCTTCGACGTGTTCGAGGAGAAATTTAAAACGTAAACCAAAAACTTACATAGACAGTGATAAAATCAAAATAAAACATGCTTTAAAGGACTTCGTTTAATTAGCAAATTTTAAGCAAGGCCGAAACAATACCGACAGCCAAGAAAATTCATCTTGCTCAACGAAACTATGCGAAAGCATCATCTCATACAACGTGCCAAGCAAACACTAACTCACGACAGGAATTTTGAGACGATGTTTTAACGGGGCCGCAAAATTTCCCACAGAAATTAATAAAGATGAATTCGAAGCGAAGTATTCGTTCTCCTCGTATATCCATCCTCAACCGTGCAAGCTCGATTCAAGTCACATGGTGTAAAATAGCTTGCGGTAATGCATCATGTAATATTATCTATAATTAAACACAGCTTTGAACACAACAAGACCGACTCGAAGCCACCGTTATATTCGAGAGGTGCTTGGATAATAAACGGTGCCTTAACACAACCACATACACACACAACGTAATATACATTTTTTTAATGTTTAGTGCGTGCCAAGCACATGTAATGTTCATTTTTCTTTTCTTTTCATAATTACTCAATGTCACTAATTTTACTTTTTGGGTTATCCATTAGTTTTCTCTTCCATTTTTCAATGCCTGAAATAATCGTTCGATGTTCAGAATGTTCCAGAATTGAGCTGCTAACTAGAGACAGTTAGTTGGTAATTCCTCCAAATATTTCATCAATAATAACTTTTTTGTGCATGTGTTATGAACTTTATGAAAGGCACGCTACAGAGTTTGCAAACCACTAAAGTTCAGTTTCTTTGATGTAATTAAATAATTTTATGTATATTAGCCAAAATTGTAGGTACGTGGGCTGCTGGAAAATTTTCTGGAATCTAGTAAGTCTAGAATTGTTAGCGTTTATCAACTGTCATATTTGAAAAATTTGACGTTTTTCGCCTATAAGTCTATTGACAGTTCCTATCCAAGTGAGCTAGTTTTGTTTGCACAGCATTTGAGAAAAAGTAATTTTGCGTAAACATGGAAATCTCGCGTAAAAATTTTCGCGCCATGATTTTTTACAATTTCAAATGTGGTCTAACGCCGAAACAATGCCTCGATCGGCTTCATTTGATTTTTGGAGATGAAGCACCATCAAAGAGCAGTGTTTATAATTGGTTTGCCGAATTCCAGCGTGGACGTACCTCTCTCAGTGACGAATTTCGTGAAGGTCGTCCATCAACGTCTGTTGTTGCCACTAATGTAGATGCTGTGCGTGAAATGCTTGAGCGAGATCGACATGTGACATACCATGAGATTCAATCATCCTTACGCATTGACATGAAAGCAATACACCAGATTTTGCATGATCATTTGAACGTACGAAAGCTTTGCAGTCGTTGGATCCCACACAATTTAACAGAAGCGCAAAAGCAGGGTCGTGTCAAATGGTGCGAAGAAATGCTCAAGAAATTCAATGGAGGTTGTTCGAATTTAGTTTATAACATAGTTACTGGTGACGAAACGTGGATCTATTCGTCCGAGCCAGAAAGTAAACATCAATCTACCGTTTGGGTATTTCAAAATGAACCAAAACGAACAAAAGTTGTCCGTTGACGCAGTGCTGTCAAGCAAATGATTGCTTGTTTCTTTGGTTTAACTGGACATGTAGCAACCGTGGCTTTAGAGGATCGAAAAACCGTGAATGCTGATTGGTATACTACAATATGTTTGCCGGAAGTCATCGATCAAATAAGAAGAAATAATCGAAATCGACAAATTATTTTCCATCATGACAAAGCCAGCTCTCACTCAGCCCGTCAAACAGTTGATTTCTTGTCCAACAAAAATGTTGAATTAATGACTCATTGTCCATATTCACCTGATTTATCACCTAATGAGTTCCTTTTGTTCCCAAATATCAAAAAAAAAATGCGTGGTGAGCGATTTTCGTCGGCTGAAGCAGCGGTTGAAACATTCCGGACACTGGTTTCTGAGGTACCATCTTTAGAGTGGAAAACGTGCTTTAGAAATTGGTTCGAGCGTATGCAAAAGTGTATTGACGTCAAAGGCGAATACTTCGAAAAATAATGATACCGTTTACCAAATTTCATATGCGTTTTTTCATATCTTTTCCAGAAACTTTTCCAGCAGCCCACGTATCACGGTTTTCTACATGCTGTTGTTCGTCATCCTTACTGGAACACCTTGTACATACTTAAAAGAGGAAAAGAAGCATAAAAGAATCGGTTCAAATTAATTTCATCATTACGTATGCCAGAAATCAGCGCTCTGCAGTAATGTAACCTCACTTTCGAATGGTCATTTGAAAATATAATTGTTCTTCCTGATATTTGAATCCAAATATTTACACGCATGTGAATTTCGCTAATTAAAAGAACAACTAAACTGTACGCGCGTGTCAAACGGTTTACGGTTATCTGCTACTAATACAAAAGCGTTTAGTTAAAGCCGATATCCCACTGTCAATATTTTGATCTATATTTCCATCAAAAATATGATTTTATGAGAGTGGAGACATTTACGTATATCAAATTCTTACAAAAATGTATTGACATGGATGGTGTCTGTGAAGCTGGCTTATCATTTCATGGAATCTCATAAGTTCTGGTGAGTTCTGGCTTTATTTTTAATAGTTCTATAGTTCCTGATAGATAAAATCGATAGTTCTGCTCATTAAAGCGAAAAAAAGCCAAAGTGCAAACTGAGACGCCAGGTTCACGCAGCGTCTCACTTTGTCCTACGCAAAATTAACGGCCAATTCTTATAGGAAAGTAAAAGATCTGTAGTTCTACATGAGTTCTAGAAAGAGTTCTAGAGAAAAACATTGCTATTTCTTATTAGAAAACTCTAATAACACAATATGATTAGTTACGCAGATACAGATGAGACGCTGTCGAATATTCGACAGTTCTATGAGCTCTACAATTTTTTCCTTGTAGCTCAGAACGTATCCAAGGATTTTCTACAGAGTTCCAGCCATAACACTCATTAGATAATTTTTTGAGCAATTTTAAATCCCGCGAAATTCTCTAGAAAGTCGTTAAATACGTTTTGTACTACTAGGAAAAAGTTGTAAAACTGACAGAACTGTCGTGTTTTCGACAGCGTCTCACTTATTAAGTGTATAATTCGAATTTGGCGGAGTTTAAAATTGCTAAATAATAATCTACTTAGATTTATGACTGGAACTCTGCGGAAAGTCATTGAATATGTTTCTAACTGCAAGGAAAATATATAGAGCTCACAGAACTGTCTTGTATTCGACAGCGTCTCAATTATAACGTGTATAACTCGAATTTACCAGGATTTAAAATTGCTCAAAAAATAATCTAATGAGACTTGTGGCCGGAACTCTGTAGAAAATCCTTGGATACGTTCTGAGCTACAAGGAAAAAATTGTAGAGCTCATAGAACTGTCGAATATTCGACAGCGTCTCATCTGTATCTGCGTAACTAATCATATTGTGTTATTAGAGTTTTCTAATAAGAAATAGCAATGTTTTTCTCTAGAACTCTTTCTAGAACTCATGTAGAACTACAGATCTTTTAATTTCCTATAAGAATTGGCCGTTAATTTTGCTTAGGACAAAGTGAGACGCTGCGTGAACCTGGCGTCTCAGTTTGCACTTTGGCTTTTTTTCGCTTTAATGAACAGAACTATCGATTTTATCTATCAGGAACTATAGAACTATTAAAAATAAAGCCAGAACTCACTAGAACTTATGAGATTCCATGAAATGATACGCCAGCTTCACAGACACACATGGATGGCATGATATAATTTATTTAGATATTTAAATAGTACGTATTGTTTTGGTTAAAATATTGACGGTGGGACATCGGCTTTAGATTATTTTTATACGTATAGTGCCATTTCATTTATAACCAATAATAATATACTTTTAATTAATAATAAATAATATAAATTTGATAATATTTATTTCATAATTAAACAAACATACTAAATACACTCTGTATTCCTGTCGTTTTTCAAGTTAGAGTGAAACAAGCTGACATTATAATGCACCCTGTATGTACGTGATTGAAAACTAAAAAGCGAACATATAAAATAGCGACATCTTACTATCACTTTTTGACCTAACATTGCAGTAGGATAGACAAATTGAAGCGGAATTTGCTCCTAATGAGTCCCCCATGCAAGGCGGCCATGCTTGCTGTCAAAGCATAATGAAAGATTTTAGAAAAATTTTGTGCAAATCGTTTTTGGTCTGCAGTGGGAATGTCGAGCTACGTTTCTGCTGAAGAAGCCCCAAGCAGGGCTGAAACAGCTGTCCAGAGGCTGCTCGAGGTTCTCACTGCAATCAAAAACGATTTGCACAAAATTTTTCTAAAAAGCGAACATTAAAGTCGACTCTTGTCCGCTGAAAATTGTAAGAAAAGTTTTGAAACTTACGTACACTGTAAAAAGGAGTTTCTACGTTTCAGGAGAAACGAGAAAGTTTCTCTTGACAACTTGTTTATTTATTTATTAATCTCTTTTCGCTCCTGACAAAGCTATCAGACGATAGTGCAACGTATAGTGCCCTTTCCGATTATAACAGTGTCCGCAGAAGTTTAAAAACTATTTTCTTAAAATACGAAAGAGTATATAGTTTGTTTTCCATTTCAATAATGCAATAATGTTGTTGTGTAGCATCCAACCGAGTCATTGACGTTCATATTATAAGAAATGAACTTTCTCGAAACAAATAAAATAACCAGTGGTACTGACATTTAAAGGCCACGTTACAGATACCCTACCTATCTACGGCAGGAAAAAGTAAAAAGACTCTCTCCTCTCGCTCAGTAAAGTTAATCTACTATTCTAAAGTAAACACTCGTAAATAACGTCGCGGATCCTTTGAGTTCAGGCTAATAAATTTCAGCGTGTTTGTTTAATCGCAGATTGGAAAGCGAAACGCCGGTGTTAATTATTAGATAATTTTCATGTTTATTTTCTTTAGCTAGCTGAAAACTGAAAGGTGCATGTAGACGTTTCAAAAGGTTTATTGAAAATGAAAAGTCAAGAATCCTTCTCTTTTTTCTTATCAGGTGATTGAATGTAGCGCTGAAAATGTTCATAGATACACAATGGAACACGATTTCGTTATTTAGTACATAACTATAACGATAGCAACGAATAGCTTAAACAGCGACAGCTTACAATCGCTTTTTGACTTAACATTGCAATGTTAAATGGGTCAAAAAGCGATTGTAAGATGTCGCTGTTTCATTACTAATTACATCGCATTTGCGAATATCCTTGGTCAAGTCGTTTTGGTTCGCAGTGGAACTCTCGAGCTACGCATCTGCTGACGAAGCCTCAAACAGGACTGAAACGGCTTTGTAACTATAGCATCGGTTGGGATAAATTAATGAAATCCAAGATGGCTGTGCCTTTTCGTGTGAAACAAAAAATCGAATGATTTTTGTCATCAAATGTCAACCGTTTGATAATTAGACCATGAATTAAAACAAAAGTGCCTCGAGAAAGTTATCCTTCTAAATTGGAGAAAGGTAAAATGTTGGTTTCTTGCGATGAATGTTCGTGTTGACGCGAAATTGCTCGCACAAATTATTTGAAAAATCTGTTCAGTATGGAACCAAACCAGAATGGTGGATCAAAAAAAGACGACTTCATCTAGAACTGAGAAGAATTATTGCTGTAGTAAGCAATATCTTCGAAAAGTTGTAAAAGAATAGCCGAACAACGTAGAGCAAATGTGTCTCAGTGGACAATGCGAAGGATTTCGATTTTGGGCAAGAACCCAAAAAGTTCTTCTTCTTCTTCTTTTTTTCTCTTCCCATAAAATTGCCAGATTGCAATATCTTCTGGAGTATAATACATGAAATTCAATCGGAAAAACATAATAGTAGATCCATTTCCAAAAATTTCTTTTAGATTAATCTATTCTGATGATAAAAAGGGGCTAAATTAGATGGTTCAGAGGGATTCAATCGTTACTGGCGGGTTTGGAGAAAAGAGCCCCGATATAAAAAAAAATTGGGGATGACACCTAATGCTTTTGGCTGCCTTTATCGGAACTGGTGTTTCAGCATTAATAGCACGCATGGTTTACATAAAATAGCTCGACGTTCTTGAAGCAGTTTGAATTACATTTTTAAATAACAACGATCATGAATAATGAGTCTACCAACAAGGCAATGCACGACTACATGTTAGTAGAGAATTAATAGCTTGGTTCTAAGCAGCAAAAAATATAGAACTATGGGAGTGATCTTCCTGTTCCTCAGACATTAAGCCCAAAATTTTAAAAAACCTTTGGGAAAACTGTTAATTTGAATTTGAATTTAAATAATTGTGCTTGTAGTATAGTAAGAATTTTAATAATGCGATTTGAATGATTATTTTGTAATTAAAAAAAAAAACGCAGAAATTTTGAAATAATATTAATTATTTCCTTAGTCATGAATATTTGGTATGGGGAAGTGTATAACTAGATGAAAGATAATTTTATGACGCATCTGTCGACGGCATAAAAATAACACCATTCTACTTAAAAAGCATGTTATTGCCCTTCAATTGTTATTAGAATGATGATAGCTTTACTACAACCCTAATTAATGGAAAGGAAATTTTGTTCCTGCGGCAGATACCTTCCACTTAGCTAGTAACAGTACCACAATACTTGCTTTCTAACTTTTCTTAATGAGATGATAATTATAAAAGTTACATCTGTATTTTCTGGAAACTACAAAAAAAAAGCTTAATATCTCAACCACCATTGGACTTGGGCATAGGGAACCCTTATTAAACTTACTTTAAAATAACCTTATCAACTCAAACTCGTTATAAAATATGTATGTGTGAGTGTTCCATTTAGAATAACGAAGTTCCATATCGTACAGACAAATTGAGATATCCTGTATACGAGTTATGTGGAGCTTGAGAAATTTTAGTTTAAAATATTTTTTCATATCCTCAACTAGGAAAACGCTATTGACGAAACCTCGTTGGATGACATATCCGGTATATTGTGCCAGTAACGGAATAATGAATTCAAGAATGCATCAGAGAGGAAGTTCTGGGTCAATTTAGAGCCAGAAATATTGAATATTTTGATCGAATGTCTTTAAGTATATTTGATTTAGGTCCGACGTTTTCATCTCCTATTAAATTTGTTTGTCACATAATATCTTATCGATTTTCCATGGATATTACTTGGCTGATAAATTTATCAGGAGGTGAAGAAATTGGGCCTAAATCACAAAGAATGGAAAGCTAATCCATTATGAAATAATGATTTTTTGTTTAAAGAGGTATCTGGGTCTATAGTTTTGCTTGGTCCGATTTCAAGACTTTTCTTTTGAAAAATATATGAAGAGTCTCTGAGCACTTCTGAATTGGTTCATTTATTTATTTTCGTTTTAGTCCATTTTTCGCATTCCTCTACGTCACGTGACGTTCTCTTTGAGTTAGTCACGGAAAAAATAAAAACGGAGGGCGGGGCTATAATTACACCCTTTAATTTCTAACCCCACCGCTGGGCAGTTGTAGTCTTTGGCTTTATCTTGTTTACTCAAATTTATTTTCTGCTTTGTTTTGACTCTGTTATCATTTACCTGTGCACACGTTGTATGTATTGTAATGAGATACCCCAAATGAAAGTAGTTGTAAATATTGCTTAAATTATAACTTGAAAATGATAATTTGCCATCTAATCCCCTAAGAAATGTGATAAATATAATTTTTTATAAGATTGTTTATTTATTTTCATTAGATTTTTAATTTATTGAAGATTTATCAATGGGGTAACTTAATTACCCTTCTTGGCCGCTTTTGCAACTGACGAGAGATTTGTATCTGAAAGGTGTAAAAAACCTGTAAATTCTTTTTACATTCACAAAAACGTCAGTTGAACTCCTCCGGTCATTGTGGCTCGAAAATATTTAACTACTTATGGATCCAACACTTCATCAATCTATCGTTTTGATCCATCACTTTATTGATCAACAATCCATCGATTTGTAGGTTCATTAATTAATCAGTACATCGTATCATCGATCTATCACATCTTCAATCCGATCCATCACTTCATCTTCATCGCTTTATCTATCCATCGCATCATCCATCTATTGCCTCATTAATCCATTGCTTCATCTATCCATCGCTTCATCCATCAATCGCCTGATCCATCTACCGCTTCATTCATTAATCCATAGCTTCATCGATCCATCAATCCATTACTTCATCGCCTCATATATCCATCGATTCTTTGCTTCATCGATAGTTTACTGGATGTATATGTCGCTTCATCGATCATGACTTAATTTGCCCATCGATTTATGGCTCCATTCATCGATTTATCGGTCCGTCTTTCATTGGTTCATCGCTTCATCGATCTGTCGCTTTATCGAACCTTTGTTTCATCGTCTACCGCTTCACCACTCCATTACTACAACAATCCATCGATCTGTCACTTCATCGACTCATCGATCTATTGTTGCATCGATTCATGGCTTCATAGCTTCATCGATGCATGGTTTCATCGCTTCATCAATTTATGTACAAGTTCGCATATATTCTAAATTCAGTTACCCCGCTTGACTTTACTTATTATTCCTCAGAGCTTGATCACGAAAGTGTTAATTTTTTCGTTTATCGATGAAGTAATGCGTTTCGTTTTAGAAGTCATCTCTGCTCTAAATTGATATGCAAAATGAAATCAATGACCGCCAACGTTGTAATGAACGATGAACAACAAACAGAGAATTCCTTAGAAAACACGAAACCAAGGGATGTCCCCATTTGGTGTTCGGATTAAGGAGTCATTATTCGCATTGTGGCTTCAAATTTCCGCTGTATTACTGGAGATTCGGATTATGGCATGTTCAGATTAAAGAAAAGAAAAGTTATGGTTAGCCTGTAAATGCAAAATATGAAATACAAATTCAAAGAAACAGTTCGTAAAGTTCTAATGAACGGGTTGCCTGAATCTCTCTGTATACAACGATTTGTTGACATGTGTTCTCTCTCTCTCTGCTGTACACAAAAGTCGTACGTGGTTCAGTAATCAGCCTTATCGTTTTGTCTTATGTTTGACTGATTCACGTTCAGTTCGGTTCTTCGAGGCACTCCCCCACCCACATCGCTGGTTCAAACATTTACTTGACTGTAAATTAATTTTACTTTATTGGGTTGATACATTTCGTTCTGTTTCTGAGAGAGAGGTTCTAAATTCATAAATACATAACAAGTGGTTCTTTCTAGACACGTTTTAAAGTTTCCGCTTTGCAATTAGGAAACGAATTCCGTAATGGATTCCGTTCTGTTTACATAACTCACCCTTTTGGAGGGGACCTTTGATCAGTTCCTTTGAAATTAAAAATGATTTAAAAAGCTTTAGCATTTGAAAGGAAAACTCATTATCGTTGAGTATAATTACCCGGGGCGGGTGCCAATTTACACGTAAACAATTTAAAGATTCTGATGCCGCCTTTTAATTAAAGATCGATACGACTTCTCGTCTCATCGCGAACAAAAGTGGAATCAATTGTCCCGGCAAGCGTTCATCCACTTGGAAACGAGAAGTCGTTTAATTAAAAAAAAATATATATTTCTGCGACTTACCGAAGCGATCCCTGGCGCCCTCCTCCGAAGTTAAATTAGCTCGTAGTTTTAAAATAGTAATAGATTCCGCCGCGCGGGGACACACATAAAATCACATAAACATTATTAACGTCACGCTCTTAAATTATGACAGTCAACTGTTTTCAGGTCAGAAACTGTTTTCAAATATTGCGGTAGCCTCAACTTTATTTTCGCATTCTGCCTACGGTGGTTTATTTTTATTTCCCGCGTTGTAACCGTAATCACTTTCGCGCGTGGTAGATGGATATTCAAAGAGAGAGCAGCTAAAGTGGCCACTGGTGATCCTCCAGGACTGCTTTTAGAACTTCGCTGTTAGATCTGGAAAAAAAATAAAATAACTCGAATCATTTTTCGACAGAGGATATTTACACTCGCTATTTATTTATGTACGCCATAAACAATTTAAGAAATTCGTGACGCCATACAATAAGAATTCTACATTCTACTCAACTTGCATTAAAAATAGTTTACATGAACTCGAGAGATTGTTCTGGCGCAAGAGAAAACACAAGCAAATCAAATGCATTTTTACTTGCGAAAATTATTTTGGATAACGCCACACAAAATTTGCAACGAAACGCATTGAATTCGATACTCGAATGCCATAATTATGACACATTCGTAGCGTACATATTTAACTCAAGGACGGACAAAGGAAATAGTGCAGTATCATCGATTACCAGAATGTTTTGACGTCAAAAGAAAAACTGACGAAGTGACGACTACATTTTAGCAAATGTTAGCAAAAAAAAAATTAGCACGTTTAATTTACTAAAGAATTGTTGCTAAAGAAAAAGACCATTCGTGCATTCTACTGATTTTCATGTTGTTACACATATTAACCATAATTATACCGTGCCCTCAATTGAATTCCTCTTTAAAGTGGGCTATGATTTCACTGTTTTTTTCTCCTAAGATTTGCAGCACTGATAGCTGTTCAATTATTTAATTAAACAAATGTCAAATTGACACTTTGTATTTTCAATTAATTCAAAATGTTAGAATTACAGCAGAAAATATTTATTGTTGAAAGTTATTTTCAAACCGGTAGAATAGAAAATGGACAGTTAGTTTATTCAATTAATCAGTGTGTACAGAAGTTTCGACAGCAGTTTTCTAATTTTGCTATTACTTACGAACAGCTAGTTAAACATATCCATGCTTGTGTTCTTAAATTTCGTGAAACAGGATAACTTGGTCGCAAAACAGGGAGCGGAGCAGCTAAGAAAAGGACTGCACCCTGCATTGAAGATGTTCGGGATCGGATGGAACACTCTCCCAAGAAATCTATTGCGAAACTTTCACAAGAAGTTCAGCTATCAGTGGGAACATGTCACACTATTCTTAAAAAAGACTTAAAGCTTTATCCATATAAGATTCAAGCAGTCCACGAACTCAGGCTAGTAGATTTTAACAGAAGAACAGAATACTGTCAGTGGTTTCTTGATAACCTAAACAACGTCGACATTCTTGACAAGTGTTTCTTTTCCGATGAGACCTGGTTTCATCTCTCAGGGTATTCAAATAAACAGAATATGAGAATATGGTCAGCAGAAAATCCCCATGAATTTGTGGAAACTCCATTACATGCATTAAAAATTGGTGCTTGGCTAGCAGTGTCAAGAAGACGTATCATCGGACCAATATTTTTTAACGACTCAGTAACTACTAAAAGATACCGAAATGAGTTATTAAAACCTATCATTAATCAACTACATGATGATGAACTTTCAGAAGGATTTTTTTTCAGCAAGACAATGCTACTGCCCACACAGCTCATCAAACAATGACTTTCCTGCAGCAGTTTTTCGATAATCGGATTGTGAATTTTCCTGCAAGGTCTCCGGATCTCACAATTATGGATAACTTCATTTATCCGCACATGAAAAACACAGTTTTTTAGAACTACGCGTCACACAATCGAAGAACTTCGTGCGGGCATTACAGATGTGTGTGCTAACATAACCCCCGAACACTTAGCAAACGGGTTTGAAATCATGAAGCGCAGAGTACGCTTATGTATTCAGGCTGAAGGAGAGCACTTTAAGCATCTACTTTAAACTTTAATGTTGTGTTTTTATTTGATGTTATGATCAGTACTGACAGTTAATGACAACTGTTTTCTCTAGAATTGTGTCGCCAACTGCATAAAAAAATCACAGCTTACTTTAATGAGGAATTCAATTGAAGGCACGGTACTTTATGTATAAATAAGTGAAATTAACCTCCGCCCACAATAAGTTTAATATCCGTAGATACGTATTTCGGCAGCTAAGTTGCCAGCTTCAGTACGCTACCAACTTAAAAGCACTAAGAAAAATTTAAAACCACCTAATCACACTGATAAAATCATAAAAATGTTAAATATTAACCGTTTATCAGTGTGATTAGGTGGTTTTAAATCTTTCTTAGTGCTTTTAAGTTGGTAGCGTACTGAAGATGGCAGCTTAGCTGCCGAAATACGTATCTACGGATATTAAACTTATTGTGGGCGGAGGTTAATTTCAATCATCTCTTAAACCACAGTCTCCTTTACTATTTTAGTTTTAGACTTTATGTGTAAGTTAATAAATTATTGTAGACATTTGAAAACCGTAACCAACATCGTACATACAGGGTCCCTCTAAATTCTGTGGATACGGCTTCATCAACAGATTTCTGAGCTCAGAATATAATAATTTAACCAAACTTATCTATGTATATCGAAAACTGCTTCGTTAAGCCGATATTCTTCTTCAAAGTTCGTGAAAAGAAAGAGAAATTTTTCTTTAAACCCGCCAGTAAACGTGACTTATCTTCTTGTACCACCTCATACCAAACATCATCCAAATCAATTGAGACGTTCCTTTGTTACAAGAAAAATGAACTTTCTCTTGAAGAACTTTGAAGTAGATTACCGTCTTAACGAAGCAGTTTCGGATATACATAGATAAGTTTGGTTAAACATCTTCTTTAGTTTTTATACTGAAGCTCTTGGATGTGTATCCATAAATTAATTTTATGATAGCCCAGCGTATTTTATCCACTGGCTAAAACTCTAATTTTCACGTTGATGGTCAGGGCTATTCTGTAACATTGATGTGCATATCAATTGAAATGGTCTTCAATAATTGAAGAGTACTTGATACGATTTTATAACAATTCAAGTGGATTGCCGACCGCTAATTGAAGAGAGATGCATATTAACTTGATATCACACTTGATTCGAATTGCAAGTAGTTATGAAATTCTTTACAGAATACCGATTCTGCAAGGTCACTTGATACATAGCAATAATTGATACGTATCAATGTTACAGAATAGATCCCAATATCTACTACAAAAATACACATTGTTGCAAGAAGGTATGCCCACTTTGAAAATATTCACTAAATCACATGTCAAAGATATTTTAATATTTTCATAAATGCAAATCAGAACAGATTTTTTGCCACAATTAATTTCAACAAAAACAACTCTTATACAAATATTCGGACAAAATCCATTATGTAACGCCGATAAGTTTAATAGAACTGATTACATGAACTAGTTTGAGGTGGTTTGTAATCCGGGATTATGTGTTAACACCGTCAACAGTACTCTTGAACAACGATTATCATGGAAATATTATTAACAGTAGCTATTAACGTATTAAATTTGTACGTACAAAACGCGACTTTTATCTTTACCCCACATTTTTTTTCAATTTAAATTAGCAATCGTTGTAGAAAAAAACTACATTATTTAAAATTATATTAAAAGAAAATATTTTTGAAGTGTGCACCTATGTAACCATGTATGCAAGGTGACTCTTAATTAAAATAAAACCAATATAATAACGTACATCCGAAATTATAGAAAAATATTGAAAAAGTTCTATACACTATGTCCACATTTCGATGCTCACCATTGGCATCTCGGTTATTAAAAGACAGAGCAATGGTTAAATGGGGAATGTTTTGCAGAATTCAATGCTCGCAACAAATCTCATTTCAAATTCACCATAACTTTTTTAAATTTTAAGATAATTTAAGAAAACCAAAATTTTACGATTTCAAAATTCCTCTATAACTCGATAACACCTGATGTGACCTCTTCTAAACTTTTACATTGTTCAGACACTTTTTTAAGATAAAGTTTTTGATGCAAACAGAAACCTCCGATTGTCATTTGTTTTCAAGTTATTAGCGCTAACTTTTGTTTTTCATATGGCACCCATATTAGGTTTTGGATTAATTAGATAGTCTATAAAAAGAGCTCTTCAATGATGTATAACACACCGGAATTTTTTTTTAATTTTTAGGGGAGATATTAACAAAAACATAAACTAATCCCTTATTAAATTAGTAGGCTATGGAATTAAACACCAACGAAAAAGCTTAAAGATATGCTAAGTATGCTGTAAAATAACGAAATGATAATAAAAGTCCTAAAAGAAAAAAAAGTAAAGAAAGCGTACTAAAAGGTGAGGTTGACTTAAAGAAACTGTTCAATATGACAACCATTCTGTTCCACACACTTTTGACACCTTATTCTAACAGAGTTTCAGGCACTACAAAGTGTGCTTTCGTTTAATAATCTTAGCACATCCAGCATTCTTTGTTCTAAAATTCCCTGAGCTTCTGGCGGTGCAAAATTAAATACTTCGTTTCTAGTGGTACCCCATAAATTACTGTCAAGGGGGGTAAGGTCGGGTGATCTTGCAAACCATTGTACTGGTCCATTATTTGAAAGCATTCTAATTAAAGTTTTTCTCAAAAAATGTACATCACGAGTGCTATGGGTCAGGTAACCATCCTGCTGGAACCTGATGTTTTGCGGCATGTCGTCAGAATTAATAATTTGTCTCGAAGCAGGTTTTTTTCGTTTGTTACTAGTTCCAAATATCTGTTACGTCAATATCGTTTCGTTATTTTACAGTATTGAGTGTTTAATTTCATAGCCTACTAATTTCAAAAGGGATTCATCTATGTTTTTGTTAATATCTCCCCTAAAAATAAAAATTTTTCGGGTATGTCATACATCGTTGAAAAGCTCTTTTTAAAGACTATCTATCTAACCAAAAACCTAATACAGGTGCCATATGAAAAACAAAAGTTAGCCCTAATAACTTGAAAACAGAGGACAATCGGAGGTTTCCGTTTGCATCAAAAACTTTATCTTAAAAAAGTGTCTGAAGAATGTAAAAGTTTAGAAGAGGTCACATCAGGTGTTATCGAGTTATTGAGGAATTTTGAAATCGTCAAATTTTGGTTTTCTTAAATTATCTTAAAATTTAAAAAAGTTATGGTGAATTTGAAATGAGATTTGTTGCGAGCATTGAATTCTGCAAAACGTTCCCCATTTAACCGTTGCTCTATGTCTTCTAATAACCGAGATGCCAATAGTGAGCATCGAAATGTGGACACAGTGTATACTAAAGTTTTCGAGGAACACATAAGCAAAAATTCTACCAAAAATCACGATATTTCCGTGGTTGATAAATTGTTTTTTACATTATGCAATGTATTTAACCACAATTTCTTAATAACGGTGAGGTGAAATACCTACCTACGAACTTTATTTATTTTAAGAAACATTTTCCACTAACAGGCAAAGTGCATCATCATTTCAGACACTTTAATGACTTTCTAATCGAATAAATTCGCGGGCGAGCTTTTTAATTTACACGAGTCCTTGTTACCATCGCTTGGAGACATCACAACCTCCTTACAAACTCGGAACTTAGTTTCTTAATTCTGTTTAAACCGTGTCACTTGAACACTTACAACCAGGGATAGGACGCGGACTCGACAAATTATTACCAAAGTTTCCGGCAGGTAATTTTCACGCTCTTAAAATAACATTCGCTTCGGATCATTAAATTCCCAAAGAAACGAGTTACTTTAGTGCTTCTTTTTTGAATATTTTACTATTTCAAAACGATCCGTTGTACATTAAAAACGTCTCTTTCGCCGAAGTAAATTTAGAGCACTCACACGCAATCAAATAAATTGTTTAACGAGATGATGATGAGCTTGCATGAAAACGTTGAATATTTTGAAGGTCTTAATTCAATTTGTTGGGAAATAAGTTTATGACGACATGTGGGTACATTCCACAATATTGTCATCAATGTCATCATTCTATTTTGCTTGCAACAGGCTGTTTACCAATGTCATTAAAAAATGAATAATTCTTTTAGCTACAATTTCTTTTACGTTTTGAATTCTTATATGATCTGAAATATGGGATGTGGGTGTTGTTGTTTTTTTTTTCTCTTATTCTTATTCATTGAACATAAAATCAAAAAAATATATATATACATAGTTTGGAAAACAAGTTTAAAAAAAACAAATTCTGAACGGTATATCGCGAAGTATGAATATTCACCAATAGTTATGATACACCCTGTAGACCTGATAAGGTAGTTTGACTTTATAGTCTACACGCAACTTTCTATAATTTAAAAATTTACGTTTTTCTTCTTATTTATACTGCACGTTTATTAACTAAAATTTACAATTCATGCAACTAATGAACACTCGCTCTATAAGTATTATGTTTTCGACTTCCAACTTTTCAAAGAATAATGCTAACGAGAAGCTTTAACATTAATTGTAAGTTATACTCATCCTATATACGTGTGTAACCAGAAAATATGACGGAACAAATCTCAATAGGCGTGAGCTCACGTGGAACCCCTGCCGGGCCTATCATCGTAAATCAAAATTAAGAAAAATTGAATTAAACATAAATGTACATCAAAAAGACCTTACGGTACCTTCATTCGTTGTTTCCCCCTCAACAAATTGCAAAAATATGTACGTGTTTCTTACATGTAGCCTCTCTTCTCTTATGCGTGACCTTTTCTACCCTTCGCGATGACGTAATGACGTTTCTAAATTATTTTCTACTCACTGCGGTACCAGTCGAAAATTTTCTCATTTATGCGTTAACGTCTAATGAACAAAAGCCCATCAATTAAGGCAAAAAAAAATAGTTTTATATTACAGTGTGGCTTAATATGTAACGAGGCGATGTCTTTCGCGTGAAGCTTCTTTGATGTGTTAAAAACAGCGTTCCTGATTTTCCTCCATGTTTGCTAGACGCCGACGAATGCGATTGAATATCAACAACCAATTAGACGATACCCCTATCAATATAATCAGTATAAGCGAGTTATTGGACACAGGTCTTGTCAAATTGGCTGCTGATACTCAGTTGCAGTAGTTGGCGTCTAGAGAACGTGGAAGAAAACCGGGTTTAACGCCTGGTGCCATTCATAATGCAGTTTACAAAATTAATGCGACAATCTCATTTTCTAACTAAAGGGCAAAGAATATTTATATAATATGTTAATAATATACGCTATTACGGGCCCGGTTTGATTTAGATGCCGGCTGTGTATTCATCTAACCGCTGTCTCACCTAAAACCGGCCATTCGCCCGTCAATCTTTTTTATGACAACTCCGCAAACAATTTTGCTTATTTCAAAACCGTTCGCTCTCCGACTGTGTAGATCAGATTCTACCTATTCCATCACCTTTACTGAGCGAGTTTTAATCTCCATTTTAACCGCGTTTCAGCGAGATTTTGGGCTATGAATCTTTGGAAGTTTTTCCAATTTTTTTTTTTATTGCACGGCCATCTTTGCTGCCTCAGAGTTGCTACTAGTTTTCGATTTTGCGATGGTCAAACTCGCTGGCGTTTATAATCAGTTTGTCGTTGAACAAATTACAAATCCTGGCTTTCCCTCTACTTCTCGCTTCGTTTCTGCACGTCGCTCCAGTTGAAAACTCACTCTATTAGGGGAAAGACAATCTTTTGAGCTCGCTTGTGAGGAAGCTGGAAGGTGTTTAACCTATTTTGGTTGAGCGTAACCCCCCCCCCCCCCCCCAAGGCGAAATTATTTCGACGCTAGTGAAAAATATCTCTTTTGTGTGTCAAGGTCAGTTATTGCTACTGATTTGTTGGTTTTTCCTGGACAGGCTTTTCCATTCTTTTCTTGTTTGCAATTTTATTTAGAATTTTGATATCCTTCCAGACAAGTATTATCCCGCCGTCGTTTGCGATCAGGATTATTGTACACCTTATTCGGAGTATTCGAGCTGGTTTCAAGCGGTTGATCCACCAGGAAGTTCACTGATCGAATCTTTCGGACACCGAGTGCTGGTCTCGTGTTTACTCCGAAGGCTTGACGACTATCTCGAAGAGAACCCTAGAATCCGTTTTGCGATTCGCTTGATAACTCACATCGCACGAAGTAACCATTTTCTAATTTATTTCTGCCGCACTGGATGACCATTACGTATCGCGCATCCCGGAATAGTTATCCCGTGGGATATTATTCTATGCAGTACACGTCTGCGCAACTTTGGTTGCATAATTCGCCTTTTACTTTTGTGTCAGGCAACCTAATTCAATTTAAATTTATTAATTTAATTTTTTTTTCTTTTCTGCTGCTTTGTTAATGCAGACTTTAATTATTTTGTCAACGCTTGAGTCAATTCGTTTACTTAATTTGTATTGTCCTGATTTTTGTGAAACGAAAGGAAATTTTCAAACGTGAATTGAATTTTGAGTTACACCCGAACAAAACCTTAACGTTACCGCTTTACTTGCTATTTTATTATGTGCATTGAATTCTTGTCTTGGACACATCTGCCATTTTTTTATAACCGGAAATAATTTTTGGTTGAATATATGATAGATATCGTGGTAATGTATACTCCAGTTGGTGTCCATCGGTAATTGCTTTTTTTTTAAATATACTACTTTTATGGATTTCCTCTTATTTCTCCACGACCCTCTCCGACTTTAAAGCTCGCCGCTGGTATCACATCGTGTCCTTCCGCGTCGCCAACAATTCAACTAAAGGGAATCCCGGGTACGCAGGTAAGAACCGCCCTGCCTTGTTATATGTACCTGAATTATGCGACCCGACTCAGAATAATTCTTTTTGACCACAACAAATAACTCCCAACGTATCGCCTCGTAACAATTGGCGCCCAACGCCTTAACAACATAGTGGCTCCGGCACATCATGTCAAATCCGTATTTTTAGGCCTTCTTTTTGGTCTATTGTCCAGGTTTGTTCCTTGCCTGAGTCTTCACTTGATACTTTTGTGACGTGTTCAAGACTTATTTTCTTCAAAACTGAGTCATCTTGGGTCTGTTTCTTATTTCGATTTTCTTAAATTTGTTTACTGGGCGTAAATGCAATGGGCAACAAAAAGTGTTAAGTACGAATCTTCGATTTGCGTATAAAAGGAATCTGTAGCAAGAGACAATATTTTTTTCTAAACAGGAAATAATGTAAGAATTTTACGTTTAAATCATTTGTACTTCGTATCCCGCGCATACCCTCGGCATATCCACGTAGCAAAAAATACATGTTCCGGAAGGCATTTCATTTCAAATCAAATTTACACAAATTAACAAAAAAAAAATGAAAATATAGAATTTTGAGAATGAGGAAAAGAATAAACGATAAGATTTAGTAAATCAGTTTTCCTTAATAACTTCTAAACATGTTTTTCGCACTTAGACTCTTTTGGTCTTATGGTCTTCAATCATTAATGACAATAAAAAAATATATCATCTGACGCTGTTTAAATACACAGCGAAATGTAATCGTTTCTACAACAATTTTTGAAAAGAGAATGGATTTAACCTCCTAACCACAAAAAGTTTGTTTAGAAACTAAATACGTATTTCGGCAGCTATGCTGGTATCTTCAGTAGATGCCTTCTTCTAGAAGTGACTGTGTTATGCCTATCTCTACCTTATATACTAATTCGTTCCGCTCCAATGATGCGTGCTGTCTAAAGTGAGCCGTCTCACTGGATTACGTCAACCAAGTCAAGCAACATCACAAACTTTTAAACCCTAAATTAAATCTACACTAATATGTCGAAAATTTTAGGGATTATTGAAAAAAATTGTAATGATTTTCTTTTTTTAATTTTAACGCTCTGTAACTCCTTTAATATGAACTTTTGGACGAAGTGAGTTTAGCTAAATCGAAATATTTTGGTTGTTGCTCTGTGTCCCTTTATTTTTGGAACACCATATATAATTTGCCGGAGGAATAAACTGATATATTGTGACACCTAAATTTTCTGTATCGATTTTGAGTAATAATCACATTCTCTTTTCTAAATCAAATGATTAATTTTAAATTATATTTTAAGAAATTGTTGCTCCACTTTAGCGCTTTGTTTGAATAACGTCAGTGTATTATTTGCTCATGGATTTAATAGCAGTTTATTATACAAGGCAAATAACAATAACAATGCCGATTTTGAATAACAGTTTAATTATGGGTTCATAATTCCCTAGTGTTTTATAGACCTCATAATGTATTCAAAATCGGCATTATTATGACTTCATAAACAGGTGCTGGATAAATAAATAAATGTGCTATGTATACAGCCAAAAAGAACGGAATGGTTATAAAATACAGACATAAATGAGATATAAATCAGTGGCGTGTGCATGTCAACAATAAAAGTGTGAAATCGATTTAATATCACACAGTTTTATTTGCACAGTACTTCAAATAATAATAATAATAATAATGATTATAAGGACCTTGAAATTATAAAAGTCGGACATTATTTACAATCAACCGAAATTTATTTTCTGAACTTACCTTGCAGTAATAAGCAACACACGAATACAGGGTGCAGAGTACTATTCTTCATTTACACTAATAATTAATACTATTAGGGAAGTCTACTCGAAAATATATCGAAGATTTATTACTGGCGTAACGCGAGGCAAATATTTGCTCGACTTACTATAAGCGAAAACTCGATTTCTGGACAGAGGTATTTTGAACGGAAGTTATTTTCCGGCAATTCTTATTGTGTTATCGATAACTTAACAATACCCAACCACAAGTCATTGCCACGAGCAACACGAAAAATGTTGTTTGTTTAATTTATAAATAACTTGGAGCAAGTGGCGAGTTAAATTTATGCAAAACCAAAAAAAAAAAAAATACCACGATACTTATGAAGTCATATTTTAATACTGACATATTTTCGTAACGGTAATTTATTTATTAAATATTAGCAAACAAATTCCATAGACGTGATTCAGTTAGTAAAGTAAATATTTATTTAGTTTCAGTTAATTAACAGAAAAATAAGAATCTTTCTTTCTCTCTTTGTGAAAATATAAAAAAAATCGTCGTTGGCCTTGTTTTCAATGCCCTAGATAATTCATTGTCATTAGTCATTTGATACTCGTCCCAAATGTAAGAACATCTGTTTGTGCTCTTTACAAAAAAAATATGTTAAGAACTCGCATTCAGTAAATAAAATTAATTTCGAATGCGTCATGATGAGCCATTTGTCAGGACGAAGCATGTGGCTCATGTTTGGCTGGTACCTTAAAATATATGATAAATATTTGGCACACGATATGCAATCAATATTATATCAGAAAAAAAAAACTGAGGAAAACAATACAACGTAAGAATGATGATTGAAAAAAAAAAATTAATGTCAAAATTCAAGGCGATACGGAGCCGAAATGAAACTGAAATTTTAGATTTATTTTTGAAAGCATAAAGCAGAGTTAAAAGCAAACATTTAGGGGAAAAATGAACGAATCAAATTGCATAAAAGATGAACTGGAAGCAAATATCCAAAATATAAGGAGAATAGTATACGCAGACACAATTAAAGAGACCGCAAAAGTAGAAGAAAAATTGATCAAACATAGAACTAATGAAAGAACCAGTGAGCAAGAAAGAGGAACAAGTATTAAGAGTTTAGAGCAACTAGAATAAAGTTTTGAATAATCTAAAAACAAGTTGAAAATGAAATAAAAGAGATCTGGGGCGCAAACTACGCCAGCAGGATTCTTCAATTTTATATGGAATCGAGAATCTCTAGCGAAGTTTTATGGAGATGAAAGAATAAATCTCCATTTTGCATTTTGCGAAATATTTATAAAAGAGCGCATAAATACAGGCTGTTCTTTTACTATGTGCAAATATTTAAACCTGCAACATGTCACCATAAATGGCAATGATTGAACTCATACGTTCTTAACATAAATGTAATAGTTTTCGAGAAAAATGCAGTGGCAGATTTTCACTAAACCGTTTGAGAACTGCTGGCGTAGCTAAAAGTGGAACGCGGGCGCCTCTTCAATTATGACCCGCAGCCGAAGTAAGCCAGGGTCAGTGCCTTACTGGATCTTGAGTAGGAACGACGTAAAGTGCGCCGCCCTGATCAGCTGGTCCGTCAAAACGTTTACGATTTAAATTAACTTCACTGCAAGTAATTACAAGTTTAAGTATTAAATTAAAATCTAGTGCAATTCAAGAAGCTGCGGCTCGTAATTTCCGAACAAATTAAAAGCGAGGTACAAACAAATTGTAATTTCTCATTCCATATTATTTTCAAAAAACAATTTCATTTTACAATTACTTTGTTTCCAAGGACCGTAAGTACTTTCATAGCTAGCAGCGAGATTGCAGCAAAAGTTTATTTACACGTAAAAGGGTGAAGGAAGAACATTCTTTACGCGCCTGCCTAATTGGTGCTTAAATTTTCGGATTTATTCTTCGATAGTTGATATAATAAAACATATTACTGCGCTCAGTGAATTAACATTTTAAATAAAATAATTAATAGACGATATCAGTGATTATTATTACGAAACTCTGCGTTGAACATCGAGTGCGGTTTCGGTGGGCGTGTTCATACCGAGAGGAAGGCGAAGTTGACCTTCCTATCTTTCTCGCACATTTCAGCGGTTCCAAACAAATGGTCCATCCGAAATTTTCTGGCAATGATAGGGTAGACACCAAAAAATACGCACAGAAGGTAGCATTTCGTGTACTTACACTGAGGTTTTTTTTTATTTGCATACAGTAAAAGAACAATCTGTATATGGATGGAATGAAAGAGAAAAAAGGAAATTTTGATTATTACAACTTGCTTGAAAGGTGATGCGAAAGTTTGGCTTAACATGTCATTGAAAGGAATGAAAAGTTCAAAGAACAATTTGGGGTATAGATGAGCAAAGTTGTAAAAGACGATTTATCGCAGAGTATGTACCCGAATGGCTAGAGAAAACCATGCACTAAAGAAGTATATACAATATAATAACAAGGTATTGAAGATATGAGTTCGTTGCATTATTATGATGGTTGAATGGCAATGGTGTTCTAAATTTTCTGTCCGCAAGTGTACATATCACCGTTTTGCATTTTAAGTAGCAGTACTATTTTAGGATATTCCTGCTACATTATCCGATATCCGAGCATTGAATAATAACACAGCTTGCGAACATAAAGGTTTGCATTGAAACGATGCAGCTGATATTAAAATTATCGATCCGCGCAAAAATGCTAACTGGAAATTATTAGAAATATGAATAATCAGCCTGCAGTTAAATTCGTAATATGCACATGCATTTATCAAGCGAGTGCCCACCGTGAAGTTTCATGAAGCGCAACGCAAATATTATGTATGCATGCAGCTTCGATATATTGCAATAATATTCTGAAGTTTCGCATATGACTTCTAATTTCATTAGCCATGTGATATACATATTTTGAAGTGCTACTTTATCGTTCGGACTTGGAAGCATTTGGTAAACTATACACATGTACCTAGGTAAGGAAGGAACAATCCATCTAATGAATCGATCTGATCATTTATACTTTAGCAATTCGAAAAGAAATGGTCACAATTGTTTCTTGGAAAATGTATTGTTGTTTTTGTGATCTAAAAATTATAACCAAAGACCGCCGATTCCTAAAATATCTGGTGATAGTCCTCTATCCGATGTCCTAAGAAAGCAAACTCTTGTTACTAGGTATCCTAAAAATCGCCGTCCTCTGGTTATGATATTTAAAAATGTACTAAAGCAACGTTTCGCCCCTATATCTCACGTTAACACCATGAACATCTATTCTAAATCGAATTTTGTTATACAGATAGGGTGGACACTTGTGTATTATTATTATTTTATAAAAAAAAAAAAAAAAAACTAAATACAATGTAGCCGTCCTCGATCTTTCATGGTTAACCATTTAAGTTTAAATAATTTATGTGATACGTGCTGGCTTCGTTTTAAGCTGCATACCGGGTGTTTGAAAATTGCTAGTACAAAAAAAAATTGGTAGTTGGTGATATTGAATTGAAGTCATAGGAGAAAAAAGAAAAAAATTCTAATAAAAGTACTTCAGTTCTCGAGATAAAAATAACGAAAAATACGAAATTACGCGGAAAATAGTTACATTACGCAGAAAATGCTTAAATCTGCAATATCTGCATTAATTAATTAATGCCAATTAACTGAAACAAATTTCAATTCACGAATATTTTAATCATGTTTTAATATATGCGTAAATTATAGAATATGCAATTTGCATAAAATCCGTCCTTTAGTTATCTCCCTGTTACGACAAAAACTTATTTAATAGTGGCTTGTAATAAAAAAAAAACTTAAGTATTTATCTTTTATCTGTACCCAAAAAATCTTTTTCTTTGAGTTAAAACCAAATAAAATAAGAATACATTCAATAGTGTTTGCAAACGGCGTTTTTAGATAAAATGTTAAATATCTCCACAACCGTTATATTTAGGTATAGATCATGGTACCAAAAAAACGTGTAGAATTTGATGGGCGATACCACATTTAGATACAGGGTCGTGTAATTCCTGAACGAAATGAAAACAAATTTGAGCGGCCAACGATTGAAACGATTAACTATTATTAATATTGATTAATATTTTTCGTTTATGAAGGTGTTGAATGCGATGACCGAGTCTAGCGAAATTTACAAAGTCAGCGGTTAAGTTATTAATTCATTATAATAATTTAACCGTTTAATTTAAATATATATAGTCAGCGGTTTAGTTATTCATTCATTATAACCTCAAGGTTCCAACTTAGGACCTCTTTTATTTTTAATCTACATTAATGATATTGCTAATGTTGTTCAATGTGAAAAATTAATGTTTGCTGATGATATGAAATTATACTCTTCGATTTTCTCTCTTGACGATTGAAATCTGCTGCAAAAAAAGTATTAACTCGGTATTAGAATGGTGCCAGCACTATCGACTATCTTTAAATGTTAGTAAATGCCAAACTATGACTTTTACGAAGAAACACACTGCCGTATGTCACTCCTACACTATTGCTAACACAACTCTAAATTCAACCAATACCATTAAGGATCTAGGTGTGGTTTTTGATTCGAAACTTGCTTTCGCGAACCGTATTAATTCTATTGTAGCCAGTGGTTTCAAGGTGTATGGTTTTATCTATCGTAATTATAAGGACTTCAACATCAACACTCTCTCTATAATATTCTCTTCCTTAATAAGGTCTCGTTTAGAATAAGCTGCCCTGGTTTGGGTTCCTATATGTCATGTCCACATTGAACACATTGAAATTATACAAAGAACCTTTCTCAGATTCTTATGTTTTCTTGCTGATGGCACTTTTCCGATCAGAGGTTATGATCACTCTTTACTTCTATCTAGATTTCATTTCGAACCACTTCATACTAGAAGAATTTCAGGTGCAATTAAATTCCTTTTCAATATACTTCATAATCAAATTGACTGTCCGTTGCTTTTAAGCAGAACTAACTTTGTAGTACCCAGAATATCTTCGCGTTTATGTCTCACTTTTTATTGTGAAAGTAACAGATCTAATGTATTGTACCATTCCCCAATTTCATTAACATCTCAGGGCTATGTGACATCAATGCAGATAATTTGAATTTCATTTTGAATATTAGTAAAAATCAGTAACTTATCTTTTAATTATATTTCTTTATTTTAAACCTTCTAGGTTTCCTACGCTTATTTGTTGTGTTATTTTGGTTTTGTCATACGCGATCGTGTTTCTTATAAGCAATTGACACTTGGGCTGAGCTCAGTTCCTCCGTGGATTTGAAGCTTAATTTAAGCACACGTGTTGGGTTAATTTTCTTCAAAATCAAATCTGTTGCTGTTTAATTTAAATTAGTAAAGTCCCGAAGTTCGATGCTCACAGAGTAAAGTAAAGTGCTTTTCACGGTGTGCTGTGTTTTTATTTAAAAAACCGAAAAATGGTTCATGTTTGTCTGTTTGCATTGCATTTATTGTTATTTATTATTATTATTATTATTTATTAAGAATTAGTTAAATTACTGTCGGTAAGAATATTAATAAATCTTGAGAAACAAACAAGAGCAGGCGTCATTTGTACTGAAAGGAAAATCGCCCGTCTTTCCATTATGGCTATTATCTTAGTGCTAAAAGCTTTTGCAATTTTAGTATTAAATTTGGTAAAATTACTGATTTAAGTACTATCAATTTCTTCAATATGTTAAGCAAGGGCATTCTCATGTGGAGAATTAAATTAAAAAAATATATATATATATATAAATGAATCGTTTAATTTGCTTATACTCAACGAATGATACTTTTAACTTCTACTTACGTACATTAATATACAGGATGATTCTAAATAAGTGCGAGGAACTTCACACGCACGTCCTTCGATAAATTTCCATTAAAAAAAAAATTCATACGAACATATGCCAAAAATGTGGCATTCTTTGATCGGGCTTTTCGGGAAAAATGCCAAGTACAACAAAATATGTCCTCAGATGATTCAATTCTTTTCCAACAATAGTAATTGCGCTTTAAAAAGATTCACTTTTGTTAAGTATGTTATTTGTATTTCTGAATGCCAGTTTATTTATTTTATTTTTATCTTTTCCTTTTTACTTACACCTATGTTTTTGTTATAAAGGCAAAATATCGAGTTCAGTTAATAAACAAGTTTCGAAGCAGTCGCACGTATTTTATTTCAAATGTGTATAAACTCGCACAGAACAACTTTGTTCCATTATATTTTTAATAAATGTTGTGAAGTTTACGTTTGCTGTTTACATAAGAAGGCAAAAGAATAAACGTATTCTTTTAATCTTTTAAAGATAATATAAACTTCCACATGTTGCAAACATTATGAATGATACTGTATATTGACTTATCGTATTTACCTCTATTTTAGCTAAGTATTTTTGGCGCCAGTAAATAATTACGGTATGTGATAATTCATATCGGTGAAAGAATTCAGTGTAATTTATCTCTTATAAACAAGGCAACGTAGGTGCATTAAAGTTTTCAACGACACTATCTAATGCCCGATTTCTTCAACTTTTGATAAATTTATCTGTCAGGTAATATCCTCGGAAACTATTATCGATACAATGGTTTCCAAGAATAATATCTGGCACAGGTGAAGAAATTGGAAGAAATTGTATATTAAAAATAGCATTTTACTTTAAACGGGCTTTCAACTGCATTTTGTCACAAAATAATACCGTGGTTTAATCTGGAATTTAAACACGTAAGCAAAGTAAGCACTCAATATCGCTTGAACGTCTGCTGACTTAGATATAAGTCACATTAAAATAGGAAGGACCTGAATAGGTGATCAACTACCGTAAGGTCTACGTTTACATTTGCAAATGTAACATACTGCAAAGTAATAACAACATAGTTACAGAGCGTTTCTTTATTATACGCCGATAGATCGATCTACAACTTGTACGTGGCTGTCTCCTTTTACCTTTCATGAAAGGGGATGGGACGATTCGCCGTCGCCAACTCGCCGACACCGATTCACCGTCGCCAATTCGTCGTAGAACTAATTCGTCGTCGATCCAATTTACCGTCCGCCCAATTCCCCGTCCCATGTTACTGCTTTATTTAGCTTGACAAGCTTTAAAACACTTTCTGACCATTTTAGATAATATCCAAGTTATACCTACGAATTGAAGAAAATAACTATAATTTCAGTACGTTTCAAGTAAATTAAAATGGACTTTACTATTGTTTTTCTATTTCAAGTTAAAATAAATTCCTAATTACAGTGCGACCACCGTAAGACACAAAATTACGAAAAAAATTGGTGCTGATTGGTACACATAATCAGAATTCTTTTTTTTTTTTAATGGAAACCCTTTTTCAATTTATAATTTTAAATGACGAGCTTTCATGAATCAATATTTTGAAAGCAGTCGATTTCTGATGTGTAGTGATTTTGATTGATATGAAAATCAATATGATTTTGAGCAGAATCTGAAAATATAAAAAAGAAGAATTGGAGGGATTTTATGAACAGCCTGAAGAATAAGAAATACTTCCTGGAAGACCAAATTTTTTTATCTGTTTCTTTATTTATGTATCACATTTAATTAATAACAAATTATTTTATTTTTCATTAATTATGTTAATTTCTTTATTTTATTTACATGTAATTATCGGTATATTATTATTTGGATATGTACCTGGACTTAAAACTTTAATCGCTGACGGCGAATTTACGGACGGCGAGTTTTCCTGCGGTGAATTGTACCTACGACGAATCGGCGACGGTGAATTAGCGACGACAAATCGGCGATGACGAATTGTCCTAGACCCTTCATGAAACAGCTTCATCGCTTGCAGTCTCTGAAGTCACGTCGTATTCTTAACTCAGATTGTTCTGATCGGCATATTATAATAAAAAGATGATCTGTATAAGTTAAAAACTAAGCCAGGAAAAATAAAATTTAACTAAGAAAAGATAGGAAAAAATAACTTAATAAAAAATACTGTAACAAAATAATAGTTTTAATTACACAATAAACATATGTATAATCCAATCATAGATACAAAACGTCATCATTAAAATAAACAATGTAAATAAATTTGAACAGATTATGTCGGTTTTCTGCATATTAGTAGTAAATTCCGGAAATAACAATTAATAAAATGTCTACCAACAATGCCAAAATTTATAATTAATAACTAATAAGCTTTAATTGAATAACCAAAGCTCATTAATGCGTACATATACGTATACAATAAATAACAACACTGATATTTGATTGTTCGCTAAAATTAATTTCACATTCTAGAAGTTGTATTTAGTATTTGATGAAACGCATATATAAATTAAATTAACCAAGCGAGGGCATGTTGTTTTTCGCCAAAGTAATTAAAACATCACTATTTCAAAATTGTGTGTCGTTCGTAAACAATCCAATAAGGCCCTTTCCTTGTAAATTCATTTGTTTTATAATATCCTATCTTGTAAAATGAGATCCAAAAAAGACGGGCCTTAAATGCATTTCTAAAAAAATTGAAATTTTATAAACGATTCTTCCCAACAAAGCTTTTACGTACCACATTATAAGTGTAATATTCAAAGAAATGAGCAATTTAAGCTGAAAAGTCAAATTCATTGAAAAAGGTTTTAATTTTCTTATTATCTTAAAGTACTTGTGATGTTTCGTGAAACATAAATGGAGCAAAAGAAAACAATAATTAATAACAAAAATGAATTAAATAGAAAAGATTGTCGGTATACGCATGGAAACGTATTCGGAGTAGAAATAGAATACTGATCTAGAAATGAAGGGCGAGAAAACTTATTGTCAGCAGGAAAAGCGAATTAATGAAAAATATTCTTTAGAATAACCAAACATGAAGGTAAAATTAATTTAAAATTAACTTTAAAAAAATTTATTACAGTAAATATAAACAGTTACGAAATTCGCCAAATAGATAATAATAAGCAATCATTTGTGAACAATAAAAAAGCAAGAAATTATGTACATAAAGTAACTTCAAAACGAAAATAAAAATATTTATAAATGACTATTTATCAAGTTTACTGTTTTTTGATTAATAAGGTTAGGGTCCAGTACAATTCGCCGTTACCGATTTGACGTCGCTAATTCACAATCGTCGATTCGCCGTCGCCGATTCGCCGTAGGTACAATTTACTGGCCGTCGGTAAATTCGCCGTTGGCGAGTTAAAGTTTTAAGACCAGGTAAATATCCAAATAATAATACACGATAATTATATGTAAATAAAATAAAGAAGCTAACATATTTATTTATGGAAAATAAAATAATTTGTCATTAATTAAATGTGATTTGAGAATTCTCTTCCAGGAAGTATTTCTTATTCTGCAGGAAGTTCGCAAAAGTCCTCCCATTTTTCTTTTTTATTTTTCAGATTCTGTTCAAAATAATATTGATTTTTATATAAATCAAAATCACTAATTATAGAATTAGAATTAATTAAAATTATAAATATATAAAAAAATGGGGATTCCATTATAATTATAATTATCTGCACCAGCAGCACCAATGTGTTCGTCTTACGATGATCGTACTGTAATTACGAACTCATTTGGTTTGAAATAGAAAAATAATACTACAGTGCATTTTAATTTACTTGAAACGGACTGAAATTAAAGTTTTTTTTTTTCATTCAATTCGTAAGGTATAATTTGGATATCTAAAATAGTCAGAAAGCTCATAGAGCTAAATAAAGCAGTAACATGCGACGGCGAATTGGTTCTACGACGAATTAGCGACGGTGAGTCGGCGACGGCGAATCGTCCCATCCCCACAAGGGTATTCGTTCTTTTTTCTTTCTTTTTTTAGTGATTGTCTCCGTTAAAAAAGAAAACTTTTTTTTCTTATTCTTCTCGCAGTTGTACTTTTCTCTTTCTTTTTTTTGTTTTTCGTTCATTCTTATACTTAAGATAGTCTCAGAGCAAACTGAAGAATTTTTTTATGAAAAGAAGTTCAATGTGTCAAATGTCCAAGTAGGTTGAAAATGAATTAGTTATAAAAACTAGGGAATTTGGGGAAATACAAAAATATTTAGCAACCATCTGGAGGTTCAATGGTCTTTTAAGCTAAGTTAAACGTAGTTTAGTTGTTCCATATTTTCTGAAACCGGTTCTTACAAGAATTTAACAAAGACAGTTTAAGCAAATGGAAAAATTTCTCATAAAAATGCAGGGCTTTTCAAAAATGTTAGTTAAAAACATCCTAAGAATGAGAAGTATAAACGAAGACAAGTAAAAAAAATCCAGTAAATCCAGCTGAATATTAAACAATGAACGTTTTAAACGTTTTAACGTTTAAATAAAATATCCGGGTGACAGTTTAGAATCAAGAATAATTATCGCGAACATAAAAATAACAATAATAATAACAAAAGAAAAAACAAGAAAGATTATAAATTTAAAGTTACAAGTCAAATAGCAAGTTAAATGAAATCGAGTCAAAGAAAAAAAGAAGGTGGATCAATTGATTAAGTTTAAAAATTGAATTAAAAGAAGTTGAATAAGGAATACAAAACAGAAACAAAAAGACGATCGGTGGTAAAGATAAGACGAACATAAAAATTCTAAAGTCAGATCGAATCAAGAGAGAAAGTTTGAACGAAGGAAAAAGAACAGAACAGAACTAATAATAATGCGAATATAAAATCAAATAAAATCGAGTAAAGAAAAGACAAAAGATGATCGGATCGATTTACAATTTAAAAGAAAAAACGAAATAAGGTCAAATAGAATCATCGATTGCATTGTCGATGCTTAAAAGAAATTGGGAATCCCTGCTCTAATATATGGAGTTAAAGTTAAAGTTTCTATTAAATATGTACACAAAAGCTTAATAAAAGAATTCATTTATTTACAAAACATTCTTTTCGAAAGCGTGCGGAATAGATCTCCTGCACGCCTCCGGTTATGAAAAATTTGTTATTGTTCAGCTCTTTCTAAAGCCTCCAACACAAACACATTAAACAATTCTTTATTATTTCTTTAATTAACTTTAATACATCATTAATAGATGTTTTCACTGACGGATTTGGACACTGCGATTTATAAAAACCCACTCGTAAAGTTGAGAATTCGCAACTTTACGAACGATGAAAAATTTAATGAATTTACAGACTTCATATTTTTGTGAACAGGAAAATCTATTTGCGAAGGGTGAAAAATTGATCCCTGTGCGGGTAAATCGTTCTGGCGGCGAATCGTTCCTGCAGCGAATCAGCGGCGGCGAATTGTCCGGCGGCGAATTTTCCGACGGCGAATCGTCCGGCGGTGAATCGTCCTGCTTCCGAATTTAGTCTCACGTGGCACTTAAATATTTTAAAAAAAAACCTTTCCTTTAAGTGATAATTTGACATATTTTCCAAAGCAACAAATACTTATTAGTATTAAACGATTTGATGCAAATCTGTTCCTCATTTGGCTCTCCCAAAACGAGTACCCATTTCGTCATGTCATGCACGTTCCTTGACAAAACAGCGTTTAAAATGCATGCAGGTCGATTTTCTTTTTTATTTTCGTATGCGAGTTGTTTATAGCGGCAATGTCAAATGCCGAACGAAAATAGAAACGTGACAACAGACGTCTATTATTAGACCGGAAATAAAAAATATCCATCTTCCTGTCGAAAGCGACGCCCACTTGCGCACTGTCATTCCGTAATTGTAGACGTAAAAGAAGTACGAATGTATTATTATTATTGTTGTTTCTGGATGATGTTCGTCGGTGAGCCAATTTTTCCAACGCCAATTATTTTTTTTGAGTGACATTACTTCAAAAGTCCATTCAGTTAGGTAGTCTGTTTCATTCCCCAATTTTTGTTAGTCTTTCACAAAAGCTTATCATCAGAACAATGTTTCGAGCAGCGATTAATATGTAGGTAATATACTTATGTTTATTTGCGGAAAGCAAGTACGTTGTTTGTGGCTACTATTTTTAAAAGCATTGTTAGGTAAAATTATTATTACACCAATTAGAGCGTCGAATAAGTGAGTTGTGAGGTCATACGTTGTTACCAGCACCTGTAGACTTAAAAAAATGAATTAAAAAATTGTTTATGGAACACGGGCTAATTAACATTTACTAGCGACGTAAAATGGACGTAAACATGAAATGACAAACAGAAATTTTTAGAGAGAATGGTGACTTAATAAGGAAATAATTTCTATTTAATGATCTATCGAATTATATAACTTCCTATTAACTTTAATCCGTTTCGTTTTCAATAACCAGTTTAATTATTAAATTATTGCAAAATAAATAAAACAATTTAAAAAAGTAATTAATTATTAAATATTAATAATAACAGAAGAAAGTATGAAACATACAAAAAATTCACGTTACAGACAAGTTAAATAATTTTTAAATGACATTAACTTTCACCACTTCTTTTATTTTATGCCCGTTTTTTCTAAATTTTCTGTTAATCATGTAAGCGGCGAATAAGTATACTCCATTCATTGTAAGAAGGAATATCGTATACTCTCTCTCTCTCCCTCCTATAAGCGCATTGTCTATACGACCATTTAACTGCCAGCAGCGCTAGCTAGGAGGATGATTGGAGGGAGTATGTACGGATACTGCGCCACCTTCTTATAATGAATGAAGTACAGGCAACGAGAGGAAATTAATACAAAAATCAAAGAACCTCTCTTCTTTTTCTTAAATTGAAGAAAGGGGGTAACTGAAAAAAAAATCGGAAAAATTTTCCAAATAAAATAAAACAGCAAAAAGAAAAGACTCGAACGTTTTTATTAAAAAAAAAATTAAAAGAAAAACAAACGCAAAATGTTCTTTGCGCAAATAAAAAAGAAGTAACGCAGGAAACCAAAATGAGCATTTATAAATCAATTTACAGGCCTATGCTGATATTTGGTAACGGATCGTGAACTTTGACGAAGAGAACGAAGAGAAACTTGATTTAGAGATTTGGTTTTCAAAACAAGAAAATCAATCGAATAATAAAAATCGAAGACACGATTGGAAATAAAAAAAATTGGGAAGGAATCTCTTACACGAAAACTTGGAGAAAGAAAAACAAAATTCAGAAACAAAACGCGATCGCACTTAAATTTAAACAACAAGAAACCAGTCATAATAAAGAACAAACCTAACCTTGAAATGGACAAAGGCAAATTTGAAAAAAAGATCGGAAAAAATTTCACAATAAAACAAAATACCAAAAGTAAAAGACTCGAACGATCTTACCAAAAAAATGTAAAAAAGAAACAACACAGAATCTTCTTTGTGCAAGCAACGAACAAACAAAAAATTAATAAATTTCAGAAAAAAATGGCGATCGCTTTAATTAAAAAAAAAAAAGAAATCTCAAACCCAATCAAATTAAAAATTGAAGACAAAAATGAAAGTACCTTAGGGGGGATTCTTTTCTTCGAAAATTTTGAAAATAAAAAAACAAAATTCAGAAATAAAAAGCGATCTCTTAAATTGAAACAAAAAAAAGTTTACTTAAAATAAAAAAAAAAATAACCCTGATATGGATTTAAAAAAAGGCAAATTGAGAACAAAATAGGAAAAAAATAGGATAAAGCAACTGAACGTAAATTAAAATAAAAAAAAGAAAAAGACGATCGGACGATATTGTTAAAGGAAATGAAAAGTGACAAAAATGAAAGTGTCTTAGGCGGAATTCTCTTCTTCGAAAATTTTGAAAAAAAAAAAACAAAATTTAGAAACAAAAAGCGATTGCTTAAACTTAAACAATAAAAGACCAGTCGCAATAAAGAAAACCAACCAACCTGACCCTGAATTGGAGAAAGGATAATTGAAAAACAAAATCGGAAAAATTTTCAAAATAAAATAAAACAGCAAAAAGAAAAGACTCGAACGATCTTATTAAAAAAATGTAAAATAAATAAACGCAAAATGTTCTTTGCGCAAGCGACGAACAAAAAGAAAATTAATAAATTTAAGAAACAAAAAGACGATCGCTTTAATTTAAAAAAAGAAAGAAATCTCAAACTTTGAAAATTTTGAAAAAAGAAACAAAATTCAGAAACAAAACGCGATCGCTTAAATTTAAACCGAAAAGTTATTTAAAATACATTTAAAAAAAGAACTAGGCCTGATTTGGATGAAAAATGTCACTGAACGTAAATTAAACACAAAAAAGAAATTATAGAAAAATTTTGTGCAAATCGTTTTGTCTATCCTACTGCAATGTTAGGTCAACAAGCGATAGTAAGATGTCGCTATTTTATATGTTCAACAAAAAAGAAACAAAAGACGATCGGACGATATTGTCAAAGGCAATGAAAAATGACTTGCGTGAGTAATAAATACAGAAGAAAAAAAACAAATTTTAGAAACTAAAAATGTTAACCTGCTTATACATCAAACTGCATCCAGTACAACTCTGCACACCCAATTGAAGATAAATTGGCGGTTTTTCATTCCTTATTTCATAGGGCTGTCATATCCAAATTTCCAAAATTTCAGTTCAGAAACGGCTTTATCATACAGATAACCCTTGTAAATGGTTTCCCCATTAAATCAATTTTTACATAAACTTATTAACCAAATCATTTTTCCAACCTCTATTTCTCCAGAAAATCACTTAAAGTCACTGAATGTTAAAGTTGTTTTTAAAACTCAATCTAATCTTCATAACTTGCTTTCTTGTCGCAGGAAGGACCTCATAGATCCCATGAACACGAAGTGGTATTTATTCTTTAACTTATAAAACGTACTTGCCATTCCACCTGTGTACGTTGGTCAAACTGGCAGTTCTCTGAAGATTAGAATCAATGAGCATCCACGTTAAGAAAAAACTGACTCTACCTTTGCCAACCATTTAGTTTTTTCTTCACATAATTTTGATTATAATTTTAATGTCATTTTACTTCGCAATCTACACGACAATAGTCACCCTTTCTTCTTCTTTGCGATCAAACGCGCTTCAGTACGAATAACTTCTTCCAATCCATACATCGGCAACATCGCAGTTGACTCCCCCCCCCCCCCGGGCCCCTTTGCAATCATTTGTCTTTCAGCTGAGGTTGCTTCCCTGTCTTGTTGAACCACCGCTCATGGCTCTCCCTTTCGCCCTTCTGCCGAAGAGTTGTCGTAACTGACGAAATCGCAGTCGCTACGGTTTTGGCAATAAAAATATTTTGTTGTGAGATTTGCTTCGCTTTCCTCTTATTCTAAATAGTAAACTTGTTTTAAATTTCGTAAACTAAAAACACCTTCTGGTTGGTTGCTTCTAGTGATTAAACATTCTGTATAAACACCATCAAAAAGCAATATTACAGAACATGTTATATTTTTTAAAAAAACATCTCAAGCGTTTCGCACAACGACGCGCCTTTTACAACATTCAAGGATTTCTAAGTATGTAGCGGAGTCATCTTGTCAAAGCATTTTCTATATACATACAGCGTGTCTCTAAATCTATGTCTTTAATTGAAACCACAAATAGTGGTCAAGAAAAGAAGCAAAATTTGTTATACAACTATTGGACGGATAGCAATAATAACGCAGATAAAAATTATTTTACTTTTTCGTAGAAATTGTTTGAGGGTCGCTGAATTTAGCTTAAATGTTCCGGGGGAACTTAGTTTTCAACTATTTTCCGACGTTCGAGGCCATAAAAGGTCATAAAAACGCAGACCATGACCTAAGGCACAGATATTGTACTTAAGGCAGGTCAAGTATCATATTTTTGTTAATTTTAAAAGCAGATACATTTTGTAACTAGGTAAGTTCTTAATAGTTTAAAATATTCTGTGCGTCTTGCATTAATTGATGATTAGTTTTGTGCTAAGCCGTACTTTAACAGATAAATCAAAAAAATTCAATCTAAAGGCTATCGAAAAAGTGGAAATGCTTACATCATATTAATTTGTAAATTGCCAATTTACAATGTTGATTACTAAAGTTATTGTATTTGTATAGCAAAAATAAATTTGTTTCTTTATTAAAACTACGGCGAAAAGACGAAATAAACGTCTGCACTAGGCGAGAGTTTTTTTGTGTCTTTATTGGTTTCAGCCGACGCAGAAATTCAGGTTCAATATTATCCTTAGAAAAACGTGTGTTTTGTGTTGGAATGTAAACAATTAATAAAATAGTTCGATTGAGAGCTAGCGAAGTTATTCAATCACTTATTTTGAACCCATAGATTATTGTGTGTACAGGCAATCTAATTTATTTAAATTTTTCATCGTATCATACTCCAATTCTTGCTTTCCGTTTTTACAATAGGAATAGTTTCTGCTCTTGCAAAACTTATTCTGCAGCTATTAGTGCGATAATCAAAGAGTAATTTCACGCATTTTCAACGCAGTTACAAAACTAGCGTACGAAGATGCTTAGTTACTTCAACAAAAATCTAACGAAGATTAGGTACTCGTTTTTAACATAATGTTATTGTCTATTACAAAGAGGTGCGTAAACAAACGTTCTTACTTATCGCATGTTGAAAATACAAATAAACATGCCGATGTCCGCAAGTCGGATTCATATTCGTATACAATAAGACCTTGATCGACTTCTTCTAAACGTAAATAAAAAGTTTTATTGCGGTTTATTGCTTTTATGGGAATAAATTGCTGAAACAAGTCGTAAACCAAGCAAAGGTTTCAAAGCAAAGGAACTGCGCTCGCTTGTGAAAGGTCAGTTTTTCATTTTTGGACAAAAAATTTCGGATTTGGAGAATTAATCTCTTATGTAATGAGGAACTTACAGTTTCATTTAAGGACAGATGTTGTACAATTTTTTTTTTAATATTTGTAATTGTTTACCTAACGTTTTGTATTTTTTTTTAGTTCCAATCGTTGTGCTACTTGTTATCTTTGATTACTGATGCATCTCTTCTAACTGGCTACATGAATAAAGAGGATTGATTGGATTGACTGATTGCATAAAATTACACCTACTTTTGTTTGCTAAAGTTTGTAAGGAGACCCTATATAATTACAAAATACTAAAAACTAACTTTTGAAATGTGTCTAACATCATCATCTAACATCACATTATAGGTGTGTTTGGTTGTAATAAACAAATTACTTTTGTATTTTTTTTTGTTAGGTAATAATTATATTTGTTAGGTAATAATAATGACGAGTCATTTTAATTACAGTAAAATAGGTGTATAACACAAAGGCGTTTCCATATTTTACGAAATAAAAATATGTCAATAATACAAACAATATTATTTAGATTCGGTGTTTTATTGAAACCGGAAAGAAGCCGTTACATCTTGCCATCACTTCATTTCATCATTCAGCATAGTAGTAGCATTACTATTATTTTTAATTGAAATTAATAAGCATAAGCATACGCAGAAATAACACAACAGACAATTAGCCTCATGTAAATAAAACACAAGCAATAATTAAGTGTCGTGAATACAAAACTGGTTCTCTCACAATTAAATTTGAATTCCGTCACGCCGGATGACATAAGTGCTGCTTGCAAATTAGAAGCAATTCTCTATTTATGAACTCACTTTTGCCCCTATACAATAATATTAATGCGTATATTAAAGCTACATTAAAATCTAATTATATTCACTTAAGATGGCTTAACTCGTTATTTATTAGCTAAGCGGTGCCGAATTTAGAAGATGCATTATCTCACTTTTTTTTATTTATTTTTTTTTTTTCTTTAATATAGTCCAATCACGCGTGTTGATCGATCCGTGCGTATTTTAAAATGAGGGGGACCTGACCTCGACGCCCGCCGGAACGATGGCAAGACCGTAAACGGAAATAAAAACTGCGTGAACTTATTAGGAGGTCGCTTTACAAAGGCGACGTACACAGGAAGGTAGGAGAAAGCATATTTAATTTCACGGTGCTCCAAAAAAAAGTTATTTATTTTTTTAGAAAACTTCCGGAAAAGTCCGGACTCGTTTGCCGTAGATGGGTGTGATAAAGCATTGCACCAACTTTATCGTCCTACAAATGACTGTCACATGTGTAATAGTTTTCAACTTTAAAAATACAGGGTGATTAGTAATTCTACGTATTCCATCAAAATTCTTTGAAGTTTTCGTTGTTAATAGTGATTTTGCATTATACGTGGGCTGCTAGAAAAGTTTCTGGAAACGGTATCAAAAAACGCATATGAAATTTGGTAAACCGTATCATTGTTTTTCGAAGTATTCGCCTTTGGCGTCAATACGATGCAGTGGTTGTTTTGTTAGTTGGCCTCACTGCTGTTTCCGTTTGGCCGCTCTGATATCACAGCTTCTATTGTTTTTTTAGAAGTCATATGACTAATTTCTGAATTCTAATTGGCTAGCCATCTTAACTCGTTCATAAATGGTTCTGGCGTCTACTGCACGCTTCACTTTGCATTTCGTCATCTCGAGGTACAGACGTATGAATTGTTCTCGTAAATTGTTGGTATTTAGACCAAAATTCAACTGAACTACAGTGTTTACTGAAATTATTTGTGCTTGGTGAGCCTGCTGAGTTACTTTAAACCACTTTTACCAAGCGGATGAACCGTTTTTTCCTGATAATTTGAAAGGTATATTTTGGCTATCCATGTTTTATACGATTTCTTTGTTCCAACAGAGAAATCCACTTTTAGGTTTCGCTTTCTCGTTTTGAAATGTTCTGCTAGCTCTATTATATTTGGCCGACACTTCTCCTTGGCTTATCGTATCCCGAAGGTGAATCAAGTGCAACGAAGGTTGAATGCGTAAAGGCATCGCTAAGGTCACGGACGTCCGGCAGTTGGTAACAAACGACACACAAGAAATTCGACGGGCTGACGTAAGGTGGCGACAATATGTCACAGCTGTGTAACGTTTGACATCTACGTACGGGCAGCCCTTATGCATTGTCAAGCACGGCCGCCTTGCATAGGGTGACTTATTATGTAGCGAACCCACTTCAATTTGTCAATCCTTATGCACTGTTAAATCAAAAAGCGATCGTAAGGTGTCGCTGTTTTATCTATTCACAATTTTTTTATTTTAAATTTGAAAAAATGGACGATAACTTTACAGGAAAAATCTAAAAATACGAGAATCTTTTCTTTTTCCAAAAACCAAAAAACTTAGCAGTTTTGAATCGAAAAAGAAGCCTTAATTTTCGTAACGTTGTGCAAAAGCTAATTTCTGAGATCTGATACGATAACATATTCAACTGCATCTTCAAATTTATTAAAAACTGAGAGAGAAATACGAAGCCAGAACTCATTAACAGTCTGTCTTTCTCGCTTTGTAACAAAAATGGTATCAGGATCGGCCTTGTGAACGCAATACCGTGAGTTCGAATCGCACTTAAGTTAATTCTCAGTAAAGGTTGGTATTCACTTCCCGTTCCCTTCAGTGTTGAGCAGAGACAAATCAACACTGCTTTCCCTGCAATAACAAGTAAGAAAACCTTGCAATGACCAGTGCGCGGACGAAAATTTACCTTGGGTTTTCGCTCACTTAAAATATGATATAATTCAATCTCTCAAGACCCGTAAAACAAATGTCATCTGCAAAAAAAAGTTCTAATAGAAGTCCTTTAGTTTTCGAGATACAAATTACTAAGAATTTGGGCAAAATTGTTGGTGCGCCACTGAGTTATGGTAACAAGCTGTCACAACAGTCACAACGCAACACAACATTATTATTACCGAAATTAATTCCGCTTTCACAAATAATTAGTTGACGAATACGCTGTTATTTTATGAAGAAAAAAAATAGGTTTCTTGGATTTCCTAGGACTTCCAAATGCCACAGTTTTTTTTTTTTTGTACTAACAATTTTCAAACACCCTGTACACATACAAATTACAAATTTTTATTGTTATTGTGTTATTAAAAGCAGAGTTTCGCAAGCTTACTTACTTCAAACAAAGTTAAATTTCCCGTTTGAAAATGTGAATGTAAAACCGAAACGCGTACAATGCAATTAATTAATGTGTACAAGTTAAATGAATTTTGTTTTACAAGGAAACTTTAACCGGTGCTGAATCGTTAACTCGTAGTTATCTCGCGAACCTCAGTTTCAGAACAAACAATACCACATGCTGTCATTTACAAGTACTACTTACAAATTACAGAAAACGTTGTTTTGTTGTACAGATAAATTAATAAGTAAGGTAACTTCGAAAACGAATTCCACGATTGGGACGTGGAGTAATTTATTGCAGTGGTTGAGAAAATTCGAAACGGTGGCAAAAGCTAAAAGAAAAAAAGAAATGAGACGGGTATCAACCCCTCTCATTTGCTTCGTTAGCGAAGAGAATACTTTGAAATATCAAATGGCAACTTATGCAAAAAGCACCCTTTTGAATTTTAAATAAACGAATTCGAGGAATTATTATATCTTAAGTGAACTTGGATTGCATTTTATAGCAAATTATTATAGGCGACAACTAAAAATATAGGAGTATTTACAAAGAACAGTCGGTTATAAACTTGATGGAAGTATCTAATTGTCTATAGTGTTTAATCAGTAACAATTTCCAGAATATACGTGGGCTGTTGGAAAAGTTTCTGGAAACGGTATGAAAAAACGCATATGAAATTTGGTAAACGGTATCATTGTTTTTCGAAGTATTCGCCTTTGACGTCAATACACTTTGGCATACGCTCGAGCCAATTTCTAAAGCACGTTTTCCACTCTAAAGATGGTACCTCAGGAACCAGTGTCCGGAATGTTTCAACCGCTGCTTCAGCCGACGAAAATCGCTCACCACGCATTTTATTTTTGATATTTGGGAACAAAATGAAATCATTAGGTGATAAATCAGGTAAATATGGACAATGAGTCATTAATTCAACATTTTTGTTGGACAAAAAATCAACTGTTTGACGGGCTGAGTGAGAGCTGGCGTTGTCATGATGGAGAATAATTCGTCGATTTCGATTGTCTCTTCTTATTTGATCGATGACTTCCGGCAAACAAATTTAGTATACCAATCAGCATTCACGGTTTTTCGATCCTTTAAAGCCACGGTTGCTACATGTCCAGTTAAACCAAAGAAACAAGCAATCATTTGCTTCGCAGCACTGCGTGAACGGACAACTTTTGTTGGTTTTGGTTCGTTTTGAAATATCCAAACGGTAGACTATTGTTTACTTTCTGGCTCGTACGAATAGATCGACGTTTCGTCACCAGTAACGATGTTATAAACTAAATTTGAACCACCTCCATTGAATTTCTTGAGCATTTCTTCGCACCATTTGACACGACCCTACTTTTGCGCTTCTGTTCAATTGTGTGGGATCCAACGACTGCAAAGCTTTCGTACGTTCAAATGATCATGCAAAATCTGGTGTATTGCGTTCATGTCAATGCGTAAGGATGCTTGAATCTCACGGTATGTCACATGTCGATCTCGCTCAAGCATTTCACGCACAGCATCTACGTTAGTGGCAACAACAGATGTTGATGGACGACCTTCACGAAATTCGTCATTGAGAGAGGTACGTCCACGCTGGAATTCGGCAAACCAATTATAAACACTGCTCTTTGATGGTGCTTCATCTCCAAAAGCCGATCGAGGCATTGTTTCGGCGTTAGACCACATTAGAAATCGTAAAAAATCGTGGCACGAAAATTTTCACGCGAGATTTCCATGTTTACACAAAATTACTTTTACTCAAATGCTGTACAAACAAAACTAGTTCACTTGGATAGGAACTGCCAATAGAATTATAGGCGAAAAACGTCAAATTTTTCAAATATGACAGTTGATAAACGCTAACAATTCTAGACCTACGAGATTCCAGAAAATTTTCCAGCAGCCCACGTAAAAAAAAAGTTCTAGACTTTATTGGAGAGGGGGGCTTGCACAACGCAAATTATACAATTGCACGTTTATTGTAAATAGTAACTTGTAATTTCCATACAAAAGCAAATGCAAATTACAAGTTATAATTTAAAAATTATGAGAGACATAAAAAGTTGTTTTCTTTTTACCTGTGTTTTGGCATGCGGGCGGCTCAGCGATTAGCCTAGCCGACTTATAAGTGGTCGCAATATTTGTCTCTAATTAATTGGAAGATCCCTCATCCACCACAAAGCAACCACCCTGACGATATAAATCAGCATTTATCGATAATCGCCTTGCGTATTAAATTAATTGATGCAAAACCAAGAATTTTAAATTGAATTGCACAATATTTCATCCCGTACGCGGACGTTAAGTGAAAGAATCGGATTGAAGGGGAAATATGAGTTTTCATAAACGCAAAGCGCATCATGAATTATTCATTTCACGACACTTTGATACTACTTTATGTTTCAAAAGTGAAAAGTTTACGTAAAAAAAAAATACGCGGGGGATATTATGATTTAATCTTATGTGACTGACATGAGACGGGCTGATATTAATTTTTCATCAGTTGTCTATCAATTTTATCATGCAATTTGTTTAAAATTATTTATTAAATCTTAAAGAATACTTTTAATTATACATATGTACGAGTCTTCATAAAAAAAGTATTTAGCCTAAGTAGTTAGCCTTGGAAACAAAAATACATATCAAAGAATGGACTAAAGTTTAGGTTGTAGCGGGTGATCGAGAAATCAGTGTAGAAATTTAAACCTGCAATACATCTCCATAAATGGAAACAAGTCTTCAACAAAAACGTATCTCAAGTTAGCCTGTAAACAAAAAAAAACATATTACAGAATGGATTAAATAGGTGTTAAGAAATGTCAAAATATAAATTTTAGGTTGTACCGGGTGTTTGTGAAATAAGTGCAGAAATTTAAACCTGTAATACATCACCATAAATGGACGACGATTGAGCTTACATGTTTTTAACAAAAGAAAAGAGAAAATAGCAGTTGAAAATCGGGCAAAAAATAATCGTACGTCTATGTCTTTCAGGTATTTCAAGCAAAGGAAATTTCATTGAAACAAAAACAGATGTGCAATCGAGCAGTGACCTTTTCCGAAGTCGAGAGGCCAATAAAAGCGTTGTTTTTAACGTCGCAATAAGTCGTATTACAGTTGAGCGAAAGAATTTTCTTCATTTTTTATGATTATGACACACAATTTATTGCTCCGCGTTCTTTGGGATGAACACTAGTTTGTGAAAAATGATTGAACGAGTTAAAGCTAATACGATTGCTATTTACATAGTATTATTACTTATTAAAATGCCGCAATTCACGAACGGCGAGAGAACAGCTTTTCAGAGGAGTATATTCATAATGCCGCCGACAGTATTTGCGCACTGACGTGCGCACGAACACAAGAATCACTTTTTCGCCGAGCGAGTTTGTGCGTCGCTAATGATGGACGCCACGTCGAGCAATTGTTATAAATATTTCTAAATGTCTAAAAGTGAACGTTTGTTAGAATGTGATCCTCCACATAGATGATATTCGGTGAGTGTGTCTTGCGTATTCGTCATTCCCGCGATGTTTGCTGTCTACGATCAGGGAAGTAAGTTCCGTAAGTTTTTTTTTTGTTATTTCATGAGCGCCGAATAAGGGACGGATAAAGGAATTTTCTTTTGTTATACGATTTTTTTCGTGGTTTGCACTGTCGGCGTACTGTGGTTAAAAATTTTGCACTTATTTTGCAAACACCCTATGTCAGTATTGCAGTTATATAAAAGGGCTTCTACCACTGACCTCTACCACCAAGCGAATATGAAATTTATTTTCAAATACAAGCTACACCTTGTTCACAATCAATTTTTGAATTATTAGAAATTGATTATGCAAACAGCAATTTTTTTCAAGGCTAACTCGATGTATTTTTTGTTGTAGACCCTGTATGTGTACAAAAAAAAACTAAAGAGTTCAATTTCGTTATAATTTCCCTGTATGAAATTAGAGAAAGACGGAAAGAGTATTAGTACTATTTTAGAGCGGGACTGTACAAATCCACAATACAACAAACAAAAGAAATTATTTTAAAACACATAAAAAAGCCATAAAGTTAATGGCGGTTTTATCGTCGCAGTCAGTAGCACGTTCTCACTTTTTCACAAGTGCACTCATTTGCATATCTGCATAAAAGAAATGGTTTCAATGAAAACTCAAATTTGATAACGACAGTTTCACCATTCAAACGTTGTTGTTATAACGATGCATCGCATTCACGATTCACAATCGCTATACTTCGCTCATTTATACAATTATACTGTGACGAGTATTTCGTTCCAGGGTCAACTAGAATATGATTACATTTTTTTTGTGGTTGGTTGTTAGAACGAATTGAATCAAAATTAGCTGTAGAAACGATTTCAGTTTTTTTCTTTTTTTTAAGTAAAATTATCTACGAATAAACATGTCAATTCATGCATTGCATAACACGGTAATTGTGTCTGCATTAACCGTTCTCTGTCTGATACTTTATGAGACATCAGCATCGTTGTTATTTTCTATTTTCACACACACAGTTTAAGGTAATCTGGCTGGACGACGCGACGTTAATATTATTATTGAAGAGAGAAGTTGTTTAAGCCCAAGTTTATTTTGATTTTAATTTAACCAAATCAGCATGAATACACGAAGAAGTTTAACTTCAATTTTTATATTAATTAATTTTTTTCACGTTCGTACTTTTTAAACTGTGAGTGTAAGCTGTGATTTAAAGCAGAATATAAAACGCAAATATTAACGATAAGAATCAAATTGGATCGTACAGAACGCAGAAGGTATATCAACTTAATCGGTAAACGATGTAAACGAGTTAAATTAAAAATCACTTTGAATATTTATGAAGATTTAAACCTCAATCGTTGCCATTAAGCCCACCAATCGAGTTATCGGCAACGCTGTTATTTTTAACGAATTTCAGATTTTCATTCTTTGTTGGTTTCGATTCCTCGTTTGTAAACTTAAGTTAAAGTGACAATTCTAAAGGAAAACAATATTTTATTTAAAGAAAGAATCACGATTGTTGTTCTCAAGCTTTTTTGATTAGCCACGACGGAAATCAATAATTTCCTTTGCGTACACCGATTGAATACGCTGACATCATTACAAGTGATTAAATTAAAAATCGATTTTAAAAGTCATAATTTACGTTACGGTTTCATTAATGGTTTATTCATCAATCCTATAAATAGCAGCATTGGTATTGTTTAGTAATTTTCTTTCAACCGTTCGAAAACTTTCGATCAGTGAATCATTAAGAAAATAAGGATTTTGATTTTAATAAAAGAAGTAAATACCATTTTATTTAGAACTATCATATGATTGATACCAACCTACCGTTTAATATATTTAAAAAAATACAACATTTCTTTATTTTTGGTACGGCAGATTTTTCTTATTTAAATAGGACTTTCTGGCTTACGCGATTTCGTACTAAAAAATAAAAAAAAATCGTTATAACTATTATTAAAGCTCGGACATTCCTAGGATATCCGGCAAAAACCAGTATAAAAATAAACAAAGCAGTGACGTAGATTTCAACGTCGCCGCTGAACGGTTTATATGCCCGAGGCACTCTCAGCATCGCGCTCATTGCATCAGAAGCAACCGTTTGATGTAAATTACATGTGTAACAGAATTGCCTTTACAGTTTCTTTCAAATTAATAATTATGAAGACGTTAGAATACTTTAATGTAACTTTTAAAAAGACTGGCATGATACATTTAATTCGTATCAAGTATAGCGCCGTCACTGCAAAAAGATTGCGTGTTCATTTGGGAATGTTTCGGTTATACAAACAAGTTTCTGTATCCAGTCGATCAGAACTGTAGTGTCGTTGTTGCGTGACGCTTCGACTGGTTTATTGTTTTGTTTTTACAGGGCTGACGCGTTAAAAATCTTTCGAACTGTTTCCGACTATGATCGCGCCTCAGCATATTAATAATCCCTCGTATATTTAAAGAGAAACCTTCCACTTAAAATGCGCCTAGCTCTGTTTATTGTAAATGTGAGTGTGAGTTATTAAGTTGTCTTACTGGATTTTTTCCGAGGCAGAAAAAGCAATCGCCATTGCTAATTAGAAGATAACAAGCGTCCTTAATTTACGTCATACCAATCAAATTTGACATTTAAAAGAGCATTTCAATATGCTAAAACGTTGTCTGATCTAATATGGTATTGCAGTTAAAGTTTTGTGTGTTAGAATTATTTTTTTGTCACACTCCTCTAGCAAAATAAATGCAATTTTCTAAACTGATTCGGAAACCCATTATAACAAACAAATAAAGAATTAAATAAATATTTGAAATGCATTCGATAAAATTTGGGAAAAGCATGGCGAAGGTGGCACAAAATTTAAAAAAAAAAACATAACCTAAAAATAAAAGTCCAATTTACAAGGTATGGTATCTAGAAAAGTCAAATTTCACAGGTAAAAATTATTATTAAATATGAATATTTGAATATATTTAAGAAAAAATGTTTTATTTCTTAATAAATATAATCAAATAAAACACGACTGTTTAATTTAGCGCAATGACTATGATTAATTTGAGGCAATGCTGAATTTTACTATACCCTATTTTTTATTGATGGGCGGAATTTACAGATTGATATAATTTATTGTTAACTAACAGACGGAAAAAAAATTAAAAAAGTTGACCCTAATCGTTACTAACATGTTGCTATTTTAATTAAACAAAAAAAAAAGAACTATCAATAAAAAATAGGGTATAGGTGCTTCCCTTTTGCAACAAATCTCTCCTCAGATTAGATTAAACGTCACTTCCTTAGTACAAACAAGTAAGTTTGAATGTATATTTCGACCTGGCAACTAATGGGAGTTTTCGAGTGACAAGGTGGATTGGGTTGGGTTGGGTGGTCGAAATCTCAGTTCAAAATTACTTGTTCGTGCCAACGGAAATGACGTTTATGTGATTTGAGGTGAGATTTGTGGCAAAATGTACGCAGCTACTGTCAGATGGTAGAACTGCCAGAAGGTCACTTGTATAGAGACTTTCGGGCAAATGTATTTGAAGCATATCTACTTGTAATGTTGCAAAAATTTGTATAAATAAGGCTCTTGATGGATTGTATTAGTATTAACAATAAGAAATATATCATATTACTGAAATTTTTAAGGAAAATATTGGTGATGAATGCATGGAAAATTTTCAACTAGAAAAACTCTGAACATAAACATAAAAGTAGTTGAAGACTCAACAAGAAAATGCTCTTAGTTCTATTGCCAACTCATATAGTCGCCACCACTTTGTATTGTAAGGTCTATTATCTAAGACCATGACCAATTTAAATAAATTAAATAAGTTTATTAAAAACTGAGAAAGAAGTGTCAAAGTAACCAAGAAATATAACATTGGTATTAAAAGCCTGTCTGTCTCATTTCGTAACACAATTTATACCAAATTTAACATCGTCTCAAAAAGACCTAAGTTGAGAAAGTGTTCGTAACAAATAAAAACTAATTAATAAGGACCGGACTTTTAGGTCGTAAAAAGGTCGAAAAAAGGTACCCAGTTTAGGTGACGTAATTAGGAAATTAGGTTTTTCTTTTTTTAGGTAGGTACATAAAAATTAAAATTAAAATCGTCATCCTGAATTTTGTAAATGATTGAATTGTGCATATTATGGGCTGTGTTTTTCGTCTTAATTTAAATTATTGTATGTTATCAGATCGTTTAGCCGATTCAGTAACGCAAACATAAAGATGTTGAGTATGGCAAGACACCAGTTGGCACCTGCTGAATATGCCCAAAGAGTTCCATCGAAACAGTTTTTGGTGTCATACTAAGTTGATTATAAACGCAAAGTAAAAAAATATTAATAAGATATAAAATTAATGTTTTGATCAGCTGACTTACTGGCTTGCTTACTTTTACGTTCAGGAACACCACTCATCGAATGTTCACGTGATGGATGGGTCACCTATTTAGCTGCTTCGGTTTTCTGAACGCGGCCATTGTGTCAGTCACGTTCACGGTAATGACAATGACAATTTAATACTCCTATTTATTTATTTCAAGTGGATGTAGCAAAAAAATATTACATACAAATATTTCTATTTTCCGTAAGAAAAAGGGAACATTTAGGTGAATAAATATAAATTAGGTAGAAAAAGTAGAAAAAAAATGAAAAAAGGTATCATTTAGGTGAATAAAATGTGAAAGTCGCAAATAGGTGAAAAATAAAAATAAAAAAAGGTAATTTAGGTGAAATAAAGATTCTCCAAATGACTCTATTTCTAATGAAACGAAAAGATATTCAAAGAGATCTCTAAAACCTTAAAAACTGAAAAAAGATATCTTACCTAAAATCCGGTCCTTACTAATAATAATTAATGTACAATTTGGAAACAGGATTGATCAGTATGCAAAACAAAATTATAAAAACAGAAATACATGTCATATTTTTAATAGCTTATTTATAAAAGAAAATAAACTATCAGGAGGCTATTAACTGTAAACAATTAAAATGTTAACAACATCTTACTACAACTTAAAAAAAAGGCATGTAATTTTCAATTAATAATAAGAAATATATTATTATTATTATTTTATCAAGTAATTAAAGTATAGAAAATTTTCAACTGGTAAATCATTAAACGTAAATATGAAAGTAGTTGGAATCTGTTCCAAAACGTTCCAAAACCAAATAGCAAAAATGCTCTTAATTGCATAGCCAATTTATATGTATAGTCATGATGACTTTACATTGTAAGGACTGCCTAACATGATGACCAATTTTAAGAAACTTGCGTATAATTGAGGGAGCAATATCAAAGTAACCAAAAATTATATTGGTGTTGAACCTTCCAAGTAACACATCTTTGCTTAGCTTTGTATTATAACTGCTTATTTGAAGCGTTAGTTTTAAGAACAAGCTGCTTATAATTCTAAATAATAAAACATTTATAAATATTGCATTTGTACCTTCTATAAGTAGAATGACGTTCATGATGGCCTTCCATATTTATAAAAAAAAGTTATAATTGCTTCTTAAGAGTGCATAATAAAATCTCTCACATATAGAATAATCCAATAATTATTTTGCATAACAAATTATAAATTGATGATATGATATAAATCAATAATTGAAGTAAAAATAATAATAATAATGTTTTTAAATAAATAGTTTCGTAGAACAAATTTGTAGGTATGTTTGTTATCCTCCACTAGTCTACACTAAAGTATTTGTGTTTTGTTCTAATCTCATACATTAATACGAGATGAAGATACTTTTGAGCGTGCACTAGTGCAGGACAACAAACAGACCTTGTATATTTTACTGGTGCATAGTTTTTAGATATTTATTTAGAATTACCGAAACAACTTTGACGACGAATTTTGATTTGCATGAAAAACTAAGTCGTCGACTCCTCCTAACGACGATTCCAATATTTCAGGTTATTCTGAAGAATAAATTAGGTCATATACTTAAGACGATATTTTGTGGCCTTAATAAAATGAAATTCCATTATTATATAGCGAAATAGTTTTTTTTTAATTATGTGTAAAAGGAGTCCACAGTAATTAGGAAACAAAATAGTTACTGTAGACGTATTTTATAAGAGTTGTATAAGAGCAATATTAACACAACTGTCCATTGTTTTATAACGTATTTATTAAATGAAATTGTAATTCTTCTAGAAGCGTTTATACAGCATAAAAAAATAGTAGTGTTGACGTGCTTCTACGTCATTATTTGGTTTATTACTTGTGCCCATTTTGATCATTTAAATCCTTTATTAATATCGAGAAAATATTCATATGACCAATAATAAAGCTTTAAGTTTTAAAGACTTGCTTTATAAACATTTAGTAAAGCATTTTGGTTGCTTGGGTTGTCTCTTTCATTTCGCAACAATATTTACCCACATCAAATTTAACATCGTATCAAAAGGGCCCAAGTTAAAAGAGTAATCGTAATAATTAAAAATGCACAGTTCGGGAACAGGATTGATCAGCATGCTAAATAAAATTATAAAAGTATTATAAATACAAGTGTGACATTTTTAGTGTTTTAGTGCCTCGTTTATAAAAGATAGTAAACTACTTGGACGCTATTAACCGTTCACAATTAAAACATTAATAGCATCTTAATGGTCACAGCGACTTTATAAATAAGACATTTGACAATTACTACCAATAATAATGTATATTTTTTTAAAATTTAATTCGTAACTTATTATGCTTGAGTAATTACTGAAATTTTTTTTAAGGAAACTTTATCGGCGGTGAACGTATGGAAAATTTTCAAATGGAAAAACACTTAAACGCAAAAGTAGTTGAAGACTGTATTTTCGGAAATGTTCATAAAACGAACTTGCGTTTTCCGTAATGAAATAACCTTGTGAAATTATTGTGGTTACAATTTTTACGATTTGCTTGACCTTTGCCGTTATCCTGTTTAAATCACGCTACAAATTCTCACAGGTTAATTACAATTAATTACAAACTTAATGATTTATTCGCATGTTGGAATCAAAAAATTCGCGTGCGCGTTTCATAATATTCGGAATTGTTTTGTGCTAAACATAGCAGCTCCTAATTTTGGCAAAAATTTCGAAAATATACATAGTTGTTTCTTCATCAATTTGAAATTATAATTTGGAACCAAGTTTGTCGTGACTTTGGAAACAACTTTTAAATAAATTATACTTCTGGTTGCCGCATCTAATTACGCAGTAATTGCGTAATGGTGACTTTTTTCTATTTAGGTTTTTTTTGATGATGATTCTTTTTTGTCTTTGATTTATCAGAATTGATATGTAGAAGGTACGTACCGTAGGCTTCTTTCCAAAATTGATTCAAAGCAGGTTCACAAAGAACGTAGCAAAATTGGAAACACCACCACTACTTCGGAAATCGCGCTAGTTATCACCGCACGTAACTTCTACCGCAGAAAATCAAGCAAGTTGACGTGCTTCTAGCCTACTACGATCCGCAGACGCGTGGAGAGCGACTACTAGTGAATAAACGAGGAGGCCGTGAACGCTTGCGATGCTGAAACGCGCGCGTACGCTCCGTCGACTGTACAATTGATCAAACTATACTGCATCTGCACCTGCAGTGCTCCTCTGCTTATCGCCGTTGCACACCAGGACACGATCCTGTGCATCAAGGATTCACTTTCTGGACACCTGATTGAAGCTATTCAAATTTCCGTAAACCACGTCCACCAATTTATTTTATCTCGAATGCATGCACATAACACGTTTTACGATCCTGCTGCAAAAATAAACTTCGGAACTACAAACAAACTTTCCTTAAGTAGATTGCTGAAGTGATGCTTTACAGTTTCCTCCTTAATTGCATTTTCATTTCAGTGAGAAGTCTTTCAAATAAACAAAACCTCCCAGGTAATCTGATTTAAAAAAAAAAAAAAAACAGTTTGTATAGTGCGTATCAATGCAAATGAAAGTCGTAAAATAAGCGACAACCTAGTAGGGTCATAAAACAGATCGTGATCGATAACTCCCAATAACACTAGCCTGCGAATGTTTTGCTGATGACATAAAACCAGGTGAATGTAGTAGATTTGATGTACCTGAGTTCGAGACAAATATAATAATTTTTTCATCACGCACCACTTTTTTTAAATAACAATATTTCAAAGTAGGTTTTTCAACCATAATTTTCGATGAGCCAACTGTTACTCACTTGTTTGCACATTTCCACTTGTTATTATTGACAGATTTGTGCTTAAGTGTTTATACGTTTCATGCTATACAAAGTATTAGTTTGTACTATACCATGTGTTCCTGTTTAAGCAAATATTGAGACAAATTAATGATAAGGTAAATGTTACTAAAAGACGTTGTCTAAATGATTCTAACAGTTTCGCCACATTTGTGGTTGAACCCAAAAAGACACCAAAATAGGTTTGCTATGTCCAAAGTTCCTTATAACCGGTAAATAAAAACGAAGTATGTATTTAGTAGGGTTATAACCGAGAGTCTTCTACAAACGGATTCACTACAACCGACCTTCACTGTACAGGGCTTTTGAAAGACAAACTACAATCGAACCTCCATAACTGAAATTTCAAGGGACCGGAAAATTACGAGTCATAGAGATTTCCAGTTAAAAAAAATACATAGCAGTTACATATAAAGTGCAAGGACCATCACTAAATTTCGAGTCACAGAAAACGTCGATTTGTGGAGATTCGAGTTAAAGAGGTGTGACTGTATATATTTTTGGAAGTAAAAAGAGGAACTTTTGTTAATTCGAGAAAATTTACTGAATTTTCAATATAAAATATCAAAGAAAATAGTTTTTAAAACTTTAACTGGACAGTTTTAAAATTGGACTTCAAAATCAACTTCAATTAGAATAACAAACTTGATTCTCATTTCCAATCGTCACTTGTTTTTTTTTTAGTAAATTCTGGCGATTCAGGTAAATCTCTAAAACGTTTACAATTAACATGTTTTAATATGTCAGATAAAAAAGTGTACAAGTACCGTACAAAATGTAAACTCTCTAAAAAGTTTAATTTTTTTCTGGAATCCTGACGTGATAAAAAAAACTAATAACAGATTCTTTTTTATAAAGTTGAAATCTTTGAAGAACACAAAGTCTTATCTCATCCGCAAGAAAAATATATTTTTTCGCAGGCTAGTGTAATCTTAATAAACTTACAATCGGAATTCTCGAGTTTTGAATGATTAAGGAAATAATAATAAAATAATAATCTTTACTTACAATGATTCTGCAGCTTGTCTCTAAACATATATCTTTAATTGAAGCCACAAATAGTGGTCGAGAAAAGAAGCAAAATTTGTTATACAACTATTTGTCAGGCAGCAATAATAATGCAAATAAAAATTATTTTAGTTCTTCATAGAAATTGTTTGAGGGTCGCTGAATGCAGCTTAAATGTTCTGGCGGAGCTTGGTTTTCAACTATTCTCCGACGTTCGAGGCCATAAAAAGTCATAAAAACGCAGACCATGACCTAATTCACAGATATTGTACTTAAGGCAGGTCAAGCATCGTGTTTTTTGTTAAATTTAAAAGCAGATAAATTTTGTAACTAGGTAAGTTCTTAATAGTTTAAAATATTCTGTGCGTGTTGCATTAATTGATGATTAGTTTTGTGCTAATCCGTACTTTAACAGTTAAATTTAAAAAATTCAATCTAAAGGCGATCGAAAAAGTGGAAATGCTTACATCATATTAATTTATAAATTGCCAATTTACAATGTTGATTACTAAAGTTATTGTATTTGTACAGCAAAAATAAATTTGTTTCTTTATTAAAACTACGACGAAACGACGAAATAAACGTCTGCACTAGGCGAGAGTTTTTTATGTCCTTATTGGTTTAAGCTGACGCAGAAATTCAGGTTCAATATTATCCTTATAGAAACGCATGTTTTGTGTTGGAATGTAAACAATTAATAAAATAGTTCGATTGAGAGCTAGCGAAGATATTCAATCACTTATTTTGACCCCATAGATTATTGTGTGTACAGGCAATCTAATTTATTTAAATTTTTCATCGTATCATACTCAAATTCTTGCTTTCCGTTTTTACAGTAGGAATAGTTTCTGCTCTTTCAATACTTATTCTGCAGCTATTAGTGCGATAATTAAAAAAATTATTACACGCATTTTCAACGCAGTTACAAAACTAGAGTACGAAGATGTTTAATTACTTCAGCAAAAATCTAAGGAAGATTAGGTACTCGTTTTTAACATAAGTGTTATTGTCTATTACAAAGAGGTGCGTAAACAAATGTTCTTACTTATCGCATGTTGAAAATACAAATAAACATGCCGATGCCCGCAAGTCGGATTCATATTCGTATACAAGAAGACCTTGACCGAGTTCTTCTAAACGTAAATAAAAAGTTTTATTGGGGTTTATTGCTTTTATCGGAATAAATTGCTGAAACAAGTCGTAAACCAAGCAGGGGTTTCAAAACAAAGGGACTGCGCTCGCTTATGATAGGTCAGTTTTTCATTTTCGGGCAAAAAATTCAAATTTGGAAAATTAATCTCTTATGTAACGAGGAACTTACAGTTTCATTGAAAGACAGAGGTTCTGAGACACCCTGTATTGTCCGTTCGTTCTCAAAATCGAACGGTAACAAAAGTTTCTTAAATAATTTTTAATGGCAGCAAAAGTTTTTAATAAAATTATTAACTTGATACTTATTTATATTGTATAAACAATCTCAAAGAACTATTAATTACCTACGCTCGCTTTGAGAGTGGACACTTGGTATAATACGTAAGGAATATCTTTTTAAAGCATTTGCAAATATAATCTTTCCTAAGGTAAATTCACTGTGACTGCCAACTGAAAAGAAAAAAAAAGAGAAAAAACATTTTCCGCCACAAAGAAGCACTTGTGGCAGAGCTCGGAAGAGCAAAGTTCACTTGAAGTATTCTTTTTAAAGTGGCATATTTTATGTATGCTCGGTGAATTGGCTTGACATTCAATCCTTCAATCCGCAAAAACACTTTTATTTTCGAGTTACCCTTTGATTTTTTCTATTCTATTGAAATAATCGTAAAATTAGGATTACTTTTTTTAAACGAATTAAAATTCAAATATTACGAGATAAGCGTGTATTAAGTAAAGTAAATTACAACTTGCAATAAAAATATTTTCTATATTGTAGATTCCTCATTTTTCATTCCTCCTTACACTCATAATCAAACGTTTTCAAATACGTTACTGACCGTAATGTTTAACGGTTTTGAGACACCCAGTATACAGAATATTTTTTGTAATCTGATTAAGAAAGTTTATAACAGGGTGTCCACGGATTGGGTTTACAATATAAATTATTTTTTTATTTTTGAGTTTTCAAGAAAAAGTTTTATAAAACTTTTTTTTTTGTCGTAAGACCACCGAGAAATTCATAGGACGTGGTAAATTCTGGTTGATAATCGAGAAAGATTGAAAATTCTGCTTTGACTTTTGCAAAATATCGCAAAATCTAAAGTTTTTCTTAATAAAATCATATCAGCTGATATTGCTTGTGTTAAGTTTTATCATATTTGTTCTCATAATATCAAAAATGCTAATATTTTAATTCAAAAAATAATTCTGCCTTTTAAAATTGTTTGAAATAAATATTTAAATCGTCGATTCCCCATTGTTAAGACAAGCGAAGTGCTATGGAAATCATTGCAAAATAGTAGATAAACTGCATTCTCTTTCAACACTGGCCTTTTTCATCAAATTTTTTCAAACAATTTTCTCAGTTACCCTCACGCATGATTCTCTTGAAACATCTCATTTGGGATTTTACGGCAAACAATTCGAAATTCCATAACATTCAATCAATAAGTAAATACGCTCCAGAATTGACATTCTTGCCTGAATAGTTATTTCACTTAAATTAGTAAGATTAACTTGACAAGACCAGCTGACATGATTTTACTCAAAATGTTTGGACTTTGCCATATTTTATGAAAATTGAAATACAATTTTCTATTTGTTTCAGCTATGAACACGAATTTCATCATTTTCAATAACATTTTTGGAAGTTTTAGAATAAGCGAAAGCTTTTATAAAGAATGACTTCGTCTCGAAAACTCTAAATTAAAAAAGTTCTTCCTATTGTGAACCCAAATCCGCGGACACAGTGTATAGTGTGTTTCAATACAAATGGAAATCGTAAAATAATCGACGTCATTGTAGGATCACAAAACAGGTTGTGATCGATAACCCCCAACCACCTTAATAAGTTTACAATCAGAATTCCCGTGTCTTAAAACATAAATAAATAATAATATAATATCAATCTTTGCTCACAATTGATGCTGTTTTGTAATTTGATAAAAAAAAAGTTTGTTTAGTGCATTTCAATATAAATGGATATCGTAAAATAATCACCGTCCTCCTGGTAGGATCACAGAATAGATTGTAAACGATAGCCCTCAATAACCTTAATAACTTCACGAATGGAATTCACGTATTTTAAAAGATTAAGAAGTTACAACGAAATAATAATTTTTACTCACCGTTGATTCTGTAAAGAATGTGTTTTGTTATTGTCGCTAATTAATTTAAAATAGATTATTTATTATTATAGCATTTTTGCTATTACCAGTGTCAAATAAAATAAAACCATATACAGGATGTTCGTTTCAAAGATTTTCAATTGTTTTTAACTTTTTTAAATAGAAGATTATGTTCTTTATTATGGAGTCGCGTTCAGGGTGTCGATTTAATTAATTTATGCCCGGTTTCTGAAACGATACATAACTTTATGTAGAAATAAACTCAATATAAACTAATCGTAACTTCTAAAAACCATTTCTCAAAATTTTATCTGAAGGCAACGTATATACATAGCAACGTAAACAATTTATACTTTACATAAAGTTATCTGTCAAGAAAAATTTATGTTTACCTAAAGTTATTTATTTATCGTTTCAGAAACCGGGCATTAAAATGTCAAAGAGTGTGACAAAATGAAACTGCAAAATTCTGAAATTGGATTTCTCAATGGAAATAGTAAAATTGGGATGAAACAAAAGTACATCTAACGAGGTTTTTCAATGTTGTCCCGTCATCGTCATTTAATGATTTTATCGACCTATGAAATTAAAAGTGTCGGGCGGTTTTGAAGGGAAATATGTTGGTGTTTTCGTCCGAGATATTCATTTTTGAGAAAAATGCAAAGATTTATTTAGGAAAAAAATGTGGCAAATAACATGAAGCCCATTATTTTTTGGCGAAACAATTGTAGAGGTTGCTGCAGGTGGCTAGATTGCAGTGCGACTCCGAACATGCACTGTATAGCTGTTTCGGCCCTATTTGTGGATTCATCAGCAGAAAAGTAGCCGAGAAATTCCATCACATTCCATCCGACTCGCCTGACTTACGAACGACAAGCCTGTAACAGCAGTTTAAGGTCAACCTTAGGTCGTGCGATGGCGCGCTATAAGTTGTAGAGGTTGTATTGTAATTACGGCATGATTAACTGGGAGTTAATTAAAATTTGCCTAACCTTTTTTTTATCATCACACCCTCATTTTGAGAAATTGGCTCATGCGTTACTAAGAACCGACATACTTTTCAAGAAAGCAATTAACCCCCAGAGAGAATCAATGGACCCACGCAAGTAGGATAAGAACCTACCATTTTTATATATTTGTTGATTAATTAGGAAGTCATTCTTAATTTCTTTGAAAAAGGTCACTCAAATTATGACTTTACATTGCGACGTAAGAATTCTATTGTTGTTTTCTTATCAAGTAATAAAATATTTCGTTAATGAAATTACTTATTGTTAGCAGATTAACACCAATTGTAAACGTTTCGATGCCATTCATAAACAAACGCTTAATTAAAAGCCTATTTATTTTGTAATGTTATGACGAAACGATAAAAAAAAATGAAAGAATTGAAATGAAAACTAGAGTAGTACCGTGTCTTCAATTGAATTCCTCATTAAAGTGGGCTATGATTTCACTGTTTTTTTCTACTAAGATTTGCAGCACTGATAGCTGTTCAATTATTTAATTAAACAAATGTCAAATTGACACTTTGTATTTTCAATTAATTCAAAATGTTAGAATTACAGCCAGAAAATATTTATTGTTGAAAGTTATTTTCAAACCGGTAGAATAGAAAATGGACAGTTAGTTTATTCAATTAATCAGTGTGTACAGAAATTTTGACAGCAGTTTCCTAATTTCACTATTACTTATGAACAGCTAGTTAAACATATCCATACTTGTGTTCTTAAATTTCGTGAAACAGGATCACTTGGTCGCAAAACAGGGAGCGGAGCAGCTAAGAAAAGGACTGCAGCCTGCATTGAAGATGTTCGGGATCGAATGGAACACTCTCCCAAGAAATCTAATGCGAAACTTTCACAAGAAGTTCAGCTATCAGTGGGAACATGTCACACTATTCTTAAAAAAGACTTAAAGCTTTATCCATGTAAGATTCAAGCAGTCCACGAACTCAGGCCAGTAGATTTTCACAGAAGAACAGAATATTGCCAGTGGTTTCTTGATAACTTAAACAACGACGACATTGTTGACAAGTGTTTCTTTTCCGATGAGGCCTGGTTTCATCTCTCAGGGTATTTAAATAAACAGAATATGAGAATATGGTCAGCAGAAAATCCCCATGAATTTGTGGAAACTCCATTACTTCCATTAAAAATTGGTGTTTGGCTAGCAGTGTTAAGAAGGCGTATCATCGAACCAATATTTTTTAACGACTCCATAACTGCTGAAAGATACCGAAATGAGTTATTAGAACCTTTCATTAATCGACTACACGAAGATGAACTTACAGAAGGTTTTTTTCAGCAAGACAATGCTACTGCCCACACAGCTCATCAAATAATGACTTTCCTGCAGCAGTTTTTCGATAATCGGATTGTGAATTTTCCTGCAAGGTCTCCGGATCTCACAATTATGGATTACTTCATTTATTCGCACATGAAAAACACAGTTTTTAGAACTACTCGTCAGACAATCGAAGAACTTCGTGCGGGCATTACAGATGTGTGTGCTAACATAACCCCCGAACACTTAGCAAACGGGTTTGAAAACATGAAACGCAGAGTACGCTTATGTATTCAACCTGAAGGAGAGCACTTTGAGCATCTACTTTAAACTTAAATGTTGTGTTTTTATTTGATGTTATGATCAATACTGACAGTTAATGACAACTGTTTTCTCTAGAATTGTGTCGCCAACTTCATAAAAAAATCACAGCTTACTTTAATGAGGAATTCAATTGAAGGCACGGTATATTTGTCAATGCATTAAAAAAAATCACTTATGCGTTTACACCATAAAATTTTTAATCTGTGGGAAGACATTGGATTCTTGTTATTGATTTGAAGAGATCAGAACAGAAGTCTGTGCGGATTCACGTGAAGTTGATCAATAAAATTGAAATAAAAAAAAAATCAAGTTGTTTTCTGGCCTTGAAATTGTTCGTTAAGCTGAAACTAACACTCGTACAAAATCTTGTTTAATTTAGGACCTTTGTAATCCGAACATGCCCTAATCCGAACCTCCAGTAATCCGAACAGCGGAAATTCGAAGCCATAATCCGAACAAGCAAAATCTCGTTGATTCGAACAGCGAAGTGATTCCCGTCGAAAATCCCTTGGATTCATGTTTTCTAAGAAACGCCCTGCGTATTAACTGTTTAATGTTCATTAGCATGTTAACCCTCCAAGCTTCGAGTTCGTAGGGTAGCGGTAGCACAAAGTAGCGGCCGTAAATTGGCCATAAATGACGTCAGGAATAAAATGTGCTAATGACATTAAGCACTAAACATCACCGTCACGTAAGAAAACGTAAAAGTATTTTTTTTTAAACGTTTAGATATTTTTTTTTGGTGTATCATAATCTCAAATGTGTCAGTAATGTTGATTCAAGTTGGATTATTGTTAAATATGTAAAATAAATACAGTTTTTTGTTTACTTGTCATTTGTATAATGCCACATGACGTCATGTTTCAATGCTGCGTGATGTCATTCACTGTCATATACGATGGTCGCTACATTACGGTACCACTATCTTAGAGAGCTAAAACTTTACTGAGTGTGAGTTAAATTCCCAAAGAAATTTTATCTTTTGTTTTTTGTTTAGATTAGATAAACCTGATCAACCATTGCAATTATTAGTTCGGATTAAAGAGGTTATACTGTATTCCACAATGTGATTTGCTTGACTGACATTTTTATGGCTCTTTGCAAGTCTCTGTCACTCTTCACACAAAACTGTTCAAAATTTAGGTATGTCAACAGAAAGTAAAGTTACACATTCAAGATTCTTTTGAAGTATCAACGCTTCGAAATCGTTCTTCTTGAAATACGGTAATTAGGTCTATTCTGTAGGCATTTCATATTGATTGTTATGCTTGTTACGTTTGACATGTAACAAACGTGTTATCTTCAATTGATTGTTGCACCATTATAAAGTCTGATTGGTAGGTTTCTGTGATTGCTATAGTTACAGGTCAATTCGTTTTTTTTTTTTTCAATTATTGTTAGATTTGAATTGAGATGAGTTAGTTACACTTATAGAATATAAATAATTTTCACATTTCCTATAAAACTTATCGCAGACATTATTCTCAAATTCAAGACAAGTAAATACTTATTTGATTTCAAAATTTTTATTCGGTTTTAGATAGGTTCATTTTTATTTTGATGTTTATATTTGAATTCTAATGTCCTGCGATTAATCGACGTGAATTAAACGGGTTCTCGCATAATGTCTTGTTCGAAGAACGCACATTTTATCTGTGACGTAAGTCCCCAATCTCTTGATATTTTTTAACTACTTCAACAACATCTAAAAAAAAAGCTGTTTAGAAGAATAACAATTTTTTTAGGAGCTCAACTTTGGATCTGTTTTTAAGTTAGCGAAGAGATAATTTTCGGACAATAACGATTTGTGGTCTCCAAAACAAAATTCAATTCAAAATAGTGAAATAATTATTTAATTAAAAAATTAAAATGTTGTGGGAATTATCACCTAAAATAAAATATTTACAGATCGTTCGTAATAATGTTCTGTGTTTTTAATCAAACTTAATTGTTGCTTTCTTGAAATTTTGTAAACATGTTTTCTTTAATTTTATAAACGAATATGGGTTTTTGAAATCTTGACAATATGACACGTTGAAACCAAGAACGTATTAGTCAAGGCCATTTTGATAGTTGCGAAGATGACAAACTTATCAATCTTTGATCCTTATCAGCTGTTGCGACGTAGTATTATTTAAAACAACAAACTGACATATTTTTAGTACTCCTACATGTTAATTTTTCCATTGACACTGCCTGAAATAATAAAAAACTGTATAAACTTTTATTATTAAGTTTTTCTTTGCATCTTGTCGCTACTTCACATTTTTAAGAAAGAGGGCTGGCACGGATGGTCTGTAACACCTGGCGTACAGCGTGTCTCTAAACCTTTGTCTTTAATTAATACCACAAATAGTGGTCAAGAAAAGAAGCACAATTTGTTATACAACTGTTGGTTAGATAGCAATAATAACGCAGATAAAAATTATTTTACTTGTACATAGAAATTGTTGGAGGGTCGCTGAATGCGGCTTAAATGTCCCGGCGGAGCTTGGTTTTCAACTATTCTCCGACGTTCGGGGTCGAAAGAAGTCATAAAAACGCATACCATGACCTAATGCACAGATATTGTACTTAAGGCAGGTCAAGTATCGTGTTTTTTTTTGTTAATTTTAAAAGCAGATAAATTTTGTAACTACATAAATTCTTAATAGTTTAAAATATTCTGTGCGTGCTGCATTAATTGATGATTAGTTTTGTACTAATCCGTACTTGAACAGTTAAATTTAAAAATATCAATCTAAAGGCGATCGAAGAAGAGTAGATTCTTACATCATATTAATTTGTAAATTGCCAATTTACAATGTTGATTGCTAAAGTTATGGTATTTGTACAGCAAAAATAAATTTGTTTCTTTATTAAAACTACGACGAAAAGACGAAATAAACGCCTGCACTAGGTGAGAGTTTTTTTGTCTTTATTGGTTTAAGCCGACGCAGAAATTCAGGTTCAATATTATCCTTATGAAAGCATGTATTTTGTGTTGGAATGTAAACAATTAATAAAATAGTTCCATTGAAAGCGAGCGAAGTTAATCAATCACTTATTTTGAACCCATAAATTATTGTGTGTACGGGTAATCTAATTTATTTAAATTTTTCCTCGTATTATATTCCAATTCTTGCTTTCCGTTTTTACAATAGGAATAGTTTCTGCTCTTGCAATACTTATTCTGCAGCTATTAGTGCGATAATTAAAAAATAATTTCACGCATTTTCAACGCAGTTACAAAACTAGCGTACGAAGATGTTTAATTACTTCAACAAAAATCTAACGAAGATTAGGTACTCGTTTTTAACATAATTGTTATTGTTTATTAGGAAGAGGTGCGTAAACAAACTTCTTACTTATCGCAGGTTCAAAATACAAAAAAACATGCCGATGTCCGCAAGTCGGATTCATATTCGTATACAATGAGACCTTGACCGAGTTCTTCTAAACCTAAATAAAAAATTTTATTGCGGTTTATTGCTTTTATCGGAATAAATTGCTGAAACAAGTCATAAACCAAGCAGAGGTTTCAAAACAAATGGACTGCTCTCGCTTGGGATAGGTCAGTTTTTCATTTTTGGGCAAAAATTTCAGATTTGGAGAATTAATCTCTTACATAACGAGGAACTTACAGTTTCATTTAGAGACACCTGTTTAACGCCATTAAATACAATAACTTCATTTACACGAAGTATTTTCATTCTCTTTCTAATAAGTGCGATATTTATACTGTTTCAGTACGAGTTATTTTGGACAACTTACGTTATACAAAGATTAATAATAATAATGAAACAAATAAAAATACTTCAGAGAACGAGCAAGAACTGCACGAAAATTTACGTTGTACACAAAATAATTAATTAAATCCGCAAGATATTATAAAATATAGTCTCATGACGTCCGTACACATTAAAAACTTTTCTTAGAAGTTGAACCGCTCGCATAAAACAGAAAACAGCGCAAAATGAATTTTAATTATGCCAACCACGATAAACACAGAATTTCATGATACGGTAATTAAAGTAGAGGGCGAACATAAATTTTAACTAAACCTAATCTTGCCAGTAGACTACTAGCTTACTTATATTTCATGCTAGAACATGTTGTAATGTTTACACGAACTTAACGAGGGATTCAAGAATATATTCGCTGCGTTAACTCCTGTAAATAAGAATGTATTCATAAATATACACTTGCATTTCAATACTTTAGCGTGCATAGTATATCTACAGAGTGTCTCTAGTATATTCCGTGGGTATGGCTTAACCACAGATTATATATGTACATAATATACCGGGTGTTTGTGAAATAAGTACAGAAATTGAAATCTGTAATACATCACCATGAGTGGAAACGATTGAACTTACATGTCCTTAACAAAAGCTTACACTTTCGAGAAAATCGCAGTTGAAAATCGGGCAAGAAATAATCGTACGTCTATGTCTTTGAGGTATGTCGAGAAAAAGAAATTTGATTGGAACAAGAAACAAAAGTGCAATTGAGCAGTGACCTTTGCCGAAGTCGAGAGGCAAATAAAAGCGTTGTTTTTAACGTCGCAATAAGTCGTATTACAGCTGAGCGAAAGAATTTGCTTCATTTCTTATGATTATGACACACAATTTATTGCTCTGTATTCTCTGGGGTCGACAGTTTAGTTTGTGAAAAGTGATTGAACGAGTTAAAGCTAGTACGATTGCGATCTACATAGTATTATTACTTATTAAAATGCCGCAATTCACGAACGGCGAGAGAACAGCATTTCAGAGGAGTGTATTCATAATGCCGTCGACAGTATTTGCGGTAATCCTGACGTGCGCACGAAAACAAGAATCACTTTTTCGCCGAGCTCGTTTGTGTGTCGCTAATGATGGACGACACCACGTCGAGCAATTGTTATAAACATTTCTAAATGTCTGATAGTGAACGTTTGTTTGAATGTGATCTGCCACACACATGACATTCGGTGCGTGTGGCTTGCGTATTAATGATTCCCGCGATGTTTACTGTCTACGATCAGAGAAGTAAATTTCGTAAGTTTTTTTTTGTTCTTTCATGAGCGCCGTATAAGGGACGGATAAAGGAATTTTCTTTTGTTATGCGATTTTTTTCGTGTCGTTTGTACTGTCGGCGTACTGTGGTTAAAAATTTTGCACTTATTTTGCAAACACCCTGCATGTATTCTAAAGGGCTTCTACCATTGACCTCTTCACACTTACACCCTGTATATAATGAACAAGAAGCTCATTCTAATAAAAATTATTGATACCTCATTATTTTATCCCTCCATCGACGTTTTTACCTTTTATTTTCCATAGAGTTACAAGTCTAGAATAAATTGTAAAGTTTCAAACTTGTTATTGTTTTAACTTAGTTTGATCGATAACTGGAAGCGGATACTAATATTTAAATACTTCTAGTTCCTTGTAGATTTTGTCAACTGGATATGAAATATGTAAATTCAAAAACGGCATAAATTAAACGCCTTCTTGCATCGCAGATTACCAGTCTCACGCTAAAGAAAATTCGCTTTCATCGAAATATGTAAAACACACACACACACAAACACAAGTGAAAGCTCAGCATACATTTGAAAACGCAAAGGATTTTGTTGAATCAAGCCGAATCAGCGCGGATTCTTTTTGTGTATGTTTGAGGGCCAATTTATTTTTTTTATGTTAACTCCAGACTTAACGTTTCATTAACTTCGAATACATGATATAAAGAAGTTTTATGCGCGTTCAATAAATGCAATCTAAGTAAATAAAATGTATAAACATACAAAATAGATAAATTCTTGTAGAAAAAATATTTGCAGTGATTATTAAAAGATACCAAACAATAGAATCGTTTATATTTAATCAGAGATACCTTCAACTTCAATATAAGACTCTTACCCGATAGAAAGACGAGATGGGCGTACAAAACCAACAAAACTCGAAAGTTAATTACACTTAAAACTGTATCGGTGCTCTCCGTATTTATTCAAGAGTTTTACGGATATAAGTTGAATCGAAATGTTCCAGTATATTAAATTTTCTAAAGTGACAGCCAATTGAACGAACGACTTTAGATTTTTCACATCGTAACTTTTAATCGTTTTTAAAATCTACAATCCACAATCATTTTAATTCTTTTCTCATTAATGTTTAATACAATTTTTGTTTCTTGAGTGGTCCGGTTCGTTTGTTAAAAACAATGTGTTTTAATGTAAACTCAACTTTCCAACAATTTGTCAATGCCTGCTCAAATCACTTGCTGTGCGTGACGTACGATGAAAACTGCCACAAGGTTGCTTGACAGGGGATTCACATCAATGAATTACGTAATTAAAATTAAGGTCTCCGGGGTAATCAGTTAGGAAGTATATTCAGAAACCGTTTGTACCAAATTGAGCTGCCAATGTCCCTACTATTCAATTAACGTTCGAATTAGCCCTCGTCAATAAATTTTTGAATTAATGTAACACTTTCCTTGAGATTTAGGGGTTGGTTAACTAGAAAAACTTTCATTATTGTATAGTAGTAGATGTTATTTTGATTTTATTTTCTTACAAGTACAAAGTTTTTATAATCACAAACCGGACAGAAAAATGAAGGGAAAACACTCAACGTTTCGCTATAGATTAATAACTTCGTCAGGAGTTACAATTTTCATCGGACAAGAACCAACTTCAATTTATTTTCTTAGATAAAAAAACGTTATTCGATAGTCCGATAACGAATGATTTATATTTATATCGTGTCCTGCGCAAATACCGGGTGTTTGTTATTAAATAATAATAATAATTGCAGAAATTTAAACCTGTAATACATCACCACAAACGGGAACGATTGAGCTTACATGTCCTTAACAAAAGTTTTACACATTTCGAGAAAATCGCCATTGAAAATCGGGCAAGAAATAATCGTACGTCTATGTCTTTGAGGTAGGTCAAGAAAGGGAAATTCTATTGGAATAAGAAACAGAAGTGCAATCAAGCAGTGACCTTTGCCGAAGCCGAGAGGCCAATAAAAGCGTTGTTTTTAACGTCGCAATAAGTCGTATTACAGCTGAGCGAAAGAATTTGCTTCATTTTTTATGATTATGACACACAATTTATTGCTCCGTGTTCTTTGGGATGAACACTAGTTTGTGAAAAATGATTGAATGAGTTAAAGCTAATACGATTGCGATCTACTTAGTATTATTACTTATTAAAATGCCGTAATTCACGAACGGCGAGAGAACAGCTTTTCAGAGGAGTGTATTCATAATGCCGTCGACAGTATTTGCGCTAATCCTGACGTGCGCACGAACACAAGAATCGCTTTTTCGCCGAGCGAGTTTGTGCGTCGCTAATGATGGACGCCACGTCGAGCAATTGTTATAAATATTTCTAAATGTCTAAAAGTGAACGTTTGTTAGAATGTGATCCTCCACATGGATGACATTCGGTGAGTGTGTCTTGCGTATTCGTCATTCCTGCGATGTTTGCTGTCTACGATCAGAGAAGCAAGTTTCGTTTTTTTTTTTGTTATTTCATGAGCGCCGAATAAGGGACGGATAAAGGAATTTTCTTTTGTTATACGATTTTTTTCGTGTTGTTTGCACAGTCGGCGTACTGTGGTTAAAAATTTTGCACTTATTTTGCAAACACCCTATGTCAGTATTGCAGTTATATAAAAGGGCTTCTACCACTGACCTCTACCACCAAGCGAATATGAAATTTATTTTCAAATACAAGCTATAACTTGTCCACAATCAATTTTTGAATTATTAGAAATTGATTATGCAAGCAGCATTTTTTTTTCAAGGCTAACTCGATGTATTTTTTTGTTGTAGACCCTGTATGTGTACAAAAAAAAAACTAAACAGTTCAATTTCGTTATAATTTCCCTCTTGCGTATTAGTGACTCCCGCGATGTTTGCTGTCTACGATCAGAGAAGCAAGTTCCGTAAGTTTTTTTTTTGTTATTTCATGAGCGCCGAATAAGGGACGGATAAAAGGAATTTCTTTTTGTTACACGATTTTTTTTTGTATTTTTGCGTCTTGTTTTTACAGTCGACCGCGGCATACCGTTTGAAAATTTTGCACTTATTTTACAAACACCCTACATGTATTTAAAGGGCTTCTAAATAAGGGACAGATATAGGAATTTTCTTTTTTTATACGAATTGTATTTTTTCGTCTTGTTTGTACAGTCAGCCGCGGCGTACTGTGGTTGAAAATTTTGCACTTAATTTGCAAACAACCTACATGTATTTAAAAGGGCTTCTAAGTAATTTTTTTTTATTTCATGAGCGCCGAATAAGGGACGAATACATTTTCTTTTTATACACGAATTTCTTTTTGTAGTTTTTCCTGTTGTTTATGCTGTCGGCATGTTGTAGGTAAAAGCACCCTGTATACTGTCAGAATCACTATACTAAACTCAGACAGGGAAAATTGCACATTCTTGCATAGCTGCCACATACCTTTCTTTCAAAATATTGGCATTACTAGCTACACCTATTTAAATTCTTATGGTAACTTTTTCGAGAATAGATATACTATAGGAGTATTATTTTATTATTACATTTATAGTTTCCTATAACATTTTTAGGGCTTTTAGAACAATCAAAAACTTTTATTACAAAGAATGACTTCTTTTCGAATCGGTTGTAATTTTGTAAAAATGACATGTTGGATATTGCGAGAGGACTACTGATAAAATAGCGATACACATATTTCCATTCGCAAATATAATAGCAGAACAATTTATTTCTCTATTATTTAAGAATAATGTGAGTCGCATTTGGGTTTTTACAACCCAGCCAACAACTGCATCACTCGCAGACGATTAGCCTCATACGATACCCGATGCTGTTTATTCGTACTGTAATATTGATAAGTACGTTTTGCTCGTTTTACAGGGTATTAAGGCAGTATATTTCTGTTGCATTAAGCTGCAATGCCGTTGTTGTGTAAGGGTAATACATATGCGTAACCAGAAACACTTTAGATTTTCTTTCGTTGCTGCACGTCTAACAGAATGTGTATAATCAGGCTCAGAAGGCATTAGAACGCAATTTAAATTTTGTAGGGGAGAGGAGACATTACTAAAAAACATCACTGTACGTGTTATGGTAAACTCATTCCTGGTGAATATAAATATACAGGGTATGCCAAGTTAAGTGACCTATTAAAAGTTTTCTATCCCTGATGCGATTACATGTCTATGACATTGACTTATTCACTCATTCGTTGGTTTATTTTCATTCGAGTTTTCATTCAATTACGGAATAAAAATATTTACGGCGAAAAAAGCAACAAATAAAACATCCTACGATCGCTTTTTGACATTAGTTTGACTCTAAGTATTTCATCAATTGATCTTAAATATTTCAAAGTACAAAGTGGTGTGTACGTTAGGAAATTTCCTTTTGTCTCACAATAACCAATGTAAAAGAAGTAAAGTTACCATTGACAATTGTTATCGAGCAAAATTATTTAGTGACCTTAATAAGAAAAACTAATTGATTGAATTAAATTGCCTGACGCAAAGGTGAGACATAAACTAGGCAACCAAAGTTGCACAGGCGTATATTGAAATGATAAAAGACGACGAGAACGGATGAGTGTTGCGACGATCAACCGAAGTGACGAAAAGAAAGATGTAATCGGTTTGAGTGATTTATCAGATCCAGAAGTGTAACAGTACCGACCCAATCGGAAACGGGATACGACTTGTCTGCAAGGACATCAAAAATTTTAAGTAAAATTTCAAAAAAAAACTCACCAAGTCAGCCTAAGGAAAATCCAAACAAATCAATAACAAACGACTGACTTTGACGCCAAAGAAGTGTTTCTGGAGAGAAGAAAACAATTCGTCCTTGGGGAAAGAAGGTTACGTCAATCAAAATAGATTAACACCTGTTTGCTTCTAAAACGAGCAAACTCGAATGGGCGTCTGCCGCTGAGCAGAGAAAGTTTTACACTGAAACGAAGGCCAAATGGACGCGCGGAGTCGAGAGGACTGCCATTTGTCTGACAGGAAGATTTACCACAAATACAGGCGACTTCGACCGTAACAGAGTTGAAAATTGGTGGCAAAACTGAAGATTAAACATTGCCACGTGTTAAACAAAAAAATTACAAAGACGTTTTGGTCGAAAACTCAATGACGCTGGTAAAATGGAGAGTATAGCTCGTTGAGTAGAAGCAGCAAATAAGTTAGAAGCCAACCTAAGTAATCAAAGGGCGATAGGTTTCCAAAAAGCAACATTTCAGGTCGAGTATAGCACAAGCGGAGAAATGGACGGGTTTAGGTGACATAGCGCGACCAGTGTCATGCAGCTGAAGCAATCTGGGCTGATAACATACATTTGACATAAGTTTTACACGGAAACAAGCGAACCATTTTTACTCCTTTTTTGCATAATAAACTTTACGAAATAAACAAACTATTTATTATATTTCCTAAAACAAATAAATTACTTTCTTTCTCACTTTTTTCTTAGACTTCAAGTTTTCAGCAGCCAGGAACTAACCAGGAAATCGCTTCCCTCTTCCATGTCCCTTTTGCTGGAATGAGTTTTTTGTTCTTGCCCATCGTTCCTTTTTTTATTTTTGGGGATTTATCGAAATTAGGACTTTCATTCTTTTTTGTAGTTTTTTTTTTCTTTGGTAAAAAAATAAAACATTAAAATGAAATAAATTTGAAATCTGCGAGAATGTCAATTACGTATTTAAATACTAAAAACTTCATTCATTATTCAGCAATTTTGTAAATAAAGCGGCCACATTTAAATTTCTAATTAACTGAAACGACTTATTCCAAGAACTTTCAGTTTTACAATTGCGTTAAATTTAAGAGCAGCTTTTACTTCTTTATCGGCGTATTTTTATTTAAATATCTCCCAGTTAGTTCGAAGCCGAAATATATTTACACTGAATGACAAACGTAAAACTTTACGGCTCGTTTATTAGTTTAAAATATAGTTAAAGTGTAATCAGGATTGGCAGAGCGATGCTAAATGGAAGACTCTGATTAGCTGCGTAAAGCTCAGCGATCGATAGCGCTAGGATGGTCCGCTTGATCATTTACAGCGGCTCGCTTTCAACGAGCGTTAAATAACTAAATCGGTTTTTGACGACCTCTAAAAAAATAAAATAAAATAAAAATAGAAAACCGCCAATAAACTGGAAATTCCATCGAAACGATAATTAAAATCAGTTTAAATTTGCATGCTGTATTTTAGTACAAAATTTAAAAAGGAGTTGACCAAGACGAAATCGGGCAATCATCAGAGCCAGAGGCGATACTACACGTTATTCATCTCTTATGGTATTTTCAGTTTTTCTTTGTTTATGGTGTTCAACAAATTTGTTTCTTTTTTTTTAATTTTATCTCTGAATGTTTAATTCATGAATATTATAGATTATCTTAGGGCCTTATTCTGTATCAAAACCGTTAAATTCGAGAGGCTGTTAAATTTTGTTGTTACGGTAACAACCAATCATGGAACTGTATTTCAAATTTTAAAGGACCTCTATATTTTAACAGTCCATTAAAAAGTGACAGAATTCGCCCCTTAGTATCGTGCCTTCAATTGAATTCCTCATTAAAGTGGGCTATGATTTCACTGTTTTTTTCTCCTAAGATTTGCAGCATTGATAGCTGTTCAATTATTTAATTAAAGAAATGTCAAATTGACACTTTGTATTTTCAATTAATTCAAAAGGTTAGAATTACAGCGGAAAATATTTATTGTTGAAAGTTATTTTCAAACCGGTAGAATAGAAAATGGACAGTTAGTTTATTCAATTAAGCAGTGTGTACAGAAGTTTCGACAGCAGTTTCCTAATTTTGCTATTACTTATGAACAGCTAGTTAAATATATCCATGCTTGTGTTTTTAAATTTCGTGAAACAGGATCACTTGGTCGCAAAACAGGGAGCGGAGCAGCTAAGAAAAGGACTGCAGCCTGCATTGAAGATGGTCGGGATCGAATGGAACACTCTCCCAAGAAATCTATTGCGAAACTTTCACAAGAAGTTCAGCTATCAGTGGGAACATGTCACACTATTCTTAAAAAAGACTTAAAGCTTTATCCACCTAAGATTCAAGCAGTCCACGAACTCAGGCCAGTAGATTTTCACAGAAGAACAGAATATTGTCAGTGGTTTCTGGATAACTTAAAACAACGACGACATTCTTGACAAGTGTTTCTTTTCCGATGAGGCCTGGTTTCATCTCTCAGGGTATTTAAATAAACAGAATATGAGAATATGGTCAGCAGAAAATCCCCATGGATTTGTGGAAACTCCATTACATCCATTAAAAATTGGTGTTTGGCTAGCAGTGTCAAGAAGGCGTATCATCGGACCAATATTTTTTAACGACTCAGTAACTCCTGAAAGATACCGAAATGAGTTATTAGAACCTTTCATTAATCAACTACATGATGATGAACTTACAGAAGGGTTTTCTCATCAAGACAATTCTACTGCCCACACAGCTCATTAAACAATGACTTTCCTGCAGCAGTTTTTCGATAATCGGATTGTGAATTTTCCTGCAAGGTCTCCGGATCTCACAATTATGGATTACTTCATTTATCCGCACATGAAAAACACAGTTTTTAGAACTACGCGTCACACAATCGAAGAACTTCGTGCGAGCATTACAGATGTGTGTGCTAACATAACCCCCGAACACTTAGCAAACGGGTTTGAAAACATGAAACGCAGAGTACGCTTATGTTTACAAGCTGAAGGAGAGCACTTTGAGCATCTACTTTAAACTACTTTAATGTTGTGTTTTTATTTGATGTTATGATCAGTACTGACAGTTAATGACAACTGTTTTCTCTAGAATTGTGTCGCCAACTTCATAAAAGAATCATAGCTTATTTTAATGAGGAATTCAATTGAAGGCACGGTATATATGAATAGTTGGATTGCTTTAATGTTTTGTTATTGTGATCTTTTATGTTAAGATAAACTGTTATTAAATAGGGGTTGCAAAAGTAGTATCAAAGATACTACCACTGCGGACGATTTTTGTAATGGGGCGTTAATTTTGAACAGAAGTTTAGTTTTAAGTTGATGGAAATGTTAAGAAGCCAGGCACCGACTTAAATCCTTGAAATATTAACCAAAGGAAATGTAAATACGAGACTAATATCAAGATGCTTGAAATACTTGGTCGGTATTACTTGAAATTCAGACTGCATAAAACCGTCCTGGAACTGCTACCAGCCGCTTGAATTATACACCTGCAAGGTAAGCGGATGCCGTTGCAATCTAAAAATCCATTTGTGTGTGTGTATACCTGTGCAATTTACGATAATGCCACATTTCAGCCGCGATCTCGTGACTGAAAGTTATTTTATTTGCGGTAAATCGTTCCCGGGGCTTTGGATTTCGTGTCGGCGCGTCCATTTTAATCGGTTACTTTTACAGTTGTTCTAATTAAATTTTCATGTTCACTAGGCTTTGTACATTTCCGAAGTCTACTTCGCGTTATTCACGAAACGTGTTATAGAAATTGCGACCTGAATTTTCCGGCTCGCGAAACTTTTAATTAGTCCGCGTAGATTTATGATTGGACCCCGGTGATGACGACTGGCGCTTTCAGTGTTTCCCTTTCGCCGTTCAATTTCCACGAGAGCGTAAATATTGCTCATCTGGTTAATTATTTATCGTTTATTTCCTCGTCAAATTAAAGTCCCGCTTTTCAATCGGACATTCCAAGTGTTATAGTGCACGCAAAATAAAATTAAGGAATATTCTTTCCGTAAATATTTACAAATATAATTACAAACAATAATTAATTAATGTGACTCCACAGTAAAAGTCCTTTGTTGAACTGTAAAACCCATTTTGAATTTAACATTCAAAGCACTAAATCTTTTCTGACATTTGCAAAAATGCTGTGATATTTAGTTCAGCAAGAACTAAACGAAGGTCTCTTTAAAATGCGAAAACGCAATAAATTTCCACAAAAAAAAATGTAAACATAGTAACGAGCTGTGGCTTGGCGCAAGCGCCGTCACTCCGTTAATACTTTAACACAATTTGTTAAAGTATTAACGGAGTGACGGCGCTTGCGCCAAGCCACAGCTCGTTACTACGTTTACATTTTGTTTGATTTAACATAATTTTATCCAAACTGTATTGTGATGTGCTGGGTCGAAATCCGGTTGTTGTTCGTCACTCAATAAAATTCACTTTCAACTTAATTCATTAAATAACGAGCGTGTAATTAAAAATTTGGTCAAGTGGGTCACGGTCGAGAATTTGTCCACTGTATACATGTCGCTTCTACGTTCAACTTCTAACGTTAAACGTTTAATAATATATTTGTATATTTATTATACCAAAACCTAAATTTGGTTGAATACACGTACATTAAATTACAGCGTATTGCCGGTCAGAGCTTATACTGCGATCGAAACCAAATAGCAAAAAATAATAATAATAAAAGATATTAAGTTATTACGAAAAGTTGTTTAATGTTTAGAATTGTTTAGAACATTATCACAATTGCCAAATTTGGACAATATTATTTGATTAACAGTAAAATTAGATGACTGAACATCCAACCACAAAAAAAAACATCTTTCTTTAAATGTTTTATCAAGCTGTCATCCTGCAGTATCCATTTTTCGATGTTTTCCTGTGATTTTGCTCTCACAAAAAAAATAATTATTTCCTGCAAACGCAATATTCCAGCTTTGTTGGATTAAGTCGGTTTTATTTCGTATTTCTAAACAAGTTTTCGTAATAACTGTTCATGATTAAACAGGGCCTAATATATTTTCTTAATTTTTTACAATTGTATTCGATCGCAGTTTTTTTTTGCCAATATGTATTCGATCGCGTAGAGTATAGTTTTCAGTATAAGTGGTTTAAAAATTTTTGAATGTCTGAATTTAAAGGATAACGAAAGCTTTAATTTACAAAATATAGGAGTGTGTAATTGTGAAATGAAACTCAGCGTGTAAGCTTAAAATTTACTTTGGAAACCACAATTATTGTACTCTTAAGATTCGAAACCAAGTCTTTTGCTTGAGTTCTGAGTTGAGGAATTGACGGAAAAATTTTGGAAAATCTTAAAAATGATCATAGAATTCACTAAGGTTAGATTATTTACTCGTTTCTGCTAGTATTTCGAAAGTAATCGCAGAACCTTCTTTTATTAATTCTGAGATTTTTTTAAGAAAATAGAAAGTTTTGATATTTATAGAAATTTAATTTATAGACAAGCAGAATTTTATAAAACATAAATTTCCTTTTGTCAACTCTATCCATAGGCACACTGTTTAGGAAAAGCTTATAGTCGGGCCGCCGAAGAAACGGAGTAATAAAACTGCGTGATATGCACGTGATTGCTGTTTCTGTGAGCTAAGTACCGACAGATTTACACTAGCCTACAGTGTCGGTCACTCTGCAGAGTAACAACGTGGTCATATTTCCAGTAGTTCGTATTTTTCCTATTTTTAACAACTTGGCGTTATTATTAATCAATCTTAATTTCTTAAGACTTAATTTAATATTTGAATAAAATAGTGGTAAGTGGTAATTTCTGGTGTTTGATGTAAATACGGCTTTCCGTGCCGGTGTCACAAGAGCAGCGCGTGGTCACTCCATTTCTTCGGCGGCCCGACTAGAGGCTTATTTACTCATATAGAGAGCCAAAAGAAGAGAGAAATTTGGAGGAAATCTTAAAAAGTAGCACTTCATTGGACAAAATTGTTTATACATTATTATACAACTCCTAAAAAGATCTCCTCATTTGATGCCTTTTTTAGTTCTTGTCTTTTAAATGTTAAAACTGTAGATTTTTGATATATTTAATTTTAAATAAATAGATTATTTTAAATAAACCTTTAAATTTGATTGAGTATGAATAAAATTATTTAAAGAAATGTAAAATTACAAGATTTTACCAAATTTGTCGAATAAAACTTATTTCAAAAATTATTTCAAACTTGTTTGACTTATCAGCTTTCCGACTAAGTTTGACGCTTATAAAATTTATGCTTGATTTGTCAGCACCGCAGAAGCATAAATAAAAAAATTAATTTGTTAAACAAATGAAACTGATGTTAACTAACATTAATTGTTAGGTTTTTGTTATTTTTACGTTTATAAAAATATGTCCATTTTCTCCTTTTTGCTTTTTGATTCTGAACCACTGTAAGACGCATCGAACGTCAATCCCGACAGAAGTGGGCGTGATTAGTTATATTTGTTCTGTATTTTTATAGTGTCTTCTCTGCTATCACACGCATTATTCAGAATGTTCAGTTACACTTTGACCAAATCTGTATGTTTATGAAAACTTTTACACAGGATTTCTGATTAAGAGTTCGCTGGTACAATGCAATCTAGACGGAACTTTTGTATACATACAATATTTTATTTTTTTCTTTAATTATGCAAACATCCAATACCCAAATGTTTCATTAAAGAGATACAAACATAAAAGTGTTATTAACAGAATCAAACGTCATAACACGCGAATAACGAAAGCACTTCTGCAAACACCATGACCTGAAGCAACGTGCGTGCATTGATGATAAATGGACATGTATTTTGCAGCAGAATTGTCATTAATTTATAAATCGAACCCGTGTTTTGCAGCACATGTTTTAATTACGAATAAAATTCTACAAAGGGAACATCAATATGTGTGTATATGGATTCCGTTGATATTTTACCTTTTTCGGTTTCAATTTCAATCGCTTTCAGAAATATGAAACACATGTACGCTCTTAAAAAGCCTAATGGCGCATGAGTGGTGAGGGGTAATTGATTTGTGCAGAGTAATTTCTCAAACAAAAATATATTTACATGTAAAAAACTTTTAATGAATATACGACTTATTCAATAAAGGTCGAAATGGCCAACTACATGCAAAGCTATTACAAGGGCGCCTTCTTATATTTCTGCGTGCTTTTCTATTTTGAAAAATTCCTTCTCCAAATTTAGAAGTAACGAAAGTTAGTTCCGTTTTATGAGTCCGCAACTGTACATCTTGCTTTTCCATAAATAAATGTACCTAAACGAAAAATATCATATCATATACATCATATACCTTAAAGACCTGAAGGAGTAACTTTTAACAGTATTGTTTATCTATAATTATTACGATGTTTTTCTAGTTATTGTATTGTCGTTCGCTTAAGAAGATTGACTTATAAATAGAGAATGTAATTCGTAACTTGGCATCTTTTCCCTAAACTTCTGGTGTACGCTCTTAAGTGATACTCCTTGCACTTGTGATAAGTGCTTTCGTTAAAACTGTCAATAGAAACTCTTTTGAATTATTAACGCGTGCTATTTCTGAAGGTGTTGTTACGCGTTAATCCAATTTCACTCGCAAGCCCTATAAATAATTGCGGATATAAATTCGTTGACAAATGACGAGGGTAGAAAGGTTACACGCCACCCGCAATTTGCTGCCAAGTCGACACAATGAGTGAATGACAATTTTATTAAAATAATTTACGACGTTTACGCACTTCTATAATTAAATATTGCAAAGTATAAATTGTAAGTCATTCATAAGTACCGGCTTGACAAGTAAAAATAATGTTTCTGTAATAGTTACGTACGTACAATTACATAAGTTCCTAAAGTTGTTTTTAAACTAATTTTATGAATTGCACGAATTCATTCATTCCTTTGTTTGCTTCTCTCTGTTGACTAGGATTTCATAATTTCCTTCAGTATTTATACATATATAGTACCGTGCCTTCAATTGAATTCCTCATTAAAGTGGGCTATGATTTCACTGTTTTTTTTCTCCTAAGATTTGCAGCACTGATAGCTGTTCAATTATTTAATTCAACAAATGTCAATTTGAGACTTTGTATTTTCAATTGATTCAAAATGTTAGAATTACAGCAGAAAATATTTATTGTTGAAAGTTATTTTCAAACCGGTAGAATAGAAAATGGACAGTTAGTTTATTCAATTAATCAGTGTGTACAGAAGTTTCGACAGCAGTTTCCTAATTTTGCTATTACTTATGAACAGCTAGTTAAACATACCCATGCTTGTGTTCTTAAATTTCGTGAAACAGGATCATTTGGTCGCAAAACAGGGAGCGGAGCAGCTAAGAAAAGGACTGCAGCCTGCATTGAAGATGTTCGGGATCGAATGGACCACTCTCCCAAGAAATCTATTGCGAAACTTTCACAAGAAGTTCAGCTATCAGTGGGAACATGTCACACTATTCTTAAAAAAGACTTAAAGCTTTATCCATATAAGATTCAAGCAGTCCACGAACTCAGGCCAGTAGATTTTCAAAGAAGAACAGAATATCGTCAGGGGTTACTTGATAACTTAAACAACGACGACATTCTTGACAAGTGTTTCTTTTCCGATGAGGCCTGGTTTCATCTCTCAGGGTATTTAAATAAACAGAATATGAGAATATGGTCAGCAGAAAATCCCCATGAATTTGTGGAAACTCCATTACATCCATTAAAAATTGGTGTTTGGCTAGCAGTATCAAGAAGGCGTATCATCGGACCAATATTTTTTAACGACTCAGTAACTGCTGAAAGATACCGAAATGAGTTATTAGAACCTTTCATTAATCAGCTACATGATGATGAACTTACAGAAGTGTTTTGTCAGCAAGACAATGCTACTGCCCACACAGCTCATCAAACAATGACTTTCCTGCAGCAGTTTTTCGATAATCGGATTGTGAATTTTCCTGCAAGGTCTCTGGATCTCACAATTATGGATTACTTCATTTATCCGCACATGAAAAACACAGTTTTTAGAACTACGCGTCACACAATCGAAAAACTTCGTGCGGGCATTACAGATGTGTGTGCTAACATAATCCCCGAACACAGCAAACGGTTTTGAAAATATGAAACGCAGAGTACGCTTATGTATTCAAGCTGAAGGAGAGCACTTTGAGCATCTACTTTAAACTTTAATGTTGTGTTTCTATTTGATGTTATGATCAGTACTGACAGTTAATGACAACTGTTTTCTCTAGAATTGTGTCGCCAACTTCATAAAAAAATCACAGCTTACTTTAATGAGGAATTCAATTGAAGGCACGGTATATCCATATCATTGTTGCAATAAGGCACCCACTGCCTTTGTGCTAATTATTTTAATACTTGAGAATCCACAGTTTGTTACTTTACGTTATGTAGACTGATTTTAAGTCGAGAAGTTCATATTTCTATCATGTGTGTTGTTACTTCTAGTTCATGTAGTTTCTGAATAATAGGCGCCAATAATTACAGAAAACCAAAACCTGTCAATATAACTTTAGATTGACGACGCTTTTCTAAACAAACAGCATAAATATAAATCCCCCAAGTCTTCATTTAACTTCCTTCCTTCGCTTCAAATTGTAAAGCTCGCCCTCTTCTCTGCACGTTTCGACCTAAGTAATCAGGTTGATTAAAATTGTAACGTGCATAAAAGTACTTTGTAAGTTTCTCATTAGCGCAACTTTATTTTTAAGGTGTTTAATTTACACGAGTTTGTAACGACGCCGGGTTAAAGTTTCTCCCGCCTTAATACTTGTTAAACGAAGCGACGTTCGTAATGTAATTTCCCTGATTATAATTCGAATTAACTGTCAAATAACATTTCCGTGCCCCGTAGCATTGCGAAAAAGATCACCCCCGCCGCTGAAAGCCCCTCTAATAAATTTCGTCGTGCACAACAAAACACGAAGATCCTTCGTATTGATTTTCAAGAGCAAGCAAGAGACGAGCTTTCAACAGAAAACTGTCCGTTTAATAGATTAAATGTTTTGTATACTGTGCAGTGCTAGTACAAAACTAGAAAGAAACTGTTTATACCATTTAGATATACGGCGTGTCTCTAAACCTATGTTTTTAATTGAAACCACAAACAGTAGTCAAGAAAAGAAGCAAAATTTGTTATACAACTATTGGTTATATAGCAATAATAACGCAGATAAAAATTATTTTACTTTTTCATAGAAATTGTTGGAGGGTCACTGAATGCCGCTTAAATGTTCCGGCGGAGCTTGGTTTTCAACTATTCTCCGACGATCGAGGCCATAAAAAGTCATAAAAACGCAGACCATGACCTAATGCACAGATATTGTACTTAAGGCAGGTCAAGTATCGTGTTTTTTGTTAATTTTAAAAGCAGGTAAATTTTGTAACTAGGTAAGTTCTTAATAGTTTAAAATATTCTGTGCGTGTTGCATTAATTTATGATTAAGTTTGTGCTAATCCGTACTTTAACAGTTAAATTTAAAAAATTCAATCTAAAGGCGATCGAAAAAGAGGAAATTCTTACATCATATTATTTTGTACATTGCCAATTTACAATGTTGATTACTAAAGTTATTGTATTTGTACAGCAAAAATAAATTTGTTTTTTTTATTAAAATTACGACGAAAAGACGAAATAAACGCCTGCACTAGGCGACAGTTTTTTATGTCTTTATTGGTTTAAGCCGACGCAGAAATTCAGGTTCAATATTTTCCTTATAAAAACATGTGTTTTGTGTTGGAATGTAAACAATTAATAAAATAGTTCCATTGAGAGCTAGCGAAGTTATTCAATCACTTATTTTCAACCCATAGATTATTGTGTGTACATGCAATCTAATTTATTTAAATTTTTCATCGCACTCATACTCCAATCTTGCTTTCCGTTTTTACAATAGGAATAGTTTCTGCTCTTGCAATACTTATTCTGCAGCTATTAGTGCGATAATTAAAAAATAATTTCACGCATTTTCAACGCAGTTACAAAACTAGCGTCCGAAGATGTTTAATTACTTCAGCAAAAATCTAACGAAGATTAGGTACTCTTTTTTAACATAATGTTATTGTCTATTACAAAGAGGTGCGTAAACAAACATTCTTACTTATCGCATGTTGAAAATAAAAATAAACATGCCGATGTCCGCAAGTCGGATTCATATTCGTATACAATAAGTACTTGACCGAGTTCTTCTAAGCGTAAATAAAAAGTTTAATTGCGGTTTATTGCTTTTATCGGAATAAATTGCTGAAACAAGTCGTAAACCAAGCAGAGGTTTCAAAACAAAGGGACTGCGTTCGCTTGTGATAGGTCCGTTTCTCATTTTTGGGCAAATAATTTCAGATTTGGAGAATTAATCTCTTATGTAACGAGGAACTTTCAGTTTCATTTAAAGACAGGTGTTTTGAGACACCCTGTATATAATTGCGTCCTGTAAGTTGCTGAAACTTTCACCTGATTATTATAATTAAGTAATTAGTTACATATCATATCAGCGTGAAATTTGTTGCCAAGTTGGCACGTGCTTACTACGTACGTCTATCGCGAAATCTATCCTCGTACATGACCCACTATCAACCTCTATTGAATTGGGGCGCCGTACATAACCAGAGAGGGGCTTAATCAAAACTTATTAATTACTTCAAGCATGCACCTGCACTCATATATCAGTGTCGTACGGCGGAAGTTCTCTACACCCTGTTGGGAAATGTTTCCCAAGTTACCGGTATCCGTTTTATCTGGCCGGATTAAACAGTCAGGTGAAATGTTCGGTCACGTTATTTTTGCTCGCCATTGCGGATGCGGCGTTTCCTCTTTGAAAGTTTTTATCATCAATTCGAATCGTGGACGTTAAAACCCGGTTCCACGCATCAACTCCCCAATACAAAATTAAACTGTACGCGTATCGATTGGTACTTTCAGTTATTACAGATTTATTGCAAGAAGTTTTAGTGGTGAATTTAATATAATCTAAATACGAAGGAAGGAAGTACAATAGAAGTAAGGCTTGCATAAAAAAAAATCAAGATAAAATCATTCAGGTTAACAATACCGTGGAATTGCTCATTTCTTATTACTATTATTAAATTAATAAGTTATTTGGTATTTAGTAAACTAAAACCACAAAGAACTTTGAGAAGTTTCCAAGATTAAAAGTTAATATTGGCAATGAAATTCAGAACAGTTTGAAGTCAATAACGGAAACAGCTGCTCCCAACATCGAGTTGACACGTCTTGTTCGCTCGTTTTCTCACTCGCAAGTTGCTGTGTTATAAATTATGATTGACATAAGTATAGATATTGCTCGCGCAGGTACACAATATTACCACCATTGAATATTACAACTTCACTTCTACGGTAAATATCCTTCGGTGCAATTCAAAGTTACGTTAGAGCTTTTGCTTTCAGGGCTCGCGCTGATCCGGGTTTTTAGTTCGGGCAATATTTCAGGGATATAAAGATAGTGGATAGTCCATATTTGTCACGCTGAGAAACGTAACACACGGTTTTCATGTTGGAAGGTACATACATACGTCATTTGTGGAATTTTATCTTCCAAATCTGAATATATCAAACACACACGTAATGTTAATTTTGAACTTGAATTGTAACAGATGAGACAAAGGCTGTCACAGTTGCTTGATGTAATACAGGATCTTTTTGTAGTTTGTGAAATATGAGGTGGTAGTTTCATAATCCGCTTGATGATTTAATTGTTCTACTCGTTCTAAAAAGAAAATATATGACGTGAGCTTTGTTTCGGTCCGTAGATTTCATGGAATTATGTGACCTTAATACACAGGAATATCAAACAGAAAACTGAAAATTTTGTTTTAGACTCTTTCTAAATTGAAAATATCTCATCTATGTAGAGTGATTCGAAATAAGTATGGTAAATAAGTATATACGTGGGCTGCTGGAAAAGTTTCTGGAAACGGTATGAAAAAACGCGTATGAAATTTGGTAAACGGTATCATTGTTTTTCGAAGTATTCGCCTTTGACGTCAATACACTTTTGCATACGCTCGAACCAATTTCTAAAGCACGTTTTCCACTCTAAAGATGGTATCTCAGAAACCAGTGTCCGGAATGTTTCAACCGCTGCTTCAGCCGACGAAAATCGCTCACCACGCATTTTATTTTTGATATTTGGGAACAAAAAGAAATCTGTAGGTGATAAATCAGGTGAATATGGACAATGAGTCATTAATTCAACATTTTTGTTGGACAAAAAGTCAACTGTTTGACGGGCTGAGTGAGAGCTGGCGTTGTCATGATGGAAAATAATTCGTCGATCTCGATTGTTTCCTCTTATTTGATCGATAACTTCCGGCAAACAAATTGTAGTATACCAATCAGGATTCACGGTTTTTCGATTCTCTAAAGCCACGGTTGCTACATGTCCAGTTAAACGAAAGAAACAAACAATCATTTGCTCCGCAGCACTGCGTGAACGAACAACTTTTGTTGGTTTTGGTTCATTTTGAAATACCCAAACGGTAGATTGTTGTTTATTTTCTGGCTCGTACGATTAGATCCACGTTTCGTCACCAGTAACGATGTTATAAACTAAATTTGAACGACCTCTATTGAATTTCTTGAGCATTTCTTCGCACCACTTGACACGACCCTGCTTTTGCGCTTCTGTTAAATTGTGTGGGATCCAATGACTGCAAAGCTTTCGTACGTTCAAATGATCATGTAAAATCTGGTGTATTGCTTTCATGTCAATGCGTAAGGATGCTTGAATCTCAAGGTATGTCACATGTTGTTCTCGCTCAGTCATTTCACGCACAGCATCTAAAATGCGTTCAATTAAATCCGTTATCGAGATGGCTTGGAACTTGCTTTTATTTTATACCGGCATGTCGTAGCTTAGTACGTATATTGAATAACTGCGAACTGTCAGCGGTGTTTACTGTCAAAGGTTTTGTTTACATTTTCGAAGTATTGTGTTCCGTTATTTGTGTTGTTGCTTTAATTCCTTTAAAAAAACAGTTCTTTTGGGAACTAAACTGCCGAGAAATGTTTACTACTGAACATAGAGTGTTTATGTTAGAATCGTATTTTCGAAATGGACGTAAAATTGACGGCAATTGTGTATATTCTAGACCAGATTGTTTAGAAGAGTTCAGAGCTAAATTTCCGGAGTTGATTATTGACTACAACCATTTTAATGCTACGCTGGATCGATGTGTTACGCTATTTCGTGAAACTGGACGTGTCTTAAGAAAGGAAGGTTCTGGTCGTCCTCTTAAACGAAGTCAACAGGTTATCGATGATGGACGAGAAATCATGCAAAATAACCCAAAAACAACTGTTCGACAATTAGCGCAACAAATGGAAGTTTCAGTTGGAACATCTCATGCGATGTTAAGAAAGGATTTACATTTATATCCTTATCGACTAACAGCAGTTAACGAATTGAAAGACATTGATATACCGCAGAGGTTAGAATTTTGCCAATGGTTTATAAACACTTTAAATAATGATGACGATACCCTATGGATGACTTTCTTTACAGATGAATCGTGGTTCTACTTGTCTGGATATGTAAATTCGCAGAATATGAGATCTTGGAATTCAAATAATCCTCATATGTTTGTTGAACGTCCATTGCATCCTGAAAAAGTTGGTGTATGGGCCGCTATAAGTGGCAGACGATTAATTGGACCAATTTTCTTTGAAGGTGTTTATAAATATATAAATCATAAAAATAATCTTTAAACTTATATTCGCATGTTAATTTTTAGGTACGCTTAATGCAACAAGATACCGAAATGAAATTTTAAATGAATTTTTGGAGAACGCTCACGATGATGAGTTAGAAGGTGGTTACTTTCAACAAGATGGTGCAACACCCCACTGTACAGCAGAAACATTGGCCATGCTTCATGAATTTTATGATGACCGAATTATAAGTCGCAACACTCCAACACCATTTCCTCCGAGGTCGTGCTATTTAACACCTTGTAATTATTTCTTATGGCCTTACCTTAAAAATTCAATATTTGCAACCCCTATGAACAATCTAGAAGAACTACAGCACCGAATAAGGCAAAAATTTGAAGAAATTAATCAAAATCCGAACTTGTTAGAAAATGTAGTCGTGAGTTCCCTTAAACGTAGAGTTTTAAAATGTTATGAAGTAGGTGGTGGGCATTTTAAGCACCTTTTGTAAAAAATAAATGTTTTCGTTAATTGCATTCTCTTATTCAATTTATAGAAAATCATAAATGGGTATAAAAAGTTGGGTTATGTTTATTATAATCATGTGGCTTAAGTTAACGCGACTTCGTAAAATTTGCATTTGACATAAGCCAAAAGAACTGTTTTTTAATGGAATTAAAGCGACAACACAAATAACGGAACACAATACCTCGAAAATGTAAACAAAACCTTTGACAGTAAACACCGCTGACAGTTCGCAGTTATTCAATATACGTACTAAGCTACGACGTGCCGGTATAAAATAAAAGCAAGTTCCAAGCCATCTCGATAACGGATTTAATTGAACGCATTTTACATTAGTGGCAACAACAGATGTTGATGGACGACCTTCACGAAATTCGTCACTGAGAGAGGTACGTCCACGCTGGAGTTCGGCAAACCAATTATAAACACTGCTCTTTGATGGTGCTTCATCTCCAAATGCCAAATGAAGCCGATCGAGGCATTTTTCGTCGTTAGACCACATTTGAAATCGTAAAAAATCATTACACGAAAATTGTCACGCGAGATTTCCATGTTTACACAAAATTACTTTTTCTCAAATGCTGTACAAACAAAACTAGTTCACTTGGATAGGAATTGTCAATAGAATTATAGGCGAAAAACGTCATATTTTTCAAATATGACAGTTGATAAACGCTAACAATTCTAGAGCTACTAGATTCCAGAAAATTTTCCAGCAGCCCACGTACAGAGCAGCACATTAGTGTGACAAACTTGATTATCACCCTTTCCGGACGTAAAATGCGAGAAGCTTCTTACAAAAGTTATAGGACTGTATTAAAAAATTATTTTCAACGATACAGGGCGTTCCATAAATGAGTGTTTATGTATTAGAAGTTTGGACGTATGGGATTCATAGTGGAGAAGCTAGGAAGCCAAACTATAGGCTTACGACGTCTTCTTTACAGATTTTCAAACGCAATTGTTAATAAATTCTGCGATCAAGCCTTACGGGTGAGTTTCCAAATTCACTTTTTATAACAGGGGTTTCCAACGGGGTCGTTATTGATGCCATGGGGGCCGATGAAGTGGTCGATGAACTGTTAGGGGTCGGCTATGGATCGGCGAATCTCTAGGGGTCTTCTGGGTGTCGGAGTTATTATGAAATTGTACTTAGCGAAAGCTTCTCTGAATAGTTTACTAATGAATAGATAGTTTACTAAAAAGAAGATTGACAAATAATATTAAATAAATTTCAATCAACTCGAAAAAAAAAGATCATCAATTGATTATATAAAAATTAAATACATTCAATAGTTTGATGTGTTGAACACTTGTGAAATATGATTAAACGCAAACGAAAAATAGAATAAAATAAGAACACAAGATGATCGTCGATGATAACTCAGTAAGTCAAATCGATATAAAATATGTGTCAAATTTAATCACAATTAAAAATTTAACCTATCAATATTACGAGCAGATTATAATTAAAAAATAAAATAAAGTCAAATCGAATGAAACAAAAAACTAAACTGCCGATGAATCGATGAGATTAAAATATAAAACAAAATAAATTGAAGACGAGTGAAAGAATTTCGTAATGTTTGAATTACATTATTGCGCTTGCTAAGTTTGTTAATTTATCGTACGCACTTGAATCCTAATTGTTATAAAGTAACCAAATATTATATCTGATTGTTAAAACAAACATTTTATCACCTTTCAAACACTTGAGCATTAAGATAGATGTGTATTAGCTTGAAAAACCGTGAAACCGTTTCTGCCATTGACTTGTCAGGCAGTTTAATTCAATTTTATTCACTTATAGTTCAGATGATTAAATTAAAAATCAGATATCGACTTAATCTAATTGAATTTATTACACATGAAATTGAAATGATATAAAAAAAAATCTCATATAAATTTGCATCGTTTAGGTTAAAGGCATCTCTGTCGATGAAAGGGAAGCGATTTCAAAAAGGTCACTGACCTCATTAAGGAAAATCACGTATACATTTCAGACAACTTTCAGTTTCTTTCAGGGCCCATTCCCGTGGATTAAAGTGACCTTTGAATGTAAAACTTGATTAGGTACGAATCCAAAAAGTTATAGAAAGTCTCGGGGCGAAACAACTTCTATAAAACGTATGTTCGAAAACTTCATGCATTATTTATAAATCGGTGTGAGCGTGTGTGTGTGTGTGTGTGTGTGTATTGGTGGTGGGCGTCGAGTCGGAAAAGCCGAAAAGTACAAACAATTGAACATTTAGACCGCGGTCTTTTCACCAGATTTAAAATCTCGGCACGTAGCACAGAATTGATATGCAGCTTCTGAATGGTAGGCAGTTGACTTCAAAAATCGGAAAACTACCCTATTTTTTTTTGTTATTTTATGTTTCCTCGGGGAAAATTACGCCGCTGATATAGATTTTATTTTATGATAGGTCTGGAAGTCGTAGGTTAATCTTTAGCTTCCGTATGCTCCAAACTTATATAATATTTTCGTTGTCTTCTCTTATTCCCATTATAAAACATAATAAGTAGAAGTTTTTTTTTTAGTTTAGTGAACAGGCGATACAGACAATTTTATATCCATAGTCTTAAATGATTTCTTTAAGCGTATACATAGTAGTTTAATCGGTTTGAACCACTTCTTTCCAATCGTAGTCGTCTTTGTAGGTAATTCGACTGAAATAATTTTCCCATTTGGTAAAGAGATGGCGCTCTAAATTGTGACGATGTCTCCTTTAAATCGCCTTTAGTTTTCCTTGAAAAAAATAATTGTTTATTGAAAAGAAATTAAATTTCTTTTCAAAATGGAAAACTATTTTAGTCGAATTTAATAAACACATTTCATCGTTGACGTTCTCGTCTCTTTTACCTTTAAAATTAAAATTAAAAATTATTTATTTTTTAAAGGTAAAATTAAAAGATGAGATGAGAACGTCATCGATGAAACATGTTTAAATTCGACTAAAATAGTTCTCCATTTATAAGTTCTTGAAAATAATTAATTATTAAAAAGAGACAATCTTTTAAAGCTAAAATCGCGATGAAACGTGTTTTAAAAATCGATTATTATGGTTTTCCTTTTTGACTCAGAGATGGCGCTCTAATGATTCCCGCCAACTTTCTGCCTCACCCTCTTTTAATTTGAGGTTAAATCGCGGTTAGATTCCGCGCAAGCTCCGTAACAACGGTAACCTTGATTCTACATTTTGTATTTAATCTTGCCTGAGAATATTAAGACGATTTCGGATCATTGGGGATCAACTTTCGAATTTCTTAAAATAAATAAAATAAAATAATGTAAAAACAAAATAAAAATAAATGCAAAGGAGAAGGTGAAGTTATTGCTTAAAATGCCAACGTAAATAAGATGACTATTTGAAGTAAGAGAAGATAACTTTAATTTTTGCTAATAGATGGCACTGCTGCAGGTGGGTTAGATTTTTACGGGGTTCGTAAGCATCCTCTCCATCCATCCCTAGTTACTTCTGCCCCCTAATTCATGTCTCATCAGTAAAAGAGGAGCAACTTGAGGATTCCACCGCAATCCAACCGACTTCGCTGACACTTAAAATTAATTATGTGAGATATATCAATGTAAAATGTAATTCAAAATTGATTCTTAGAAAATTTATGATTTTTTGTTAAAGATTTCGGGAAAAAATAAGTAAATATAAATAAAAAATAAGTAATATATCGTTTTTCAATCAATCTTTCATAATATAATCATTTTCCTTTTTTTTTTTTGATTTCACATCGTCGTGTATCTAGTGTTTTATACTTCCAAAAATATCTTTAACACTATCAGAAGAAAGTTCGGGCCGATGAAAGTTTAACTTAAGGCAATTGAAATGCCGACACAACGAAAATCGTAAGATGATTTATCGCCGAAGCGTTCTGACGTGTTCAAAAAGCAGTCTTGCGAATTGCACCACAAACTTAGATCGAATGTGTGTTATAAAAAGTGACACAGATTTCGTCCCACGGTTCGATCTAATTTTGTGGTGCAATTCTTAGGTTGTTTCTTGTACACCTCAGAACGCTCCGGCAAGAAATCGCTGTGTCGACATTACGATCGTCTAAAGTTAAACTTTCATCGTCCCGGAGTGTCTACTTTTACCATAGATTACAAAATCTTTCGCAAGGGTCCGCAGCTGCTTCTCCCGAGGTTTCGTGGGAATTAAATTGAATTCTATATGCCGAGACCGGCTATAAAATTCGACGACGACATCACATCAGATTTTAAATCAATTAAACAATATTCAATCAGTGCATCGATCGGCATCAAAGGAAGGAGGAAGAATTACTTCGAACACGATGACGGTGCGTTACGAATAAAACCGGAATGTTACGGCGCCGTGGGAATTCGTTCATTTCGTTCATCTGAATCAAACCAATCAAATGAATCTGAATCAGTTCGTTCGAGAACATCCATTCGTTCACGAACTACATTCAAATGAATGAATTTTTACTCAAGATATTCGTCCGAATTTATTCATTCGTCGTCATCAAGAAATAATTCCGCTTTATTTCTTAAGAAAATTTAAATGAAGAATTTTTTTTTTTTTGAACCAAATAAAGAACGATGATGTCTACTAAAATAAAAAAAAAATATTCTTTGTAACAAGTTAACTGAAATTATAGCTTTCTCTGCACAAACTAGGTATTTAAAATGTAAGTTCTGCAATTAAGTTCAGGAGATGAAAACCCTTTCTTGTATTAGTAAATGTAACTATCTCCAGATACAAATAGGTTATGTTAGTTTTATTTCTCAATTTATGTCCAGGAGCTTCCACTTCGAACTCGTTTTCTCCGTAATAATTCAGCGAGTTTAAGTGCTGGAACATTTTGCGCGATTAAGTGCTGTTGGAGTGGCTTTAATAAATTTAATATTAGCTGTAAATCAGGATGGGCAGATTGTTATTTAATAAGGCGCCTCTTTAATGAGGTCTATTTACTTATTCACTGTAAAATTGTTTCTTTTTTTAAATTCTTTATATCGTTTATGAGCTGTATACCATGCACCTAAGCCATTCATTTACTATTTGAGTCGGAGAATAGTAAAGTTTTCGCCGAAAATAATTGGTAAGTACAGGATCGAAAATCTAGCGACATGCATTTAAAAAAAAATTAAGCTGTGTGGTTTGACCTTTCTACTCCTATATTTCTGTAATAATGATATGCAAATGAGTGCAGTTTACACGTTTCGACGAGTACCAGATGACGTAAAGAAAGCCCAATGAGTGCATTTCGTATCAGATGACTTAAAGAAAGCCCAATTAAGTGCGTTTCGTATCAGATGACTTAAGGAAAGCCCAATCGCGTTAAAGGTCGAAACTGAACGCAATTTAATCTCTCCGTTGAAATAACAACCCGCAAAAAATTGTAATTCTCTTGCTCTAGTCAAGCAGAAAAGAAAGTAAACGGCGGCAGAAATTTTATGACTGCCCCACCCCCTGGATTAAATAATTTGATCCATTCTCGCGGAAAATATGAGCTGCACCTTCATACGCTTTCAAAAACTGATATGTTACTATAACAAATAAAACCTCCGAATGATATTGTTTACATCAAACTGCCATAAAGAAAAGGTGATAATTATACGAGTGTTAAGGCCGGGGTATTTTAAAACGGATGCAAAAAATTGTCGGAGTTGCTCTTACGATCAAATGTGTCAGCGACGGAGAAAATGCAGAAAGAATTATTTTTAAAGCAATAAAAAGCCGAAGAGACAGGCGCGGCATAAAACATTTCATACAATTTCTAAATTTTGCGCAATCGAAGATAAATGCGATTCAAACTCGATATACAGGTTGTTTCCCGAGAATCGGTTTTCCAAACCATACATTGAACAATTAAATGGCATTGTACAAAATAATGATAGCAAGGTCAAGGACATACAGTGTGATTTCGAAGATAGTTTAAAATCAATGCATTTCACGTATAAGTTCAAATTATTTCGCTGTAGTTACATCAATAAGGTACGTTCAGAAAGCTAGCACTAAAATGAATCCTTCTTTGAAAGGCATTTAATTTAAATTTTGATATTGTAACTGAATACATACATGCTTCCGGTTCTTCTTTCACTAATGATGTATATTTTATTTCCCTTCGACGTTTTCGATCATATTTCCTATTAGAGATGATTGATCTTTAAATAGTATATATATTCCTTAACATTCACGATGTATTCGTATATAATTTGATTTACATGTAGGTATAAAAGTTTCGAAAAACTGTCTTTATCATAAAGTTTTGTAATGTCTATTTATTTATTGCGAAAATAACATAGCACTTGATGTCTGCGATGTATACATTTATTGCAAATACAGTTCTGTAAGACACCACGCAGTTTATGAATGCAATTTAATTCACTTGCTGAAATCTCGTGAGTTTTTATTTGCTACTCTCTACTATTGAAAACAGACTTTAGTTTCAGAACGAAAATTAATAGCGTAAATATCGAACATCGTGAAACCAAGTTACGCAGACTTGGTTTCACGATGTTCGATATTTACGCTATTAATTTTCGTTCTGAAACTAAAGTCTGTTTTCAAGTGAATATACCCATATCTTGTCGTACATTTATTTTGAGTGACCCTGTATTTCATTTCACGTACAGGATGAAAAGTAAAAAAAAATTAAATGCACTTTTTCTGAGGTACAACTTAAAGGATAATACAAAATAAAGAAATGGAAATGGAAATGTTTTATTTTATATTATTTCTTTCATTTTATGAGCGTTTAATTGAATTATTGTTATTATTACTAATCCCTTTAATCTACTCTTTTTAGTACAACGAGCCACACCTAACAGACGACTTCGTTGTTTGTAGCCTGGTTTGAAGGTAGAGCCAAAAATCCGTTACCTCGAAGTTTTCCACTCGTAAGTCAGAATAGGGTCGTTGTTGCCCAAAGATTGTCAAGTTATTTTCCTCTGCTCTTTCTCTCTCTCTTTTTCTAACGGAAACATCCTCCTTCTGTCTTATTTTACTCAAGAGATTGATAGTAATTATCCAAAATCCAAGAATAGGTCAATTTTTGTTTTCTGACATTGAACTTAAGATTAACAAGATGATACTTGAAATTCGGTATTTTTTTTTAAATGAGAACCTCGTATTTTTTTTGATATTTTAGTAGGTCATATATCTGTCAAAATAACTGTGTAAAAATTTTACTTCTTTCATTTTTTGAATTAGGCATTAAATGTTTCTCTACATTTAATCGATATCTTTCATACGGGGTTCTCATTAAAAAAAAAAAAACGTCGATGACATCATAACTTTTTCATGTATCACCCTGTATATTTAAGTTCAATGTCAAAAATATAATTTAAAACAAAAATTGACCTGTTTTTAGATTTTTGTTAAAAGTCAATAGTTCATCTTTTTTTTTAGAATTTGTTCCTTACTTTTTTCCAGATTAATAAATTTAAAAAAATTGTAACTTCAACAAAAATAGTATAAAAAAGAAAAATCAAGTTAACAAGAATTTTAACAAGAATAACAGTACGAAAAATTAATAAATTTAACAATGTTTTCTAACGGAAAATGCAAATACTTTAAACAGCGACATCCTACGATCACTTTTTGACCTTTTTTTTGGAAAATGCAAAAGAAATAAACAGTTTAATAGTCCATTTTAAATGATATTTAATTACAATAATATTACAACATCCTTAAAACAATAAAAATGATACACACGCGAGTGGAGAAACAGGGTGGATTTCCTTCTGTACAAATTTACGATTTTCAGAATTTAAAGTTTTTTAAGCAGGAAGCTTTTTGTTACACTTACCGACAGTGGATTAACTAAATTCTTCCTGTATCCTATTTTTTGGAAACACAAGAATTGTAATTACAATAAAAAGAAATTTTTCACAGCACACCGGGAAAAAAAGTTTACTTTTCTTCGCGAATAACAAACTTGTTGAAAAATAACTCAACTAAATCAAACAGAAAATGAGAAGTCATTTGAAGAAAAAAACTCGGCGACGAGATAAAACTGGGGCTTCCCAATAAGCTAAAATCTACGAACCCAACCGATTCTTTTTACTACTGTCAACAGTTATACAAATTATAATCATGTGACGATTTCCCGCTACATAATGCGTATTTTTTCAACACATTTTTCTCCGCTAGAGGGCGCTGCGCGTCCAGTGAAAAGTTTGTTCTCGTTTTGCTCGCATAACACGTTTGGTTTTCCAGAGAAAAGTGCAAATTGAAGCTTATTATCTTATTAAGTTCAGCAGGAAATTTTAAAAGCTTATATTATGTTTCGTGCGTGATATCTAGCAGAAATTCATACCCTTCCACACCAGAAGATTTTCGATGACGTGTTTATCTGCTTTTGTCAAGTTTAAATCGCTTTTTCCAACAATTAAGTAATTTGTTAGGCCGAACTCTTGCGAACTTAACATACAAGGTTTAAAAATGAAAAGAACTTCTAAATTAATAATAATCCCAGCAAAATTCCGTAATTAGGGGGCGTATGCAGTCCAGTCGTTTGAAGTTAACGTCGTTTCCAAAGTCACTCAAGGTCGTGCGTTGAACTAACTGCCGATTGCCTTTCCAGAAAATACTAGGACAAAGCAGTTGTTATGTTCGACGGAAATCAAGCCAAATATCGTGGTTTAAACCCGACTCGCAACAAAAGTCAAAGTGAAGCCTCTTGTCATGACGTCCGTTTCTTTTTTATAATGTAATGAATAATGTCATTGGACAATACTTTCCAGCATCTCGTTGTTACGATCCCAATTTTTTACAATCGCGTCAGCTCAAAACTGTCCTTTAAATTAAAGAGAAAGAAACAATTTTGTAGGCCTAGAGCAAAGAACAGTAAACAAAAAATAAAATATTTGCTTATGCACAGTGCTTTAATAATTAATAATGTTGGCCGAGCGTACCTAAAACGTAATGATCCTTAAGTTAAACCGTAGGTCCTTGAGCGCAGCGGGTCGAGAACAGGAAAATCTGTTATCACTTAGCACAAATATATTTAAAAGAACTTACAAAACTGCTTATACATAATGATGTAGATTCGAATAAAGAATGACACGCAACAATCAAAATTTACCATTAGGAAATAACTGTGAATGAAATTGTTGGAACGATAAAGAAGGATAAAATCATTGATTAGGAACTTTAGACAAACCTTTCAAAATGAAAAGAACTTCTAAATTTTTTATAGACCAGCTCCTGCAATTTTTAGACAGCATCTGAGGTAGTTTAATAATTCCATTGCTCATATAAATTCTGTACGTTTATACGTTTATCACTGTTGATGTTTTACTCGTGTAAAAGTTGAATTGGTCCATAAAATACGAAAGCAACGTGTATCTCAAAAATTACGTGCACTTCTAAAATTAATAAAGATGGCAGGTGCACACGTGAAACTTTCTATTACTTACTGCTGTGTACGGAAAGTTGTTCACGTACCCGATATAATAAGTCCACCATTTTCGCCGAAAACTGAGCACTCAACTTTAAAGATTAATAACTATGAGAGATATAGTGTTATGGGTAAACTAACTAAAAGTTTGCTTCATGGGCAATAAAATTAAAGATAGGAAGACTAATATCGTAGATGGAGCGGAATTATAAGCGGTTAACCCGCATAAAAGTTCATCATCTTCTCGCCCCAACAATCTACGTAAATCTATTACGTCGTCGCTTTCATAGCTTTTCATTTAATCCTGATGACAACGTCCACTTGCTAAAAGCAAATTTCATATTTGCCGTTAAAAAGATTTATTACGCTAAAGCACTCGCCGCGTGTTTATCCGCTGAAATCCTAATCAGCGTACATTCAACGGACATCAATTTTATCTTTTTGGACATTATGTATTAACGTATATTCAGGAAAACTTTCATGTTTCAAACAGCCAACATTAATTTGTAGGCTGAATAATTACCGCATCCCTAGTCATAGAAGTTATTTGAACAGTACATTTTTAATACAGAATAAAAGAGTCAGTCAAAACAAACATAGGATGATTCAAAAGCACATACTTCACGAACGATAGCCTGGTTGTTTTTCAAAGATGTTATAATAATAAAAGCGCCGGAGAAATAATCCCGGCAAAATTCCATAATTAGGGGGCGTATGCAGTCCAGTCGCTTGGAGTTAGCGTCGTTTCCAAAGTCGCTCACGGTCGTGCGTTGAACTAACTGCCGATTCCCCTTCAGGTACCATCGCGTCCAGAAAATACTAGGAAAAAGCAGTTGTTATGTTCGATGGAAATCAAGCAAAATATTATGGTTTAAACCCAACTCGCAACAAAACTCAAAGTGAAGGCTCGTCATGATGTCCATTTTTTATAATGTAATGAATAATGTCATTGGACAATACTTTCGAGCATCTCGTTGTTAAGATCGCAATTTTCTACAATCGCGTCAGCTCAAAACTGTCCTTTAAATTAAAGAGAAAGAAACAATTTTGAGGGCCGAGAGCAATGAACAGTAAACAAAAAATAAAATATTTGCTTATGCACAGTGCTTTAATAATTAATAATGTTGGCCGAGCGTACCTAAAACGTAATGATCCTCAAGTTAAACCGTAGGTCCTTGAGCGCAGCGGGTCGAGAACAGGAAAATCTGTTATTACTTAAAACTAAATACATTTAAAAGAACTTACAAAACTGCTTATACATAATGACGTAGATTCGAATAAAGAATGACACGCAACAATCAAAATTTACCATTAGGAAATAACATGAAATTGTTTGAACGATAAAGGACAAAACCATTGATTGGGAACTTTAGACAAACCTTTAAAAATGAAAAGAACTTCTAAATTAATAATAATCCCAGCAAAATTCTGTAATTAGGCGGCGTATGCAGTCCAGCCGCTTGAAGTTAGCGTCGTTTCCAAAGTCACTCACGGTCGTGCGTTGAAGTAACTGCCGATTGCCTTTCCAGAAAATACTAGGACAAAGCAGTTGTTATGTTCGACGAAAATCAAGCCAAATATTATGGTTTAAACCCAACTCGCAACAAAAGTCAAAGTGAAGCCTCTTGTCATGATGTCCGTTTTTTTTTGATAATGTAATGAATAATGTCATTGGACAATACTTTCGAGCATCTCGTTGTTAAGATCGCAATTTTCTACAATCGCGTCAGCTCAAAACTGTCCTTTAAATTAAAGAGAAAGAAACAATTTTGAGAGTCGAGAGCAATGAACAGTAAACAAAAATAAAATATTTGCTTATGCACAGTGCTTTAATAATTAATAATGTTGGCCGAGCGTACCTAAAACGTAATGATCCTCAAGTTAAACCGTAGGTCCTTGAGCGCAGCGGGTCGAGAACAGGAAAATCTGTTATTACTTAAAACTAAATACATTTAAAAGAACTTACAAACTACTTATACATAATGACGTAGATTCGAATAAAGAATGACACGCAACAATCAAAATTTACCATTAGGAAATAACATGAAATTGTTTGAACGATAAAGGACAAAATCATTGATTGGGAACTTTGGACAAACCTTTAAAAATGAAAAGAACTTCTAAATTAATAATAATCCCAGCAAAATTCTGTAATTAGGCGGCGTATGCAGTCCAGCCGCTTGAAGTTAGCGTCGTTTCCAAAGTCACTCACGGTCGTGCGTTGAAGTAACTGCCGATTGCCTTTCCAGAAAATACTAGGACAAAGCAGTTGTTATGTTCGACGAAAATCAAGCCAAATATTATGGTTTAAACCCAACTCGCAACAAAAGTCAAAGTGAAGCCTCTTGTCATGATGTCAGTTTCTTTTTTATAATGTAATGAATAATGTCATTGGACAATACTTTCGAGCATCTCGTTGTTAAGATCGCAATTTTCTACAATCGCGTCAGCTCAAAACTGTCCTTTAAATTAAAGAGAAAGAAACAATTTTGAGGGCCGAGAGCAATGAACAGTAAACAAAAAATAAAATATTTGCTTATGCAGTGCTTTAATAATTAATAATGTTGGCCGAGCGTACCTAAAACGAAATGATCCTCAAGTTAAACCGTAGGTCCTTGAGCGCAGCGGGTCGAGAACAGGAAAATCTGTTGTTACTTAGCACAAATATATTTAAAAGAACTTACAAAACTGCTTATACATAATGATGTTGATTGGAATAAGGGAATGACATGCGACAATCAAAATTTACCATTAGCTGATAGGAAATAAAATGAAATGGTTTGAACGCTAAAGAAGGACAAAATCATTGATTGGCATCTGATTAATCTGTCGTATGAAATCGACGATATCTACAGAGTGCTGTTGCATTTTTTATGATTATCATTATACTAGTAGCTAATTCAATTAAATTTTCCTTCAAATATTTATACCTACGGGTAAATAATTTTAATAAGCGGAAATTCAATTTAAAAATGTGATAAATAATAAAGAAAATAAGAATATTTTCCGCAATTCTATTCACCGGATTAAGTCGAGTAATAATTCCCTGCATTCCTCATAATAAAGCGTGACATTTGTATTTGCGTGAAATATACTTGAAAACAAGTCGTGGCGGCACAGAATTGATGAATTTTTAAGCAAAGTAGAATACGTATGAAAATATGACAAATTCTTATTAGAAAATCTCTCGCGAAGCCTGCCAAGAAGTAGGCGGAGAGTTTAACCAACCGAGAAGAAGTCGGCGTCGTTTATTTTGGCGAGATGTGACGGCAGTTTTCCAAAATAAACTCGTCGGCCTCGTCGCCAAACGCGACACTTAACGCCGGATCCCCACTGCAAATATTCATATATTTCGCGAAAATCTTTTCTTTTTCTTCGCTTCAAGTTTTTTTAATGGTCCAAAAGAGCATATCAGAGAGGAGAACAATTGAAAACGCATATAGAAATAGAACACAAAAAGAATTTGTTATTTTTTTTATGGTTTATTGATGACACGGTTTCATTATAAATAAACGAACACAGTAGTATTATTTTTCAATGGGGCATTGGGAAACTCAAAATAATATTTTATTTTTTCATTTGATTCCATTATTATTACTAAAATAAACAAATAATTCACTGAAAATGATTACTTTCGCGCCAATGGTTCCATCTGTATTAAACATGTATGGTTAGTTGTGTGTGTGTGTGATACAAAATATAAAATTTTAATTCAATATACAATTTGTTCATTTGCGTTACACCGACTGATTAAACATTTAAAAAATTAAAACATTTTCTGAATGAAGCATTTTGAATTGTATAGCAAGAGTTGTTAATATATAAAAATCATCCGGTATACTAAAACTGATCCTTCCTGTGTATACCGTAGGGGCGTTCTAAAAACCTAAAATTTAAAATCTCCGACATGTTAGTGTTTTACTTTAATTGAATATTTTGTTAACTATTTATTATACAGCGTGTTTCTATACCTATTTCTTTAATTGAAACCACAAACAGTGGTCAAGAAAAGAAGAAAAATTAGTTATACACCTGTTGGTCAGATAGCAATAATAACACAGATAAAAATTATTTTACTTTTCCGTAGAAACTGTTTGAGGGTCGCTGAATGCAGCTTAAATGTTCCGGTGGAGCTTGGTTTTTAACCATTCTCCGACGTTCGAGGCCATAAAAAGTCATGAAAACGCATTAGTGACCTAATGCACAGATATTGTACTTAAGGCAGGTCAAGTATCGTGTTTCTTGTTAATTTTAAAAGCAGGTAAATTTTGTAACTAGGTAAGTTCTTAATAGTTTAAAATATTCTGTGCGTGTTGCATTAATTGATGATTAGTTTTGTGTTAATCCGTACTTTAACAGTTAAATTTAAAAAATTCAATCTAAAGGCGATCGAAAAAGTGGAAATTCTTACATCATACGATATTAATTCGTAAATTGCCAATCATCAAGTTACAATGTTGATTACTAAAGTTTATTGTATTTGTAAATAGCAAAAATAAATTTGTTTCTTTATTAAAACTACGACGAAACAAGGAAATAAACGTCTGCACTAGGCGAGAGTTTTTTTATGTGTTTATTGGTTTAAGCCGACGCAGAAATTCAGGTTCAATATTATCCTTATAAAAACGTGTGTTTTGTGTTGGAATGTAAACAATTAATAAAATAGTTTAACTGAGAGCTAGCGAAGTTATTCAATCACTTATTTTAAACCTATAGATTATTGTGTGTACAGGCAATCTAATTTATTCAAACTTTTCATCGTATCATACTTCAATTCTTGCTTTCCGTTTCTGCACCAGGAATATTTTCTGCTCTTGCAATACTTATTCTGCAGCTATTTGTGCGATAATTAAAAAATAATTTCACGCATTTTCAACGCAGTTACACAACTAGCGTACGAAGATGTTTAATTACTTCAGCAAAAATATAACGAAGATTAGGTACTCGTTTTTAACATAATTGTTATTGTCTTATTACAAAGAGGTGCGGAAACAGACGTCCTTACTTATCGCAGGTTGAAAATACAAATAAACATGCCAATGTCCGCAAGTCGGATTCATATTCGTATACAATAAGACCTTGACCGAGTTATTATAAACGTAAATAAAAAGTTTTATTGCTTTCATCGGAATAAATTGCTGAAATAAGTCGTAAACCAAGCAGAGGTTTTAAAACAAAGGGACTGCGCTCGCTTGTGATAGATCAGTTTTTCATTTTTGGGCAAAAAATTTCAGATTTGGAGAATTAATCTCTTATGTAACGAGGAACTTACAGTTTCATTTAAAGACAGAGGTTTTGAGACACCCTGCATTGTCCTTTCGTTCTCAAAATCGAACGGTACCAAAAGTTTCTTAAATAATTTTTAATGGCAGCAAAACTTTTTAATAAAATTATTAACTTAATACTTATTTATATTGTATAAACAATCTCAAGGAATTATTAATTACCTATGCTCGCTTTGAGAGTGGACACTCGGTATAATACGTAAAGAATATCTTTTTAAATCATTTGCAAATATGATGCTTTCCTATGGTAAATTCACTGCGACTGCCAACTAAAAAGAAAAAAAAAAGAGAAAAAACATTTCCCGCCACAAAGAAGCACTTGTGGCAGAGCTCGGAAGAGCAAAGTTCACTTGAAGTATTCTTTTTAAAGTGGCATATTTTATGTATGCTCGGTGAATTGGCTTGACATTCAATCCTTCAATCCGCAAAAACACTTTTATTTTCGAGTTACCCTTTGATTTTTTCTGTTGAAATAATCGTAAAATCGGGATTACTTTTTTTAAACGAATTAAAATTCAAATATTACGCGATAAGCGTGTATTAAGTAAAGTAAATTTCAACTTGCAATAAAAATAATTTCTACATTGTAGATTCCTCATTTGTCATTCCTCCTTACACTCATAATCAAACGTTTTCAAAAATGTTACTGACCGTAATGTTTAACATTAAATAAATATATCCCATAAAGATTTTTTCTTTTGATATTGATTGTAATTCCTTTACTTTTTATTATGAAAAATGATTAGAAACTTTAACTGCTCACTAGATAAAAAATACTCTAATATACGAGTTTTGTTTTTCTTCTTATTATTAAAATTTGCCTATATCTTCTTATAATAAGAAAGTATATAATCCAATAAATTTTATGTTCATTTTAAATTTATTAGTCGTAATTCCATGGCTTATGTACAAGAGGTCCCTAACTTACCGCCCGTTTTTGTACTTTTGCCGATGGTAAAATTTCCTTACCATCAAACGGTGGGGATTTATTTTTAGAGGGGAGAGCTTATTTCTTGGAGCTTAATCTACAAGATATGAGATGAAATGAAAAATATTTACATATATATAAAGCCTGTGCGTCCTCTCAGGTGTAAGTTGGGTGATGGGGTTGAAAGTTGGTTAGCTATTGTTTCCAGAATTTATTTTATTTTATCTTGAGCTACCTAGATTGTTTTTTCCCATTTTGCTCTTCTTTTTTTCCATATTTCTTTTACTGTTTCTTGCCACGTCATTCCTGGCCTTCCTTTCCCTCTTGTTTTAGGATTCAGCTTTAGAATTCTTCAGGACCGATTTCGATAACCAGCGTCTCCGGGGCCACCGTGTTCTTTTATATCTAGAAGTGGCAACGTCGCTCTATTCACCGAAAATGATTTTAGGACATCAGCACCGCTTGAAATGCTGACTCCTTATTTATTCTTTACATCAAATATTCCGGCGTCACCTTTTTCCGATTGGTTGGGTTTAAATGGTACTCTTAAGCAACGGGAAAGGACGGAAATACGCGTTTGCGCTTTCTCACCACTATCGTTACCGACACTTTCGAAACAGATTGTGTGTGTTGCAGTTTCTCGTGGATTTGTGCTCAATTTATTGCAAAATCCGATTAATAGAGTTCGTCTGAAGTTAGATTGGCTCGTCGAGTCCTGTAAACTATTGAAGACATTTTAACCAACGATCTGTTTAATTAAAACTGGTTTGTTCTAATTCAGTTATCAACAGCGTTATTTGATGCGATTTCTTTCTCTCTTTCCAACATATTCCGATGTTTCTTTTGTGTGCGCATCTACTATTACGAAATTTTCATTTATACTAGGGTGTTCTTCTAGTTTTTTCATTTACTTTTAATAAGTTAATTTTGATTTAATCATTACAGCATATCTTTGTAAGATTGCTAGCATCTATTATGTAGCATATTTTTATTCTCACCTTTTCTGTTGCCGCTAATTAGAAGGTGTGAGGGACAGATCAGGGAACAGTAACTTGTTACTGGTTCATCTGACCCCGGACCCATTAAGCGTGCTGAATAAACTGATTTATTATTATTATTTTATTAGAATTGGTGTTTTTATCCATTTCTGCTGGATTAATTATTCTTTCGGTTCTCTCGTACCGGCTGAACTTGAAGTTAATTTAAGCTCTTATTGGACGTACTTTCTAATTGAAGTCTTTTTACTGGATGGTTTTCTGCCGAACTAATTATTCTATCGGGTCTCTTGTACTAGCTGAATAATCCGTGCGAGGTCAATTATTGTTCTCTGCCAAGGTTGAGAGCAAGCTGTGAGTACATATTGCGCGACCCCTCTATGAAAAAACCTTGACACCGGATGACAAAACATCAGCTGCACCTAACCTGTGAAGTATACCCTTTGCTTTACTAGTTTATGAACAAAATCGGCAAGACGCGGTGCGTAATTGGAAGAAGATTATTTACTTTAAATAGCTCAATCAAATCAAATCCTTTAGCGTTGATTTGTTTTGTGGCCACTTAAGTTTTGTTTGATATACGTTGACAATTGTCTAGTCCCTACGCTGAACGCAAGATTGCATGAAAATCTCCTAGGGATTCGATGCGTGCTGTTGGGGCTTTGGGAATCGCTCCACAGTGAATCAGAATTCAGCTGGATTAATGTCCCTGACGCCCTTAGTTTACATCGTTTAATGACCAACCGTATTATGTCCGCAGATAATAACTGGCACACTTAACGATGTATATTTAGGAAAAGTTAAAACCCCTTTATTTCTTGTTGCTTAGAAAAATGTGCTTGATGACTATTGAATAGCCTTCCTGCTTTTCCTGTCTTTGCTGACGTTTCCTCGTCTAATTTTCCTGTCTCCGAGATTAGATTATTGAACCCAGGTATTTGAACTTTGTTCGTCATGTTTACTACGTGTTTTCTCGCTTTGTTACTGCTTAATTATGACGGTCTGTCTTCTCCAAGTTTATGTACATCAAAGTTTCTTTTGGCCAAAACCTACTATGTCTTCGTACCAAAACGCTCTCTTAAAAATTTTGCACTTAATGATGACTCACTCACTCAATCGAAAGAGGAAATGTAATTCAATGAAGATACTTACTTTGTCCAAAAAATACATATGGAATGTTGTTTATAAAATTTATTTTCCGAGGGTACAAGAAAATAAAAATTGATGTCCTCACTTTCCAACCCCCTCGTCAATTAACGCGAGGAATACATAAAAACGGGAGACAAATTCTGGAATACTGATTCAGGAAATAAACGTTACCAATTCTAATTATAAAGTTATTAATTAATTAGTAAAATTTACAATGTTCACAGTTTCCACAAATCGTAATATGGAGGAGAGCGCATAACCTGTCCCATTTCGAGCAGATGCTGACGATTTTAAACGGCGATAACAGTCCGTGAAATTATTTTAATATCCCGCCTTAAGCTAAACGAGTTCACAAATATTCCCTTGTTCCTCCCGTAATCCCGCCCCGGGGATATGAAATCTCCAGTGCACGGTTGTTCCGTGTTTTATTATGACTTTTCTTTGTTGGGAAATTCTTGTCAGACATGTTGTAACCATCTTTTTTTTCTCCAGCCGGTTATAAAAACTGATTTATTCGTTCTTATAAAATTTGGGAACACTCGTATTTCTGCACGTTACTAAACTCTGCTTAAATCAATAACTCTGCGACCATCAGGTACGAACTACTTCTTCAGCATTTCTTTGCAGCGCATTGCTTTATCTTTGTTAGTCAGCGAATGGGATATAAATAATGACCGAATTTTCGCATTCTCTGTTACTTCTAAATTGTCGAAGGTACAACATGCTATAATTACAATAATTCAGGTACTTCGATACCCATCTACAACATAAACGGAAAATCTTTAATTTTTTAATTACATGATACAAATATACTTTTCTTCTTATTGCTTTTACTCCCATAAAAAAAAAATGAAGGAATAAAATTGCGTGGAAAGAACGACTCTCTTGATTCGCTTGTGTATATCTGAAACAACTGTAAAGAAAGTTCGGTTCGGGATCGAATGAAAATCCGCGACATGAAGTGACCCAATTTTATCCTGAGAGGTAGCAAAAAGAATCATGAAAATAACTTCTGTAATAAAATAAAGCAAAGACCAAAAGTATGTTACTTTCGAAATTGAAGCCGGACTTTATTTTCGTTTTGTTTACTTCGTCAAAGTTCTTATTGTTAGCACTTGTTCACGTTAGGTTTTAAATTTCGAAGGCAAACAGATTACTTATACCTATATAAAATCGAACGACCTGTTTGGCCAATAAATACCAATACTCAATCAGGGTTTAATAGGTACATAAAGATTTGATACTGGGCGAATTTAATAGTTGTACAGTGGCAGTACAAAATACTCGAATATACCCCATGCAATGGGGCAACGACTGCTTAATGCAAAATTCATTAAGTTGGTTTGGATTTCTTGGTGAATGAAGATGAGTACCTACATTGAAACAAAAGGCAAAACAAAACTAAATATTGTAACTTCGTAGATTTCAAATACAACAGATTATGGTTTACTAAAATGTGAGCGACTGATAGTGTTTTAGGTTTCTAATGTATGGTATAAATAAATAATTTCTGTAAGCCTGTATAGTGCCTCCTGGCAACCACTAATATCAGTTAATGCCTTAAACGCTCTAAAATGCTGAGAGGAAGCTTCACGTTGATGTTAATATAAATGTATCCTCGGATTAATATTCTGGCGCATTCATAAGGGATAATCAAATTTGCCCCGCGTGGGTCTCAAGGACCCTTAATTAATTTCGCCACGTATTTGTATTAAAAGGGCGCTTTGCATGATTTAGGAGATAGACGTATCTATCATAAGTTAAGAACATGGCACACACAGAAAACGGATTACAATGGCTTCCTACATAATAGCTACCATGTATACAATATTGAGCAACTTAGACGAATTTGATCATCTAAGGAAGTTCTAATTTACGGCTTACGTTCCACGCAAGAAATTATGTGGATGGAAGAGATCATTTTCTTTTCTTTTTTCGGATATCTCTTCTGATTTTATTTTTACGTTCCAAGGGAACAGATTGCGTGGTCATTAGATTGTCTTCAATCAACGTCAGAATAGTTATTTCTTTCTATTCACATTCAATTCGTGTTCGTTTTCGTATACCGGCTGTTTCAAATTGGGTGTGCACTGAAGGGATCTCCTAAACCGTAAGAGATACAAATTCGGCTAAACAGAAGAAAACTTGCACGAATCAATGCCGCATTCGTACCCATTGAGAGAATGATTTTTTTGTCATTTCTTCTTGAGTTATTAATAAAAATGTGAAAAAATCGATTTTTTTTTTCTCTCTGTATCTCTTTTATTATACTCAATTTTGAAATTCCGATTTAACTTTCTACAGGCACTTTTTGATTCTGCTTCGAATAAGAGTAATAGAATTGAAGTCAAACGTTTCGTCTTTCCACGACCATCATCAGTTTCGATTTTTTAAATACAACTTATGTCTTTTTATTGTTCTATTCGATAGCATCTTTTCTCCTGATTACAATGATATATCACACTTAATAGTTGATATTAATCTGAAGCTTAAATAATACAGATTTTTATGTGAAAATTTTATTTAATACATAATTTCAAATCTTTTGTTCCTTTTCTTATTTTTTCTAGTCGAAATAATTTTTTCTGGTGATTTCAGTGAATATAATACTTAATACCTTTTTTTCAAGTAAAGTTGGAATATGACAAAAAAACTGATATCGTTTCGTCATGTTTTTCTTAATAAGTAAATTTATTCCTAACCTCTTTTTTATTTGTTAAGTATTAGCAACAACACTTTGTTGTCGGAAGAGGAAAAGTCAATAAATATTGACTAAATGATATGAGGCGGTTAACACAAACCAAATAAACATCGGTATAAACATATTAAATTACAAGAACAGAATAAATAAGTTGAATCAAAATTATAGACGAAGAACGTGACTCTGTGAAATAAATAAATTAAAGTAAATCCTCGAAATGTCCTCCACTGCTTTCAAGACACAGATTCGTTCTTAATCCTATGTGTTGTCTAGCGTGTCGAACATGAATTCGCGAAACATTTCTGTAAGAATCTAATATTCGCCTACTTAGTTCCTCCTTATTATTTATCTTAATTCTAGCCACTGTTTCAATGTCCAAAATATAAAGCCTACTTTATCCTGTTTAAATTATGGATGATGGTTCCGATATAACGTGCCAAACTTCAACTGGTTAAAACGAGTGAACTTAATCATATTAAAAAAAAAATAAAGATAGTCAAGTGTTGAGAGCCACTGAGTGCTAAAGAAATTTAAAAAAAAGCATTGTTATAGAAAGTATCTTTCAAATTTTTACAAAAATATTCGTTTTAGCTGCCAATGTATTTGTAGAAGGCACTATTCAGTAATATCTAAATATTTTTAGTATAATTAATATTCACTTTTTCTTTTAATCCAACAGTGCGAGTCAAAATTAAAAACTGGGCTTTTTCATTCATTTTCGTAAGTGCAATGCATTATTAAAATAACGATACAGAAAAACTTTTAATAGTTTATTATAATATACACTATAGATAAGAAAATGAACTAAAAATTTGAAATTATGTATTAAATAAAATTTTCATATAAAAATCTGTATTATTTAAGCCAGAGATTGATATCAACTATTAAGTGTGATATACCGTTACAATCAGGAGAAAAAATTCTATCGAATGGAGTGTTTCTGCTTCGTTAATTTAATAATGCACTGCATTTACGAAAATGAATTTTTACCGAAAAATATCTAATGATTCTAATATAACTTGCTAGATTAGTATCTCAGCTTTAGTATAGGAATGAAAAAGCCTAGTTTTTAATTTTGACTCGCACTGTTGGATTAAAAGAAAAAGTGAATACTAATTATACTAAAAATATTTAGATATTACTGAATAGTGCCTTCTACAAATACATTGGCAGCTAAAACTAATATTTTTGTAATAAATTTGAAAGATACTTTCTATAACAATGTATTTTTTTTAAATTTCTTTAGCACTCAGTGGCTCTCAACACTTGACTATTTTTATTTATTTTTTTTAATATGGTTAAGCTCACTCGTTTTAACCAGTTGAAGTTTGGCACGTTATATCGGAACCATCATCCATAATTTAAACAGGATAAAGTAGGCTTTATAATTTGGACATTGAAACAGTGACTAGTATTAAGATAAATAATAAGGAGGAACTAAGAAGGCGAATATTAGGTTCTTACAGAAATGTTTCGCGAATTCATGTTCGACACGCTAGAGAACACATAGGATTAAGAACGAATCTGTGTCTTGAAAGCAGTGGAGGACATTTCAAGGATTTACTTTAATTTATTTATTTCACTTTATTTATTTTACAAACTCATGTTCTTCGTCTATAATTTTTATTCAACTTATTTATTATGTTCTTGTAATTTAATATGTTTATACTGCTGTTTATTTGGTTTGTGTTAACCACCTCATATCATTTAGCCAATATTTATTGACTTTTCCTCTTCCGACAACTGAATGTTGTTGCTAATACTTAACAAATAAAAAAGAGGTTAGGAATAAATTTACTTATTAAGAAAAACATGACGAAACGATATCAGTTTTTTTTGTCATATTCCAACTTTACTTGAAAAAAAGGTATTAAGTATTATAGTCAATGAAATCAAAAGAAAAAATGCTATCGACTAGAATAATAAAAAGATAAGAAAAGGAACAAAAAGTTGAAATTATGTATTAAATAAAATTTGCATATAAAATCTGAATTATTTAAGCGTCAAATTAATATCAACTATTAAGTGTGATATATCATTGTAATCAGGAGAAAAAGTGCTATCGAATAGATCAATAAAAAGACATAAGTTGCATTTAAAAAATCGAAACTGATTATGGTCGTGAAAAGACGAAATGTTTGACTTCAATCCTATTACTCTTATTCGAAGCAGAATCAAAAAGTGCCTGTAGAAAGTTAAATCAGAATTTCAAAATTATGTATAATAAAAGAGATACAGAGAGAAAAAGAAAATCGATTTCTTCACATTTTCATTAATATCTCAAGAAGAAATAAGAAAAAAATCATTCTCTCAATGGATGTGAATTAGGCATTGATTTGTGCAACTTTTCTTCCATTTAACCGAATTTGTATCTCTTACGGTTTAGGAGATCCCTTCAGTGCACACCCAATCTGAAACACCCGCCGGTATATAGTTTTATATTATTGCATCAATGGTTTTAATATTACAATATAACAACCAACATTATTAACATCAGCCTTAAAAGTTCATGTATATGCACTCATTGTTTAAATTCAAATGTGTACAAAAACATGGCATGGTTGTTTAAAAAAGAAAATACTGCACTAGGTAGTGGTAAGAACCCGTAACGAAACACATTGCAAGTTGCGGCAGATGTTGTAAAACGTGAAATAAAATGAAGGTATTTTAGTATAAGACCGCAGAAAACAGAGGCAGCTAAGCAATGCAAATAAATTGTTGCGAGGGCCTTAACAAAGACAAAGAACGGGTGAACCGCAGAAACTCGACAGTGAAATACGTAAGAGAAAAATATCACGCGAAATGATTTACAGAATTTCACTGCGCTTTTCCCCCCCACTAAACCATACTAAAATTTTAACAGGAAAAACAAAAAGTACATTCGGTACATTTATTTACAAATCTCAACAGAAATTAGTTGGATTTGTTTATTGATAAGACCATTTTATGTGGATATTATTAAGTCAAGCGAACTTAACGAGCAAACGTCCTTCATCAAATTTATACGAGCCATTTTATGTATACGTGCGTTTTGATTTCATTGCTCGGTTAGGATATTACTATCTTCTATTGCAGTACGTAATGGCACGTTTTACAATTTTATGGGTTTCCTGAAACACTAAAAGTTCCGATGGCGATTTACAAACCACACTTCAAAGTTTATGTTTGGAAGATTTAGATATTAATTCTACATTTGTAATACAGGCTGTCTTAGAAACTTTTGCGCTTTTAGTTTAATCTATAACTTTAAAGTCTGTTGAGATATAATTGCCTAATTGTTTGCACATCACATCCATGTTTGGACATCAAACTCAAAATGATATTTTATTTTTTCATTTGATTCCATCAGTATTATTAACATAAACAAATAATTCACTGAAAATGATTACTTTCGCGCCAATGGTTCCATTTGTACTAAACATGTATGGTTAGTTATGTGTGTGTGTGTGATACAAAATATAAAATTTTAATTCAATAAGCAATTTGTTCATTTACCGGCTGATTCTTAAAACATTTTCTGAATGAAGCATTTTGTATAGCAAGAATTGTTAGAATATAAAAATCATCCGGTATACTAAAAACTGATCCCCCCTGTGTGTACCCTAGGGGCGTTCTAAAAACCTAAAATTTAAATTCTTCGACATGTTAGTGTTCTACTTTAATTGAATATTTTGTCAACTATATTCTGTATGAACAGATAAAATAGCGACATCTTACTATCGCTTTTTGACCTGACATTGCAGTAGGATAGACAAATTGAAGCGGGATTTGCTCCTAATAAGTCCCCCATGCAAGGCGGCCATGCTTGCTGTCAAAGCATAATGAAAGTTTTTGAAAAATTTTGTGCAAATCGTTCTTGATTGCAGTGAAAACCTCGAGCAACCTCTGGACAGCTGTTTCAGCCCTGCTTGGGGCTATTTTATCTGTTCATCACTCTTACATCGCAATTGCGAATAAATTGGACAAGTCGTTTTTGTTTGCAGTGGGAATATCGAGCTGCGTCTCTGCTGAAGAAGCCCCAAGCAGGGCTGAAACAGCTGTCCAGAGGCTGTTCGAGGTTTTCACTGCAATCAAGAACGATTTGCACAAAATTTTTCTATATTCTGTATTATAACGTAATAATTGATTGCTTCAATTATAAAAATAAAATCGCCTTATAAAAATGATATCCCTGTTACAAGCTCCGTCAACTATAGGTTCGGATATTTTAACCTTTTGCGAAGAGTTCTTAGTAAAACCAAAATGTGTTTTGACATGCTATGGAAATACATCATTTAAGTACGTTATAGCAAAAAAGCGCGTAAATTTGAAAACTATCAGACTCTGATTTTATTGAATTATGTCGTCCACCTGATAGTTCCGATTTTTAGCACCCAGCGACTTCTTGTCATTAAAAAATATAAAAAGATATCTTCAATGGGAAAAAGATTTGAATCAGATTAGCGAGTTACGGGTCGATCGAAACTTCATCGATATTCAACACCGATTAAGCAGATTAAAATTAATCCAAAAAAATTTTATGTGTGTATAAATTGTCCTCGTATTCATTTTTGCATTAAGAATACTTATAAAGTTGTACTGGACGTTTTTTTTTTACTACTAAAACCTTTTATAATTTCGGCATTTAGAGGGTGTAAATTGGGGATGGGCGATATACATCGATGTTCATCAAACATTGATGTTTTATCGTCGATGTTCGATATTTTTGCTATCGATCTTACCGATTTATTATCATCGATGTTCAAAGAAAACATCGAACATCAAACCAATTCTCAACTCAAATGCATTCAGCTATTTGAGAACTGTTCAATATTGCCAATCAACTCGACCAAAAATTCCTTTTTCGGCGTACAGTGTTTCCCCATAATTCCCCAAGAGGTTAAACTGATAAACATGATTAACAACGAAACAATAAATAATATTTTAACACCAAACAATATTTTAACACAAATTCATGAAATTTTCCTGCAATTAATTGTAAAAATAAACGAAAGTTAAATAATAAACATTGCACTTTGATGTATTTTGCAGCAATGTTTAGCGATGTTGTGGAGCGGTGTTGTCAACTCATCAAATTTTGAAGTACGCGCCTTTTTTCTAGAGAGAAAATAGAATTTTGACGTCATCCCAAGATGACGTGCAATAGTAATAAGAAAAAAAAATTGAAATAAATTATTATCGAATAGAGAAAGATAGCAGCGCTTCAAATATTTCTGCCACTTCATAATTTTTTTGACGTTGTTGCCGTTATTGTTATTGGAAGAAGACTGTTTCGTACTAGTTTTGAATTAATAATTTGTTTTTTCTTCTTTTTTTCATTTGTTTGTCTCAGGAAATTATTATTTTTTTTCGTAAAAATCGCGATTTTCACATGCTTTTCTTTGCGGTTTTCTGTCGTGAAATTCACGATTACGTCATTTGTTTTTTTTTTCTTTTCATTCTGAAATTAAATAAATCGAAACTTTTCTGCACTTCTTCTACCTTCGCGAATAATTACGGTCGTCATTTGTTTTTTTCTTCTGCTTTCTTCAGAAAGTTTCATTTCGTAAAAGTATTACGGCAGTGATTAGTTTTTGTTCGTTGGTTTTTATGAAATTCAAATCATTATTAATTTGCCCTGAACGTTTATTTATTTGTTTCAAAATTTAAATCTGCAATTCGTTTTAAGCTCTTTTCTTCTACATGCCATTTGTTTTTCTTTTCTTTTGTCAGGAATTTTTGTTTCCTCTTCCTCCTCTCTAGTGAGTTTTTCGTTGGTCAAGAGCGTTTATCGTTTTCCTGTTAAATTGTTTAAAATTTTTCAGAAATCAACTAATAAGAATTTGTTTGGAAATTTTCCTTGAAGTGCGATGAGAATTCTATATTTATTCATTTAAATATTTTTCATACTACCTTCAAAAGGTATTTTATTTAATAATAAGTAATGTTTTCCTTTCTTTCACAAATTAATCAATTTGACATTGACAGTCGATGTTTTGTTAAACATAACATCAATATTAACATCAATGTACTTACATTTAACATCGATGTTTATCGATCGATGTCCCATCCCTAGTGTAGATACATGTAGAAGATACATTAACTTAATGGGGTTTGCGATTTTCAAATTCAACATTGTTTACATAATCACTTCTCTTCTGCAGATTCCACTGTGTTGGTGTATTAACTGCTAATAAATAAAAAGTGATTATCCTTTCGTCCAGATAGTGTTTGATATAAAAAGTGCAAATCTCATTAAATTAGGTCGCAAAGTCGCTTTAAATTCTGGTATTAAAGAGTGCACTGGGAATTCATCAATCTTTTATACTGCGCATTGAATTTTAATTTTCGACGAAAAATTAAAAATATTAAAAAAAATTACCCTTTTACTTTAACAGTATTATGATATGCAAGATTTCTATTTTCTGTTTATACATAATAAAATATGGTATTTATAAATTCTCCAAAGAAACATGTTAGTCATCCGGTATTGTCTAGTGGCTAGGATACCTGGCTTTCACCCAGGAGGCTCGGGTTCGATTCCCGGTACCGGAATAGCATATGTTTTTGAACAAAAGCATTTATTGAGATATTACGTGAATACATAATTCATTAAAACGGATAAAAACTGGATTTTTTCTCAAATATTAAATGTTTTAGTTGTTCTAAAGCTTCTAAGGCTGAGGCATTACAAACAACAGTATTCAATTATATTTTTCATCTTTTCAAATTTTCTCATTCTAAGTAGATATTAACGCGCGTTGATTAAGGTAATAATTTTTGTTACGTTAGTTTTAATTATTAACCAATTACTTTTGAGGAAAATAGTTTTTAAACTTTAAATGGAAAGAACGCTCAACTTTTCATTATTATTTCAAAGAACAGTGAAACGTTAAGAGTTCTTTCCACTTTTAAGAGTGCCCACTTAAAGTTTTGAAACTATTTTCTTACCATTTTCATCGGACAAGAATCTGAACTTACTTTACTTTTTATAAATATATGTCTTTATAAAAACCACATATACGAGATGTTTCTAAGCATGAATCTCTTAAACAAACGTCTTTAGTACTCTTTATTTGATTACTATCGATTTATAATTGCCTACTTAAATAGGATTTATACAATAGTTTGAAGAAGTAATTTCCACGAAGATAAATACTTTTTCAAACAACTCTTATAAAATCTTTGATCCGCGTTTTTCACACAATTGCTGGTTTTCTCGAGATTAAGAAGTGTCAAAAAATAATTTTTAAATTTATGTCTTTGAAACGTCCATCATTACTTATTTATTTACTCTAAACATTGCCCATCCGACAAACACAAACGGCAGGTTAAAGGTAGAACAAAGAAATCTGACGTTTGGAACAAAGAAATCTTACATTTAGAACAAGGAAATCTTACACTTATTGATTATTATTATTTATTTAATGTTTGTAATTTCTGTTACTTAAAATGATAAACAAACTGAACCGGTACTGCTCCTTTTCAAAACTAAACAGGATATAAAACGAACTAAGAAGTACTAATATGTTTCTAGAAAAATTGAAAAATTTATAACTTTTTAACATAAATTTTGGAAAAATAATGGATATAATAATTTTCCGACAAGGGCGATTGGCGACCAAAATGGCCAAATCAATTTTTATTTAGCTGTGAGTGACAATTCCAAAATAAAGAAAAATTAAATTTGGCATTTATCGTCTTCTTTTAGTTTTTTTAATTTTTCTTTAATTTTTTTAAATTTTTACTTGGGTTGAATGGAACTAAGTTGGGTTTTATGTTGGCGTTGAGGTTGGTTAAGCTTTAGTTTAATTGAATCTTAATTTTTAACAATTTTTATGCTTCTAATTTACCTTGAAATTTTAGAATTTTTATTAAGTTCCAATTATGAATCAAATTCAACTACTTTTTACATAATTTAAAGAATCCACAAAAATCATTTAATCGTGCAAAATCATCAATTTCAAACAAACTTTCCTTTTAACTTTTCTTTAAAGTATATATGTACAGTATGGTCCATTTTTGATGGTTTTACAGAGTTTCTCAGCTATTCATAGAAATAGAAGAAGAATTTTTGGTAATTGAATATTTAATATTTAAAAATTTCAAAGGATTACATAATGTACAGCTTGCACTTGTAAAAACTGAATAATAGTAAATAACACTCCAAGTAAACATTGATAATATAGTAATTTAGCTGTAAGAAGCAATGTAACGTGTTACTTGGGATATGACTGAAAGAAATTTTGAAAATTGAAAAAACTGTGTTTGATTAACTAATTAATATGAATATTAATTTCCACCAGTAAATGTCGAATCAATCGAAAATTCTTAAACTCTCTTTAAATACTTATATGCGTGTAGGCACTATGGCATTCAACAAAAAAAAAATACATTTGGGATGTAAGCATGTTTAGTTAAAAAAAAAAATTATATTCCGGTACCGGGAATCGAACCCGAGCCTCCTGGGTGAAAGCCAGGTATCCTAGCCACTAGACCATACCGGATAATGATTATACTTCTCGGAAAAAGTTATGAGAACGATAGTAATAGCTACATGTTTAAATACTACTTTTCTGTTTTGGCACACTTGTCTATTTAGAAAACTCGTCTCCGACTCCTCATTTTCTAAAACTGGATACGTGTGCTAAAATCACTTCTTATCAATATGGCTTTTTAGTAATGTCCTGACTTTTTAAATTAGGTTATTATAATGAAACGATAAAGTTTCAGCGGGAATTACAATAAATTGAAGTATTTGTTTATTATTTTTAATTCATGTAAGCTCACACTAAAAGCGTGAGTTTAAGTTTGGATACCAATAGAGTCGGGAAAATACGTGAATGTAACAAAGTGAATCTATTTTTTTTTTCTTCTATGAAAATAGTATTCGTCCGAATATATTGCTGGACCAAAATAGTATTCGAACGAGTATTTCAATGAAAATAGTGGTCGAATAAAGATGCTATTTGAGCTCCCACGCAAATGAATTACAACTGAATAATTCCTTCAAATGCAACTTGTAACAGATCGGAAATAATCAGAATTAAAAATACTCGAATACAACTTTTCAACAATAATAATAACTACAGGACGGACTTATATCCAGGGTGTCTCAAAACCTCTGCCTTTGTTCACTTACTTCTTTAATGAAGCCTGTGATATTTCATTAAGTCAGTGGAATATGCAGTAGGAAATTAGAGTAAATATGTTACTCTAAATTCCATGCAAAATCCCAATTGTTTTAATGTAAATTACGTACACTGCAAAACTGGTAACCTGTAGGGTTTAAGTAACACGAAAGCAGTGTAACATTTATATGTATACAGCGTGTCTCAAAACCTCTGTCTTTAAATGAAACCATAAGTTCCTCATTACATAAAAGATTAATTCTTCAAATCTGAAATTTTTTGCCCAAAAATGAAAAACTGACCTATCACAAGCGAGCGCAGACCTTTTGTTTTGAAACCTCTGCTTGATTTACGACTTGTTTCAGCAATTTATTCCGATAAGAGCAATAAACCTCAATAAAACTTTTTAGTTACGTTTAGAAAACTCGGTCAAGATTTTATTGTATACGAATATAAACCCGACTTGCGGACGTCGGCATGTTTATTTGTATTTTCAACATGCGATAAGTAAGAACGTTTGTTTACGCACATCTCTGTAATAGGCAATAACAATTATGTTATAAACGAGTACCTAATCTTTGTTAGATTTTTGCTGAAGTAATTAAACATCTTCGTACGGTAGTCTTGTAACTGCGTTGAAAATGGGTGAAATTATTTTTTAATTATCGCACTAATAGCTGCAGAATAAGTATTGCAAGAACAGAAACTATTCCTATTGTAGAAACAGAAAGCATAGAGTAAGGGTATGATGAAAAATTTTAAATAAATTAGATTGCCTGTACACACAATAATCTATGGATTCAATATAAGTGATTGAATAACTTCGCTAGCTCTCAATCGAACTATTTCATTAATTGTTTATATTCCAACACAAAACACATGTTTATATAAGGATGATATTGAACCTGAATTTCTGCGTCGGCTTAAACCAATAAAGACATAAAAAACCTCTCGCCTAGTGCAGACGTTTATTTCGTCTTTTCATCGTAGTTTTAATAAAGAAACAAATTTATTTTTGCTGTACAAATACAATAACTTTAGCAATCAACATTGTAAATAGGCAATTTACAAATTAATATGATGTAAGAATTTCCTCTTTTTCGATCGCCTTTAGATTGATTTTTTTTAAATGTAACTGTTAAAGTACGGATTAGCACGAAACTGATTATCAATTAATACAACACGCACAGAATATTTTAAACTATTAAGAACTTACCTAGTTACGAAATTTATCTGCTTTTAAAATTAACAAAAAACACGATAGTTGACCTGCCTTAAGTATCTGTGCATTAGGTCATGGTTTGCGGTTTTATGACTTTTTATGGCCTCAAATGTCGTAAAATAGTTGAGTACATTTAAGCTGCATTCAGCGACTCTCAAACAATTTCTATGTAAAAAGTTCTGTGTTATTATTGCTATCTGACCAACATGTGTATAAAAAATTTTTCTTCTTATCTTGACCACTGTTTGTGGTTTCAATTAAATATTAAATATTAATTTGACGTTTTTCGCCTACAATTCCATTGACAGTTCCTATCCAAGTGAACTAGTTTTGTGTGTAATTTGTGTGTAATAAAAAGTAATTTTGTGTAAACATGGAATTCTCGCGTGAAAATTTTCGTGCCATGATTTTTTACGATTTCAAACGTGTCTAACGCCGAAACAATGCCTCGATCGGCTTCATTTGGTTTTTGGAGATGAAGCACCATCAAAGAGCAGCGTTTATAATAGGTTTGCCGAATTCCAGCGTGGACGTACCTCTCTCAGTGACGAATTTCGTGAAGGTCGTCCATCAACATCTGTTGTTACCACTAATGTAGATGCTGTGCGTGTAATGCTTGAACGAGATCGACATGTGACATACCGTGAGATTCAAGCATCCTTACGCATTGGGTGATATGAATAAAATTGAGAATATTCTGATTAGTATAAACTCTGAGTACAAGCATTTTAAGGTAGCATAAACTTTAAGTTTTAAGAATAAAAACAGTTAGAGTATATTCTCACAAAATTAGTAGATACTCTAGTGATCTGAGTTTATACTTTAAATTTTGCAAGATTTGACAAGTTTTGTATTCTTTCATTTTGTTATATTACTGCTGCATAAATATGTCGGAATACTGCGAACAATGTGAAGAAGTACAGGACGGCATATCTGACGAGATTTTTGTCAATATTATAAGTAATCACAAAGCTATACCATCAAAATCGCTAACACCGTCAGTAAGAGAAGGGAAAAGTAAGTCTTTGACGAGTATTAGAAATGAAATGCTGAAGAAATTTGGTAAGGACCTGAAAGAAAGCCAAATTTTAAAGAAAGTAAATAACATGAAATCTCGTTTAAAAAAGAAGACAGACATGAAGCAGACCGGAAATAAGAAAATAATCCTGTCGGGTTGGCAGAAGCAGTTATATGAAATACTAATGGGAGAGTCAAATCCAACAATAACAAAAATAAAAGGTAAACTGTCGATTTTATCCGTTGAGTAAAAAGTTGAACAGTTTCTTTATGTTTATTAACTTTTTTTAAGCAGTTAAAATAAAAATATTAAAAAATTACAATTCTAAAGTAATATTTTTCTTGTTTCGAAAGGTGCGGTTTCCATTGGCGCAAGTACATCTTGCACATCAGGTAATTCAGAAATTCCGACATCTGAAAATGAAATTGATTGCACTAACACTGAGCTTGATATTGCTGTTAAACGGAAGAATCCTGAAACACAGAAAATCAATGTCAAAAAAATAAAAAGCAATCTCTCTGACTGGGAAACATCTGAAACTATTACACTTTCGACTCCTGAATTGCAACGTCTTGTTCTTCTGGAACAACTTCAAGTACTTCGTTTGAAGAAGAAAAACTACTTTGAGAAACTGAAGTACAAGTTGTGCAAGAAGGAGATTCCAATTATACTGTTTTGTCATATTTTTTCCGTTTAGTTATTTCAGCATTAGTCGTTCTAATTTCGTTTTTGCTATTTAGAATTTTGTTAATTACTTAAATTTAAGAAATACATTTCCTTTTTGTTATTTTTATACAGTGTACATGCCGAAACTAGGTGAAACTTGATTGAAAAACGCGAAGACTAAAATTACTAATTATTAGAAATAAATTGTTACAAAAAGTATTTCTTGCAAATAAAGTTGTGAAAAATTGTGAATACTGTTTTGAACATAATTTAGAAAGTACTTACCTATTGTAACTGATAAATAGCGTTGACAATTTCATTCCGTCTAACCTGTCCGCGTGCGGTAACACCAGGTTCTTCTTCTTGGATTTCTTCTGGCATAGCATTTTCTAGTTCGAAATCTTCATCGTTAAGTCGTTTTGCCGCATTATGCAAAGCAAAGCAACACACGATTATAGTAGGAACTTTCTCTGTTGGAAATCTGATTTTATTTTGTAATATAGGAAATCGCTGCTTTACTTGACCAAAACATCTTTCAATAATTATTCGTTCTTTAGCGTGTAATCTGTTATATAATCGTTGCTGCTCTGTTGCAGGAGTCCTGAAGGGTGTCATTAACCAAGGCGCTAATCCGAAACCTTGATCACCTAAAAGATGTGCTAGTGCTCCGTTCTCTTTTATAACATTGTACACATCAGAATTTCTCCAAATTCGTGCATCATGAACGGATCCCGGCCACGAAGCATCAACACTTGTTAAACATTCTTTACTGTCGCATGTTGTCATCACATTAATGCTACAAAAATTTTTTCGGTTAATATATTCATCTCCGTGATTATGTGGTTTAATAATAGGCACATGGGTACAGTCTACAGCCCCTACAGCGGACGGAAAGGTTTATTTTTCCTGCCACTCTACCATTGCAGCAATAAAGGCTTCTTCATTATTACGGAATTTTATCCAGCGATTGGCCCTAGCTACAATTTTGTTCATAACATTTGTAATTGTTTTGGAAACTGTAGTCTGATGAATACCGACATCCTCTCCGACACCAGATTGAAATCCAGGATCTCCAATATACCTCAAAAAAGTTTGGAAACGCTGAAATGACGTTAAAGCTCCACCTCTAGTTTCAAGAGATTCCCCTAAAAAATGATCTGCCAACCACTCTACATTATGCCTCTCAAAGCGGTAGAGAGATTTAAAACACCGTTCGTTAACTTCACGACGCACTGAATATAATTTGCGTGCTCGTAAATTATTTATATATTCGGCCATACTTGCTCTTGCACGAGATTTGTATGAAGCTGAGTCTGATACTGACCAAACTCACATATTTACAAGAATATACTTCGACTTGAAGTATAAAATTTTCCCTTGTTCATACCAAATTTAAGTTTATGCTCAAGTGATGAGAAAAATCTCTTTAATGGAGTTTCTACTACAAGGCAACTCAGAACTTTTATTCTTACTAAATTAAGTATATACTATGATTTTTTGAAGTGTAAGCATGTACTTCATTTTATTCATATCACCCATTGACATGAAAGCAATACACCAGATTTTGCATGATCGTTTGAACGTACGAAAGCTTTGCAGTCCTTGGATTCCACACAATTTAACAGAAGCGCAAAAGCAGGGTCGTGTGAAATGGTGCTAAGAAATGCTCAAGAAATTCAATGGAGGTCGTTCAAATTTATTTAACATCGTTACTGGTGACGAAACGTGGATCTATTCGTACGAACCAGAAAGTAAACAACAATCTACCGTTCGGGTATTTCAAAATGAACCAAAACCAACAAAAGTTGTCCGTTCACGCAGTGCTGCAAAGCAAGTGATTGCTTGTTTCTTTGGTTTAACTGGACATGTAGCAACCATGGCTTTAGAGGATCGAAAAACCATGAATGCTGATTGGTATACTACAATTTGTTTGCCGGAAGTCATCGATCAAATAAGAAGAAACAATCGAAATCGACGAATTATTCTCCATCATGACAACGCCAGCTCTCACTCAGCCCGTCAAACAAAATTGGATTTTTTGTCCAACAAAAATGTTGAATCAATGACTCATTGTCCATATTCACCTGATTTATCACCTAATGATTTCTTTTTGTTCCCAAATATCAAAAATAGAATGCGTGGTGAACGATTTTCGTCAGCTGAAGCAGCGGTTGAAACATTCCGGACACTGGTTTCTGAGGTACCATCTTTAGAGTGGAAATAGTGCTTTAGAAATTGGTTCGAGCGTATGCAAAAGTCTATTGACGTCAAAGGCGAATACTTCGAAAAACAATGATAATTACCGTTTACCAAATTTCATATGAGTTTTTTCATACCATTTCCAGAAACTTTTCCAGCAGCCCACGTAGATTTACTTTGCGTCTTAGTAAAATTTTATTTTGCAATTTATGTTTGTTCAGTTGGACGTGCTCTTACATCATTACTTCTAAACTTATGACACGAACGTAAAGTTACGCTGGGCATACTTTACTTTTTACGTTTGCATATCACTTTTGAAGTCTAAGTTTATAGGACATTATTTCTTCTTCTAGATGAAATTGCGAAGCTATATAAAGTATGTAGATATTTATTTTCATCCATACTTGGGTTCAATACTCAAGCATAATAATACTTTATTAAGAAACGAATATTGCTTCGCTTTTCCGTTAACGGGTTTCGGTTATTTCAATTCTCAGGGCAAACTGAGGTGCAGAGGAAAACCATCCCTTTGCTCGCTTGGCTATGCACCGCAACTTCGGTGCATTCCCGGGACGAAGTGTAACCATTCTATCTCCTGCGGCTTCCTAACAGCGCTATTCGCTTTACTCGGTATTCTTTGCGGACCACTTTGCACAAAACTACTTTAAAATTCCTCGTTTTACGTGTAATGCTTTTCAAGTTTTGTTTTTGTTAAGCAAAAAAAAAACGCCCGCCGCGCCACTGCCTGCCTCCTATAATTTCAATTTTAAAAGCTTAACGTGCAAGAGCGCTAGGTTTAAAACGTCAGAGCTTTAGGATGATACTCAAAGCAAGAAATTTTATTTTACGTCATGTCAAATGACATCGTCGTTTAATTAAATTATGTTAAAAGTTTAAAATAAATGTGAAATGTATAATGTTCGAAAAGACTGGTGCGTTACGATAAATGCTATGATAAAAAGTGTGTGTGCAGAATTTTGGAATTCTAATACATAGTTTATTTTTAAGTTCTGATTAAAAACTCTTGGCACGCAACTATGCCAAAGATTAAATTTGTATCCGTCTTTTTTTTGAATTATCTCCAAGTGTCTCTTGATAATGGTGTGCTTTTAGAAAGTCTGCTGCGAACAAAACACTTTTCAATCTGTTTTGGTAAAAGCGTAAAGACATACGTGCATTATTAGAACTACTGACGAAATTAAAGTAGAGAACTGAAACACAATTGAATCGATGAGTGCATAATCGTGTTCAGTCCAAAGTGTTGAGGAAACGACAAATAACTTTCTAGATTTTTGTTTTAAGTGAATTATTGGCTTAAGATTCTTTCAGATAAGGATCTCTGAAGCCTCCTGAAGCCAATAATTACTTAAAATAAAAATATAGAGAACGTTATTTGTTGTTTTCTCAACACAGTAAATTTGGACTGAACACGATTATGCAGTCATCGATTCAATTGTATACGTATCGGCATAAAAGATGTGAATATTATGTTTACTTGAGAAACTTGAATTTAAAGTGACCATAAAATGTATAATCATAAACTAAAGAATATATTGGAAATAGGTTTCAAGAAGAACCACATTGAGCTCTGTGTTGTATTTTGTACATGAACTAAAGTTGCAACCAAAACACTTTCTTGTCCGACACAAGAAGAAATTAAACTCATCGGAACAATCAATAAAGTTATTAAATTCGGCAATATCGATTGTGACAGGAAACTGTTGTAGGAAACAACTGATTGAATGAAATGGACGAAAAGTAAAAAGATGCCTTCTTCTTGATTAGGAAGTAAAACCGGAATCCGATGACTGGCACTTTCAAAATTCCTACCAATTCCTTTGGATTCGGCTAAAATTCCAGTTGGTTGGCAATATGACCAAATTAGTTGACGCCAAGAGGTGCGAGGAGTATTCCACTCTCGCTCATTAAAAAGAAAAAAAGTTTTAATCAAATGAAGGCAATCGTTCTAAACTCTTATACGAGCGAATGATGGCACAGTACAGACAAGATGAATGAAGCAATTTGAAAGTTAAATTTTGGTATAATCAGTTTCAACGGGGAGTAAAATCAACATAGGATGATCCGACCGACTTGAGACACGAACTGCAAAACATGTTCAAGAGGCGGAAAATTCAAGATGGAGGTTTCCAATATTGCTAAGAAACTATCTTTAGCCAAAACCAAAACTTCTCCACAATGATTTGGGCAGGACGACATGTTTTCACATTGGATTTCTAGACTGCTTTCATTTAAACAGAAATTGTGTAGGCAAAAAAAATCGGCAGAAAAATTTGAACAATTCGCAAGCTGACAGCGACTTTTACTCTCGAAGATTTTGATAAAGAATCGTTCGCCGATTGTTTCTTGGATGTACCACTGGGATCTAAGACATGAGTGTATCATTGGGACCCGTCTGCCAAAAGAGAAAACATGCATTGGATCCATTTGCCCTCTCCCCAAAAAGTTCAAAACTTAATCTTCACAGAAAAAACTGATGGCAACCGGTTTTGGGAATATTGATGATTGAATATACGGCAGGACCCCAGAAGAAACGCTTTCAAATTTCTGGAATCGAAAATGCTGTTGCACGACAATTGTAGGAATGAAGTTGATTCTTGTTCGATGAAAATTATAAGTTACAAAGTTTTTTTGAATCTTGAACCGGACGTTTCGCTATAGATTTATAGCTTCGTCAGGAGGGAAAAATCTGCAGCGAAACGATGAGTGTGTTTCCAGCATATTTGTGTCCGGTTCAAGATTAAAAAAACTTGCAAGGTTTACAAGAAGCGTAAATTTGAAAAAACTTTGAATCTTGAAAATTTTATACGATGACTTGAGCATGTGAATGGTGCTTTATATTAGGGAAAAAAGGATTGCATTAAAAAAAAATATTAGGAAAAGTACCATCGGCTGCAAAAAAAAGTAAATGATTTTTTTTCGCTATTGTATGTCTGACTTTGATTTGCCAAGACTTCGTAACGGACTAATTGTACTTGATTGACTCAAATACTTGTAAAAAAATGTACTGAAACTAGTTTTACAAAACTAAAATAATATAATAATTCCCTTACACCCAATGAGTCTTCTTGCATAACGAAGTGGTTATCTAAAGAAACAGGAGTATAAATTATAAATTGGCCTCGAATTTATTTGTAGAGTGAAATTACTTATAAAGTTACGCTGGACATGCTTTACTAAAACTTTCTGTAAATTCTGCGGTTAAAATTATTTAGATTTTATGACCTTAAGACGTCCCTAATCGGTTTTGATTGACAGCCGTCATTAGTTTGGTAGACCTTTGTGTGCAGAGACATGCAGGCAACCAAGTATACATCCATCCAAAAATTTTATTTTACTCCAGCGGAGCCCTAAAGGGTGTAGATCAATGGCGGCACGTCTTCGTCGGGGTGGGTAAGGTGGGCAGTGCCTACCCTGTCCTAAGAAGTTGCACATTTCGGTTCCTCGTTCGGGCAACAAATTTGTTTGGAAAATGCATCCACTTTAGCATTTGCAGTTGTTGTTGACTCGTCGATTGTTTTTTGGTGCAAGGCGTTAGAAAGCTGAGAAAAAGCTCTGTAAATCCCCCACTTAAATTGAATTAAAAAATTACAAGCGCGATAGCGAGGGGAAGGAGAGACATTCAGGAAATTAAATGAGCAAATAAGAAACGCGTTTCTTTTGAAATTTGATTGTAACTCCAGAATGCGTTCGCCGATTGTTTCTTGGCAAACGGCTTTGAAAAGCTGAGAAAAAGCTCTGTAAATCCCCTACTTAAATTGAATTCAATAATTACAAGCGCGATCGCGAGGGGAAGGGGAGACGTTCAGAAAGTTAATTGAGCAAATAAGAAACGCGTTTCTTTTAAAACTTGAGTGTAACTCCAGAACGCGTTCGCCGATTGTTTCTTAGTAAACGGCTTTCGAAAGCAGAGAAAAAGCTCTGTAAATCCCCCACTTAAATTGAATTCAAAAATTACAAGCGCGATCGCGAGGGGAGGGAGAGACGTTCAGTTAATTGAGCAAATACGCGTTGCTGTTGAATTTTGATTGTATTTCGAGACCGCGTTCGTCGATTGTTTTTTGGTAAAAGACGTTGGAAAGCCGAGAAAAAGCTCTGTAAATTCCCCACTTAAATTGAATTAAAAAATTACAAGCGCAATCGCGAGGGGAGGGAGAGACGTTCAGTTAATAGAGCAAATAAAAACGCGCCGCTTTTGAATTTTGATTGTAACTCAAGAACGCGTTGTTCGTCGATTGTTTTTTTTTTTGGTTAAGGGTGTTGGAAAGTTGAGAAAAAGCTCAGTAAATCTCACGCTTAAATGTAGTAAAAAAAAAAACAAATTTATTTGGAAAATGCATCAGCCACTTTCGCTTTTGCAGTTGTTGCCCACTCACGAGCCGCCACTGGTGTAGACATACATATATTCACTAGCTTAATGAGATATGCTTTTTTTTATCTAAAACTATTTGAACAATCTTCTTCAAATCCCACTGGACTGGTGAAATAATTGTCAATGAAGAATGATTATATGTGAAGGTCGTGTTTGATGTAACCAAAATGAATCTAAAAAGTAAAAGTGGAATTTATTTTTCTCTTATATTACACCCTGTACATTTTTATATTATAAGAATTTAAAAAATTTTCGCTGAAATTTGAAATATTCGTTAATAACTTTATTTAAAAAAATAAAGCATACGTTCTTTAATAAGTATCAAAACATAGTTTTCTAAAAGTGTTATACTCATCATCCGGTATGGTCTAGTGGCTAGGATACCTGGCTCTCACCCAGGAGGCTCGGGTTCGATTCCCGGTACCGGAATACTACGGTATATTTTTGGAAGTAAAAGTATTATGCGTGGGTGTTATGTAGGAAATTCAACATTTCATGCAAACGAAATGGATACATATCGTGCAAAAGTTATCATCAATTTCCAGTACATTTGTTTTTTAAATAAATATGCTATTTTTTATTGAAAATTAAGAATTTTGCTTTCTTTCTTTCTTACGATAGTAAATATTAATATAATGTTTTGCAAAAGAACTTTTAGTGAAATTAAAATGAAAAATAATTTCCTTCTATTTTAGTTCTTTAATAAAACTTGAGTATCCCGTTAAAGCTCTCGAAATTTTATTTTGTTAGATTGATGATGACGTTTGTTGAACGCATAGCGAAACGTCGACGAATTTATTAATGTTATTAGTTTATTAGTTGTCCGATTGATTTTTAATATTCATTCCGTCGTAAAAAGTTATTTTTAAATTGCGATTTATCAAATGACTTAAAAAACAGAACGTGCGGCCAAATTTCAACTCCGTACTAGAGGAGCACAATAAGTCAAAAATTCCAATGAACGTGTACAGGGTGTTGACAAAATTCCGAAGAAAATCAAATTTTAAATACACCTTACCAAAAAAAAAAAACTTTATTAAGAAAGATTGTGCAAGGTTCGCAGTTTGCGCGATTCAAAATTATTTTTAACCGTACAGAGTTTCTTTATTTTTTCATTCGTCTTTGTTAGTAAGTACATTTATCATACATTTATTTTAACTTGTTTTCCTTTTTGACTTCATTCTCTCATAACGACGACGACGATTCTTTTTTCCTGTTTAATTTAGTTCAGCCAAAGTTTTGACTTGATTTTTTTTTACTTCCTGTTGAAGCTTCTTCTGATTCTGTTTTATTTATTATTTATTTTCTTACTTTTGGCATGTGAAATTCAAAAATTCAAGCTCTACTATTTTTTACCTTATTCTTCTTTCTATATTTAATTTTAGTTTGTCCTCCAGACTAAAGGACTATGTTCCGTTTCATATTATCGTTTTACGCATGTTCTTACACATTCTTCCTTTCAATTATTTATTTGCCATTTCTTTATTGCCGATTCTACTTACTCTTCTGTCTGCCTTCTACCTAAACGTCCAAAGTTTCTATTTTTTATTTTTATAATCCGTATTATGTTCCTTGATGTTTATTATTATTAAGCAATATTTATTTTATTTTTATCACGGTTACCTACAGGTCTCTTATGTGTTTTACAAATGGTAAGCATTTTTTTTTTAATACTTGTTTTTGACAAGGGATGAAACCCGGAATTCACGATGGCCAGATCATCACTCCAGGTTTGCACCTCTTGTGAGAGTTTGACTTTCGTTTTACGCACAACTGTCCAATGGGTTTTCACCTGTTGCACCAACTAAACACCTGTCCGCAATGAACTTAGGATTTCGTTTTAAAATTGCTTGTTTAAATAACTCGTTTAAATGCTGAAAGCAAAAATTTCTATTTTAAAAGTAATAACAATGTGTGACGACTTGCGCCAAGCCACCCGATTGTTATCATGGTTAAGTTTTTTTTTATCTTGGTTTTATCCAGTCTGGATGTTGATGATGATGTTGTTGTTGATGTAATCCTGGTCTCAATTCCGGATGTTAACAACATCCGGAATTGAGACCTCCAATAAAATCTACTTTCATCTTTAAACATTTATTGTAACGAATTCATGTTTTAACAATACTTTTACTTATTATAGCTGCTTTCCCTTTGGGATTTACTTAAAATCTGTCCATTCGATCCCGCGTCGTCGATTCGAGTTATTTTAGGAAATTCAGATTTAGGATCAGTGTACGTACACCGTCGAAACATTGTACTACGTGGCTTAAGTGATTGAGACAAAGTGAATACGTTCGGAACACCGAAGACATAACATAAATATTGAAAAGTATTCCATCGTACTATTGAAAAGAAAAGAAATTCAGACAGAAAACATTTTTATTACAAATTTGTTTCAAATCTGAAATATAATTGAAAATAACTTATACTGTAGCAATGTCTTCAGTGAAATAGAATATTTGTTTCCGTTGAGGATTATTAAAAGTATTTAACGGCACGCACGTGCCGAAATTAAAATTCAGTAACATACGAACGGATTTAATGAGTTTGTTCAAGTGTGCAAACTTAATCAAAAATGTACATCACTGCCGATCGGAATGTACTCTGTAGATTTGTAATATAGAAACTGCTTACACGAAAACGGGAAGAGTATTTCATAATCCACACCGGCTTCGCTTTATGCGAGCCGAAATGAGGACTCACGGTATCATTTCCATAGATCAGGTGTTGCGCCCTCAATGCGAGAGGATCATGTGTGTCACCGCAACGTGGAGACTACAGTTCTATCCCTCTAGGGTCCCGTTATCTGATATACATCAGATTATCTGCAGTCTCTCGTCCTCTCAATGTCTTCGTATCTTGTTCGCTTTAGTCACAGGCGAAACATTTCAGCGGTACCAAACAGGAATCTAAATTTTATCGCGCCTTTGTTTCCCAGCACATCTTCTCGGCGAAAAGTATTCCACTACAGGGCCTGTCATAAGCGTTTTTAACACATAAATATTTCAGAGCACCTATCCCCAAAAACTTAAATTTGTATATAATTTATTCATGTGCAAAAAGCGTAGTTGTCAAGTGTCGCAGGAGAGATTCTCGGGGGATGACGTCGAGGGTACACGTCGATGTGCATTGAAATGCAATTCTCGAACTGCTTGTATAGAAACGTCACTGACATCCGTTCAAAGGCAATATCAGCCGAATAAGAAATAAAGTCACCCTGTCATCACATATATACTTCAAAGAAACGAAATTATAAATTTTATTTTATGCACGAGAAGCAAAACGTATTTTGCGGAAAAGAACTTCAACAGTTCAAAAAATTACAAAGTTTTGAATTAATAACAGTAATAATTCAAGTGCTTTACAGAGAAATTTTATGAATTACAATAATTGAATTAAAAAATGACCAAAAAGGACGACGGTGAATGCTTTTCATATAACATACAATCGTAATACATATGATCAGAGGCGTAGCTATCGTAGGGCAGTTCGGTGGGATGTGTCGGGGTCCCTAAGTGTTTGGGGCCCCGCGAATTAACCATTTCCACGAAATAATGTTTAAATTTTTTCATAGTTTAAACAGCGACATACTACGATCGCTTTTGGACCTTATATTGCAGTATTTATTGAATGTCCACTCAATCCAACTGAATCCGACCTAATTCCATTCAACCCAAGTAAAAAATTATGATAATGAAATATTAAAGAAATTAAAAGTAAAACATGTGAAAATTAAACTCAACAAATCCCAAGGTCAACCCAACTCAACTGAACTGTATTCAATTTAAGCAAAAAAATAAATAAAATGCAAGAAATTGAAAGTAAATTTTTTTTTTAAAAACGATTAAAGAGTGGTTCGACCATCGTCAAGGTCAACCCGACTTGACCCAACGTCTGAACTCCATTCTGTTGTTCAACCTAAGCAAAAATTTTAAATAAAAAAAAACCATTAAGAAAATTGATGTTAGCAATTAAATGAAAAATGGTTTCGGCATCAAACCAATCTAACTCCAACCCAAGTAAAAAATTTAATACAAATTAAAGCGAACCTAAGTAAATCTCAAGGTCAACTGAACTGAGAATATTATACATATTATGTTGCATTCCATTCTATCAACCAAACTCCATCTAACATAAGTAAAAGATTAAAAAAATTACTAAAGAAAGAGACTTGAAGGCTTCGGTAGCCGTCATCCGAGGTTGAATTTTTGGCTTCCGTTTGGAACCGCGTGTCTCGGGTAACATGCGGTTCCAACCGGAAATCAAAAATTCAACCAACTAAAAGTAAAGATTAAAAAAAAAATTTTTAAAAATCAGTTAAAATGAAGTTTAACTAACGTCAAGGTCAATAAACCCAACTTCTCTCAACCTAACTCCATTTAACACAAATAAAAATTAAAAATTGCAAGAAAAATTAAAAGTATAAGAATCGATAAAAAATAAAAATCAATTAAAATGAAGCTCAACCAACCTCAACGTCAACGTAACTCAACCTAGGTTTGTTCAGCCCAAGCAAAAATAAAAATAAAAACGCCAACATAACTCAACATGCGGTTTCAATCGGAAGTCAAGAATTCAACCAACTAAAAGTAAAGATTAAAAAAAAAATAAAAAAATCGGTTAAAATGAAGTTTAACTAACGTCAAGGTCAATTCAATCCAACTTCTCTCAACCTGACTCCATTTAACACAAATAAAAATTAAAAATTGCAAGAAAGATTAAAAGTATAAAAATGGTTAAAAATTAAAAATCAATTAAATGAAGCTCAACCAACCTCAACGTCAACGTAACTCAACCTAGATTTGTTCAGCGCAAGCAAAAATAAAAATATAAATAAAAACGTCAACATAACTCAACATGCGGTTCCAACGTGAAGCCAAGAATTCAACCAACTAAAAGTAAAGATTAAAAAGAAATTTTTAAATCAGTTAAAATTAAGTTTAACTTACATCAAGGTCAACACAACCAACTTCTCTCAATCTAGTTCCATTTAACACAAATAAAATTAAAAATTGCAAGAAAAATTAAAAGTATAAAAATCGTTAAAAATTAAAAATCAATTAAATGAAGCTCAACCAACCTCAACGTCAACGTAATTCAACCTAGATTTGTTCAGCGCAAGCGAAAATTAAAATTAAAATGAAAACGTCAACATAACTCAACCTAGTTTTGTTCAGTCCAAACAAAAATTAAATTAAAAATTAAAAGATAAACTAAAATAATCCGTTAAATAATCCGTCTATCGTCGTTCCGCTCTTTTAAAAAAAAATATCGAAATCAACTTTTCCTTATGCAACAGCGACTGTAACTACAATTGTAATTTTTTGTGTTTCTAACTTTTTTTCTTTTTTCTCTCCTTTGTTATTTACAATTGAGTTATTTTTCTATTTAATGATTTTTTTATATTTTAATGATTCTTCTTATATTTAATGATAATGTAATATTATCATCGTTGGTTGGGTGGCAGAGCAGCTTAGGCTGAACCCCGCCAACAAAAATAAAGACATTTATTATTATTATTATTATTATTTTAGAAAAATTTTGTGCAAATCGTTTTTGATTGCAGTGAGAACCTCGAGCAGCCTCTGGACAGCTGTTTCAGCCCTGCTTGGGGCTTCTTCAGCAGAAACGTAGCACAAAATTTTTCTAAAATCTTTCATTATGCTTTGACAGCAAGCATGGCCGCCTTGCATGGGGGACTCATTAGCAGCAAATCCCGCTTCAATTTGTCTATCCTACTGCAATGTTAGGTCAAAAAGCGATAGTAAGATGTCGCTATTTTATATGTTCATCATTCTTACATCGCAATTGCGAATAAATTGGGCAAGTCGTTTTTGGTCTGCAGTGGGAATGTCGAGCTACGTTTCTGCTGAAGAAGCCCCAAGCAGGGCTGAAACAGCTGTCCAGAGGCTGCTCGAGGTTCTCACTGCAATCAAAAACGATTTGCACAAAATTTTTCTAAAATCTTTCACTATGCTTTGACAGCAAGCATGGCCGCCTTGCATGGGGGACTCATTAGGAGCAAATCCCGCTTCAATTTGTCTATCCTACTGCAATGTTAGGTCAAAAAGCGATAGTAAGATGTCGCTATTTTATATGTTCATTATTATTATTATTAAATGTCATAAACTTAATTTTTTCGCACTTTATAATTGGCACTCACAATACAATAAAAATTCATTCGCCTATTTTGGTCGCGAGTTGCCATTTTAGGAAAAAAAAAGTAAGCCAAACGGTTACCGAAGATAGTCTGCGTGGCGATAAATTGCCACGGTTGGCAACACTGACTCTGTTCAAAACCAAATTTAGATTCTACAGAAAGGCAAAAAAAGACTATTGCAGGCTATAAAATCTAGAAAATAAAATGTAAGCCAAATGGTTATCACAGATAGTGCACGTGGCGATAATTTGCCACGGTTGGCAACACTGTCTGACTCTAAAATCACATGCGCAATTTTTGGAGAAGAAGGGCGCCAATTATTGTTTACAAGCAAAAAATTCTGCAGAAAGGCAAAACAAGAAAAAAACTATTGCAGGCCATAAAAACTAGTCCTCATACAACAGATGTTATTCTTGGAATAAGAGCAAGTCTCAAATATTGTTAACAAATCGTACTTTAAGAGAAACAAAATTTCAGAGATCTGATTTCTTTTTGACGGAATAAGCTTGTAATATGTTCATTTTATAGCGATATGCAAATATTTCCGAATTTATTTGTAGATTTTATGCAAATTTTCGATAATCTTAATTCTGACTCATGACGTGATGGGTTAAAAGAATTTAAAAGTTCACACATTGCAGATGGCGCGGATGAATATTTAAGTTGGAAGAATGAAAAATTTAAAATTTAGAAATAACGGTGACATGTTTAAATGTTCACAGATTAATTTATAAAGGCAAATTTAATTTGAATGCTTTTTCAGGTGATTTCGAACGCAAAGTAAATTAATATTTATTTTAAAAAAATGTCTGAATTTTATGTTCGTGTTTAAAAATATATTCTCATATATTCTCACCTCGTCTTTAATTTAGCAACGCCGAGATTAAATTCTCTGTCACTCTCGTACTCATGAAATTCGCATAAAGCAATATCGTTTTTGTTTATTTTAGTCACGGCTTTAATTGAATCGATGAGTGCATAACCGTGTTCAGTCTAAATTTACTGTGTTGAGAAAACAACAAATAACTTTCTAGAGTTTTTATGTTAAATAAATTATTTGGCTTGAAATTCTTTCAGGTAAGGATACCTGAAGCCTCCTGAAGCCAATAATAACCTAAAAATAAAAATCTGGAGAAAGTTATTTGTTGTTTTCTCAACACAGTAAATTTAGACTGAACACCATTTTGTTGCACTCATCGATTCAATCAGAGACGACTCTAATCATGATATGAGTGTATTTACTTTTCTTCTATTTTTAAACCTAAACGAACCCTAACCCAAACCGACACAAAACCCTAACTGACACCGTAACCGAAGTCAGCTTAAAATTACAACCGAAACCTTAACCCTAATCTTTATAACACGCGTGTACATCCCTATGATAAAAACTATATTTTTTAACTCATTGGAAAAGTGGTTTCCTTTTTCATAACCTATCTGCACATTACATGATTTTAATGCGAAAGTAAACTTACTTGAATACGTTCCGATTCGTTTGCAAAGCGAAGTGGCTCTGCGGCAAATAAATAAAGTCGTACTTTACGTTTGAAATCCCGGGTCGTACAGGCTAATTAAATTTTTTTCTGCGTTTAATTTTTACCATCTCTCCCTTAAGTGCCGGGGGATTCGGGTTTTATTTTAAGCTTTTAATGCGTACGCAACGTCGCAACGTAACCTACGAAACGAGACGCTATGATAAATGGGGTCGACAGAAGTGGAAACAGGAGTTAGGTTCACTGGAACGAAAAGCAGTAACACATTGCATGTTAATACGATTTTTGCGGTTGCCATGTATTTCCCCGGTGGTTTTGTTGAATGTCTAAATTTTGCAATTTTTTTCTTTTTTTACAATTCTGTTCTTCAGTTTTAACAATATTTTCCTTCCATCACCCGAGCACATTATTAAGTATATCTTTGAAAGCGTCTGCTCGTTTTATTGCTTCATCTGTACAAAGAAGATTACGGAGCAAAGCAGTGTGAAAACGGAAGATATCGCTTATGACGTCTAACGACGTGCAATTATTCCAAACCGTCTTACTTGGCAGTATTTCATGTAGGGGTACCCCAAGCGAACCCCACTATGATCCGCAAATGATATATACAAGCCCCTGTGGAACAGTAAAATGCTATTACGTGAGTAAAGGCTCTAAATGAACTTGCAAAGGTATGAACCAAATCCCAGACATATTTATTTCCTTTGTTTCCGCAGAATCTAATCAACCTGGTGGAGAAGTTCCCGACGTTGACGATTTATGTCCCGAGACTCCTGAGACCATTGGTATCTACGGGCCTTGATTTATAACCGCCGGCTTCCTCCAGCATGTGATATTAAAAAAGGACTTTTTTTCATTCTAATGAGCTGTAATGAATTGTGATTTATCCAAAAAAAAAAAAACATTCTTTACCAAAAAAGAAAAAAGTATTTCCCCCAAAGCAGCTCCTTCTATTAATGATACTATTCATTAATTTGATTTTCAATCAATAACGTTAAAGATATTTAAATATCTTCACGTTTGGAATTGACTTTGTTTCAATACCTAAACGAATGTCGGTGCTTTAGTCTAATCATAACCAGACGATTATTATCATTTGACTTTTAAGTTTAAACCAATTTTATTCTCGAGCTAATTCTCTATTGTAAACGAGCCCCCCCCCCCCCCCCCCCGTGATATATGAAAATTCTCATATGAGATTCATCGCTAGCTTTAGATGATGACACATATAACCGAGTACATCGCGGCGGGTTTTCGCCAACGTCACACCCGGAACGGTAAAGCTCACCGCATGTCCTGGAGAGCTCGCTCCAAGTCCTGGGAAGCTCCTGCTACACTCTCATAACGGTGAGTCCTTTCTCCTATTTTATTTAGTTCAGGCAAAGTCTAGACTTAATTTTTTTTACTTACTTCCTGTTCATACTTTTTCTGATTCTGCTTTATTATTAATTTGTTACTTTTGGTATATATTTAAAAATTCGACTATTTTTGCTCCTTATTCTTCTGTCTTTTATTTAAATTTACTTTGCCCTCCAGGCTAATCCACTGCGTCTTATTTCGTATTGTTTTACACTTACTTACATTCTTCGTTTCGATTTCTTATTTACCATTTCTTGCTTTGCTTTGCCGATTCTTCCAATAACGTACTCTTCCTTAACTTTGTGACTAAACTCCCAACATTTCTCTTTCTTTGTTTTTATAGTCCGTATTATATTTATTTTATTTTTATTATCACGTACAGGTTCTCTTATGTGTTTCACAAATAATAAGCATTTTTTTTTAAATATTGTTATTGTCAAGCGATAAAACCCTTCGTAGATTCCGAGTCCAAGACTTTTTCCAAAACAATTTTTTATAGCGATTTTTTTTATAGCAATTACAGGGGTTCTGGTTCTGTACATATGCCAAAAATGAATGCGACTAATAGGTCAACAAAGTTGATTTGAACAACATTAAAATCAGATTTAGAGAAATATACCTATACATATTTTTTACCTCAAATTTATTTCTGTATAATAATTACTGTAACACAATAAATTAATAAGCAAGTTGATTTGGAAACAATGATTACGTAACAAGCCGAATATTTTAGTGTAAAATGTCAAATGTTATTTTTCTTTTAATTCGCGAGAAAAATATTGGCATTACGAAGAGTCATCAGACTAATGCAAACAAAGTACAATTCTTACAGTGACTTCCAAAACCAATCACCAGAGTGACTCACGAATGCACGCTACACTATTCCTGGAAAACATAAATGGAACAGTTGCGTTAAGTTTCTTAGAAATTTGTCTATTTTTTATAATTCTTAAAATTTTCTTAATTTATATTTTTGTAATAAATATTTGAAATATTTTGTGCTGAATATTATTCTGAAAGAAATTTACTTATATTTTAATATGTAATTTGTGTAAGAATCCAGATTTTTATCATTATTATTCTTGTGCAATTCAGTATACTTTATTTAATTAAGATACTTTACTAAATTAAAAGTCAGGTCGAAGTGATCTGAATTAGAATTCATATCGAAGTATGACTCAAATGAAAATTGCAGCTTATATGTATAAGGAAGCATTATTCAGCTTCCAATGAGATCAAATTATGTAAAAAAGAACAAGCTAGCATTGCACTGCTTTGCAGAACGTGAATGAACGATGACTCATTAGAAAACTCCATTCGTTGCAAGATATGCAGCTTTGAGCTTTCTAAGAAACTCCGGAAGTAGCACGTCACGCGAGAGATTGAATAAATAGGACAAGAAAACAAATTTCGCGATAGCAGAGTTCCGAGTATGACTTAGCCTGTGTAACACGCGTCTAAAAAAAATCCTCGTCGTAAGCCTTTCAAAATTCAAAATTTATTCCTTCATTAAATTAGTTCTGGTTTAATATAAATAAAGTGTCCGAGAAGCATCTACGACCGGCAGAAGAAACTTAAGAAAGTTCGCGGCAGAGTTCCAACAGAGTTCCGAGTGTGACTTAGCCTCTGTAACACGCGTCATAAAAATTCCTCCCCATAGGAAAGTTCTCAAAATTCAAAATTTATTCCTTCATTAAATTTTCCCGATTTAATTTAAATAAGGTGTACCTGAGTAGCATCCATGACCGGCGATGATGAATTTCAATAAATGAAGTATCATTATTAACAAAAATTTGATTTATGTACAAAGATCTGCCATCTCTTTCGTGTTCTAGTTTCAACTTTATGGTAATTATTAAAATTTAATTGATTCATTCATTAAATTCGCATATTTCTTATTGTTACTGTCTTTGAAATTGTAAGAAGAAAATTTTTCTTGTAGTTGAATACATTTTGATAATAATCGATAAATAAATAAAATAAATTTGATAAAGATTCAGATTTTTATTTGAATTACTATAAGGAAGGAATATTCAGTAAGCTGAGAAAGAGATACGAAGTGGACCATTTTAGACCATCCCAAAATACAAGTAGGCGCCATTCGAGCAATTCATGGAAAACGATTTGGAAATCGATTTCTGGCTTTCCATGCTAAAACCAGGGCGCTATTAACAAAGAAATCGTAATTTAACATTGTACGGATTATCAAAAGAATTGGGGACAAAAAAGGGTTGAAAGGTGGCTTCCAACCGCCGTCCGCACGTCTTACATTTGCTTAATTATTAATACATCATTTCTAAAATGATTTCTCAGACGTTATTTCGTTCATTCCGAAAGATATGGTATAAAACGGGCAAGGGCCAAAATCTCAATCCATTAAGAAATGGGTGGAGAACGAATCCTGGCTAATTTCTAAACTTAAACCAGAAACGGGGAAGTAGGTCTTCTATGTTTGATAAAAATTTTAGAAAAAGAGTGAGAAGAAATAGAATGAAAATAATTTTATGATTTTTTTTTGTTTTAAGTAAAGTCAGAGATTTAAGAATAAAAATCAAATGATTCCACTCACTCTCGTCGTAAGTTCAGGTTTGAACAAGACGAGCCCTTGTAAGTAATAATTTCCTTTTTTATCATTTAACCCCCGACAATTTATTTAAATTAAAATTATAAAAATTCAATATTGCGATTAAATTACTTGTAATATTTCAATGATTCATGACGTGTAATTATAATTGGATTAAGATTAGCTAGCAAGCCGGAACGTTTCGTTGCGTTTCTTAGAATTTTTGCACCCGGCACGTTTCTTTGTTCGTCTCCAACAGAGATTGCGGAAGTTGCGATATAAAATCTAATTAATTATTTTTAATAAGGGTGTTATTGCTTAACAAAGACCACGCCTAATAAGGGTGGCAGAGGCTCAAATCAAAAATTCTGGTGCGGCTTCTTCATGACTTAACCTAAAAGTGCGCGTCCCGTCCCTTATTGAAATTTATTTTTATTAAAATATTTCAATCAGTTAGTTTTTGTCAGTTTGAACTTAATTTCGCGAAGAAATTATTATACTTCATGGGGGTTTGTTTTTTTTTAAGATAATTAATTTAATCGTAACAGAATATTTTTTTTTTATTTTATTTAATTGTGTTTCGAAAAATCAACATTGGTGAGACTAAAAAATAATTCATTTTACGCATAAAGTTCCTTCTTTGTATTTTTTAACACAAGCTTTATTTTTGTTTTGATTTTATACCCAATCTTCGCCTTCTCTCTCCCGAACAATTAGAGTTTTTTGTTTCATTTAACGTTATAATTTCATTAATATTTAATTATTTTGTTAAAATGAATTTTGAATTAATTTTGGGTTACTTGTAATTTTGGTTAATATTTTAATAAATTTCATTCTTTCCGTTTCGTTGAGAAATTGTTCAAATTAAAACTAATTTTTTTTTTAACGGAGTTAAATTGGAATTAAATTTTACGATTCTGTTTATATTATATATACAGTATATATATATATATATATATATATATATATATATATATACATCCCGCTATCATTTGGGCGTCTCTATATTGTCAATTAGCCATCACTTGGGCGTCCACCGTAATTGAGCGTCCGTATACGGACGCTCGATTGTATCCCATGCAAAAAAATTTTTGGGGACTCCTAGGACCTCTACCTGTCATTTGGCAAAATTTTTCTGGACGGCCGAATGATGATCAAATGGAAACAGTCGTATATTTTTAGTTCCAGCGTATATCCACTGGTGGCGCTAGTATCATTTTCGTATATAGAACTGCAGATATACAACTTTCACTTAAGTGCAATAGAGCGTCCAGTAAATTTGTCAACACTGTAATCCTATTTAAATATGCTTCTGTGATTCCCGCTCGAAAAAAATTCGTAGTCTGTTAGGTTTGATAGACAACATGGACGAGAGTGGTCATTATTTTCCTGAAGAATACGTAAGTAAAATTTACTTTTTATAAAATATGTTACGTTACAACTGTACATGCTACGTAACATTTTTTAGTATACTTTTACAGTCGCAAATTCCGCTCAAAAGAATGAAAGGTAATGGTGCAATCCGTTATCACCGACATTACAAGTGTAATGAAAACGAGAAAAATGAAGTATGTTTATTGGTTTATAGTATCAATAGCATGTTTTTAAACTAGGAATAATAATTGCTTTAGGTTAATTGACACTGTATAGATTTATACAGGGTAGGGCAAAAGTATGGAACCGAAAACTGTTTGACGTATCTATTTGAAATTTGGTATGTGACTCAGAGTCAATAGGACCTACATTACCGATTGTTTCAATTGTTTATCTGCTCTTTTTTCTGAGATCCAACGCCTACTTGGTTTTTCTTAAATAACAACCTGCTGATTTTTTTCCTCTATTTAATAGTTCGTTTAATTCTTTACACGACCACATAAAAATATTTATCTATTGCATAAGAAAGTTTCTAGGAAATAATGTTTGAATGAAAAAGTTAGAAAAGATGGTTTACGCTGATATTTAGTATTTGTTTTCTTGTTTTTAAGGCAATTTTTATTAAATTTTTCTTTAGTTCTATCTTAAAAACAGCCCATAATCTTGTGGTTTTACAGTTTTTTTGTTAAAACTATATTTTTTGTCGAATATCAAACAATTAACCATTTTTCCTAACTTTTTCATTCAAATGTTTTTTTCTCGAAAATTTTCTTATGTAATTGATAATTATTTTTATATGGTCGTTTAGAAAATTAAACGAACTATTAAATAAAGGAAAAAAAATAAGCAGGTTGTCATTTAAAAAAAATCAAGTAGGCGTTGGACCTCAGAAACAAGAGCCGATAGACAATTGAAATAAACTGATGATGTCTGAAATCTTATTGACCCTGAATCACACACCAAATTTTAAATAGATACGTCAAACAGTTTTCGAAATAATAAGCCGGTTCCATACTTTTGCCCTTCCCTGTATACGGTCGTTTAGAAATATCTCCCGATATTTTCAGGGTGATAGAACATCTAAAAATAAGGTCACCTTTTTATACAAAGTGAACAATAAGAAATTGATAAATTTTATGTTTTAACATTATGTAATAGGTGCATGCGAACTTTTAAACCTCAATTACTCCAAAATTGAGTTGAATCTGAACCTTTTTTGTGCCAAATAATCTATAATAAGAATATTTCTTTCACAAATTTTTGACGAAATGTGTAAACTGAAAAGTTAGGACTAACGTATTAAAGCTACCCCTACAAAACTACTTTTTAAAACAATTTTTTGCTCGGATTGTCTTTTCAGTTGCTTCCTAAAAGTTACCTGCAAAGTATTGAAGTGGCAGAGTCTCTAATAAAAAAGTTACGTAGTCCGTTATGCCTTTTTATGTGGTCCCTTTACACAATATTTATAATGTGTAAAGGTGCAAATATGCCGAAGAAGCCGCGTTGCTCACCCTCGATATTTAGGTCGCGCTTGATACCTCGATATAAAACAAATGGAACTTTGCATTTCGAAGACGAATAGCAGTCCATATGTTCGACGTGCACGATTCCATTTAAAACTATTCATTTGTTTTACATCGAGATGATATTGCGGTATCGAGCATGACCTAAATATCAAGGGTGAACAGCGACGGCTCTTCGGCTTCTTGGTACCGTAAGTGGTTAACAGTAAAGATCACTATAAACACACATACACCAATCCCTACAATTTATTGCTGGAAAATATTGCTGGAGTAACTCCGCTTAAAGAAGCAATAAACGAAATTATCTTTTTGGTTCACATTGTTTAGATGAATTTATCTTACGGTAATATAACGCGAATAAAACAATTTTCACAACAAAAAGTGATTTTTTTGTCTACTTGAATTTTTATTTAGTTATATAATTTTATACTGAATGACTCTTTTGGCAATTTTGCAAAATAAACACTTGTACATAAGTGTTGTGAAAAATACATTTTTCATTCTAGTGGAGTAAAATGCTCTCACTATTTTTCAGTATTTCTATAAGAAAGCCATTCAGAATAAAAAGAAATAACTAAACAGATTCATTCAGATTATTCGCTTTACGTTAAGGCAATATTATCAACTTAATATTAGCAACATCCTGCGATCGTTTTCTAACTTGACATTGCTTCTGCTAGCGAGGACCCAAATAGGACTGAAACAGCTATAGAGGATGTTCGAAAGATCCTCTGTAATAAAAAATGATTTGCAAGAAAATTTTGTAATCTTATAATTGAAGTTGTCTCTAATAATACAGTTGTCTTTAGGGTGATCATTTATTTCCAGAAAGAGACTGTCATTAGAAAACTTGAAATCCCGAGCTTAATCTATATCTAGCTACTTACCGTTGAATTCCTGGCTTCCGGTTGGAACCGCGTCTCTTCTCGGATTTCTTCTACTACCAACGTTTCTTTCTACATAGCAGAAGAACTTGCTCAGGGCTGCTGCTGCAGGTGGTCTTGCTGCTGTTTCTTGTAAGTCGTTGATACTGAGTTGGTATGTCCGCTGTCGTCGTATTTATAGTGGTCGATGGGCGCAACGGGTTCAATTGAACACAAACTAGAAACCGGCCACCAGATCCAGTTTTCCGACACAAAACTCCTAGCCCGCTCGTCTCATTTGTTTAACCGGAAAATCCATGAATCTATAGAAATTTTCAAACACTCCAATAACCTGAACCGTGATAATGGCTTCTACCTTCACAATACATGGAAACATCTCATTAACGGCTCGTCACGCACCAACAGACCAATCCCCGCCCACCGTTTCACCCCGCTGCCGCCATCGACCACTATAAATACCACGACTGCAGACGTACCAACTCAGTCTCAACGACTTACAAGAAGCAGCAGCAAGACTACCAGCAGCAGCAGCAGCAGCAGCCTTGAGGAAGTTCTTCTGCAATGGAAAACGAAATCCGGCAAGAGACGCGGTTCCAAGCGGAAGCCAGGAATTCAACAACGGACGACGGCCGCGGAAGCTGTCAAGTTACAGTAGCTAATTACCGTAATATTTGTGTCCTGACGAACATGTGTTTCACATTAACGATCCACTGAGAAACTGAAAATATTAGTTGCCTTGCTATTGATTACGAACGTTATTTTTTAAGAACTCTGGAGTAACGCAGTACTTTTGGATATAAAAAAGTCAGTTTCGTGTTTAATTTCACGAAACGAAAAGTCAGTTTTATGTTTAAATATCATGAAACGGAGAAATGAGTTTTATGTTTCAAGAAAACTTTCAGAAATTTTGAAAGAATTTCATGACGGAATTTCGACGAGGTACCTTGAAGTACCCCCCTACCATTTAAGAACTTAGTAAAATTGACAACACCGCTGGAACTTGCATTGCTTATCATATGGAAGCGTATACACAAAAAGGACGCCTTATTGATGTTTAATCGGAGGGAGGTGTATATCAGCGGACGCCTTATGTATAGGACCAACGAAGGAGTTACAGATGATAGTGCAGTAGTAATATACAGCAGGCCCGCCATGTTGGACGCTACATAGAACAGTTATGAAAGGAGCTTCCAGTGATACTGGGATGTATATATATATATATATATCATAAAATATATAAAAATATATAAAATATATAATACGTTACCGGATGAAATAAAATCTTTTAATGGAAAAAATTCAAACATTATATGAAAACCTTCTTAAGTAAATTTAGTTTTTATTTACTTGATGAATTTTTTAACGCTGCACCTATACTCTGAATATTTTGAACAATATTTAATGTTTATTTTTCATAGCACTAACTTTTAATTTGTCATTATGTTATTGTTATTTATTATTTTATTATGTATACTTGCTGACTACTTTTTGTCTTTGTGATTTGTAATTTTAAATTTCTACACCACTGGTACAGAAGATCACTATATTATTATTATTATTATTATTATTATTATTATTTATTATTATTATTTGTATCAAATTTCAAATTTTCTATGGTTTTTCTTTGTTATCTTACTAGCAATTATTAAGTAATTATTTTCTTGCCTGTATTTTTTCTTCTCTAATGTTTAACTATATTTCTATAGTTTTTTTTTCTTTGTTATTTTACTAGCTATTATTAAGTTAATTATTTCCTGCTTGTATTTTTGCTCAAATGTTTGACTATATATTTGTAAAAACTTTCTTTGGGTATTATAAATAAAATAAAATTAAAAAAAAAATATATATTATTATTATTATTATTTTTCTATTAAAATCTTTTTAAATTATAAAATATTTTTTCACGTTTTTGACTTTTTTCATATTTCTGTATTCTGAATTTTGGAAAGTGTTTTGTAGACCAAATTTTTTTAAATATATTATTATATTTAAAATTTTGTAAAAGTTTCCATTTTATAGTTCAAGGAGAACAGAGAGAGAAAAGGGCCGCAATATATTTTCGACAATTCTGAAGATACAGGCAAACTGCAAATTGAGAAACCGTGGAAAACAAATTGGAAAATCAATTGAAAAGTGGTTTTCCAACCCCGTCCGTACGGTCTTTACATTGTTATTAATAACGCAGATGATGATTGTTATTATTATTGACTAAATACTTACTGATGCTGTGCTCGTGTTTTTTTTTGAAACTTTCTAGTGACTGACAACGGGATGTGTTCGTAATTCTATCGGAACTGCTCTAAAAATCGGCGTAACTCCTATTTACATCCGCCCACCTTCAAAAATTTTCAATTTCGATGTAAACATGTTTTTTGAATAATTTGTGAATTTTTGTTAAAAGTAAATTAATTTAATAAATAAAAAAATATTTTATTTTATATTTATTTGTACCAATAAATAATAACTTTTTTAAAAGAATTCCCAGAAGATTATTTGTGAATTTAAATTAAATGACATATCTTTTCCATACTTTTAACGTTTTCCTACATTAATTATTCGCTTTCCTTCACGGGAGAAACCCTCTGGTGTAGATGTTGTATGATGTAGGAACCTCTTCTTGTGGTTTCTTCTCTGACTGGTGCAAGGACTTCAGAATTTACAATGTTACAGCTGAACGTTGACAGCTGCTGATGATGTGTGGTTGTCTTTGAGAAAGTTCAGCTTTGAAGGTACTTTCTTCCACAGTACTTTAATAATTGAACTTAAATTTATCTAAGTCTCTTGACGATGGATTCAGTTTAGATTCTCGTCACATACTTTTTTGTTGTTGTTATTAACACAAAAATATGTTTTAGTTCAAGTATTACATAGGACGAAATACCTTAGGAATTGTTGAAAAGCAAATGTAATAACGCAAATCTCAACCCAAATTAGAATTAATACCTCGAAAATTGTTAAAGTTAAACCTTAATTAATCAAATTACCATAGCCATGTGATGCTCAAGACGTGTCGACTAAAAAGCCCCGAGTATTACGAAATTAAGAAGGGAACATTAACTCATTCCCTTTGAATTTACTTATCGTAAATTCACCTTTATTCGTACGGTTGAGGTATTTATTCACGGAAGTTCAAATCCAGACTTTACGACCGGGTGCTAGCCGTATCGAACTCTAGACGTTTCACCCTCTTGTACGTGAGGAGGGTTTTAACGGCCTTTTACAGAAATACGACGCCACGGTATAAGTCACTAGATCGCCCGAATATGTATCTATTTTGTCAATTTTACGTTCCAATAATGCATTACGAAATAAATAGATTTTTCAGCGTCCTGAAAATTTTTCTTTAATTTTGATAAACCTTAACAGATAAATTGTGGGGGTCTTTTATGGTTGCTGAAATTGAAATATCGAGTCGTCCCTCTTCCAGTTTATTCCATAAACGTATTATACTGAAATACCTGCTGCTTTTATCTATTATATACATATACCAGATTATTTCAGCCGAATTCCCATTCTCTATGCGTGCAGCTTATTGGACTTTTAAACTCGGTGCCTCCTCTTGCAGAGGCAAGGCGGCGATTGAGGCGCAATTGAAAAGTAATGAAATCAAATTTGGCCAATCTGTTCGCAAATATTAGATTTGCATGAGTAGCATCTTTCAACAGCACTGTTTCAGTTTTCCCCATTTTTTTTTTGTTTTTCATCATGAAGTAAATTTATTCGAGGCGATGGAATTTTTAAATTAAATTAAAAGGCGTTTATTTAAACACGTTTGCAAATTATTTCGAAGGGGGGATATATTTTCGTACTCAGAATTTATTATAGAAGGAAACTTCCTGTAATATATTGGAAGGTAGTAAATCTCTCCTCTATGCAGTACTTCACTTAACTTAAAACTTGATGGAATTTCGTAAATTCCCATGAATGATCAAAGAGATAATCCTCTTTTACACTGCATACCTTTCAGTATTGAATTGAACTTACTGTACTCTGCATAAATCAGAATATGAGAATTATTTTAATAATTGTTTTCATAACGTGCAGTACCGTAAGGTCTTGTCGTTTAAAATAGCATTCATTATATCTTGCAATCTGTCTTCATTGAAATAAAAAAGCATTTAATTTAATATTAAAATTAATTTTTAAAATACGAAACTATTTCGTGATTGAAAATTATTTCTGTGTTGAAATATTAGAACTCGTCGTTTTTTTTTTTTAATTATTTAATAAATTTTACAATTTTTTACGTCCAAAAATGACGTTTATTTTCACTACAAATTAATACATAAATCGAAATTATTTCGATAATTTATTGAAATTAAGTTTTGTAACACAAGTTAGCACGTCGCACAAATGCCGGATTTATGGAAAAAACCTTTTATTTCCAGAATTTTTGTCTAATCGAAGTGAAACTCGGGAAACTTTAAGAAGGTACTAAATAACAATTTTTGACTTTCTCAAAGTTTCAAAAAATTTATCGGACTACCTAAATTTGGACGAAATTTTTGAAAATTCACTCATCGATTTTTTAAAGGGATCATTTATTTTTAATGGAATTTAACACTGCGCTAGAAACAACAATGCTTTTAGATTTTGCCAACTTTCTTTTAATTTTGGAAGAATATGTAAAAAAGTAATGAAAATAGCATGGAAAGTTATTTATACTTTAAGGTATGTTAATTATGAAAGTGACTACGTCCATGAATTTATACAGGGTGATTCAGAGTAAGTGTCCCACCCGTTAAACACAGATAGCCCTTCAAAAAACAAATAAAATAACTGTAGACATAGGGGGGTCTAACCTGTGTAGTTTTTGATATCAAAAATGGATTAAAAATTGACATTTAAACTTGTTGGTGGTCACTGGAATAGTTGAATGTGTCACAACAGCAATAGACGTTCGAAGGAAAAACACAAAACACGAACATTTAACCTTGAATCGAAACCGTAAAACGACTTATTTGCATAATGCGAACAATAAACTTGATTTTTTTATGATCTGAGTAGGGATACAATAATAATTTTGCCAGTGGAATCGTGTTTGTGTCTACGTGCGTATCAATTCACAGAAATTTAATGAAATTCTGGCATTTTAAGATTACTGTCCACGTAGAATAAAAACAATTAATCCCGAAGCAACATCGGGTTCGAAAGACAACTGTTTTTGATTTTCAAATGACGATGAAGCAGCAGCATCAATAAGAATCTGAGAATGTGAGGCTCTAAAGTCATTTACTTTATATTTTTTTGCTTTAGAACCACAATCTTCAAAATTCTCAAGGGGTCTGCCACTTCTCTGCAAATAATTCGCTTGCTCTGATTGTGAGTCAAAAGCAATAGTAAATTCGCTGTCCATTCTTTGTATTTCTTCTTAAAATTAGTTTTATTGTGACACATCGGCTTCAATCTCTTATTAAAATTGGATAGGAACCGTTTACTTATTTCCGCACAGATACGGCCGAATTCATCGTCATTTAGTTCTGAATACTTCTCCTGAAAATAATTTTCCAACATAATTTCACCTCAGAAAATGAACTTACACAACTCACTATAAGGTATAATCATTTTAATGTGCGGAACGTTTCTATTTATTACAAACTGACAATAAGGAGCTCTGTTAGCCTCCTTGATTCAACAAATCATGTTTATACGGACTGTTGACGCTGTTTTTCGCATCTCTACTCAACTTCATATTCAATTAATATATATCGCATGCGGTTGATTGCGGCTATGAATTTTTTAGGGTAGTTAGTCCAATATTATAGCTTTCAGAAAAAAAATATTACAAACCGTAGGAAAGTGAAGCTTTTTTTGTACGCTTAGTGAAAATTCGTATTACGCCCAGAAATCTAATTTCGGCTTAATTGTTATGTCTAAGCTTCTTTAAAGAGTAATTAATTTTTGTAGATAAAGCTGTTAGTCTGTACTAATCAAATATATAATGGAGTAATTTTTAAAAATAATCCATGAAGTTGGCGGAATTACAGAACATTACTCTGTTTAAGGTTAATAACTCAATGAATGGGATTTAAGCCCTTATATTAGATGAAAACAAATTTTTACCACAAAACCATTATCACAGCCAGATTCTACGGCTAAAATAATGTAAGAAAAGTCAGTTAGATCAACAAATTAACCATCTTGTAAAATGTTTTTTTTTTCCATCTCGGCCCCACTGTGCGTCGCTATAACCTAGTTAGTGATTTGATCTAATCAAAACTTTTAGAATATTTGGAACGACCTATCTACTCTATTCAGATTTGTAAAAAAAAGTCGTTTTCTTAGCCAATTTGTATTATAGACTCCATTTTAAAGTCGTAAAGCCTGAGTATTTTAGAATATACAACCCATAAATCAAATCAAAAATAAATTCATGTTTTAAAAATGTACCGAAAGCACGGAAGAAGATTGGGTTGCCAATTTTCAGGGTTTAAGGCACCACGTTTTAAAATCTGTACCACGTACTTCCCAGTTCTCCCTCACTTATCGTTGCTTCCATCCTTTACGGTCTTCAACTTTCTTCTCTGGGTTCCTAATATTCGCCTCTTTTCACTTCATCTTTCCGTCTTGACTTTAGTCTTTTCCCACCGGTACTATTTCTGGTACTTTTCTTGGTACTCTAAATCTCCCATTCTCATAGTGTCACTTAAGTTTCTGTGCCTTCTCAACACCTAGTGTCAAGTACTTTACATAGCTCTTTTAGCTCCAAATCAGTTCTTCTGATCCATACGTTACTTAACTCATCCATCTTCTTAGCTCTAAAGATTTTAGCGTTTGATATTCTGCAGTTCCTCAAGACCGAGTTTCATAAAGTCTGATAACCGTTCCATAGATTTTGAGTTTTAGATACATTTGTTGTGAGACAACTCCGAAGAGTTTTGTTCCGCCAAATCGAAATCAATGAAACGACGAAACCTCCTTCGATATTCTCAACAGCAACCAAAATTATGTGCCCTTTTTGTTTTGAATAAAATTAATGAAAAGAGAAGACTTTCGATCAATTTTATTTAAAAAAAATAATTAACTAGTCGCTAATCTCATGGATAATGCTCCTACCTCAGTGGAAACGGTCGTGGGCGAGAGACGAGGTAAGAAACGAATCGCTATTTGTTGGTCAAAAGATTGTTTGGATATGTCCAACTCAGGGGAGATGGTCGTGGACGAGAGATAAGCTAAGTCCAAGCCAAGTCTGGAGGTATCGAGGGCGCCATTAGGCGTGAAATGATAATAACAAAATCGCCATCCTTCCGAAATAGCGCCAAGAAAATTCAGCAGGCATAAAATCCAAGAACTAACATTCGGAAATCGAATTTTATGAATTTCATCGCCGCCATTTTCTAACAATTATGGCTGTACCACCATCAATCAGTTGATCTATCTTTGAACTTTCGTTCCAAAATTCTGCTGAGACATTTAAACTGGAGACTCAAAACTCCTTACCGTTTAATGTACTACCATCAATCAGCTGATCTGTCTGAACTTTCGTTTCAAAATCAGGGGAAAAATAATTTAGATAAATAAAATACCGAAAGGAAAGATTAATTGATGATAGTAGCATACAAAACAAATTCAAAATTATTTTATAAAGAGAAGAGGCGGCATTTTGTGCGATCATAATTAAACCAGTTGTTAGTTCTTGAAAACAAATTGGCAAATAATTATTTTCGCTCACCAAACCACTGTACTAGATGCAGAGATACAGTATGATCATATTTTGATATCATCAATGTTGACAGTAATCGGCGATTCCTTCGGCCTTTCATTAAGTTTATGAACCGAAGAGTTCCGATCGAAAACTGCATCAAGAGTCTCATCAAGCTGTAGCTAATGCGCACGCATTCCAAAACGAATGCAGAGGTCACCACAAGATCGCGACTAACTTGGTCCAGCGCGTCCTGTTTGCTGTATAATTACTTAAGATAAACAAATTTCTGTACAGAATTCCGATTTCTTACATTTATTTAGTCTCCATGATGTTATTAAAAGTGTTTATTAATATTGGACCATTACAGTTAAATCCATGCATACATCTACAAAAATTGGTTATTTCTAATAAAGTAAAAATTGGCGCCCAACGTGGAGCCAGCCAACCAGTTCGGTAAAATTTGGCCCCCAATTTGCAGTTTCCGAAAGAATTGTTGCGGTGTAAAAACCGCTTTCAAGGAACGACCTGTATATTTCGTTCGACTAGCATTTACTCCCGATTTCGCAATACTAAGAAATTTTTTCTCTGTGTTTAAAAACGCTCTTCGTTTGTCGCATCTAGTTCGCTGGAATTTTATAGCGATTACAGACAGTTTTTTTTTTTGTTCGTTTCTTCCTAGCTGGACTGTCTAATCAAGCCAATTGCAAATAATCTCACGCTTTGCGTTTTATGTTTGGGCGTTCGTTTCGAAATACTCCAGCCATGAATTAGTGCAAAATTCTCGAGGCCTCGGCACTCTTTTGTGGTTTTAAATAAACAATACCATTCGGATATTCTATTTCTTTTGACAGGGTCAGATCATCTGTTGAAACGATTGCAAGCGCATCTTTTTTTTTTCTGACTCATGAGATATGTAGCGAGTTATTTCATGCGTTTCGGATACTCATAAAGTTTCCGGCGTCATCTGATTTTTTTTTTAGATCAATTTACTTGAACTACAGGATTTTGGGAGCTGACATTTCGACGGTTAGTTTAATTGGCCTCACACTTGACCTTTGATGTTACTGGAGTTACTCTTACGTCAGATTGATACCCGTTGGTTCCTGCTTATGACACGTTGGTTTTGCTTCGTACTAAGACTCCTTTCAAACATTCAATCACTACCATGTACTTCCAATTTCTCTCTCACTTATCGCTGCTTCCATCCTTTACGGTCTTCAACATTCTCCTTTCAGTTCCTAATATTCACCTCTCTTCACTTCATCTTTCCATCTTGACTTCAGTCTGCCTTTTTGCCTTTTCCCACCTGTACTATTTCTGGTACTTTTCATGGTACTTTAAATCTCCCATTCTCATAGTGTCACTTAAGTTTCTGTGCCTTCACAACACCTACTGTCAAGTACTTTACATAGCTCTTTTAGCTCCAAATCAGTTCTCCTGATCCATACGTTACTTAACTCATCCATCTTCTTAGCTCTAAATATTTTAGCGTTTGATATTCTGCAGTTCCTCAAGACCGAGTTTCATAAAGTCGGATAGCCGTTCCATAGATTTTGAGTTTTAGACCTCTAGATACATTTGTTGTGAGACGAGACAACTCCGAAGAGTTTTGTTCCGCCAAATCGAAATCAATGAAACGACGAAACCTCCTTCGATATTCTCAACAGCAACCAAAATTATGTGCCCTTTTTGTTTTGAATAAAATTAATGAAAAGAGAAGACTTTCGATCAATTTTATTTAAAAAAAATAATTAACTAGTCGCTAATCTCATGGATAATGCTCCTACCTCAGTGGAAACGGTCGTGGGCGAGAGACGAGGTAAGAAACGAATCGCTATTTGTTGGTCAAAAGATTGTTTGGATATGTCCAACTCAGGGGAGATGGTCGTGGACGAGAGATAAGCTAAGTCCAAGCCAAGTCTGGAGGTATCGAGGGCGCCATTAGGCGTGAAATGATAATAACAAAATCGCCATCCTTCCGAAATAGCGCCAAGAAAATTCAGCAGGCATAAAATCCAAGAACTAACATTCGGAAATCGAATTTTATGAATTTCATCGCCGCCATTTTCTAACAATTATGGCTGTACCACCATCAATCAGTTGATCTATCTTTGAACTTTCGTTCCAAAATTCTGCTGAGACATTTAAACTGGAGACTCAAAACTCCTTACCGTTTAATGTACTACCATCAATCAGCTGATCTGTCTGAACTTTCGTTTCAAAATCGGGGAGAAAAAATAATTTAGATAAATATAAAACCGAAAGGAAAGATTAATTGATAATAGTAGCATACAAAACAAATTCAAAATTATTTTATAAAGAGAAGAGGCGGCATTTTGTGCGATCATAATTAAACCAGATGTTAGTTCTTGAAAAAAAATTGGCAAATAATTATTTTCGCTCACCAAACCACTGTACTAGATGCAGAGATACAGTATGATCATATTTTGATATCATCAATGTTGACAGTAATCGGCGATTCCTTCGGCCTTTCATTAAGTTTATGAACCGAAGAGTTCCGATCGAAAACTGCATCAAGAGTCTCATCAAGCTGTAGCTAATGCGCACGCATTCCAAAACGAATGCAGAGGTCACCACAAGATCGCGACTAACTTGGTCCAGCGCGTCCTGTTTGCTGTATAGCCCGATAATTACTTAAGATAAACAAATTTCTGTACAGAATTCCGATTTCTTACATTTATTTAGTCTCCATGATGTTATTAAAAGTGTTTATTAATATTGGACCATTACAGTTAAATCCATGCATACATCTACAAAAATTGGTTATTTCTAATAAAGTAAAAATTGGCGCCCAACGTGGAGCCAGCCAACCAGTTCGGTAAAATTTGGCCCCCAATTTGCAGTTTCCGAAAGAAACAGAAAAAAATTTCAAGGAACGACCTGTATATTTCGTTCGACTAGCATTTACTCCCGATTTCGCAACACTAAGAAATGTTTTCTCTGTGCTTAAAAACGCTCTTCGTCTGTCGCATCTAGTTTCCTGGAATTTTATAGCGATTACAGACAGTTTTTTTTTTGAACATATAAAATAGCGACATCTTACTATTGCCTTTTGACCTAACATTGCAGTAGGATAGACAAATTGAAGCGGGATTTGCTCCTAATGAGTCCCCCATGCAAGGCGGCCATGCTTGCTGTCAAAGCATAATGAAAGATTTTAGAAAAATTTTGTGCAAATCGTTTTTGATTGCAGTGAGAACCTCGAGCAGCCTCTGGACAGCTGTTTCAGCCCTGCTTGGGGCTTCTTCAGCAGAAACGTAGCAAGCATGGCCGCCTTGCATGGGGGACTCATTAGGAGCAAATCCCGCTTGAATTTGTCTATCCTACTGCAATGTTAGGTCAAAAAGCGATAGTAAGATATCGCTATTTTATATGTTCATCATTCTTACATCGCATTTGCGAATAAATTGGGCAAGTCGTTTTTGGTCTGCAGTGGGAATGTCGAGCTACGTTTCTGCGGAAGAAGCCCCAAGCAGGGCTGAAACAGCTGTCCAGAGGCTGCTCGAGGTTCTCACTGCAATCAAAAACGATTTGCACAAAATTTTTCTAAAAGTTTTTTTTTTGTTCGTTTCGTCCTAGCTGGACTGTCTAATCAAGCCAATTGCAAATAATCTCACGCTTTGCGTTTTCTGTTTGGGCGTTAGTTTCGAAATACTCCAGCCATGAATTAGTGCAAAATTCTCGAGGCCTCAGCACTCATTTGTGGTTTTAAATAAACAATACCATTCGGAGATTCTATTTCTTTTGACAGGGTTGCATCATCTGTTGAAACGATCCCAAGCGCATCTTTTTTTCGGACTCATGAGATATGTAGCGAAATTGTTATTTCATGCGTTTCGGATGTTCATAAAGTTTTTGGCGCCATCTGATTTTTTTTTATTAGATCAATTTACTTGAACTACAGGATTTTGGGAGCCGACATTTCGACGGTTAGTTTAATTGGCCTCACACTTGACCTTTGACGTTACTGGAGTTACTCTTACGTCAGATTGATACCCGTTGGTTCCTGCTTATGACACGTTGGTTTTGCTTCGTACTAAGACTCCTTTCAAACATTTGGGCGCATGGTTGGTTTCCTCTTATTATCCCCAGCACCTGGTGGTATTTTTTGTGGGGGCGCTGCCTCAGTTTCGCGTTGCGGCCGTCTTAACGGTCGGTCCTAACTTTGGTTATCGTTGAGGATTTTCATGGAAGGCTTATTTTGCTTCTGCTCAAGCAGATAGCAAAATTCAACTGCATACTCTTTTTAGATTCCGCTCAAGGTTTGCAGCATCATGTTTGTCAAGTTTATCGCATTGAAACTAAATATTTTATGTGAAAGATTTTTACTCAAAAGTACTTTGTTCGAGTTGGTTTTAAGTCATCTCGCCATATGATTTTCTTTCGTTTTAACTTGATTAATAAATAAGTCACGAAAACCGTGAGCATCTATAAACTTGAAATTACTCCCTGGAAATATTTACGTGCGCATTTGCGCGTGTCTTAAAATAATGTAGAATTAAGTGGAACTCGTACTTATACGGTGAGTGCTTAGCGTCCATAATGTGCGAAAGGTAGCCAGTCCCAGACATTTTGGATATTAACAATTCAGCTCTCGGTAATAAAACCGCCATGCGGGTAAAGTGGCTTGTGGAACGAGGGCGAGCCTACTATCGTTTTCGTTAACGTGCGTTGTCCTCACAAAGTTATAAAACTCTATTAAACAGACGATAGTTTTCGTGTTAATCAATAATTAAGTTCGGTTCAACTTAACTTGACGAAGTTAGGGGCAAATTTAATTAATTTATAACTTTAGACAGGTACGTCACCTTCTAAATAGTTAACGAGAAATAAGTTTCAAATATTTCGAAAATATGACATGTTGAGTATGTTGAGTTTATGTTCAAATTAAGCCGAATTCAAACAATAAAACAAAATAAGATATACAGATTGTCTCACATATTATCTGTCACATATCATAGACTACAGCACAGCGCTCGGAATTAGCTCCGCCCTGTTCGGATAACGCTCACATCTGTTCGTTGTTGGTGGTGTAAGTAGTTCTTCTTCTTTCCTTATTGCTCTTTCGTATATACCATAACCAGGGATAACTGATACAATCTGTATATGCATAAATGTCAGCTAAACGCCTAATATTTATCCTCAGAAAAGTTAACTGTAATAAATTACATAAAAACCCCTCACCATGTCACCATGGTTCAAAAAAAATGTCTATGTTAGCCGTGAATAAATTTGTAATAAAAACTGTTACTCCGGGTAATATTTTAGGAATATTCATCGAAGCTCCGCCGCTGCAGTTGCATAATTGTCATGTAAAAAGTTGTTCAAAGCCTTTCAAGCACGTGTGATATATTGCTTCCCCGATGCAATCTAGAAGCAGGCGACTGTCGTTAAATTAAATGCCTGTTCCTGCAAACGATAAATTCGACAACAGAGGCTTTCATTTGCACGGCGCAGTTTAAATTCAATTTGGTAATTGCATAGGAGAAATTTGCTCTTCGAATTATTACAAAAAACTTTAACGGCGGCGACAGAATCATTCACACCCTGTTTACATTTACTTCATTTTTAATAACGATACTTACGTTGTCGATCGGTAAAGTTCTGAACGTTCCGCTAGAATAATAGAGGAAGCCCAAAGAATGAATTCTGTAATTTAATTATTTTTTTGATTGATGTTCACAAAAGCTTATCACGTAATGTTATTTGTAATTGGCACGGATGTGCTCGTGTTTCTACTGGAACTTTTTTCTGATCGACAAGGCGTGTTACGGTGCGAAAACCGCTTTTCACGAAACAACCTGTATGTTAAGTTTGACTCGCATTTATTCCCGATTGCACAACTGTAACAAATTCGTTGTGTGTTTGAAACGCTTCTTGCCGCATCTATTTCGTCGGATTTTATTGCAATAAAAACAGTTCTTTTACCATCACCTTCGCTGCTGAAATAATTCAATTTGTAAAACATCAAATAATCTCATGTTTTGTGTTTTAATTCAGACGCTTTCTTTGCATTCGTTTTAAAATACTCCGGCCATAGAATAGTGTAAAATTCTCGATTCGATTTTATGGCTTTATGTATGAAAGATTTAAACAGGCCTTTCAGGCCCCGGACTCTACTAGTTTCTTCCATATTTTTTTATTCCTAGCGTTACTTTTCCAATTTCTTATCTTCCTTTTCTTCAAGTCAACTAGCACTAGCTCCCTCCATCTTTTCCGTGGTCTTCCCTTTTTTTTTCTTTTGCTGTCGGTTTTTTTCCATGCCACTTGCTTCACTATTCGGTCCTCTAACATTCTTTCTGAATGTCCCAGCCACTGCAACCTCCTGGTTTTCACCATTTCTGCAATATTTTGTTCGTTGTATAGGTCATACAATTACTTCTCGTTCTTCGTCCGCTTTGTTGGTGATTGCATCTTTCGGAGATTCTATTTTTAGATAGGATTGCTTCATCTTTTGTAAACATTCACAATCGCACTTGATCTGTTTCGTGCTGAAATAATTCAATTTACAACATCAAATAATCTCATGCTGTGTTTTAATTCAGACGTTTTCTTTGGATTCGTTTTAAAATACTCCGGCCATAGAATAGTGTAAAATTCTCGACGCATCGACACTCTTTTGTGGTTTTATATACTATAAAAGCTTTAAACAGGCCTTTCAGGCCCCGGACTCTACTAATTTCTTCCATAGTTTTTTATTCCTAGCGTTACTATTCCAATTTCTTATCTTCCTTTCCTTCAAGTCAACCAGCACTAGCTCCCTCCATCTGTTCCGTGGTCTTCCCTTTTTTTTCTTTTACTGTCGAGTTTTTTCCATGCCAGTTGATTCACAATTCGGTCCTCTAACATTCTTTCTAAATGTCCCAGCCACTGCAACCTCCTCGTTTTCACCATTTCTGCAATATTTTGTTCGCTATATGGGTCATACATTTACTTCTCGTTCATTCGGAGATTTTATTTTTAGATAGAATTGCCTCATCTTTTGTAAACATTTGCAAGCGTACTTGATCTGTTTCGTGCTGAAATAATTCAATTTAAAACATCAAATAATCTCATGCTGTGTTTTAATTCAGACGTTTTCTTTGCATTCGTTTTAAAATACTCCGGCCATAGAATAGTGTAAAATTCTCGACGCATCGACACTCTTTTGTGGTTTTATATACTATAGAAGCTTTAAACGGGCCTTTCAGGCCCCGGACTCTACTAGTTTCTTCCACAGTTTCTTATTCCTTTTCTTTCCATCTTTTCCGTGGTTTTCCTTTTTTTTTCTTTTACTGTCGGTTTTTTCCATGCCACTTGATTCACAATTCGGTCCTCTAACATTCTTTCTAAATGTCCCAGCCACTGCAACCTCCTCGTTTTCACCATTTCTACAATATTTTGTTCGCTATATAGGTCATACATTTACTTCTCGTTCTTCCGGAGATTCTATTTTTAGATAGGATTGCCTCATATTTTGTAAACATTTGCAAGCGCACTTGATCTGTTTCGTGCTGAAATAATTCAATTTACAACATCAAATAATCTCATGCTGTGTTTTAATTCAGACGTTTTCTTTGCATTCGTTTTAAAATACTCCGGCCATAGAATAGCGTAAAATTCTCGACGCATCGACACTCTTTTGTGGTTTTATATACTATAAAAGCTTTAAACAGGCCTTTCAGGCCCCGGACTCTACTAGTTTCTTCCATAGTTTTTTATTCCTGGCGTTACTTTTCCAATTTCTTATCTTCCTTTTCTTCAAGTCAACCAGCACTAGCTCCCTCCATCTTTTCCGTGGTCTTCCCTTTTTTTTCTTTTACTGTCGAGTTTTCTCCATGCCAGTTGATTCACAATTCGGTCCTCTAACATTCTTTCTAAATGTCCCAGCCACTGCAACCTCCTCGTTTTCGCCATTTCTGCAATATTTTGTTCGCTATATAGGTCATACATTTACTTCTCGTTCTTTCGGAGATTTTATTTTTAGATAGGATTGCCTCATCTTTTGTAAACATTTGCAAGCGGACTTGATCTGTTTCGTGAAGGCCGATCGAAATTATTATTTCACGCGGCCAGACCGTCATAAAATTACCGCCGTCGCGTCGTCTGTTTTTTTTTATTGCGTTATTTTATGTGGATTACAGTTTTTTGTAAGTTAATGTTTCGACTGAAAGATTACTTTGGTTTCACTCTTGACCTTTAACGCCATTGGTTTTTCTTTCCGTCATATTGATACTCGTTAGTTCCTGCTGTGTTCACGATGTTTTCAATTCGTGCAAACCCTTCCTTCGTACATTAGGAGGGCATGGCTAGTTTTACTTTATTAATTTGTACTGTTCCGGGAGCCAGTCAGTCGTTTGGTGATATCCCCAGCGCCTGGTATAATTGTTTGTAGGATCGTGGTCGTCCTGATTAGATAATTATGGCATGTGATATAGCGTTGTAAACAGAATTTTTTACAGTTTTAGAAAACATAATAAAATTGAGTTCATAACGTTTAAAATTTTAAATGCCCGAACTCCTATTTATTATTTGCAGCTTCCGGATAGTTGTGATTCGTCGCAGCGTTCGAGTTCGGCCAATAGGACTTGTACATTTGGAATAATTTAAAATTGCATGGCCGAGCAGAATAAGTGAACGGCACCAATTGGTTTACGATTACAGTACTTGAGTTTTTAAGGGAAATGCCATGCCAAAGGGAGTTTTTAGCAATTTTTTTTTCGACTCTCCCAATCAAAAGGTTAAATTTTAGTTACACATATAAAGGCGTCGTAATGTTGAAATTCAGCGATCTAGTTTAATTCTGGAGTTTCACTGTACTTATCAACTGTCCAATTAAATTTCTATTAAATAATAAATTGCCATTACCGGTAGTTTCCTAAACAATCATTTATGATTGTATTGTTCCAGTTACAACATGACTGACGTAAATTACATTATGCTCCTTGCATAATTGCCGAAAATGTACTTGGCTGTTTTAAGGAAATTGCAGTTCATTCACGAGTGTGTCCTATCACTTAGTCGTCAGAATGCGCATTCACTGTAACAACACACTAAGGCAAAAGTTAAATACGCGCTACCAGAGTCTCAAACAACCAGGCATGAAATTTTAAATATTGTACCTACTCTAAACATTATAAAAATTTATACTGACTCATTTTATAAATTTTAATTTTTTTGTTACTATACAGCGTGTCTCTGAACCTATGTCTTTAATTCAAACCACAAATAGTGGTCAAGAAAAGAAGCAAAATTTGTTATACAACTTTCGGTCGGATAGCAATAATAACACAGATAGAAATTATTTTTTTTTTTTCATAGAAAGTGTTTGAGGGTCGCTGAATGCAGCTTAAATGTTCCGGTGGAGTTTGGTTTTCAAGTATTGTCCGACGTTCGGGGCCATAAAAAGTCATAAAAACGCAGACCATGACCTAATGCACAGATATTGTACTGGCAGCTCAAGTATAGCGTTTTTTGTTAATTTTAAAAGCAGATAAATTTTGTAACTAGGTAAGTTCTTAATGGTTTAAAATATTCTGTGCGTGTTGCATTAATTAATGATTAGTTTTGTGCTAATCCGTACTTTAACAGTTAAATTTTAAAAATTCAATCTAAAGGCGATCGAAAAAGAGGAAATTCTTACATCATGTTAATTTGTAAATTGCCAATTTACAATGTTGATTGCTAAAGTTATTGTATTTGTACAGCAAAAATAAATTTGTTTCTTTATTAAAACTACGACGAAAAGACGAAATAAACATCTGCACTAGGCGAGAGTTTTTTATGTCTTTATTGGTTTAAGCCGACGCAGAAATTCAGGTTCAGTATTATCCTTATAAAAACATGTGTTTTGTGTTGGAAAGTAAACAATTAATAAAATAGTTCGATTGAGAGCTAGCGAAGTTATTCAATCACTTATTTTGAATCCATATATTATTGTGTGGACGGGCAATCTAATTTATTTAAATTTTTCATCGTACTCATACTCCAATCTTGCTTTCCATTTTTACAATAGGAATAGTTTCTGCTCTTGCAATACTTATTCTGCAGCTATTAGTGCGATAATTAAAAAATAATTTCACGCATTTTCAACGCAGTTACAAAACTAGCGTACGAAGATGTTTAATTACTTTAGCAAAAATCTAACGAAGATTAGGTACTCGTTTTTAACATAATTGTTAATGTCTATTACAAAGAAGTACGTAAACGAACGTTCTTGCTTATCGCTTGTTGAAAATACAAATAAACATGCCGATGTCCGCAAGTCGGATTCAAATTCGTATACAATGAGACCTTGACCGAGTTCTTCTAAACGTAAATAAAAAATTTGATTGCGGTTTATTGCTTTTATCGGAATAAATTGCTGAAACAAGTCATAAACCAAGCAGATGTTTCTAAACAAAGGGACTGCGATCGCTTGTGATAGGTCAGTTTTTCATTTTTGGGCAAGAAATTTCAGATTTGGAGAATTAATCTCTTATGTAACGAGGAACTTACAGTTTCATTTAAAGACAGAGGTTGTGAGACAGTCTGTATACATACAAATGTTACACTGCTCTCGTGTTACTTAAACCCTACAGGTTACCAGTTTTGCAGTGTACGTAATTTACATTAAAACAATTGGGATTTTGCATGGAATTTAGAGTAAAATATTTACTCTAATTTCCTACTGCATATTCCACTGACTTAATGAAATATCACAGGCTTCATTAAAGAAGTAAGTGAGCAATTAAAATTAGGTATGTGACACTCGAAATTGTACGCATAAACATGAATGCAAAAACGTAAATAAACTCTTTTTAAGTAACATTCATCCAAAAGTCGTATTTTCGATAAATTTATTGGTTGCTTTTTATTACATTTAAGAAACTGAATAGGGGGATTACCGAAGGTGACAAAATAAAGTCGAACACACCTGTAAATTTGCCAATACATTAAAGAAAGCTTTCTAAACATATATTGCAATCTCGGAAATTTCGATTTAATCCGCAGCTAATAGAAGCGCGTCAAGGCGGCGGCGGCGGTGGCGGCGGCGACGGCGGAAGGGATGGTGAACATTGAGAAATGTGAGTGATCCGTGGAAACGGGAAGGCGGCCGAGCTTTCCCGGCATCATAATGAAGTTGTCATTTCAGAGGTTTCCGCCTCTAAGATATTGATGACCGCAGTATATAAGGTCATCAGTATTTTCCTCGGAGCTCCGGCCTAATATAAGTTACAACCAAGTATTTTTATTATGCGCATAAAGTCTCCTCCAACCCTGGCTTAAAACTTACTTACTTTTGAAGCTGTTCGATAAAAGGTAAGCCGTTAGAGCGATCTTTGAGCACTTACTTAATAAACAGAGCGTGTTTACTTAAAATTATTTTTTTGCAGAAGGTAGGTAAGGTATCATAATTCAGGGCAAAAGTATAATTTCTTTTCCCTTTGAGAAAAAAAAAAGATATTTATGTTACATTTTTTTTTCCAATAACCCGAAACACATTTATTTTTGGATGCCCGGAGAATGATTAATTACCCGATTCGGGTTCGTCGTAATTTCATCCTAAATTAGAATGCGATTTCTTTAAAGTTTAACGAGAATATTAAATCCGTTGTTAAAATTAACAAGAAAATTTGCATTCGTATTCAATTTCAGGACTCTTAATGTGAAATCGTAGCCGAGATTAATTCTCACGAAAGAAGCCGAAGCCTTGTCACGTTTTGTATAGTACGTCAGACTGTTGAGACATTAAAATTAAACCGAACTCAGCAGATAGAGACGGACTCGCAGACATTTCGTTAATTTAGTTTTATTCATAGCCCAAGTGCGAAAATTTACTATACAATTAATTATTTTCTCTGCGCTTTCGTTTGCAGTCATCGATTTTCTCGCGCAGCGTCGCGTCGGATGAAACCGGAACATGGTATCATTTAACGAACTTTCATTACACGGTCTTGGAAATCTTCATTATAAATGATTTATGCTTTTAATAGCTTGTTCGCCAATTTACGGAAAATATGTTTTGCATCTACGTTTTATTAATTTAGCAATTTTCTCAAACGCGATTTTACCGATAAGTTATCAGTTTCAACGTTACGGATAAGTATACTTATTTCAAAATTTTTCCTTACAGTGTCTTTCACAAAATATCAGGGTTCGAAAATGCTCACTCATGATCACACATAAACCAATGAATCTACTCACAGTTCACTCACGGACGTTGTTAAACGCGAAGCGTACGCGACAGGGTTGGAAAAAAAACTATTTTTTTTTGTTTTAAACAGTTTTTTTTGTTTAAAACATGTTTAAAATTGACCCTAAATTAAACATGTTTTAAACAAAAAAAAACAGCTGTTTAAAACAACTTTTAAATGTTTAAATTGTCCTTACAGCTTACATAAAAAGATATATATTATTATTATTATTTGATATTTGTTAAAAAGAACAATTTATTAAAATTCGATCTCTAATTAAAAGAAAGATGAAAAGTTTGTAACGTTAGATTATGTAACCTTTTAAAAATAATGTATGTACTTTGATAATAATTTAAATAATTTACGGCAGAGCTTGATTTATTTAGGATCTACGGTGGCGGTATTTTAAACGATTTTCAAAAAAAGTATGAAGTATTTGGTATCAACATACTGAGAAAAACATTCCCAATAAAAACTAAAATCAAATACAATCCAAAGAAGTATTTTTTTCAAATTATTTGATCGCATTAAAACTAAAATACATCACTCGTGGCTTTCAATACTGGAAAACAAAAATTTCAAATATGTAAAAACATGTAGGATGTTCCATTTAAAATAACAAAGTTGATATTACTTCCGGCGAAACCAAAAGTCCAGTAGGTATATGTCTGAAATTTCAAATGAAATTTTTGTTTAATTCATCGTTTTCAAATTTTAAACAAATCTTAAAATTCTAGAAGGGCGAATATACGGCCTTGGGACACACGGTAGAAATTCAATGAAAACAAATGAAACGATAACATTATAGATAGTTTAAACAGCGACATCCTACGATCACTTTTGACCTAATTGCATTATCACTGACAAATTCAATCCAGTTTGCTACATAATAACTCATCCCGTAGCCCATAGTATGTACAGGGAAGCGGAGGACCCAGTATGTTTCAAAACTTAATGTAATAATAAAAGGTTAAATATTGAAAAGGTTTTTTAAAATTTTACACTGTAAGTATTATTATAGTAATCAATAATAATTAATGAATTGATTAAAATCAATCTAATGCAATTCAAAATAGTTCAAATCATAGCTAGAGTGTAGTCATCATGTCATCAGCTCAGCCACGCATTGTCTACAATTATTAAAACAATTGATATGAGAACAAAGTAAAGTTTAAAGTTAATCTGTGAGTGAAATTTCGACCCTTAACAATTAGCTTCTGGTTACACAGTATTACGTTGCAAAAATAAAAAAATATTTCTAAAATTTTCAGTTAATATTTCAAAATTTCATTCGGTCTTAAAAAGAAAACTGTAAACTATTACATGGCAATAGCGAATAAATTGGACAAGTCGTTTTTGGTTTGCAGTGGGAATGTCGGGCTACGTCTCTGCTGATGAAGCCCCAAACAGGGCTGAAACAGCTGCACGGAGGCTGCTCGAGGTTTTCACTGAAATCAAAAACGATTTGCAACAAAATTTTTATTATTTCTTTTCATATAATTGCATTGGAACTAAATTTCACGTTTTTGTTGATATATATATATATCTAGAATTTTTCTAAATCGTAAACTTTTTATATTTAAATTTATGCAAATTATATTTTAAACTGAATTTTGTGATTTTTTAATATGAAAAATCAGAACACTTGGATATAATAAAATGATTACTATGGCATGGGCGCAGTCTATAAAGTCTTTTCAATATGTGTCGGCACCTTTGATGTTTGTCTCTTCAGTCCAACCACTGCACATTCTTCCACGAGTCGATTCTTAAATGGCGCGAAAAACGTAAATTCAAATTTTTGCAACACGCAACGGGAAGTATCAGAAAATATTATAATTTGGAATCATAAATATAGCCACGCCCTACGCTTTTGTTCCGAGTTTCGCCACGAATTATAATTTATATATAATTAATTTATGTATAATATAATATATATATATATATATATAATTATAATTTATTTCTATGACTTGATTAAATTTAGAATTAAGAAAATTGTTTGTGTTTTTAATAGAAAAAATAAATATTCTACAAAAGTTTTTTTGGTGCGTACGTTTGAAGATTTTTTAAAATAATCGGGGACAAACAACCCCTGTTCGCATGTTTTTATACCTCTTCGTCTAAAAATCGATAAAAAATTCCATTTGTAGTACACTTTTTGAAAAACACCGTACTTACAAGGCTCGCTAATTATTTTCATTTAAATTCCGTACAAAATTTCCCTAAAAATTGATTGGAAATCCCTCCCAATTCCTTGAAAAGTAAAAATGCATTATTTTCAAAAATTAAAAATATCACATTCCAAGAAAAATGAAATTACAGTCAAACTCGAACTGAATTTTAAATAAATGTTAAAAAAAAAAAAACCTTTTTTCATTAAAGTGTAATTAAAATGAATTTCAAGGCCAACCCAACCCAACTATACGTAACCTAACTATTCGCTCTAAAAAAATTTAAAAATAGAAAATAAAATTAATAAAAACTCCAAAAATAATAATGTTAGAAACATTGAAATAAAATCACAAAGTACAACCCAATCCAACCCAACAATACACAAGATAATTCAATTCAACCCTAGCAAAAAGTTGTAAATCAATTAAATTAAAATGTAGTTAATGTAGTTTATGCCCGGGAAGACTTTTCTGCGACACCTTGTATTTCTGTCATATTAGATTTCGTCAGAAACATTATAACTTGCAAGTTAGAAGTAAAATAACAAAAATTAGGGCACAGACCAGAAATCGATTACACATTTGTTGCAGCAGCAGCAACCACTTGACTTGTACTTTGAAGGACTTCTCATGCCAAAAGGCAACAAAACAGAGACAGTTTTTCTGATTTGTAATTCAACTGCTATTTCTTCCACATATAGGTACAGCAGTGCTTAAAAGAAATGGGACATCCGGCAAGCGATCTGACGGTATGTCTAGTTTAAATATGGATCATGGTTCGTACGATTTTATTACTTCTCGTCGCATTTCTTTTAAGCATTGCTGTACAAAACAATAAAATTTTTAATCTCTAAGTTAAGACGAACACCTTATTCCTTAATCGTCTTAACTTGAAGATTAAAAATTTTATTGTTATGTACCTATATATGGAAGGAAAAACAATTGAATATTTTTGCATTATTTCCTATGAAAAGAATAATTGCCATATACTGCTCAGTATAAATGCTCAAGTACGTTTTAATCTTAGTAGATTTCTCCAAGCTAACACAAACACCTTATTCTTTGATTGTGTCATCTAGTAAAATTAAAACTTGCTTGAGGATTTATACTGAGCAGTATATGGCAATTATTCTATTCAGAGGAGAATAATTCAAAAATATTCCAAAAAAAAAGCTCCTTAAGATCATCGATGGGAGAAATTGTTAAATGTACCCTAAAAACAATTACTTTTTTAACTTTTCAGATGCATGCACATTTAAAAATTGCACGTAGGAAGTATATAAATCACTGTGTGTAGGTATTTTTTTTATGTTTATTCGACAAGTTTAGACAAATAATTTTTGTTAAGTAGAAAGCAAAGCATTTGCCTGATGAGATAAAATGTTAATAAAACGTGTCCTAATAAAAATGAAGAATTTACATTACGCTAACTTCTCTTAGATAGAACAACAAAGTCAAATTATAAAGCTGAGAAGTTTAATTACGTTGTTCGTTCATTTTATTACTGTAAACTTTGCCTTATTGCTACCCAAACAAATAATTGTCTTATAGCTGTGCCAGAAGCAGTAAATGTGCGTGCAGGGTTAAGACGTTATTAAACAACCGAGTCACAGAATCTGTGTATCTGTAGAATAACGAATTTAATATAATAATTAAATGTCTTTCCTTATTAAAACCATCATAAATTTGATGTAGCTAATTTACATATATTTTTCTCGAAAATAAACGTAAACGTATTTTACCACAGAATAAATAAATTCCAAAAGTTACGAGTATGCAAGTGCCTGGATTTATTAAAATAAATAAATGTAACTTCACTTCAAGTAATGAAACAATTTTAAGTAGTTTCAAGTTGAAAATTAGTGCAATTCAAGAAGCTGCGAATATCGCATGTGGTTCGCTGTTGCCGAACAAGTTAAAAGGAAGATACAACATTCCATATGAATTTTAATAGACTTATCAAAATTTGACATTTACTTTTTTCCATTGACCGTAAGTAATAGTACTTTCATAGTTACCAACGAGATTATCAATAGTTGATTTACGTAAATGGGAGAAGGAAAAACGTTTCTAACGCGCTCGCTTAATTGATACATAAACTTTCGAGTTTATTCTTTGATAGTTGACATCGTAAAACAAATAAATTTAACATTACTTCACTCAGTGAATTACGATTTTAAATAAAATAATTAATAAACGATAGCAGTGATTATTATTACGAAACGCTGCGTTGATGATCGGGGGCTGTATCGGTGGGCGTGTTCATACCGGCTACAGAGGAAGGCGTCATTGACCTTATTGAATATTTATTCTCGGACATTTTTGGAGTTCCAAACAAGTGATACCTCCGAAATTTTTTGGCTACGATACGGTAAGCCACCAAAAGATTACACACAGTAAAAAAAAACACTCTGTAATTTGGAATATTCATATAATAACAAGGCAAGTATTACGGGAAAGTTGTTGAACTCATCATATTTTTGTGTATTCAGCCTAAACTTTTGTGGAACTGATTGAAACTAAGTTTGGTTCACTCTCGTTCCTTGGTAATTCGCCAAGCCAAAGTGCATTTCCCCAAACATACCTATATATCATAATTTTAATTAGCGGAGTCAGTTTACGATAAGGGTAGCAGCGGCTTTGAGATGTAAAGTTACAAGGGGAGATTTAAGTAGTTCAGCACGCCTTGGACGGCAAGTGCTTTTACGTGAGGATTATACCAAGAATTTATGAGCCCACGTATCTACCACGCACCCCGGTAATACATCTAAATTGATTAGCGGTTAAACTCGTCGGCTGAACTTTACCGGAAAACTTATTTTCCGAAGAGCGTAATTTCAGTAAGGCGGCTTTTTAAAGTGGAAATTAAATAAAGTATTGCTCCCCGTCTAACCTACGAGCGGACGAATTTATTACGAAATCCATTTGAACTCGGCGTAAATATTTAGGACGTTGTCCTTTCTGAGGCGCTGCCGTTTCCCGTGCGTATTTTAAACGAACGGCCGACATAGAAAACCTTTTTAAGGTCATTAATTATGCGAAATTTGGCTCTGTTTTATATTTGCCTTTTGGCGAGGACAACTCTACCCCGTATGCAATTAGCATATATTAATCTACATGTTCAAAATTGTTTTAACTTGCAAATACAGGCTGCTTGTGCAATGGTCATCAAACATAATATTAATAATCAAAATGAATGTTTTTTGTCTGATGTGATTATGAATGTCGAAGATCACCTAAGTATCTAGTGACCAATATTTTCTTTTTGCTATACAGCGTGTCTCTAAACCTATGTCTTTAATTTAAACCACAAATAGTGGTCAAGGAAAGAAGCAAAATTTGTTATACAACTGTCGGCCGAATAGCAATAATAACGCAGGTAAAAATTATTTTACTTTTTCATAGAAATTGTTTGAGGGTCGCTGAATGCAGCTTAAATGTTCCGGTGGAGCTTGGTTTTCACGTATACTCCGACGTTCGAGGCCATAAAAAGTCATAGAAACGCAGACCATGACCTAATGCACAGATATTGTACTTAAGGCAGGTCAAGTATCGTGTGTTTTGGTAATTTTAAAAACAGATAAATTTTGTAACTAGGTAAGTTCTTAATAGTTTAAAATATTCTGTGCGTGTTGCATTAATTGATGATTAGTTTTGTGCTAATCCGTACTTTAACAGTTAAATTAAAAAAAAAATCAATCTAAAGGCGATCGAAAAAGTGAAAATTCTTACATCATATTAATTTGTAAATTGCCTATTTACAGTGTTGATTACTACAGTTATTGTATTTAAACAGTAAAAATAAATTTGTTCCTTTATTAAAACTACGACGAAAAGACGAAAAAAACGTCTGCACTAGGCGAGAGTTTTTTTGTCTTTATTGGTTTAAGCCGACGCAGAAATTCAGGTTCAATATTATCCTTATAGAAACGTGTGTTTTGTGTTGAAATGTAAACGATTAATAAAATAGTTCGATTGAGAGCTAGCGAAGTTATTCAATCATTTATTTTGAACCCATAGATTATTGTGTGTACAGGCAATCTAATTTATTTAAATCTTTCATCGTATCATAGTCCAATTCTTGCTTTCCGTTTTTACAGTAGGAATAGTTTCTGCTCTTGAAATACTTATTCTGCAGCTATTAGTGCGATACTTACAAAATAATTTCACGCATTTTCAACGCAGTTACAAAACTAGCTTACGAAAATGTTTAATTACTTTAGCAAAAATCTAACGAAGATTAGGTACTCGTTTTTAACATAATTGTTATCGTCTACTACAAAGAGGTGCGTAAACAAACGTTCTTACTTATCGCATGTTAAAAATACAAATAAACATGCCGATATCCGCAAGTCGGATTCATATTCGTATACAATAAGACCTTGACCGAGTTTTTCTAAACGTAATTAAAAAGTTTTATTGCGTTTTATTGCTTTCATCGGAATAAGTTGCTGAAACAAGTCGTAATCCAAGCAGAGGTTTCAAAACAAAGGGACTGCGCTCGCTTGTGATAGGTCAGTTTTTCATTTTTGGGCAAAAACTTTCAGATTTAGAGAATTAATCTCTTATGTAACGAGGAGCTTACAGTTTCATTTAAACACAGAGGTTTTGAGACACCCTGTATATTTTATATCTAAATGACTGCAAAGATTCATTTATTCCGAACGTGTAGCAAAATCTCGAGCTTTTGCATAATAAAATTACGAAGCTTCGCTTCGAATATTATAGTCATGAATAGGGGATAACAAAATATTGCATGAAATAAATCCCCCCTAGTTAGGCTTTAAATATACAGCCGGAATTGAAAGGATCAATTTTCCGACAAAAACTTTACGCACAAGAAAGCCTGCGGCTGTCAGATATTAATGTAGTTGTACGGCTAGGTTTTTGCGCGTATGGCCGAGATTCCGTTATTTTTTCGACCATTCAGTCTATTTGTCAGCGGCAGTGAATTATGAGAGCTACTGCTGTCGGCGGTGGACTAAATAGGTCAAGAATATCCTATTTTCGTCCTGGATTATCATTACTCTGTTTATTATTCCCCTTCTGAAGAATCTGATAAAATTTCTTGCAGTATGCAAAAATTTAACATAACCCTACACATAAATAAATTCTACTCACTAAGATAATATCTGAAGAATTCTCTAACTTTACTTATACGAACGAGGATAACATAATAAAATTTTACAAGAATGTTGTTGCAGTTTAATACCATTAATTAATTAATATTAAGCATTTTAAAGTTGCTTCCGAAATACTTATTTTTTAACATGCTTTACACGTAACACTTTTTTATCTCAATTCCCATCAAATATTGATTACCTCATGTAAATACATATTAATAGGCATACTTATAGTTTATTGCAAAAAACACTCACACGTGCAAATTCTTAAATTAGATCGTTCTATTTTCAGTAGAGATGAACGATACGGCGATGTTTTGAAAACATTAATATAATTTTACGACTACGTCGATTTCTTTATACAGGGTAGGGCAATAAATATTAGGATGGATCTTCATTTCTTTTTTTAATGACTGCTATATGTTTTTTTTCTTTTCATAATACCGTGCCTTCAATTGAATTCCTCATTAAAGTGGGCTATGATTTCACTGTTTTTTTTCTCCTAAGATTTGCAGCACTGATAGCTGTTCAATTATTTAATTCAACAAATGTCAAATTGAGACTTTGTATTTTCAATTAATTCAAAATGTTAGAATTACAGCAGAAAATATTTATTGTTGAAAGTTATTTTCAAACCGGTAGAGTAGAAAATGGACAGTTAGTTTATATAATTAATCAGTGTGTACAGAAGTCTCGACATCAGTTTCCTAATTTTGCCATTACTTATGAACAGCTAGTTAAACATATCCCTGCTTATGTTCTTAAATTTCGTGAAACAGGATCACTTGGTCGCAAAACAGGGAGCGGAGCAGCTAAGAAAAGGACTGCAGCCTGCATTGAAGATGTCCGGGATCGAATGGAACACTCTACCAAGAAATCTATTGCGAAACTTTCACAAGAAGTTCAGCTATCAGTGGGAATTTGTCACACTATTCTTGAAAAAGATTTAAAGCTTTATCCATATAAGATTCAAGCAGTCCACGAACTCAGGCCAGTAGATTTTCTCAGAAGAACAGAATATTGTCAGTGGTTTCTTGATAACTTAAACAACGACGACATTCTTGACAAGTGTTTCTTTTCCGATGAGGCCTGGTTTCATCTCTCAGGCTATTTAAATAAACAGAATATGAGAATATAGTCAGCAGAAAATCCCCATGAATTTGTGGAAACTCCATTACATCCATTAAAAATTGGTGTTTGGGTAGCAGTGTCAAGAAGGCGTATCATCGGACTAATATTTTTTAACGACTGAGTAACTGCTGAAAGATACCGAAATGAGTTATTAGAACCTTTCATTAATCAACTACATGATGATGAACTTACAGAAGGGTTTTTTCAGCAAGACAATGCTACTGCCCACACAGCTCATCAAACAATGACTTTTCTGCAGCAGTTTCTCGATAATCGGATTTTGAATTTTCCTGCAAGGTCTCCGGATCTCACAATTATGGATTACTTCATTTACCCGCACATGAAAAACATAGTTTTTAGAACTAGGCGTCACACAATCGAAGAACTTCGTGCGGACATTACAGATGTGTGTGCTAACATAACCCCCGAACACTTAGCAAACGGGTTTGAAAACATGAAACGCAGAGTACGCTTATCTATTCAAGCTGAAGCAGAGCACTTTGAGCATCTACTTTAAACTTTAATGTTATGTTTTTATTTGATGTTATGATCAGTACTGACAGTTAATGACAACTGTTTTCTCTAGAATTGTGTCGCCAACTTCATAAAGAAATCACAGCTTACTTTAATGAGGAATTCAATTGAAGGCACGGTATTAACATTTTACGTTTTAAATAAAAATTTTATGTATTTAAGAGTTAGTGGAACAGTTCTTTTGATAAAATAAGTATAAAAAAGGAATTGTAACATAAAAGTTACGGCGTTTTAATTTTTTCTGTTAATACACAAAAGCTGTTGCTCATATTCTTGAGAAGCGTTGACTAAATGGGTGTAAATAAAAAAAAAATTAAGAAACTTACTCTGCTGTAATTTTCTTGTTAGTGGATTTTGGTCAAAAGTAAAAAGAACCTAGATCTCCTATAACTTGCCCTTCAAATTTCCTTTTTTTTTCTATACCATAGTTTTTCAGGAGTTCATTAATCAGGCCTTACCAGACAATGCAAATCAACAATAAACCTTTGATTACATGTCTGGCTCGAAGTTTGTCATTTTTGACTTATCAAGTTTTGCGTGAACGCTCTTCGTTTGTAGTTTTTTAGTTCAAACTGTATTCGAGAGTGTAGATGGATACTCACCAATAACAAGTTCAATTCTTTTTATTCTTTATTATAGCAAAATATCTGCAAGCACAAATCATAAAATACCTTTGCAAGCAAGTTTTCTGAAACTTAAGGAACACTTCTTTCGATAAAATAAAGATAGACCTTTGTTTAAATAAAATAATGAAATAAATAGAATATGTAGAGAAGAGACGGATACAATGTCATTTAAAGAAAAGGTAAGAAAACTTTGGGCATTATTTACAGACAGCGAAGAAACTAAGTTGTCCGAAACTGCGAAACATCTTCTTGTCAAACCTAAATCAGATTTTTTGGGCCTTTCGTTCGTCTTGACCGGACATACATATCTCTCTGTTACATCAATACAGGCACAACATTTAAGTCGACGTTTTTAGGGGCGTCAGGCAGCGCCGACGTGTAATCCCTATATTAATTCGTGGGTAGGGGATGGAGGGTAATGATGCTGCGTTATCTTCCTCCGCCTGGGGATGACATTTATTAAAAGGGCCAGGTAACCTCGGGCAATCACAAAACGTTTTCCACTCTTTTGCGCCACGTTCAATTTTCCTGATCTACCACGCGCATCCCTCCGACAAATCGAATTTAAAACCTTGTAGATGTTAATAAATATAATAAATGACAAAGCAGTTTTTTTTTTCTTCGGTTTTTATATCGATCAAATAAAGAAGTTCAGAAAATGCCTAACAACTAAATGTCACATTCATTATTTTATTCAATTCAACTCAAAAGTGAACAAGAACTGATGGAATAAAGTCTTACATTTCTGTTTGTCATCGTACGCTGTAAAACATCAGAAATGTATAACAAACTTATAAAGTTAGAGCAAAGTATGAGCTGCTACCGTTTTCTTATTGTCGTCGAGTTCGAGTGCAAGTTAGGGAAGTTTGTTCAGAAGTTGTGTGGGAAATGACGATGATTTACGAAGCTGCATAGGTACCTATACATAATTGACTGAATAAAACTTGACAAGATGCAAAAGATGAATGCGAACAAGTAAGACACAAAGTCAGATTTTATTTGCGCCAGTCTAAAAACATTATTAATTAACTTAGTACGTCAAGAAATTTAAAAGTACCAAAAAAAATCCTTCTAAAACTCAAGAAGATGAATAATGCTTTCGCTCCTGCATTTTAATAATGAGACAATGGAAACTAGAAATTCGTTATACGTCGAGGGAGAAATCATTTTTCCCAAGGTGTTAAAACAAAAGCACTGAGGGAAAAATAAGATTCTCTCCTGAGGTGTATACAGGGTGCTGCGTTTTAAAACAGAACATAGGAAATCTCATGTTAATTTCAAGTTGCTCGAGTATTGGCTTCTCTAATTATTTTACAGCAAAATTCCATTTAGGTTTATTAAAGTGCTCTTCAAGGTGAATCTGTTTGTGAAGTTTGAGAATTTTCCATTCGCTCGGTTTTGAGATATTTAAAAAAGATCAGTAACGAAATTCAATTTACGCCAAACCTTTTTTTAAATAGCTTAAAACTCAGCGTATAAAAAACTCTCAATCTTCACAGACACAATCATCTTGAAGAGTACCTTAAAAAACCTAAATAGAATTTTGTTGTAAAATAATTAGGGAAGCCAATACTCGAGCACCTTTAAAGTAACATGGGATTTTTTTTGTTCTATAAAATATACAGCTATCGTACTGTGACGTCATAAACGGACCAGGTTCGTGTATTCCTTGAGCGTTTAGCGTGTTCTTAGAGTTATTAAAAGTGCATTAACTCGTATTTTTATGAAAAATGTAAGACGCCATCGTGCAGTATTTGGTTGCAATAACATTCGCATTTCTACAAGTCATTGATGTAGAAATTATGTATCACAACATTCCTAATTCGAAGGATTTCGTGACGGGTACGATAAGTAAGGAATGGATCAGAATCACAAACCAACATTTGAAACGCAAAATCAAATCAAATTTGTCGTTTCATATTATTAAACTGTTCTGTAAATTAAGAACTATTATTAAAATAACGAAAATATTTCAGATATTGGTAAAACTTCCATGAAACGCAAAAGTACTGCTGATATACAAAATCCGGATGTGAAAAAAAGATGAATGGTGAAAAAATGCATAAAATTATTTTATATATCAGTATATATTTTATTATTTTCTTCTTGTGTACTAAAGTGAACTAAACTCTTTTTACTCCTATTATTTTTTGGAGAATTTATTTTATATTTTCAGCCTTGTGTTCATTACTTTATTTTGGTGGGGAAATACCACCCGATAAATAGGCAGATAAAAGTGAAGGACACCTAAGGGAATTTTGCATTATTTTAGTTTTGTAATAGTGATGCAATTTAGAGCGCTAAAATTTTTTTAACGTAAGAAATGCCATTAAAAGAGAGTTCAAATGAAACAGTATATAAGTCCATCCAGTAAAGGCAATCAGCAACATTGTATAAAGAAATAGGAATAGGTAAAGCAATTTAATCACGCTTTACCTATTTGTATTTCTTTATACATTATTGCTGATTGCCTTTACTGGCTGGACTTGAATAATAATTATTAAGTAAATGGTTTTTAAAACTCTAAGCGGACAGAGTCAAATTGGAAACGCATTCAACGTTTCACTATCGATTGATAGCTTCGTCACTTCACATTAGGAAATATTATCAGTAGGGAAAAGAATTCGGTCCACCTAGTATTGGACACTTTTCACACCGAATTTACTATTTATTCCTTCCGATGCATTTAAATTGCTATTGACTAATATAGTCCGAACACTAAATTTTCGTACTGCTCGCGAAACAAGCGGGACGATTTCTCATCCTTGATTATTAGCAAACAATAAAAACAAAAGCAAATTTAAAACGTACTCACCGCGCTGCCCAACCCTATCAGGAACTCGACGTGGAACTGAAATTAAACAAAAAATAAACGAAATTGCCAAATAAAAAATTTACTCGTAGTACTTACCCTACCTTTTATCGATGCGTGCCGTTCTATCTACTTGTTGTTAGCCTGGAAGCGACGCGACGTCAGCCACAACACCGCACTAGACACTGGAAAAATTAAAATTAAAATAATGTTTCGAAAAATGCGTATAAAAATTACGTATGAAAGTCATTTTAAGCCATATTAATCTAAGGTGACCGTAGATATTAATTTCGGCAAGGCGGGACAACCCAAACCAACCCAACCCACAAAATAACTTCACTTTTAGAGAGTACCCACCAATGAAATGCCAAAAAACAAACCACTTTTGGGATAGACAAAAAGAGAGAGTGACGAAATTTTTGTACAGAAATTAAATTAGAGCAATGATAATTTTAAATATTTTTAAAAACTTTTTTTGGCATTGCGTACCTTAATTATTAAGGTATGCACTGATTTAATTTTATTTGTTTTACTAATGTCCACGTACGACATTATATCAATTATAAAAAAATACATACTGCAAATTTTATTCTGATACGTAGTTTTTAAAATATCGGATTATTTCTGTTATTTTACACTGCCGCACATCGTAATGACCAAATCCCGGACGATTTTATTTAAGCGCTGTGCAAACTAGACCGGAAACGGCGCGGTGGCGGGCGCAGTGGCGGTACGGCCGTAAGAAGAACATAAAAATCCGCCACCGCGTGCCCTTCCCCTCTGGTTTGCGCCTCGTCTTAAGAGGAATCCCACCGAATAACGCCATATACGAAAACCATTAAAACGAGCGAAGTCGTAGCGGCTTTAGTTCTTATTCAATTTATTTCATTTTTTGACACCACAGATTTAAGGACTGTAACTACAAAGTGGCCAATGGAAATTTCGTTACGATTAGTTGTTAATTAGAAAAAAAATAATTAACATTTAAAAATTGTAGTTGAACTTTACAGTAAAATGAAATATACTTCAAGTTTGTATTTTCGAAAACGCGTTGGTCACTTTGTAGATTGAAGTTTTATTAACAAAATACCACCCGATAAATAGGCAGATAAAAGTGAAGGACACCTAAGGGAATTTTGCGTTATTTTAGTTTTGTAATAGTGATGCAATTTAGAGCGCTAAAATTTTTTTAACGAACCCCGGCTTTTTCGCCGGACAGAAAAACTCTCAAAAATGATAAAATATTTTTTTTTGTGTATTTATAGGAATTTCGCATTGCACTATTTATTCTGATCATTTTAGTACTAGATACATGCCTCTATTCAAATTTTAATAAAAATAAATACGCTTTGTACTTGATTACTAGTTTTTATTTTGTTGTAATGATAACCGAAATTATTATCAGGTGATTTTTATTAGTATAACAATATTTTTTTACAGTTTGTATAACTTAAAATGATACAAAAGCTTAATTATAATTGTTCTATTTATGACAAAGGTAGAAAAGAATTGTGTGGCCGCAAATTCAAATTTTTTAGCCGAAATATGTTTTATTCGGCCGGTTTTTGCATAATTTACATTTTTTACTTCGATAAAAAAACACCTGTATCACTATTTTGTAAAACAAGCTTTATTGTATTTTTTTAACAAATATTTTAGGTGGTCTCAATATTTCGTGTATTTTTAAAAATCGTAAAAACAATTTGAATACTGAAAAAAAAACTATTAACGACAGATATCGACAACCATACATCATTGAAAAGGGAATTAAATAGCGCATCTAATCATGATAAAAGTTGTATGGCATTCCATTAAAAAAATAGTTATCGTAGTTTGAATATTCGCAAGTTCATTACTTTTTTTTTTTAAGAACTTATGTGCTAGAATTTTTTCTTTACAGTGTAACTGAAAAAGCGTTTCAAGACGAAACTTTTGCAGAAAACCACAAGTCCCTAACGTCATTTGTTCGGAAGATATCTGCATTTGTTTGAGGTACTGCAAGAGCGACATTTTTTTTTAAAGTTGAATAATGCGAAAACGGTTTAGATTAGACCCTATATATGTTACACAAGGTTACATTAAAATTCAATCTAGAATCCGAAAGTGTAAAAATATTTAGGGCATACCATTTAAAATAACGAAGTGACCTAACGCCCAGGCTAAACGGAACACTCTGTACACACCAAACTAATTTTAAAATATGCTCTACATGAACCTGTGAAACTTTCATTTGAAACATTTTTTCGTAAAATTAATAACTAGAGAGGTATGAAAGAATATGCCTTAAGTGGGACACTCTGTATACAGGGAGATTCAGGCAACTCATTTATTAAAAGTTTACGGACTTCCTCTTTGAATCTCTATTTCAAATTTTGCGGTTATAAGTTAGCGATAATGATCTATTAAAATATAATATTTACAACTTTCGGACACTTCCGCTTGTACCGGAAGTTGCTGTCAACTTTCTTATTTTAAATGGAATACCCCATTTTTTATTCCATTTTTGAAATCTTCATGAAATTCTAAAGATATTTTTTGTAACAAGTGATACAAGAAAATTAGCCGTTTTAGAGATATTTCCAATTATTTAAAAAAGTTCAAAGTTGCAGTACCTTGTTTATGATGCTGCCATCTTTGTGTAACGAAAGCCATAATTTCAATTTGTGGCCTATAATAGGCTATGCGCATAAGCTTTCAGGTCATACCCAATTTTACATAAAATCGTTTACGGGGTGGTTCAAAAGTAACTTCTATTCGAACTGATTTCAACTGTCGAAAAGTCATGTTTTTTAAGTAGAACACCCAGTATATTTTTATACCATAAGAATCAGAATTATATGTTCTTTCGAAATGTATTAGCTTTCCTTATACCCATCTCTTACCTTTCTCTTAATATTAATGATTTTCTCTTTGACACTTAATTTTTTTCAATTTTCAGTATTATTCCTGAATAGTGTGCTATGAAAATTTAACAAACTTAGGTTTTTTAAATTAATTTCTGACTGTAATTTCAATTTCATTGATTCGTTCGTTGATTTATTCCCGTAGTTACAATTGTAAAGACAATTGTTTCTAGACGAATTAATCAACGGTTAAAGATACTCAGAGATGAAAAGACTGGGCCTAAATTTCTTTAATATGTCTGTGTTTGATTATTCATTTTTTGGTTCTTCGTAGCGATTAAATTGTTTTTTTTTAAGTCCTACTAGACGGATGATTTAAAAATTATAATTTCTCTAGTTTTCATAGCCCACTATTTAAAAATAATACCGAAAAATTACGTGTTAAAAAGAAATCATCGATAACGAGTGAACTATAAGAGATAGGTATAAGGAATGCTAATACAGGACGACAGAATATTTAATCCTGAGTCACATGGTATAAAAATATACTAGGCGTTCCATTTAAAAAACATGACTTTTCGACAGTTGAAATTAGTTCGAATAGAAGTTTCTTTTCGACCACCCTGTAAGCAATCAAGTGCAAAACTGGACATGATCTGAAAGAATGTTACTGTAGCCTACTACAGGCCAAAAATGGGCATCATGGTTTTTGTTGCACAAAGATGGCAGTATCATAACCAAGGATCTGCAAGTCTGAGTTATTTTTAAAAAATTAAAATTGGATTTGGATTTGAAATTTTTATGATGATTTCAAAAATGCATTAAAAATTGGGGTAATCCATTTAAAATAAGAAAGTTCACAGCAACTTCCGGTATAAGCGGAAGTGTGCGAAATTTGAAAATATTATATTTTGATAGATCCATATCGTTAACTTATAACTGCAAAATATGAAACAGAAATTCAAAGGAGAAGTCCGTAAACTTTTAATGAAAGGGTTGCCTGAATCTCCCTGTATAAGGAAGCTCTAATAATGACTAGTTATAATGTTTTTTTTTGTAAATTAGAAAATTTTAATTTAAAAAATAATTTAATTAACGTCACTGAACAACTATGCTAGCTCGACTGATTACGAGTTGCTTTTCGTTTCGAGAATAATACGAGCTTGAACTTCAATTTAAATGTTTGGCAGTGATATATCGCAGGTGATTTCAAAATATTTTTACCTTTCCACCGTGACGCCGTGACGGCAAATTCTAGGGGCACTACACGATCACATACTTCATAATAAACAAACTATTGCAATAAATATTGCAGATTCGGTAAGAAAAGCTCGCATATTCCTCTGCAATATCTGATAAACTACTGAGGGCTAGGACCGATTAAGAAATGCATAGATAGCTGTGGAATACACAATTTGCTTTTTACAGGTTTTTTGTCAGCCTGTGACGATGTTTGCAGGCGAGGAAAGCGAGAATTTTATCTCATTATTTTCAATAACACGGACTAAGGGAACTTACACGGCAATATTTTTTTCTATAGATGGAATAAGAATATCTCAGTAAATTTCGAGGTCACACGAATTTAATTTCATTGAAAAAAAAATGCTTCAATTACTTGATTTAAAATTAAAGCTTTTTCCGAAGGAAGGCAATCGTGTATACAATTATTGATTTCTATGCTTAATTTTTTCATTTACTTTTGTTACAGAAACTACTTAAGGCAGCGTTTCCCAAACTGTGGGGCGCGCCCCCCTGGGGATGGGGGCGTAAATCTTCAAAGGGGGGCGCAGCAAAATAAATATAACAAAATTGAATGCAAATTGCAACTAATACATCATGTTATTTTTTACAAGAGATTACAAATACATAAGGTCGCAAGCAATAAATTTTTGTCGTCATTAATAATTGGCAAGGGCTGGTATTAAAACGAAGGAAATTCGTATCTTAATTTTGAATGCTAAGTCTCTTAAATATTTAATTTCTTTTGACACTTTCGTGGTAAATGAAAATGAGAAACAAATGAAAATGTTTAATCTGCGAAAAATTAGAACTGACATTTTTATTGACAGTGACGACCAAAATTTAATACTCGCGAGTGTACTATACCTAAGATCTTTTTTATTTTGAAATTGTAAATTTATTTCTACACTAAGTTTAAAAAAAATGTGTGAATGTATTTCAGGATTTGCAAATAAATAACAAAATATTTTAGGTATATTTACATTGTTAATTTTTGGGTAGTTCTTGCTCGTGAGAATTGCAGAGAATATGAAACAAATAAAAAAGCTTTATAAAACGAGCTAAAAGAGTATTTTATTGACTTACTTGACGTTCCGCAAATGTAATTATTTATTAGCTCGTTTTAAAAAGCTTGTTTTATTTGTTTCATATTCTCTGATATTTACATTGTTTAGATTGAAAAAAAAAAACTCACGATACATGTCGAAAATAAACTAATAATATAATGTAATAACATTATTATCTGGTCCGCGACTGACGTCACATCCCCTCCACAACAGGCGAAAGTTTTTGCTTATCCAAGTATCCTTAATTATTTAGAATCCTTGATCCAACTGATTCTC